>CM033980.1:18726723-19987779 GCA_019706035.1 Raphanus raphanistrum subsp. raphanistrum
AAGCTTGTACTGCTCCTGGAACTAAACTCGACCTTGGTTCAGGTAGGACTTCAATTTGCATTTCTCGTGGACTCTCTGGTTTCATGAGTCGTTCGGAGGAATGTATGAGTCGGGATCCATGATTTCTGCGAAGGAAAGTCTCGTCAAGGATAGCAGAACGAAGAGGTTGAATATGACCCGGAGGCTAGAGCTGAGGATCCTCGTTGTTGATTTCGTTGGCCTTACTTGCACCTTTTTGACCTTTTAAATGCAATAGCGGACTTTCATTCAGATCTTCGCGCCGGTCCCCTTATTGCGTTCAGCATACTTGATGCTCCTCGAGGTTTGGATGCTGTAGCCGTAGCTTCCAGCCTTGTCCGAGGATTGTACCTTGACTTCTGGCAGGGGGACATTCAGCGAGTCTGTCTTGGTATTTGGAGATATCCTGGACATGTTGTTGGCTGCGAGCAGTAGTGTCCATGTTGAATGAAGAAAGTGGAAACATTAGTTGAACTCTGCCATTGATCTTTGGCCACTCTCAACTACGTAATATTGCAACCTACTCCCGGAGATACAAAATCAATGCAGGGATGACCTTGCGTCATGCTTTTCCTGGAACCTGGAGGATGTTGGGCATGTCTTTGAAGACATGATTTTTGTAATATGGAGGAGGTATGAAGTCTCATCCGAGGATCTGGAGGCTGGATGGATTTTTCGTCACGGGGATCTGGTGATTGGATGAACTTTTCGTCCAGGGACCCGAAGGCCGGATGGCTTTTCGTCCAGGGACCCGGAGGTTGTAGGGTGAATCCCTTCTTTAAACCGGGAGGGTTTAGTTTGATAACCTAAAGGTTATCTTAGGACCCTAGGGTCTTGTAACCTAGAGGTTCCTTAGGACACGGAGGTCTTACAACCTGGAGGTTCTTTAGGATCCGGAGGTTCCTTAGGACCCGAAGGTCTTATAACCCTGAGGTTCTTTAGGACCCGGAGGTCTTATAACCCTGAGATTCTTTAGGACCCGGAGGTTCCTTGAACCCTGGAACCCGAGGGTTCTTAGGTTCCTTGAACCCTGAGGTCCCTTACCTAGGCCTGAAGGCCATTTATTAAACCTGAAGTTTTGCCCATTGAACCCTGAGGCCCCTTGAGTGCTAGGGTTTAATCCTGAGTCCAGGGACCCTGATTAAACTAGGCTGATACCTCGAACCCGGAGGTTGATACCATGGACCTGAAGGTCCTTGGTAAACCTGAAAGTCGGTAGTCGGACCTATGGGTCCTTGGAGCCGGAGGTTCTTATTAGACTCAAATATCATTTAGACTCGAAAGTCCTTGATCAACCCTTAGGTGACTTTTTCGAATCCGAAGATTTCTTACAAACCCGAAGGTTGTATTCAACCCGAAGGTTCTAGACCTTGAGGCCTTAATGAATCCGAAGATTCTAGACCCGAAGGTCGTATTGAACCCGGAGGTTCTAGACCCGGAGGCCTTAACGAATCCGGAGATTCCAGACCCTGAGGTCGTATTGAACCCGAAGGTTCTAGACCCAGAGGACTTAACGAATCCGAAGATACCACACCCTGAGGTCTTATTGAATCCTGAGATTCTAGATCCGGAGGTCGTATTGAACCCCAAGGTTCTAGACCCTGAGGCCTTAATGAATCCGAAGATTCTAGACCCGAAGGTCGTACTGAACCCGGAGGTTCTAGACCCTGAGGCCTCATTGAATCCGGAGATTCTAGACACTAAGGTCATATTGAACCCGAAGGTTCTAGACCCTGAGGTCGTATTGAACCCGAAGGTTCTAGACCTGGAGGCCTTAATGAATCCGGAGATTGTTGGGCCCGAATATGGCCCGGTAGCTGATCATTCAATAGTAAAAGATGACGATGGGCCGCGATAAGCCCATCACGAGTTCTAAGTCTAAAGAGAGCTAAGTAGAAGCCGAAGGCTGAAAACTAAGGATCCTAACCAAGGAGGTCACGACGAAGAGGAAGCTCACGTCATAATAAGAAGAAGCGCAGGACCCGGTCAAGGGGAAGCTGTTGCGGATTCCATCTCAAGTGGAGAAAATCTCGGAGGTCAGTTGGAGACAACTTAAAGAAGTCCAAGGCTATAAAAGGAGAGGGTAAAAGACTAAGAAAGGGATCCGACCCAACTGATATTTTACTCAATATTCATCAAAACGTTCTCATTGTAATTCTCTTGTAATCTTTGTATTCGTCAAAGATCATCTTTTGTAACCATCCCATTTCTATTATATCAATACAAATCGAAGTTCATTCAACAAGTTCTTACGGGATTCAGCCCGCGATAATCTTTCCCAAACCTTTCCTAAATATAAAACCTGATCTAAAATCTAGGTGTGAGTTTTACCCCTTACAATTGGCGCCGTCTGTGGGGAAGAAACAATCGAATCCCTTACTCTAACTTGAAGATGAACCCTACCGATCAGACAACAAACCCGTCTGACCTTAACCTCCCGATTCAGAGCGATGGCTCACTGAACGACGGAGGCTCTAGTCTCGTAATCACAGAGCCTCAACGTGGCGACCACCGATCTGGGCAACAGCTTCCGGCTGATGCTCAAACGAGCCAAACTACAACCGGAGTTACTAACCCGAGGTCATCAGGTGGAAACACTTCCGGGCTCCCGGTTACCGAGAATCCTCAGCAGCAAGCCATTCCGAATCAAACGGAGGCTCAGCTCTCTGAGATCCGCCAGATGATGATAAAATTAGTAGACAGAGCTCAGGAAAGTGAGCGCACGATGCATCAGCTGACCGTACGTCAACAACGATTCGAAGATATAACTAGATCTCTAAACGCAACAACCCAACCACCGCAACGTCAAGCTCCGGGGGTCATCTTTCATGATCGATTAACCGATCCCTCATTTCCCCGAGCACGTTTAAATTTTTCCCCTGATAGCACTGCCCCGGAAGGACGCGGATCTGCTTTCCAGACACCTCATACTGGAACAGCTCCCGTGTTTAATCCACCTAACGCCAGTGCTATGGGAAGTTACATAGCGACAACTAGTTCCACACCCGGTCAGGTTACTGACAGGAGTACTCGTTTACCTCCTCCGCCGCCTGATCTTAGGTCCGGAGCAGGAATATCCTTCCCATCTGGGGGCAGAGCGTCAGCTTCGGTTTATCAAACTAGAAGCTCGATCCCGAATGGGGACGGTTATCAAAGGATAGATTCCGATAACCCAAGAAATGCCGAGCGACTTAGCCCACCAACCGCATGGGAGGATGAGCCAACTCGATTCCGTCAGGAACCTGCCCGTCGGGTACCTGCGAACGATCCAAACGTCCTTCCGTTTGAAGGACCTGAAGCTATCAGTAGATATATGGAGCGAACTCACGCGGCTCTCCAGAAATTGGGAGCTCAAGTCCATAAAGCTACGAGTTCAGCTCCCGAAATCGATAGCTTAATCGAGGAAACCCGTGGAACTCCATTCACGGACAGAATTGCCAGCTCTCACATAAGAGATACCCGAAAAATCAGAATTCCTGAGTATGATGGGACCTCCGACCCGAAAGCCTATTTGAGAGCTTTCCGATTGGCAATTGTTAAAGCCCATTTCACACAGGAAGAATGTGAAGCAGGTTACTGCAGGACATTCGCCGAAAATTTGGTCGGAACAGCCCTTGAGTGGTTCTCCGGTCTCGAGCCAGCCTCGATAGACAATTTCGATCAATTAACCAACGCCTTTATGAAGCAATACTCAACCCATATCGGAAGCAAGCCTCTGAGGCCGACCTTTGGAAGGTCAGTCAAGGAATGGGAGACTCATTACGAGTCTACATCGAGAAATTCAGGGCAATAAGAACTAAGCTCTCGAATCCTAACGACCTAGTCGCCATCGAGGCCCTTAGGAGAGGTCTGTTCTATAGATCGAAATTCTGGTCAGAGCTAACACTCAATGCTCCTCCAACTATCGATGACGCTCTTCATAGAGCCACCAAATATATTACTTTGGAGGAGGAGACAGCTGCACTGAATAAGCTCCACAAGAAGCCTCAGAATCATTCGAAAGGTGACTCCTCTGAGACTAAGGGACCTCATAAAAAGGGTAACCCTCGAAATAATCAGACTCAGGGAGAACATTCCTACGCAATCGAGGAAGACAAGGAAGAGAAACCTATTGAAGCAGCAAACAAAACTCCCTGGTCAAAAGGCTTCGATAAAGGCAAACGTTGCTCTTATCATGATCGCGAAGGACACCCAACCGAAGAGTGTTGGGACCTCCAACGCCAGCTGGCAGCTAAATTCGCAGCTGGAGAAATAAAGGGCGTGGACCTTAAAAAGCCACCACCTTATCAGAAAAGAGGTTCCAGGGACACTTCCCCGAAACGCGAGAGGTCACCTGAGAAGGAGACCGATTCGCCACCTCCAGCTCCCAAGAAAAGAGTCGACATGATTCTTGGGAAATTCCCCCAAGGAAAAAGTTTACAAGTCGAAGCTCTCTTGAGCAAACCGTCCCCTCAATCGAGCCCCGACTCGAGGGTGGACTGTATCCTTGGAGGATCAGACATATGTCAAGACTCCGTCAATTCCATTAAGAATCACGTGCGGAAGGCTGTGTCTAACACTGGACCTAAGCCTCCTAACCCTGAATCCAATACTAAGATTTCTTTCTGGGAAAGCGAGACCTCAAACCTTGACAGACCTCACGATGATGCGTTGATCGTCACCCTGAACATCGCAGGATACGAGGTTCCTAAGCTCATGATAGACACAGGAAGCTCTGTCGACCTCATTTTCTATAACACCCTAAAAGGGATGGAAATAGACGACTACGAAATTATTGGCCAAAAAGCTAACCTCGTAGGCTTCTCCGGAGAAACAGCTACCTCATTGGGAACTATCAAGCTCCCAGTCATAGCTGGCGGAATAATGAAAATGACCAACTTAGTAGTCATCGATAGACCTTCCCCGTTCCACGCGATTTTGGGAAGACCCTGGATTCACAAAATGAAGGCAGTAGCCTCAACGTACCATCAGTGCGTAAAATTCCCAACACCCGAAGGGATAGCTACCGTACATGGTAGCCAGAAGATATCCAGGATCTGCTATTTGGGAGGATTCGAAATCCTCAAAAAGTCCCCCCAATAGCAATTACAGATCCAGGAGGGTCGCGAAATGCAACAAAATATTCGAGGTCCCCCCAGGAACCTAACCGAAAAAGTTTGCATCGACGACTCAGATCCTGAAAGACAGGTGAGCATCGGGTCCGAGCTACCTCCTGAGACAAAAAAGGAGCTCATTGATTTCTTGAAAAGCAATGTCAAAACCTTTGCATGGTCCACCAGTGACATGAAAGGAATAGATCCGAACGTCACCACCCATAAGCTAAAAGTTGACCCTACTTTCAAACCGATCAAACAGAAGCGTCGTAAGCTAGGCCTCGAAAAGGCTCAAGCTGTTAACGACGAAGTTGACCGACTTACGAAAGCTGGGTCCATTCGAGAGGTACATTACCCCGACTGGTTGGCTAACCCAGTAGTGGTAAAGAAGAAAAACAGGAAGTGGAGAATCTGTGTAGACTTCACAGACCTAAACAAAGCTTGTCCTAAAGACAGCTTCCCGTTACCTCACATCGACCGCCTGGTTGAAGCAACAGCTGGCCATCGACTCCTATCCTTCATGGATGCCTTCTCAGGATACAATCAAATCATGATGGATCCTGAGGACCAGGAGAAAACTGCATTCATAACCGAACGAGGAACCTATTGTTATAAGGTTATGCCATTCGGATTAAAGAACGCAGGAGCTACCTATCAGAGGCTAGTAAATAAGATGTTTGCTGGACAACTTGGAAAAACCATGGAGGTCTATATCGACGACATGCTAGTCAAATCCTCAGCTGGAGAAGATCATATCTCCCACTTAAGGGAATGCTTCGATATCCTGAACAAGTACGATATGAAGCTCAATCCCACTAAATGTACTTTCGGGGTACCCTCAGGCGAATTCCTAGGCTATCTCGTAACCGAAAGAGGCATTGAAGCCAACCCGCAGCAGATAGCAACCTTCCTAGAAATGCCGTCACCTAAGACGACCAGAGAGGTACAGAAATTGACTGGACGAATCGCAGCATTGAATCGATTCATATCCAAGTCTACCGATAAATGTCTCCCGTTCTACAAGCTTCTAAGAAATAATAAGAAGTTCTTATGGGACGAGAAATGTGAGGAAGCCTTCAAGCAATTGAAGGCTTACCTCTCCGAACCCCCGATCCTATCTAAACCAGTAGTAGGAGAGCCATTGTACATGTACCTCGCTGTATCGACTGCTGCAGTCAGCGGCGTTCTAGTACGAGAGGAACAAAACGAACAAAGACCTGTCCATTACACCAGTAAAAGTTTGATAGACGCCGAAACCAGGTACCCCGCAATGGAAAAACTAGCTCTAGCAGTCGTAACAGCTGCCAGAAAACTGCGACCTTACTTCCAATCGCACTCGATCGTTGTAATGACTTCACAACCATTACGAATGATATTGCACAGCCCTAGCCAGTCAGGGCGATTGGCTAAATGGGCCATAGAGCTCAGCGAGTATGACATCGAGTATATACCTCGAGCAGCAGCGAAAGCTCAGGTCCTCGCTGACTTTATCATTGAATTGACATCCGAGCAGTTAGACTCCGAAATGGAATCTCCGAAGTGGAGCCTATACGTCGACGGAGCCTCATCAAAACAGGGCTCCGGTATCGGTCTAAGGCCAACTTCTTCAGCAGGAGAAACCATCGAGCAGTCATATAGGCTCGGATTCAGCGCCTCAAACAACGAAGCTGAATATGAAGCACTAATCGCAGGGTTGAAGCTCGCCCTAAGCCTCGGAATCCGAGAGCTAAACGCTTATAGTGATTCACAGCTAGTAGCTAGCCAGTTTCACGGAGAATATGAACGAGGGACGAAAGAATGGGGGCATATCTCGAAGTCGTCCAGAACCTCACTAGGCAGTTCGACAAATTCGAGCTAACGAGAATCCCACGAGGTGAGAACTCCTCAGCAGATGCGTTGGCTGCTTTAGCTTCCACGTCAGACCCCCTCGTAAAACGAATCATACCCGTAGAAGGAATCGAGAAACCAAGCATCGACATAGCTATTAAAGCTGAGAAAGAGAGCAAACTAACAGCGCAACCCGAAGGTACCTGCCCTGAAACGGTAGCTACCCAGGTTTTCACAACATTTTGGTTTCCAAAAACCAGAATATGCAGCGCAAAAAAGCATACCTCCGGGAACATAATCCAAATCACGGAAGATATTCCTCGAAATTCAGACTCCTTAGAGCCTGATCTCGAGAATACCCCCGGGGGCACCAACTCAGACCCAGTCATCTGCAGAGTTAAAACCAGAAGCCGTACAGCTCTCCAAAATTCATCTGGAGGCATTCCTCGGAATTCAGACTCCCTGGAGCCCAATCCTACCAATACCTCCGGGGGCACCACGACACCAGGTCCCGAACAGGGACCTCCCTCGTCTCTTCATAACAAAGTTGTAGGAAGAGAGGATTGGAGAATTCCAATCACGCAATACATCCTGGAGGGAAAGACTCCACCCAATAAATGGGAGGCTCGAAAGCTCAAAGCATTAAGCGCGAGATATTGCGTAACTGAATCTGTCCTCCTCAAACGAAGCATTTCCGGACCTTACCTAAAATGCGTCCATGGCCTCGTTGCTATGAGACTCATGAAGGAAATGCACGACGGTTCCTGCGGGAACCACTCTGGAGGAAGAGCTTTAGCCATCAGAATCAAAAGACAAGGATATTTCTGGCCTACCATTATTGCAGATTGTGAGGCCTATTCCTCTTCATGCGACAAATGCCAGAGGCATGCACCGATTATACACCAACCTGCGGAAAAGCTGTCTAACATATCTCCCCCTTATCCATTTATGAGATGGTCCATGGATATCGTGGGACCACTAGTACCATCAGGAAGTGGAAAGAAGAAGCTACGCTTCCTCTTAGTCTTAACGGACTACTTCACAAAATGGATAGAGGCTGAAGCTTTCCAGCAGGTAACCAGGGTCGAGGTCGAGCAATTTGTATGGAAAGATATCGTGTGTAGACACGGCGTCCCATACGAAATCGTAACTGACAATGGAGGACAATTCATGTCCCACGATTTCAAAATATTTTGTGACAAGTGGAATATTCGCCTGACCTTCTCATCACCTCGCCGACCTCAAGGTAACGGACAGGCGGAGGCTGCTAATAAATCAGTATTAGCAAACCTCAAGAAACGCCTCGGAACCCAGAAGGAACTCTGGTCAGAGAAGTTACTTGAAGTACTTTGGGCATGTCGGACCACCCCACGAAAAGCTACAGAAGAAACTCCTTTCTCCTTAGCATATGGGATGGAAGCTGTCGTTCCAGCTGAAACCATTGCTGGTAGCCTCCGCCGGGAACTCTGTACATCCAATCCCGCAGCTAATGATCAGCTCCTAACTGACAGCCTCGATCTAATCGAGGAAAGACGGGACCGAGCTTTGATTCGCATTCAGAACTATCAGCAAGCAATGGCACGACAGTACAATTCCAAAGTCAGGCTCCGGCAGTTCGCTGTAGGTGACATAGTACTTAGGAAAGTTTTCGAAGGAACCAAAGAACCAAATGCTGGGAAGTTAGGAACTAACTGGGAAGGTCCCTATCAGATCATCCATGTAGTACGACCTGGCGTTTACAAGCTCCGAAAGGTGCGAACCGGGGTACCTGAAATCAGATCGTGGAACGCCACGAATCTTAAGAGATATTATCATTAGGTACCTAAAATTCCTGAACTACGTTAGGCTTGATCCCTTGACTGGGTACGTAGGCAACTCCGTCATGAGTGCAGCCCCAACCTCATTTCAAACACTTCGTTCACTACAATCAAAGGGGGCATATGTCTGATTAAAATCACATAGCCCGCGCAGCAAGTGTATGATCGTCGTAATACAGCAATCGTATGATTACTATGATACCATGTATCCAATTATCAATAAAGAAATTATTCTCGTTATCTCAATTCTTTAACAAAACAGGTCCCTGCAAACATGAACCTAAGGTCTTAAAATCCTTAACAATCCTAAAGGTCTTAAAATCCTTCAAAGCAATATCAGGTCTCGACTAACCTGAACCTAAGGTCTTAAAATCCTTCAAAGCAATATCAGGTCTCGACGAACCTGAACCTAAGGTCTTAAAATCCTTCAGACAATATCAGGTCTCGACGAACCTGGACCTAAGGTCTTAAAATCCTTACCAAATCTCCAAGGTCTTAAAATCCTTGTCAATTCTCCAAGGTCTTAAAATCCTTATCAAATCTTCGAGGTCTTAAAATCCTCATCAAATCACAAAGGTCTTAAAATCCTAAGCAAACTTCAACGGGTCTTAAAATCCCACAAACAAGTTCAGGTTTCCAAGAACCCCCACCTAAGGTGTCCAGATTAAACTTAGGTTCCTAAAAACTCTAAGCTAATCCCGATACTCCAAGAATTCCTCTTAAGGAACTAAAAACGACCAAAGTCCTCCAGACTTATCGTAAGATTCGATTATGATCAAAGTTGTCATATTTCACGACTAAAGCCAAAAACTCAAAATGAAACGAAAACCAAGTTTGAAATTAAACAAGGGTTTAAAAGCCTCCTCAGGCTAACAAAGATTCAAAGTACGAACAGATAAAGGTTTAAAGACCTCCTCAGGCCATAAGTTTTAGAAACAAATGAAAACAAAGCCCATCGGGCAGAAATCCTAGAAAACATGAAAGAGCCTCAGCTCTTAAACTTCCTTGTCATCCGAGTTCTTCTCAGCTCCCTTACCAGCTGGATCTTCCTCCTCAGGGACCTCTTCCTCCATCTCCTTGTCGCTACCTCCAGAGGCGGTTTCGACTGGGGCTGAGTAAGAACCCACCAATCCCAAATTAGAACCGAACTCTCCAGAAAAGGAGAGATTAAACATATTAACCTCAAAAGTACCTGAGCTCTCAGAGAGTTGGGGAAGAGGGAGCTTGCCGATCGAGAAGTCCGAGACCTGAGCCTTCTCGTATGCTGCAACAGCTTCCGGCATTATTGCCACCAAGTTATCATACTCGTCTTGAGTACTCTTAATCTCGCCATCCAGTATGTCTTTCAGGAGCTCGATGTTGGCTTGAATCTCTTGAGCATGAACCAGGAGGTCGACTTCGTCCTTCTTCTTGGAGAACTTCTCCTTGACGATAACCAGAATTTTGTTGTAGGCTTCGGCTACCTCTTTCTTTCCTCTCCGGACGGCTAGCCTGACCTCAGCTTCCTTGTTCTTCTGGCTGCTTTGAGATGTGGCAATCAACTCCTTGACTTGATACTCGGCTATCTTCCGAGCAGCATCCAACTCCCCAATCTTCCTATTTTTCACCTGGAGGTCAATCAGCTGGCTCTCGATCGTCCCTTGCTGAGCATCACATTTAGAGCCAAGCCTCTTCACCTCGGCTTGGAGATCCGAGATCAGAGCCCGAGTCTGATTGAGCTCAGCCTTGTTGGCCTTGACCAACTCAGTGACCTGGGCTAATTCCTCGGCACTAGGGGCATTGTGTACAGCGTCCTCAAACTTGAACTGAGCTCTGTTGATAGCACCAGCCAGCTGCAGAAAACGGAAAACGATTTAGCGAAATCTTCCAAAGAAAAAGCTGAAAGATGAAATAAACTCCATACCTGACCCATGTGATGAGCAATATCGACGTACTCATCCTTGTGCGTGAGATTGGAGATCGAGGGGAGGGAACACCCGGGACTCTTCATGTGCCTCATCAAAGTAGCTAAACCCCACGGATCGTCCAAAACCGATCCAGGCTTCAAATGAGCAAAGTTCCAGCCAACGGTTCCTCCTCTAGAGGAGGAGGAGGAAGACCTCGAAGGTCTGTTAACCTGGTCGGTTCGGGACCTCTTGTTCCTCGGGGGCTCAAGCTCCGGAGGATCCCTCACTATTTGAGGATCAGCCTCAGTCATCGGGACCTCGGAGGAAAGACCAACTTCCTGAACCTTAGGCTCCGAAGAGCTAACACCTTTAGCAGGAGCAGAGCCTCCTTCGTCAAGAACCTCCTTCACAGAGTCAAGAAAGGATCCTCCCTGGTTCTTGTCACTCCCTCTAGAGGAGCTGGCAGCCTTGGTCGATCTACCCCTGGAACGGAAGGAAGGTTGAATTGGCATCTTCTGTGAATGAGTCTTCGAGGAAGTACTTGCTCCGGAGGAAACTTCGAGAACGGAATCACCTTCAGAAACTAAGACATGAAAAAGATTCATTAATCGCATGAGACAAATTCGGATAGTAAAAATCATGAATTAAGAATAAAAGGTTACCTTCTAAACCAGCAACCGTCACTGAATCAGGGAAGGACGCCTGATATCGCTCAGGAAACCTAGCTGATCCGACTCTTGAAGTGGTGTAAGCCCCCCAAGTGTTAGGACTGTGCTGTAGCTTCCTGTAGAGAGCTCTAGTGAGTTTGCTAGATAACTTGACAGGATCTTTGATTTCTGCAAAAGGAGTCAAGAGACAATTAGCATAATATGACAAACAAAGATAAACATGTGAGCATATCCCTAAAATCCTAACCGGAAATATCAGACCATGAGTTCCTGAGGTCACGGCCTACAGGAACCGTCGAAGGGTCAATCTTAACATAAAAATACTTCTTGCGCCAGTCATCATCACTGGCGGAGAACTTGAAAACGCCTAGCCCTGGGCGACAGGGGAGATAGTAGGTACCGCTCCCGCCATCCTTGGAAGTTCTCTCCTTTATCGAGAAGAGACTCATTAACTCGGACAGCCCAACGATAACTCCTTCCTCCTTGGCTCTAGTGATGAACCCGTTTATCACTCGGATGACCGACGGGCAAAGTTGAGGAAGAGCTAGCTGGTAATGATCTAAGAGATCCAGCAAAAGGGTGGGAAGAGGAAATCTAAGGTGGCACTTGGAGATATATTTTTCATGAACGCAGAACCAACCCTCCGGAGCGGTCTCGGGGTTCTCGTTTTCAGCACAAGCTCTAACTAGATCGCTCTTGCGGTGAGCTTGAACGGCAAGATTGACAACGTCCTGACCCTTCAAGAGGGAAGGAAAGTGAGGACCGGAGGAGGCGCTCTTGCTGCCTTTCTTCTTCATCTTCTTAACTCTCGCTCCGATCGAGTCTTTATTCTTTTTCTTCTTGGCTTCCGTCATCTTCTCACCAGCTTCCCGTTTGACCTTCATAATACGGGCACCGGAGGCTGAGATCTGAACTTCGCCGGAATCTTCTTTTCGGCTCATGATAGTGAAGGGAAATGAAAATAGGAAGCAAAAGAAGGGAATCGATCTAAGGCAGAATCTCAGAGAGAAGTTCGAGATGAAGAATTGGATTGATCGAGAAGCGTATAAAAAAAATAATGACGAAAAAACGGTAAAATAAAGGAAAGGGGGTGAATTACCTTGGAAACCGTCGAGAGGCGTGGAGGAAGTGGAGAGACAAGTAGTTAATTCTCTCAGCTTTATATCCCATCACGTCTCGAAAATCGGAAATTAAATTTCAAACTCGCTTTAATCTAAAGCCGTCGATTTAATTAAGGACAGATTATAGCCGTCCGATCGGATAAGAGTAAATGCGGTTGAGATAGCTAGTAATCATGATCTCAACAAAAGAATCTAGCTTGGGCGGCTAGGTCTAGCTCCCGAGAATAACGAAACCTCATCTCGAGAGCTGGGGGCAACTGTTGAGCCCGAATATGGCCCGGTAGCTGATCATTCAATAGTAAAAGATGACGATGGGCCGCGATAAGCCCATCACGAGTTCTAAGTCTAAAGAGAGCTAAGTAGAAGCCGAAGGCTGAAAACTAAGGATCCTAACCAAGGAGGTCACGACGAAGAGGAAGCTCACGTCATAATAAGAAGAAGCGCAGGACCCGGTCAAGGGGAAGCTGTTGCGGATTCCATCTCAAGTGGAGAAAATCTCGGAGGTCAGTTGGAGACAACTTAAAGAAGTCCAAGGCTATAAAAGGAGAGGGTAAAAGACTAAGAAAGGGATCCGACCCAACTGATATTTTACTCAATATTCATCAAAACGTTCTCATTGTAATTCTCTTGTAATCTTTGTATTCGTCAAAGATCATCTTTTGTAACCATCCCATTTCTATTATATCAATACAAATCGAAGTTCATTCAACAAGTTCTTACGGGATTCAGCCCGCGATAATCTTTCCCAAACCTTTCCTAAATATAAAACCTGATCTAAAATCTAGGTGTGAGTTTTACCCCTCACAGAGATTCCAGACCCTGAGGTCATATTAAACCCGAAGGTTCCCTGAGGCCTTATTGAATCCGGAGATTCTAGACCCGAAGGTCGTATTGAACCCGGAGGTTCTAGACTCTGAGGCCTTATTGAATCCGGAGATTCTAGACCCGGAGGTCGTATTGAACCCGGAGGTTCTAAACCCTGAGGCCTTATTGAATCCGGAGATTCTAGACCCAGAGGTCGTATTGAACCCGGAGGTTTATGGGCTTGTATGCATTTTCCGAAGATCTTTTGATCGTACTCTGCTGCCCTTAGGCGAGCCACTCTCGATCATGTTATTGAGAAACCGCACTCTGCCACCCGGAGGTATAGGCCACTCTCATGAATCTCAATGCTGCACTCTACGTTTCTGCAGAAAAGGTCACTCTCAGACTTACTGTGGTGTGGCGTGGGCCTGCCCCGCAGAGCGACTTCACACCAGACACACTACCTTCCACGTCTGGATAGGTATTAAATTTTGCGTGCTTAACCGGTTTTTTGCACTTTTGCTCCCTGCATATCAGCCGTCAACATCTGATTACAGTACTTTGCAGTGTACGTCATGCCCCATGCGTGTATTTTAGCTCGTAGCGTCTTTAACGCAGGGTTTGGATAGCACTAGTACGTGGTCCCCACGTAACTCTTGGCTATAGGTCTTTACGCGGGGCCCGTTGTGTAGACATCGGTTTAGGGCTGATCAGACCCGTTCCATATCTGTCATACACCTATGTGAGTAGCCTCACTAGCATAGGGTTTGCTGAGATCTAAGGTCCCTTAGGGCCTGATCCAGCTAGTATGCCCATTTAAGTACTTAAATATATAATAGTAGTAATAGTAATATAGAAAGCTTGATCTGGGGACCTTACTTTTAGAAATGATAGAATTTGAGGTGCAAGGCGTTCCAGCAATTGGGTTGGACCTTGCCGCTGCTGTCTTGCAGCTTATAGGCTCCTGCCCCTTGCACCTCTATTACCTTATAAGGGCCCTCTCGTCCAGGGGCGAGTTTTCTGGCTGACTTGTCCCTTGTGTGGTCGCAGACTCGCCATAAGACCCAGTCTCCTTTCTGGAAGGTTCTGGATCTGACCTTTTTTGTTGTACACCCAATATAGGGTTCGCCAGGATCGGAGGTCCCTTGGGGCCTGATCCAGCTAGTATGCCCCTATATTTGTTTTCGTGGATGTCTCACTTGTATGCAACTGTATAGGTTTGCTCCCTGTACAAACTCTGAGTTTGGATACAGTACTTTGCGAATGTACTTATGCCCCCTGCGTTGTTGCAGGGATTGGCATGTTTCGTACGAAGGTGTCTTGCATATGTTTCGGCACGTGGCCTTTATGCAGGACCCAGGACACGGGACGTGAGTTTTTTCGGTTCATGTTACCTGGTGTTAGGAATGGAAGCTGGTCGGAACCAGAGCTTCGGAGTCGGAGCCGGAGCTTCGAAACTTCGGAGTTGGACTCAGAACTTCTTCACGTGGGAATTTGAATACCGGGGTCCTGCTCGGACTAATCTGAAGGCCTGGAACTTGCTTACTCCCAACTGATTGCCCCTTATCTTTCGATTTCATGGGTGAAGTCGAGAGATAAAATGTTTTCCTTGGTCAGCCGAAGTCGCTCTATCTCATGAGCCTTGTTGTGAGCAGGACGTCCCTTCTCCAGTGCCCCTTTTCCAGTGTTCTTCTTAGGCATGGGCCGTGTTTGAACCTGGGGGAAAGTCGTCTTTCCTGAAGCAGACCAAGGTCTATAGTAGGTATCCGTAGGTGCTGGACCTGTGTGGAGATGATATCGCAGGGTTCGGGACCTTGATCTTTTATCTCGGTGGACGACTAGATTTTCTTTCAGGTCCCATGTAGATCTCTCCCAATGATGTAGGGTTTGATGGAGATGGACTTGCTGACGCTTCAGTGCGCGTTGACATTCGTCTGCTGGATGCAGGGACCTTAGACCTGTAGTAGGACCTTAGAGGAATGGAGGTCTTATTCTCTCATTTCTGGGGATGATGAGTTCGTTTCTTGGGGTAAGGCCTTGATGGAGCGTAGTCTTCATGTAGTATTGTTGTTAGGCTGGCGGAGACCACTCGTATCTTTTGGACTCTGATGTAGGTGACCTGCTGCCCCTTTCGGAAGCGGGAATTTTTGACCCCAAATTCATATTATAGTGACAAGCAGGATCCTTCTTTTTAGTGCATGGCCTTGGTGGAATATAGTCACGTGTTTGCCAGATCCGAAAGGCGTATGGTTAGGCCAAGCAAGGGGGTTATTGATTTACTTCAGTAAGTATGTCCTTGCTTATGCCCCCAATGATTAGATACCGGTTGAAGGATGATCTTTTGAAGGGTATACATCCTTCTGAAGCCCGGAGGCGGTAAGACATATCCTCTTCAAATGCGGAGGTTACAAGTGAAGCAGCAATATTGACTCGTCCTTGAGCTTAGATAGTGGGGGCTGACATTATCTTATATTGCCCGGATCAAAATTGGACCGGAGGCATAAATGGACCCTGGATAGGGGTCGGACCCGGACAGGGGTCGGACCCGGACAGGGGTCGGACCCTGGAAGCAGATGCTGGAACCTGGAAGCTGGAATGGACCGGTTTGGAGAGGACCCTCTGTCTGGATAGCAGGGGTTTACCCAGTTGGGAATGCTTCTTCGCATGGATTAGCGTCTTCTGTTGCGGACTAGGATGTGGTTAACCCATTCCTGCTATTGACCTTCCATACATATTGCTTCCCTTCTATTCATGGATTTCCTTCTTTTGTAGATATCGTTTTGTGACTTCTCCTGGCTGCTCTCTGCTCCCACTTGGATGAGCCACTCTCAGCGTTTTTTGGGTGTCACTTAACGACCAAAAGCTTTGTCTTGGATCCTCCTTGTTGTGGGTAACCAATGAGATTTGTTGATGCTAGTTGCCCCTTGGGTTAACGCTCAGCTCATTTGCCCCTGCTTTCCTCGTAGTCGTGTCTTTCTTTAGATGTTCAAGAAGACACGTGGCCTTTGGAAATCCTGAGAGGCACGTGGCTTTACCTTCCTTTGGCAGCATATCAAGGTACATCACCGGGAAAAGCGATAGTAAGGTGATCGGAGCTCGCTTTCTTGTGGAGTCGTCAGATTTCACCTCTTTGTAAAGTGAGCAGCTGTAGACCCGGAACCTGATCTAGAACCTGAGTCCAGAGCCCGGAAGCTGGGATCCGGAACCTTGATGTTTGGATCTCTCTTTTGGTTGAGTGGTAGTGGGAACGGGAGTCCTCCTGCTTCTTTTACTCGGTTCTGAATGAGTAGAGGATATGACGACCGTCAAGCCTTGATGTAGAACTAGCTCTTTCTCTGGCTCATTGGCTGGAGGCAAAGCGGCGGTTTGCCCGATATTTGGGCAGGGTTTGTCATACTTTTGGTTGGTTCGTAGCTTTTCCGCAGGAACTTCATTGAGGATCTTCTCTCAGAAGTTCAATAGTCCATATATCCACTAGGATGAACTTATGTATTCAATGACACAGGTCGTTGTTCCTTTTATAGAACAACTCCTATGGAATTCACCGAGTTCTTAAAAGGCGTTCTCTAGCTATTCTACCACCTAGATGCTAGAGCCTAGAAAGAAAGGTGGTTCCTTAGTTACCTCTTAATGGTCGCCTGGTATGCTTGCAGTATTCATGGGAACTCTTCTTCTGGCTCCTCCTTAGGGATTTGTCGAAGTTGTAAACTCGGCTGGAAGGAGTCATGCCCTTCTTGAGAACATTTCCCCTTGTTACATGGGGAGGAGTTGTGGTCCTGGACGTGTTCCTAGTGTCTTTATCTTGCTAGATTGTTGCCAGTAGGTCCCCCGCCGATTTTTGATGCTAGTGATGACTGCTCCTAGTCGGGATCGTCAACTCCAAGTTTGTAGAGGCCGGATTTTCATTGGAGACCCAGAACTAGCAGGGACTAGAGACTATAGGGATCTGGTTCCTAGTTGGGACCTGGAACTAATAGGTGCCGAGGGTTACAGGGGTCTGATTTTGGATTAAGACCTGGAACCCGCAGGGACTAAAGACTTTAGAGGTCGGATCTTTGATCAAGACCTGGAATCAGCAAGGACCAGAGACTGTAGAGGTCGGGTCTTTGGTTAAGACATGGAACCAGCAAGGACCAAAGACTGTAGAGGTCGGATCTTTGATCAAGACTTGGAATCAGCAAGGACCAGAGACTGTAGAGGTCGGTTCTTTGGTTAAGACATGGAACCAGCAAGGACCAAAAACTGTAGAGGTCTCCTTCAAGGGTGGGACCTTGAACCGGAAGGAACCAGAGACCGTAGGAGTCTGATTTGTGGTTTAGGTCCGAGATCTGCAGGGAATAGCAGGACCTCATAGGTAGTTCCTGCGTAGAACCTTGCTGCTGCTGTTAACATAGTGTTATCCCCTTTAGGAGAGGTGTTTCCAGCCACGTGGGCCACAGATATGATGAGAAGAGGTCGTTTCTTGCCCCCAGATGGCTGGGATGGAGACTTTTTGCAGGAATAAATGAAATATCCCTTCCGCCTATCACCATCGTCACGTAGTTTTAGTACTGCCCCTCCTTCTAGCGCCAAACTGTTTGGTTATTTGATGGTATAAGCGATTCGTGCTCAGCCTACGGAATGATAGGAGGAAGGAGATAAGTAGTCGTAGTGCTTTCTCCTACTTCAGTGGTCGATAAACCAAGAGATCCTGCTTTTAGGATACTGCCATAAGGATATGGGCCAGTATATATCGTCAAGGCCTTTGTTCCCGCAAGGGTTATTGGTCATTAGGCAGGGGCTGCCTATCTGAGGTGAGGCCCGCAGGGTCCATAATGAAGGGCGCAAGGTCTTCATGAAGTATAGTCGATGGTTCCTGGTTCTGAAGGTTCTTTCCAGGTTCTAAGTCATGGAACCATGGAAGAAGTGGAGATTTATAGCTGCATCCTACAGTGGGGATTGCCTACGTACCCCTCGGAAGGGATCAAGCCATTCGTAGTTCATATGTTGGAGGCGCGTAGCCTGATGGAGGCGCGGAGCCTTGTAGAGGCGCGGAGCCTGATGGAGGCGCGGAGCCTGATAGAGGCACGTAGTCTGAAAGGCACGTGGCCTTGTAGTTGATAGGAGTCATCTATTGTAGAGGATGCATGGTCGGAATAGATGACCGGATCGTCGGGATGCTGCAGTGAGCATGGAGCTTCGATATGCTTCATGGAGCCTGGAGTGTCCCTACCGATGAGTTGGAGATTATAGCCTGAGCCAATATATGGAGTTATAGACGTGCTGCCATGAACAGGGACGTCATCTTGTTGGTGATGATCGCGTGGATTTTTCCTCTATAGGCATGTCGGCGGAGATAGTCTTTTAAGGCAACTCATGCCTTGGTAGTCGTCGAATTGACTATGGGCTTTATATCTTATGTAGATGGATGTCTGCCTCTACTGTGGACGTGCATCAATGAGTATAGAGCTTCATCTAGCTCATAGATATCGTCGGGATCAACCTATCATAGGCGAATCCAAGTGGAAGGTCTTCTAGGTGTGAAATATTGACTTGGCGGCTGTAAAACTTGTGATCTCTGTGGATGAACGTGTTGACCTCCTTTTTAGGGTTTATTAACCTTTTATTTATAGTAGAATTCGTGTCTCCTCTTTAGGATTTTGAAATATTCAATATATCCTTAGATAATAGAATATTTCCAATTTTATTAAAGGCGGCCAAATATCTTGGAATACTTCCTCTTTCTTCTCTTGTATTTAAGGAGATTCGACCATATTATGATAAATATGGATGTTTACCTTTATCTTGAAGTTTTCCTTTTTACTCAGAGGCAGAATTAATTATCTAGCCTGGAACCTTGAACCTTGGGCAGGGGTCGGACCCTGGAAGGGGTCGGACCCTGGAAGCCAGAAGCTGGGGAAATCTCCTCATGGATTATTTTTCCCCAACACATAGTAGTTAGGCACACGCGAGAGCATGGTCTGTTACCTGAATATAATTCTACTGAGCTAGGTTGTTAGATACACGGGAGAGCTGGTCTAGAAATTTTAGTGAACATATCGAGTTGGTTCTTAACGCTTGTCTGGAAGGAGTATAGATAGATACTCAACCATTGGTATCGATCAACGCTCATTCATAAGTTCACATGCGAGAGCTGGAATCACATGATTCCAGATAGTGATTAGTAAGCGCATGCGAGAGCTGGAATCACATGATTCCAGACACTGATTAGTAAGCGCATGTGAGAGCTGGTTTACTTGCTTATTGAATTCAAGTTCTAGGATCAAACCCTTAGCATCTATACATTGAGTTCTGATTACCTGAATGAAACCTTAAGTCTAGCAATCATCTTTCCATCAAACAACTCTTAAATATTTATTGAACAACTGCCTTGTTCACCTTGCTTTGCCTCAAGTCTAGCTTAATCGCGATTATTTGAGTCTATTGTGTGTCCACGCTCCTTGTGGATTTGATCCCTAAATACTACAACTGGACATCTTATTTGAGAGAGTAAAGTTGCACTTGGGTTACTTTGAGTATATCAGATGCCTATCACAAAAAAAAACATACAAAATTATTAAGGTTACCAATATAAATATGCTTTATACTGTCTAAAAACATAAAAAACTTATTTATCTGTCCTGATGAACGATCAGATTAAACAACATTAGTCAATGTATCTTCAGTATTCTCATCTTCAGATTGAGATATTATTTCATCAGCACACCAAGCTTTTCCAATGTTAAATATGCGGGATCCATAGTCAACATTGTCTTTGCCCACAAATTTGAAAGTCTTCCCAATCAGATCAGTAATAGCGTCATACAAATCTTCAGGATCCTCAACCTAAATAAAAATATTCAAAACATTTTCAAAATCGAGAAATATAGAACCCTAATATAATAGGGAAATAAAAAACTTATACATACCTTTTCTAGAGAATCATCTAAAAGAAGTTTAGCTCTTACTCCCAAAAATGGGTTCAGCAATAGTATCAAGCAACATCACCTTAATTTTACCAATGTCATCCTTTATTAGGAGATGGAGTTTAAACCTAATACGAAATATTTAGATTAGTAAAGTAATATAGATCGTGAACATTAGTGATTTAAGATAAAAAAACATACATAGGAGCAACACTTGGTTACTGACTGATTGCATGCATCACAATGCCACAGATGTTTCACGGGTATCAAATCCTTATTAGTAATGCTGGTCACCTTTTTGTAGTGGCACTTAACACAACCAAAATAATACAATGCCAGTCTGGCAACCAAAATAATACAATGCCAGTCTGTGTCTATTGCATATATTGTTGCTTTGACAATGCATCTATCAAACTACAAAATATCAGTAGCATTAGTAAGCTGTACAAAATATTTAATAGGGAATTTTGCCAAAAAAGAACAACTAAACTTCTCTATTGTCCCATTTGAACAAAATCAATTTTTGGACATGTACTACCTTTTCTTACGAAAGTTCATATCAATATATTTACAAGACAAAAACATAAAGAAAAATATAAAACATGATAGTAGAATGCATAAGTAGTTGGGAAAAATATTTTTAAATTAAAATTATCTTTTGGAATAACATTTCAAAGATGGTCTAAAAGTTTAGTAAACTCTATCTACCATCTACGGTGACTTAGAATTTGCAATTCATTATAGACACAGTCATCTAATGGACATAGAATGCCAAATATACCAAATAGATTTCCATCTACTAAGACAGAATAACCAATCTTCCCTTCCTTCTATATTCTGTGAGTCGAGAAGAACATGAAGCCTAAATAAAAACACATATCTACATTTCTAGAACATACATTCTTCCATAGGATCTTTCATCTACTTACTAGATCTTGACCCGTGCGACCGCACGGGTATTAATTTTCAGTTTTAGTTTTTTTTTTATACTAAATAATATATTTATAATATTTAATCGTTTTATATTGACTAAGTTAGGGGTGGGTATTTGGGTATCCACTCGAATTCGGTTAAAATCTATTCAGATTTGAGTTTTTTGAGTTTAAAGATTCTACCTCTATTCGGGTATTTATAAACTTTGGTTCCGGTTTGATTCAGATCTTTGCGGGTTTTATAACCCGTTTAAACTATTTTTGAATTTTCAAAATTTATATATCTTTAAATTTCCCTAAATCTAAAAATAAAAATAATATAACATGTAAATTTGAGTAATGTAAGCCAAAGTACCTAAATTAAAAATTAAAATAGGTTTAACTTGAATATTTGGATGAAGAATAAATATATATTTTAAATATTTTTGGAGTTTTGATTATTGTTTATCTACTTTAAAATGTTTACTTTTGATTACTTTTTATATTTCAAATATTTTAACCAACTTAAAATAGTTTATATCTTGGATATTAATTCGAAAAATAGCTAACATATTGAAGTATATAAATATGATTTAAATACATTTGAATATCCGAAATATTTCGTTCGGATGAAGTTTGGTTATGGTTCTCTAGGTACCAAAATGGTAAATCCGTTTGGATATTATCTAGTTTAGGTTCAAATATGCTAATACTTTTTCGTTCAAATTTTTTAAATGAAGAGTTGATATTATAATTTCCAGAATCGTTTGTCTAATAAAAATGTATTTTTTTTGAATTTGACATTGATTTAATGGAGAAGTTAATGAAGTGTATTTAATTTAAATTTAATTTGGAAAACACATTAATTGAAGTGGAAAAGACATCATTAAAATAGGAAATATTATTTAATGTCAGTGGCATACTATTGTAAATAAAAGTGAAAACTAAGGGGTATTTTATATGGGTACTTCTCTTTTAATAATATAGATATGGTATACAATTTCTACGCTTTCAGCGATTTTCTAACTATGGTAGAACGTGAATTCTACTAGATTTGTAACTAAAAATATCCAAAAATCTAGCCAAAACGGCTAGAAAATATTCTGGAAATCTTTTAAATATATTTATTACTTTCCTTTTTTAATTTATGCAAAAGATTGACCAAAACTGTCTTCTTTTTTAGTAATATTTATTACGAATGATTTTTGGAAAAATAATAATAAATTATCATGGTCTAGTGGGAAGAGGGGAGTTTTAATGTCCATATTCTGGGTTCGACTCTAAGAAAAATCATTTTATTTTTTGTTTTTTCATAGCTCATCAAGCCAAAGCAATATTTGTGTGATAGACTTGTTGCCGAGCAGCTCGTAGATGTTATGTTACCTATGCTGACTAAGGTTAGCAAGCAATTTTGCTGCAATCTTCCTAACTTCCTTTGGCCGTGTAGCTGTGAACGTAAGTGTTTTGACGCTTACTGATGAGTTTCGTTCATTTATGGAAATTTCATTTATATCAATAAGGATCAAAGACTATATAAAGAACATATTAGTTATACACAAATAAAAACAAGTATATAGCAAATCAAAGACAGCCTCTCGAAGCTTGCTCAACAATACCATCGGGCACAGTTTTGGCAATGATTGCATGTACTTTATGTTCAAGGTTTGCAAGTCATTTTTTAGATGTCAAGTCGATGTGGAGCATTTTCTTTGTATCAAGTGAACATATAATAATGTGGAGATCTGTGTTCAAAAAAGCTGACGCCTAGCCGAATAATTGGCCGTTAGGCGTTCGGCGTCATTGTTCCGAGGCGATTTAGGCCAAATCGGACCAACTTTTCGGCCAGCCTAGTTAAAAATTCGTCACTAATGTCAATTTTAGTGTCTAATATGGCAATTGTTTAAGACTTCTGGCAATTTTCTGGACCTTATTTATAAAGTTACATGAGATATCAGTTTTTTCATCGCCACCGATGTGGGACTTATCATACAACTTAATTAATAATCAAAAATAAACAAAATGCACAGTTAGGAATTGGGGTCGGGTTGATTGACATAAATACAAGGGTTTAAACCACTAGGAGACGTCATCCTGTTAGTTTATCTACGTATATATATATATATTTTTTGACAACTATCTACGTATATATTTGTATATATACACATATAAATATAACAAAGTACAAAATCTAGGTTCTGATTAATCCCCGCTTAATTCCCAGATTTTTGGTAACTCGTTAGGCCCAGGATAACCGCCCAACTAGCGTCTAGCGTAGTTTCGAATATGGATGGAGATATGCAAGAACAACACAAACAACACAAACAATGAGAGAAAGAGAGGCAGAGATGTACGAAACAAAGAAGATTTATAACTGAAAAGAAGTTTGGAATGATGGATCAGACAATTACTTCACTTGAGGTGTAACATTTTCTTTTGATCTGCTTACAGAAGATAATCAAATAAGATCCAATCAAACGGAAAAAAAATCAAGAGCCTATACTTTCTTATTAGCTGGAGCACCACGTGTCATCAGAGGTTCCAAGCTTTCCATCACCTATTAGAAAAGAGAATAAATTAACAAAATCGATAGACTTGATGAAACAATATGCTACATGTCTAAGCCCAGCACATGGTGAATCAAACCAACTTTGTAAAAGTAGTACAATTCAAATGCAAGGCCACTTCCCAATCAAATCAACTACAAATTTCAACTAGAATAAGAGTCCTCAGCTAAAGACAGCATTAAATCAAACACACAGAACGAGAGCAGAAAACAACACCACCACACAGCCAACCTAGAGAGCCGAAGACCCTACAACATCTTGAACTTGCTCTAAAACTGCAAGGGCTAAAAAGGCCAGCATGTAAATGCCGTCGCAACAATCTTCGACCTGAGAGACGAGCCTCGAAAGCGACACTAAGCTTAATACAGGAACCCAGAGCTAGAGAAGACATGACAGAGGAGCTGTTCCAATCACCAAAACAAAGTCTAGACAAGGCTTAGAGCCATAGGACAGGATCCAGTGCTGATGAACAAATACAAGTTGATGTAGATAGATATTTGGAAATATTCCAAATATCCTATTATTGATTTATTAATTATTTTTGATAATTATCATTATTGTTTTAGGGTTTTTATGGTTTTCTTATATATAGCCGTCTAGGTTTAAGTTTGTATTCATTTTATGATTTGATTAATAAAAATTAAGAGTTTTCTCTTTTGTTCCTTGTTTTCGGTAGATCACTGGTGATCTCAACGAATTTAAGAAGACATTGATCTTAGGTATTCTTAGACTAAATAAGATCATTGTGATTATCCTAGTTTTCCGGGTATTCTCAGAATCAACGGATCTCTAGTTCTATCTTTAAAGCTTCCGCTACATCAGTTTGGTATCAGAGCCATGTTTCTTTTGTTTCTCAATCGAAGAACGATTCTGGATGTCATGGTGAGTATTAGCATCTATTCTATCTTGGATGAAAGTCTTTTTGTTGAGAGGGAAGAGAACCATGAGATCTATCGAGAGATCTATGGTGATCCGATCTACAACGTGTATGAAAATGATGTTCAGGTTATTGACTTTGTCTTCAAAGAGGGATCTTTTGAAAATCGGAGCCGTGCAAAAATAGGGCGAAATCGTGTTGATGAAGATTTCGTGCATAATTTACTGCGTGCAAATTTTGTGCAAAAACGGATTGGTGAAGATTCATGTTATAATCAGATCCGTGCAAAAATCGTGCAAAACATGCTATCGAAAATTCGAGGAAGAGTTTATCTTGGAAAAAAAATTGGATTCAAAGACTACGAACAAGATTCGAGGGCGAATCTTCTCCAACCCGGAGAGAATGATGTAGATAGATATTTAGAAATATTCCAAATATCCTATTATTGATTTATTAATTATTTTTGATAATTATCATTATTATTTTAGGGTTTTTATGGTTTTCTTATATATAGCCGTCTAGGCTTAAGTTTGTATTCAGTTTATGATTTGATTAATAAAAGTTAAGAGTTTTCTCTTTTGTTCCTTGTTTTCGGTAGATCATTGGTGATCTCAACAAATTTAAGAAGACATTGATCTTAGGTATTCTTAGACTAAATAAGATCATTGTGATTATCCTAGTTTTCCGGGTATTCTCAGAATCAACGGATCTCTAGTTCTATCTTTAAGGCTTCCGCTACATCACAAGTGATACTGAAGCTACAAGACCACCAGGGATCTAAACAAACCTGTAAAGACTCCGCCATCAACAAAAAAAACCCAGAAAATACTAAGGCCCACAAAACGACCCTTGATTCAAAAATTTCCTTTCTCAACTCAACGCAACGCCAGATCGAAAAGAGAGACCATCGCAAACAGATGAGACACCGAAACAGCTCTCATCACCCAGAGCCGCAGGCCCGCAAGTATATTGAAAAGTTTGGAGATGACTTAACTTAACCAGAGGCACGAGATGGAAAATAAGAGAGAGGCAAGCGCCTCCGGTACCGGTAAAGAGACCCCGGCATTGGAGCAATCGACGATGACACCAGATGAAGTTTTCGGCGAGGATGAGTACGTTTGATGGGGAAGCACGGAGAGATAGGATTAAAAGCTTTCTTAGTTTAAAAAAATTAATACTAAAATTTGTTTTTAATTAGTTTATTTTTAAAAATAAAAATATTGTATAATTAGAAGGTTAGAATGTGATTAACATTAATATTGATTCTAAAGGGCAAAAAAAATCCATAAAATGTTTCTTAATGCCTCTATTGGTACAGCGGATAAAGAAGCAGGAGCAAAATGCTGTAGAAGCAGTATGTTGTATAAACAGTATGCTGTAGAAGCTATATGCTTTTATTGAAAAAAAATTATAATATTGATTGGTAGAGCAGTATACAATTTTTAAAATTATCATAAAACTTAGTATATAATATATTTATTTTAAAATAATATATATTAAACTATATATATATATATATATATATCAATAAGATATATGTTATTAAAAATATTGAATCTTATATATATAGTTATATAAATTAAATTAAATTTTAAATGTGAAGTATTATAATTTAAAAAAATCTAAATTTATTTTAAAATATAAAATTTATTTTTTTATATTATTAAATGAAATAAATTAATTTTATATAATTTATCATTATTTATTTATTGGTAGAGTAGTAAATGATTCATAAATATATCATCATAAAAATTAATATATGACATAAAATTTATTTATTTCAAAATAATATAATTATTCTTATTTTATAATATATAAATGAATAAATATATATTATTTATGTTTTTTATTAAAATAATGAATGATATGTGTAAATATATATAAATTATATTATATTTATATGTGAAATGTTATTTTTTAAAAATTCAAAAATATTTAATCACAACTTTTATTTTTAAAAATATAATTTTTAATTATGAACATATTTTTATATTTATTAAACAAAAATAAATAAATTATATCTAATTATTTAAAGAAATTATATAGTGTAACTGCAAATGCTCTACCAAAAACTTCATATGAGAGCATTTGGAGAGCATTAACATCTTGTAAATGCTTTTCTAAATGTTTTTATGATGAATGTTGATTGGACAATAGGTGAGTTTTGTTGTTATTTTTTTACCAAATTTCCCTATTCAATATCATAAATATAAATTTTTTTAAAAATACCTCTGTTGCCATAATGATATCCAAAATCGTTTTCTCTGGATAAAGAAACCATTTATCTGGTAGTGGTTGGCGTTTGTTTCTCTTAGGTTTGACAACCTCACGACAACTGGTTGTGAGAGAAAGCTCATTAATTGGAATCCTAAATGCATAATAAAAACTTTGCCAAAGGACTTATATATTATGTATTTTAAATAATTATAAATAATTAAAATATAACTTACAGGCTTAGATAATCTTGCACATCAAATCCAGGTGGATTTATAACAACAGTTGTTCAAATGAATTGGTTATATGGACTTTGTCCTACAACAAACTAAATAAAAAAATTCACAATGAATAATAATTATATTATAAATATATAAATAGCGATTATTAGTCTAGTAGAATTATTACCCTTGTAAACATTTATATACATATAAACTAGGATCGGTCCGCCCTGCGGACGGGATATATTTTATTTGTGATCTAAATTATTATTTTTTTCTATGATTTTGTGGTTTATGTTTTAGGTTTGAGATGTGCATGATAATAATTTTTGTTTTCAGAAAATTTTAGGTGAAGTGAAATTGTACGTTATAATATGTCAAAACTTATAATTTAGTTTTGTATAATTGTTGTTAGCTTTTGTTGTTTGGGTTAGGACTGCGATTGCAAGTGGTTTGTATGGTAAATATTTATGTATTTTAGTTATGTTTTCGGTGGACTGGTTTAATTGGAATAGAGATTATATGTGATATGAGTTATTTTGATTTCTCATAATGGTATATATTTTTTAAGAGTTTGGTGTCTAAGATACCTTCTATGTTTTGTGTGTTTTAAATGGTCTGCATGTTTTCTTTTTTACGTTGAACTCATAATTGGTAGGTTATTTGTATTTTTTATCCGGGTTCAACTCACGGTAGAAGAGATTATTTACAATGCTTGGGTTCCCGGTAAAGAGGTAAAAACATCTTTTTTTTTACTTGTATTTTATTATGTTTTGGGCTCGTTATGATTGTTATGCGGGTTTTAATTTATGTTTCATTTTATAGAGCTTTCATGTTAATCTTGTTCAAGACAACCCATTACTACTATTAGGAAGGAGGAAAAAGTCGGTTTGGCGCAGGGGCGGAGATAAGAAGAGGTTAGGGGGGTCAGCTGACCCCACCTCATTTTGAAAAATATATGTATTCCTTTAGATAAATAATGTGTTGACCCCATGAAAATATTATTTCTGACCCCACAAAAATTTAAACATAGTAAAAAACAAAATGATAAGATTTAATTACCTAACTAAATGATTAAATGGGTTCATGTAAACCAATTCCCATTAACTAAATTTGGGTTCATAATAAATTTAAACCCAATTAAATATAACAATAATCACTAATTTTTGTTAGTTAATTAAAAATTTATTACTTTATTTTTGTTTTAGAAAACATAAAGTTCAGAATACGACTTTAAATATCTTTTTTTTTTATTTCTTTAATTTAGAGTTAATTTTCGTATTCTTTTGAATCTTCTACATTTTCTACTTTATGAACTTTAATTTTAATTAAATTTCAAAATTTTAAGATTTGTTTGAACTATAGAATTTGAATATTTTAATTTCAAAATTTATAAAATTTTAAAATTAATTATTTTAATTTATCAAATAAATAATAGATTCATTTTGAAATTTCTTATTTACTAGATGATGATACTGATTACGTTAATTTATTGAAAAAAATATTATAATATAATTTTAATATTTTAAAAATGAGATAAAACAATTTTTTTTTACAATTTCTTTTTATCTTTGGAATTTTGAATGTAGGCTTATAGAATACATAATTCTAGTATGCAAAATTACATTTGCAATTTTTTTATACTTTATATGTTTTATATTTTTTTGACCCCGGTATAAAAAAGTTCTGGCTCCGCCACTGGTTTGGCGTACTGTGTACAATGGATTTCGACGACGTTACATTAGGCCGAGAATAGATTTAGATCTATATATGTATTATCCTTGAGCATCATGTATGTGTCAGGTTAAAAAATGGATGTGTCAGGTTTTGTATATACTCCTTTTTGTCGATTATTTATGGTTCAAACTTTCATAACGTATCATGGTTAATTTTTATTTCTTTTTTTAAGTCACAACTATATATAACTCATATCTTCAAGTGTTTGTTAAGTTTTTTAAAGACTCAAGTGCTTGTTTAGTCCATTGAATATGACTATTTTTATAACCTGTTTGATCTTAGTGATAGCTGCAGAAAAATGTAAACGAATATCTGCTTATATTCGCCAAATATGTTTATTCTTTATAACGATTTATAAAGTGGGATATATATAAGGGGAGCGAATATATATAAGTGACTATATTTGGCGAAGTATGAAGCTAAAGTTTTATATTTTTTTTTTAAATTTCCGGTTAAGCTTTAAGAGTTTCACTATTCCGGGGTTGATGGTATATCTATAATACCTTTTCGAAAGAGAAGATAGCTATATGCTTAAGTGATGCGGTTTTAAATGGAACCTTAAACGACATGTGATTAATACACTAATTTAATTAATTTTAGAAATATTTTTAAACATCGTCTGAACAAAACATAGCATACCCAGAGGGATAAAATGAAAGTAAAAAACTCGTTAAGCAATATTGATCCGTTAGCATTATTCAAATAGAAAATACTGTGCTCAGAGCTCTCATTATCTTCACCTATGCCATGCGTGCTTCCTCAGCCATCTTCAAAGATGCTCGTGCCGTAGGCTTCTTAGTATCTTGACCACTTGGACCTGCTCATGTAGTCGGCGCCCCCTAAAGAGTACTACCACAAACGTCCACTTTAGCAGAGACTGAGTTCATTCCATGCATATCATCTCCATCGTCATCACTGCCCATCTGATCAAACCAAATGTCTTACAATTATTTCATACTACGGAAGGATACAGCATGAAATATGTATCAAAAATACATCGGCAACAAAATCAAGGAGTGGCAGATGGTCAAATTCGTAATAGTATATTATACAAAACTAAGCAGACGAAAACATAACCATCTGTGACAGAAATAAAAAGAGTTGCCTCGAGAAGAAAATAAAATCACAATTATGACTTATATGTGGAAGCATATTTACACTGCAGATGAAGACTTGAACATTAACTTCTCCTGTAATTAATCATCTTGTCTTCTACAAAACAATATATTCATCACTCACCAGCAAGAATTGAAACGCAAAACACAACACAAACTTGAAAAGATCAAAGTTAATACCTTGAGTTAGAGAAGACCAGGGAAATCATGTTCCATAGACTGAAAATGATGTAAACTTTAGGATGATTTAGCCCCTGCAGCATAAGATTCTTTCTCGCCATGAACTTAACTCTTTATGCTTCCACATAATCAAATCTAACTTTCTTCGAAGCTACCATTTTAGTCAATAAATCTTTGCCTAGTACACAATGATGTGAGTACCTTTCACGATCTATCATTTTAAAAATATTAAATCATTCATTACATCAAAAACAAAAGTATAATTAACCAACTTAACTAATTTAAAAAGGTAGCTAAAGCTAAGGAAACAAAGTGTATTGGGTCCTAAAATCTGAGCAGACGCAAGGACGGTGGAAGAACAACTTCCGGACTTCACATCAGCAAGAAAGAACTGCTTAGCCATTATACTGAGAAAGAAATAAAATATCAAATGCTAATGGAATCATGAAGATGATTCTCAATCGATGAGATCTTACCTTTTTATAGATGGAGATCCACCGCTTGGAATAGGGAGAGAGACATTGAATGTGTGGTCGTGGTTGTAGTGGGGTGAAAGAGTAAATAACTCTTTAATGATGTTGAATAATGTACTTGTAACGCCTGTGAGGAGAAGAATCAAATACGAAACGACACCGACAGACACAGACGCACCAATTAGCAATGAAGAATAGTCTTCTACGACTTTCAAAAACTGATCTAGCAGATTTGCAGAAAACGATGAACCCTATCGGCGTACATTTTTATCATGGAAGGCGACTTCTTTTTTTTGGAAAAAAAAAAAAAAAAAGCCTAACAGACCAAATTTGTGTTAGTTTGGCCGACAGAATCAAAGCCCACAAAATAATTACACATCGAAGCCCATTAGAAGAAGCAACGAAACTGAAGATTTTTATGTTAAAGAGACACGTGTCACGCTCCTGTGAACCGAGTTTATGACCTGTCTGCTGATGTGTCTCAACAGGAGGAAAGCAAACTCAACTTTATATAAATAGATAGATAGCAGTTATTAGTCTAGTAGAAATCTTACCCTTGTAAACATTTATTTTTGTAAATCTTAGAAAATACAGGAAATTTTCATTCACTTGACCAACTTTGTATTCATATAAAAGTTGTTCAGCAAAACGATCCCAAAGACAACACAGTATTTATTGATCACTGATAATAGAGAAAGAAGATTTAAATTAGTAAACAAAAGTTTTGGATACGATTGAAATGTCTATTTGCAAAAGGTCATAGTAACATACTCGATATGTCTCAAAGTTAGTTCTAGCTACTTTGTTTCTTTACCTTGCACTGGCACAACTTGGATATCTCCAATATCTATTGGTTGACCAATAACATCTACAACCATATTTAAGAATCAGTATATTAGCTCATATGAAAAGAAGCATATATATCATTATAGTACGTATGACTTACCAATAAGGAATTCGAATCAAGACTTCCATTAATGATTTCTGGAAAAGTGGTTAATGAAAAAGATACATCATTTTTCATGGGGGATTCTGTGACGTTGGAGTTACTTACACTACAAGAAAATTGACTTTTATTAACGGACGAAAAATGCTATCTATCAATACGATAGCGGTTTATGAAGCGTTCTATCATCGCCCGTCATAATAGGTCAAACACTTTAGATAGCGTTTTTTGCGTTGCTATCTTTTGTTCTGCTACGATAGCGTTTTTCTATATGCAATTAAATATTCTTTAATAACATATAATTTTCGTTATTATTTCTATTAAAAAAATTAAAAAAAAAAATTAAAAACATAATTAAAATTTAAAATCATTTATATATTTAAAAATTTTTATTAGATAAAATGATTTATAATTAAACTGATTTACAATTAAAAATATGATTTACAAATTAAAAGTAATAAACCAAATAAACCAAAAACCTAAACAAAGATTAAACCTAATTATTATCTAAACCTATTATCCCCAGCCGCACATCCACCTTCTAACGTCTTCTTGTCTTCTTCATCTTCTGACCATCCAGCCATGGTTCTTCTTCTCCTTCGTCCATGGGATCTGAGAGGGGTGCAGAGAGGAGGCGCACTTGTCGTCGCATCCAGAGCCACCGTGGTCTTCGTCGTCATCATCTGTGTTCGTCGTGCTCCTGGTCGTCTTCTCCACAGAACTTGAGAGATCCAATCGTTTCGTTTCCATGGCTTGAGACGGTGATGGCGGGGCGAGACGCTGCAAGCTGGAGACCGGTGACGACGGCGACGATGTTCAGACTCGTCGAAAGAGTCACAAAGAAGGTGGTGGTTGTGGTTGTGGTGGTGGTGATGAGCGTGATGGCTCCGGGTAGAAGGATGGGAAGTGGTTACCTTTGAACCATGGACGAAATTAGGTGGTGACTTGGAGATACCAAAGACACAAATAGAGAAAGAGAGAAGAAGCATGATGAATCACTCAGAAGATACCAAAGAAACAAAAGAGACGAGAGAGAGAGAGAAGAAGAAGCAGGATGAATCTGGACCCTTCAAAAACTTAATCAATGGTCAATATTAGCTATCCGCGCATTTGTACGTGATTGGCCTTTTATGTTCACCAATCAGAATTTTAAAGCTTTTTTTTTTATACTATTGTTTTCTATTCTGTGTTGTGTTTTAATATATAAAATACTTATAATATATTTTCGTAAACAAAAAAATATTTTGAGATAACATCAAAATTGTATAATTCACAATATTAAATTTATAGATTTATGTTTTAGAACTTTAAGATTTTTAGTTAGAGTTTAGAGTATATGATTAGTTTGATATTAGTTTCTAAGTTTGGATATTAGAATAAAGGTTTGAGTATAGGGTTTGAAAGTTAAAGGTTTGAGGTATTGATTTAAGATTTGATATTAATTTTTGAAAATATTTAACTCTATAGTTATATATTTAATATTTGTTGTTTAAAATTTAAAATATTATAAAGTTTATCAATGTATTATTTCATTAGAGTTTAAAATATATTAAAGTGGGTTTGAGGGTTGAAGGTTTAGGGTATTGAAATTTAAAATTAATTAATGAAAAAAAAATTTGAGTTTATATTTAATATTTGAGGTTAAATTAAAGATTTGATATTAAAATAGTTAGATTTTGAAGTTATATTTAGAGTTTAAGGTTTAAAACTTTGTTTAGGGTTTAGAGATTTAAAAAGTCAAAGATAGCGTCTTTAATAATGTGCTATTAAAAATACGCTATCATAGCGTTTTTAAATATACTATTCTATCATAGCGTTTCCAAATATACAAACGCTATCTAAAACTAACGGATATGTCAATTGTAGCAGAAAGCGAAAAAACGCTATTCTAGTCTGCTATTAAAACACATTTTTCTTGTAGTGTTATGATGGACATCTTGTATTCATGGCTCCTTGGATGGTACTTTCCGGCAGCTGGGGTCACAGAGAAATTCTCAATGAACCTCCATGCTCCAATCTGCAATTTCTTTACACGAGCAAGGAAGAGTATGTTATAGGTACAATGAATCTTAACACCCTACATTATGAGAACGCGTAAAATTTAGAGAGTCTATATACAAGCTTTGTGAAACACAACAGTTAACAAATAGACACACTTACTATTTTATTAGCCAGTATTTTTTTTTGAATTGAATGTTAAATTTAATTCAAAAAGAAAAAACCTGTTTACAACTATGTGTATCCTTTCTTATGAATTTCTATACAAATTTTTTTAAGTAAACTCCTTTCTCCAATAAATCTCAATCATCTTGTAGAGGACCAAAATTACTATTTTATTAGCCAGTATGAACTGAACAGAGTCTCAACCTGCGTAGTTCGAACGTTGTGTCCAGGAATGCAGAACCTTTACTTCAACCTTCCATGTAATCTTAAACGGTTTGACATAGTTGAGAAAAGATACTCGGTCTGATGTAACTATAGAAATTTTCGTGACTGTTTTTATTTTCCGGTGAGGTGTATAAAATATAAGGCGATGGAAAATGTTTATAAAGTGATTTGGTTATAAAATTAGGTTTAATGGGTATTCTGAGGATACCCTTCATTCCAAAAAATAATGAGATCTATAGAATATTCCAAATTTCATATTTTGTAGGAGCTGTTAAAGGTAGTTCAGATATCTAATCTTTGTTTGCAAGTCACTTTAGTTTAATAAAGTAGATTGTGTATGATCTTTGGTTATCAAATTAGGTTTAATTGGTATTGTGAGGATATTCTGAATTCCAAAAAAAGAATGAGATCTATAGCATATTCCGATTTTGAAATTTGGTAGGAACTGTTAAAAGGTAGTGTAGATATTAAATTTTAATAATGTAGAGAGAAAGTTGAAAAATATAGACTTCGGAATCTAAAGTAAGATATTTGAAAACCTATACTGATGTTTTGTATGCAATATTTTGAAGTGGTTAGAATATTTTAGTGTATGATTTATTGCATGTAATTAATCTAATCTATAAAAAAATCGCAATTAGACCATTGCTATGAATGCAAGTGATTAATATCATCTTTGGGTTTAATAGTTAGAAATAAACATATGTAATTTGAATGGTGAACAGTGGTTATAAATTGATTTTTTTATATATTGGAATGTTCTGTACGGTGAAAGATGAACCAAATAACTCATAATTTAACATTTTCTGTTGCCGGCAGTGAACTGAAGAGAACTTGTCACGATGTAACACGATGTCCAGTTAGAATTATTATATCTAAACTATCTATCTAAACTATTAAAACTGAAGTAAAAAATGAATTAGCCCTTAGAGTTGCACACAAATTACATACATATGCCACTGCCATCACAACAAATCAAATACTTTTTTGTCTTAAATTTCGTTGCCATATAATTAAATTTGGGTTTGCAAATTATGGCCCAGATCACTCATAAATTTCGAAATTTCCATATAAAATATTTGCAAATTAAAAACAAATTCAACTAAGGATATTTTCCCTAATTTTAAGCACTCTGCATTTAAAAATTCAATAAATTCTATTTCAAAGAAATTTCCATATATAAAATTTAGAATTTAATTATCATATATTTTTTGGTTCTCCATAAAACTTTGGTTGGCAAGTTATAATTATTTCTAATTTTTATCAACAAAAAATATTTCAAAAACATTCCAAAACTACTCCTAAAATTGCGATAATTAAAAAATAAATCAACAGAGAATATTTATGCCAAAATCTGCAGTAGAAATTAGTAGATTTATCATTTGAGTGAAAACTTCAGTATATTTTTCTCGATTGTTTAGAAAGAACCCGCAAGACAAAGGGTCGGCACTGTAAAGAGATAAGGATAGAGATACATAAATTTCTTTGTTAAAAAAAAAGAGATACATAAATTTATAAGGGAATGAGAAAAGTCGGTAAAACATAAATATGTTTTTACTCTTTTTTCGGAAGAAAAAATAATATATGGGCTTAGATTCTGGTATAAGGTCCACAATAGACGGTTCTTATGAGACTGTAAAATATGATGTACCAAATTTTTAAACATAACAAAATGCCCCAATTTAATAACTTAAATTAGGCTTGCTAAATTAAATTTGCAAATATCTATACTTATTTTTGATGTTTTTTTGGTAACTTTGTTTCATTATTCTTTTATGTTTCTGTCTATATAATATATTTGTTTTATAAAATCCCAAAATAAAATTTGAATTTTATAATCAATTTTATTTATAGTAAAATTTAATAAAACCCACATATATGGGTAAAACTCTACTCCCAAGCGAAATGAAAAACAAAAAAAAATTAGAAAAAAGAAACACAATCTTATGGTTTATAAATGGACGCTACATAAGTTGAACATCACACACCAATATCAAAAATCAATAACGTATGAACCTATAACAAGAAAATAATTATACATTGTTAAAAGTGAAATATATATTAGTAATTATGAAGAACAAATACCCGCACGGGAGTGCGGGTCAAAGGCTAGTTGATCTTACAGTAGGAAATAATATATCTGTCAAGTTTGGATGGTTTTTGAACGTATAGTAGCAAATAATATATAGTTCAAGTTGGGATGGGTTTAGTAACTTAGCTTTTGGTTGCGAGAAGGAGACAGAAACACAAAAAAATTTCATGCTCTAACGAAGCAGAGAAGAGCAAGAAATAAAATTACGCAGCTCCTTGACGCGAATGGGAATCTGGTTGAAGATGAAGAAGGGCTAGTGGTCATTGCTACAAGTTATTTCAGATCTTTGAGTCCTCAGTTCCAGAAGAAATTGAGGAGGTCCTTTCTGTCATCCCAACGACCATCAGTGGAACAATGAATGAAAGCCTCACAGCCCCGGTCTCCGAGTGGGAGGTTAAACTGACGCTTTTTGCTATGCATCCAGACAAGGTTCCAGGACCAGATGGAATGACTGCACTATTTTACCAGAAATTCTGGGACATAGTAAAGGAAGAGTTAAATCTTATTGTTAATAAATTCTTATTTGAGGGGACAGTGGCAAACGGGTTAAACGATACAAACATTTGTCTTATTTTGAAAACAACAAAGCCAAATGAGATGGCTCAGTTTAGACCCATCAGTTTGTGTAACGTCAGTTACAAAATAATCTCTAAGGTCTTATGCCAGAGATTAAATAAAGTACTTCTAGGTTTGATCTCAGAAACTCAGTCAGCTTTTTGGAAGACATATATCAGATAATGTGATGATGCTCAGGAAATGTTTCATGCTCTATGCACTAAACTGAGTGGACAAAATAAACGGATGGCCATCAAAACGGACATGAGCAAAGCATATGATAGAATGTAATGGTCATTTATTGAAGCCGTTATGCGCAGGATGGGTTTTTCGGAGACTTGTATAACTTGGATAATGCGCTGCATCTCTTCGGTCAAATATAGAGTGCTCATGAATGCTGACCCAAGAGGAAATATTGTTCCAGGTAGAGGCCTGAGACATGGAGATCCTTTGTCTCCTTTCATTTTATTCTGTGCACGGAAGCGCTCGCTCGCCTTCTCAATCATGCAGAGAGCCAAGGGAAGATAACAGGGATGCGTATCACTCGATCGTGTCCTTCGGTATCTCACCTTCATTTTGCTGATGATAGCCCTGGAGCCCCGTGAATGTGAAGAAGTAATGAAAGTGGTCAAGAAATATTGTAAGGCATCAGGACAATGTATCAACTTCGAAAAATCCTCTTTACTCTTTGGTAAAAGGATAAATGCAGCTACTAGACAAGAGATTAAGAATACACCTGGAATACAGAACAAAGGAGGTATGGGTACCTACCTAGGTATACCAAAAGATATTAATGGCTCTAAGTGCAAACTCTTTGTTTTCCTAAAAGATAAGTTAATGCATAGAGTGAATGGGTGGACAGGAAGATGGCTCTCAAAATGAGGGAAGGAAGTGCTAATTAAATCGGTTTTACTCGCTCTCCCGACATATGTCATGTTTACTTTTCTGCTCCCTTTGGAGATTTGTGAAAAGTTTGCTAGTGCGATTGCTCAATTTTGGTGGAGTTCAAACCCACCAAAATGAGGAATACACTGGGCGAAATGAGAAAAAGTCTGTCTACCAAGAGATGAGGGCTGGATTTGTTTCCGTATGATCCATGAGTTCAACCTGGCTTTATTAGCAAAACAATTATAGAGATTAGTCCAATATCCTGATTCACTGGTTGCCCGGGTACTGAGAAGAGATACTACATATTAAGCTCACCTTTAAGAATTAATTCTGTTAATAGCCCATCTTATGTGTGGACTAGTATATCAGCGGCAAGAAAGCTCCTGCTTTTGGGAATTAGACAGAAAATTTACTCTGGACATGAAGTGAAAGTTTGGGAGGATCCATGGATTACAACAATCCCCGCCAGACCAGCTAATGCTTTAGCGCCAGTCATGAACCCGAACATGAGAGTCAGCGAGCTTATATATCAGACATCAGCGGAGTGGGATGTAGGACTACTAGAGAAATATATCAACCCTGATGATATATCACATATCAGGAGCTTAGCCATAAGTTATAGACATCGCCGAGATACTTACTGCTGGAATTATACAAGAAATGGTCAATACACAGTCAAATCTGGATACTGGGTAGCACAGAACATACGAAAATCAGAGGATGAAAAGGAAGTATTGGAACCCAGTATCACAAAACTGCAAGCTTACGCCTGGAAGATTAAGGCTCCCACGAAGATATGTCATCTTATTTGGCAATTGTTGACTGGTCATATGGCAGTAACACGAAATTTAGTGAGATGCAACATGCGCTGTGATGACTTCTGCCCAAGATGTGGAGAACCTGAAGAGTCAGTAACACATGCTATTTTTGAATGTCCACGGCACTACAAGCGTGGGCATTATCAACAACCCCGACAAGTTTAGGTAGATTTCCTGTGTCAAGCGTTTACACGAATATGGACTACTTATTCTGGAGGAAGAATGATATAATGGAACCGAAACAACACAGGGATCCTTATCCTTGGATTATCTGGTACATATGGAAGGCTCAAAATGATAAACTCTTCAGGGGGATAGACAGAGATCCTCTGGAACTTGTTAGGTATGCAGAAAGTGAATGTCAAGCCTGGTATAAAGCGAATGAAAGTATTCCTACAGTGATACAAGAAGTCAGTCGTGAAGAGCCCCAAACCATAAGTTTGGGTAATATTTGCTTGGTGGATGGATCTTGGTCATCATCTGCGCCATATTCGGGATGTGGATGGGTATGGATGGATAATGCTGGAAACACTCAACTAATGGGAACACGTAACTTGAGTTGCCGTGAATCACCCTTGCATTCGGAAGTGGAGGCACTGCGATGGGCAATGGAAAAAATCCTTCAACACTCTTTGTGTCAGAAGTTTGGAACATATTGCAAGGAACTGATTACCATGATAGAGGATCCTACTGCGTGGCCGAGCTTTGAAACGGAACTGGAGAGGATAGAGAGGCTGCTTATATGCTTCCCGACTTTCAGATAATTTACGTTCCACGAGCTCGCAACAAGATTTCTGATTTCTTAGCTAAGACAACTAAATCCTTCCATAAGGAGTTATTGTTTGTTGGTTGTTCTATTCCAGTCTGGTTACCCAGACCACCTCAAGTTTGAGTAATAGAATGGCTTTTTGATAGGGGTGGGCGTTCGGGTACCCGTTCGGGTTTGGATCGGGTATTTCGGATTTTCGGGTATTTCAGTATAGGAGTGTAATACCCGTTCGGGTATTTCTTTACTTCGGGTCGGGTTCGAATATTTTTAGTTCGGGTTCGGGTATTTCAGGTCGGGTTTTCGGATATTTAGATTTTGGAAAAAAATATTAAATTTTTCATTTCTCAAGTTTTTTTGTATTTAAAAAATATAAATTTCACTTAACTGATTTTTTATTTTCTAATAATCGAATGATTAATAAATTTGAAGATAAAATTTTACAAATAAAAGATAATAAATTGATTATTATTTTTAAATTTTGGATGTAACTTTTGTTAATGCATGAAATAAAAATCTTGACATGCATTTTAAGTGAGTAAAAATTCACATTTTTCCAATTATATGTAAATTATCTAATTTTGAACTATGTGCATAATAAAAATAAACATTTTAAATAAAATTAAAGAAGTAAACTAGGAATATAGACCTAAGTATACATATGTTTGGTTATCTTCGGATATCCATTCGGGTTTGGGTATTACCCGTTCGGGTTCGTATATCTAGTCTCTCCTAATCCAATACCCGTTCGGGTATTTTGCTACTTTGGTTCGGTTTCGGTTCGGGTTTTATCGGTCGTATTCGGGTACGGGTTCGGGTATCGGGTAAAATGCCCACCCCTACTTTTTGACATTAAAAAAAAACAACACTTAGCTTTTGGTTTAGTTTAAGTTACATGGTTAACATATCATTTAATATCAGATGGCTTTAGTATATTAAATGTTGGTTTAGTAAAAGTGAGCCGGTTATATTTTTTAGTTAGTGCGTATATCTATCTTATTAAAGTAGAAGTACTTTAAACTTTTGTTTCGTAACAAAGATAGAAGTCTTTAAAAAAATTAAATTTTGTTTGGTAACAAAGATAGTAGAGAATTTTGTCTTTTCCTTATCTATCTTATTAAAGTAGAAGTACTTTAAACTTTTGTTTGGTAACAAGGATAGAAGTCTTTAAAAAAATTAAATTTTGTTTGGTAACAAAGATAGTAGAGAATTTTGTCTTTTCCTTATTTAGATGATAAATTTAAGTATTTAATGTATTTTCCTAATTTAAATGATAGATTTATTTAATAGAATGAATCTTAACCAAAATAAATTCCTAATAGATTTTTTTTGTTAACATTTAATATTTTTCAATATTTATCAATAAAAATAATGAAATAAAAATCACACATCAAAATCAATTTATATATCATATAGATAAAATATAAAATATTTTATTTATAAATTGTTAGTATAACACTTTTATAATATAAGTCCAATTAGTTATAAATATTAGATTTTTATATGATACACTGTGATATAATAGACGATTAAAATCACATAATATAATTATTTAAAGTAATATATAAAATTTTTGTTTTAAAATGTTATACTAACAATTATGTAATACATATTAATTTACACTCATATATATATATATTATCTTTAGAACAAAGAAAAAAATTGAAGTGAAAACAAATATTTATACGGCCACGGGTCAAACTATAGAAATAAACAACAATGGCGTAAGATTTTTTGTTAACAAATTTATTTTAATTTCAAATATGTTTATATATTTTATGTATTTAAAAATTATTTTATTTGTTACTAAGAATGCTAAAATTTTGGAATTGGAAAAAATTATGACCCATCTCTATATTATTTTAGTTAGGAATTTAAAATTTATATCAAAATATTTTTTTAAACTTTTAATTTTTATTATAACTACAAATGTTAATTTTCAATCTAAATTTATATTTAAATATTACAAATATATCATTTATAGATAAAAAACTAAAAACATAAAATAAATACCCGCACGGTTGGGCGGGTCAAGATCTAGTAGTTATTATGGTAACTGTGCGATCTGATGCTTCGATTGACCTAGATCTATGCGATTGTGAGTTGTATGAATCGAGAAAGAAACACATGAATTGTTACCCAGGTTCACCGCACCTCTTCAATGTGAAGAGGCCACTATATCTCATGGGGCTGATCTCTCTTGATCAGCAATCCATTATCTTGCTCTGACTTGAGCTTGGATTACAATCACCACCGATCTCTTCTCTCTCTCTCTCTCGCCTTATTCAACTTAAGCTCGAGCTAGGGTTAGACCGTAACGACTTACACTACGTCGCTTTATAATATCTAACCCACGGGATACAACATGTGACTATAGCTAACCAAATCGGTTTAGCTAAATCAAAAGAGACGGGTAGGTGATACTCACATATATAAATACATGGACACATTTCTTCAAATCTCCTCCTTTTCCACGTATTGTTTCATATGCTGACTTCTCTTGTTGATTCTTGGACTCAACTCCTCCTAAAGCTATCACACCGTGAGCTTCTATCCTCTTGTACTTCACTTGCTGACTCTGCTTGTCAACTCCTCCTGAGATGTCACCGCTCAGAAACTTACTACACTCCTTGATAACCCCATCAAGCTTCATCTGTTCCGATCCGAGTAAGCCCACTCAGCTTCATAACTTAGAGCTCTTCAGCTCATTTTCCTGTGACTCTGAGAAACCTTAAGGCTTCTCTCATCTTCCTAACTGGTAACACCTTTGTGAAAATATCTGCTGGATTATACTGAGTAGCTATCTTCACTACATCAATGATCTTCTCGCTTACCAATTCTCTGACGAAGTTATACTTCACATCAACATGCTTCGTCTTCTCATGATGCGCCGGGTTTCTGGATAGAGCAATCGCGCTTTGAGAATCACAGAAGACTTCCACCAAGTCCTGATCAAACCTCAACTCGTTTATGAATCCTCTCAACCACATAGCTTCTCTTGATGTCTCTCCCAAAGCGATCCATTCTGCTTCAGTAGTTGATAATGCAATTGACTTCTGAAGACTTGACACGAGGTTACCTCCGACTGTAAAAACCATCCCATTGACAGAGTTTATCCAAATCTGCTCCATAACTTGCATCGCAATATCTTCGAACAATGAACTGTCCCTCATTCCTGTAAGACAACTTCAGCTTCGTTGAACCTCTCAAGTACCTAAGAATCCATTTGACTGCCTGCCAATGAATCCTTATAGGACTGCTCATGAATCTGTACACCATCCCAATGGCGTAAGCTAAGTCAGGCCTGGTGCCTACCATTGAGTACATCAATGACCCTACTGCACTCTGATATGGAACATCTCTCATGGAGACCTCTTGATCCTTTAATTCCTTCTCATTAGCTGAACTCAACCGAAAATGAGGTGTAGATGCACTCTTTGATTTCTCCATGTTAAAATTTCCTAACACTTTCCATGCATAATCTTCATGTGAGATCGTCAAAGTACCCTTTTCTCTATCACAAGCAATCTCCATGCCCAGTATCTTCTTAGCATCTCCTATATCCTTCATCTCGAACTCTGAACTGAGAATTTTCTTCAACCCATAAACTTGAGTTTTACTCTTAGACGCCAGAAGTATATCGTCTACGTATAAGAGTAGATATACGAAACTGTTCTCCTCATACTCCTTGCAATACACGCAGATGTCATACTCACTCCTCATGAACCCACGACTGACAATAAACTCATTGAACCTTGTATTCCACTAACGAGGAGACTGTCTCAACCTGTAGAGCAATTTCTTCAACCGACGGACCTTCTCAGAATGATCCTTATCTTCATATCCCTCTGTCGGATCCATATATATATCTTCGTCAAGATAACCATGCAAAAATGCATTTTTCACGTCCATCTGCTGCAACTCCATGTTGAAATGAACCACCATAAACAGCAAAAACCTGATTGATTCATGCTTTGCAACTGGCGAGAAGATCTCCTAAAAATCCACTCATTTTTTATGTGCGTACCCTTTTGCAACAAGTCGCGCTTTGTGCCTTGGAACATTAGGAGACCCCCACAAGTCCGAATGGACGTAGTCGAGCTACTCCTTAGTCACATGCTTGGCTGTGTCGAAACTAACTCGATGTGCCTTTCCGATGACGCAATCCTCACAGAAGTCAAGACTTGTGATGCTAGTCTTCTTGATGCATCCCCCTTTGCTAGAACTTCCAGCCTCTTCTGTCCCACGTGCCCGAGCCTGCTGGGCAGAAGCTTCGTAACTGCGAGCTTTGCTTCATATGAACTAGCTTGTCCTGATGTTGACGCATAGCACGATTCTGCTTTCAGAGCTTCTCCCTGTAGAATGTACAGAGTATCATTCCCTCTACGCTCCCCTCGTGTTATCACAACACAGCCTTTAATGATTTTTATTACTCCTCCAGAACCTCTTAACTCGCAACCTTTTTCTTCAAGAGTACCCAGAGAAATAAGATTCCTTGCAATCCTTGCATATGCCTTACATCATGAAACAAAAATGTGATACCATCTTGATTTCTGAACCTCACTGAACTGATTCATTTTACTTCAGTATGACTGTTGTTAGCCATTCTGACCTTTCTTGAACTTGTCTCTTGTAAGTTGATAAACACATCCTTCCTTGATGACATATGAAACGAGCATCCAGTATCTAGTACCAATTCTTCTAGATTGTTTTGATTCTGAGAAAGATTAACCTCGCAGGCTATGAGACCCACCAAATCTTGAGCATCATCTCTGGCTAGTGACGACTCTGGCTGGTTCTGGGACTGAAACTTCCCTTTGTTGCGCTCTAACCATTTGTAGCACTATTTCTTGAAGTGTCCTTCCTTGCCACATCCAGAAAATCTTCTTCCCATCTGCAGATTTTTCAACCTCGATTTGCCATACTTCTTCCCTTTGTTTCCTGATCCATTACGATTCTCTGACCTTCCCCGAACGTAATGACCTTCTGAACTTTGAAAAGAACTCGACATATCCTTTATTTCTTTCTCCTTCGGCTTTTCAGAACTCGCGAAATCACCTACTTTGATCACATATCTACTATACTTCAAGGTTTCCTTGAGTTGATCGTACCTTGAAGAAGAAGAAGCACAACTTGTACCTCCTCTGGTACTTCGATGCTCAGATGACTTAACTCCCCCACAATCTTGAGATAGTCGTCTATGTTATCATCGATTGGTCAATGATCTTGCATCTTGAAACCATAGAGCTTGAGCTGAGCATGTACTCTGTTTGGTAATGACTTAGGCATGTAAAGAGCCTCCAGCAACGACCATGTCTCCGACGCTGTTGTACATCGCTCGATCTTCCTGAGAACGTGATCTTCGATGTTCAAGAAGATCATTTTCATCGCCCTCTCACATCGCTCAAGTCTTGATTCTTGATCCGCTATCTTCTTCTTCTTCACATCGGGATCGTCTTTTTCCAATACTTCTTCCTTAGCCTCAAAGCTTGAGGCTTTTTCAACCAGAACATTCTTCAACCGGACACGCTTAGGTAAGCGTACATCCTTCTTTTCCAGAGGGAGAAATCTCCATCTCCATCGAACCTCTCGATGTCGATCTTGGACCCAGCCATCAATCTTCTCCGGAACGCCTCTGTGAATCTTCAATCGCGATCTCTTTGAACCTCAACTCGGGATCCGATACCAATTTTTGTGATCTGATACTTCGATTGACCTAGATCTATGCGACTGAGACTTGTATGAATCGAGAAAAAAACACACGAATTGTTACCCAGGTTCACCTCACCTCTTCAATGCAAAGAGGCCGCTATATCTCTTGTGGCTGATCTCTCTTGATCAGCAATCCACTATCTTGCTCTGACTTGAGGTTGGATTACAATCACCACCGATCTCTTCTTTCTCTCGCCTTATTCAACTTAAACTCGAGCTAGGGTTAGACCGTAAGGACTTATATTACGTCGCTTTACAATATCTAACCCACGTGATATAACACGTGACTATAGCTAACCAAATCTGTTTAACTAAGTCAGAAGAGACCGGTAGGTGATACTCACATATATAAATACATGGACACATTTCTTCAATAACAAACTTGTAAAAGTCCAATATATAAGTTACGTATTAAGAAAACTGAAAGAGTCGAAAATTTAAAATGAATTTTCTTAGGTATATAAAAATAGACTCTGTTTTAATATATTAGATTCTTGTTTAAAACAATATATATTAGTTATCAGAGATCTCCATGAAATTTGATATATAGATGACATTTTATCCGCAATTCGATCTTCAGAATTTGTACAGCAAATCGTTTTTATTTTTCTTTTCACATCAAACAATGTCTGTATTTGCCATTTATCATTTGAATAAGATATTATAATTTAATTTATCAGAAAAGATATTATTGTTCATCTTATCAGCACATCTTTCTACTGCATTATAGCTAAGGTGAATCTGATGCATTGGAGTGTGACAGACGGGATGGGTTTTACTATTCTTATTTGGTTGAAATGTTAAACATGGGTTCTTACTACTTGTTCAGTCTTCCGTTTCTCTGAATATAACTATCTTCAAACCTTTTTGATTTTTATTTTCATAGTTTTCACTCATTCCTTTACTGCACACTATAATGCTAACATACAACAATTCAATCTGATGGCTAATGCATAGTGAAACCCAACAGCAGATTAATATATAATTTCTTTTAATTCACAGAGTTCAACAGATAATCATGAAATGCTATATCAATAGTTTAATAAATAATTGAAGTTTTAACAAATTAAAATAGATAAATGGAGGTTTATTTGATAGTTTATCCAGATTTATTTTTGATAAAATAACAATTTTATTGGAAGAATTAAAAATATGGTTATTTACACGATGGAGAAGAGGAGATTAGCTAAAGAAAAAGAGAAGAGAAAAACTGACCATAAACCAACACCAACGAAAACTGTAAGGTTTAACCATCACAGCAAATCAGCGCCGGAGGAGCCCTTCATACTTGTGAGTGCCATGATAAGCAAACGAGATGGTACAACTCATATAAAGCTAGATTAGTTTTCTCTATTGTGAATTATACAATTACTTATGAGTAGTCTTTGAAATTATTGAACTGTATAGTATAGATATACCATTAAACCATTAATTAAGAGTAACGTACCAACTTTCTTTTCTATTTGATTCAGCGAAATACCTTAGAAAAGAGCTGATAATCTTAGATTTTATTAGAACACTACTATATGCATGGTTGACTTCTCGATATTATTGTCCCAAACAACCATATAGACCCAACCAACGTACACCCATTAGAACTTTTTTTTTTTTAAATATCTAACTTGAACTTTTTTGGGGATAAATACTACAACTTGCGGAATCTCTCAACTCTCTTTTCCTCCATATAAGGAGCCTATCTTGGCATTCGTTTATATTTCGTAACTTAGCATCGATCCCTTTTCTTTCTCTTAAATTGTTATAGCTCAGTTTTCCTTCAAAAAATACAAACATGGCCTCAAGTTCTATGAGCTCGTCTTGGACGTCTACACAAAATAAGATGTTCGAGAGGGCATTAGCTTTTTATGACAAAGACACTCCAGACCGTTGGCAAAACGTGGCCAAAGCCGTCGGGAATAAATCGGCAGAGGAAGTCAAAAGTCACTACGACATTCTCGTTGAAGATCTCATGAACATCGAGCAAGACTTAGTCCCTCTGCCAAGTTACAAGACCGTCGCTGTTGGAAGTAAATCAAGAGGCATCAGTGATTACGATCTGAGGTAAAATCTTTGTCTCGTTTTAGAACACATCTTTTGGAATCTGTAGTCGTTTTTTTTTTGTGAATTTTACTGTGGCTAAGACTAAATCTATAGATTCTATTACATTCGTTTTGTGATTTATATTATGAATAAATATAATAAATTTTTAGTGAAAACATAAATTACTTTTTGTGGTGAAATTCAAACATTAACATAAGCAATAACGTTTGGTAATAACACTAACATCTTATCATTCTATATAATAAAATAATAGTTAGAATAATAAGAAACATCAAGCATGCAACCACACGCACTATCCCTAATATTCACATGAAATCTAATCTTCCTGGTACATCATCACATGTATATTGTCTTCCAATGAATTAAAGCATATACATGTATGATAAGATAATGCATGTATCTAGTTTATAATATTAGAATATGAACAGATATAGATAGCCATCACGTAGTATTATATAAATATGTAAAAGTGATTCTAACCTTTTACTGGTCGGTGATTCACATAATTGTTGTTACTTCCAAAAAAAAGTTTTTGTTAAACCGATCCTCTAGATATACAAGTATTCGATTTTTTCTAACATACTCTATTGATTTCCTGGACAGGTTAATGAAGAATATGAGGATCTAGTGAAGCCTGTTACACTGATGATCACCGATCAGTACTTATATTTTCATTGTGCCACTTCATTACTTATTTAAGCTTATTTTCACATCAAATGAGCCAATCATGTTGCTATTAAGGTTTTGTTTCTAGTTATTGGTTATTATATAGTTTTGTCAGTTTTTTTTCTGTTTGATTTTCGGTGGTTTTAGATATATAACGGGCTTACAACGAGAGGTACTCTAGTTTTCCACGTAGTAAAACATGCTGTGTACTTTTGGCCAAAAACCTCTTTTTAGAAAACTGAGAAACCTGTTGAGAACAAAAAAAAGAAAAGAAAACTATAATGATTCGATTCTCGTCTTCACCACTGATGCTAATCCGGTACTAGCCACACCCTTGCTCTTCTCCTCCTCTGGTTTTGCAGTAGCTAAAGTGGTCGAAGAAGTTGGCTAGATCGCTTCTTTACTGGCCAAAAGATTGAGAAACAAATTTGAAGTTATAAAAGAGTAGAGCAACTAATATATAGGCAAACAAAAATGAAATTTCAAGATTTATGATCACATTTAGGCTACGAATGGTGACAACTGATTTGGTAATTAAAGCGGTGCGGAATTAAAGTGCGAGATGGTGCAACTGCGGTTCATACGGAATTTGAATGGGTACGAGACAACTGCGGTTTTAAGTAAAAAATGTGCATAATATTGTTTGATTGGTGACAATACATATTTGTCGTATTGAGTGATTATTTAATAAAATAATAATGGTATATAATATAGAGTATTAAAATAATATAAATAATATATTAACATAATAAATATATTTTAAAATAAAATCTCTATATATTCATATATAATAAATTTGGTTTGGTTATTGTTTTGATTTTCATCTTTTTAATTAACTATTCAGAATAAGTGCGATTTTGATAAACAAACTAGTACGATTTTAATAAAAAAATTATGAAATATTTTATTTTCATATAATTAAATTTTAAAAGTTTAATGATAAATACATAATTTTAACAGAAATTTGACTGCAATTTTTATTTTATATAAATTATTTACTAAAATAGGTATTACTAATAAATTATTATGTTTCAAATTCTATGATTTTCGGATAAATACACAAGAATTCAAATATACACTTTCTTCTAAAAATAATATTTTATATAGTGCACACTGAACAATAGTAAATTGATAGTACTGTAATTAATAGTAAAACAACTGTTACAAAAATAAAAGTATTTTAAAAAACATTTTTAAATTAATAAAAAATTTATATTGTAATAATATCTTTTTTTTTTGCAACAAATGATTATTGTATTACTCAAACTTGAGGTGGTTTGGCTAATCAGTCCGGAATAGAACAACCAACAAAATAGAGTTTTCTGTGAAAAGATCTCGTTGTCTTAGTTAAAAAGTCAGAAATCTGATTCCTCGTTCTTGGGATGTGTGTGATTTTGATGTCACGGAAGCAGATCCTCAAAGTCTCAATCCTCTGCAGTTCCGTTGCAAAGTTTGGCCAAGCGTGGGGGTTTTCCAGCATTGCTATCAACTCCTTACAGTATGTTCCAAAACTCTGACATATTGAGTGTTGGAGCATATTTTCCATCGCCCATCTCAAAGCCTCAACTTCCGAATGTAACGCTGACTCACGTCTAAAGTAATTCTGTGTCTCCATGAGTTGAATATTTCCATAGTTGTCCATCCATACCCATCCACAACCGGTAAACTCTGCTGCGGATATCCATGATCCATCGAACAAACATATATTACTCAAGCTTAAGACTTGGGGTTCCTCTGTGCTTTGTTCCTGTATGATAGGTGGCACTCTCTCGTTTGCCGCAAACCAAGCTTGACATTCACTTTCTGTGTACCGGACTAACTCCATTGGATCCATGTCTATCCCCCTGAATAATTTTTCATTTCTAGTCTTCCAGATATACCAGATTATCCAAAGATAAGGATCCATGTCCATTTCTGGCTCGACGATGCTGTTCTTCTCCAGAACATGTAATTTATATTTTAATAAATACTTGGTTTTGGAAAAATCTCAGGACTTGTTGGAGTTGTTGATAGAAACCATGCTTGTAGTACTGGCGGGCATTCGAGGATTGCATGTGGGACAGATTCTTCTGGTTCTCCACATCGTGGACAGTAGTCGTCACATTTCATATTACGCACGCTTTATTAGATTTCTTGTTACTGCCACATGCCCTATTATGAGTTGCCATATAAGATGGTGTATCTTTTGGGGTGTGATGTTAGAACTTTTCAAGGGTCATTAAGCAAATGTTGTAGTATAAAAGATTGTCGAACCGATCATAAGTGATTCTAAATCAAAGGGAATACAACACCATGCTTAATCTAAGGGCAACCAATAAGTGAAATGATTTTGAACTAAAAACTAAGCTAGAAATGCAATAAAGGAATAGGCTTTCTTTCAAGTGAGGTGAGAGAACTCATGGGATTATGGAATTGATCTTGGGTGATTAAGTTTCAATCTAAAGGTGGCAGCTTTTAATCAATCTATCAATCTTAAGCTTAGACACAATCCTAAACAAACTCTTTCTCAAGCTGGATGCTCATTTGCTATAATAATTCAAGCATCAAATCTCTTTGGTTGAATATTATAGAAGCAATCATTAATATCAAGTCTACTAGTCATCTTAACATCTTTAACAACAAATCTCTTTGGCAAAGTATGTTAATAGCTTAGGAGAGTTGGTTCAGGCATTTCATCATACACCTTGTGGGCAGGAAATGCATAAAGCTCAACTTTTGAGAGGCAACTCAAAAGATACATTGAGATCACTCTACTAGCAAGGAACAAGAGAGATCTATACTAAAACATCTTAAATCTGGCTTAATCACCCTTAGTCTCCCTAACCCATGAATCCAAAATTGATCTACTCACTAATAGACATGATTTCTCTTAAACCAATGATGGATCCAAGCTTAACCATGATTAGAAAGCAAATAATCACTCAAGTACACAAGAAATAAAATGAAAATAGATTCAAAGATCAAACTTTGTCTAAGAGGTTTTTGAGTTTCTTAAGAAATAATAAAATAATTTCCAACTTTAGGATACAAGAGTATTTATATGAAGCTTGAAAACCCATAAAACACAAAAGAAATGACCAAAAAGACTTTGGAATCACTTAAGTTTCGTCCAGCCTCGTCCAAAATGCGCGGGTAGCTCAACCCGGGTGGTCCAACCCGGGTAGTTTCGTCCAGCCTCGTCCAAAATGCGCGGATATCTCAACCCGGGTGGTCCAACCCGGGTAATTTCGTCCAGCCTCGTCCAAAACGCGCGGGTAGCTCAACCCGGTGGTCCAACCCGGGTGAATTGATATGCCTCTAGTAAATCTATCATAACTTCTTCAATATAGTTCCAAATGACTTGAAACCACTTCCATTGGAAAGCCAGCTCAATTTACCGGGTCTCCACAAAATCTTAACAACAGAAGACTTCTCTAAGGCCTCCATCCATGCTTATCTTTCACCCCCTTTTGTATCACAATGCTCCCAAACATCTCTAATCACTCTATAGCACACTCCAACACCTGATAAGGACATATGAATGCAATATGGAACCTAAAGATGCCTAATTCCTAATCTACATGATCAAAATATACAAGAATAAATGGCTAAAATCATGTAAATATACAAGATATCAGGGCACTTCTATTTTCCAAGCAAAGGCTTGAAGCTTAGTAATACTCGGTTCCCGCACTTCCCTCTCCTCCTCTTCTTTTAAAACATTCCTAGCCACCCAATATCCCGACTTTACCGTATACTGGCCATTCCTAGTATAATCCCAGCAGTAGGTATCCCGTCGATGAGCATAGCTTATGGCCAAACTCTTGATGAGGGCGATATCTGCAGGGCTAATGTAGTTCTCCATCAATCTAACATTCCATTCCTTTGAGTCTTGATCAATGAGATCACTAACTCTCATGTTCGGATAGAGCACTGGTGCTAAGGGTCTAGCCGGTCTAGCTGGTTTTGTATGTATCCGAGGGTCCTCCCAGACCTTCACATCGTACCCAGAGTATATCTTCTGTCTGATTTCCAAAAGCAAGAGCTTTCGAGATGCTGAGATGCTAGTCCACACATAGGATGGGCTGGTAGTTGGATTTAATCGCAATGGCGAGCTTAACCTGTAGTATCTACCTCTTATGACTCGAGCCACTAATGAATCAGGGTTTTGTACTAGCCGCCACAACTGTTTTGCTAATAAGGCTAGATTAAATTCATGGATCATACGGAAACCAACCCCACCTTCCTCTCTTGGCAAACATATTTTCTCCCATTTTTCGCAATGTATACCTCTTTTTGGGGGATTTGAACTCCATCAGAATTGTGCTATGGCACTTGAGAGGTTTTCACAAATCTCAAGTGGTAATAGAAAAGAAGACATAACATATGTCGGCAGGGCTAGCAAGATAGATTTTATCAGAACTTCTTTTCCACCTTTTGAGAGGTATCTTCATATCCATCCATTCACTCTATACATCAATTTGTCCTTAAGAAAGGCAAAAAGTTACATTTAGATGTATTGATGTCCTTTGGGATTCCTAAGTATGTATCTATGCCTCTTTTATTTTGGATTCCAAGTGTGTCTTTAATTTCTTGTCTGATGTTTTCATTAACCCTCTTACCCAAGAGTAGAGAGGTTTTCTCAGAGTTAACACATTGTCCTGATGCACTTCTGTACTTCCTGACTACTTTCATCACTTTTTTACATTCACGGGGCTCTGCCTTACAAAAGAAAAGGATATCATCAGCAAAGAGAAAGTGAGATATCGAAGGAGATGCGCGTGTGAAGCGCCTCTCTGTTATCTTTCCTTGGTTCTCTGCATGATTAATAAGGTTAACGAGCGATTCGGTGCATAGAATAAAGATGAAAGGAGATAAAGGATTTCTTTGACGTAGACTTCTCTCTGGTAATAATATCATTTTAACTGATCAATTTTCTTTCTTTACATAGAATTGCACATTTATCAATATGCAGTTAGTATATACTTTTTTAACAAACATGAATATTTAAATTAGATAATAATATAATATAGTAGAAAAAAGCACGTAAACCTCCATTTCGCACTATAAATGAAAGAAAATGAAATGAGTGCGTTTTGTTTAAATTACTGAACAAAAAAAAAAAATTCACGTGCGACTCCCTGAGAAACAAAAAAAAAAACAAACAGCATGCGACTCCCCTGGCGTCTCACGTGCGACTCCCCTGGCGACTTTCCAACGTTACAGTGCCGACGGTCTCTGCTTCTCATCGGCGTCTCATCCGGAGCCGGCTCCAGAGCCTCCTCTCTACTCCGTCTCCGGCGAAGCAGATGAAGAAGAAGAAACCTAGGTCGACTCCAAAGAAATCTCCGGCAGCGAAGTCTTCCTCCAAAGCTTCTCCTCCGGTGAAATCTCCATCATCCCTGACCTCCACCTCCGATATGTCTCCCCCTGAACTTCCGACTGTTTCTGATGCCCAAATCGACCTTCCCGTCGACGCGGCTGCTCAACAATCGCTTGAAGTGTCAGATCCGGAATCCTCCCCTGTTGTGGCTCCGTCAGCTACCGGAATTATGATCGTCGATTCGTCGGCAGATCCACCTCAGGTGAACGACGAGACCCCAGCAAACCAGACCGAGTTGAGCTCTGCTGTTCCTACTCTAAGCTCCTCAGAAACCCTTTTGGAAAGCAACAGCGCTGTCGACGTCAAGACCGCTCCTTGCTCTCCAGCAACGCCAGCAACTGTTGATGCCGACTCTGCTAGTTTGAGCTCACAGTCTGGACAGGAACCACAAACTGCTGCTGCGGTGGTGGCTAAACAGGCTGTTGATGGAGCTGCAACTGCTCAGAAGTCTCCTACTCTGCCTCAACAAAACGCTGCAGCAAACAGCTCACCCACCATCAACAACGCTTCGAGTAACGTCTGGTGTGCCCACGCGCAAGGTCTAGGAAAGCGCCTCTCCAAAAAGGGAGAACCTTTCACTTTACCATCAGGAGAAGCTTGTATCCAAATCCCGAACTCTGTTATTGAGAAGAACATAAAGTCATGGGAACCATTTGTTTTGGGTCAGTTCTACTCGGATCCTCCATCCCAAGGAACTCTCCACAACATCGTCAATGGCATCTGGAGTAAGCAATATCGTGACATAGCGGTTTCAAAGATGGAAAGTTTTGCTTTTCTTTTCCGCATCCCCAATGCTGCGACTCGGAACAGAGTGATCAAACAGAAACTATGGCAGATTGAGGGTCAAACAATGTTTGTTGACAAGTGGGAACCGGGAGTTATTCCGACTAAACCGGAACTCATGGAAGCTCCGATCTGGCTTGAACTCAGAAAGGTTCCCTTTCCAGTTCTTCAACGAGGATGGGCTAGAGAGGATAGCTGGTCTCGTCGGTCATCCCAAATTCCTTCACCTGACGACGGCTAACAAAACAAATCTGGAGGTCGCTAAAGTGTTCACTATAATCGACCCGAGGAAGCCACTACCCGAAGCTGTTAATGTTCAGTTTGAGTCCGGTGAGATTTCCAGAGTCTTAGTTTCGAGCCCGTGGATGCCTCCAGTGTGTGATACATGCAAGGAGATTGGTCACACTGCCAAGAGATGTCCACAGAAGCCTAAAACCTGCTCTGTCTGTGATTCTTCTACTCACTTAACGGCTAACTGTCCGCAAAAACAGAGTCACAAAGCTCCGGGGAAAAAGACCAGGAGAGGCAGGTCTAAATCGAAGGAGAAACAACAATGGATAGTGGTTGACCCATCTGCCTCTGCCTCCAACAAAACGGTCCCGCCTGTTCAGAAACAAGCTCTGCTGCCGCCTACTCTTCCTGTTAATCCTCAGAAACCGCAGACACAGCTTGAGTTGATGGAGCCTAATCATCAGACAGAGCTAGGCACAAGGAAAGATTATTGTTTAGGTGAGACGAGCGGTACTTCTTGTAAGGAAATGCCGGTTCTCCCTAGGAGTGGTTCAGGCATCTCGAGATCCTCTCACTCTGATGTTCAACCAGATTCTTCAGATGTGGAATCCTCGGACTCGGAATTGGAGGAAGGGGAATTTAGCAGGTTCGAGCCTGATTTTGAGGTTGTCAATAACAAGAAGCGTTTCTCTGGTCTGAAAGGAAAGCGGGGCAAGGGCTCCAAACCCAACTAATTTTTATGTCGACTGACATTTTTTGCTGGAATTTGCGCGGTCTCAATAAATTTTCTCACCGCAGCGGATTACGGAAATGGTTTAGAAAAAATACACCCTTATTCGGCGGACTTCTTGAAACTCATGTCAAAGAGATCAAGATGAATAAATTTGTTCCAGAAATTTTTCCGGGTTGGTCTTCTGTTGCCAACTATGGCTTCTCCTCTTTGGGGAAGATCTGGATCATTTGGCACCCTTCTCTTTTGGTTAATGTTATATCTATCTCGCTTCAGATGATCACAGTTGAAGTAACTTGGCCTTCTTCCCAGTGTAAGGTCTTCATCTCAGTGGTTTATGCTTCGAATGATGTTGGTCAGAGGTCTAAGCTCTGGAAGGAGATTACGGCTCTTGCGACGTCTTTTGGTTTCAATACTAAGCCTTGGCTTGTTCTGGGCGATTTCAACCAAATTCGGGACCCTTCCGAACACTCTGTTCCTGTGACCTTAAACATGGGTAAGAGGATCAGAGAATTCGATTCTTGCATTCTAGACTCCAACTTGGAAGACCTGAACTTCAGAGGAACAACTTTTACTTGGTGGAATAAGCGAAAGTCTGATCCGATTGCAAACAAGCTTGATAGGTGTCTCGTGAATGATGAATGGTACTCGGAATTTCCCTCTGCTGTGGCTTTCTTTGGTAGCCCAGATTTTTCAGATCATGCGGTTATCTCTCTCTCTCTCTCTCTGGAACCCGACAGGTCAAAAACCAAGAAGCCCTTCAGATTTTACAACTTTCTTATTCAAAGTGAGGACTTTCTGGTAATGGTGTGTACAAACTGGTTCTCTTTCAATATTGTGGGCTCAGCAATGTTCCGGTTATCCAAGAAACTCAAGCTTCTTAAGCAGTGTATCAGAGAATTCAGTCATCAGAACTATTCAGGTATTGAGAGGAAAACGGCTGAAGCTCATGACAGGCTTCTACTAGCTCAGTCAACCATGCTTTCCTCCCCATCATCGTCTAATGCAAGTGCGGAGTTGGAGGCGCTGAAAGTCTGGTCAGAGCTCTCCACAGCTGAAACCTCCTTCTTTCTTCAGAGATCCCGCATTCATTGGATATCTTATGGTGATGGGAATAGTAGATTGTTTCACAGGTACGCCGCCTCTCGCCAAGCACAGAACCACATCCACTTCCTTTTGTCTGCTTCTGGGGCCAGAATTGAAACGCAGGCAGGTATCCAGGAGCTCTGCGTTGAGTACTTCTCTGATCTTTTGGGCAGTCCGGTGTCTCCTCCGATGTTTATTCAAAGCGACCTTGACCTCCTCTTTGAGTTCAGGTGCTCTGATGATCAGGTTACCATGTTTAATAAAGATTTCACAGCGGAGGACATTCGTACTGCTTTCTTCTCTCTTCCTAAAAATAAAACAGTAGGTCCCGATGGGTATTCTACGGAGTTCTTTACGGCTACCTGGTCAGTTATCGGCTCTGAAGTGACTGAAGCCATACTGGAGTTCTTTGCATCGGGTCAGCTTCTAAAGCAATGGAACTCAGCCTCTCTTGTTCTGATTCCAAAGAAGCCCAACGCCTCGCTTACTACTGATTTTAGACCGATATCATGCCTAAACACGGTCTACAAAGTTATCTCTAAGCTCCTGGCTTCGCGGCTCAAGGAGATCCTCCCTCTTGTGGTCTCTACCTCTCAGTCGGCTTTCCTTCCTGGACGTCTCCTGGCTGAGAATGTGTTGCTTGCCACGGACCTGGTTAATGGCTATAACACGCAGTCTCTATCAGCGCGAGGCATGTTAAAGGTGGACCTCAGGAAAGCTTTTGATTGTGTCAGATGGGATTTTATTTTAGCCTCCCTGCGTGCTTTAGCCATCCCGGAAAGGTATATCAGCCTCATATCTGAATGTCTGTCTACTGCCTTGTTTTCTGTCTCTATTAATGGGGTCTCCAGCGGGTTCTTTAAAAGCTCCAAAGGTATCCGGCAGGGAGATCCTCTCTCGCCATACCTCTTTGTGCTAGCAATGGAAGGATTGTCAAGACTGCTAAGATCTAGATATGAGACAGGCGTCATTGCTTATCATCCGAGAACAGAGCAGCTTAGGATTTCTCATCTCATGTTTGCTGATGACGTCATGATTTTCTTTGATGGCAACAGTAACAGCCTGCACGGGATTACTGAGTGCCTTGATGATTTTGCCTCGTGGTCTGGTCTATTTATGAATACTACCAAGACTGAGCTCTACACCACAGGTATTGATCAAGAAGAAGCTTTAGCTATATCCAGTTACGGGTACACGCCAGGAAAATTGCCCGTAAGATATCTTGGTTTGCCACTTATGAGTCGGAAACTCAAAATCTCGGAGTACTCTCCATTGATCACTAAGATAACACTGACCTTTCAATCCTGGACGGCTAAGCTCCTTTCATTTGCGGGCAGGCTGCAACTCCTAAAGACTGTCATCTTTGGAACTGTGAACTTTTGGCTCTCTGCTTTTCTTCTTCCCAAGGGTTGTATAAAAAACATTGAAGCTCTCTGTTCCCGGTTTCTTTGGTCAGGAAACATTGAGAAAAAGGGTCTAGCTAAGATCGCTTGGCATACTGTCTGTCTCCCGAAGCAGGAGGGAGGCTTGGGGCTCCGTAATCTCTCAACTTGGAACCATGTTTTATGCCTCAAGTTTGTCTGGAACCTCCTCTCTAGAGCTGATTCACTTTGGGTTGAGTGGCACTGGAATAGTCATCTCCAAGAGAAAAGTTTCTGGGTTATTGAACCTGCTACTACTGATTCTTGAGCTTGGAAAAGAATTCTCAAGCTTCGCCCACTTGCGTTGCAGTTTTGTAAGATGGTCATTGGTAATGGTCAGTCTGCAAGCTTCTGGTTTGATAACTGGTCTCCGATGGGTCAGTTGATAAACTACATTATAGACATGGGACCAAGAGCACTTCGTATCAGAAAAGAAGCTGTTGTGGCCGACGCCATTAACGGTTCTACCTGGTCTCTCCCGCACCCTAGATTACAGCAGGAAGTCGACTTGCACACTTATCTCACTACTATCTCTCTTCCTCTCTCTCATAATTGTGTTGATAAATATGAATGGATTGCTGGTGATTCTACTCTTTGTACTTTCACGTCTGCTACAACTTGGGAGGTGTTGAGACCATGAGAAGAGATCAAGGACTGGTTTGATGTGGTCTGGTTCAAGGGCGCGGTACCGACGAGGGCAAGGCTGGCGTCATGGGGTGTTCCTATCTCGCCTCTCTGTCCTCTCTGTTCCAGTTACCCAGAAACTCGTGATCATTTGTTTCTGGAGTGCAACTACAGCCTTCTGGTGTGGAAGGAAGTATTTATAAGATGCTCACAGTCCGCCACTGTCATCTTAAACTGGTCCGAGCTTTTGTCATGGATCAGAACCTCCGCAACAGCAAAGCTCTCCCTTCTTAAAAAGGTTGCAGCTCAAGTGGTTATCTTTCACATATGGAAGCAGAGGAACAATCTGATACACAACAAGATTTCTATTCCTGCTCCCATTGTGTTTCATGCTATTGATAGAGATGTTAAGAACATCATCTCGGCTAGAAGACATAAGAAAGCTTACCGTGATCTTATGGCTATTTGGCTTAGTTGATTTGTTCTTGTTGGTTTCCATTTTGATCAATCTTGTTTTTTATTTTCTTTTTGCCAAGATTGCTCAGATATTAGATCTTCTTGTAAAATCTTTTATTCATATATGATATTTACCTTTTAGCAAAAAAAAAAAAAAAAAAAAATTCCTTGATTTCGTAAGTGCGTTATTTATATCAGTTACGCATTTTCAATGGAAGCAGTTGTCAAATTCTGCACCCGCACTATCATTACGCACCGCGATGTTAACAATCATAACCTTAGTTACAGATACAAGTAAAACTAGATTTCTTAGTTAAGATAACTACAAATGTCTTTTAGAAGAAGAAAAAGAAAAGAAAGATAAGTGCACATATAGTATATTCATAGATAAAAATAATCTATTATATAAAAACAAAAGTCATGATTTCTAATTCATGTGTGATTTTTTAAAAAATGGATTACTTACTATACTTGGTCACACTGCATTTTTATCTATTATTAGTTTTCATATTAAATAATATTTTTTAATAACTTCATTTTTATTTAAGATAAAAATAAATATTAATTTAAAAAAATTCTAACAAAATCTTTGAAGAATCTTTTCAGAATCCTTTTAAATTTTATTTTTGAAAATTGATTAATTTAAATTTTAGTTGTCATAAAATATAATCAGAAACTTAACTTTAATTTAGTTTTGATTTATAAACAAAAACTAAAATTATATAAAATATTTTAATGGTAATAATAGCCACTTAAAATGATTACTTTTCAAAAATTCATTTTACAAAGATTTTAAAAAGATTTTGTTGGAAAGCAATATCCATTTCTGTTTAATTATATAACATGTTGGTAGAATGGTTTAACATTAATAAACTATATAATACATGTATAAAAAGTTAACTTTTCTTAAACTTTTATATACACAATAATTTATTATATAAACTGAATAGACAAAACAAAATTTTCAAAGAAATCTAGCACTTTGAATTACGGGTCGGAATCATAATAAATTAAATATAAAATAAATACATAATAAGAAGCAATCTATTATATTAAAACAGAAGTCACAACTTTATTTCATGCGTGATATTTTAATTTAGACCATTATTTATAAGATTTATAAAATAAACATAACTTAACTATAATATCATTTAGTATCTTCATTTTTATTTAAAATAAAAATAAATATTAATTTAAGAAAATTCTAACAAAATCTTTAAAGAATCTTTTCAATATTTATTTTCGAAAATTGATTAATTTCAATTTTAATTGTCATAAAATATAATCAGAAATTTAAAATTAATTTAGTTTTAATTTATAAACAAAAATTAAATTATATAAAATATTGTAATGATAATAATAGCCACTTAAAATGATTACTTTCCAAAAAATCATTTTACAAAGATTTTAAAAATATTTTGTTGGAAAGCAATATCCATTTATGTTTAATTATATAACATATATAAAAATTAACTTATCTTAAAATTTTATATATGCAATAATCTATTATATAAACTGAATAAACAAAACAAATTACTAAAAGAAATCTAGCACTTTGAATTGCAGGTCAGGATTATAGTAAATTAAATACAAAATAGTTCTAAAGTATGTCATTTCTAACAAATCTAACATTTTAATTAAGAAATAATTGGTGAATCTACCCATCAATAAGACCTTAATTAGCAAGTTGTCCATGACTTGACATTAATAAAATAAAGACGATTTTGACTCTATTCTCACCTCTCTCTCTTAGCTGTTTCTTTTGGTTCATGTCAGTTAGTGTGTTAGTTAGTGTCACAATCTTGTGTCTCCTTTCTTTTTCTTTTTTTTCTTTATTTCTCTTTTATTTTTTACTAACTATTTTACATTTTCTTATGTTTTTTCTATTCTCTCACTTATGAACAATAAGTTTTGTATTTTATTGCTAAAATGTTCAAATTAAATTCTGTTTTTCCACTTTTTTATTAGTTTCATTAAAACTTTATTCTTTTGTCTTCTTGAAGTTGGCCCTTTAGATTCGTGTTAACTGGTAATTTTTTTTACTTTGATTGTCTAAAATTAACAGAGTATAAAATATTTTTACGGATAAAAATAGCAGAGTATAGGAGAATACAGGAAAAAAGAAATTATAAGAAGTAAAAAAATGTGGAGATGAGAAGAGAGAAAATGTTAATATAGGAGACAAAACTGCAGAAAAAGAAAAAAAAAGTGTCAGGAAAGAGAAAATATGTCACATGAGAGAAAGAGAGTGTGAGGAAAAAAAAAATATGAAAAGGCTATTATAGTCAAATTGAAAGTAAAATAGTAAGGTAAACTAACTTTGTGTCAATTCATTGGTAAGTCTCTAATATAGACTTCAAATATGGGTACTTGGCTAATTGCCCATTTAATTAAAACTACTATATTGAACTAAATATGATAAAATTATTTTAAATCTCAGTTCAAAAAAAAAATTTAAATTGATAAGTTAGTATATTTTATTTTCATAAATATAAAACATTTATTCTAAAAATATAATATGTTGGTAGAATGGTTTAACATTAATAAACTATATAATACATGTATAAAAAGTTAACTTTTCTTAAACTTTTATATATACAATAATTTATTATATAAAATGAATAAATAAAACAAAATTTTCAAGGAAATCTAGCACTTTGAATTACGGATCGGGATCATATAAATTAAATATAAAATACATACATAATAAGAAGCAACATATATATATATATATATATATATATATATATATATATATATATATATATATATATATATATATATATATATATATATATATATATATATATATATATATATATATATATATATATATATATATGTTTATATGTGATCATTTGAAATAGTTAGTTAATTAACAACATGAAAACTATAAAATTATTGTAGTTGAAATAGTGATTTAAACATTTAAATATATAAATAATCTAAAATATCTACTAACCAAATAAACCAAATATATATATAAACATGAAAATAAATACTCGCACGGTTGTGTGGGTCAAAATCTAGTCTATTCTATTAAAACAGAATCCTAAATTTATCTACCATAAAAATGGTCATTAACTTTTGGACTCTTTCAAATTTGTTAGAAAAAAGCATAATTTATGGACCATTTAGTTTAATACATTATAATCTAATTATTACATATATCTCACTTTTTTTACAAACTAAACCAGCCAACTTAAATTAAACCATCATCTAATCTCTTTTAAGTAAATCAAATTAAATTATTTATATACAACCTCTCATTAAATCTTTTATATGTTAAATTGTATTATGTTAATACATGGACTTCATCCTAAAACTAATTAGTAATCCCAACCTTTTTATATTTTAAATAAATCCATAAAATTTTGGTCCATATATATTTGATCTTTTTAACAACTACAATAATTAGGATAAAAATTTGTCATATATATTAATTTACATAGTTGAATTTAATACTGTAAATAAATAACATTTAATAATTAATATTTAAAATTAATATTGAAAATTATCGAGTTTTAAAAATATTAATTTACAACCAAAACATCTAAAACTAAAAGGAAAAAACATCATGTACAAAATTTAAAATTTTTCATAAAAGAATAACCATGTACAACATACTTATAACCCCATCACAGTTCAATATATATACACAAATGTATTGTATACATGTAAATTACATTAAAATATTATATGTATATTATATACCAATAGAATAATTTAAAAGAATATCCACGCACAGGTTAGCACTAACCTATGTCATAGTACAAATATATATTTTTATTTTAAAACATTTATTAAATTGTTCCGCCTTTAAAAAAAGTCGGGTCAAAATCTAGTCTATACTATTAAAACAGAATTTCTAATAGAATTTTACTCTTCTTAGAATTATTTACAGAAAAATGTCATTCATTAATGTAAGATTATTTTTATTAATATCATTTAGTGGGACCATAATATAGTTATCATCGATTCCTCTATTTTCTCACAGTTAGACTCTTTTATTCTTTTTTGTTTTTTCTTAGACGATTTCATATTTTTTGGTTTTTTGTTCTTTTGATCTTCTTCATCCATGTTTCTTTTTTTCTACCTTAAGAGTTGATCTGATTTTTTTTTTACTTTTACTTTTATGTATTGTTGGTGAATTAATCAACAAAATTAGATAATTATGTAAATATGTATTTGTAAATATTATGTCAAATGAACGTTTATATACTACAATGTTCACCGTCATATAAGAGACTTAGAGATAACTCTTATAACTAATTACATCATTATCTCTTCACACTAAAGTATATCTAAAACATATATTATCCTCCTATACTATCCCTCAAGTTGGGAATATGAAAGTTTCTTACTCCTAACTTAAACAACAAGTTCTCGAACTGAGCTCTCCAAAGTGCTTTTGTTAGCACATCTGCCACCTGCTCCATTGTTCGAACATGAACCGTCTTTAAAATGCCATCTTGTATTGCATCTCTCACCTGATGACAATCTGATTCTATATGTTTTGTCATTTCGTGGAATACCGGATTCACTGCAATGTATATCGCAGACTTGCTGTCACAATACAGCTCAGAAGGCTTCAACTGTCGTGCTTCCAAGTCGCTCAACAGCCTTCTCAACCATTTAATCTCGCGTGTAGCCTGAGCCGTAGACCTGTATTCAGCTTCTGCTGATGAGTGCGAAACCACTTTCTGCTTCTTTGTCCTCCAAGACACTGGTGAATTACCAACTAGAGCTACATAAGCACTCAATGATCGCCGAGTCACCCGACAGGCAGACCAGTCGGCATCACAATACACAGACAGAATAAGATCAGACTGTGAACTAACTAATATTCCCTGTCCAGCTGCCCCTTTCAGATACCGCACCACTCGTATAGCTGCTTCCCACTGTAGGCTTTCACCATCAATGAAACCAAGAGTGTTCAACTGGCATATGGGGAGGCATCAACTTCCGTTTCTGACTTCTACACGTCAACAGATGAAGTGGAAGGAGGTGAACGCACACTCGCGAGTGATTGGGCGAATGAAGTAACACTAACGTGAACCCAACCCTGTTTCCTGTCTCTTTAATGCTTTTTTTTCATTCCCATGCATTACCACTTAGGTGTTTCCCATATTTCCACTGTTTCATATCATTTAAAGAAAACAATTGTACATTTTCTTGATTTCAATAGTTTCAAAAGGGTTCACCTCTTAATTACTAGCTTTGTTCATTTCAGAACATTTAATTAACATGACACACAATAACACTACTCAAACATGAAACATGTACAATTATTGCTAATGTGTAACGAAGACATTTCACGATTTATTCAGAACATTTCCTACTTTCACTATCACATAACACGGTTCTGTACATATCAACTCTCCATTTGAATATTTTTTACAAAATCTACACTCTTCATTTTATTTTTCCAAAAAAATACCATTCTACAAATTTCTTCTTCTTATACATTTCTTAACCCTTCTCCTTCTTATACATACCTTCCCTCTTTCTTTCCTATCAACTTCCATCAACATTTTCAATGATTACATCTCAAGTATTTCCAACATCCCCGCGCTTGCGCGGAACTCCGCCACTAGTTAGATTAATTATACGGTAAGAGCGATGAACCTATGAATCAAAACCCCAACAAGACGTACGAATATATTGTTTTAGGGCTGGCAAATTAGTTTAATTATATGGTAAGACCGATGAACCTATGAATCATAACCCCAATAAGACGTGTTTGGTGTGATATCTACTCTCTGATGTCTATTTTGTCGTTTTAGAACTCATTTAAATATTTAGTAACTTTCTATTACTATAAAACTTTGTATACTTTATTTGATCATTACTTCATTTCCAACTCTATTTTGCAGTAAAATTTAGAGTAAAGCTGGTGATGCTCTAAGTCACATACTTGCTTTTTTTAACTCAACATCAACTATTTCATTAACTGATAAATTGGTACAACTCATTTGACCACACCAGTTTAACCACACATACAACAATTCATCTTAGCAACACCTTGGAACACTCACTAGGTGATCTCTCACTAGTTTGATCAAAGTGAAGTACTTCCCTTTCCTTCCCTAACCGAACCATAGACGATTCAGGTCGAGTTGGAAATGTTCAGTACACGCAACTCAGAGAGCCAGTCCAGAGAACACATATCCTCTCTATTTGCTCCGGTACGCATCCGAAGGAGATCCTCCGAAGTTCACCTGGGCGAGCTAAGGCGATGAAACACCCACACGTTAGGCCAGCTTCACACACAATCACTCGCCCCTCTGCTTCCACATCTAAGTATCAAGCCGCCTCCAAGTCTGGCTTCCATATCTGCAAGTAAAGTGATACCAAACGCTACCACGCACCATCGCCTCCAGAAAGAACAAACGAGACCGGGGGAAAACACTCGTCAAGCTCCGGAACCTGAACCCTAAACGCCGACCCATCTGTAGATCCCGCTTCACATGACTCGCATCTGCTCCAGATTCGCTGTTGGCCTGACCGGATATACTCTGCCGCGGACAGAGCACCACCGGGGACCTCCGTTGAGCTCCAGAGACATCACACATATCGTCGGGAATAACGAAAAGCATCGAGAGGGCAAAGAGGAAAACAAGATTGAGGGAAAGAAGGACCTCCGACGCCGGCCAGGGGCACCAGACGTCGGGGGGAATACGCGGCCATTAAAGTAGGGTTTTGTTCGATGGGGAGGGTGTCGCGAGAGAAAGGGTTAAAGCTCTAAGTTACATACTTGCTTGTACCATCTATTTAATATTTTATAAATACATTTTAGGGAAATTGGGGTGTATAACTACACAATAAACCATAATTAAATATCTAACCAAAACAAAAAATACCTCCATTATTTATGAAATATATATTATATTGCCCTTCACTTACTTTCACTTACCGGTTAATGAAAGAGAAAATACATTTTCTTCTTCTTCTTTGATTATCTAACCACCACCACTTTTCTTCCATCCCCACCGCCTTATCCTTCGTACGCTTATCACCAATTCCTCTCTGTGATTTTTATTTGTTGTGTCTTTAATCACCATTTTTTTTATAATCGATATCTCTTTTTCCATAATCATTATCATCTTATTCATACTCATGTTCATCATTGAGCGACCATCACCATAGCCACCACAACCACCCCCAAATCCATAATCTCAATTACATATGTCGTCTCTGCTTCTGAAATCTACAAACCATGATGGCGTTGCGGTCGAGGCACCTTCGTTTGTCATGTAAGTTACCGATTGTACTATGTTATTTGAATAATATGTATCATATTATTTCGTTTGTTACTATTCTATTTTGATAATAATTCATATTATGCATTATGAGCATATTTTGATATTTAAGTTATGGTTTATATTTTATTTTATGGTTTATTGATAAGTGTTTTGGATTTAGTTTAATGGAAAGTTTGGGTTAACTTTGGGGTAAACATTATCTCATTCTCTGTAATCCTAGACATTTAAAAATTTGAACATTAATATATACCATGCATTTCGTTTGTTACTACTCTATTTTGATAATGTTCATATTATGTATTATGTGCATATTATGATATTTGGGTTAGGGTTTATATGTCCTTTTAGGGTTTAGTGATTTGTGTTTTGAGTTTAGTTTGTAGAAGATTTGGGGGGGATGTTTGGGTAAGAATTATCTCATTCCCTATGATCATAGATATTTCAAAATTTGAACAATTTGAGTAATATGTACTATGTTATTTCATTTGTTACTATTTTATTTTTGACAATTCTTCATATTATGTACTATGTGCGTATTTTGATATTTGGGTTAAGATTTAGTGATTAGTGTTTTAGGTTTAGTTTATGAAAGTTTTGGGTTGACGTTGGGGTAAGCATATATTACCTCCTTCTCTGCAAACGTAAACATTTCAAAGTTGAACAATATGTACTATGCTATTTGTTTATTACTATTCTATTTGCACATGTTGATATTTAGATTTAGAATTTTTATTTCTTTTTAAGGATTAGTGATTATGTACTATATTGCTAAATTTTTATCATAAAAGTTATGTTTATGCTATTTGTTAATTTTGGAAATAGATATTATAAAATATTTAAATTATTTTATGCTTTCATTAATATGAACTATATCATTTACCATGTTCTATTCTATTTATATCATAGCACTATTGTCACCATCATCGTCGATATCATAAACACCATTTGTTTTATTTAATTGACAGATGCTCTTACTGTCAACTGGCTTAGTAAATGGACAAAACCGGAAGAAACTGAAGAAAATACTAGGGGATCAAATAGTGTCAAATCAAATGCTATATTCTTAATTTTGTCTTCAAAATTGGCTATCTCACCAATAAGCCCTACATTTTATCATAAAATTTTGTCGAGAAAGTTTTAAATCAGTTTGCCAAAAAAAACGAATGTCTATTTAAAAACACTGGAATAACATGTCGTTTTCTCGAATGTTTTGAATATTGGAAAAAAACAGAAACAATGTTATGTATTGTGGAAATAAAAGTTTTATTGGTCCACAGTAAGTAAAAGTATTAACAACCATGCAATATATTTCCGAGCTTATCTAATAATGATGTCACTTGCATGTTCTAGGTTATTACAAGTTTTCTATCCACAGGAATTCGCATTGATGGTCCTCCTGGGTTTCCTCCTCTTTTCCCTGAGCTTTCAGAAGAAGATCAGTGTATGGCAATACAATATGTATCACATGCTAATGAAACAGAAAGAAGAGCAAGGATTTTGCCTGTGCAACAATCCATTGTGGAGAATCCAAAGGTGCAAGATGTGATGCTGCGAATCTCTCATGATATCAACAAGAACAAGGGGCATGTCTTTAATTACAACACCCAAGATGCTGGAACTTCAGTACACTCCAGATTGGGAAAGGCTGCAACCAAATCCTCCCCTAACCCTCAAGCTTCCAGCGGTTATGAGTCAGAGAACTCAGTTGAACAAAATGTCTCTCCTAACTTCGTGATCCAGGGTTCTACGATTTTCAGAGTGGGAAACACATTCCCATCTGTCTCTACCGGTACCTTGGGATCCAAGAAAAGAGATAGGAAGCATCCTCCTGCCTGGGTGAGAAGAACCAGAGCTAACACAAAAACGATCACCACTAGGACAGAAAACGATGGTCCTGTGACACAATCTGATTCGGCTGGTAAAAGGAAATCAGACAGCCCTTTGAACTCGAACTCATCAACAAAAAAACCCACAACAAACCAACAAAATACTGTGGCTTCCGATTTGAAGCCGCTGCTTCCCCAATGAGCATTTGGAGCTGGAACTGTCAAGGAGCTGGAAGCACCGAGACAGTTCAACGGTTAAGGGAAATACGTAAAAACCAATTTCCTGACCTTTTGTTCTTAATGGAAACGAAGCAGCAGTGTAAATATTTGGAAAAATTAAAAGTGGAGTTTTGTTACGATCATATTTGTACGGTAGAGCCAATAGGTAGAATTGGGGGTTTGGCTCTATTCTGGAAGAGTAGTTATGAAGTTGAAATTATATTGCGCAACAAAAGAATTATCGACTGTAAGTGAAGCTGGGTTCTTTGGATTTTTTTATATCTTGCGTCTACGGTGATCCTGTCCGTGAGCACAGGAAGAAGGTATGGGATATGCTTACTGACATTGGCATTAATCGCAATGAACCATGGCTCCTGCTTGGAGACTTTAATGAGTTGCTCAGTAACGATGAAAAAGAAGGAGGTGCAGTTCGACACGAGTCTATTTTCTGGGACTTTCGCAACCTCGTAACTAACTGCAAACTTAGAGAGATAAGAAGTATGGGGATCTCTCTATCGTGGGCTGGACGTAGAGACAAAGTATGGGTCAAATGCAGACTAGACCGTAGCTTTGGCAACCATGAATGGTTTCGACTGTTCCCACGAGCTCAAACTGAGTACTTGGAGATGAGGGCTTCGGATCACCGGCCTATAAGAGTTGATTTTGTCTATGATCCAGATGATAGAGGGAGAGGCCGATTCTACTTTGATCAAAGACTTCTAGCTAAAGCTGGAATTGAAAAAGTAGTGGAAAAGGTTGGAAGGCATCAGCTTTGGGATGAGAATACAAGCTTGATTGAACGGATAAACAACTGCCGACGTGAACTGGCTAGATGGAAACGGTCTCTCAACATGAATGCCATAAATAACATAGAGAAGTTGACGAGCACGCCTGGAACAAGAAATAGCCAAACTGCACCCTAACTTCTGCACTATGTCCCGTCTCAAGAGTGAATTTGGGAAGCTCATAGGCAAAAAGAACTCTTCTGGAGGCAGAAAAGCAGAGAACAGTGGTTGAAAGAGGGGGATCTGAACACTACTTTCTTTCACAATAGTATTAAAGGCCGTAAAATGAGAAACAAAGTCCTTATGCTGAAAGATGATCTAGGCACAAAATTCTTCTCAGAAGGTGCAAAGTGGAATCTAGCTGTAGAGTATTTCAGGGAACTCTTTATGAGTACTAACCCCTATGATTTAGAATCCATGTTCGAAGGCTTTGAAAACAGAGTAACAGATGAAATGAACGAGATGCTTACCAGACCTGTTTCACAAGAAGAAATCAAGTTAGCAGCCTTTAGTGTCAAAGGTAGCAGTGCACCGGGATAAGAAGGTTTAACTGGAGCTTTTTATCAGAAATTTTGGCACATTGTAGGCCAAGAGACCACAAAGGAGATACAGGATTTCTTCAATTTTTGGGTTATCCCAGAAGGGTGGAACCACACTCAGCTCTCTCTGTTACCGAAGATTCAGAATCCTACAATGATGAAAGACATGAGACCGATCAGTTTGTCTTCTGGTGCAATACAAGATCATATCTAAAATCCTCAGTCAACGCCTAAAGCTTAACCTACCATCCCTCATCTCGGACACGCAGGGTGCTTTTGTCTTGGGAAGACTCATATCTGATAACATCATAGTGGTTCATGATATGGTTCATGGTCTTCGTAAAAATGATAGTATGGGGAAACAATTCATGGCGATCAAGACCGATATGTCGAAAGCATATGATCGTGTAGAATGGTGCTTTCTTGAGACCCTTCTCGAAAAATTAGGCTTTGATCAGATTTGGGTGCGCTGGATTATGTCTTGCGTAACAACGGTCTCCTACACGGTTTTACTTAATGGCCAAACCCACGGCCTGATTAAACCATAACGTAGCCGCAGACAAGGAGATCCGTTAAGCCCTTTCCTTTTCATCCTCTATACTGAAGCACTTAATAATATCTTGAACTTAGCGGAGAAGAAAGGTCAGCTTCATGGTATGAGACTTAGTGCAAATGGTCCAGCAGTGCACCATCTCTTATTTGCAGATGATAGCATGATTATGTGCAGAGCTGATGTCTGTGAGAGTGGAACGACTGTTGAATGTTTGAGAAAGTATGGTGAGGCGTCTAGCCAGGAGATCAATAAGCTCAAATCCTCAATAATATTTGGAGCTAAAATCCCTTAGAACACAAAAGAGGAGGTTAAACGTATCCTTGAAATAGACAAAGAGGGAGGCGATGGAACCGATCTTAGCCTTCCAGAGTGTTTCGAAGGATCAAAAAAGGAAATACATAACTTCATACGCGAAAGGCTACAGGGTCGTCTCCAAGGATGGTTCCTAAAGGCCCTTTCTCAAGGAGGCAAAGAGATTCTCTTGAAATCGATAGCATTAGCCATCCCAGTCTATGCTATGTCAGTTTTCAAATTACCCAAAGAACTGTGCGACAAGCTCACAAGCGCTATGGTAGAATTTATGTGGAGCAGTGGGTCCAACAAGAGGAAGATATCTTGGGTGTCATGGAAGCAGCTCTGTAAAAAGAAAAGAAGAAGGAGGTCTTGGGTTCCATGACTTAAGCTCTTTTAATCAATCGCTACTTGCGAAACAAGCTTGGAGAATCCTACAGAATCCGGAGTCTCTGGTGGCAAGAGTGTTGAAGAGTAAGTATTGAAAGAATTGGAACTTTATGGAGAGTGGTTTGGGTTCTCGGCCTTCTTATGCATGGCAAAGTATTCTTTATGGTAGGGAGTTACTTGAGAAAGGTCTGATCAAACGAATTGGTAATGGCGCGTCGACTGAGGTGTGGACTGAGAATTGGATACAAGATCCCAGTACCTCGTCAACCAATGTATAGACCTGATGGTATTGTCGATCGTACTCTCTCTGTTTCAGATTTGCTTATCCCTCATACGGGACTCTGGGATGTTCAAAAAGTAAGGCAGCTGTTCATTGACGAAGACATAGCTTTGGTTTTGAGCATCAAACCTACTATACATGTGGAGGACCGTTTGGTTTGGAGCTTCACTCGAGATGGCTCGTATTCATCTCAAAGTGGGTATAAGTTGATAGATACAGTGCGTCAGACGCAAACTTCCGGTCACATGGCTCTCCCTCCAATTTAAAAGAAGTTATGGAGTAATATCTGGAAGCTGAAAACCTCTCCAAAGATCAGACACTTTGTTTGGAGAGCTATGGCTGGAGCGTTAGCAGTAGCTGAAAAACTGAGATCAAGGGGCATACCGGTGGACCGTACTTGTAAACTATGTGGACTTGGAGATGAAAGTATATTTCATGCTCTCTTCACTTGCTCTTCTGCTGCAAATACTTGGTTAGCTACACGACTTCCTCTCCCTCCACGAGGCCTCTCTCGAACCTCTGTTTTTCTGAACATCCATCACCTTATGGCGTGTTCCAAAAGCAAAGAGTGCCCTGAGCAACTCAAACGTGACTTTCCTTGGATCTTCTGGAATATATGGAAGGCTAGAAATGCTCTGGTTTTCGAGAAAGTCAGATGGGATCCAGCCTCTATTCTCCTAAAAGCGGAGGAAGAATCCAAGAGCTGGTATGAAGCTAATGCCCTTGTGGAATCAAAACCCCCTGAACCGTCAAAAGAAGATCAACTAAATGGTGACAAGTGGTCTGCTCCCACCGATGGAATCAGAAACTGTAATATTGGAGTTGCTTGGTCAGCACACAATCATAGAAGTAGTGCATCGTGGGTTGTTCGAGACAGTAGGGGTAAAGTTTTAATGCATAGCTGCCGTTCCTTCTCTGCAGTGAGGAACCTTGAAATGGCGGAGCTATGGGCGATCTTTTGGGCAGTGGATTGCATGTGCTCTATGCATATGGACAACATCATCTTTGAAGCTTCATTCGAGCTAGCTAGAGCCAGACTACTAGACACTTGTCATACTGCGGAAGTAGGTGGTTTGATCTCCAAAATTACGGACGCTACACAAAGAATGATTGCTTGGTCCTTGGAGCATATCAAACCAAGTCGAAACAAGGTAGCTATGAAGATTGCAGAGAGTGTTACGACAGAGCAGAGATACCAGTTGTACATTGCTAACGGTGGACCTTCTTTTTTTTTTAATGAATGTTAAATTATATTCACCAAAAAAACTGTTTTACATCAAGTGCTTCTTTGCAAATGAAAGACTATTGTCTACATTCTATCTCCTGACTTGACTTCCAAACCAGTAAGCTAGAATACCCGCAAACTTCCCTCCCAAGGCAGTTATTAAACTCAGCTTGTTCCTTATACTTTTGTCAATAAATCTCGCCAGGACTCTCGTCGTAGTTGGCTCTTCTCCATGCCTCCTCTTGTTCCGTTCTCTCCATATAACGTGGATGGCACACTGAAATGCATATATGATACAATAGAGCTTTTTCGCCTCCAGCCTTTGATCAGAAACAATCGCCTGAAGCACACTCCAGGTTGTCGTATACGAGCCTTGTAGGATCCCATAAGAAATTTCCTTCCAGATCTGTGAAGAGAAAGAGCATTTAAAAAATAAATGATCTCTTGTCTCAGCTGCATTTTTGCAGAGCACACAGATCTCATCAACTCCAATGCCCCCACCTAGACACTCTGTCCATAGTACTCGACCTATCCAGCATCGCAATCCAAGCAATAAACGAGAATTTCGGAGTTGCTTTCTTGAACCAGACCCCCTTGGTCCACACACACTGCGGCTTCTCCTCTCTTAGTAGATACCAAGTTTCTTTAGTAGAGAACTGGTTTTTAAAGCCAGTTCTGCCTTTCCAGAGATCCATATCCTCTCCACTAACTTCTCTGTTTAGCTTCTCTCGTAGCACATCCATTTCTTCCTTGATCTCGGTGAGAAAGGTAGTTTTGTGCCTTCTCCACCTTCTTTGGTTTAGCAGAGCTTCCTCAACTGTGGTTTCTCTTCTGATGTCAAGATCAATGATACCCCTCTCTCCCAATAAATCTGATAAAACTCCCTTATCAGACCAGTTTTCAAACCAGAAAGAGATATTCTTTCCACTACCAACTGCCTTTTTATGAGAAAAAAAATCGCAATGTTTCGTAGCTTTAAAAATCTTCTTCCACATCTATGAGCCTTTCTGGCTCTTACTATTCAACTCCCAAAAGGATTTCTTCATTGTCAAGTTCTGCTTAACCCACTGACCCCATAATGAGTTTCCAGATAGCATTCTCCAAATGAGCTTTAAACCGTACACCTTATTAACCTCTTTCAGTGGTCGTATGCCAAGACCTCCTTCCTCGTTATTCGTGCATACCACATTCCAAGCAACTTTGGCTCCTATAGTTTTGAGCTCCGGACCTGACCAAAGAAAAGCACAACAGAGTTGTTCTATTTCTTTGATACACTGCCCTGGAAGTCGATACGCAGAAGCCCAGAAGTTCACAATGCTCATTATTTCTGACCTTATCAACTGCAGTCTACCAACATAGGACAAGAACCGAGTCGTCCAAGTACTTATATGAGAGCGAATCTTCTCTGTTAGTGGTAGATAATCCTGTTTAGTCATAGTATTAGTCATCAACGGTAGTCTGAGGTATCGCACTGGCAACTCCCCTTTAACAAATGGAAAATTAGTTAAGATCAAGCTCTGCATATGATCTGGGATACCAGCCATAAAGATTGTGGATTTTTCCAAGCTGATCCTCCATCCTGACCAGATTGAAAATTTTATCAAACACTGTAATTTCTCCTTCTATCGATTCTTTGGTACCCTCCACAAACACCATGAGGTCATCGGCAAAATAGAGGTGTGTAAGGGAAAGAGATTTGCATCTCGAGTGATACTGGAATCTCTTCTCCCTCACAGCTTCATCGATCTCGAGTGATAACACATTCATGCATAACACAAAGAGATAAGGGGAGAGCGAACATCCCTGTCTCAAGCCACGCTTACTCTGGAAATACCCTTCTAGCTCACCATTAAGCTGAATAGAGAACGAAGGGGTAGTAATACAGAGTCTTATCAAATGGATGAACGACTCAGGGAACCCCATAGCCATCAAGGTTTCCCGAACAAAGCACCACTGAACAGAGTGAAACGCCTTAAATATGTCAATCTTCATTGCACACCTCGGTGAGATATTCTCCTTATGATAATCTTTAACTAACTTTGTAGCTAATAAGACATTCTCCATTAATAATCTACCTTGGATAAAAGCAGATTGATTTGCAGAGATTATTCTTGGCATAAGGGTTTTCAGCCTGTTAGTGATGGTCTTTGAAACCACTTTATATAGAACATTGCAACACGCGATAGGTCTGTAGTCTTTGATCTCCGATGCATCTGTCTTTTTTGGTATAAGAGCCAACACAGTTGAGTTTATCCCTTTTGGAAGAAATCCCTTCATAAACACTGATTGAATAGCCACAGTAAAATCATGCGCTATCACAGACCATGTAGTTTTTAAAAACTCAACGGGAAATCCATCAGGCCCAGGCGATGTTTGATGGCATCGACAATAAGACATGCTTAATCTCCTCCATTGTTACTTCTTTCTCAAGTGTAGTGATATCCTCCTGAGTACATCTGAAGTCTATTAGCTCCCCAATTTCTTCCTCTGTTGCACCTAGATAGTCCACAGGTTGATTGTTTAGAAACTCTGAAAAGAACCGCACAGCTTCATCTTTTATCTCCTCGTGTGTTATTGCCACTCTTCCTTCTAGACATATGATTTCCCTCATTGTATTTTTCGCTTGGCGAACCCGTACTGCATTATGGAACATCTTGTTACTTTGATCCCCTACCTCAAGCCAGTGAAGCTTAGACTTCTGTTTAAGAAAATCATCTTCTAATCCTGCCACATGCAGCCACCGTTCATAAGCTTCACCTTCCTCTTTTATTGCATCTGCCGAAGGCAATAGCAGAGTAGTTTTCTGCTTTTCACAGAGATACATATGAGCTTCATTTGCGCGTTTTGTTAAGTTTCCCAGTTGCTCTCGACCAAGATTCCTAATTAAAGGTTTTAAGGATTTGAGTTTTTTTGAGAAACGAAACAGAGCTGACGTAGAGTGGAATAGTTTTTCCGTGGATTCCCAGTATTCCTCCACCATAGGTAAAAAAGACGGCAGCTTCCCAATGACATTGATATATTTAAATGGTTTCTTTATCTTCACATTCTCCTTTATCAACTGAATTCGACACCGAAGATGATCTGAACAACCACCCGGCTCAAACACAGAATAGGCCTGTGAGAATCTAAGCAAAGCAACATCATTGAGTAAAACTCTGTTCAGTTTTTTACATACTAGACCCTCCTCCCTTTTATTGCACCATGTGAACAAAGGTCCCTGAGAACCTAAATCAGTGAGCAGACAATGGCGAGCCATCTTTTAGAAATCTCTCATCCCCTGCGGCAGATTAGGCGTTTGAGTGTAACCAGAATGCCCTTCACCAGCAAGTATTTCATTAAAATCTCCCATGATCATCCAAGCTTTCCCTTGGAACAATGGAGTATTTTGATGATCACACAAATCTTCCCATAATTGTTTTCTTTCTTCAACCGTATTTCTCGCATAGACAAAAGTACAGACAAATTCCTTCTATGTTTCTTTTAATGCCACCGAACATGTTATCATCTGATCAGACTTATAAACTGGAGTAATGCGTACTGTGTCCCTCCATACTATCGAAATGCGACCAACCACACTGTGTTCATAGTTAGTCAATGATGACCAGTCTTTGAACACTGAATTTATGATCCTATCAGCCTTTTTTCCTTTCACCCTTGTCTCCAAAAGACAACCAAACAACATCTCTTTATTACCAACCCACTCTTTTACTACAGAATGTTTTAAAGTTTTATTAAATCCGTGCACATTCCAGAAGAATCCTGACATTTAAAGATGACGTCGGGAGGACCTTGTACTCTTAGCAACCGGATTTGCATCTGGCGCTAGAGCTGATTTCTCCAATATCTTGTTCTGCCCTTTCTTTGTACCCTTCTGTTGTCGTACTCGCTGACTATCATCCTCTTGGGGTTTGATTTCAGTAAGTTCCTCGACTACAGAAGTATCATCCTCTTACCCTATAGTGTCTCTCTCAATATCCTTCTCAGAGGAGGCTTCTTTTATCTCACCATCTTCCTCCTCTTCTTCCATAGAAAGAACTGAGAATTTAGATGCAGAGATGATCGGTTCCTCTAGATGTTTACGGACTGGTGATGTCAATGGAGATCTCCCTATCTTCGATGGGGATACTTCTGACCAGTTATCATTAATCTCTTCAGAGTCCACCTTGACTGGACTTCCAATTTCATCAGTACTACCGAGAGGTATCTCCGCTTTCTCATTACTTGCCTTAGAGTCACTGCTATCCTGCACAGGTGCTGCAACTTCTTTCAACTGTAGGATTGCTTTACCTCCTTCAGGTTGTTTTTTAGTATCATCTTTATTCATCACACAGACATTTTCTACGTGTCCCCACTTGTCACACAGATTGCATCTTGAAGGTAACCACAGATAAATAAATTCAGCTGTGAACTCTGTTCCATTTTTTGAGAAGTTTATTGCCTTTGGCAGAACCTTAGACACATCAACATTGACCAACACCTTCGCCACTTCGAAAGAAGTGCATGCTAGAGTGTCTGGATGAAGCCTCACTGGATGCCCAACTGCACTTGTCATAAAGCTGAGAGCTTCCCATAAAAACATATGGAGAGGAACCTTTTTTCACATGGACCCACATTGGTATCAGTCCTCCTCTTGCTTCTGTTCTTCTGCTTTCGGTGTCTATTTAGTGACCACCATCGGCACTCCCGCAATATTCCACATTCCTTTACGGAGTATTCTCTCCCGACTCTTTGGATTACGGACCCTGAATCTCATCGTTGTGTTGTTTACTTCATATACATCAATTTTTGATGATGTATCTCCATAGTTCCAGACCTTATTAAGGATAACATGAACCTTTGCAACATGTGGAGCCATATCTAAATACTTCCCCACCAGAAAATCCTCCCATAAAGGAGTTACCTTCTCCAAATATCCACTTCGTACTTCTTCAACGTTTGCTTTTCCTGTGCCACAGAAACCCAACTTGTAGCTTTTTAAGTAACTAGATTCACCGGACCAGTTTCAGCAACAGTGGCCGGAGCCTCCGAGTTTGCCGAAGCCATCCCTAGAGGAACTCGACAGTAGCGGCTCAGAGCCGTGCCGAGAACGCAAGCCAAACCCTAGATCGCACAAAAGATCGCCAAATCGCCTCCAGACCAAAACGCACCGTTTCCTCTTCATATTGGTGGACCTTCATGGCCTAGGCATTTGATTTCATCAGAAGCTCTGGTGTTGTGAGCAATCTCAGAAGAGAAGACGCCATCTTACCATACCGATACGGAAGTGGGAGATGAACTAGCATGCCCTTCTCTAACTTAAAGCTACTTCTATCTTAGCTATTCTCTACATACCTACTGGTGTGTTTTTATCTTTCTGTTCTTTCTGTTCTTTCTCTACTTCTATCTCTTGTTTATGGTCAGATACTGTCTTCGTTTTTGGACAGAACCATTGCCTTGGTGGCTTAATAATAATCAGTTCTTAAAAAAACACGTTTAGTGGCAGTGTGACTCTTACCCTTAGCTAGATAACTTGTGAGCGATATGTGAGACGAGTCTTTGATTGTATTAAAGAAAAATATAGCATGAATGATACATTTTATGGTGCAAATAGTATTTTATATATATGGTTTCTAGCGTAAATAGTCACTCTGTAAATAGCTAAAAGCAAATTACACTATTAAATAGCATGTACAAAAATTACCAACAAAGTGTTGGCCTAGTGATAAAGGAATCCCTACGTTAATATCTCTTGGTAAGAAAAACTATATACATTGTTTGAATAATTTCATGCTGCAAAGAGGTGAAATCACATTTTTTACTCAAAAACAATAGTATAAGATAAATAATCTTATACGTGCACATGCATCGCTGGTTCAATAAACCCCATTAAATTGAAGTGTATTTGCGATTTATATTCTTGAACTCTATACATTATTTTAAGATTTAAGGAGACGTGTCCGTTAGGTTGAAAACTCTGAAACTGTCTACGTCTCTCCAGGAGGCATTGGCTCAAACCATGATGGACATTTAACATAACATCAAAAGAGAAGACATCCTTCGAATCCCAACCGGGTTTTTTTTTCCATCCATAAGATCATAGGAAGCCAGAAGAAAGCTCAATTGTTTCTGCATTTTTTTCTTCACAAGAGGCAAAGCTCTTTATCTCTGTAGATTACGATTTTGTATAGATTCAGAAGGAAACGAAGAGATGAGTAATAGAGATGATACGGAAGAGGGAAGGAATGATCTTCGGAGACCGTTCTTACACACCGGAAGCTGGTACCGGATGGGTTCTAGACAATCTAGCATGTTGGAATCCTCTCTAATTATTCGAGACAGCTCTATTTCTGTTTTAGCTTGTGTCTTGATCGTTGCCCTTGGTCCTATTCAATTCGGTTTCACTGTAAGACATCACAAAATATAAAAATCTCAGTTTTCTTTATTTAATCTATGGAGCTTAGATGCAATTATTTCTTATTTTTTTATTTAGTGTGGTTATTCGTCTCCAACTCAAGCTGCTATTACTAAGGATCTTGGCTTAACTGTATCAGAGGTGGTCCAAACTTTTAATCTAACAACTGTCTGTTGTTTTTTTTTCTTTTCTTTTTACACTTTTCTAAATAGTGTTCTGACTTTTAGGTTTCATGTTTTGATGTTTAGTACTCTGTGTTTGGGTCTCTGTCCAATGTGGGTGCTATGGTTGGCGCAATTGCAAGTGGTCAGATTGCAGAATACATGGGGAGAAAAGGAGTAAGAAGAGAGTTTTGTACCTTAAGAATTAAGATTCGAAAAATATTCTCATTTTCATGTAATCTTTTCTTATATTTGTTGTATATAATGTTTGACAGTCTCTGATGATTGCTGCAATTCCCAATATTATTGGCTGGCTCACGATATCATTCGCAAAAGTAAGTGTTTCTTGATATTGTTGGCCTACTCTTAACTCTCAAGTTATCTTTCTTGGTTTTGTTTAGGACACTTCTTTTCTTTACATGGGAAGACTATTAGAAGGTTTCGGCGTTGGGATCATCTCTTATACGGTAAAAACTAGTCTCAAATAGCTCTTTCGTTTCAGCAATTTTTTTGGAATAAAACTATTATATATGTACACAACTTTGGATGGGATTGTAGGTGCCTGTATATATAGCCGAGATCGCTCCACAGAACATGAGAGGAGCCTTAGGTTCCGTAAACCAGGTTTGACATATGTTTATATGTATCTTCACTTTTCTTTTCTTGCATTATGAGATGATTATTTTTTTACATTAAACATTAATCAATAGATGATTTTTTTTGTGTTTATAGCTTTCTGTAACCGTTGGGATAATGTTGGCATATCTACTCGGTCTCTTTGTTCCATGGAGAATTCTTGCAGTTTTGGGTAACTCTCGTAACGTTTTGAACATGGCTTAAGAGAAGAAATACGGTCTAATAACTTTCTTGAACGTCTTGTTTTTAGGAGTATTGCCATGTACATTATTGATACCAGGCCTCTTCTTCATTCCTGAATCCCCTCGGTGGCTGGTAAGTCTTTAGAACCGTATTGTTTGTATTGTTTCTGTATTAATTATTCTCTCTTTTTTTTTGTTGTGTTTGTGTCATGTATGTAGGCAAAGATGGGTTTGACAGATGATTTTGAAACTTCGTTGCAAGTTCTTCGTGGATTTGATACTGATATTACCATTGAGGTTAATGAAATCAAGGTATTTACTAAAGTGAAAAATGATGAAACATGATAGTGGTTTCAATATATTCATGATTGCTGAAGGGTTCTATTTTTCAAATATACAGAGATCTGTGGCCTCATCTGGCAAACGTTCTGCAATTCGGTTTGTGGACCTCAAGCGTAGGAGATACTATTTCCCGTTGATGGTACAGTTACTCTTACCTCAGGAAGCTAAACTGTGAGAGAAACTCACATGTTTCATGTAATATATGTGTTACAGGTTGGTATTGGACTGCTTGTACTTCAACAGCTTGGAGGAATTAACGGTGTCTTGTTCTATTCGAGTACAATTTTTGCATCTGCAGGTAGAGTCTCAAATCTTTGTCTTGGTTTTTGGAATGTTGCTTAGAGATAATAAACATGCTTCTTTGTCCAATTTGATTCACTTAGGGGTCTCATCGAGTAATGTGGCAACATTTGGAGTTGGTGCTGTTCAGGTAATATAACTTTAGTCAATACATAACTTCAGTCTAGGAGACATTTGCTTTGGTTTATAACTGTTCTGTTCCTTCTAAACCAGGTAGTGGCCACTGCAGTAGCGACATGGTTGGTGGATAAATCAGGTCGCAGACTTCTGCTCATGGTGAGAATTTATTTGAGACTCATAAGAGTTAACTACGTATGCAAACTGAGTATATGTTGTTCCTCTTAAATGCAGATCTCTTCTATAGGGATGACGATTAGCCTGGTGATTGTAGCAGTCGCATTTTACCTTAAGGTATTTTTTAACTTTTGATATATAATATTGATGAAATTTAGAGTTTCACTTTCATACTAGTTGGTAATTTCTTGTTAGGAATTTGTATCACCTGATTCCAGTATGTTCAGCGTTCTAAGCATGGTTTCTGTTGTTGGAGTTGTGGTAAGTTTCTTGTATACACATTCACACATTGTTATTCAAAAAAAAAAAGAATTTGTGCTGACTTTTTGTCTTGTTTACAGGCTATGGTTATTGCTTGCTCTCTAGGAATGGGACCAATTCCATGGCTGATTATGTCTGAGGTATCTGAATATTAAACATGTTACTAGATGTTAAAATCAGAGCTAAAATCTGATCTCTGACTAAGTATTATGTTGCGAAAATAGATTCTTCCAGTGAATATAAAAGGTTTAGCCGGAAGTATAGCAACTTTAGCCAACTGGTTCGTCTCCTGGTTAGTCACAATGACTGCAAATATGCTCTTAGCTTGGAGCAGTGGGGGAACTTTCACTCTCTATGCTTTGGTCTGTGGATTCACTGTGGCATTTGTGAGTCTTTGGGTTCCTGAGACTAAAGGCAAAACTCTTGAAGAGATTCAAGCATTGTTCAGATGATTCTAGACAAGGAGAAAAAGACATACAACATACATTTTTCACTTTTGTTTTTGGCCATTACAGATCATTCTTTTGTCCTTCTCTTTGTCTTTTATTTCATGCTTTGTTCAGCATGTTTTCCACCAATTATTTCGCAAATTCAATAATGAAATATAGAATTTTTGATCCATAACTTTAGTTAAAATGTCCTACCTTTTTTCATTTATTATTGTTTTGTGAATTTTTGTCATGACACAACTAAGAACAGAACAGATGAGCATGAAGCTCAAGAAATGTAAATCAAAAATATCACAAAATCTCCCAAACATAATAAAACAAAAACAAGAACATTGACATTTGTCAAAGATCAAAACGGAAGACAACCATGGATACTGAGTCTCTGGAACAAATTAAAGCCTAATAACTTAACGTTACAGGATACTTGTCAATACAATCTTCCCAAGGACTGTCCTTAGAAGGTTTCACATTCCTTAAAGCCTCCCAAACCGCACTGTTACACTTAAACCCACTACCAAAAGCAATCTGCCAAACGCGGTTACCTCTTCTCATCCTTCCTTTAGCCTCTATGTAAGCCAACTCATACCAAATGGAGCTCGAAGACGTGTTCCCAAATCTATGAAGAGTCATCCTGGAAGCCTCCACATGAACCGGTGAAAGCTGCAGATTCTTCTCCAACTCATCTATCACAGCTCTTCCACCAGCATGGATACAGAAATGCTCGAAAGCAAGTTTGAAATCCGGAATATACGGTTTAACCTTGCCGTTAAAAAGCTTCTTCACGACAAGAGTCACGAAGAAGAGAATCTGCTCGCTTATCGGTAGAACGAGAGGACCCAACGTGGTGATATTGGTCTTGAGAGTCTCACCCGCGATAGCCATCAGCTCTTTCGACAAGGAGACACCTGTTCTTCCCGTATCGTCCTGTTCCTGATACACGCAACGGAAAGCCTTGTCGTCTGCTCCGCGGTGAGTCCTGACCACATGCGAGAGCCTGTACTTGGACCTCCTCTTGTCACGAGACTTGTTCGAAAGCAGAACCGCAGAGCCGCCTACACGGAACAAGCAGTTCGGTATCAGCATTGCTTTCTTGTTACCGAAGTACCAGTTCTGAGTAATGTTCTCCGTGGAGACAACGACCGCGTAAGTGTTCCTGTGTACTAACAACATGTCTTTCGCGAGATCAACCGCGATAACCCCGGCGCTGCAGCCCATCCCGCCGAGGTTGTAGCTTCTGATGTTCCCTCTGAGCTTATACTTGTTCACGATCATCGCCGACAGAGAAGGAGTAGGGTTAAAGAGACTACAGTTCACGACCAAGATCCCGATATCCTTCGCCTTCACGTTCGTGTTCGCGAAGAGGCTGTCCAACGCGCCGAACATGACCTGCTCGGCTTCTTCTCTAGCGGCGGCCATCGAGATCCTCGGGGGGACGTGATGCATAGCTTCGGGGAGGTACGTGTCTTCTCCGAGACCGGACCGCTCGAGGATCTTGCGCTGAAACTCGAGGGAAGACTCGTCGAAGTCACCGGTGAGTGTGGAGTGGTTCATGAAACGAGAGACGGGAACCTTGAGGTGGTTAGGCGGGAGGTGGCACGAGAAGTCCACCAAGTAAATGGGCCTGGGCCTGGTCATGACGTAGACGGTTAGACCGAAGACGAGGACGGCGGAGCAGACGATGATGCTGACCAGATTGTATTGGAGATGGATCCAGAGCTGGCGGAGATCTTCGGGGTTGGTCTGAGATGCTTCGACGGAGATGACGACGGCGAGAGGGAGCAGACAGAGAGCTAAGAGATTGGAGATCACGTAATGGTAGCCTAGCTTCACGTACTTGAGATTCACGCTTTGGAGAAAGTCCGGTAGGATCCGGGTTTGTTGGATCTGTACTCCGACAGAACCGTCACCACTGCTTCCTCCGCAGTGTCGTGAATCTCCGCCGGCGTCCATGGTTGAACTGACAGAACAAGAGAGTCTGTTTTTTTTTTGTAGGGAAGAGAATGATGTCTTTGATTATTTATTTAAATGCAGGCGTCCTTTTTTAATTCAGGAAAGGAGACAACTTTGAAGATGACCCACCAAAAAAAATCACAGAACTTGGATTTGAACAAGACACAGATGTCTGAAGCAATGGAGAGGAAAAAAACAAAGGTGATAGTGGAGAGTACACGTTTTTTTTTTTTGAAAAAAAGGAATAATATTGACACAGCAGCAAAGCAAAACACAGAGAGGAGAGAAGAGAACCAAGAGACGTGAGGCATGTGAGCTGTGTTTTTTTTGTTCCTTTTCTCTCTTTTTATTTTTTGTTACATTAGAATTATTAAAAAGATATTATTAGCATCTTGAAGCTAGATTCTATATCTGTGAAAATATATTTTTATTTTTTAAATTAAAAATGTTTGATCGTGTCCCTAATTAACCGCATATACCTTTTCATACGTGAACAAAACTAACTTTTTGGTTAAGTTCTAATTTTATAAAAATTTTGTTAAGATATCACTTTCTCTATTTGTACATCATAAACGGATTAATTTTTGTTATATATCTTAGAATGGACCAGAGAAGGATACTAGTATACTACTAATAGTAAAATCCAAAAAAAAAAAACTAAAAATAGTGTGAAAGTTACATTCCGAAATAAAGGGTTTAAGAGACAGTGTAATTGAAGGAAAGAGATCTCAAAATATTGACTCTGTGACCATCTAAAAAAGGAGAAAATCTTGTGGGGAAAGTGCTATCCGGATCTGATTGGAAGCTGAGATTTCCATTAAGCTTTTTCAAAATTCAAAAGAAGAGAGCGTATCTAATCAATACTATTAATTCTCCAGCATGACCAATTGATATTAATTGGGTCCAATTTAAAATAAAATGATATCTAAAAATAGTTGCATAACCTATAATCCACACAGTAATAAGGCTAGCCTTTCTCCAGCTTCTGCCACATAGGATTTGAGAACAAATTTAGAAGTGACATGTCATTAAATGAAAAATTTAAAAAAACCAATCAGTTCTTTTCATTATATCCAGGTACATTTACTCCCTTCCACCTCAGATTCTTATCTTTTCCATCCGACCTCAACAATGACGAATTCAATGGCCACGCTTTCCAGAAGACTCTTCCGATCTCTCCTATCCAACCCCAGATTCTCCCGATCTCCCAGATCTTTCTGCACCAACAACAACAACATCGACGAGTCGTCATCATCCTCCTCCATCTCAGACACCGAATCGCCCCACGAACCCAACGCTTCGGATCCGAACCATCGATTCTCCGGAGATGATCGCGTGATGGAGGAGCGTCTTCTCGAGAACAGCCTCGACTCCGACATTTTCTCCTCTTCCCCGAATAATTTCAACCCCTAAATCCTTTTCTCCGGCAAGTAGGCGAGGATGTGGAAGAAGATATCAGATCGGAGAAACTTTGCAGAGCTTCACTTCCGAGCTTCGATTTTCACCGATCTCTTCACCGGCAAAGTGGGTCAGAAAACAAACATTCTTGTCTCTCTGTTTGTTCTTCTGATGTATTTTTATGGTTTTCAGTCTTTCTTTAATCTCTCTGTTGTAAATTCTATTGCCTGAAAGTTTGTTTTTTATTTATGTAACAACTAACAACATTGCTGCTTCTGTCTGTGTTATGATCGCCATTCTCTCTGTGTTACAGAGCTTGACGGACAATCATATTTATAGAAGATCAGTTTCTCCTATTTTTCCAGGCGCTTCGAATAGACTTATCTCCTACAAGCTGCTGCTAATGATGTCAAGATGTCTGAAAAAGGTTCGTAGGCGTGTTGTGTTTTAAGGTACGGTTTCTTTTTTGTCTCTTTAAGTATGAAAATGCTTATTTTTGAATTAAAATGATGAGTAACGAATATTATGTTTTGATGTCTAGATTTTCCTATCTCATTTGATTTTGCTGGGCATAAAGAGAAAGCGTACACGGTGCTACTGACACGGATGAAAAGATTAGTGGTTGAGTCAACAGAGAGTGCTGTATCCTATAGAGTTTCTTAGTGCAAGCTGCAGCAAAAGGCACAGATAGACGGGGCTCGATCTCCAGATCATAATGAAGAAGTATTGGTGTAGCGCACAAGGCAAAGCGTGGGATCACCTGGCCACGAAACGCTTCTGTTTGGTTAGTATAAATTTGTATTAAACTATCAGAACCGTATTCTTAATAAAATCAGAACAGTCATCTGAAATTGATCATGGCATTCTCATTCCTACCGCGTAGATACGGTGTGTCTCTTGTCCGCTAGAACCGTTGAAGAAGAAACTCTCTTGAGCCGTGACCTTAGAAGGAAGAGGAGAGAGGATAAGATGGCGATTTGCGTCGTAAGTACCGTTGAGCCTGAAATACCAACTTTCAGTACATATTTGTTCTGAAATAGAATCAATAGAAAAGCTTATGGGGACAAAACAGAGGATTGGAAACATATTCCTCCGCTGCATTTCTCTTTAAGATGATAAAGCAAAATTATTGTCTTTGTTTTTAAATATCCACACATCTGTCCGTTTCTTTAAGTATTGTAACCCAATGGTATTTGCTCCTGTGATTTTAACTATCAGCTTGTAATGGCTAATTCTAGATTCTCTTTCTGTTATGTGCATGCAGACATTGATCTCAAGAAGGTGGACAAGTGTATCGGAGACCCTAACGCAGATGTGGAGAACCCTATTCTTAAAGCAGAAAATTTCAGGTTTGTCTTTGTGTAACCAATTGTCTCTACTCATCTCTTGTTATTTTACATTTTCCATATATATCTAGAAATATATGTATGTTACTTTTCACAGAGACCTGGTGATCTTTACTGTCTCCGTTCCCTTCATGCAATCTAACCTTTTAAACCCAAGTTCCGGATTCGTATCTCACTTCGAAGTTTACCATTTGTTGAACGGTTATAATCATAGCTAACTAGGACAGTTATCATCTTGCAGAAGAGCTTGGGAGATTTAGGCAAAAGACTAAAGTGTAGGATAGCTACTGCTGTGAGGAAACAAATGCTTGAGAATAACATGTTTATATTTGAAGCTGTGGACTTTGATAGAGTGTCTACAACTGAGAAGCTTCATCAACAATTGAGAAGCTTCATCAACAATAGAGCTACAGAACACACTTGTTCAGTGTGCTTATCGAAAGTATGTCACTTCATTCCTTAAAACATTTCAGTAAGCTAACAAATTGTGTTTGATATAACCTTTTTAGTGATATGATTCTCATCTTGACTTGAACAGCCTAAACTCTAAAACCGAGATTACAGTTCATTCATTTACATATAATGAGTTCGAGATACCCTTTCCTTAGACAGAAGAATATATATAAAAGGGTAATGTTGAATATTTTTATTATTTTTCTTATCTGGGTAATGAAGTTGATTTGAGCTCCATGCATGAGCCAAGAAGCGGGCAATGAAAAGTATGCTACTTCATTTGAACTGTTTTGTTAGGATCTTTGTTTTCTCTCCTAAGTTTTACCATTAATGCTATTCCCTCTCATACTATATCAAATTGGAAATGATAGACAAGAAAGGTCTAAAAGATACCAACAAATTAATCATTTTTGTTGTAGGCTAACAGATTTCTATTTGTAACATTTAAATCATGAATCTCAAGGTTCATCTTTAGATTTATGATCTAATACAATTTCAAAACGTTAAATACGTTTTGACGTTCTTAAATTATTAACCGAAGAATACTTTACAACCATTAGATGGAGGACAAGATAGAAACAAATTGGAGAACAACTCCATGATTATAAAAGTGGTATTACTTTAGTAGCCTAGACAAGCATGTTAGTTTTCCTACAAGCATGTCACTGAAACAGGGAGGATGGGAAATTTTATGTGCCTTTCTTTTTGATTCAAAGAGAAAATGAGAAAATTATAACATGAACAATGAATTTTGTAATAGAAGTTAGAAGTGTACTATTACCATTTCTCTTTAGTCTTGACCAATCGTCAAAATTTGTTATAGACTATCAAATTTTTATATAAGATTTTTTTGAAAGGTATAAAAAGATTGGGTCAAGAAGAACAATTTTAGTATAATTCTTTTTAGTACGAGTTTTTTCATTGATAAGAATTTTGAGCAAATTATGATGATATATATTGAAGTGTAATTGTTTTTTTTTAAATTAAGCAAATACATATATAAAATATTTTCTGTAGTAGTAAAAATAATATTTTCTGAATTAAGTGGCACCACACAAAAAAAATCTTATTAATTGTTGTTTATCGTATGATTTCCTTTACATATTCTCACAAAAAATAATATTTTCTTTACATATTCTTACAAAAATATATTAATAGCCATAATATTATTAAAACTTAAAAAAACAACTAAAATATAAAAGTAATAAAATAATTTAACAATTCAAATATAAAATCAGTACGAAAAGCACATGTAAATTGTATTCCCTAGATTTTTGTCAATCTAAATCTTCATCATATTTTTAAAAATTATATACATTAATTAAAAATTATATTCTGAAATAAAACAGGTGTTTTGTTCTTTCATAAATTATAAAAGTTTCAAAAAAATAAATATATCAATTAATTATTAAAATCTTTAACATAAGCGATCATGAAATAAAATTTAAAAGAAACAAAAAGAGAAGTAGATAAAAACCATATTTTGACATAAAAATTAAATTTATAAATCTTATGATTTGTGAGTTGCAGAAACGCCAAAAGAAAAATACAAGAGTCAATATTTTATTAATCTTTCATAAAACCTTTTTTATTTTTTTTTAAATAACTATTTTATTAACAAAATTTTGGTTTATATACGAACCTGGGTTTAACCGGTTCAATGGATTACCGGTTCTAAAGTTTTTGACGGTTCAATATGGAGTTTAATTGGTTCTAACTTTAGTTGAATTTTGATATTAACCTAACTAAGTTTGTTGTCCTATTCATGGTTCAACCCGGTTCGACTATCGGTACGGTCTGAGTTTAAAAACACTGTTGACATAACTTCACATTCCCTTCACTTATGAGTTATTATACGTGAGGTTGTTCAAGTTTACAGTGTCCTCCTTTCTATCAACCAAATCCTAAAGCTTAGATTCGTGATAATAGACATAGAAAAATACAGCAACTTGAACAAAAAATATATATTTCAAGAACACAGCCAAAATAGAAACTCGCGCGATGAGCCAAAAATATATATAGTAAGAATGTCATTTCACTTGGATCTAACTTATACTGATATACACTAATTACATTTTTTTACCAAATATTCTTTAAATATCAAGAATTGAAAAAGTTCTATATATCTAAAATATATGAATATTACTTATAAAAATCGTATATAAACCTATAATATAACCTTAAATAAAGTCAATCTTCGATTTTGATAACCACCCACTACCGTCCTATTTTTAAGGACTGTTAATATCGCATCATCAAAAGTGTTGGACAATATATAATTTTTTTCCTTACTCCTCTTTCTTACCTAATAATACAACCTATGTTTAGTTCTAAAATCAAAGTATGTACGTAACAAACAAAAATATTCTAGGAACTAAGTATATTATTCTAAACAGTTTCGAATTTTATATATATTAAGTAACCACCTTTCAAACTCCTATTTAAAGGTTTACTAGATTATGACCCGCGCTTTGGAAGCGCGGAATATTTTACGATGAAAATTTTCACTAATAACTTAACAAATATTTTGGTAACTTTTAAAGAGTGTATTTAAAATATTTTTGCATTTAAATCAGTGTTTCTAAATTCAACCCGATTGTGATTATACCGGTTAATCCGGAGATCTGACAATTCAATTTAGGTTTTTAGAATATTCATATTAACAAAAATCACTAAAATCCGAGACTAACCGATTGAACTGATAGATAACCAATATATAATCTAATTTGGTTTAAATTGTAATAGTTTCATAATTTGTAATCTTATAATCCAAATTTTAAAGTTCATTATTTTGCAATTTATGAAATTATGATGTTTCTACAAAATTTTAAAGAGAAAATGATAGATATAAAATATTAAGATTAATTATTGTATTGTTTGGAAACATTGATAGTAGTATAAAAATATATTGTTTGGAAACATTGATGGTAGTATAAAGAAATAAGTATATTGTTTGGAAACATGGATAGTAGTATAAAGAAAGGAACATTAGTGATTTAATGTAGGTTTAACTATAAAATATAAATGTGTATTTAATTTAAAAACTTACAAAATAAATGTTAGGTCCAACAGAATGTTTCTGTTTTAATAAGATAGATTACTAGATTCTTGACCTTCTCTTACAAAGAACGGATATTTTTATTTTATTTTTTATATTCTTTTAGAAATTTAATTTTTAAATTTACATTTATATTTTTATTTGTAGTTATATTTATATTTTTCATTCATGTTCCTAATTTAATAGTATTGACATGGCAACAAATTTCAAATTTAAATATACAAAATAGATTTTAAAAACGTAGTTAATAACTAAAAGGAAAAGATTATTTAATGGTTCAACCAGTAGTTCAACCGGTAACCGAATTCCAGTTTTAATGATTTTTGCGGGATTTATGGGGATTTTAAATATTGATATTTTTCACAAAACCAAAATTAGATTTATCTTGGATCACTAGGTTTATCTATTCAATTGCGGGTCCAAATCATTTTTTAAAAATTGATTTGATATTCCAATATATCTATTCTATTAAATTAGGAACATACATATTGATATAAGATTAATTTAACTATTTTAATGCAGTTAAATTAATATTAATTGGGTCCAACATATTTTATAACTGTATTTAAATGATTTATCTAAATATCATATAACCACCTTAGATAACCACCTTCTAAAAGTTATTAAAATCCACGTTGTAACTGTTCCTACCAAAAACAGTTACTTTTTTCTTTCAAATAAAGTTTTGAATTTATCAGACAGGTCTGTGATTTGGAAAATAAACGAAGTACCATTTCCATGATACAGTTTTTAGAAAATAAACGACGTGATGTACATAGGATATTATATTTCTTATGAAACTTTAAAAGTTAACTAATTTTAATATTAATTAATGGTGGAAGCGGGTTACTATTAAAATTTAATTTTATGATTGACGGAGTTTAACGGTTTAAGTGAATTTTTAATAGAAATAAATATTCATATAAACTCATTTAGTTTAACGGGTTTTATATAGGTTATTCGAATAAAAATATTTATTAAATGTGATTTTACTTAAAGTTAGTGAAGACCATTTTAACCCAACTATATATATATATATATATAACAGAATATGTTAAACAATATTTCTTTAAATATTTCTTTAAACATTTTTCAAAAAAAATATTCGGTTTTAGTTGCGGGTTGAGTTTGATATTAGTTTTCGAATATAATAATTTAAGAACTGTTCGAGTATATAGATCATGTCTAATAGAGTATGAGATTTTTATTTTTGGGGCGATTGGGATATAAATATTCTTGACTAAATTATGTTAGGTAACTACTAAGTAAATATAATATGTTACAAACTTTAGGAATAAAGTTTTAAAATGGTTTCTGAAATGCATATGGTACAAGTGTATAATTATGCACCTTGACATATTGAATATAGTCACCAAAATATATATTAAATTAAATTAATATTAAACACTAATATAATTATAAAACACACAAAAATTAAATTAAATCATTTTTAAAAAAAAAACATAAAACAAAACATATACCCGCCCTTTGAAGGGCGGGTCAGAATCTAGTTTTAGTTGAAACTTTTAACAAAAGTGATGATGGCACCGTATGAATTACAGCGTTACTTATTGCCTAAACAATGTTCAACAGCCCAATGGACCAATGGTCTCATTACTTTAAAAGCCCATTTTGTGCTGCTTAATGGCTGGTCTGTTATGTCTCATCTAGCCTAGTCTCATCCAAATGATAAGATGTGCCAAAGCCGGTAGTAGTAGTAAAGGCTAAGGTTAAGGAGGATCAAGAGGCGGCCCTTGAGGCAAGCCAAGGAAGCAGTTGCTTCCAGCCCTTATATTATAAAGATTATTTCGGCCACAATTTGTCAAAACTTTTCCTTGGTCTAGTGGTAAAATCTGAAAACTCTTGATTCTCCCATGCCCAACCCGGGATCGAATCTCCCCTAGAACAGCCAATTTTTTTTACTTTGCTTCTGGTCCTGGTTTTCCTAGGACCGGAATCAAGAAGACGAAGAACAGAATATGAACCTGCTTTCAAACAAAACAAAAAATTTTATTTTCCATTTCTTTAATTTGGATAAGTGTATCATTTTTTGTGTTGGGTCAAATCAAATGCAAATCGCTTTCGTTTGTATTAATCAACGAACAGTTTTTTTCTGAAGTAACAACGAACAGTTTTAAACGATAAGATCGTTTAGGTCAGAAAAGAACACATCATCTTCCACCTCACTAATTCTTCTCATCACTGTTTCTGATATTTTTGTTTACCCCTTTCATCACCGTAGACTTTTTCGTGACTTTGCCGACGTTTTAAACAAAGTTAGATAACTAAATAGATAACCACATGTTTTCCTCAAACAATGACGTACATTAACTATATCTGCTCAACTTGGTCGATCGCAGTCCTAGGACACACGCTTTGTTCTCATTAGATCGAAAGAAAAAGCTGTGATCTTGGTGGTGGGTTCTACAAGTATAATCTTGGCCATAAACAATATTTCCCTTCAAAATCTTTTTTCCTTTTAATATATGTGGTTGTTACTTTCTTCTTTGGTGAGTTTCTTTGTTTTCTTTATTAATATTATTCTTTTCATTCTCTTGGGAACTTCATAGTTTGAGAAGCTTTGAGTGTTGTTAAAGGTAGTTGCTTTGTTATTGAAGAAACAGAGCATCTTGAAACTTTGTTTCTTATCTAGGTCAATCTCGAAAGTTTGAGTCTTCTAAGCGTTTGCAAAAGTTTTGAGTTCTTCGATTATCTTAGCGTTTGCGTTACAATTTATAGCAGATATATTGTTTGGTGTTGTTGATAAAAAAAAAATATATATATTGTTTGGTGTTGTTATTGCTTCTGTCTATATGTTTCATGATGAGAATCTTCCATTCTAGGGCATAAAAGATTTCTTGCTTTCAGTTTTGAAGTATTCCTCGTTTCATGTCCTCACGACAAGGCTTTCTGTTCCTCAAAACCAGGTCTCTTCTTCATCTACACACAAGTATTTTCCGTTTAGATTTCGGAGTAAGAATAAAATCTAGGTTTTAAACCCTCGTTGATCGTCTTCCTCTCTCGGTCATGGAGGAACCTTGTGAGACACGTAACAATGGTGAAGCCTTTGAAATACCTCGATATCGTAACTATAACCACCTCAGCTCTAGAATATCCTCTTCCTGGTTAGATTTGAGAGTGTTCTACGTCAGGATAAGCAATTTCATGGTGGAAGATTCAACCCCTGAAGTCCTTACCATCAATCACATTCCTCTGGATCCAGATACCCTTTTGGAGATAAACGGGGTTAGAATGAGCATGTACTCAGAAGGGTGTTCCTCACAGCTTAGGAGGGATCGAGTTGATAAGACATCAGAAGAAGCTACTTATGTCAGCACAGACAATATCAGGTTAAACGGTAGCGTTAAGTTTGAGGTTTGTGACAAAAAGGAGCTAGTCTTGTCTGGAGTCCTCGAGATGTCTGATGGTAACGGGTTCACTGGTGAATCGAAGAGTCAGTGGAACATGACTTGTGAATCTGCGATCACTGCAGGGTGTGGTTTCTTAAAGGAGAAGAGCAGAAACGGTCAAGAGTTGTTGCCAACATTGCCAACTATAGAGGTCTATGTCACTGGTTGCTTCTCAGGAACACCCATCATCTTAACCAAAACTCTACAGCCTGGTTCGAGAAAGAAGCAAAGTAGAAGAAAGGCATTGGGTTCAATACCGGAGTATGAAACTGCAGAGCCTCAGAAAAACACTTCCACTGAGCTCCATTTTCAGGTAATTTTCATAGCATATTACTGGTAGGAACTAGAGTCTTATAGCAAAAATGCAATGAGAGTTATTGCATAGATGCAAGTATATAAGTGTATCTAGCAAAGCTAGCCCTTCAAGGTGTGTATGTTCGGTGTCCTTAAGTTATCATTCTTTTTGTGTGTGTAGGCAATAGAATACACAAATTACAAAGAGGAATACGAAGGAGATATGTACTGGAAAAGTGACCAGTGCTTGGATGGAGAGATGTCATGGTTTAATGCAGGTGTAAGGGTTGGTGTTGGGATTGGACTTGGCGTCTGTGTTGGTCTTGGGATTGGTGTCGGTCTTCTCGTTCGTACATATAAATCAACTACCAAAAACTTCAGGAAGAGGCTTCTCTAGTTTAAATAATATACATTTGCAGATTTTTACCTTGAAATTTTGAAATAATCCCTATATATTTTAGTTGTTTGTATTTTAGGTGTGGTTGTGAATCAAACATTTTAGTGTGGGATTGTTGATATCTTTTTTTTTTGGTAAAAATGTTAAGAGGGATTGTTGATATCTGTTTTGATGTAAATAAACGATTGAGAGTGTAGCTTTTGTATTCAGAATTTGCCTGATGAGTGAGAATAGATTAGATACATGTTTATGGCATGAATGCCACTGAATACTTATTAACGTAATCTCTAGAGATAAAAGACTATATTAGAGATAATGTTAAGCTTCCATATTGTGATTATCCATATCTACATAGTATTTGGAAACATTACGTTGTATATATATGTTGCTAAGAGCGTTAATACAAACACAATTTTCACGAATTACGAAACCAAGTATTTCTCTTTAGATTCCATCTTCCAATTTGGAAGAAGACTGCTGTACGCGCGATATTGTGAACATTCTTTTGAATTCTTTTCTTTGGTGGCACAACACATGAAAAAGCAATTTCTGGAGAACATCTATCACTTGCGAAATTACGCTTGCGTGAGGCTGATCAGGGCCTAACACCTAACAATTAATCGTAGATTAATCAGACCATCTGCAACGGAAGATGATGAAGAATCCTTAACACATAAACCTAGGCTATTATGAATATAATAATAATATCTTAAACTATTAAAGGGGAAGTACATTTTGTACTTAACCCATAGAGTTGCACAAATATTACTATGAAATGCCACTAGTCTTAAAACTCTGTGTTTTGTACTTAATTTAAACCAACTTCGATGCTCTCCTCAAACCGGAATGTTGGCCTAATAACCGACGTTGAACATTAACCAAGATAATTAACTACATACACCTCCCATAAACCGTGAAACCTTAGTTACTACATTATCCTTTGTGAGTTGGAACTACATTAGATAATATTACAACCAAACAGAAAGGTCCTTTGATCCATCATGCCATAAATTCCAGTTTTAACTTATGTACCTGTAAGTCTTGATTCACTGTAAAGGGCAATGAAACAGAAAGGTCCTTTGATCCTTCATGGAGCATGACCGGAAACATAACCTTCTTGTGTTAACGAGTGATTGCTAAAAACAGAGAGCTCAGATTAAAAAAAACAAAACGACAAAATTTGAAGGAAAATTAAACCAAAATACATGGTGACATTAAACCGCAATGTTTGGCTTAAACCGACTTCGAAGTATAACCAAGATATTCCTATATTCTTGGTAATCAATTAACACAAAATTAATAACAATAACATATACATTAATGATCTTCCTATATTCTTGGCAATCAAGTATCACAAAATTCCTATTTCTCTACACATTTAATTCGTGATATACATCAAACTCGGATCAAAAATAAATTACCATATCAATCAGTTACTAGAATATTTCCTTTAAATGACAATCTTGCAAATCAAGTTTGAAATCGACTAATTAAACCATAACTCCATAACATTCCGCTAACTAAGTAACTAACTAATCAGTTTAGGAATAAAATGATAGAGTATATTCCAAAATTTAAAGCTAAATCTGCAATTAAATGAAAATCATTTAATATTATCTCTCCCGTTTCCTAAAGATCTATATATACATATACTCATAAAACCTAAAAGCGTATCATTCGAGACATAAACTCTAAAAATGACCGAAATTACTACATTTGCGCCTCTCACCAAACTTCGTCCATTCAAGACCAACTGGAGAGTTCAAGTGAAGTGCTTACATTCTTGGAGGCAGAACACAAGTTATGGGGACACATTTGAGATGGTTTTAGCCGATCAATGGGTAAGATACCCCTTCTTAAGCCTTTTAGTTATAGCAAGCTAATTATTCAACGTTTTATGCTAATATTACCACAGTTTTTTGTTTTTTTAGGGAAACAAAGTTCAAGCCACTTGCAAAAGGACACACATGTATCGTGTTCAACGTGAGATCCCAGTGGGAAAATGGGGAGTGATTGAAAATTGTCAAATGAAATCCAGCTGGTGGCCAGTTTCGAGCAACACGCCACCCATACAAGATGAGTATATTAGATGATACTGTGGTCAGAGGTTCGAGTTTAAGTGATGATCGGATATTCCTTTCTCTTGAGGATTATGAAAACATTGGATCCAAAACCCAAAAAGAAATACCCTACCTTATAGGTATCATATATCTGTTCATATATTTTTTTTAATTACATATTATTTTGCTCTCTGTAAATAATATTGGAAATTGAATCTAACAGAATATTTTTTTGTTACAGATGTTATAGGTAGAATTCACGAGCTTGGTAATGTACTTACTGTCAAAGCTCAAGGAGAAGACAGAAAAAGGGTGGAATTTCGATTAATGGATTCACAGTAAGTACTCAAAAACTTTATTTTAATATTATGTGATAAACTGGTTATCATTAAATTAGTTATCTTTTAACAGAGGAAATGATCTGCTATGTTGTCTTTGGGGGCCTTATGCTGAGCAAATTTAAGCTTTCATTGACAAATACAACGAAACCCCTGTTGTCTGTTTGTTAAGGTTTGCGAAAATCAACTTCTTCAGAGGTATTTCAGTTGGCTCTTCATTATTATATCAAAACTATGACTCCATATAAAATTTAACTGGAATGATGTGTATATTTCTGTATTAGGAGAGGTACAAATCACAAACGCCTTTAGTGCAAGTGTTCTGCACCTCAATCCAACTGAACCTGAAGTGTTGGAGTTAACAGAGAGGTTTGCGCTTCAATATTATATCAAAAATTTCAATTTTAGATGTGTTTTCGCTTGATTGAATGTTTTTTTTCGCTTTCAAACTTTTTAGGCTGTCAAATGATCATTTACAACTTGCTCCTGTTGAGAAATCGACTGGAAAGAAGAATGGTAAACGCATTCAATATGACTGGAATGATGCTGAGATCAAACCGATTTCAGAGGTCCTTGCCTCGAATCAGGTTTGTATGGTGATACATTAATTTCATTTGGTTCGTTTTTGTTATTCCTAATCGTATAATTATCTTTAAAAAAATGGATGTGCAGGTTGGGATTTGCAAGATCATTTGCTCAGTCGAGTCTATAGACACTGATAAAGCTTGGTATTATATTGGGTGTAACCGCCATAAAAACGTGTCAATAAGCTGCCAAAGATTGATTATGAAGTGTTGACAGTGAAAGACAAACCAATGTTTCGCTGTGAGATTTGCAATGCTAATGTGACTCATGTAGCACCCATGTAAGTTTTTGAATTATATTTATGTTACATACATTGTTTACCCGTGCCTACAAATTAAATAACACTTTTTGTGATTTTACTTAGGTTCAAACTTCATATGGTAGTGAAAGATGATTCAGAGACATGTAATGTAATGTTACTAGGCTCTGTTGCAACTTCTATCATTGGAAGTAAAGCTGAAGAACTATGGGATGGTTCTTATGCAGAGGTATATTTATAAAAATTCAAAATAATTTTTAGATTTAGTTTCACAAGAACTCACATATTGTTTCAAATCTTTAATAGATAGAAGATCTAGAGATACTACCAGAACCTATCATTGCTTTGCTGGGAAAATCTTTCTGTTTTGGTGTGTCTATAAATTCTGATAATGCCACAAGTGGATCGAGCACCTTCTTGGTTTTAGAGGTTTCTGGTAGTGATAAATTACTAAGTATTGAGACTGATTCGGATGCAATTACTGATGTGGGAACATCTTCATCTACTATGTCATCTGGTGCTGTAAGTTTGTTGTATTTGTTTTTCTTTTTCTCTTATTGTTTTGATTCTACTAACCGTTTTTATGCTCATTTTAGGTGATGATGTTGGATTCGATTTCAACTGAAGACCCTAAAACTCCCTATTCAAAGCGCAAAGAAGATGATGCAGATCTACAAGAACAATCATCTACCTCCAAAAAACTTTGTTCTAAAGTGATCAAGCAGGAAAAGGCAAAGACAGAATGATCAGAAGAGTTTACTAGATGAAATGATCTGCTATATGGCTTTCAAGATGTGTTCTTTTTCTTTTTGCATTTTCAGTACTTTTTATGTTTTGCAATGCTGGATTTTATTTTCATTATTTTAGTTAAAGTGTTTTCAAATTTGAAGTTATTTAATAATATGCTGGTTTTCGATATTGTTTCCCATAACAAAAAAAATAATTTACTTATTACCAATCAAAACAGTAAAATTTATAAATAATCTAAACTACTTAACTAACCAATCAACTCAAATAGTTCTAAAGTAAAACTAGCTTATCGACCTTAGTTATAGAGATAAATGAGTATAAACTTTTTTGAGAAGTAGAGTGAACCTGTGTAAAGAAATAGCCGAATTTGTTCCATCGTTTTTTCTCATCAGACCTGTTCATATAGTGTAATTTTCATATTAACAAAAGTTGTTAACTTAAATTATCCTTCGAATATAAATTGTATTAAGAAAGGAGGTATCTAAACTATTAAATGATTTTAACTATTTATTACTTAATCAAATCACAGAAGAAGAAAATATCCTAATTTAACATCCTGATTTTAACTATTTTCCTAAATTTAAGCTAACCATATATATTCAATCTAAAAATACACCCCGGAAATTAGGATGTTACCTTTTCAATATGACTTCATATCTCAGCATAACCAAGTTCATTCTTCCCACACAACTCTAATCTTTTTTGTCCTGCAAGGAAAAATTATACCGATAATAAGGAGACATGACTCGCAAGAGAGAAGAGTAGCAACTCGGATTTGACACTGCAAAAAAAAAAAAGGCAGTCAGTGATATGACTAATCTTCAAGAGATTCAGAGTTTTTCTAATCCCAAATCTGTCCAGGCGATTCCATTAAGTTCAATCTACTATAGACTCTTCGAAACCATTGAAAATCGGCATGTTCCTACCTACACTATTCCACCATATCAACAAATAAGCAAGCTTTCACCACAAACACCTTTAAATAAAAGAAGATGTATACTTGGTAAGTGATTCATTTTATACCATCATTTCATTAACACTGTGAAATATGAAAAACCTACAACTTATATAACATTTTTTCAAATTTCTAATGTTTGCAAGGTCTCGATAAAATGAAAGACCAAGTGATTGACACCCCAGTCTTTAGCAGTTGCTTAACCTCATTATCAAGTAAGTTTTAGTTAATTTTATTACTTTCACTTTTGTAAAACCGGTTCTACAGTTTATACTAATCACTACTTTTTTTAATTTTATACCAGAGGATCTAAATAAGAGTAGTTTCAAATCTGTGAAAACTAAGGGAGACCAGAAAAAAAGAAGTTCAAGTAATGTATTGAAAGACATTACTAATATAGGACATCTGAGGACAAGAAATGGCAGTTCATCATCATCTACATTCAATGCATTCGATGAATCCATAGAAGAAGAAGATGATATAGTCGGAACTGATTTGTTTGGAGGTAGCTAAACTTTTAATTGCTACTACTTTTTGTTGTTGTTTTATCTATTATTTATCATTGATAAATTTGATTTTTGTTACCCAGGGATCATTGATGCCGATAGCGAACAAGTCTTTGACTGTTCTTCTCTAGAAAACACTGATACAGAAACTGAGGACTCGGATTTAGATGATCATATGGATTTTGAGGCAGAGGTTGAACCAAACGAGAGAGAGAGAATAGCACCTAATTCAGAGCACACGGATGTTGTTGTAAAGCCACCAAAAGCAGCTAAACAAAAGATTTTAGTTGAAAACGGTAATGAACGTCTGTCTTTTCATTTGAAACTATAACAAACGATTTTATAGCAGTATACTGTCTTATGTACATATTTCTATTTTGATAACAAATTATTTTATTTGTAGGCTACTTAGATGAAGGTGATCCGGACTACAGTTGTTCTCATTGTGGTGCTATCATGTGGTATGGAGAGCGGCTAAACAAGCGTAGAAACGCAAAGAATCCTATATTTTCACTATGTTGTATGCAAGGACAAGTGAAATTGCCTTTGCTGAAAGAACCACCGACGGTTCTAAAAAATCTCTTGCAAGGAGATGACCCAAGGAGCAGACATTTTCAGAAACATATTAGGCCATACAATATGGTTTTTTCCTTCACTTCTCTAGGTGGAAGAGTAGAGAGGTCTCTGAAAAAAGGAAGGGGCCCTGATATGTTTCAGCTTCAAGGAGAAAATTACCATTTATTGGGTGCTGGTATAACACCATCTGATGGAAGTGAACCAAAGTTTGGACAGCTATATATATTTGACACAGAGAATGAAGTTGAAAACAGGGCAAAGTGTATAAGGTATTTAATTTTTCAAATCAGTTAAAATATATAACCTTTTAATTTTTTTATTACTAACATTTTGTCTTTTTAAATTGTTTGCTAGCTCTGGGAAACATAAAATTCAGGTGAAGAAAAAGGATCATCTCAGAAAAGATATTATTGAGACTTTGATGAAGATGTTGAATGAAGTCAATCCATATGTTAAAAAGTTTAGATCAGCAAGGGACCGCTTCAACACAGATCCTGATAATTCTTTCCATATGAGGATTGTCAGTGAGAGGTTAAAGGATGGAAGGACATATGACACACCCTCAGCTTCAGAGGTTGCTGTGCTGATTCCTGGTGATTTTAGTCTTGATATGGACAAAAGAGATATTGTTCTACAACATAATTCTGGGAAACTGTTGAGAATTAACGAGATTCATGCTTCCTATCTTGCACTTCATTATCCGCTTTTGTTTACATATGGTGAAGATGGATTCAGACTTGATATTAAGAAAGGAGCAACAGCAAAGACAAAAAAACATAAGAAGCCTAATATCAGTATGAGGCAATGGTTTGCTTTTCGTCTGCATGAGCGCAAGAACGAGTCTCACGCTCTCCTACATTCTAGAAGGCTATTTCAGCAGTTTGTGGTGGATGCCTTCACAACTATTGAGTCTAATCGGCTGCGATATTTGAAGTTAAACCAGTCTTCTTTGCGATCAGATAGTTATGACTCCATTAAGGAGTCTGAGAACGCAGGCAAAGTGGACATGAGTGAGCAAGGATCTGAGTTTACATTACCAGCTTCATTTGTTGGGAGTCCTAGATACATGAAGAATTGTTACTTGGATGCTATGGCAATATGTAAGCATTTTGGATTCCCTGATTATTTCATCACTTTCACATGTAATCCAAAATGGCCAGAGATCACGAGATATGTTAAGGCGAGGAAGCTAAAGGCTGAAGACAGATCAGACATTATCTGTAGAATTTTCAAGATGAAGCTAGATTCGTTGATGGATACTCTGACCAAGAAAAATATTTTGGGAGAGACTCACTCATGTAAGTGAAACCTGTCTGACCTGTTCGTTTAAATGGTTTTCACGATTTAATTTGATAAAATTATGACTAATTTTTTTTTTTGGAACAGCTATGTACACAATTGAGTTCCAGAAACGTGGTTTGCCACATGCTCACATTCTCTTATTCATGAAGAAGGCAAAGAAGCTTACAACAGACGATATTGACAACATCATCTCTGCGGAGATTCCTAACAAGAAGGAAGAACCAGAGCTGTATGAAGTCATTAAGGATATGATGATTCATGGTCCATGTGGGAGAGCTAATACAAATTCTCCATGTATGGAGAATGGACGCTGTTCTAAGTCTTATCCTAAATCATTTGCTGAGAAGACCACTATCAATAAAGAAGGATTTCCGGTGTACAAAAGGCGTGAGCAGTCAGAGAACTTTGTTATGAAGAGTGGAGTGAGATGTGATAATCGTCATGTTATTCCTTATAACCGGGAATTATCTCTTCTTTACAGAGCTCATATCAACGTAGAGTGGTGCAACCAAGTTGGGTCTATAAAGTATTTATTCAAATACATTAACAAAGGACAGGACCGTGTCACAATTGCGGTTGAACCCCCAGACAACTTGGTTGCAAGTGAGTTAGGAGATGTTGAGCTTACTAAGGAGAAGCTTGACAAGAAAAGGAATGAACTCAAGGAATTCTTCGATTGCAGGTAATATTAACAATGTGTTCATAAATTATTTTACAGTTCATTAATTTGGGACAAATAAATGAAAAAAAAAATAATGAACAGGTGTAGTTCGTTTGGTATAAGACTTAAGATTTTGATGTTTATTTTTTTTTTCAGATACGTTTCGACATGTGAAGGAACATGGAGAGTCCTTGCATTCCCTATTCACTATCGAGCAACTGCTGTTGAGAAGCTTAGTTTCCATCTCCCTGGAAAGCAAGTTATTACATTCAGAGGGAAAGACAAATTGAAAAAGGTTGTCACCCGGAAACTCATTGAAAATACAATGTTCCTAGCTTGGTTTGAGTTGAACAAGATCGACTCCTTTGCAAGAACATTGACCTATGCTCAGATCCCAAACTTCTATACTTACGACAAAAAGGCAAAGAAGTTCAACAGGAGGAAACGGGGTTTTGCTTTGGGGAGGATTAACTATGCTCCAAGGACCCAGGAAGATGCGTATTACTTGCGTGTATTGTTGAATATTGTTAGAGGACCAACCAGTTATGAGGACATTAAAACATACGAAGATGTTCTCTATCCGAGCTACAAAGAAGCATGCGGGGCTCGTGGGTTATTAGATGATGATCAGGAGTACATTGATGACATAGTAAGAAGAAGTTTTGATAGCACAGCAAGTGAGCTACGTAAAGTGATTGTGATGATGCTTATGAGTAACACTTTATCTAAGCCGGAGTCAGTTTGGGAAAACACTTGGATGTTTTTGTCTGAAGATATTGAGCACTCTATGAGAAGGAATTTTAATAGACCAAGTATGCTTTTATTTTTACCAGAGATTTTTCAATTTAGATACATGAAAGGCGTTTCCAGACTTACATTTTTTTTTGCTGTCTTCGCTTTTTCATGCTCATTATAGGTCTGTTGCTGAGTGATGACGACAAAAAAAAGTATGCTTTACTGGAGATTGAAAAAAGCTTGAAACGAAATGGAACTTCTCTAGCAAGATTTGTTACTATGCCTAAACTGCCAAAGACAAGTAGCCACGATTCAAACGTCTTGGTGTTAGATGAACGCAACTATGATCGATCTGCTTTGTTAGAGACTCTGCAAAATGATCTACCGAAGATGACTTGCGAGCAAAGAAAGATATATAAGGAGATTATTTCTACTGTTAATAAAGGAGATGGTGGAATGTTTTTTGTCAGTGGTTTTGGTGGAACAGGAAAAACTTTCCTTTGGAAATTGCTTTCTGCAGCTATCAGATCAAGAGGAGATATTGTTCTAAACGTGGCTTCCAGCGGCATTGCATCACTGTTGTTGCCAGGTGGTCGGACGGCTCATTCCAGATTCAGTATTCCTCTTAATCCGGACGAAACTTCTACATGTACTTTGGCGCATGGAAGTGACCAAGCTAATTTAGTGAAAGCATCTTCACTTATCATCTGGGATGAAGCACCTATGGTGAGCAAATATTGTTTTGAGGCTTTGGATAGAAGTTTATCTGATATTGTTGGGAAACACGACACACAGCCATTCGGTGGGAAGGTTGTCGTTTTTGGTGGTGATTTTCGACAGGTTTTGCCTGTTATAAATGGTGCTGGTAGAGCCGAAGTAGCTATGGCCTCACTTAACTCATCATATCTTTGGAAGCGCTGCAGATTACTCAAGCTCACCAAAAATATGAGATTGCTATCAGTAGGTTTGTCAGTAGCAGAGGCCAAGGATCTTCAAGAATTTTCAGAATGGATATTAAAAGTTGGTGAGGGTAAACTATCAGAGCCTAATGATGGTGAGGCAGAGATAGAAATTCCAGATGAATTTTTGATTAAAGACTGTAATGATCCTATAGAAGCAATCTGCGAAGAGATTTATGGCACAGCAACTTCATTGCATGAAAAGAAAGAGCCAAAGTTTTTTCAAGAACGAGCTATCCTCTGTCCAACTAATGAAGATGTTAACAGAGTTAATGAATATATGTTGGACAAACTACAGGGTAAATTTCTAGGAATTCATCTTCTCATTTCGCCAGAAACATATTTTTAATTCTGATTCTTCTAATTATTTTTAAAAAATTTCAGGTCAGGAAAAAATCTATAGCAGTGCTGATAGCATCGATCCGTCTGATACAAGTTCTGCCAACAATGAAGCTCTTAGTGCTGATTTTATAAACACAATTAAGGTTTCTGGTTTACCAAACCATAGTCTTAGACTAAAGGTTGGTTGTCCTGTTATGGTTCTGAGAAACATAGCGCCTAATGATGGCTTAATGAATGGGACGAGACTGCAGATCACTCAGCTAATGGATTTTATGGTTCAAGTTAAGATATTAACATGAGAGAGGGTTGGGGAGACAGTTGATATTCCTAGATTGATCATAACCCCATCAGACACCAGATTGCCTTTCAAAATGAGGAGAAGACAACTGCCTCTTGCTGTTGCTTTTGCAATAACAATCAACAAAAGTCAAGGCCAATCCCTATCTCAAGTAGGTCTTTATTTACCAAGACCTGTTTTTTTTCACATGGTCAGTTGTATGTGGCTATATCTAGAGTGACTTCCAAAAAGGGATTGAAAATTCTGATTTTAGACGAAGATGGGAAACCACAGAAGAAGACTATGAATGTAGTTTTCAAACAAGTTTTCAACAATCTTTAACATATGAGGTAAGACAGTACGTATATTTCTAAGTTTTGATGTCTTTTCAGTATATGTTGTGACGTGTTCATTTTCAAAAAAATATACTTTTCTGCATTTTATTTTGTAAGGAACTATAGAATAATACTTTTAATGATTTTTGATTTTTGATCTATGCAGGTTTCAGCCGTACGTTGGTTATCTATGCTGGATGAATGCTTGCTGGTTCCCAAACTTATTTTTTTCGTATAAAAACAATGTGCTTTTTTTATAGACCAAGTATTTCATTTCAATAAGAGGGAGAGGGATGAAATACTCAAAGATATGGTTTTCAACTTACGCATATAGCTAGATTAGATCAGTAATTACTAACCGTATTATAATTGTGTTGTCCTCTAAGCATTGAAGTCTTCTTTTGCTTCTTCATAGCTGGTACCTGCTTCTCTCCATCTCTAATATCATTCCACAAAATCAATAAACCGACAATATCAGCATATGTTGATTCTGCTAAATGAAGATCTATTTTTCCTACTTATGTTAACTAACTGATTAGTGTGCCTTCCCTTTGTTATATCTCATCCCTCTGTCTCCTTCACCATGACTCTCTCAAAGATGTTCTATTTATGACTTTCTCCCGGTCCTTCTGACTCCTTCACCATGGCTCTGTCCGAGTTGTCGAAGCTATACCTATCCGATAGAAAGCTCTTCGTATGAATCCCTTACACCATTTTAAAAAATAAAATCAGAACAAAGACTATAACACAACTAAGATAGAATAAAGAGTCAATTCTCAAAGATATGGTTCCAAATCAACAATCTCAAACCTCAGAAGCTAACATCAAGTTTGAACCTTAAAAATAACCTAAAGTATAAAAATTGTCGTCTAATACACAATTTCCAGAACAGAAACCAAACAAATTTTCGGTTTTTACCTAAACCAGAAGCTCAACCTTTTCCAAAAGAAGATCTTTCTAGCTCCATCTGCATATCCACCGACATCTTCCATAGCGAGTACTAAGACCAACCATGCATCATTTATGAAACTTGATGTTGTGATCGACCATGCACCGACACCTTTCTTCACCATGACTCTGTCCGAGATGTCCAAGCTATACCTATCCGACAGAAAGCTCTTCGTATGAATCCCTTACACCATTTTTATAAATAAAATCAGAACACAGAATATAAAATAAAGGTACCTTTCTATGTATATACTGAATATGGAGACGTCACATTTGTTTGTTCTCCGTTCGTCTTCTCCTTTCAAAATCTTTGAGAATTCTTCTCTGTACAACAACTGACAACTACAGTTTTCAGTAACACATTATTATATGATGAACAACTAATATAGAATAAATAGTCCATGCTCAAAGATATGGTTCCAAAACAAAAATCTCAAACCTCAGAAATCGAAGAGCTTTCTTGAAGATAAACTTGCGATTTGCAGAGAGAAAGATATTGTGGCCGGAGGATACGAGGTGGAGAGGAAAGGTGATGACGAGGAGGAGATGAGTTGGACGGAAAAATGGTGGAGATGGCTGACGGATGGGAGATGTCGGTGTTGAAGGCCGTGGTGGTGATTAACGCATGGAAGTGACCAAGCTAACATCAAGTTTCAACCTTAAAAATAACATAAAGTACGAAGCTCAACCTTTATTGTATATGATGAACAACTAATATAGAATAAAGAGTCTAAGATACAATTTCCAGAACAGAGACCAAACAAAGTTGAGGTCTTTACCTGAACCAGAAGCTCAACCTTTTCGAAAACAAGATCTTTCTAGCTCCATCTGCATATCCACCGACATCTTCCATACTCTCTTTCTCTGACACAATCAAAGACCCACCATGCACCAATGTTGATTTTGCTGTCTTCATCTAGGCTGAACCCTTCTTTCAAACTCGTGTGTTTTAGACTTTTCTAATTCCTAAGACGAAACCTGAAGTCGATCTACTCATGGAGATAACTGATCTGTCGAGATAAGAAGAAGCGATTAAACTGATGGTTAGGGCTCATGTTAAAAATAAAATCGTTTCATCTGATTTAAAAAAAAGGTAAATTACCTTAGATAAAGTACAAAGATTGACCCGGTTGATCGATAAGTGAATGATTTCATAAATATTGATTCTTCAAACGATTTTTGTTCTTCTGTTAAAATCTTCGACAGAGAGATCGAGAGACAAGAGAGACAGATCGAGAGAGAAGAGAGAGAGACCGACATAAAAAAAAGTGGTTAACCTCGATGTAAACGTTTTTTGGTCAATATGTCTGTTGTTTTCCCGGAAAAAAAAATTGTGTGGGCTAAAAAAATTGATAATTGTTCAAAACATTAACAAAATGGCCCAATTTAAAATGTTGGGCTTCCTAAAAATTTACAAATCTCTATTTTTTTTAAGTTTTGGTACATTTTCATTAGGTTTTATTATTTAAAAATCCTATAATTAAAAGTTTAAATTATACTTTACATAACCAAGTTTTAATATATTTGAATAAAATAACACAATAATATTTCATACTCAAAAAATTAAAACCTTTCTAATATTATATTTTATAATAACACACTGAACAAACAAAATAAAATACATATAAAAAATTAAAAAATATGAAAGTGTAAAATTTATGTTTAACATATATTAATTAAAAAATATACATCCGTGCGGGCGCGGAGGTCAAAAACTAGTAATAATTAAGTTAACTAAGGATTGGTCCGTAAAGAAGGATTATAAGGACCAAATCCTTAATGACGTGGCATGTTGCCATTGGATGGGGAAAATATTGAGTTTGGTTTGACGATTTCTTTCGTCTCTTCTGCTTCTCTTCTCGACGATCTCTTTCGTCTCTCTGCTTCCGTTCCGAATCTCTTTCACAATTGGTGTGAAAGTACTTCAATTGAACCAAACTTCTTGATCGTGATCTGCGATCGATCATAAGTTTCTTTGGGAAATCGACCAGAAGCGTCGAAGTTCTCTAGGAAGCTCTAGAAGATCAATCCCTTCACTCTCTTCAAATATGGCTTTTGCTTAGTTCTAGTTAATCAGTTCATATTGGTTAGATAATAGGAGGGTTAGATCCCGAGACTCTGACAGATACACGTGAAATTAGTTTCAGTCCTTCTCTGAATCAGGCCTTAGTTTGTTTTTAAAATGTTTTTGAGTGACGGAAACTAAAGCAATTTTTGGTTTCTAATGAAATTGATTGTGTGTTAATGAATCTTACTGTTATGGCATCTTGTAGCTGCTGGTCTCGTCGATGGACACTTGCATCTGTAAACTCCAAAGGCTTTGTCTTGGCCAAAGTTTGTCCCTTTAGCACTGATTTGAGCTCATGTCCGAACAATTGTAGTTGTTGGCTTTACATTTTATTGTTTGTCATGGGTTTATAGGTATCGTCACAGCTTCAGATGATTGCTCTATTCTAGCTACTGATGTGGAGACTGGGCTAGTGTTGCACGTCTTGAGAATGCTCACGAGTAAATTCTAATTTACTTGGATACACCCTTTTTTTTGGTTAACTGGTGAGCTTTTAGTGATTGAGAATGTTTCCGTACTGGTCTTGTAGGGATGCTGTTAATATGTTGATAACTGTCACTGAGACAACCATCGCTTCAGGGGATGATAAAGGTTGTGTTAAGGTCTGAACAAAGATTTTTTCTTTTCGTCTTTAATCATTTGTGAAAATTGTAACGCAACTATAGTACAAGTTAATCTGATGATTACTTAAGGTTCTTGTCCGAACTTTCTTTTTGAATATTCAGATAGCTTCGAGCTCGTGTTCGATCCTAGCGCTGATGGACATTAATGAATCTTCGGTTTATGTTCTTCTCAATCCGGCTATCAATCAACACATAAAGATCTCCCTGTGACTATCTATGAAAGTGGTAAGCTTTTTTTACTCTACGGTTGCATATTGTATAGTTTCTGCTTGAGTCATTCTTCTCGCAAGCTTTTGCTCTTAAACTGTGATGATTCACAAACCAAAGCTTAACTAATTAGATTTTTCATATGTAGTTTGTACTCTTAAAGCTTCAATATAAAGTCAGACAAATATTTATGGTTTTCTTCTACTTAATATGTATGAAAACATCAACAAATTAGACTTGTGTGCATATAGTATAACAAAGTTTAAATTTCTAAGGACTCTATATTGAGTTACACCATTGGACTTACATCTATCTTATTAAAGCTGAAGTACAAATTCGGTGTGTTTGGATACTTGGATAAGAGTATTAAAAAAAATTGGTGTGTTTGGAAACATGGATTGTAGTCTTTTAAAAAAAAATTGTTTGGAAACAAAGATAGTAATATTAAATAGAAAAAGTAATGGGCTTAAGTTATTAAGTTCATTATAAAAGAATATTATCAATATATATAAGAAAAATATAATACAAAGCCCAATTTGAAATACCAACTCAAATTATGGTTTTTATATTTCATATTAAAAGTTTAAAATATAATATATGTAATTATTTATATGATGATACATATTAAATAATATTAATTATATGATTAGTTATATGATGGTACATATAAAATACGATTAATTATATGATGAAATTATACGATATATAATAATGACTAAGGATGGGTTTTCAGACATCCATACGGGTTTGGTTCTAATCAGTTTGTGTTTCGAGTTTTCGAGGTCAAAGATTTCAGTCCTATTAGGATGTTTCTAAATTTTTGTTTGAGTTTGATTCGGATCTTTACGGGTTTGGTTTGGGTTTGGATAACATATTTAAATTATTTTTAAAGTTTTAAATCACTATATATTTAAAATTTCTCAAAATCTATAAATAAAGTAATATATTACCTATAAATTTAAGTAACATATGTCAGAATACCTAAGCTTAACATATCAATTGGTTTGATTTAAAAATTTGGATACGAAATCAATAATTATTTTAAGTATTTTTGGTGATTTGAATATACTTTAACTATTTCAGATATTTGTTTTTGACTATCTATACATATTTTTAAGTATTTTAAACCAATTTAAAAGTATCATTCTTGATGTTTTATATACGTTAAATATAAAAATAATTAATATATAAATATATAAATCTATTTTTAGATAAATTCAGGTACATGAATACTTCGGTTCGGATCCGATTCGGTTCTCTAACTAACAATTTTGAATAATTCGAATATTTAATCAATTTATGTTCAGGTTTGGTACTATATTTACTGATTGGTATCAGTTCTGTTCCTCGGATTCATTTTGCCAAACCCTTATAATTACATGAAAAACAAATATCATCATATTTTTTAAAATATACATCCGCGGAGGTGCAGAGATCAAAGTCTATAATCATTTATTTTAACAAGCCAAATAAATATGTTGATTGAAGAACGAATAAAAAAAACTAGAGAAATATATAGTTTATTAGAGACACTCTATGTGTCGAAATTATTATAAAGAAAATTTTATTAAAATAAATAAATTCAATAATTACAAACAAATAATATATTTCATAAAAGTGAAAAATAATACCCGCGCTTTCGAAGCGCGGGTCAAAATCTAGTTTATAGTAAAGTCCTTAACTATTCAAAAAGTAAAAAAAAAGTATATTCTATTGCTAAGGCCCACCATTGGAGTTTTTTTTTTGAATGTCTGGATCGATTATTATCGATTAACTATGCTATTACAATGATGAGAATATTACAAAAACGATTTTACAGCCGACAATTCTACCACCATGTGAGAATACACGCCTGACTGCACCATTCTGAGCGGTCCTATGAGATCCATGTTCGATGGTACGCCATGCACCAAGCTGAAGATCTCCTGTAACATGTTTCTCCATAATCTGCATAATTTGGTATTTTCTGGGGTTTGAACCCCAGACCTCCGGGTGTAGAAGCAATTGAACCCTTAGTCAAACCACTGGACCAAAGGGACTTCCACAAAAGTACTTTTATGGATAATTACGAATATATAAATGAATATGTGAACAATACGCAATGTGATTAAGTGGTGTAGGGGTAAGTTCCACTGTGAAAGCCTCGCAGGTGGCGAGTTCGAAACTACGCCAACGGTGTCCCTCTTTTTTTATTTTATTTTCATTTAATGAATGCAAAATGGCAATTTTACCCTCTTCTTCTTCCTTTTGTCATGCGATTTACAGATCTAAAAGTCGACCTTTTCAGTTTTTTTCTTCACGATTTCACAGTTTTCATAACAGACTATCGCAGGTTTTAACCAAATAGAGTAACATACTACTAAGATTAATTCAGGGGTCGAAAATTCCAATGATTAACCGAGGTTATTTTATGCTATTATAATGTTTTAGAATTATTAACGGATGATTTGACTTTATGATCGGTTTAGATACGAGCTAGTAACCAATTTACTCAGTAATTAGTTATAATTGAATTGTCCAGAAATTAGGTAATGGCGAATGACTCAGAGATGCTAAATGTAGCAAAAGGCAGACATTCAACACGACATCAATTTCAGACCGCCCGTCTGCTATTATCTCATCACTGTCAATTCTTCACAATCATATTTAACAGAAATTAAGAGATTTTGACTTCACATTAGGGAAAATTCAAGCCAACGTGAATTCAATTACTGAAATCTTGCTGGATAAACTCTACTAGAAGAAAACATTGAAAAGGTGTGGAGACGAAGGAAAAAAAAAACTTTGGGTTATGGCATCAGATTATAAATAGAGACTGGTTGTCAACACTGATTCATCTGTGTGTAGAATAAGATAAAATACTCATCACTTGCCATCGAAAACACCTAATTTCTCAATTTTCGGATATAAAAAAAAAATCAAATTGCAACAAAATACATGAAAAACAAACAAAGCAAAAAAACACTTTCGAAAAAATTGATCAAAGAACAACGAACGAGCGAGCTACCGAAGATGTTTCAGTTATTTGCCTGGTTGAAAAAAAAAGAGTATATATAGCGAGGAGCTGGCAATCCTAGCTAGGGTTTAGTGTTTAAACGGGCTGGCTTTTATTTTAATAGCTTAATGGGCTCTGAAGTCGAAAAGCATTAGTCCAATTTTGCAAAGAATTTTGATACACACATTCTTTCAAGCCCAAAATATCCATATTGTTAAACGTCTCAAGATAAACAAAAAATTATGTGTAACTAAAGTTTGAAATGACGAGAAATTGATAATTTGAAAAATACCCAGAGAAACAAAGACAGTAAATGTAAAAGTCTAATTCATCAACAAAGATGGACTTATATACATTGGCAAAAGAAAATAGAGTGCATCCATATATAAGCAAAAGTCTGATGTATATCGGTCCATCTTTTTTCTAACACTTTTTTATTTAACACCTTTTTATTTAAACTGATTTGAAACATATTACAATATATAAGAATTCGACTAAAGATAATGAGACACTAACTATTATTTCGCACCGAAAAATCGTGAATAATAATCATTTAATTTTGATCCGCGTATTCGCACGCATATAATTTTTTCCATAGAAATGAATAATATATATATTTTTAATGATATAGATATATAATATTAATACTATTATTTGCGAAGTGTGTTTTCGCAATAAAGCTCTCACGTTAAAAATTAGAGCAGTTAATATCGATTGTACCCTTAATGAATACTAAATATTTAAATTTAAAAATAAATCAAACTCTAAAAAATATAATGTATCATCTTTTGATTAACTAAATAAACTAAAGACGTTAATGTACTATTAAGTTATATGTTCTCGTGTTTTGAAAACATATATGTTATACAATTATATGTAATTTATTAGTATTTATAATATCTGATCTATTAATTTAGAGATTATCTACTATTTGAAGTTCTCATTTAAATTTTGGACTTTTTCATAGTTGTTGCTAGAATATATCATGCCTCCTATATAATGCAACCTACCAACTTAAATTAAACCAAATCTTAACCAACATAGATTAGTTAAACTTAACCAGTAACACTTTTATAATATATTTGGTTAATCTCTTAATATAATTAGATCATATAAAAATGAACCACTCTTAAATCAACGAGTTCCATATCATTCCAGACATAAGAGAAAAAAATATCTGACTCATTTACAACATAAGCATACAAAGACCGTGTATGCTTATGCTCATTGATCTTCTAAAAACCAAATAATTGTGGCATAGACCAACATAGGCTAATGTTCGTATCACTAACTTTACTTCCATATATTTACTCTTCGCCTACATCATATCACAACATACACAGTTATGCAAGAACATGATTTTTTTTTTGTTCAAACAACCAAATAATGGTGGCATATGGTCAATAGATTTTTTAAATATGTTTTTTTATATATTACATTTTACGAGACTATGTGTATAAGTTTTTTTTTGAAAAATGGCATAACTATATATGTGTATAAGTTAAAAGATAAAAGGTGTGACAATGCAAATTATTATACTAAAAATGAAAGAAGATTAAATACAAACTAATAACAAGTACAACACAAATTATAACACTATTAAATTCTATATATATTTAATAAAATATTATATATATATATATATCTAATATGTATATATATAAATGTTACACAAAATATATATAATATTATACACACATATTATATATACCATATATTATTAATTGAAATTTGACAAATCAATTTCTGCCTTTAGGGCGGGTCCTAATCTAGTTATAGATTAAGTTACATAGGATATTATCTTATAGTGTGTATTTATCATTCTAACTAATAATTTTATCTTGAATGGAAATACAAAATATTAAACCTAAACATACGTTAATTTTTTTTTTGTTGTGAGCCAGGTGCTTTTGTATAGATAAGAGGTTTCATTACTGGAAAATATGTTTCTTCATATGAAAGCAGCTGTTGTGGTTAATACAGTGATAATAAACCAGGAAAAAAACATATACAAATCACAGGTTTGTGTTAACAAATTGTGGAAGAGTGGTGAGCAAAAACAATAAATATATTCATGTAATCTTATATATCTATATTATTATTTGAAAGGTAAATTTGATAATTTACTATGTTTCCCATAATTTTAGGTTTAAGTCATATTTCATGTTCAATTATTAATTTTGATATATAATTTTAGTGATTTAGCTGATAATTTATTATTATTTTGAAAATAATTTAGAAATTGTAACAATATTATTTTAAATTATATTAAATTTATTTTCGTAAATGTTATATATATATATATATTAAATTAGAGTCATTTTAATATTACTAAAACAAATATAATATATATATATATATATATTATATATATATATATATATATATATATATATATATCACATAAGTTACAATGAATCATTTATATTCTAAGATAAATTTCTTCTTACAATCAAAATCACTCATGTGATTTTTTTGCTCTCACGCTAAAAGTTAGAGCGTTTAAAATTTTTTTTTTTTAATAAATAATTAGATTAGATTTGTTAATATATAATTACCCATAAATTTTTAAAATTCATTAATTTGATAATCATCATTATCTAAAAAGATTATATATTATGTTATCCAAAAACATTACAATATTTTCAAAATAAATATAATTCCGTGACTATAGTTTTATGTATATATGAATGTTTTAAGTTTATTTTTTGTAATAAAATATATTATATTAAAAGATTATATATTATGTTATCCAAAACATTACAATATTTACCGTATATAAAAGATTTAATATTTAATTAACTATTAAATATTTCAAAAATATGAAAATAATTTATCAAACCCGCAAGTGCGGGCAAACCACCTAGTTTACTATATTATACATATGTTTTATATGACATATTTACACATAATATTCTTATTGTTTATACGTTATAATTTTAAGTATTCTTATATTAAAATACTCTTTCTCCTCATATCACATTTTTCCTTTCCAAATACCCTAGTAGGCAGTCTCCTCGGCTATTCAAACAATTCTCTTTCTCCTCATTTCACATTTTTCCTTTCCAAATACCGAACAGATAAAGGCTTGATCATACAATCAGTATTTTTAGCCACTAAACAATTTTCTCTTTTGTTTGATATCTATATTATTGAAACTGAAGTATATTTAAAATTTGTTTGGAAACATGGATAGTACTTTTAAAAATGAGATTTATTTGGAAACATGAATAGCAGTTTTAAAAAGAACAAAACTTACCTTCACCCCCTAAGGTGAATCTCTACATTCACCCACCAATAGGAATTAGTTAATTGAGATTTGATATCTCTTAAAAAAAGAAACCAAATAATAACAATTTAATGAAATAAAATTATGTTTTTAGATAAATAAAAAATAGTAGCAATTATAAAAATATTTTTTTTTAGTACTGATAAATCCGTCAAAAATACTAAACCCTAAACTCTACATTCTAAATACTAAACCCTAACTTCTAAATACTAAACCTTAAACCCTTAGGGAAAGCCTGAACCCTTGGGCAAATCCTATACCCTAAATCGTTAATCTTAAACCCTAAACCCTTAATCATAAACCATAATATTAAACCCTAAATTCTAAACACGAAACCCTAAACCCTAAACCCTAAACTCTTTAAAAATATTAAATCATATACTCTTAATCCTATACCATAAACCATTTTGGAATTTAGGATTTAAGGTTTAGTATTAGAAGTTATGATTTAGGGTTTATGGATTAAGATTTAGTTTATGATTTAAGGTTTGGTTTAAATTTAAGGATTTAGGGTATAGGATTTGCCCAAGGGTTCAGGCTTTTCCTAAGGGTTTAGGGTTTAGTATTTAGAACTTAGGGTTTAGGGTTTATAATTTAGGGTTTAGGGTTTAGTATTTTCTGACGGATTTATCAATATTAAAAAGAATGTATTTTTTTGATGATTGCTACTATTTTTTATTTATCTAAAAACATAATTTTATTTCATTAAATCATTATTACTTGGTTTCCTTTTTTAAGAGATATCAAATCTCAATTAACTAATTCCTATTGGTGGGTGAATGTAGAGGTTCAGCTTAGGGGGTGAACCTAAGTTTTGTTTTTTTTTTAAAAATGAGGTTTGTTTGGAAATATGGATAACAGTATATTAAGGAAAAAAAAGTAATGGGCTTAAAATTAGGCAAAATTGGAAGCCCATTATATTATGAAAAACTATCTATTTGGACTACTTTTAAAATATAAGAAAATGAGTCACTCTAATTACCTAAGAACATCTTTTGTTTAAAATAATCATAAACAAAATTTAAACTTTATATACATATTCCAAATAAAATTAATAATTTAAAGTTTATTTTATGTCAAGAATTGATCAAAATATACATATATTCAAAAATTAATTGCTAATGAAATATTTTCCAGCAACCATTAATAAAAAATGCTTTCAATATATATAAGAAAAATACAAATACTCCAGGTTCATATACCAACTTAAAATTGTGGTTTTTTATTTCTCATTAAATTTTTAAAATACAATATATATTAATGGTACATATAAAATTTCAATATATATATAAGAAAAATACAAATACTCCAGTTTCATATACCAACTTAAATTGTGGTTTTTGTATTTCTCATTAAATTTCTAAAATATAATATATATTAATGGTACATATAAAATACTATTAATTATATGATTACTTATATGATGGTACATATAAAATACGATTAATTATATGATGACATATATGATTTATAATAGTGACTAGGAGTGGACGTTTAGGTATCTATTTGGGTTCGGTTCGGATCTGTTTGGGTTTCGGGTTTCCGGAGTAAAAGATTTAGCCCCATTTGGATATTCTAAATTTTGGTTTAGGTTCGATTCAGATCTTTGCGGGTTCGGATAACCCATTTAAAATTTTAAAATTCATTATATACTTTAATTTTCTCAAAATTTATAAACAAAATAATATATTACATATAAATCTGAATAACCTATGTCAAAATACCTAAACTTAACATATAAATTGGTTTGATTTAAATTTTTGGATAGAGAATCAATAATTATTTTAAGTATTTTTGATGTTTTGAGTATAATTTAACAATTTTAGGTATTTACTTTTAACTATTTGTATATATTTTTAAGTATTTAAACCAACTTAAAAGTATCATAAGTATTCTAGTTGTTTTGATGTACTTTAAATCTAAAAATAACTAATATACATATATAAGTATTTAAATTTATTTTGAATATATTCGGGTACCCGAAATACTTCGGTTCAGATCGGATTCGGTTATCTAAATACTAAATTTTGAATAATTTGGATATTTAATCAATTTTGGTTTGAGTATGATACTACTTTTTCGGATCGGATTCGATTCGGTTCTTCGGATTTTTTGCTTAACTTTAATATTGACAGAAAAATAAATAACAATATTTTTGAAAAATATACCTGCGCGGACACGCGAATCAAAATCTAGTTTAAATTGAATTCATGGTAAAAGGAAGAAACAAAGTTTTCGGGATCTCGTATATAAGATGTGGGTGGACTAAGCTTTGGGACAATAAGTTGTGAAAAAATTGATTCAAATGTTTGACAGCTTAACTAATCTCAATCATAAGCGTTTTGGTCTATCATGTGTGTGATAGTTGGTGTTAGCAAGTAGTTTACAATTTTATTATGTTGACCATCAGATGAGTCAACGAAAAAGTCATCTCATCGAACTTCATCTTAAACTGGCGAATACGAGAAAAACAGAATAAACACATCTAACACCGTGAAGCAGAGGAACATGCAGCCTTTTGATTCATCGTCGTCGTTGTTGCCAAAAATAAGCTCTCTATTCTCTAAACAACTTCAAAAGCCGAAACCTTTGACACCGAGAATCAGCAGAGAAGAAATCATTACAATTTTTAGCTTCTTCGTTTGATCTTTTGATCTCGCTTAGTTAAGAGAGGGGGAGAAAGTCAAATGGCCATGATGGGTCGTATAGACAGAACCCAACAGCTCAGAGGTAGAGGATCTCGAATCGCGATCGTCATCTTCCCAAACGGGTTCTTCAACTCGAGCTCGTCGCTCAAAGTTAACGAACGCGTCCAGGTAGGTTTAAAGATTTGAGCTTTACAGTTATACACTTTCTTAGTCTTCTTTATATATATATATATATATATATATATGTATATATATATTTCTTCATCCCCACGAATCAAGGTGCTGAAGGCAGACCTTTTTTTTTGAGAAATGGCTAATTGAAGGCAGACTTTGCATCTCTCTCAGACAAGAACGCTGAGTTAAAGAAACAGGTCAGAGAGCTGACAGAGAAGCTACGGTTAGCGGAACAAGGATCAGACAATGCAAGGAAACCATAGATAAAGGCTGGTCCATTTGGAACTATCAAGAGTCTAAGAACTAACCCAATCATCCTTCCCGATGAATCTGTAAACCCTAGACTAGCAAAGATACTAGAGGATGTTGCTGTTGATAAAGAGGTGATCGTGTCGTGGCTCTTGCAAACTCAAACGTGAAAGCTATGCTAGACTTTAGATCGCTAGTGTAAAAGAGATTAGGTATAAAAAAAACTATCTAGTTGTCGCATTGGATGATTACATTGCGAGTTTCTGTAAATATAATAAGCAGATCCGGACAAGGACGTGGACACGGTCGGGAAAAACGGAGGCAACCACGCCATCTATGGATTGAAGTTCCGTGTGTTGAGAGAGTTCTTACAACTCGGGTACCAAGTTCTTCTCTCGGATGTGGATATTGTATTTTTGCACTACCCTTTTAGGTATCTGTACAGAGACCCTGACGTGGAGTCATTGAGGTGATGGTCATAACAACATGACAGCTTATGGATTTAACGATGTGTTTGATGAGCCAGCCATGGGATGGGCTAGGTATGCTCATACAATGAGGATATGGGTTTTCAATTCCGGGTTTTTCTATCCAAGACCCACGGTTCCATCAATCGAGCTGCTGGACCATGTAGCGGATAGGCTCTCCAAAGCAGAGCTGCGGAACCAAGTTGTTTTTAACGAAGAGCTGTTTTATCCTGAGTACATTAGGCTGCAATTTGCATACTTCCAAGAGAGTGATGGATATGTATAAGTTTGTTAATAGTAAGGTTCTGTTCAAGATGTGAGAAAGATTAAATCTCAAAGCTACAACTTAAGCTTTGATCTCTAGAAATAAAGAAATTATATAAAGAAATTATATAAGAACAACTTTTTTTATTAGCTTTAGAAATTATTCAAAACTAAAGCCTCAATATTTCTCTTAGATCTCTTATGGAACACCTTTCCATGAGACCTATATTGTAGTTAAAGACAATTGACTTAAATATGTGAGATATGGAAAACACAAACTAACCTAAATAGAAATTTCATTTTTTCTATTCCTAGATTTCCTTTTTGTGTTTCTTAACATAATTGAATATTTATCAATATATTAAGTTTCTACAAGCTTGGAATTATCCAACATTCACCTCCTTAATTCCAACTTGAATTAGGGAGATCAAATTTTTGAACTCCAATTAAGCTCCTCATTTGCTTGAACTTAATCTTTGCTAATGGCTTGGTAAGGATGTCGGCCTTCTGCTTAACACCCGGCACATACTCCACTTCGATTTGCCCGTTCTCCACACACTCACGAATGAAGTGATACTTCTTGAGTACATGTTTACTCCTTCCACGGAAAACTGGATTCTTTGTTAGAGCAATGGCTGATTTGTTGTCGATCCTAAGCGTGACTGTCTTGTCTTCTTCACCTAGTATCTCACTCAACAAATACTTGATCTATATAGCTTGCTTCGCTGCTTCTGTTGCCGCCATGAACTCTGCTTCGCATGATGACAATGCGACCGTCTGCTGCTTTTGCGACGTCCAAGTGATCAATGATGAACCGTAGTAGAATGCATGTCCTAGCGTGCTCTTCCCGTCATCGAGATCAATGTTGTGACTGCTATCACTATAACCAAAGACAATCTTTGACCCATCTCTCTTGAAGAACAAACAGAAGTTTGTTGTTCCTTTTACATACCGCAGTATGTGTTTGATGGCTTGTCCATGAGAGTCTCTCGGATTGTGCATGTATCTGCTTAGAACACCCACTGCGTAACACAAGTCAGGTCGTGTGTGAAGCAGATACCTCAAACATCCTATGATTCTTCTGAACTCAGTATCATATATCTCTGGTTCATCTTCAGCTTTTGAGATTCTCAAGTTCGACTCCATTGGAACTTGAGTTGCGTTACACGTCTCCATCTTTGCATCACACATGATTCCTTGAGCTTACTTTTCCTGTTTTATTCTGATTCCGTCTTCTCCTTGAATCACCTCAATGCCAAGGTAATATGTTAGCTTACCTAGATCTGACATCTCGAACTTCTTAGACATCTCTTCCTTGAATTGCTTAATCACCTTAAGCGAAGTTCCCGTCACAAACAGTTCATCAATGTAGATGGCTATGATCAAGACGTTTCCTCCTGTAGTTTTGCGGTACACTGATGGTTCCTTCGTGCACTTCTCAAATCTCATCTCCTTTAGAACCTGATCGAGTTTCACATTCCATGCTCTTGGTGCCTGGTATAACCCATACAAAGCCTTGTGTAACACATAAACTCGATCCTCTTCTCCTTTCTTCTTGAAACCTTTGGGTTGAGTTACATACACTAACTCCTTTAGATCTCCATTCAAGAAAGCGGTCTTCACGTCCATGTGATGTATCTCCCAACCATTGGTTGCTGCGAGGGCTATCAAGAGCCTAATAGTTTCGAGACGCGCCACAGGTGCAAACACTTCGTCGAAATCTATTCCTTGCCTTTGTACATAGCCTTTTGCCACAAGCCTCACCTTATACTTACTCACTGTACCATCCGCCTTTCTATTTATCTTGTAGATCCACTTCAACCCTATGGGTTTCACTCTAGTCGGTCTATGTACAAGCTCTCATGTCTTGTTTCTTGTCAAAGACTCTATCTCGGCCACCATTGCTTCAATCCATTCTCTTATGTGTTCAGCCTCAAAATAGTTCTCTGGCTCGCCATCCACTGTGAGCAACATCATTGCACTTTCTTGATCTGCAATCAACACATAATCATTGATATATCTTGGTTTTGATATGGTGCGACCGTGTCTAGTCACCAACGGTTGAACACCACCATCTTGGGTGTCATTGTGATCAGTAGCTTCTTCTTCCTCTTCCTCATCTTGGTCTATAGCTTCATGTTCATGATCATTACCTTCTTCTATATCACCCTCATGTGGAAGCTTAAGCATACTTGGTTCACACTCCGCTTGAGTTGTTGTAGATGACCAGTCCCAAACTTTCTTCTCATCGAAAACCACATCTCTACTCACCATCACCGCTCTTGTGATTGGATCGTAGAGTCTATATGCTTTGGAACCCGCCTCAGTTCCAAGATTGACCACACACTTCGATCTCTCATCTAACTTCTTCTGATGAGTCACACATATCTTCGCGTGTGCTACACAACCGAATATCCTCAAGTGCTTGATATTTGGTTTCCGCAATGTGAGACACTCGTATGGCGTTTGATCCTTCAAGGGTTTTGTAGGAACTTTATTGATGAGGTAAGTTGAATGACGCACAGCTTCTCCCCACAAGTAGTTTGGCATCTTCATTACCTTCAGCATACTCCTTGTCATAACCATTAAGGTTCGGTTTCTCCTCTCCACAACACCGTTTTGCTGAGGTGTGTAAGGCACGGTTAGGTGCTTTTTGATTCCCTTCTCTTCCCAAAATAGATTGAACTCAGCTGAGGTAAACTCTCATCCTCTATCGGTGCGGAAGGTTTTAATGGTTGACCCTGTTTGCTTTTCTACATTCTCCTTAAACCTTTTGAAGCGATCGAATGCCTCACTCTTCTCCTTCATAAGTATAATTCACATATACCTTGAGAAGTCATCGATCAAGACAAAGACATACTTGTTGTTTGCTGGCGTTGGTGGCGTGATTGGTCCACAAAAATCTCCATGCAATAACTCTAATGGCTTTGTCGCACGAAACATGGTTTTAGTCGGGAATGAATGTCTAATCTGCTTTCCTTCTAGAGATGTGTCACACACGTTTTCTTCGTGTGTTACACTCGGCATTCCTATGACCATATCCTTCTTTACCATGTTGTTCATCACTCCATAACTTATATGTCATAGTCGAGCATGCCACCTCCATGTAGCATCTTGATCTCTGACATGTAAGCATTCCGAGTAGCTAATCTCCATCGGGGTCTTGTAGAGACGGTTAGGAGATCTTGTGACACGTAGAAGTAACCTTCCACACGAATCCGTGAGCGTTAAGTAGACATCCTTCGTGTTAACCTCACATCTGTTTTCTGTTGCTTGCCCAAGACTCAATATGTTGTGCTTCAGGTCAGATATGTAGTAGATGTCTTTGAGTGCCTTCTTCTCTCCAGTCTTGCACACAAAAGTAATCACACCCATTCCAACGATATCAACACACGATCCATCACCAAACTTCACCTTCCCTTTGGTGTTTTGATCCAAACTCTAAAAGAACTCCTTGTTTCCCGTCATGTGATTGCTCGCTCCATTATCCAAATACCAAACACTTGTGCTGCCTTTGTTGATATCGAGATTCTTCGGAATCACCTTGTCTTCATTCAAGTACACCACCTCGTGTACATAGAGTGCATCGGCCTCTTGTGTCTCGTTTAGGTTGGTTTCTTGACTCTTCACTGACTTCTCAGGACATACAATTGCATAGTGACCCGACTTGTCACATCTCCAACATTTCACCTTTAAACGATCCTTCTTCGAGTTTTTGTCTTCCGTGTGTGACACTGGGTTTTGGTTGTGTGACCTTCCACAACCTCTGCCTCTACCATTCCGTCCACTACCTCTACCACGGGAATTCTCATAGCCCCTCTGACTATGTTGTTCGTTGTTGGAGAACATAAGCTTCCCTTGGCCTTCTTTCTGAGTTTCTCCGCTTACACGATCCTCGTACGCCTTAAGCCTTCCAACGATGTCCTCAAAATCCGTAGATTTTAGGTCTAAGACTTGCTCAAACGATGCCACGATCTGGATATACTTTTGACTCGGAAGACTCTTCAAGAACTTCTTGACCATCTTGGATTCTTCTATTGTTTCTCCCAACGAGGCTGCTTTGGATGATAGGCCGGATATCTTCCCCGCGAAGTCATCGACCGTATAGTTATCATCCATCTTCAACCTATCAAACTCCGCCATCAACGTCTGAAGTCTCGCCTCCCTTACGCGATCAGCTCCAAGGTGTCGTGACTTGATGGCGTTCCAGATGTCCTTCGCTGCGGTTTGTTCTCTCACTTGGAGAATCAAAGTTTCAGGAACAGATTGAAACAAAAGAGCTGTCGCTACGTCGTTCTTCTTTTGATCATCCGAACAGGATTCGAACGTGTCCCACACTTCATGAACACGAAGTAGAACCTTCTTCCTCATCGACCAAACTGTGTAGTTTGTTGATGATAACATCGCACATTGGATGGTTGCGGATCCAAAGTCCTTCGTGCGTGGAGCCATAGTCACGTCCGCCATCTTAGTCATGTGATCTCTTGTTCACAAGCACCAGGATCGAAGCTTCAACTTAAGCTTAGATCGAGTCTTCAACCTGATCAACCTGAGGAAGCTCTGATACCAGTTCAAATCTCAAAGCTACAATTTAAGCTTTGATAATTCTCTTCGATCTCTAGAAATAAAGAAATTTATAAGAACAACTTTTCTTATTAGTTTTAGAAACTACTCAAAACTAACATTCTCAATGTTTCTCTTAGATCTCATGTGGAACACTTCTCCATGAAACTTATATTTATAGTTACAGACAATTCCCTTAAACATGTGGGATATGGAAAACAAAAACTAACCTAAATAGAAATTTTGTTTTTCTATTCTTGGATTTCCTTTTTGTGTTTTTTAACATAATTGAACACTTATCAATATGTTAAGTTTCCACAAGCTTGAAATTATCCAACAAAAGAATGAGGAACTGAAGAAGAAGGTGAAACCAGTGATTTTTCATCTGAATTATCATCCTGATAAGCTTAGTAGAATGTAAGCTGTGGTTGAGTTCTATGTAAATGGTAAGCAAGATGCCCTTGATAGCTTCCCTGATGGTTCTGAATGAAGATTCACCTTAAAAGCAGTGTAGGCTCAAAAGTTTTTACAGTTTCTTTGACATTTTGGCTTTCTAATTTATTTTTACTCATGCCTTTTTTTTGTATTATGAATTTTGTGTAACTTATAGCTAAATCTCAAGTCTTCTTTTACTTCCTTGGGCTCTGTTTCAAAGTTTTGGTATATCTCAAGTTTGAATGATAAATGTTCCAGCTGAAGCCACTTAATAATAAAATATATGTAATGTTTTACAAGATCTAAACGGAATGATAATATGAACATACATCTTACAACACATTCTATCTATAAATAATGCTTTTGAAACACACTCACTGATACATTAATCATTTCTTTCAGCATGGCACAACGAGCTTTCGTTCTTCATCTCAACTACGACCTTTAGAGTTTCCAAGTGTGAGCTCAAGATCCTCCATAGCCACATCATGGATCCTCTCCCCTTCCCATGGCTTAACTTGGCTGTTCTGACCAATCTCTGGTGCTGTTAAATTGTTTGAAGATACTAGTTCTGGTAAGAGGGGTTTCATAAGATTGAAGGTAGGAGAGGGTGGCACTGCAAAGCCACCACGGAATGGCTGTTGTGAGAACTTTTGAGAGCTTAACCACTGACTCGAATCAATAGTGGAGTCAGACTCATCACATTCAGGTATAGTAGCCGGGGCATTGAACTGGCGATGATTAGTGGGGCTAGCAGGTGCTGATACTGCATAAAACGGGTAGTTGAAAGATGACGTTCGTTGTCTAGCAGCATTGGCCATGGACTGTCTGGTAAGAGACTCCCACGTTGGTAATGGCTTAGTGTTTCTAGAAGTTGGAGATGAGACAGGTGGAGTGACAGGAGCACTGTTTGAGGTTTTAAGTGGAGGAAACCCACCGTTTCTATAAAAAGGGAAGATGGTGGAGATGTTGTGTGTGTCGCCACCACGAGGGCTCGGGAATGAAGAAGATGACGGGCTGGCTTGGTAAGAATGTATGGGACTTTCAAAAGGACTTTGGTTATAAGAAGAGTAAGGAGTGGCACGAGAAGATGATCCAGCCATGTCATCAGGAAGAGGCTTATGTCCCTGAAAATACCAGTTAGTTCTCAAACATTAACATTATGACTGAGATTTGAAGATGCACTATAAAACCAGTGGCGGACGTACGTTGTGTTTGGGAGGGGCACTTGCCCACCATAAACTTTTTGTCTTAGTGTAAATTTGTGAAGGTTTTTAGAATTTAATGTCCATGTTGTTCGGTGTCGTATTTGAGTTCGGTTAGGTTAATTTAGATTTTTATTACTATGGGTTTGATTGGCAGAGCATTAGCATTAGCATTATGCTCCTTATTATCCAATCAATATTGATCACAAAAGCATTTAGAAAAGCATTTACAAAATGCTTATGCTCTCCAAATGCTCTTTGTTCAATGCTCTCATATGAAGTTTTTGAAAGAGCATTTGCATTTTGAATTTATATATATTCAAAAATAATTATATGTAATTAAATTATGTGTGTTTAATAATATAAAAAATATGTTTATAATCAAAAATAAATTTATATTTTAAAAAACTAAAATTTGTGATTAATTATTTTATTTTTTTTTAAATAACAATATTTCACATTTAAAATACAATAAAATTTATATAATTACACATATCATTCATTATTTTTAATAAAATACATAAAATAATATATATTTATATATTATAAAATAAACACATTTATATTTATAAATAAATAAATTATATGTCATAGATTATTTTTTATGATAATATTATATATGGATCATTTATTTCTCAACCAATAAATAAATAATGATATTTTTTATATAAATTAATTTAAAATTTATTTATTTTATTTAATATTATCAAAATTATTTTTTCCAAAAATAAATTTTATTTTTAAATAGTTTTTTTTTATTTTTTAAATAACACTATTTCACATTTAAAATTAATTTAATTTATAAAATTAAATAAGATTCATTATTTTTAATAACAAATATATTATTAATATATATTATAATTTAATATATATTATTTTAAAATAAATATATTATATACTAACTTTTATGATAATTTTAAAATTATATAATGCTACTGCTCTACAAATAACTTTATTAAAAATTTTAGTGAAAGCATACAGCTTCTTCAGCATACTGCTTCTACAGCATTCTGCTACTGCTTCTTCATCTGCTGTACCAATCGAGGCCTATATTCATAAGTTCCAATTGGGTTCTATATACTAATTTTTAGATCGGACACAGTTGACTTCTTTATTTATTGGATTCAGATTCAATTATAACTAATATCTGAAATTGCCCAAAATAAAGAAACTAATGAAATTGACCACACAATACTAAAAAATCAAAATATATAACCTATTGATCAGTAAGCTAATAAAAACTAGTCAAACTATTTAGTCTAACTAAAAATATTCAACATAACAACAAAATTACAAAATACTTCAACATATATAAATTGTTTTAACATATACAAAAAAATAGATTTAACTAATTTAATTTCTGATATTCTCGCATCTAGATTTTAGTTCGTGTTGTATCCAAACTCATCCAGATTTTTCTGTAACAGTTTCGGATATGGTTAACATGCCCATGCCTAAATTCCCATGCTTAAATACGCTTTTAAAAAGTTCAACCTACCAAGATATTTAGTCATGTGCTGTAGTTTTGTCTTTCATAGGAATAGTTTATAGTTTCTCCACTTTCTAAAGCTAATGAAAAGATCTAAATATATATAGTAAGGCATAGTCAACATGAAAACACCCACCACTAACTCAGATTTAACTAACCTTGCGATAAGTGGTTCCGTCCTCTTCGACCACCCAACCAGCTTCAGAACAAAGAGCTTTAAGCACTTCATTGTTGTCGCAATGCCTGGGAAGATTAAAGTTACCTTGAGCTCTGAGACCGTTATAAATCTTCGCCGCTACAGCTCTTCTCCTCCTCTCCCTCCTCCTATTGTTCTCCCTCTCTCTCCACGACGGCTTCCGCGTCATCGCCATTGCTGCTGCTGACGTCAACGTTGCACCCTCATAGGTCATCTTCTTCTTAAGACGCACGGAAGTGTGATTCAGCTGAAGTTAGTAACTCACGAAGGAATAAGGTTTTTTTTCTTAACTGGGGGTTATTACACTTTACAAGTATCTTTTTCGTTATTGAAAGGACAAAAAGTAAAACCTGAATGAACGGTGATCTGACTTAAATACGCAGAGAGTCAATCTAAATGGTGAGATTAGCAGTGGTGCACGTAACTTACTGCGAGGTTCTGCGCAGTGGATCAGTCGAAGTAGTACGTTTATGCATGTTTCTTTCTCAATATGTGTAAACTGACCAGAGGTTATATAGAGAAAAGATGGAGAGACATGCGTGGTCCATAGTTTAAGTGAGGCCCTTGATGTACGACCGGCAAACACCCATCCGATTGGCTTTTCAGACATTAACAAGTTTCATGAGCTTCCAACTTAAAACTAAATGTGGTGAGTGAAATGGTCTCATTCATGTTTTCGATGTGAAATCTTCTCTTCAACATTCTCCTTCGAAATAATGGTGCGTATATCATTAATCTCGTATAATAAATTATACCCCTTTCGAAACAATGCTTTGTTCTCTAATAATTTCGGCACAACTGAATTTCTATGGGTCATCAGCTAATGGGATAATCGGGTCTAACTATCTAGGTCGGACTAATGGGTCAGAGTATAGACCTACTCTGATATTATGACAAGTTTTCTTGATTTTCAGTTTAAAACTAATCGACGGGAAGTGGAGTGGTTTAAATCTTTTATATATATATTACTTAAATATCATTCATATTTTCGACTAGGGATTTTTTTCTCCAATAGACATGTTAATAGAAAACAAACTGTTTTAAGTTTTAATAAACGTTAATGAATTTTATTTAATAAAAAATTTAATTCTCACTATTGGGAGTACGAACAAAAACAAAAGAAAGGCTCACTTTTGTCCTGGTTAGTGTCTCTGTATAGTATCATGTTCTGTCTATCCAATGATTGTTTTATTTTTTTTACTTTGTTTGCATCGTTAGTAAATTAATAAAAAAAAATTAAATTTATACATATGAACAATGTTGGAGTCAAAAACCGTCGTTACGAAGTTAGTATCCAAACATTCGATAAAAATAAATTTTATCTTTATTTTTATTTTTATTTTTACGAAATGAAATCGTAAAAATAAAATATCTTGCGAAAAAGTTCCGCAGATTAAACAAAGTTCTCGACAAAACACGATCATCGAAGATAGCAAAAGAATCGTCAAAACACGAGAATAGGGACTTGGTAATCGCAGGATCGTACGAAGCTCGGTCGCTATAGCGACCGAGCTGCAGACAAAGTTCGGTCGCTATAGCGACCGAACGTTCGTACATCGATCATTCTCCGAAACGTTTGAAGTCTTCCGAAACGACGATACGACGTAAGCTATGCATTCTCGACTATCCGTATAGCCGTTCTCCGCAATTCACGACTATCCGTTTCTTGATCTCTCGATCAAATGGAATCGTCCGTTTTGTCGACAATAAAACCACGGAGACTTAACCTTATCGGAGAAATCGTAAAAACGTCTCAAATCAAAAATACGGCCCAAAGGAGTCCTAAACTTGATTCGAGGCCCACTTACGATTTCTTAAAAACCCATAAACCTTATGACGGTTTATGCTTGGAGGATAAGCATCAGTTTCCGCGGAAAAAATGGAAACTTTCCGCAGATAATCATGAAGATCGGAAAAATGGAATATTCCCATTTTTTGACTATGACGGCTTAAGGGCAAAAGGGGGAAGCGTAAACCGACCTTGGAGGGAGTATATAAGGAGTTCAAGGCGAGAGGCATAGAGACATCACTTTTTTCAGAGCAAACTAGCACTTAGAGCCTTTTAGGCAACTTTCCGTTTTTGTTTTCGAGCTGCGACTCAATTAGGTTTAGCCACCTTCGGGTATTAGAACTAGGGATCTCGCCGACAGCTCTCGTAGCCGAAGCACGTTGTCCTGTTGTTGTCACGCTTATACGCAGATTCGGAATAAAACCCTTCTTGCTCACTTTTTTACGTTTTATATTTTATTTTTCCGTTGTTATCGTGTTCTGATTGCTTGACGTGTGGTTTCTCAGAAATCCGGGACCTTCTGGGAAATTAGGGTTTTCCTAGTTTCCTTATTTATACGAAATATTGACGGTGCGAATTTCGGTTCCCACAGTTTGGCGCTAGAAGGAGGGGGGGGGGGGTACGGATCAATCTTACTCACGACCAGCTCACGCTCAACAATCAGACGCAAGATGGAAATCTCAGACAAGATCTCATTCATGGAGGGAGCAGCGGCCGAATAGGCTAAAACTCGCGACGACCTCCTGGTAATTGAGCTGACGATCCATGACATCAACGTCGCGAGAGTACCGATCGACACCGGAAGCTCGGTTAACATCATCTTCCAAGAAACTCTCGCGAAAATGCAGATCGATTCGTCGGAAATTACAGAAGACGCCAGCCCGCTGGTAGGGTTTTCAGGAGAACCCACCATCGCTTCGGGGTCGATCAGTTTCGCAGTCAAAGCCGGAACGGTAGAAAAACTGACGGAATTCCTAGTAGTGGATCTCCCGGCATCATACAATGCCATCATGGGCACCTCCTGGATAAATTCAATGAGAGCAGTCCCGTCGACATATCATCTGTGCCTCAAGTTTCCGACCTCCCACGGGATCGAAACAATCTGGGGAAATCCCAGAATGTCGCAGATATGTCTCGCTGCGGAACTCAAGCGCAAGAGGTCCGATCTCGACACCGCTCCCAAGAATACTAAGAAAACGATCTCAGAAGAAGACACACGGGATTTGGCTGAACTCTTCTGGCAATCTCGAAGGGCTGATGCCCTAGAAGAAAAACGCGAACCAACCTGTGAGCCCGTAATTACGGTTTGTCTCGATGAAGCATTCCCAGAACGTTGTGTCGAAATCGGAGCTAATCTCCGCGAGCCCTTAAAGAAAAAACTCGTAGCTTGTCTTAAGAAGAATCTTAACACATTCGCATGGACTGCAGAGGATATGCCAGGAATTGACATTAACATCACCTGCCATGAACTAAACACCGATCCAACGTTCAAACCAATCAAACAGAAAAGGCGGAAACTAGGCCCCGAGCGAGCAACCGCAGTCAACGAGGAAGTCGAAAAACTTCTTAAAGTGGGATCTATAACGGAAGTGCGTTACCCCGATTGGCTTGCAAATCCCGTCGTGGTTAAAAAGAAGAACGGAAATTGGCGAGTATGCGTCGATTTTACCGATCTAAATAAAGCATGCCCAAAAGATAGTTTCCCTTTGCCACACATCGACTGGTTGGTCGAAGCAACAACAGGAAACAAACTCTTGTCCTTCATGGACGCGTTCTCAGGATACAATCAGATTATGATGAATCCCGATGACCGCGAGAAAACAGCGTTCATTACGGATCGCGGGACTTATTGCAATAAAGTAATGCCTTTCGGCCTCAAGAACGCCGGCGCAACGTATCAACGACTCGTCAATCGAATGTTCGCTGATTAACTCGGAAAAACAATGGAGTTATACATTGACGATATGCTCGTCAAATCCCTCCACGCTAACGACCACGTCGACCATCTTGAGGAGTGCTTCTCACGGATGAATTCACATAACATGAAACTTAACCCGGCCAAATGCAGATTTGCCGTAGCATCGGGAGAATTTCTCGGGTACTTGGTAACTTATCGCGGGATTGAAGCCAACCCAAAACAGATCGATGCACTCATCGGGATGGCCTCCCCCCAAAACAAGCGAGAAGTACAAAGGTTGACCGGGAGGGTCGCAACACTCAATCGGTTTATATCCCGATCAACGGATAAATGCTTACCTTTCTACGACGTCCTGCGGGGAAACAAAAATTCGAGTGGTCCGACGAATGCGAAGACGCTTTCAAACAGCTAAAGCACTATCTGGCGACTCCTCCAGTTCTCGCAAAACCCGTAGAAGGGGAACCTCTATTCCTGTACATAGCAGTATCAGCAACGGCCGTTAGCGGCGTCCTGATACGAGAAGAACGTGGCGATCAGAAACCCATCTTTTACGTAAGCAAGACGCTCCTGGACGCCGAAACCCGTTATCCCCTGATGGAGAAATTAGCATACGCAGTCGTAACATCGGCGCGGAAACTTCGACCTTATTTTCAATCCCACACCATCATCATCCTTACGACATTCCCCATCCGAACTATCTTACATAGTCAGAGCCAGTCGGGAAGGTTAGCCAAATGGGCCGTCGAACTCAGCGAGTACGATATAGACTATCGCCCAAGGACGAGTGCAAAGTCTCAAGTCCTCGCGGATTTCTTGGTGGAGTTGCCAACCAAAGCCATAACTAACAAAGAGCCTAACTCAACCTGGCTCCTCCACGTTGACGGGTCATCGTCAAAACAAGGATCCGGCATCAGCATCCGTTTGACGTCACCGACTGGAGAAATCCTCGAAAAAATCGTTTAGATTAGAGTTCCATGCCTCGAATAACAAGGCAGAATACGAGGCCCTTATCGCAGGATTACGATTAGCCCACGGTTTGAAAATACGAAATATCCACGCTTACTGCGACTCTCAACTCGTTGCAAGCCAGTATAGCGGGGAGTACGAAGCCAGGGACGAAAGGATGGAAGCATACCTCAAACTAGTCCAAAACTTATCCCAGGACTTTGATTCTTTCGCCCTGACTAGAATCCCTCGCTCCGAGAATATGCAAGCAGACGCACTCGCAGCCCTGGCCTCGAGTTCAGATCCGAGACTTAAAAGAGTAATCCCGGTAGAGTTCATTGAACATCCAAGTATTGGACCTCCCGTCATCATCAATCTTATTCAGGATGATAACGAGGACGAAATCGCAGTCGAATCAGAAGAAACGCCAGAACAAAACGAGTATGGCTGTGATGCGCCGTGGCTAGAGGCGATAAGAGCGTATATCATTGACGGAAAATTACCTCCTGAGAAATGGGCAGCTCGAAAAGTCCGAACTTAAGCTGCCCGTTATGTAACGGTCGACGGAGAAATTTACAAATTAAAATTTTCTAGACCACTCATGACTTGTCTGGAGGGACATAAGTCCAGAAAGGTAATGGAAGAAGTCAACGCTGGTTCCTGCGGAAATCATTCCGGCGGAAGGTCGCTCGCCGTAAAAATAAAACGCCATGGATACTACTGGCCAACGATGATCAGAGACTGCGAAAAATTCACACGAAAATGTGAAAAATGCCAGAGGCACGCCCCAACTATTCGGCAACCCGCGGAAGAACTCTCCTCCATTACGTCACCATACCCCTTCATGCGCTGGGCTATGGATATTGTAGGACCTCTTCACAAATCCAAACAAAAACGCTTCCTGCTGGTCCTCACAGATTTCTTTTCAAAATTGGTAGAAGCCGAATCATACACAAGTATAAAGGACGCCCAAGTCGAAAATTTCGTATGGAAAAACATTATTTGTAGGCATGGAATCCCATACGAAATAGTAACTGATAACGGATCCCAGTTCATCTCTACCCGCTTTGAAGCATTTTGCGAAAAATGGAAGATACGATTGAACAAATCAACTCCCAGATATCCGCAATGCAACGGACAGGCGGAAACAATCAATAAAACCGTCCTTGACGGACTTAAGAAACGCCTAGACGAAAAGAAAGGGAGATGGGCGGAGGACCTCGAAGGAGTCCTCTGGTCATACCGCACAACTCCGAGACGAGGGACGGGAGAAACGCCCTTCGCCCTCGTGTACGGCACCGAGTGCATGATTCCTGCAGAAGTCGAATTTCCCGGGATCCGTAGACGGCTTCTCCCAGAACGGGAGGGAAATAAACAATGCCATGCTATTGGACAACCTCGATCTCGTCAACGAACAACGAGATCGGGCCCTAACTCGAATCCAAAATTATCAACACGCAGCCGCGAAATACTATAACTCCAACGTCCGAAATCGACAATTCCACGTAGGAGACTTAGTTTTGCGCAAAGTTTTCCAGAACACTGCTGAACGAAACGCAGGAAAGCTAGGAGCCAACTGGGAAGGACCGTATAAAATCATAAAAGTCGTCCGGCCTGGTTCCTACGAAATCGAAAACATGCAAGGTGTGAAAATCCCAAGAACTTGGAACATCATGCATCTCAAAAAATACTATCACTAATCACAATCAAAGAACTACGAGATGGCTTGATCCCCGGAAAGAGGTACGTAGGCAACTCGCTAACCGGCGGGTTCAGCTATCCCCCCGATTAAAAAGGGGGGGGGGGGAGCGGGGTGCGTATATTCGTATACTCCCACGAGTTTCTAAATTTTACGGAAAAATCCAAATTTTCGAAACAATTCAACAACGATGATCACATCCGAAAATCGTCCCTCAAAAAATCCATAACTCTTTTATGGCATAAGAAAAATCCGTTCACCGCACTGCGAGACGTCGCTTCGTGCCCGAATAATTTTTTTCTCTCGTAAAAACTTCTAATAAAAAACGCCTACAGAACGGCATCACGTCTTTGTTGCTGATCACAACAAACGAACTCTAACGTCCTAAACAGACAAGCCACCTAAGGGTAGGCTCTCTTACATCCGACCAGGATTTCATAGCGAGCTATACAAGAAAATCGAAATTTCGTCCCGGCACTTCGTAAAGGAAGTAGCTCCGACTCGTATCCAGACAAATCATAATAAGCCGATAACACTTCGCAGATTTTAAAACGGTACGAGTCAGGTCAAAATCGCAAACATGCAAAACGAAAGCCGATTTGTCATCGCAAAGCCTCAATCCGAAAGTAAACCTAGGTCTTGCCCTAAACCCAGTCTTGCTGGTACTTAACATCTCATAGGCATAATATCAACACCCGATACGAGATCCCAAAATTTGCCTCTTCGCTAAAATCTATCCGTTGTACGAACCTCCGCGTAAATTTATAAACTGCGGAAAATCTCGCTTTAAACACATGATAGATACGGCGATCATCTGAAAGGCATGAATGAGACGACAACTCATACCCTACCTTTCAAACTTTGATATACGGAAGTTCTTATAAAAACGCGAATCCAAATTTTCATTAATTAAGAACCGCAACGCGGTGGGGATTCAAAGCCACAAGTGGCCAGTCCCGAAGATAAAAACACGACCTTTCAAGGTCGGAACAAACACAAACTCATAAAATGATTAAACCTAAAGACCACAACCTTAAACCTAGACGTCCCCTTCACCTGCCTCGCTCCCAGCCGCTTCGTCACCATCTTCTCCAGTCACCGAACCGGGCTTCTCAGCATCCTCCGCAGATCGATCCGGAACGCACTCAGATCGCAGATCAGACAGCAAGAGCTTGAAAGTCCTGTCCATAGATCCCAACTCGGACCTGTGGGCCAACAAGCTATCCTCCTCGGACTGAAAAGACAAAGAGGGATCGCCTTTAAGCGCATGAATAACCGCCATCCCACCATCAATGCTCGCTGAAATCAGATCCCTGCGGTAAACAAGCTCTAAGGAGCCCAGGATCTCGGCAAAACCCGCCAAACGAGACTGGAATCCGGCACGCAAAGCACTTAAGGCGTCATCCGCACTGCGACGCACCAAGCCCTCATTAGTCTCAATCTGGTGCTGGAGTCGACGAACTTCCGAAGCCTTTGCCTTCCTGGTTTTCTTCTCTTTGATCAAAGCACTCGCAATTTTCCCAAGATCCCTCTCAAGCTCGCCGATCTGTCCTTCGAGCCTAGACACATTGGCGGTGCAGGAATCCGTCAGCGCCGTCATTGCGCCTTGGACCTCGGATAATTGGCCCTGCGCTTCTCCGAGCTCCCTGGCAAGACGAGCAGCCTCGGTACTGCAATCTCCAATCATCCCGTCGATCAGAGGTATGAACTGCAAAAAAAAAAAAAAACGTGTTAATAAGCATAAAATCAAAACGGAAAGATAAGTTAAAATCTGAACAACATACCTTTCCGCGGAGAACGGGTGCAATACGCAATCCCTCCGGCAGCGGAGGACCTCCCTCGACAGGTGCCACACACTTCCTCTTCCGAGACCGAGAGATCGGGACAGCACTTGCTGCTTGCAACCCTAGAACGATCTCCTTCTTGGCAGGAGGAACGGGATCAATAGCCTCTTCCTTGTCTTCAAGGATGATCGGAACGGACAACGATCCCGAAACCTGGGATGGAGCTCCAAGAGACTGCGTCTCGGAGCGCTCTCCGATCTCGGGAAGAACTGGAACCTCGGAACCAGAAACTGGGACGTCCGTCGCGGCAGGAGAGGACGATTTCTCTTCGGTGGTCTGGATGATTTCCTTCTCGGCCTTGCGACGAGCCATCCTCTCGCGGAAAGAGAGGAAACCAGCAACACAGGTTGGCTCAGGAGCAGATCCGTCAACTGGGGCCAACAGAGCTTCAACCATTTCAGCATCTGAGTTCATCTTGCCATCTTGAGAGGAAGACATCTTGAGAGAGAATTTGAGAGAAAGAAAAGAGGTGTGAAAGAAATGAAGTGGAAAAGCTCAATACTTATAAGATTGTGGCTGCATACTATTCAAAAAAATATATATATATCTATACTATTAAAGTACAAGCACATTTGAATTTTTACTCTCTTTACCTCTATTAAAGAGGCTTTCTTTTGTATTCATTAATGACATTTTGGACATTCTGCATTGGTTTCTTTTTTAATTGTTTTTTATTTGTCATTAACCACTGGTTTCCTAATTCAGTTTTGGTATGTGATTATTTCGTGTTTGATAATGCATCATTTTAATATTTTTCCAACCGGACATATTTGAAACTGCATCATTTTTTCTCAAACTATTTAATGGTTTGGTTTTAAACCGCTTTTTCCTAAATATAATCCCAACTATCTAACACAAATTATTTATAAAAAATAAAAATTGTTTATTGGTTCAACCAGTGGTTCAACCGGTAACCGGATTTCGATTTTAGTAGTTTTTATTGGATTTTTAAATTTTGTTTTTTTTTTCAAACCCGAACTGAATTTATCTTTGATCAACCGGTAATCCGTTCAACCGCAGGTCTAAGTCGAATTTCAAAACATCGATCAAAACTATAAAACTGTTATATTGATTTATATTTAAAATATCTAATTCAAAATTAAAAACCTAAAAATACATGTATAATATAGTTTTACCGAACATAAATCTGGATGTAAAATACATATATGAGACGGATTATATAAATACATATACAAGACGGATTATATAAATGTGATTATATAAAATTTTCACCAAACATAAACCCGCGCTTTGAAAGCGCGGGTCAAAATCTAGTATACATATATTTCGTATACCTTACGAGTTTACGAATACAAACTTTGTCAAAAGAAACGACTATCTTGTCCGATTCACCTAAACACACGTTTGAATCTTTCTACGATTCTAACATACTGGGGGGCTAACTGTTGGGGTCAAAAACCGTCGTTACGAAGTTAGTATCCAAATATCCGATAAAAATAAATTTTATCTTTATTTTTATTTTTACAAAATGAAATCGTAAAAATAAAATATCTTGCGAAAAAGTTCCGCAGATTAAACAAAGTTCTCGACAAAACACGATCATCGAAGATAGCAAAAGAATCGTCAAAACACGAGAATAGGGACTTGGTAATCGCAGGATCGTACGAAGCTTGGTCGCTATAGCGACCGAGCTCCATACGAAGCTCGGTCGCTATAGCGACCGGGCTCGAGAACAAGCTCGGTCGCTATAGCGACCGGGCTCGAGAACAAGCTCGACGTCCGAAGTCTTCCGAAACGACGAAGTCTTCCGAAACGACGATACGACGTAAGCTATGCATTCTCGACTATCCGTATAGCCGTTCTCCGCAATTCACGACTATCCTTTTCTTGATCTCTCGATCAAATGGAATCGTCCGTTTTGTCGACAATAAAACCGCGGAAACTTAACCTTATCGGAGAAATCGTAAAAACGTCTCAAATCAAAAATATGGCCCAAAGGGATCCTAAACTTGATTCGAGGCCCACTTACGATTTCTTAAAAACCCATAAACCTTAGAGCATAGAGGCATCACTTTTTTCAGAGCAAACTAGCACTTAGAGCATTTTAGGCAACTTTCCGTTTTTGTTTTCGAGCTGCGACTCAATTACGTTTAGCCACCTTCGGGTATTAGAACTAGGGATCTCGCCGACAGCTCTCGTAGCCGAAGCACGTTGTCCTGTTGTTGTCACGCTTATACGCAGATTCGGAATAAAACCTTTCTTGCTCTCTTTTTTACGTTTTATATTTTATTTTTCCGTTGTTATCGTGTTCTGATTGCTTGACGTGTGGTTTCTCAGAAATCCGGGACCTTCTGGGAAATTAGGGTTTTCCTAGTTTCCTTATTTATACAAAATATTGACGGTGCGAATTTCGGTTCTCACAAACAACAAATTAATAACTTTTTAAATGGATACATATGTAACAACAGAACGGAAAAACGAGTATTGAAAAAAAATCTACCTAAGTAAAGTTTATAATATAAAAAACAACCATTTCTGTCAATATATCCACGATTGATGCAGGTTTAGATGTTTCAGTTATGAATTTTGACATTGATCCCCAAGAAGCTCAGAAAACTCTTGAAATAGATTTCTAGTCAATTAATGCGGTTCAACGCATTTAAGAGAGAACCAGCTATCTTATGCTTTTGAAAAGATTCGACATATTTTTGAATAGGTGTATATCTATAGAAAAAAGGTAAATATTTTAGTAAGTTTTTAGGTATTAAATTAATAGTGATTCGATTGATGGGATTTGGTAAGATACTTATAAGATCAATGATATTAGAGCATGATTATCGCCGTTCCTTAGATAGGTTTTTAGTGTAATTAGGATTAAAAATAAATCAAAAATAACTGTTATTAGAAAATACGTTCCTTAATTAAGGACCAAATGAAACGTTTCTTAGTGGCACGTGTCTCATTGAGGATGTTTTTCCTTCTTCTCTCATCATCTCTCTAGACGCAAATATACTCCTCTCTCTCTCTTTTCCTCGTAGATCTCTCTGTTTTCTTTTTTGTCTTTCGAATCTGAAGATCATAGGTGAGAAATTGAATTAGGTTTTCAGTTTTAATGGAATTTAAGTTTCTGGGTTTGATTGTTTGTACATAAAGCTTTGATCTTTGATGATATCTCTTTACCAATGCAGATGGTCTTTCATCTTGTGTTTTCTTTTGATTTATAGAATTCGAATTATGCATTCTTTCTGATAACAGGATTCATATTAAGTTTAATTAGAATCTGAATATGATCATAATGTCTTTAGAAAAAAAAATTGTTTTCTTTTGTGTGTGTGTGCAGAGGACGGATATCGTTGGTAGTGGAATCGTTGGTAGTAAACTGAATCAATAGGGATGTGTTTTTGTTTGATAAGGTTCTCTCTCACGGAATCATTCTGGGCCGCTCTTGTTCTCGACGACGGACCAGAAAGGGAGAGACAGGGAGCGTCAAGATGAAACCCATGTCTCGATCTGCTCGTGCCGGTATTCAGGTGATCCCCCTCGAACCCTAACTAATTGCTACTGACTCTGACTTTTGATGATGGTTGGTTATTGATTGTTGATTGAGTCGTTAAAGGGAAGCTAAAAGAATCATTGGTGTTCCAGCAATAATGTTGCTCTAAGAGCTTTCTAGGTATGTCTTCGTTTCTTGATCACTTACTTGATTGTTGTGTGTGTTCAACTATTCATAGGCTTTTATAAAAGAGAGAACGTTTGCAAAAGATGTTAAAGATTTATCAGTGCAGTGTTTGCAAAAGATGCATATCTGATGTTATGTTTTTTCTTTGGTGGGTATGTTAGGGGAGGCTTGCGTTGTTGGCATTTGTAGGCTTCTGTGTGCAACAATCTGCATACCCAGGCACATGACCATTGGAGAACCTGGCTACTCACTTGGCGGATCCATGGCACAAAAACATTGGCGATATTGTTATCCTTGTTTGGTCTTGGATTGTAGATCATAGGATCATTGTAATTAAACTTGTTGGATCTTGAGGCTAAGAACCAACAAAAGTATTTACCAATAATCTACATTTTTACTCATGTATCTTAATTTTGTCCTTAATCTTCAAATATTAATAAAATAATGTTAAGACACTTAATTTTGGTCCTAGCAATAATGATGCTCTTAGTGAAGTTTATTTTTTAAATGGCTTTTGTTACTTTAACCTTCCCCATCACTATTTTTGCTAGGTATTTTCGTTTGATTTGAAAGGATAAATTGTCTTGATACTTGGTTGAAAATTTAAAATCCATTTAAATTTTAAATTGATTTTTTAGTCAATTTTTAATGTTTTTTTCTAGAATGTCTAATATCGTTACTATAAATCTTAGTTACTTCTCTACAAGATTTTCTTCAATATATTGCCTTGATACTTGATATAGAAAAATAGAATAACTACAAAATAGGCCATTTATCTGTATTATATTGATAAGAATGGTTGCGAGTAGAATAACCAAATTGTTATAGATTTTCATAACATTTTTTGGTCTAACTGTTAAATTTTATACCAAAATTACAAAGAGTACCAGTAACATATAAGAAGCAAAAATCTAAAAATCAAGGAGAAAGAACAAGCAACAATAGTGAAACAAGAGACTTAAACAATGAATACAAGCACACAAGACACTAGCAAAAAGAAAGCTTGGCCGAGACTGAACCATTGCCAAATGGGTGCCTTTGATAATACATGGGACCAGCTCGGTAGATATCGGCTTGCTCAAAGCGCTACTCCAATTGATTGACTCCGACCACAAGAAGCTTTGTAATGAGCGGCCTAGGGAACCTGATCTGCCAACCACCACTGATAGAGGAGACTGAATCCCGAACTAAACACCTCCAATAGCATCAAGCAGACTAGAGCGCTATCCGGCTTGACGCCACAAGACAAACAATGTCACACTTATTACTCTCGACTTGAGAGTGCGATCTGCAAGAAGAGGGGAGCAATGAGAGGCACATCCTGAACTGCTAGCCCAAACCTGCAATATAAAGATAGAACAGCCCTCCACTGGAGCCCAATAGACCCGATAATGGAGTTAGGATGGCTGATAAGCGTACAAGTCTCCTTCAAGGATGTTGAACTGCGAGACTTAAACGAAAGTCTGACACCTTGCCTGGCGCTCAGAACGAGACCCGATGGGAGCTCTACAGAGCCTCGTCGGAGAGACAACAGCGGAGGAGACCACTGAGAACACTGAAGAGCTGGAAAGGGAAAAGAATCACACTGTACATACGTGATATACAACACAAGAGCGGCGATAAACGAGAAGACAAAGCAGAAGCGGTAGTCGGAGAGTTCTAAACACAGGTCATAGATGGTCGAATCCAGAACAAATCGACGACCACACGCGTCGGCCATCGCGGGACGATAACCACACAGCAACGGAGACCACCATAGGCACGCTCTAGAAAGGCTCTGAAGTACCACTTGGCCGGAAAGAGAGGGAGACGAGACACCACACGACACCGAGCGATTACCTAGATCCGAAGATGCCGGACTACACCACTCCAAATCAAGAGCAAGAAAGACAACCCACTAGATCTGAAAGGAGGAGCCTTGAGGCCACGCTCACGCGCTCTCACCGCAACGGGGGACTAGATTGAGAAAGCGGAAACTCTCATCCAGTCGCCACCGCAAACCCTAAATGTCGACCCCATTTACTCATTAACCACCCCGCCTTGCTGACACTCCATACTGGAACCCTTCAATCGCAGATAAGAACCACAACGGAGAGCCAACCCATAGCACCGAGCAAAACGACGAGGAAGAAGAAGGTAAGATAAATGGAGCAACGAACAAAGAAAAAGAGGAGAGAAGGATGCTGTCGGCAACCATGCGCTCCACCGCCGGTCACCAGAACGTAGATTTTGTTGGGATTGTAAAAGCCCATGTCTAACTCTTTATTATCCGATTAATACGATATTGTCCACTTTGGGCCTTAATGGTAAGCCCGCATGGATTTTTTTTTGGTTTCCATCCCAAAAGGCCTCGTACTATTAGAGTTGGACACCTCTTTATATATTAGACACTCTTTATCTAATTCTCCAATGTGGGACTTAGTTTGTTATCTCACATTCTCCTCCTCAAACTTACACTACAAAAAAAAAAGACTAGATTAAATCAGATAAATAGTATCACAAGAAAAACTGATACTAATTTAAATTACTTCTTAGTAAGTGATGTAAAATAGTGTATTTAACATTAATAATAATATTATCGATTAATATAACATCAATTAAATAAAACTGATATAAACTCACATCATTTCCAAATAATTGACACTAAATATGAATTAGCATCAGTTATTTAACTGATGTATTATGTAATTTGTATTAGCATCAATTAAAAAATGATGCAACATTTATATCAATATAAAACTGATGTTAGATAAAAATGGATTTGAAAAAACTTTCTCTAATTATTAAGTGTCGTTCGATTTTAGTTTTTGATATCAATTAAACTTTCTCTAATTATTAAGTGTCGTTCAGTTGTGACTGTAATTTTAAAACACTTGAATATTTATCAGTGAAAAAAACTTTATATAAGAAATTAAAAGGAGAACTGAACCAATAAAAGAAAAAAAAAATTAACTAGAGTGTAAATAAATGGCGATATTCATTTTAGATATTGACTGTTATGCTATATAGCAAATAAAATCCCTAAAATATCTCATCTTCCTTCTATAACAAATTTTCTATAACTACTCATTCACCATTCATCATGGTTAACTACAATCTTTTCACGTTTTCCTCACCACTTTGCAGTTCCAACATGTTTTGCTCTATGTTTCTCTTTACTAGTTGGGGATTTGTGTGCCTACTGCAAACAAATACGGCCATGTTTATTACAGAGGAAGTACTGGTTGTAACCCCAACATCCCAAAACTAAACCAGATACGGGTCCTTCGTCGCTCAAAAAGGTTATCGCTATCTAGGTGTGAGGTTTAAAAGGGTTTGAATCTGCAGATCCGAATAAGAAACTCTTGGAACTTCCGTAAAGACAGACAGTTGTTTATCTTACACCATGGATTAAGGTTAGCCAATATTAACAAACTCTTGTAAATCTTCGCTTTCAAACTCGTGTAAACAAAGCATGATGATTATGATTAGGACTTTTTTGTAGCAGCCGTTATCAGCTTTAAACACCACCAAACTGGAGAGAAGATACATAACAGAGAACAAGATAAAATCCTATTGAAGAACTTTTACGACAAGTTATGTTTTTACTTTTTTTTTGTTTCATTTTTGGAAGTTGTTTCTATTTTCTGTAACTCTTTTTGTTCTTGATTATATTGTATCTTCATTGTAAATAAAACTAAAATGGTTAATGAAAAAGTATTTTGATTTACTGACATGTATATACTGATATAATTTTAAATTATAATAAAATTATTTAAATTAATAATTTTAAATAATATAATTATTAAATAAATTTTGAAACTAGAATTAAGTTTACATCAGTTATTAATAAATAATTAAATGAATTATTTCTTACTGATGAAAATTATAACATCATTTGGTAATTGATATAAATATTAGCATCATTTTTAGTAACTGATATATATTCATATCACTAATAACAATTGATGCAAATATTTGATATTTTTACATCAATTATTAATGAAATGATGTAAATTATTTGTATCACCACTTTCAGAGTCATTTATTCAAAGGATGCAAAATTACTTTGTATCATTTATAATTGATACAAAAATACAAAATAAATGATGTTAGACATCTATTTTTTTGTAGTGTTAGGATCACATTCATCTCCATCTCGTGTTCCACAACTGATTTTCAGGATCTTTTTGACTTGATTTCTACCACACACACCTCTCATCATTCCTAACTCATAGGATATACCCATTCATCTCTCGAAGGGTATTTAGGTCTTCTTGCAGATTTCTCGTCAACCGCTCTGATACCAATTGTTGGGATTGTCAAAGCCCATGTCCAACTCTTTATTATCCGATTACGATATTGTCCACTTTGGACCTTAATGGTAAGCTCGCATGGATTTCTTTTTGGTTTCCATCCCAAAAGACCCCGTACTATTAGAGTTGGACATCTCTTTACATATTAGACACTCTTTATCAAATTCTCCAATGTGGGATTTAGTTTGTTATCTCACAAATTTCAGTTGCTTAAAAGGAGAGGCAGAGAGAAGAGGGAGCATCGAAGGAGGATAGAGGTTTTTTTAACTTCGACTTTGTACTTTTCATAACACCTATCATCTCATGTTCCCATTTATTAAGAACTAAAGCTTTGAAGATCTGGACGATAAATTACGTTTCTCAACTGAGTTGCGCTTGAGGCGAATAGTATTAGACCTAATGACTGACCACCTGACGAGTGACCGAGTTTTTCAGTTAAATAGTATTTATAATATATATTAATGCCTACATATTAGTTCATTGAACATGCCAAGAAAATGTAGGAATATCGTTAATATTAATTTGTACTCACATAGCAATTATTCACACAAACAGGAAACCTTTACGTTAGCAATGGCTATAATATTTGTAAGCATATCAACTTTACTTGGAATCATTGTTGGACCCTTCTCTTCAATGGTCATGATTTTCTTTAATTCTCATGTCTTTTTGAAAATTGCATAGTTCACTGAACATAGTAGGAAAATGGGATAGTGGATTTGCCCCCACACATGACCCATCAAGGCAGGTATGTTCTTGCAACGCGCAGTCACTTATTGAATTCATTTTACACGGTTTTGCCATTAGTTATTCATATTTTGTTATTAAAATAAATTAAATCTAACGAATCGTGTGAAATTATCATATTAATATAGTGTGTGATCTACTTTAGATAAGGTTTTCTTAAATTTACCCCATAGGATGAAGTCACCAATAAATATTATTCTCTTATTTTATATTTAGTATCTTTTAAAAAAGAAAACAAAATAATAAAAAATTTCCAAAGTTATATTAAGTTTTCTAAATAAAATAAAAATAAAATTATAGCAATAACCAAAAATAAAATTTTAAATATTATTAACGCTGTCACCAAACAATAAACACTAAACTCTAAATCTTTATGTACACCATAAATTCTAGGATTTATGATTTATTCAAGGGTTTAGAGTTTATTCAATGGTTTAATGTTTATAGTTTAGTGTTTAGGAATGTTTAGGTACCCTAAATCCTAAACCTAAATCATAAATACTAAACATTAAATTTTTAAAATATTAAATTCTAAACATTAAACCCTAAATCTTTCTCCAGGCTCCTGGCAGGACCCAGACCTCCATGTCCCGCTTACAAAGTACCCCAGGTCCTCAATGAAAGAAACTCGGGAACTCAGAAACTACCCTTCAGAACTACTCCAAGAATTACCCTCGGAAACTACTCTTCCCTCTGAGAAAAGGAAAACTTCCGACTAGGAGAACCTTCCATATTTCCGAATATGGAAGAATTTCTCTCGCTCAGACCGACAAAAGAGCAGCTATATCAGGCGAAACAAAACCCTAAAGCGGGGGATCGACTCATCTACACCTTAGAGACTTAGAGATTAGACTTAGACGGTTAGAGCTAGGGTTCTTACTCTTAACCTTGTAATTCCAGCTCGTTTATGCAATAAAACATCTCTTTAAGTCTCCTTTACAATTTCTCTATACAAACCTCATACAAATCCATCCGAACTACACGAATCTATAAGCTTGTCCTCCATTCGGTAGTACCTTAAAAGGGACTTGAACAAATCCCCTAACATGTCCAAACTGGGTAAACTGTAATAACCTGATTAGAAATGTAGATAGATTCTCATAATAACTCATATGAAATTTATTCAGCTTTGATTGTCATTTTCCACTGATTTATGTTTCCAAATAAAACTCTTCACATATTGACTCATCCTGGTTTGATTAGAATCAATAAGATATTGTCGTATGTCCAAACATGATAAACTAGAATCACGTGATTAGAAAGTGAGATAGTTTATTCATAATAACACCTATGATATTTATTATACTTCAAGGTGATTTTCCACTAATTAATGTTTCCAAATCAAGCTCCTTACATCTCTATTCACCCTGGTTAGATTAGACTCATGAAGATATTGTCGTATGTTCAAACCGGGTAAACTTCTTATAACCATAATTAACTTTGGTTAGATTAGACTCATGAAAATACTGAATATAGATAGGATTGACACGAGAAAGTAAACTTCTTATAACCAAATTAACTTTTAAATTGCTAAATCATGATATAAAACCGAGCTGACATAGTTTTATTGTAACCAAATAGTAGGCTTGAGATTTTTCGGCCTAAACGTTAGGTTCTTCTGCGATAAGTTATTTTTGGACCTAAAATATTTTTAAAAATGGGATCAGCTCATCAGAATAAATTATGTAATTAACAAAAAAAAATTTTAAAAATTTTTACGGGCCAAAAATATTAATTCGATCAAGAATATAACTTTATTTTTTCATACAATATTTTTTAAATAATTTTCATATAAATTCACCATGCGCAAGGCGCAGATTTTATCCTAGTATTAATACTATAATTAGATGATAATCTGCGTTTTGCGCGGAGTGAGTTTTTTAACTAAGACTAGATTTTTGACCCGCGTTAAAACGCGGATTATGTTTTTTTTTTATATAAACCTATAAATAAAATGATACAAATTATAGGTAAAATCTTATTAAAGCTTTTAGGGTTGGAAAAAAATATTTGAATCCAAAGAAGTGAATAGAAACCAATCCAAAAAATCATACCAAACTCGAACCAAAATTTGTAAAATATCTGAATAGATCCAAAATTTTGGTATATGAAAAACCAGATCCGAACCCGAACAATACCGAAATATCTCAGGTATCCAAATATACTTAAATAAAAAGTTCTATACTTAAATATATTAGTTATTTTTAAATCTTATATACTAAAAATATCCAACATAATCAAAATACTTGAAATTATCCAAAATATGTGAAAGATAATTAAAAGTAAATATCTAAATATATTCAAAATACCTATTAGTTTTCTATCCAAATAGCTAAAAGTAACTAACTTCATGTTAATCTTAAATATTTGGCATAAAGTATTCAAATTTATATGTTTCTATTATTTTTTATTTTTGGACCTTAAGGTATCTTGAAATTATTAAATTTGTTTATATAGTTTTAAATAAATATCCAAACCCTAATTGAACCTCCACAATTTGAATCGAATCCGAACTGAAATTTATAAATAGTCAAATGGTTAAATCTCTAACTCCAAAAACAAAAAACCAAAATAGATCCAAACCAAACCCAAATAGATATCCTAACCGAATATACCCAAACCAAACTCAAACGGATACTTGAATATCCATCCTAAAAGTTTTAGTGATTATCTTTAATATTATTAAAAATTATTGCTTAAATATATAGTTAAGATCTAGATTAATATTGATATGCAGTTAAGAAGAATTAAAATCATGAATAGTGTATGTGTCCCACTAAAATTATGAATAGTGTATGTGTCCGGGGCAATGCATCTTTTACTTGCTATAGCCATTATCATGAAAAATATGAATAACCGGAGAACAAACCCCGATTTTACTGCAGAACGGTTTACTATATTATAATATTTGCCTAAAAAAACATCCATTTATATTCAATATATGCCTACACATTTAAAATATTTCTTTTAACAACGAACGGCTATTACATTTAAAATACTAAAAGCAATATTTTTGGTAACAATATATCGAAATTATACATAACAAAATCGGGAATAGATATGTTAAAACCATTTCTTAACTCTGGTTATCATTAAAATCATCAATGGTTTACCATATAAAAATGGGCCAGATAAAAAATAAAAAGCCATACGACTTCAACTAATAATAAAACAGTTCAACGCGACCACAATAAAGAAGAAATGCAGAACAGAGAACAGAGAGCTCTCCTTCTCCCTTCTCCGATAGTTGAAAACATCAATGAAAGGACTTTATGATCCTCTTCTTACCGAACACCAGCTTTTAAATTAATTGCCTCTCACAGCAATCTAGGACCATTTTGAACAACATAAGATTGATGTATGTGATCCCTTATAACCCTTTTGAGAGATTTAAGTTGTCATAGTCAGTGCCGGTCTAACGTTTAATAATGCCCTAATCCAATTTTAAAACTACGCCTTTTAATATTTTGAATCGAAATTATAAAAAAACTAATATAAAGTAATTTAAAATTTGAATTAAAATAGTACATCTAAAACAATAAAATATACTTTTTGCATTTTCCCATATAAAAACATTCATTAAATAAATATAGTCAAATCTTATAACAGTTTTGATCGACAACAAAATCAATTTAGGTAATCTCTTAAATAACATGTTATACTACAAACAACTATTTATACCTTTTAAAAACTTTTTTATATGTGATGATCGTTATTCTTATATTCTAAAATGCACACTAAATAATTTATATTTGTCATATAACAATCATTCTTTAACAAACAAATATTATAGTAGGCTTTCTAATCTATTTTGACATTGATTCTTGTAGAATATTAATTCCATAAATAAAATATCACTAATTATGTTCAAGTGAATATCATTTTAAAGATATTTTCAGTATTTGAATTATGCCTTCAAAATATCATAAATAAAAATGTCCAATAAGTATACTTTTAATTAAAAAATCTTATCAAATTATTTTTATCAATAAATATTAGTAACAAAAATTTATAGAAAATATGCCCCTTTATATTGGATGCCCTAATCGATGGCTTGGATGGCTTCCCCTCTGGGCCGGCCCTGGTCATAGTGTTAATAGTCAGAAGTGCGCGGCGCTAAGGTTTTGGCGATTTTAGGGCGACAGGACGATTTTCCTAAACCACCGACGACGGTGTAAGATCTTTGGATTCCGGCGATCTAGGAGGGAGGGAGACTACCTACACTCCTCCTGTCCAAAGTTTTCCTGCCCCTTGCAGTGTTTTCTCAGTTATTTGGATAGAACTTCACCTCTCTCATCTCTTACGTGATATTCACGACAGAAGGCTCCTTCGAAGATTTGGTTTCTCGCTTCCCCTTTACTAGGGCGTTTGTGCATCCTACAATCCTAGGATGTATCATCATAGGATAGACCGATCAATCAAGGGCGGAGGCTGAACGACATGATCGGAAGCGATCACATGACGAGGAAGAGATAATCAAGGTTCTGGAATTTGACTATACGGATCTCGTAGAAAAATACAAACTGTCTCTTGTGGGGCGGATGTTTCATCAAGACGGACGCAGTGTGTATGCACTGATCAAACACATGCCAAAGCGTAGAATTTGGGATGTGGAGGGTAGAGTGCGAGGAACAAACCTGAGAAACAATAAGCTTCAGATTGATTTTGATAAGGAAGAAGACTTACAGAAGGTACTCCTCTGTCGACCTTGCCATTTTAATAAGTGGAGCTTCTCCTTAGAAAGATGGACTCCGACGATCAAGGAGGATTACCCGAACTTCTTGTTGTTATGGGTTACGGTCACGGGAGTCCCTACTCATTATAAGAAAGACGAATCTTTTAGAAGTATCGGTTGAGCTCTAGGAGAAGTGGACGTCGTGGATGTGGACAATGGAAGAGTTCGAGTTTTTATTAACGCTGATGAACCCTTACAATTTGAACGCAAGGCTGGATATGCTAATGGTGATGTGATAAAGGTGAACCTAAAATATGAAGAACTTCACAGGCATTGCTTCACGTGTAAACATATTTCTCACAAGGAGGGTACATGCCCTGAGTTAACTCCTGAACAGAGGGAAGCGAAGCGTATTGCTAGATTGAAACAGAAAGAACAAGAGGAAGTAGCAGCTATAGAATCTTTCTCTGTTCCACTTCGAGGCTTTGAGCAACAAGCTCGAGTGGAGTTTCAGACGAGGAATCACAGAGAGACAGTACCCAGTCAGAGCTTTCAAGAACCGCCGGAAAGAAGAGCTGGTAAAAAAAGTTGGAGCTTAGCATGAGGAGTGAGAGAACTGAGTATGGAGATCTCCATAAATGAATATCGACTAAAAGGGATGCTCTGGCTAAGAACGTTTGGAAAAGGCTTGACCATAACTCCGGAAAAAGTTACCGAGAACCAGAGAGATATCATCCTTATAATCGAGGAGCACGGGACGACTTGAGGTTCGTAAGAAGAGAGTCTGAGAGCCTTAATAACAAATCTCGATACGGAGAATCTGAATCGTCCTCTAGTTGGAGACTAAAAGGTAACAGTCCTCCAAAACAATATTGAAACCGTGATTATGACCATGGGAAAAAGAGAGATACATCGGCTAGATCAAACCGTGGTTCCCCAGACTCGCAGAGAACGATATTAGAGTCGTACTGACACCCTAGGAGTGGATATCAAGGACGAGGAAGAGACTTGCAACTTAGACAGGAACCAAGACAAGAGTGGCGCCCGACCCGATCACCAGAGAAGAGGAACGAAAGATAGGAGAGGCCAGCGAAGGAGAAGGAAATAGAAAGGGCTGTAGAGAGGACTGCAGAGAGGACTGTCGACAGAGAAACAGAGGAAGAACGTAATCGCATGATAAAAGGAAAAGCAGGTGCAGCGGAGGTTAATGAGAGATCAAACACTAATGAGAGATCGGAGACTACTATACCTGCGCGGGCCTTTAAAACAGCTCGGGACACCATGGAGGTCCCTAGAACACATGTATCTTTACTCAATAATATCTCTGAGAATCAGGCGTACAAGGAAAAGGAACATGCTCGCACTTTCCAAACCATGGATAAATCCTTGCTACAAAAGACTACGGTGAATACTAGTCAGACCCCGATACAAGCAAAAGATCATGATCCCCTGATAAATAGGGTGGCGTCAAGTACCATAGAGGGTATTGGTAAGCAAGGGGATGAGGAGGTCAACAACTCATGAGTACAGAGGAGATGAATCAATACTTGGATCAATATGCCAGTGTAGACATTGAAATGGACGAAAATATGATAGATGATGATGACCTTCTGGATGAGATGGAGGAAGAGGAAGCAGCCATACCAGAGACTCAAGAGATGGTAGTTCAAACCAATCAGAATAAGGCAAGAGAAGGATTAGGAACAACAAAAGAAGAGGCGGACAAAGCAGTGAGGAGGGAAGAGAAGTGGAACGTCAAGTGAAAGAGAAACTTACGAAACCTCAAAAGGAAGTACTTGCTGCTGTGCCTTCTCTCAGCAAACGAAGGGGAGCAAGAAGCCCGGATTCGAAAGGATTAGCAGCCTCAAAGAAGCTAGCAAGTATCGGCAAAGCTTCTCCAAAAGGCAAGATGGTTAAACACGGAAGTCCGATTGCGACAAGAAGCGCACAAGTGACGATGGTCCCCGTATTGAGGTGTATCCCTCGGTGGTAAAAAACCGAAAACTTCTACTGCTTTAGGTTTGGTGGGGTCCCAGAAACACCCAGTGTACTCAGATATGAGTGCAATCGCCTGGAACTGTTAGGGGACGGGAGCCTACCTGGCCAAGCAGCATCTCTGGGAGCTGCATCACTACTTCCATCCTAGTTTTATTTTTCTTTCAGAAACAAAAAAATAATTTTACTTCCTTGCAAGACTTTCAAATTGAGTTTGGTTATGATCAATTGTTCACCATCGATCCGGTTGGTCGCAGTGGTGGAATAGCTTTATTTTATATGGATGCTTCCAATGTGGTTATTAACTTTTCCAATGTTCGTATGATTGAAATTGAAGCTCAGGTTGAAGGACATAAGGTTTTAATTACCTTTGTGTATGAAGATCCGGTGGTTGAATACTGTGGCAATGTTTGGAAGAGGATGTTAAGACTAAATGGAGATAGGGATGGCCCCTGGCTACTCCTTGGAGACTTTAACGAGATAATCAGCAATGAAGAGAAGAAAGGTGGAAGAATACGGGCCGATTCGTCATTTCTTCAATTCAGAACATGTTAGCGAGCTGTGGAATGATAGACTTCCCCTTTGTGGGGAATTCATTGTCTTGGGCAGGACGTACACGAGCTGAAAGAGTCCAGTGTCGGTTGGATAGAGCAGTTGGTAACGAAGACTGGCATCATATTTTTTCCCACACGTTTGTGGAGTATCTACTTCGATGGGGTTCTGATCACAGACCGATTCTTGTTCGATTCCTCTCCAAGGAAAAACAGAATAGACGAAATTTTAAATTCGATAAGAGATGGATGAGCAAAGAGGGCTTTAGAGAGGCGGTAGAGATGGATTGGAAGTCACCGGAGCAGGATAGTCACGCAAGCCTATTTGAAAAGATCAGCAGAACGAGGAAGACTATATCGAAATGGAAGAGGAGGAACATATCAAATAATGAGCGCCTCATTGCTGAACTAAAAGACCAGTTGGAGAAGGCACAAGCTGATGATCTGATCACAAGCGAAGAGGAACTAAAGCTCAAATGGAAACTATGCGCGGCCTATAGATATGAAGAATTATACTGGAAACAAAAAGCTGCATGCTCTGGCTGAGAGAAGGTGATCGCAACACTAGATACTTTCATGCAAAGACAAAGAAAAAGAGGGCTAGGAACCGTATTACACGAATAAATAACTCAATGAACGTCTGAGTGGATACAGAGAGGGTATCGAAGAGGTTGCGACATCCTATTTCCACGAGCTTTTTACATCGTCAAATCCATCTGATATTGACAAAACTATCCGGCATATTGTCTGTTACGGAGGATATGAACCAGAGTTTACTAAAAGTCCCTCAGGATGAGGAGATAAGGGAGGCAACCTTTGCTATAAACCCTGGCGCCAGGACCTGACTGCATGACAAGTCTTTTCTACCAACGTTTCTGGGCGACGGTTGGTAAAGATGTGTGTGCCATGGTATGGGAGTTCTTCATTACTGGCGATTTTGATGAGAGACTCAACGCGACAAAAATTTGCTTAATTCCGAAGACGGAGAGACCATCTACTATGTCAGAGTTCCGCCCTATCAGTCTCTGTAACGTTGGCTATAAAATTATATTGAAGATTCTCTCATCCAGACTGAAAAAAAATTCTCCCAAAAATCATCTCTGAAACGCAGTCTGCCTTCGTATCTGGTCGGTTGATCACAGATAACATCTTTGTAGCCCAGGAGATGTTTCACGCCCTTAGGACGAAGCAGAGCTGTAAAGATAAGTACGTGGCGATCAAGACCGACATGAGGAAAGCATACGATCGTGTCAAATGGAGCTTTATGGAGGCACTGCTACTAAAGTTTGGTTTTGATGCCCAATGGGTTAACTTGGTTATGAAATGCGTTTCTTCAGTGTCATATCAGGTGCTGATAAATGGAGAGGCTAGAGGACATATTAAGCCATCGCGGGGGCTTCGGCAGGGGGACCCTATCTCGCCATTCCTCTTTATTTTATGCACTGAAGTTTTGATATCCCACATTAGACAAGCGGAAGCAACGAAGAAAATATCCGGGATGAAAATTGCACGAGGAAGTCCAGCGATATCTCACCTTTTGTTCGCAGATGACAGCCTATTCTTTTTCAAAGCGGAGCAATCCCAATGTGAAGAACTGGTTCGAATCATTGACGTCTATGGGTTAGCCTCAGGACAACAACTGAATAAAGAAAAATCTTCAGTTTTGTTTCGTTCTAAGGTCATAAGGTCCATTAAATCAGATCTGAAAAGATCACTTGGTATTACCAAAGAAGGTGGGATGTGCATGTACTTGGGGATGCCAGAGAAAATTTGTGGATCGAAAAAACAAGTTTTCTTTTTTTGTGCAAGATCGTATGAACGGAAGAATTAACTCATGGTCGGGCCGTTTGCTATCGAAAGGGGGCAAGAAGTTTCAGATAAAATCAGTAGCTCAGGCAATACCAAGATATGTGATGTCATGCTATCTTCTACCGTTAGAGATTTGCAATAAACTTTCCGCCGCAGTGGCGCGATTTTGGTGGGGAGCACGAAATAATAACCGAGGTCTATACTGGGTAGTCTGGGATAAAATTTGTGTCCCTTTGGATGAAGGAGGCTTGGGTTTCCGGAATTTTAGATTTTAATCTGGCGCTACTCGCCAAACAAGTCTGGCGCCTTCTTACTAAGCTACACTCTCTGCTGGCAAGAGTTCTGAAAGGAAGATATTATAAGCACTTGAACCCAGTCACTACAGGTAAGGCTAATAACCTGTCCTTTGGATGGAAGAGCCTAATGGCGGCGAAACAGGTCCTTACCGATGGTTTACAGAGGAAAATAGGGACAGGAGCAGAGACTAAGGCCTGGAAAGATGTGTGGCTTCAATATATGCCTACACATTTAAAATATTTCTTTTAACAATGAACGGCTATTACATTTAAAATACTAAAGCAATATTTTTGGTAACAATATCTCGAAATTATACATAACAAAATCGGGAATAGATATGTTCAAATCATTTCTTAACTCTGGTTATCATTAAAATCATCAATGGTTTACCATATAAAAATGGGCCAGATAAAAATTAAAAAGCCATACGGCTTCAACTAATAATAAAACAGATCTATCTTTTAAATAATAATAATAAAACAGTTCTACACGAGCACAATAAAGAAGAAATGCAGAACAGAGTACAGAGAGCTCTCCTTCTCCCTTCTCCCATAGTTGAAATGATCAATGAAAGGACTTTATGATCCTCTTCTTACCGAACACCATCTTTTAAATTAATTGCCTCTCACAGCAATCTAGGACCATTCTGAACAACATAAGATTGATGTATGTGATCCCTTGTAACCCTTTTGAGAGATTTAAGTTGTCATAGTGTTTCTGATATCTAGTGTATGGTCAAGAGACCAGGCCTGAATGAAGGAGAGGCAAATGGCTATTCCTTCAAGAAAGTAATGAAACTGAGGAAATAGATGAATGTGGAGCATAGCTTCCCTTGTGTCACACATTGATGACTCAAAGATGATCCTACGGTATGTAAACGTTTAGATTATTGATCAGTATTTGTTTATGGAAATTAAATGTTTAGATAACTGATGAGTATTTAGTATTGGTTAATTTCAGTTAGTGTTAATAGGGATAAATATTGTATAACTGATAGCAAAAGATGTTATACTTATTTCTAATGGAATGTGAATAATTCCAAAATTTAAATGACAACATTTTTTAAGTAGATAAAAATAGGATTCTATTTTAATAGAGTAAATATATTTAAATATTATAAACAGTACTTAATTTGTTATTGATAACCTTTTTTACATTTGATTAACGAGCATTCGAGTATCATTTGCTTCAGTTTGGTTATGTTCAGTTTGGATCTTTGCAGATTCGGTTATGTTATGTTCGGATTTTTGCGTGTTCGGTTTAGGTTCTGATAATTCATTTAATTTTAAAATATATAAATATAAAAAGTAATATACAGCATATAAATTTTAATAAGGCCTATTTGGCTGGAAGATCACAAATAAAAAGATAATTAGGAAAGGATGCAGATAAAATGTTATTTAGGTAATCGGATAGCTGAAGCAAAGCGAAGTTACCCTATTGTCCAAATCGATTTGCAGGTAGGATCGATAGGTCCACTGCCCCTTGTAGATAAGGCATGCAAATTTAGAATTAAAAAATGTATGTGATAGAAGAATGTCGGAAAAATTAAATTTTAATAAAATAAATTTTAATTCGTGAATATTACAAATGAAATCTTAATATCAGGTACATCCATCACTAAATACATTACTTAAAAATAAAGTACAACGTTAAAAATCACAATTATACTGAAACATAATAAAAAGTTAACTAAGATAATATCTTTAACTTTTTAAACCATAATTATATATTGATTCGACCCAAAACAGGTACTGGAATATTACGATCGGATTATTACAATTCCGGTGTACCGGAAAATGGCAAACCTAGGTTACAGGTGAAACTTAAAAACAATCTAACACAGAACAACAAGTCAACAATAGGAGAAATAAAAGGGAAGACAACATTGAGAGAAACCTAAAGGCGACAATGGCGACTACGCCGCCTTTCAGAAACGGCGGCATAAATGAAGATTGGAGCACGGGTGACGACGAGGAGGGGCTGGAGATCCGATCTGAGAGTTCTGGGGAAAAAGAAACGGACGAGTTGGGATCAGAGGCTGGAGGGGGGACGGGAATCGAGACCTTGCGAAAGGAATCTGAAGTTTTGAGAGTAGAGGCGGGAGGTGTTGTGCCCGAATATGGCCCGATAGCTGAATAAAGAATAACAAAAGACGATAACGGGCCACGACAGACCCATCACGAATTCAATCTTTGAAAGGAGCTAAGCTAGAGCCGGAGGCTGAGAGCTAAGGACTTTAACCAAAGAGGTAACGGTGAAGAGGAAGCTCACATCGTAACAGAAGGAGCGCAGGGCCCGGTCAAAGGGAAGCTGTTGCGGATTCCTCAATAAACGGAGAAGATCTCGGGAACCAGTTGGCTACGATCAAGCGGGACCTGAGGCTATTTAAAGAGAAAGCAAATCAAGAAAGAGGATTATTCGACCCTTATTCATTTTCACGATCATTCATATTATCTCTAAAGCATTTTTGTTACCTTTGTAATCATCAAGAGAAACATCTTTTGTAATCATTCTTTATCACATTATCAATACAAATCATCGTTCATTCAACAAGTTCTTACGGAATTCAGCCTATGATTATCTTTCCCTAATCCTTTCCTAAACTATCAACCTGACCTAAAATCAGGAGGTGAGTTTAATCCCTCACAATTGGCGCCGACTATGGGGAAGGAAAAATCGAATCCCTTACCTTAACTTGAGGATGAATCCTACTGATCAGACAACAAATTCGTCTGACCTTAACCTCCCGATTCAGAGCGATGGCTCACCGAACGATGGAGGCTCTAGTCTCGTAGTCACGGAGCCTCGACGTGGCGATCACCGATCTGGGCAATAGCCTTTGGCTGGCGCTCGAACGAGCCAGACTGCAACCGGGGCTATTAACCCGAGATCATCAAGTGGAACCGCCACCGGGCTTCCAGTCACCGAGAATCCTCAGCAGCAAGCCACTCCGAATCAAACGGAGGCTCAGCTCTCTGAGATTCGTCAGATGATGATGCAATTAGTAGACAAAGCTCAGGAAAGTGAGCGTACGATGCATCAACTAGCTGCTCGTCAGCAACGATTCGAGGAGATAACTAGATCTCTAAACACAACAACCCAACCACCGCAACGTCAAGATCCAGGGGCCACCTTCCGAGATCGATTGACCGATCCCTCATTCCCCCGGGGACGTTTAGACTTTTCTCCTGATAGCACTGCTCCCGAAGGACGGGGATATGCTTTCCAGACACCTCATACTGGGACAGCTCCCGTGTTTAACCCGCCTATCACCAGTGTTATGGGAAGCAACGTAGCAACAACCAGTTCCACACCCAGTCAAGTCGCTGATCGGAGCACTCACTTACCTCCTCCGCCGCCTGATTTTAGGTCCGGAGCAGGAGTATCCTTCCCATCTGGAGGCAGAACATCAGCTCCGGTTTATCAAACCAGAGGCTCAACCCCGAATGGGGACGGGTATCAACGGATAGACTCCGATAACCCAAGAGCTGGTGAGCGACTTAGCCCACCAACTGCATGGGAGGATGAGCCCACACGATTCCGTCAGGAACCTACCCGTCAGGTACCTAATAACGACCCAAATGTCCTTTCCTTAGAAGGACCTGAAGCTATCCGTAGATATATGGAACGAAATCACGCAGCTCTCCAAAAATTGGGAGCTCAAGTCCATAAAGCTACGAGCTCAGCTCCCGAAATCGATAGCTTGATCGAAGAAACCCGTGGAACTCCATTCACTGACAGAATTGCCAGCTCCTACATAAGAGATACCAGAAAAATCAGAATTCCCGAGTATGATGGGACCTCTGACCCAAAGGCCTATTTGAGAGCTTTCCGATTGGCTATCTCGAATGCCCATTTTACACAGGAAGAATGTGAAGCAGGTTACTGCAGAACATTCGCCGAAAACTTGGTCGGAACAGCCCTTGAGTGGTTCTCTGGTCTCGAACCAGCCTCGATAGATAGTTTCGATCAGTTAACTAGTGCCTTCATGAAGCAGTACTCGACCCATATCCTGAAGCAAGCCTCTGAGGCCGACCTTTGGAAGGTCAGACAAGGAATGGGGGACTCACTACGAGTCTACATCGAGAAATTCAGGGCAGTAAGAACTAAGCTCTCGAATCCGAACGACCTAGTCGCCATCGAGGCTCTTAGGAGAGGTCTGTTTTACAAATCGAAATTCTGGTCGGAGCTAACACTCAATACTCCTCCAACTATCGATGATGCTCTTCATAAAGCCACCAGATACATTACTTTGGAGGAGGAGACAGCTGCACTGGATAAACTCCACAAGAAGCCTCAGAATCACTCGAAAGGTGAATCCTCTGAGGCAAAGGGACCTCATAAAAGGGGGAACCCCCGAAACAACCAAACTCAGGAAGAACATTCTTACGCAATCGAGGAAGACAAGGAAGAGAAACCTGTGACAACCCGTCCCGTGGAACACCTGCCCATGGACCCCAGGTTCACAGCGCTGCAGCGCACCGACCCCAACCCCTCTATTATGAGATCTCACTATCTCCATAATTAGGTTGTTGGTGAGACTCGAACCCAGGTCCTCACCCTTTAACAGCATTCCCACAGGACAAGCTGTCACCAATTGACCTGCAGATCAATTGGTGACAGCTTGTCCTGTGGGAATGCTGTTAAAGGGTGAGGACCTGGGTTCGAGTCTCACCAACAACCTAATTATGGAGATAGTGAGATCTCATAATAGAGGGGTTGGGGTCGGTGCGCTGCAGCGCTGTGAACCTGGGGTCCATGGGCAGGTGTTCCACGGGACGGGTTGTCACATCCTTTTATGTGACAACCCGTCCCGTGGAACACCTGCCCATGGACCCCAGGTTCACAGCGCTGCAGCGCACCGACCCCAACCCCTCTATTATGAGATCTCACTATCTCCATAATTAGGTTGTTGGTGAGACTCGAACCCAGGTCCTCACCCTTTAACAGCATTCCCACAGGACAAGCTGTCACCAATTGATCTGCAGGTCAATTGGTGACAGCTTGTCCTGTGGGAATGCTGTTAAAGGGTGAGGACCTGGGTTCGAGTCTCACCAACAACCTAATTATGGAGATAGTGAGATCTCATAATAGAGGGGTTGGGGTCGGTGCGCTGCAGCGCTGTGAACCTGGGGTCCATGGGCAGGTGTTCCACGGGACGGGTTGTCACATAAAAAGTCGACTTTTTATGTGACAACCCGTCCCGTGGAACACCTGCCCATGGACCCCAGGTTCACAGCGCTGCAGCGCACCGACCCCAACCCCTCTATTATGAGATCTCACTATCTCCATAATTAGGTTGTTGGTGAGACTCGAACCCAGGTCCTCACCCTTTAACAGCATTCCCACAGGACAAGCTGTCACCAATTGACCTGCAGATCAATTGGTGACAGCTTGTCCTGTGGGAATGCTGTTAAAGGGTGAGGACCTGGGTTCGAGTCTCACCAACAACCTAATTATGGAGATAGTGAGATCTCATAATAGAGGGGTTGGGGTCGGTGCGCTGCAGCGCTGTGAACCTGGGGTCCATGGGCAGGTGTTCCACGGGACGGGTTGTCACAAAACCTGTCGCCGCAGCAAACAAAACTCCCTGGTCAAAAGGCTTTGATAAAAACAAACATTGCTCTTATCATGATCGAGAAGGGCACTCAACTGAGGAATGTTGGGACCTCCAACGACAACTGGCAGCTAAATTCGCAGCCATAGAAATAAAGGGAGTGGACCTTAAAAAGCCACCACCTTATCAGAAAAGAGGTCCCAGAGACACCTCTCCAAAGCGCGAGAGGTCACCTGAGAAGGAGACCGATTCGCCACCTCCAGCTCCCAAGAAAAGAGTCGAGTTGATTCTTGGAAAATTCCCCCAAGGAAAAAGTTTACAAGTCGAAGCTCTCTTGAGCAAACCGTCCCCTCAATCGAGCCCCGACTCGAGGGTGGACTGTATCCTTGGAGGATCAGATATATGTCAAGACTCCGTCAACTCCATTAAGAATCACGTACGGAAGGCTGTGTCTAACACTGGACCTAAGCCTCCCAACCCCGAGTCCAATACTAAGATTTCTTTCTGGGAAATCGAGACCTCAAACCTTGACAGACCTCACGATGATGCGTTGATTGTCACCCTGAACATCGCAGGATACGAGGTCCCTAAACTCATGATAGACACATGAAGCTCTGTTGACATTATCTTCTACAACACCCTAAAAGGGATGGAAATAGACGACTACGAAATTATTGGCCAAAAAGCTAATCTCGTAGGCTTCTCCGGAGAAACAGCTACCTCATTGGGGACTATCAAGCTCCCAATCATAGCTGGCGGAATAATGAAAATGACCAACTTAGTAATCATCGACAGACCTTCCCCGTTCCATGCGATTTTGGGAAGACCCTGGATTCACAAGATGAAGGCAGTAGCCTCGACTTATCATCAATGTGTGAAATTCTCGACACCTGAAGGGATAACTACCGTACACGGTAGCCAGAAGATATCCAGGATCTGCTACTTGGGAGGATTCGAAATCCTCAAAAAGTCTCCTCAATAGCAATTACAGATCCAGGAGGGTCGCGAAATGCAACAAAATATTCGAGGTCCTCCCAAGAACCTCACCGAAAATTTTTGCATTGACGACTCAAATCCTGAAAGACAGGTGAGCATCGGATCCGAGCTACCTCTTGAGACAAAAAAGGAGCTCATTGACTTCCTGAAAAGCAATCTCAAAACCTTTGCATGGTCCACCAATGACATGAAAGGCATAGATCCGAACGTCACCACCCATAAACTAAAAGTAGACCCCACTTTCAAACCGATCAAACAAAAACGTCGCAAGCTAGGCCTCGAAAAGGCTCAAGCTGTTAACGACGAAGTTGACCGACTTACGAAAGCTGGGTCCATTCACGAGGTACACTACCCTGACTGGTTAGTCAACCCGGTAGTTGTAAAGAAGAAAAACGGGAAATAGAGAATCTGTGTAGACTTCACCGACCTAAACAAGGCTTGTCCTAAAGACAGCTTCCCGTTACCTCACATCGACCGCTTGGTTGAAGCAACAGCCGGCCATCGACTCCTATCCTTCATGGATGCCTTCTCAGGATACAACCAAATCATGATGGATCCTGAGGACCAGGAGAAAACTGCATTCATAACCGAACGAGGAACATATTGTTACAAGGTTATGCCATTCGGATTAAAGAACGCAGGAGCTACCTATCAGAGGCTAGTAAATAAGATGTTTGCTGGGCAACTTGGAAAAACCATGGAGGTCTATATTGACGATATGCTAGTCAAATTCTCAGCTGGAGAAGACCATATCTCCCACTTAAGGGAATGCTTTGATATCCTCAATAAATATGATATGAAGCTCAATCCCACTAAATGTACCTTCGGGGTACCCTCAGGCGAGTTCCTAGGCTATCTCGTAACCGAAAGAGGCATTGAAGCCAACCCGCAGCAGATAGCAACCTTCCTAGAAATGCCGTCACCTAAGACAACCAGAGAGGTACAGAGATTGACCGGACGAATCGCAGCATTAAACCGATTCATATCCAAGTCCACCGATAAGTGCCTCCCATTCTACAAACTTCTAAGAAATAATAAGAAGTTCTTATGGGACGAGAAATGTGAGGAAGCCTTCAAACAATTGAAAGCTTACCTATCTGAGCCTCCGATCCTATCCAAGCCTGTAGTAGGAGAGCCACTATACCTGTACCTCGCCGTATCAACTGCTGCAGTTAGCGGTGTCCTAGTACGAGAAGAACAAAACGAGCAAAGGCTCGTCTATTACACCAGCAAGAGTTTAATAGATGCCGAAACAAGGTACCCCGCGATGGAAAAATTAGCACTAGCAGTCGTAACAGCTGCCAGAAAGTTACGACCTTACTTCCAATCGCACTCAATCGTCGTAATGACCTCGTAACCATTACGAATGATATTGCACAGCCCTAGCCAGTCAGGGCGATTGGCTAAATGGGCCATAGAGCTCAGTGAATACGACATTGAGTATAGACCTCGAGCAGCAGCGAAGGCTCAGGTCCTTGCCGACTTTGTCATTGAGCTAACATCCGAGCAATTAGATTCCGAAATGGAATCTCCAAAGTGGAGCCTGTATGTCGACGGAGCCTCATCAAAACAGGGCTCCGGTGTCGGTCTAAGGCTGACTTCTTCAGCAGGAGAAACCATTGAGCAGTCATATAGGCTCGGATTCAACGCCTCAAACAACGAAGCTGAATATGAAGCACTAATCGCAGGGTTGAAACTCGCCCTAAGCCTCGGAATTCGAGAGCTAAACGCTTATAGTGATTCACAGCTAGTAGCTAGCCAGTTTCACTGGGAATATGAAACGAGGGACGAAAGAATGGGCATACCTCGAAGTCGTTCAGAACCTCACTAGGCAGTTCGACAAATTCGAGCTAACGAGGATCCCACGAGGAGAGAACTCCTCAGCAGATGCGTTGGCTGCTTTAACTTCCACATCGGACCCCCTCGTAAAACGGATCATACCCGTAGAAGGAATCGAAAAACCAAACATCGACATAGCTACTAATGCTGAGATAGACAGCAAGCTAAAAGAGAAACCCGAAGGTACCTACCCTGAAACGATAGCTACCCAAGTTTTTACAACATTCTGGTTCCCAAAAGCCAAAATACGTAACTCTAAAAAGCATACCTCCGGGAGCACAATCCAAAACACGGAAGATATTTCCCGAAATTCAGACTCCGTGGAGCTTAATCTCATGAATGCCTCCGGGGGCACCAGCTCAGACCCGCTCGTCTGCAGAGTTAAAACCAGAAGCCGTTCAGCCCTCCAAAATTCATCTGGAGGCATTATCCAGACCCCGGAGAACAATGAAGAAATTGGAGGTATTCCTCGGAATTTAGACTCCCTGGAGCCTAATCCTACGAATACCTCCGGGGGCACCACGACACCAGGTCCCGAACAGGAACCTCCCTCGTCTCTTCATAGCAAAGTTGTAGGGAGAGAGGATTGGAGAATTCCAATCACGCAATACATCCTGGAAGGGAAGATTCCACCCAGTAAATGGGAGGCTCGGAAGCTCAAAGCATTAAGCGCGAGATACTGCATAATCGAGTCTGTCCTCCACAAACGAAGCGTTTCCGGACCTTACCTAAAATATGTCCATGGCCTCGTTGCTATGAGACTCATGAAGGAAATGCACGACGGCTCCTGCGGGAACCACTCTGGAGGAAGAGCTCTGGCCATCAGAATCAAAAGACAGGGCTATTTCTGGCCTACCATTATTGCTGACTGCGAGGTCTACTCCTCTTCATGTGACAAGTGCCAGAGGCATGCACCGATTATACACCAACCTGCGGAAAAGCTGTCCAACATATCCGCCCCTTACCCATTTATGAGGTGGTCCATGGATGTGAGGGACTAAACTCACCCCTGACTTTAGGTCAGGTTAAGATTAAGAGGAAGAAAGCGTGGGCTGAATCCCGTAAGAACTTATAAGATGAATGATGATTTTATTGATATTTTTGGGTAAAGAATTTGTTACAATCGATGTTTATAATGTTTGCAAAGAAAGTAAGAGATTTGAGCTAATAGGTATGAATAATGAAAAATGGTCCTCCCTTGATTATTGTTTGATGTCTTCTTTAAATAGCCTCAGGCCCCCTTTGGTCGCTACCAACTGGTTCCCGAGATCTCCTCCGTGATTTGAGGGATTTGTAACAGCTCCCCTTTGACCGGGTCCTGCGCTTATTTATTTGTCCACGAGCTACCTCTTTGACCGGGTCCTGCGCCTGTTTACTTGTCAACGAGCTGCCTCTTTTCCTTGACCTCTCTGATGAACATCTCCAGCTCACAGCCTCCGGATCTGACTTAGCTGTTTTTGAAGATTGAATTCATGATGGGCCTTTCTCGGCCCGTTATCATTTCTTATTGTCTATCACTAGCTAGGGGGTCATATTTGGGCCCAACAGTTGCCCCCAGCTTTCGAGATAAGATTCCTTATCTCGGAAGCTAGACCTAGCCGCCGAGCATCAATCTTTTTGTTGAGATCTTGAGCAACAGTTATCTTTATTGAAGATTTCCTTTGCTTAATCTGATGGCTACGATTGCGTATGAAAAGGCGCAAGTATCCGACTTTTCGGCCAGCAAGCTTTCCATTCCTCAATTCTCAGAGAGTTCAGGTACTTTCGAGACTAACATGTTTAATCTATCCTTTTCCAGAGAGTATGTTTCTAACTTAAGTTTGGTGTGCCCTGATTCAGCTCCAGTCGAGACGTCCAAGATGGGCGATGACAAGGAGGCAGATGAGGGAGATCCAGCCAAAGAAAGTGATCCTGTCGAGGGAGACAAGGATGTCGGGATGAGCTCCCGTGATAATGATGTCTAAGAGCTGTGGCTCTTTTTGAATTGTAATGTTGCTTTTCATGACTTTTGCCCAATGGGCTTTGTTTATGTTTCAGACTTATAGCCTGAGGAGGCTTTTAAACCTTGACTTGTTTTAGGGTCTTCTGAACCCTCGTTAGCCCGGGGAGGCTTTTAAACCCTTTTATTCAAATATCGGTTTTGTTTTTCGTATTAAGTCATTTGACTTGGTTTGATCGTTTCTTGGATGAGATTGATTTTTGTCAAGTGGTAGTTTCGGTTAGGACATGTATCGTGATTATCAGATACAATGTCCAATGACTTATCAGGTCTCGAAGATTTCGAGTGTATTTGATTACGAGGATTCTTAGAAGGAGTTCCTGATACGTTGAGCTTGGCTTTGGATCCTTAGGAACCTGAACTGCTCTGTAGACCTTAGGAGTGGTTCCACGGGAACCTGACTTCGTTTGTGGGATTTTAAGACCCATTGAAGTTTCGCTTAGGATTTTAAGACCTTTTGAAACTTGATAAGGATTTTAAGACCTTTAGGTTACTAAGGATTTTAAGACCTTAGGTTTTTGATAAGGATTTTAAGACTTTTGAGGTTACTAAGGATTTTAAGACCTTAGGTTTTTGATAAGGATTTTAAGACCTTTGAGGTTACTAAGGATTTTAAGACCTTAGATTTTTAATAAGGATTTTAAGACCTTTGAGGTTTGATAAGGATTTTAAGACCTTGGAGATTTGATAAGGGTTTTAAGACCTTGGAGATTTGGTAAGGATTTTAAGACCTTAGAGATTTGGTAAGGATTTTAAGACCTTAGGTCCAGGTTCGTCGAGACCTGATATTGCTGGAAGGATTTTAAGACCTTTTAGATTGTTAAGGATTTTAAGACCTTAGATCCAGGTTTGTAGGGACCTGAGCTAATCCGAAGGGTTTTTAGGACCCTAGGTCCATGTTTGCAGGGACCTGTTTTGTTAAAGAATTGAGATATCGAGAATAATTTCTTTATTGATAATTGGATACATGGTATCATAGTGATCATACAATTGCTGTATTATAACGATCATACACTTGCTGCGTGGGCTATGTGATTTTAATCAGACATATGCCCCCTTTGATTGTAGTGAACGAAGTGTTGAAATGAGGTTGGGGCTGCACTCATGACGGAGTTGCCTACGTACCCAGTCAAGGGATCCAGCCTAACGTAGTTCAGGAATTTTAGGCACCTAATGGTAATATCTCTTAAGATTCGTGGCGTTCCACGATCTGATTTCAGGTACCCCGGTTCGCACCTTTCGGAGCTTGTAAACAACAGGTCGTACTACATGGATGATCTGATAGGGACCTTCCCAGTTGGTTCCTAACTTCCCAGCATCTGGTTCCTGCTGATAGTTTTAAATCCGAAGCAAAGCTCGGTCTCGTCGTTCCTCGATTAAATCGAGGCTGTCTGATAAGAGCTGGTCATTAGCATCGGGATCAGACGTACAGAGCTCTCGACGGAGGCTCCCAGTGGAGGTTTCCGCCGGAACGACAGCTTACATTCCGTAGGCTAAAGAAAAAGGGGTTTCCTCTGTAGCCTTTCTCGGGGTGATTCGACATGCCCAAAGTACTTCATGTATCTTTTCAGACCAGGTTTTCTTGTTGGTTCTGAGGTATTTCTTGAGGTTTGCTAATATTGACTTATTAGCAGCCTCCACCTGACCGTTACCTTGAGGTCGTCGAGGTGTTGAGAAGGTAGGGCGGATATTCCAGTTGTCGCAAAATGCTTTGAAGTCGCGAGAAATGAACTTTCCTCCGTTGTCGGTTACGATCTCATACGGGACGTCGTGGCGGCAGACAATGTCTTTCCACACAAATCCTTCGACTTCGAATCTAGTTATCTGTTGGAAAGCTTCAGCCTCTATCCACTTTGTGAAGTAGTCTGTCAAGACCAAGAGGAAGCGTAGGTTCTGCCTTCCCCTTCCTGACGTATGAGTGGTTCTACGATGTCCATGGACCACCTCATGAACGGAGCGGATATTGAGGATAGTTTTTCCGCATGCTGATGTATAATCGGTGCATGCCTTTGGCATTTATCACATGAAAAGGAGTAAACCTCGCAGTCAGCGATCATGGTGGGCCAGAAATAGCCCTGTCTTTTGATTCGGATAGCTAGAGCTCTGCCCCCAGAGTGGTTTCCACAGGAGCCGTCGTGCATTTCTTTCATAAGATTGATAGCATCGAGGCCATGGACGCATTTTAGGTAAGGTCTGGAGATGTTTCGTTTATGGAGGGCTGACTCGATTATGCAAAATCTTGCGCTTAATGCTTTGAGTTTTCGGGCCTCCCACTTATTGGGGGGGGGGGATCTTACCCTCCAAGATGTACTGCATGATTGGTATTCTCCAATCCTCTCTCCCAATGATTTTGTCATGAAGAGATGAGGGCGGTTCTTGTTCAGGTCCCTGAGTGTCGTGACCTGATGTGTCTTGTTCAGGTCCCTGAGTGTCGTGACCTGATGTCTTATTGCCCCCGGAGATATTGGTCGGATTAGGCTCGAAGGAGTCTGAATTCTGAGGAATATCTCCAGTTCTGGTGTTGTTCTCCGGATTCTAGGTCATTTCTTCGGATGCGCTTTCAAAAGCAGAACGACTCCTGGTCCTGGCTGTGTAGACAGGTGAATCCGAGGTCTGGATCTTGCCCCCGGAGGTATGCTTTTTAAAGATACGAATTCTGGTTTTTGGGAACCAGTACGTTGTAAGAACTTGGGTTGCTACCGTCTGGGGGTAGCTACCTTCCGTTTGCTCTTTCGGCTTGCTATCGATCTCAGCTTTGGTAGCTATGTCGATACTTGGCTTTTCGATTCCCTCTACGGGAATGATCCGTTTTACGAGGGGATCTGATGTTGATGCTAGAGCAGCCAGCGCGTCTGCTGAGGAGTTTTCTCCTCGTGGGATCCTCGTTAGTTCAAATCTATTGAACTGCTTAGTGAGGTTCCGGTTCTTTCGTCCCTTGTTTCATACTCGCCGTGGAATTGGCTAGCTACTAGCTGTGAATCACTATAAGCGTTCAGCTCTCAAATTCCGAGGCTTAGGGCGAGTTTTAATCCTGCAATTAATGCTTCGTATTCAGCCTTGTTATTAGAAGTGCTGACTCCGAGCCTGTAGGATTGTTGGATGGTTTCTCCAGCTGAGGAGGTCGGCCTTAGACCGATGCCGGAACCTTGTCTTGGCGAGGCTCGTCAATGTACAGACTCCACTTCGGAGCTTCCGTTTCCAAGTCTAGTTGTTTGGAAGCAAGCTCGATTATGAAATCGGCAAGGACCTGAGCTTTTGCTGCTGCTCGAGGTCTATTCTCGATATCGTATTCACTGAGCTCTATTGCCCATTTAGCTAATCGTCATGATTGGCTAGGGCTGTGCAAAATTGTTCGCAATGGTTGTGAAGTCATTACGACGATTGAGTGCGATTGGAAATAAGGTCACAATTTTCTGGCAGCTGTTACGACAGCTAGAGCTAGTTTTTCCATAGTAGGGTATCTAGTTTCGGCGTCTATCAGACTCTTGCTGGTATAATAGACAGGTCTTTGTTCGTTTTGCTCTTCTCGTACCAGCACTCCACTAACTGCAGCGGTTGATACGGCGAGGTAAAGATATAGCGGTTCTCCCATACTGGTTTAGCCAGGATCGGAGGTTCGGAGAAGTAAGCTTTCAATTGTTTGAAGGCTTCCTCGCACTTTTCGTCCCATAAGAACTTCTTATTATTTTCTAGAAGTTTATAGAATGGGAGGCACTTATCGGTGGACCTGTGTTGGGCCCAAATATGACCCCCTAGCTAGTGATAGACAATAAGAAATGATAACAGGCCGTGAAAGGCCCATCATGAATTCAATCTTCAAAAACAGCTAAGTCAGATCCGGAGGCTGTGAGCTGGAGATGTTCATCAGAGAGGTCAAGGAAAAGAGGCAGCTCGTTGACAAGTAAACAGGCGCAGGACCCGGTCAAAGAGGTAGCTCGTGGACAAGTAAATAGGCGCAGGACCCGGTCAAAGAGAAGCTGTTACAAATCCCTCAAATCACGGAGAGGATCTCGGGAACCTGTTGGTAGCAACCGACGGGACCTGAGGCTATTTAAAGAGAAAGCAAGTCAAGAAAGAAGAGATGGCCGATTCGACTCAGATTTTACTTAACATTCATCGAAACATTCTTAGATATAATCCTTTTGTTATCTTTGTAATCATCAAAAGAAACATCTTTGTAACCATCCCATTTTTATTATATCAATACAAATCGAAGTTCATTCATCAAGTTCTTACGGGATTCAGCCCGCGATAATCTTTCCCTAACCTTTCCTAAACATAAAACCTGATCTAAAATCTAGGTGTGAGTTTTACCCCTCACAATTGGCGCCGTCTGTGGGGAAGAAACAATCGAATCCCTTACTCTAACTTGAGGATGAATCCTACCGATCAGACAACAACCCCGTCTGACCTTAACCTCCCGATTCAGGGCGATGGCTCACCGAACGACGGAGGCTCTAGTCTTGTAATCACAGAGCCTCAACGTGGCGACCACCGATCTGGGCAACAGCCTCCGGTTGATGCTCGAACGAGCCAAACTACAACCGGAGTTACTAACCCGAGGTCATCAGGTGGAAACACCTCCGGGCTCCCGATTACCGAGAATCCTCAGCAGCAAGCCATTCCGAATCAAACGGAGGCTCAGCTCTCTGAGATCCGCCAGATGATGATACAATTGGTAGATAAAGCTCAGGAAAGTGAGCGCACGATGCATCAGCTGACTGTACGTCAACAACGATTCGAAGAGAGAACTAGATCTCTAAACGCAACAACCCAACCACCGCAACGTCAGGCTCCGGGGGTCACCTTTCATGATCGATTAACCGATCCCTCATTTCCCCGAGCACGTTTAAACTTTTCCCCTGATAGCACTACCCCGGAAGGACGCGGATCTGCTTTCCAGACACCTCATACTGGAACAGCTCCCGTGTTCAATCCACCTAATGCCAGTGCTATGGGAAGTAACATAGCAACAACTAGTTCCACACCCGGTCAGGTCACTGACAGGAGTACTCGTTTACCTCCTCCGCCGCCTGATCCTAGGTCCGGAGCAGGAATGTCCTTCCCATCTGGGGGCAGAGCGTCAGCTTCGGTTTATCAAACTAGAAGCTCGATCCCGAATGGGGACGGTTATCAAAGGATAGACTCCGATAACCCAAGAAATGCCGAGCGATTTAGCCCACCAACTGTGGGAACCGAAATTCGCACTGTCGATTTTAGTTAAGTTAAAACGTAGGAAAACTAAGTTGACCTAGTTTTCCCCGAGGATCCCGGCTATCTGCTGGGCCACGCACGACAAAGTTAAAACAAGTCTAATTCGAGAATAAATGCGTAAAATGAATAGAGCAAAAAGAAAGAATCTTATTTCCGAATCTGCGGAGAACGTTTGGACAACAGGTCGAGATCTCAGCCACAAGAGCTGTCGATCGTCGCTAGTCTTAGAACCTAGATCTAACCTAGTTGAGTCGCAGCTCGCTAAAAAAGGAAATAAGCGCCTAAGTTCTAAATTGCTCTGGAGTAGTTTCTTTCTTTTGATTTCGGATCCCCCTTCCTCTGCTCCTAGCATTGCTTATATACTCCCATATGACGGTCTATCCTTGGTGGGCTGAGTCTGCCGTGGGCTGGATTTTTTCCATTTTTGTCGACTTTTGCGTTTATCGGGAAAGTTGACATTTATCTTTTCGGAAAGTTGACATTTATCTTTTCGGAAGTTTATCATTTATCTTGTCATGCGAAGATAATTGTAAACCATCGCATCTATCCCTTTAGGAAATCGTAAACTGGTCGTTCGATCGGAGTTGGTCCCTTTCGGGCCGCATTCCGGGCTTCCGCTGTTTTTCTACGATTTCTCTGAAAGGATGCTCCTACTTGGATGTCGAGTCTTTCGGAAGATCTTCGATCCATTGCTGAGGTGAATGGTGTTGTACGATAACCATCACCGTTTTATACGAAGTCTTCCTATCCGTTGACGTCTTAGGGGTTTTTCAGAAATCCCGGAACAGAAAAAGGAGTTTTATTTTTAAGGACTCGGAAAGTCGTGAAACACGGATTTCTGGCGACCCGGAGGCTTGGAACTTATGCACGAAGACTAGCCGTCCGACTGTTGGGCCCGAATATGGCCCGGTAACTGATTATTCAATAATAAAGATGATGATGGGCCACGACAAGCCCATCACGAGTCTGAAGTCTAAAAGAGAGCTAAGCTAGAACCGGAGGCTGAAAGCTAAGGATCCTAACTAAGGAGGTCACGACGAAGAGGAAGCTCACGTCGCAACCAGAAGGAGCGCAGGACCCGGTCAAGGGGAAGCTGTTGCAGATTCCACCTCAAGTGGAGAGGATCTCGGAGATCAGTTACAAACAACCTAAAGAAGTCTAAAGCTATAAAAAGAGAAGGTCGAAGACGAAGAAAGGGATCCGAACCTACTCATACTTTTATTCAACATTCGTTTAAACATTCTTACTTGTAATTCTCTCGTGGTCTTTTTATTCATCAAAAAACATCTATTGTAAACAGTTCTTTACAAAAATCATCAATAAAATCATCATTCATTCTTTAAGTTCTTACGGGATTCAGCCCACGTTATCTTTCCCTAACCTTTTCCTAAACTTTAACCTGACCTAAAATCAGGAGGTGAGTTTAATCCCTCACAATTGGCGCCGTCTGTGGGGAAGAAACAATCGAATCCCTTACTCTAACTCGAGGATGAACCCTACCGATCAGACAACAACCCCGTCTGACCTTAACCCCCCGATTCAGAGCGATAGCTCACCGAATGACGGAGGCTCTAGTCTCGTAATCACAGAGCCTCAACGTGGCGACCACCGATCTGGGCAACAGCTTCCGGTTGATGCTCGAACGAGCCAAACTACAACCGGAGTTATTAACCCGGGATCATCGGAGAACCCTCAGCAGCAAGCCATTCCGAATCAAACGGAGGCTCAGCTCTCTGAGATCCGCCAAATGATGATACAATTAGTGGACAAAGCTCAGGAAAGTGAGCGCACGATACATCAGTTGACTATACGTCAACAACGATTCGAAGAGATAACTAGATCTCTAAACGCAACAACCCAACCACAGCAACGTCCAGCTCCGGGGGCCACCTTCCATGATCGATTAACCGATCCCTCTTTTCCCCGAGCACGTTTAAACTTTTCCCCTGATAGCACTGTCCCTGAAGGACGCGGATCTGCTTTCCAGACACCTCATACTGGAACAGTTCCCGTGTTCAATCCACCTAATGCTAGTGCTATGGGAAGTAACGTAGCGACAACCAGCTCCACACCCGGTCAGGTCACTGACAGAAGTAATCGTTTACCTCCTCCGCCACCTGATTCTAGGTCCGGAGCAGGAATATCCTTCCCATCTGGAGGCAGAGCGTCAGCTTCGGTTTATCAAACTAGAAGCTCGGTCCCGAATGAGGACGGTTATCAAAGGATAAACTCCGATAACACAAGAAATGACGAGCGACGTAGCCCACTAACCGCATGGGAAGATGAGCCAACTCGATTCCGTCAGGAACCTACCCGTCGGGTGCCTGCGAACGATCCAAATATCCTTCCGCTTGAAGGACCTGAAGCTATCCGTAGATATATGGAGAGAACTCACGCGGCTCTACAGAAATTGGGAGCTCAAGTCCATAAAGCTACGAGTTCAGCTCCCGAAATCGATAGCTTAATCGAAGAAACCCGTGGAACTCCATTCACGGACAGAATTGCCAGCTCTCACATAAGAGATACCCGAAAAATCAGAATTCCTGAGTATGATGGGACCTCCGACCCGAAGGCCTATCTGAGAGCTTTCCGATTGGCAATTGTTAAAGCCCATTTCACTCAGGAAGAATGTGAAGCAGGTTACTGTAGAACATTCGCCGAAAGTCTGGTCGGAACAGCCCTTGAGTGGTTCTCCGGCCTCGAGCCAGCCTCGATAGACAACTTCGATCAATTAACCAACGCCTTTATGAAGCAATACTCGACCCATATCCGGAAGCAAGCCTCCGAGGCCGACCTTTGGAAGGTCAGTCAAGGAATGGGAGATTCATTACGAGTCTACATTGAGAAATTCAGGGCAATAAGAACTAAGCTCTCGAATCCTAACGACCTAGTCGCCATCGAGGCCCTTAGGAGAGGCCTGTTCTATAGATCGAAATTCTGGTCAGAGTTAACACTCAACGCTCCTCCAACTATCGACGACGCTCTTCATAGAGCCACCAAATATATTACTTTGGAGGAGGAGACAGCTGCACTGGATAAACTCCACAAGAAACCACAGAATCATTCGAAAGATGACTCCTCCGAGACTAAGGGACCTCATAAAAAGGGTAACCCTCGAAATAATCAAACTCAGGGAGAACATTCCTACGCAATTGAGGAGGATAAGGAAGAGAAACCTGTTGCAGCAGCAAACAAAACTCCCTGGTCAAAAGGCTTCGATAAAGGCAAACGTTGCTCTTATCACGATCGTGAAGGACACTCAACCGAAGAGTGTTGGGACCTCCAACGCCAGCTGGCAGCTAAATACGCAGCTGGAGAAATAAAGGGCGTGGACCTCAAAAAGCCACCACCTTATCAGAAAAGAGGTTCCAGGGACACCTCCCCTAAACGTGAGAGGTCACCTGAGAAGGAGACCGATTCGCCACCTCCAGCTCCCAAGAAAAGAGTCGAAATGATTCTCGGGAAATTCCCCCAAGAAAAAAGTTTACAAGTCGAAGCTCTCTTGAGCAAACCGTCCCCTCAATCGAGCCCCGACTCGAGGGTGGACTGTATCCTTGGAGGATCAGACATATGTCAAGACTCCGTCAATTCCATTAAGAATCACGTGCGGAAGGCTGTGTCTAACACTGGACCTAAGCCTCCTAATCCTGAATCCAACACTAAGATTTCTTTCTGGGAAAGCGAGACCTCAAACCTTGACAGACCTCACGATGATGCGTTGATCGTCACCCTGAACATCGCAGGATACGAGGTTCCTAAGCTCATGATAGACACAGGAAGCTCTGTCGACCTCATTTTCTATAATACCCTAAAAGGGATGGAAATAGACGACTACAAAATTATTGGACAAAAAGCTAACCTCGTAGGCTTTTCCGGAGAAACAGCTACCTCATTGGGAACTATCAAGCTCCCAGTCATAGCTGGCGGAATAATGAAAATGACCAACTTAGTAGTCATCGATAGACCTTCCCCGTTCCACGCGATTTTGGGAAGACCTTGGATCCACAAAATGAAGGCAGTAGCCTCAACGTACCATCAGTGCGTAAAATTCCCAACACCCGAAGGGATAGCTACCATACACGGTAGCCAGAAGATATCCAGGATCTGCTATTTGGGAGGATTCGAAATCCTCAAAAAATCCCCCCAATAGCAATTACAGATCCAGGAAAGTCGCGAAATGCAACAAAACATTCGAGGTCCCCCCAGGAACCTAACCGAAAAAGTTTGCATTGACGACTCAAATCCTGAAAGACAGGTGAGCATCGGGTCCGAGCTACCTCTTGAGACAAAAAAGGAGCTCATCGATTTTTTGAAAAGCAATGTCAAAACCTTTGCATGGTCCACCAACGACATGAAAGGAATAGACCCGAACGTCACCACCCATAAGCTAAAAGTTGACCCTACTTTCAAACCGATCAAACAGAAGCGTCGTAAGCTAGGTCTCGAAAAGGCTCAAGCTGTTAACGACGAAGTTGACCGACTTACGAAAGCTGGGTCCATTCGAGAGGTACATTACCCCGACTGGTTAGCTAACCCAGTAGTGGTAAAGAAGAAAAACGGGAAGTGGAGAATCTGCGTAGATTTCACAGACCTAAACAAAGCTTGCCCTAAAGACAGCTTCCCGTTACCTCACATCGACCGCCTAGTTGAAGCAACAGCTGGCCATCGACTCCTATCCTTCATGGATGCCTTCTCAGGATATAACCAAATCATGATGGATCCTGAGGACCAGGAGAAAACCGCATTCATAACCGAACGAGGAACCTATTGTTATAAGGTTATGCCATTTGGATTAAAGAACGCAGGAGCTACCTATCAAAGGCTAGTAAATAAGATGTTTGCTGGACAACTTGGAAAAACCATGGAGGTCTATATCGACGACATGCTAGTCAAATCCTCAGCCGGGGAAGATCATATCTCCCATTTAAGGGAATGCTTCGATATCCTGAACAAGTACGATATGAAGCTCAATCCCACTAAATGTACTTTCGGGGTACCTTCAGGCGAGTTCCTAGGCTATCTCGTAACCGAAAGAGGCATTGAAGCCAACCCGCAGCAGATAGCAACCTTCCTAGAAATGCCGTCACCTAAGACGACCAGGGAGGTGCAGAGACTGACTGGACGAATCGCGGCGTTGAATCGATTCATATCCAAGTCTACCGATAAATGTCTCCCATTTTACAAGCTCCTAAGGAATAATAAGAAGTTCTTATGGGACGAGAAATGTGAGGAAGCCTTCAAACAATTGAAAGCTTACCTCTCCGAACCTCCGATCCTATCTAAACCAGTACTAGGAGAGCCATTGTACCTATATCTCGCTGTATCAACTGCTGCAGTCAGCGGCGTTCTAGTACGAGATTAACAAAACGAACAAAGACCTGTCTATTACACCAGTAAAAGTTTGATAGATGCCGAAACCAGGTACCCTGCGATGGAAAAACTAGCTCTAGCAGTCGTAACAGCTGCCAGAAAATTGCGACCTTACTTCCAATCGCATTCGATCGTTGTAATGACCTCACAACCATTACGAATGATCCTGCACAGCCCCAGCCAGTCAGGGCGATTGGCTAAATGGGCCATAGAACTCAGCGAATATGATATTGAGTATAGACCTCGAGCAGCAGCGAAAGCTCAGGTCCTCGCTGATTTTGTCATCGAATTGACATCCGAGCAGTTAGACCCCGAAATGGAATCTCCGAAGTGGAGCCTATACGTCGACGGAGCCTCATCAAAACAGGGCTCCGGTATCGGTCTAAGGCTAACTTCTTCAGCAGGAGAAACCATCGAGCAGTCATATAGGCTCGGATTCAGCGCCTCAAACAACGAAGCTGAATATGAAGCACTAATCGCAGGGTTGAAGCTCGCCCTAAGCCTCGGAATCCGAGAGCTAAACGCTTATAGTGATTCACAGCTAGTAGCTAGCCAGTTTCACGGAGAATATGAAACGAGGGACGAAAGAATGGGGGCATATCTCGAAGTCGTCCAGAACCTCACTAGGCAGTTCGACAAATTCGAACTAACGAGAATCCCACGAGGTGAGAACTCCTCAGCAGACGCATTGGCTGCTTTAGCTTCCACCTCAGACCCCCTCGTAAAACGAATCATACCCGTAGAAGGAATCGAGAAACCAAGCATCGACATAACTACCAAAGCTGAAAAAGAAAGCAAACTAAAGGCGCAACCCGAAGGTACCTGCCCTGAAGCGGTAGCTACCCAGGTTTTCACAACATTTTGGTTTCCAAAAACCAGAATATGCAGCGCAAAAAAGCATACCTCCGGGAACATAATCCAAGTCACGGAAGATATTCCTCGAAATTCAGACTCCTTAGAGCCTGACCTCGAGAATACCCCCGGGGGCACCAACTCAGACCCAGTAATCTGCAGAGTTAAAACCAGAAGCCGTACAGCTCTCCAAAATTCATCTGGAGGTATTCCTCGGAATTCAGACTCCCTGGAGCCCAATCCTACCAATACCTCCGGGGGCACCACGACACCAGGTCCCGAACAGGAACCTCCCTCGTCTCTTCATAACAAAGTTGTAGGAAGAGAGGATTGGAGAATTCCAATCACGCAATACATCCTGGAGGGAAAGACTCCACCCAATAAATGGGAGGCTCGAAAGCTCAAAGCATTAAGCGCGAGATATTGCGTAACTGAATCTGTCCTCCTCAAACGAAGCATTTCCGGACCTTACCTAAAATGCGTCCATGGCCTCGTTGCTATGAGACTCATGAAGGAAATGCACGACGGCTCCTGCGGGAACCACTCTGGAGGAAGAGCTTTAGCCATCAGAATCAAAAGACAAGGATATTTCTGGCCTACCATTATTGCAGATTGTGAGGCCTATTCCTCTTCATGCGACAAATGCCAGAGGCATGCACCGATTATACACCAGCCTGCGGAGAAGCTGTCTAACATATCCGCCCCTTACCCATTTATGAGATGGTCCATGGATATCGTGGGACCACTAGTACCATCAGGAAGTGGAAAGAAGAAGCTACGCTTCCTCTTAGTCTTAACAGACTACTTCACCAAATGGATAGAGGCCGAAGCTTTCCAGCAGATAACCAGGTTCGAGGTCGAGCAATTTGTATGGAAAGATATCATATGTAGACACGGCGTCCCGTACGAAATCGTAACCGATAATGGATGACAATTCATATCCCACGATTTCAAAATATTTTGTGACAAGTGGAATATCCGCCTGACCTTCTCATCACCTCGCCGACCTCAAGGTAACGGACAGGCGGAGGCTGCTAATAAATCAATACTAGCAAACCTCAAGAAACGCCTCGGAACCCAGAAGGAATTCTGGTCAGAGAAGTTACTTGAAGTACTTTGGGCATGTCGAACCACCCCACGAAAAGCTACAGAAGAAACTCCTTTCTCCTTAGCATATGGGATGGAAGCCGTCGTTCCAGCTGAAACCATTGCTGGTAGCCTCCGCCGGGAACTCTGTACATCCAATCCCGCAGCTAATGATCAGCTCCTAACTGACAGCCTCGATCTAATTGAGGAAAGACGGGACCGAGCTTTGATTCGCATTCAGAACTATCAGCAAGCAATGGCACGACAATACAATTCCAAAGTCAGGCTCCGGCAGTTTGCTGTGGGTGACCTAGTACTTAGGAAAGTTTTCGAAGGAACCAAAGAGCCAAATGCTGGGAAGTTAGGAACTAACTGGGAAGGTCCCTATCAGATCATCCATGTAGTACGACCTGGCGTTTATAAGCTCCGAAAGGTGCGAACCGGGGTACCTGAAATCAGATCGTGGAACGCCACGAATCTTAAGAGATATTATCATTAGGTACCTAAAATTCCTGAACTACGTTAGGCTTGATCCCTTGACTGGGTACGTAGGCAACTCCGTCATGAGTGCAGCCCCAACCTCATTTCAACACTTCGTTCACTACAATCAAAGGGGGCATATGTCTGAATAAAGTCACATAGCCCACGCAACAAACGTATGATCGTTATAATACAGCAAGTGTATGATTACTATGATACCATGTATCCAATTATCAATAAAGAAATCATTTTCGATATCTCAATTCTTTAACAAAACAGGTCCCTGCAAACCTGAACCTAAAGGTCTTAAAATCCTTCAAAGCAATGTCAGGTCTCGACGAACCTGAACCTAAGGTCCTAAAATCCTTCAGATAATATCAGGTCTCGACGAACCTGGACCTAAGGTCTTAAAATCCTTACCAAATCCCCAAGGTCTTAAAATCCTTCAAAGCAATGTCAGGTCTCGACGAACCTGAACCTAAGGTCCTAAAATCCTTCAGATAATATCAGGTCTCGACGAACCTGGACCTAAGGTCTTAAAATCCTTACCAAATCTCCAAGGTCTTAAAATCCTTGTCAATTCTCCAAGGTCTTAAAATCCTTACAAACCTTCGAGGTCTTAAAACCCTCATCAAATCACAAAGGTCTTAAAATCCTAAGCAAGTCTCAACGGGTCTTGAAATCCCACAAACAAGTTCAGGTTCCCAAGAACCCCCACCTAAGGTGTCCAGATTAAACTTAGGTCCCTAAAAATCCTAAGCTAGTCCCGATACTCCAAGAATTCCTCTTAAGGAACTAAAAACGACCAAAGTCTTTCAGACTTATCACGAGATCGATTATGATTAAGCTGTCATATTTCACAACTAAAGTCAAAAATTATTAAAATAAAACTGAAAACCAAGTCTTGATAGATGAAAGGTTTAAAGGCCTCCTCAGGCCGACAAAGGTTCAAGAGACCTTAACAGAGATAAAGGTTTAAAAGCCTCCTCAGGCTATAAGTTTGAGAAACAAATGAAAACAAAGCCCATCAGGCAGAAATCCTAGAAAACATGAAAGAGCCTCAGCTCCTAAACTTCCTTGTCATCCGAGCTCTTCTCAGCTCCCTTACCAGCTGGATCTTCCTCCTCAGGAACCTCCTCCTCCATCTCCTTGTCGCTACCTCCAGAGGCGGTTTCGACCGGGGCTGAGTAAGAACCCACCAGTCCCAAATTAGAACCAAACTCTCCAGAAAGGGAGAGATTAAACATATTAACCTCAAAAGTACCTGAACTCTCAGAGAGTTGGGGAAGAGGGAGCTTGCCGATCGAGAAGTCCGAGACCTGAGCCTTCTCGTATGGCGCAACAGCTTCCGGCATTATAGCCACCAAGCGATCATACTCATCTTGAGTACTCTTAATCTCGCCATCCAGCATATCTTTCAGGAGCTCGGTGTTGGCTTGGATCTCCTGAGCGTGAACCAGGAGGTCGACTTCGTCCTTCTTCTTGGAGAACTTCTCCTTGACAACAACCAGAATTTTGTTGTAAGCTTCGGCTACCTCCTTCTTTCCTCTCCGGACGGCTAGCCTGACCTCAGCTTCCTTGTTCTTTTGGCTGCTCTGAGATGTGGCAATTAGCTCCTTGACTTGATACTCGGCTATCTTCCGAGCAGCATCCAACTCTCCAATCTTCCTATTTTTCACCTGGAGGTCAATTAGTTGGCTCTCGATCGTCCCCTGCTGAGCGTCACACTTAGAGCCAAGTCTCTTCACCTCAGCTTGGAGATCCGAGATCAGAGCCCGAGTCTGGTTGAGCTCAGTCTTGGTGGCCTTGACCAATTCAGTGACCTGGGCTAATTCCTCGGCACTGGGGGCATTGTGTACAGCATCCTCAAATTTGAACTGAGCCCTGTTGATAGCGCCAGCCAGCTACAGAAAACGAAAAACGATTTAACAAGAAATCTTCCAAAGAAAAAACTAAAGGGTGAAATCAATTTCATACCTGACCCATGTGATGAGCAATATCAACGTACTCATCCTTGTGCGTGATATTGGAGATCGAGGGGAGGGGACACCCGGGACTCTTCATGTGCCTCATCAGAGTAGCCAAACCCCACGGATCGTCCAAGACCGATCCAGGCTTTGAATGAGAAAAGGTCCAGCCAACAGTTCCTCCCCTATAGGAGGAGGAGGAAGACCTCGAAGGTCTATCCACCTGGTCGGTTCGGGACCTCTTGTTCCTCGGGGGCTCAGACTCCGGAGGGTCCCTCATTACTTGAGGATCGGTTTCAGTCACCGGGACCTCGGAGGGAAGGCCAACTTCCTGAACCTTAGGTTCCGAAGAGACGACACCTTTAGCAGGGGCAGAGCCTCCTTCATCAAGAACCTCCTTCACAGAGTCGAGGAAGGATCCCCCTTGGTTCTTATCACTCCCTCTAGAGGAGCTGGCAGTCTTGGTCGATCTACCCCTGGAACGGAAGGAAGGTTGAATTGGCATCTTCTGTGATTGAGTCTTCGAAGAAGTACTTGCTCCGGAGGAAACTTCGAGAATGGAATCACCTTCAGAAACTACGACACAAAAAAAAAATCCATTAGTCGTATAAGACAAATTCGAATAGTAAAAATCATGAATCATGAATAAAAAGATACCTTCTAAACCAGCAACCGTCACTGAATCAGGGAAGGACGCTTGGTACCGTTCAGGGAACCTAGCTGATCCAACTCTCGAAGTAGTGTAAGCTACCCAAGTGTTAGGGCTATGCTGTAGCTTCCTGTAGAGAGCTCTGGTAAGTTTGCTAGATAACTTGACAGGATCTTTGATTTCTGCAAAAAGAGTCAAAAGGCGATTAGCACAACATGACAAACAAAAATAAACATGTGAGCATATCCCTAAAATCCTAACCAGAAATATCAGACCATGCGTTCCTAAGGTCACGGCCTACAGGAACCGTGGAAGGGTCAATCTTGACATAAAAGTACTTCCTGCGCCAGTCATCATCACTGGCTGAGAACTTGAAAATGCCTAGCCCTGGACGACAGGGGAGATAGTAAGTACCACTCCCGCCATCCTTGGAAGTACTCTCCTTTATCGAGAAGAGACTCATTAACTCAGATAGCCCAACGATAACTCCTTCCTCCTTGGCTCTAGTGATGAACCCGTTTATCACTCGGATGACCGACGGGCAAAGCTGAGGAAGAGCTAGCTGATAATGATCTAAGAGATCCAGCAAAAGGGTGGGAAGAGGAAATCTAAGGTGGCACTTGGAGATATATTTTTCATGAACGCAGAACCAACCCTCCGGAGCGGTCTCGGGGTTCTCGTTTTCAGCACAAGCTCTAACTAGATCACTCTTGCCGTGAGCCTGAGTGGCAAGATTGACCACGTCCTGACCTTTCAAGAGGGAAGGGAAGTGAGGACCGGAGGAGGCGCTCTTACCGCCTTTCTTCTTCATCCTCTTAACCCTCGCTCCGATTGAGTCTTTACTCTTTTTCTTCTTGGCTTCCGCCATCTTCTCACCAGCTTCCTGTTTGACCTTCATAATACGGGCGCCGGAGGCTGAGATCTGAACTTCGCCGGAACCTTCTTTTCGACTCATGATAGGGAAGGAGAGGGAAAATAGGAAGTAAAGAATAGAATTGATCTAAGACAGACTCTCAGAGAGAAGTTCAAGATGAAGAACTAGATCGATCGAGAGGCGGATAAAAAAAAATAACGACAAAAAAAAAAACGGTAAAATAAAGAAAAGAGGTGTGAATTACCTTGGAAACCGTCGAGAGGCGTGGAGAAAGTGGAGAGACAAGCAGTTAATTCTCCCAGCTTTATATCTTGTCACGTCTCGAAAGTCGAAAATTAAAATTCAAACTCGCGTTAATCCACAGCCGTTGATTTAACCAAAGATAGATTACAGCCATCCGATCGGGTAAGGATAAATGCGGTTGAGATAACTAGTAATCATGATCTCAACAAGAGAATCTAGCTTGGGCGGCTAGGTCTAGCTCCCGAGAATAACGAAACCTCATCTCGAGAGCTGGGGGCAACTGTTGGGCCCGAATATGGCCCGGTAACTGATTATTCAATAATAAAGATGATGATGGGCCACGACAAGCCCATCACGAGTCTGAAGTCTAAAAGAGAGCTAAGCTAGAACCGGAGGCTGAAAGCTAAGGATCCTAACTAAGGAGGTCACGACGAAGAGGAAGCTCACGTCGCAACCAGAAGGAGCGCAGGACCCGGTCAAGGGGAAGCTGTTGCAGATTCCACCTCAAGTGGAGAGGATCTCGGAGATCAGTTACAAACAACCTAAAGAAGTCTAAAGCTATAAAAAGAGAAGGTCGAAGACGAAGAAAGGGATCCGAACCTACTCATACTTTTATTCAACATTCGTTTAAACATTCTTACTTGTAATTCTCTCGTGGTCTTTTTATTCATCAAAAAACATCTATTGTAAACAGTTCTTTACAAAAATCATCAATAAAATCATCATTCATTCTTTAAGTTCTTACGGGATTCAGCCCACGTTATCTTTCCCTAACCTTTTCCTAAACTTTAACCTGACCTAAAATCAGGAGGTGAGTTTAATCCCTCACACCGACGACCCGAGCGAGCACGGGGCTAGCCGCCCGGCGACCACGGCCAGCACGGGCGCTAGCCGCCGGCGGCCACGGCCAGCACGGGGCTAGCCGCCCGGCGGCCACGGCCAGCACGGGCGCTAGCCGCCGGCGGCCACGGCCAGCACGGGGCTAGCCGCCCGGCGGCCACGGCCAGCACGGGCGCTAGCCGCCGGCGGCCACGGCCAGCACGGGGCTAGCCGCCCGGCGGCCACGGCCAGCACGGGCGCTAGCCGCCGGCGGCCACGGCCAGCACGGGGCTAGCCGCCCGGCGGCCACGGCCACGTCCGGTGTTGGCTGCTTGGTTCCTTCGGCGCGTTCGTGTTCTTTGCGTTTTTAGTTTTCTGTAGGTTTTTTCCTTGTGTAGAAAATGTTTCTAGCAGTTGTTTTCGAGACGATGAATCTCGAACTTAATTTTTTCTTAAGGTTTCTCGATTAACAATTAGTCTCTCGAGGTTGCTTTAACATTTTTCATGTTTTTCCGAGACTTTCGGACATCGATTTCGTCTTGACCGATTTTGACCCCAACAGTTAGCCCCCCAGCTAGCTAGGAGCCGTAGGGTTCGTAGGTCCTAGCTTGCGGTATGGTTCATGAGGAAAGTATGGAGATGAAATCGTGCCGAAGGTCGGGGTAAATAGTAAAACCTTTGCCTATAAAGACTTGTGAATTCTTTACCATTCTTACTTCACCCAAGATTCTCAAGTTAATCTCTCTCTTGCAAATTCTCTCTCTGCTTTCAAGAAAAGAATGACTTCAAGATCAAAAACCTCGAGGAGGCAGTCTCACTCGTCCTCGGATAGTTTTCACGCTGAGGAAGAAAATCCGAAGCCCGAGGTTTCAGAGATCAACAGGAGCGCGTACTGCGACGCCGTCTTTGGCACTGATGCTCCCCTTCCCGTGATCCCGATTCCCCGGCGACCTCTGAGGGCGCGTGGAGAAATTGACTCACCGAGCGAAGTATCCCCCGAGTATCTCGAAACTCTTCGAGAGTTTTATGGGGTTCCGGAGGGAGTCGTGTTTCGCATTCCCCGCGGGAATGAGAGTTCGGAGCATCCTCCGGAAGGTTACTTTACTTGTTACGAGGCGTTCTTGACGCAATGCCGACTGTGGTTCCCAATCCCTGGGGTCATTGTTCAGGCTCTTGACCGTTTCGGAATCGCAATCAGCCAGCTGAACGTGTCAGCTTTGGAGAGCTGGCTCGGCGTTGTGATTCTGAGTTACGAGTTAGGGATAGACCTTAGCCCTGCCGATTTCGAAGGGTTATGGAACTCCAAGGCGACGAGCATCAATGGAGTTTACTCCATGAAGGCGAGGACCAACTTTTCGGTAATCAATGGAGTCACCTCGCACGCCAAGGATTATGTTGATCGTTTCTTTTTTGTGAGGATAGACGGAGAGTCTGTTGAGGAAGGCTTTCTCCACCTATTCCCGACGGACTGGTTGTACCAGCGAGGTAAGATTATCGCAGTCCCTCTTTTAGAATTCGAAAGGCGAGTACTGAACGTGCGTTTTTTTTTTTTTTTTTTTTTTTTTTTTTTTTTTTTTTTTTAGAGAACAGGTGTCTCGCGCATGTTCCTTCCGATCTTTTGGTCAGGAGGGATCTTTTTAGGTCGAGGCCTTGTTCCTGGAATTCCTTTACTCTCGACCGGATTCGAGGGGCGGTCGCGCTTCACCGATCGCGAGGTGGTACACGTCCCTGCGTCAACGATAGGTCCTACGTTTTTTCCCCTTTAAGGCAGAGGCGGAGACCTCGTAAAGATAAAGGGATCGCTTTTGGGACCTCGTCGGGAGATGGCGCGACGCCGAGATATGATCCTGGCTTTACCTCAGAGAATCGGGATGTTCCTCCCCTGGGTGACTTCTTTGACGAACTCCCTCCGGCGTTTTCCCGTGACGAGTCTTTGGACAACGAGGAGAGGGACAAGGTGACTGCGGAGGGTGTTCGCTTGGTCAACGAGGTTTGTTTTTGAAACTTGAGTAACTCCACTTTTCTTTTTATTTGACCTCGGCTTCTTTGCAGGCCGTGAGAGTGTGGAATGCATCGATCGATGGGAGTTTCCGCACTGCCCGGCTGGCCCGTTTCAAAGCGGAGGAAACGGAAAGGGAATTTGCTAAGTATCGGTTGGAGGTGGAGGAGCAAAATCGCCGGCAAGCCAAGGTCCAGGCTCGAGCCCTCGCTCGTGCGGAAAGGAGCGGACGGAGAAGAGCTGCCGCCGAGATGAACCGAAGGGCCGAAATTTTTTCTACTGAGTTCGAAGCGTACAAAGAGGCTCAGGACTTTGTAGGTGATTTTCGCGAGTGCCGTGGTTCGGTCGGTACCCTCAGCAAGATGCAGCGTGAGGGCTTCTCTCTTTCCGGCGAACTTGCCACGATGGATGGCTCGATGAGGATATGTGCCAGCGCCGAATCCTTTGTTCCTCCGATTGAAGGGAGAATTCGAGAACTGTGGAATCCTATCCAAGTCTCGGAGGATACGGCGGATGTAGGCGAGGGTTCAAACGCAGGCGACGGGGGTGAGGAGGTCGACCAGCCCGATTCTTCGTTCGGAATATCTTTAACCGACTGCTATGCATTTGATTATAATTTATGATAGGCCAAGTGTGGCCGTTTGTATGTATGTGTCGCGACCCCTAGGAGGTCGCGTGACTTTATGTTTTTCGGGATCGGCCGTTGGTGGCTTTCAAATCCCTGTTATAAGTGCCTTTTATGAATTATGCGTTTTGATTTATACTTTCGTCAAGTGTAGAGGGTTTGAATACGCGTAGTCACTTCGCATTCAATCTCTTTTTTTGTCGCTAGGTCCGTAGGTCACTTTGTAGCGAACGTTAGGTTTGTAAGCGATAAGAGGCAAATTTTGGGATCTCGTATTCTGAATACTTATGCCTATGAGATGTCTTAGATACCAGCAAGGCCGGGTTTAGGGCAAGACCTAGGTCTACTTTCGGACTGAAGCTATGCGATGACAAATCGGCTTTCGTTTTGCTTGTTTGCGATTTTGACCTGACTCGTACCGTTCTAGAATCTGCGAAGTGCTTATCGGCTTATATGATTTGTTTGGGTACGAGTCGAGCTACTTCCTTTACGAAGAGCTAACCAAAATTTGGATTTTTTTGTATAGCGCGCTATGATATCCTTGTCGGATGCAAAAGGACTTCATTGGAAGCCGGACTACGAATTTGATTGAGTGAAACGTTTCTATTTTTCCGTCGGGGCCAATCGACGGAAGCGAGTTTTAGAGTCGCGGATGGACTGTTTGGTGATGTTTTAAGAGTCGCGGATGGACTGTTTGGAGGAGAAAGGAAAATCAAGATTTTCTGGGAACGAACGACGTCTCGCGTTCCCAAAAGATATGATTTTCGTTTTCCGTAACGTTTGTGCGTTTGAGTAAGCATTTGAAATAAAAAGAAATTTTTTATTCATAATGTCGATTACATGAAAAGCGTTTTTGCGGGAGTACAAGGATGTCTGTCCCTATCTTTCCCCCCCCCCCCCCCCCCCCTTTTTGGTGAGGGGGATAGCTGAACTCGTCGGGTCGTGACGAGCTGCCTACGTACCTCTTGCGAGGATCAAGCCATCTCGTAGTTCTGTTTCTGTCACGGTTGCTATTACTCTACGGTTTCTGGCGCCTTGACTGTTTCAGCTAAGTCAGTGGTCGCGTCGGGAGTTGGGTCGTCCGTTTTTTCGGCGATGGTCTCGAGGATTTTTCCGCTATCCTGAGTCGTGGCCTGTTCGGACAGATCCGAGTTGTTTTCTGCTGAGTTCTCGGAGATGCTCAGATTCTTCTTGGTTCGCTTCGGGTTAGCTACTGGAGCGTTCCGATTGCTGCGAAGTTTATGCTCGGCTAGGAAGCAGAGTCGTGACTGTTTTTGGCTTCCCCAGATTACCGCAGTTCCAGTTGGTGTTGGAAATTTGACGCCGAGATGGTAAGTGGATGGGACCGCCTTCATGGCATTTATCCAAGGGGTTCCCATTATGGCGTTATAGATAGCCGGGTTATCCACTACCGCGAATTCGACGATCTTCGTGACTTCTTTAGCCATGACTGGGAGTCTGATTTTTCCGAGGGTCATGGATGCGACGCCCGAGAATCCAGTCAATGGTCTCGGTTCTGGGATGACTTCTCCGAGGGGTATGTTCATCCTCTGCAGAGTGTCGCGGAACATGATGTTGACCGTGCTCCCTGTGTCGATGAGGATGCGGCCGACTTCGAGATCCTGAATCACCAAGTCGATGACCAGAGGATCGTAGTGGGGTTTATCGAGTCCGGCCGTATCCTGTTCTTCGAAGATGATTGCGTGATTGGGAACGTCATCTTCTGGAGACCATCCGGGGCCTGTTTCAGCCCTCCGCCCGTAGGCTTTTATCGACGAGACAGAGTCCTGGAAAAAGTGCGATCCTCCGATGATCATATTGACCCTTTGGCGGTTGTTGTTGTTTCCTTCGCCGTCTTGTCTCCGTTCGCGTTTTTCGCCCGATTGAGTCCCAGGAGCGTTATTCTCGTGATTGGTTCCGTCGGTCTTCGGCGGACGGTCAGAATCTAGGATCAGGTCTTTCACGCTCTTGACCGTTGCTAGTTTGCCGTCAAGCAGTTTCATAATGAGCCTAGCGCCGAGGACTTTGCAGTTGGCGGTGGAGTGACCTCTCGTCTGATGGAACTCGCAGCTGGAATTGTCCTTGTACGAGTTCCGCGTCCAGGTGTTTCCGCTGGTCCTTCCTTGTTCGGAATTAACGGCGTAGTTATGTTCGCCTTGGACGTCTTCCCCCTCGTGATGGACGTACTTGTCGTTACGAGAGGTTCTCTTCTTGCCGGACGCTTTTGGCGGTCCATGCTTTTGCGCTAGGATTTTCATCTCTTCTTCCATGATGATGAAATCCGTTGCTTTGTGAAGAGTGTCCTGGATGGTGCGTGGTCTTTCCAGAGAGATCCACTTTCGGAATTTTGACTTGTACCAGAGGTTCTTCCTCAGGGCGTCGATGGCGACTCTATCGCTGAGGCCTGTTACCCTGGACATCACGAGTTTGAACCTCTTTATGTAGTCGCGGAGTGGTTCGTCTTCTTTTTGAATTAGACTCCAAAGGTCTACGTCGGAAGTTTCCCTGTCCATGAACATGGAGAATTGCTTCAGAAAAGCCGAAGCAAGCTGGCGGAAACTTCCGATGGAGTTTCTTTTCAAGTGTGAGAACCACTCGAGTGCAGCACCTCTGAGGTTCTCGACGAATAGGAGACAGCAGCCGACGTCCTTTTCCCGCTCCGGAAGTTTAGACCTTGCCATTGCAATCTGGAAAGACTGCAGATGTGCCTTTGGGTCTGTGGTTCCATCGTAGGTGGGAAGCTTTATTTTCCCAGGATCCGAGACTCGTGCCTCCGTGATTCGAGAGGTGAACGGGGTTTTTCTCGACTCCTCGAGGAGCAGGTCGATCTCGGGGGCAGTACTGGTTGCGTGGTGAATCTGCGATTTTACCGCTTTCACCTCGGCTGCAGTTCTGGCGATGTACTCGCGGAGACCGTGAATCTCGTTGGCGCCGTTCACGCTCTTCTGTCTACGCTGGCGGCGATAGGCCCGAGTCTGATCCTCAGCCACCTTTCTTGCTCTGACCAGTAGAGGTCTTCTTCCTCTTCTGTCATGGGTTTTTCGAAGGCTGCCGCTAGTCGAGCTGACTGACTTCGGGTCCTTCTGTGGTGGACGTCGGCGTCTTCGTCGGACGGATCCGACTGATCGCTGACATCCAGATTGATTCTTTTGACGTCGTCTCCTTCGTTGTCCCTTATGGGGGGTGGAAGGTTGTCCGTCGTTTTCTTCTGTCCCGTCGGAGTGGTATCATCGGGGATGAGTTCCGGGGATTTTCTGGTAGCATCTTTTTCTTGATCTCCGGGAGTTCCGAAGTCAAGCCTCCTGACACGCCTCACCTTGGTGGATCCGCGCGGGAGTTTGCTTTTCGCTGTTAAGGTATCGACCTGTTTAGCGAGTGAAGTCATTAGTTTCTCCTGTTCTTCCGACCGTTTCTGGGCGGTGGCGAATAGTTCCTTCATCTGGTCCAGCATCGCGGTGTTTGCCTCGGCAGTGACCGTTGATACGTTTCCAGCAGGAGTTTTCTCAGCGTTGACATCGACGGCTGGTCCGTCGTGTGTTTGCTTATCTTTTTCTGCGTCAATAGACATGCTTAACTGGGCGTGCGTAGTTTGCGAGAAAGATAAAGCCGTGAATCCCCCTCCTTCTAGCGCCAAACTGTGGGAACCGAAATTCGCACTGTCGATTTTAGTTAAGTTAAAACGTAGGAAAACTAAGTTGACCTAGTTTTCCCCGAGGATCCCGGCTATCTGCTGGGCCACGCACGACAAAGTTAAAACAAGTCTAATTCGAGAATAAATGCGTAAAATGAATAGAGCAAAAAGAAAGAATCTTATTTCCGAATCTGCGGAGAACGTTTGGACAACAGGTCGAGATCTCAGCCACAAGAGCTGTCGATCGTCGCTAGTCTTAGAACCTAGATCTAACCTAGTTGAGTCGCAGCTCGCTAAAAAAGGAAATAAGCGCCTAAGTTCTAAATTGCTCTGGAGTAGTTTCTTTCTTTTGATTTCGGATCCCCCTTCCTCTGCTCCTAGCATTGCTTATATACTCCCATATGACGGTCTATTCTTGGTGGGCTGAGTCTGCCGTGGGCTGGATTTTTTCCATTTTTGTCGACTTTTGCGTTTATCGGGAAAGTTGACATTTATCTTTTCGGAAAGTTGACATTTATCTTTTCGGAAGTTTATCATTTATCTTGTCATGCGAAGATAATTGTAAACCATCGCATCTATCCCTTTAGGAAATCGTAAACTGGTCGTTCGATCGGAGTTGGTCCCTTTCGGGCCGCATTCCGGGCTTCCGCTGTTTTTCTACGATTTCTCTGAAAGGATGCTCCTACTTGGATGTCGAGTCTTTCGGAAGATCTTCGATCCATTGCTGAGGTGAATGGTGTTGTACGATAACCATCACCGTTTTATACGAAGTCTTCCTATCCGTTGACGTCTTAGGGGTTTTTCAGAAATCCCAGAACAGAAAAAGGAGTTTTATTTTTAAGGACTCGGAAAGTCGTGAAACACGGATTTCTGGCGACCCGGAGGCTTGGAACTTATGCACGAAGACTAGCCGTCCGACGACCCGAGCGAGCACGGGGCTAGCCGCCCGGCGACCACGGCCAGCACGGGCGCTAGCCGCCGGCGGCCACGGCCAGCACGGGGCTAGCCGCCCGGCGGCCACGGCCAGCACGGGCGCTAGCCGCCGGCGGCCACGCCCAGCACGGGGCTAGCCGCCCGGCGGCCACGGCCAGCACGGGCGCTAGCCTCCGGCGGCCACGGCCAGCACGGGGCTAGCCGCCCGGCGACCACGGCCAGCACGGGCGCTAGCCGCCGGCGGCCACGGCCAGCACGGGGCTAGCCGCCCGGCGGCCACGGCCAGCACGGGCGCTAGCCGCCGGCGGCCACGGCCAGCACGGGGCTAGCCGCCCGGCGGCCACGGCCACGTCCGGTGTTGGCTGCTTGGTTCCTTCGGCGCGTTCGTGTTCTTTGCGTTTTTAGTTTTCTGTAGGTTTTTTCCTTGTGTAGAAAATGTTTCTAGCAGTTGTTTTCGAGACGATGAATCTCGAACTTAATTTTTTCTTAAGGTTTCTCGATTAACAATTAGTCTCTCGAGGTTGCTTTAACATTTTTCATGTTTTTCCGAGACTTTCGGACATCGATTTCGTCTTGACCGATTTTGACCCCAACACCAACCGCATGGGAGGATGAGCCAACTCGTTTACGTCAGGAACCTACCCGTCGGGTACCTGCGAACGATCCAAACGTCCTTCCGTTTGAAGGACCTGAAGCTATCCGTAGATATATGGAGCGAACTCACGCGGCTCTCCAGAAATTGGGAGCTCAAGTCCATAAAGCTACGAGTTCAGCTCCCGAAATCGATAGCTTAATTGAGGAAACCCGTGGAACTCCATTCACGGACAGAATTGCCAGCTCTCACATAAGAGATACCCGAAAAATCAGAATTCCTGAGTATGATGGGACCTCCGACCCAAAAGCCTATTTGAGAGCTTTCCGATTGGCAATTGTTAAAGCCCATTTCACACAGGAAGAATGTGAAGCAGGTTACTGTAGGACATTCGCCAAAAACTTGGTCGGAACAGCCCTTGAGTGGTTCTCCGGTCTCGAGCCAGCCTCGATAGACAATTTCGATCAATTAACCAACGCCTTTATGAAGCAATATTCAACCCATATCCAGAAGCAAGCCTCTGAGGCCGACCTTTGGAAGGTTAGTCAAGGAATGGGAGACTCATTACGAGTCTACATCGAGAAATTCAGGGCAATAAGAACTAAGCTCTCGAATCCTAACGACAAAGTTGCCATCGAGGCCCTTAGGAGAGGTCTGTTCTATAGATCGAAATTCTGGTCAGAGCTAACACTCAATGCTCCTCCAACTATCGATGACGCTCTTCATAGAGCCACCAAATATATTACTTTGGAGGAGGAGACAGCTGCACTGGATAAACTCCACAAGAAACCACAGAATCATTCGAAAGGTGACTCCTCCGAGACTAAGGGACCTCATAAAAAGGGTAACCCTCGAAACAATCAAACTCAGGGAGAACATTCCTACGCAATCGAGGAAGACAAGGAAGAGAAACCTGTTGCAGCAGCAAACAAAACTCCCTGGTCAAAAGGCTTCGATAAAGGCAAACATTGCTCTTATCACGATCGCGAAGGACACTCAACCGAAGAGTGTTGGGACCTCCAACGCCAGCTGGCAGCTAAATTCGCAGCCGGAGAAATAAAGGGCGTGGACCTTAAAAAGCCGCCACCTTATCAGAAAAGAGGTTCCAGGGACACTTCCCCGAAACGCGAGAGGTCACCTGAGAAGGAAACCGATTCGCCACCTCCAGGTCCCAAAAAAAGAGTCGACATGATTCTTGGGAAATTCCCCCAAGGAAAAAGTTTACAAGTCGAAGCTCTCTTGAGCAAACCCTCCCATCAATCGAACCCCGACTCGAGGGTGGACTGTATCCTTGGAGGATCAGACATATGTCAAGACTCCGTCAATTCCATTAAGAATCACGTGCGGAAGGCTGTGTCTAACACTGGACCTAAGCCTCCTAATCCTGAATCCAACACTAAGATTTCTTTCTGGGAGAGCGAGACCTCAAACCTTGACAGACCTCACGATGATGCGTTGATCGTCACCCTGAACATCGCAGGATACGAGGTTCCTAAGCTCATGATAGACACAGGAAGCTCTGTCGACCTCATTTTCCATAACACCCTAAAAGGGATGGAAATAGACGACTACGAAATTATTGGCCAAAAAGCTAATCTCGTAGGCTTCTCCGGAGAAACAGCTACCTCATTGGGAACAATCAAGCTCCCAGTCATAGCTGGCGGAATAATGAAAATGACCAACTTAGTAGTCATCGATAGACCTTCCCCGTTCCACGCGATTTTGGGAAGACCTTGGATCCACAAAATGAAGGCAGTAGCCTCAACGTACCATCAGTGCGTAAAATTTCCAACACCCGAAGGGATAGCTACCATACACGGTAGCCAGAAGATATCCAGGATCTGCTATTTGGGAGGATTCGAAATCCTCAAAAAATCCCCCCAATAGCAATTACAGATCCAGGAAGGTCGCGAAATGCAACAAAATATTCGAGGTCCCCCCAGGAACCTAACCGAAAAAGTTTGCATCGACGACTCAGATCCTGAAAGAAAGGTGAGCATCGGGTCCGAGCTACCTCTTGAGACAAAAAAGGAGCTCATTGATTTTTTGAAAAGCAATGTCAAAACCTTTGCATGGTCCACCAATGACATGAAAGGAATAGACCCGAACATCACCACCCATAAGCTAAAAGTTGACCCTACTTTCAAACCGATCAAACAGAAGCGTCGTAAGCTAGGTCTCGAAAAGGCTCAAGCCGTTAACGACGAAGTTGACCGACTTACGAAAGCTGGGTCCATTCGAGAGGTACATTACCCCGACTGGTTAGCTAACCCAGTAGTGGTAAAGAAGAAAAACGGGAAGTGGAGAATCTGTGTAGACTTCACAGACCTAAACAAAGCTTGTCCTAAAGACAGCTTCCCGTTACCTCACATCGACCGCCTGGTTGAAGCAACAGCCGGCCATCAACTCCTATCCTTCATGGATGCCTTCTCAGGATATAACCAAATCATGATGGATCCTGAGGACCAGGAGAAAACTGCATTCATAACCGAACGAGGAACCTATTGTTATAAGGTTATGCCATTCGGACTAAAAAACGCAGGAGCTACCTATCAGAGGCTAGTAAATAAGATGTTTGCTGGACAACTTGGAAAAACCATGGAGGTCTATATCGACGACATGCTAGTCAAATCCTCAGCTGGAGAAGATCATATCTCCCACTTAAGGGAATGCTTCGATATCCTGAACAAGTACGATATGAAGCTCAATCCCACTAAATGTACTTTCGGGGTACCATCAGGCGAGTTCCTAGGCTATCTCGTAACCGAAAGAGGCATTGAAGCCAACCCGCAGCAGATAGCAACCTTCCTAGAAATGCCGTCACCTAAGACGACCAGAGAGGTACAGAGATTGACTGGACGAATCGCGGCATTGAATCGATTTATATCCAAGTCCACTGATAAATGCCTCCCATTTTACAAACTTCTAAGAAATAATAAGAAGTTCTTATGGGACGAGAAATGTGAGGAAGCCATCAAGCAATTGAAAGCTTACCTCTCCGAACCTCCGATCCTATCTAAACCAGTAATAGGAGAGCCATTGTACCTATATCTCGCTGTATCAACTGCTGCAGTCAGCGGCGTTCTAGTACGAGAAGAACAAAACGAACAAAGACCTGTCTATTACACCAGTAAAAGTTTGATAGACGCCGAAACCAGGTACCCTGCAATGGAAAAACTAGCTCTAGCAGTCGTAACAGCCGCCAGAAAATTGCGACCTTACTTCCAATCGCACTCGATCGTCGTAATGACCTCACAACCATTACGAATGATCTTGCACAGCCCCATCCAGTCAGGGCGATTGGCTAAATGGGCCATAGAACTCAGCGAATATGATATTGAGTATAGACCTCGAGCAGCAGCGAAAGCTCAGGTCCTCGCTGACTTTATCATCGAATTGACATCCGAGCAGTTAGACTCCGAAATGGAATCTCCGAAGTGGAGCCTATACGTCGACGGAGCCTCATCAAAACAGGGCTCCTGTATCGGTCTAAGGCTAACTTCTTCAGCAGGAGAAACCATCGAGCAGTCATATAGGCTCGGATTCAGCGCCTCAAACAACGAAGCTGAATATGAAGCACTAGTCGCAGGGTTGAAGCTCGCCCTAAGCCTCGGAATCCGAGAGCTAAACGCTTATAGTGATTCACAGCTAGTAGCTAGCCAGTTTCACGGAGAATATGAAACGAGGGACGAAAGAATGGGGGCATATCTCGAAGTCGTCCAGAACCTCACTAGGCAGTTCGACAAATTCGAGCTAACGAGAATCCCACGAGGTGAGAACTCCTCAGCAGATGCATTGGCTGCTTTAGCTTCCACATCAGACCCCCTCGTAAAACGAATCATACCCGTAGAAGGAATCGAGAAACCAAGCATCGACATAGCTACTAAAGCTGAAAAAGAGAGCAAACTAAAAGCGCAACCCGAAGGTACCTGCCCTGAAGCGGTAGCTACCCAGGTTTTCACAACATTTTGGTTTCCAAAAACCAGAATATGCAGCGCAAAAAAGCATACCTCCGGGAACATAATCCAAGTCACGGAAGATATTCTTCGAAATTCAGACTCCTTAGAGCCTGATCTCGAGAATACCCCCGGGGGCACCAACTCAGACCCAGTCATCTGCAGAGTTAAAACCAGAAGCCGTACAGCTCTCCAAAATTCATCTGGAGGTATTCCTCGGAATTCAGACTCCCTGGAGCCCAATCCTACCAATACCTCCGGGGGCACCACGACACCAGGTCCCGAACAGGAACCTCCCTCGTCTCTTCATAACAAAGTTGTAGGAAGAGAGGATTGGAGAATTCCAATCACGCAATACATCCTGGAGGGAAAGACTCCACCCAATAAATGGGAGGCTCGAAAGCTCAAAGCATTAAGCGCGAGATATTGCGTAACTGAATCTGTCCTCCTCAAACGAAGCATTTCCGGACCTTACCTAAAATGCGTCCATGGCCTCGTTGCTATGAGACTCATGAAGGAAATGCACGACGGTTCCTGCGGGAACCACTCTGGAGGAAGAGCTTTAGCCATCAGAATCAAAAGACAAGGATATTTCTGGCCTACCATTATTGCAGATTGTGAGGCCTATTCCTCTTCATGCGACAAATGCCAGAGGCATGCACCGATTATACACCAACCTGCGGAAAAGCTGTCTAACATATCTGCCCCTTATCCATTTATGAGATGGTCCATGGATATCGTGGGACCACTAGTACCATCAGGAAGTGGAAAGAAGAAGCTACGCTTCCTCTTAGTCTTAACAGACTACTTCACAAAATGGATAGAGGCTGAAGCTTTCCAGCAGGTAACCAGGGTCGAGGTCGAGCAATTTGTATGGAAAGATATTGTGTGTAGACACGGCGTCCCATACGAAATCGTAACTGACAATGGAGGACAATTCATATCCCACGATTTCAAAATATTTTGTGACAAGTGGAATATTCGCCTGACCTTCTCATCACCTCGCCGACCTCAAGGTAACGGACATGCGGAGGCTGCTAATAAATCAGTATTAGCAAACCTCAAGAAACGCCTCGGAACCCAGAAGGAACTCTGGTCAGAGAAGTTACTTGAAGTACTTTGGGCATGTCGAACCACCCCACGAAAAGCTACAGAAGAAACTCCTTTCTCCTTAGCATATGGGATGGAAGCCGTCGTTCCAGCTGAAACCATTGCTGGTAGCCTCCGCCGGGAACTCTGTACATCCAACCCCGCAGCTAATGATCAGCTCCTAACTGACAGCCTCGATCTAATCGAGGAAAGACGGGACCGAGCTTTGATTCGCATTCAGAACTATCAGCAAGCAATGGCACGACAGTACAATTCCAAAGTCAGGCTCCGGCAGTTTGCTGTGGGTGACCTAGTACTTAGGAAAGTTTTCGAAGGAACCAAAGAGCCAAATGCTGGGAAGTTAGGAACTAACTGGGAAGGTCCCTATCAGATCATCCATGTAGTACGACCTGGCGTTTACAAGCTCCGAAAGGTGCGAACCGGGGTACCTGAAATCAGATCGTGGAACGCCACGAATCTTAAGAGATATTATCATTAGGTACCTAAAATTCCCGAACTACGTTAGGCTTGATCCCTTGACTGGGTACGTAGGCAACTCCGTCATGAGTGCAGCCCCAACCTCATTTCAAACACTTCGTTCACTACAATCAAAGGGGGCATATGTCTGATTAAAATCACATAGCCCGCGCAGCAAGTGTATGATCATCGTAATACAGCAATTGTATGATTACTATGATACCATGTATCCAATTATCAATAAAGAAATTATTCTCGTTATCTCAATTTCTTAACAATCCTAAAGGTCTTAAAATCCTTCAAAGCAATATCAGGTCTCGACGAACCTGAACCTAAAGGTCTTAAAATCCTTCGGACAGTATCAGGTCTCGACGAACCTGGATCTAAGGTCTTAAAATCCTTACCAATCCTAAAGGTCTTAAAATCCTTCAAAGCAGTATCAGGTCTCGACGAACCTGAACCTAAAGGTCTTAAAATCCTTCAGACAGTATCAGGTCTCGACGAACCTGGATCTAAGGTCTTAAAATCCTTACCAAATCTCCAAGGTCTTAAAATCCTTATCAAATCTCCAAGGTCTTAAAATCCTTATCAAACCTCAAAGGTCTTAAAATCCTTATTAAAAATCCAAGGTCTTAAAATCCTTAGTAACCTCAAAGGTCTTAAAATCCTTATCAAAAACCTAAGGTCTTAAAATCCTTAGTAACCTCAAAAGTCTTAAAATCCTTATCAAAAACCTAAGGTCTTAAAATCCTTAGTAACCTAAAGGTCTTAAAATCCTTATCAAGTTTCAAAAGGTCTTAAAATCCTAAGCGAAACTTCAATGGGTCTTAAAATCCCACAAACGAAGTCAGGTTCCCGTGGAACCACTCCTAAGGTCTACAGAGCAGTTCAGGTTCCTAAGGATCCAAAGCCAAGCTCAACGTATCAGGAACTCTTTCTAAGAATCCTCTTAATCAAATACACTCGAAATCTTCGAGACCTGATAAGTCATTGGACATTGTATCTGATAATCACGATACATGTCCTAACCGAAACTACCACTTGACAAAAATCAATCTCATCCAAGAAACGATCAAACCAAGTCAAATGACTTAATACGAAAAACAAAACCGAAATTTGAATAAAAGGGTTTAAAAGCCTCCCCGGGCTAACGAGGGTTCAGAAGACCCTAAAACAAGTCAAGGTTTAAAAGCCTCCTCAGGCTATAAGTCTGAAACATAAACAAAGCCCATTGGGCAAAAGTCATGAAAAGCAACATTACAATTCAAAAAGAGCCACAGCTCTTAGACATCATTATCACGGGAGCTCATCCCGACATCCTTGTCTCCCTCGACTGGATCACTTTCTTTGGCTGGATCTCCCTCATCTGCCTCCTTGTCATCGCCCATCTTGGACGTCTCGACTGGAGCTGAATCAGGGCACACCAAACTTAAGTTAGAAACATACTCTCTGGAAAAGGATAGATTAAACATGTTAGTCTCGAAAGTACCTGAACTCTCTGAGAATTGAGGAATGGAAAGCTTGCTGGCCGAAAAGTCGGATACTTGCGCCTTTTCATACGCAATCGTAGCCATCAGATTAAGCAAAGGAAATCTTCAATAAAGATAACTGTTGCTCAAGATCTCAACAAAAAGATTGATGCTCGCCGGCTAGGTCTAGCTTCCGAGATAAGAAATCTTATCTCGAAAGCTGGGGGCAACTGTTGGGCCCAAATATGACCCCCTAGCTAGTGATAGACAATAAGAAATGATAACAGGCCGTGAAAGGCCCATCATGAATTCAATCTTCAAAAACAGCTAAGTCAGATCCGGAGGCTGTGAGCTGGAGATGTTCATCAGAGAGGTCAAGGAAAAGAGGCAGCTCGTTGACAAGTAAACAGGCGCAGGACCCGGTCAAAGAGGTAGCTCGTGGACAAGTAAATAGGCGCAGGACCCGGTCAAAGAGAAGCTGTTACAAATCCCTCAAATCACGGAGAGGATCTCGGGAACCTGTTGGTAGCAACCGACGGGACCTGAGGCTATTTAAAGAGAAAGCAAGTCAAGAAAGAAGAGATGGCCGATTCGACTCAGATTTTACTTAACATTCATCGAAACATTCTTAGATATAATCCTTTTGTTATCTTTGTAATCATCAAAAGAAACATCTTTGTAACCATCCCATTTCTATTATATCAATACAAATCGAAGTTCATTCATCAAGTTCTTACGGGATTCAGCCCGCGATAATCTTTCCCTAACCTTTCCTAAACATAAAACCTGATCTAAAATCTAGGTGTGAGTTTTACCCCTCACAACCTGGATATGAATCGATTTAATGCTGCGATTCGTCCAGTCAATCTCTGTACCTCTCTGGTTGTCTTAGGTGACGGCATTTACAGAAAGGTAGCTATCTGTTTCGGGTTGGCTTCGGTGCCTCTTTCGGTTACGAGGTAGCCGAGAAACTCGCTTGAAGGTACCCCGAAGGTGCACTTAGCAGGGTTGAGCTTCATATCGTATTTGTTGAGGATATCGAAGCATTCCTTAGGTGGGAAATGTGGTTTTCTCCAATTGAGGATTTGACTAGCATATCATCAATATAGACCTCCATGGTTTTCCCGAGCTGGCCAGCGAACATTTTATTCACTAGCCTTTGATAGGTAGCTCCTGCATTTTTTAAATCGAATGGCATGACCTTATAGCAATAGGTCCCTCATTCAGTTATGAATGCGGTTTTCTCTTGATCGTCGGGATCCATCATGATTTGATTGTACCCTGAAAAGGCATCCATGAAGGACAGGAGCTGGTGGCCAGCAGTGGCCTCGACCAAACGATCGATGTGAGGTAACGGGAAGCTGTCTTTGGGACAAGCTTTATTTAGGTCGGTGAAATCTACGCAGATTCTCCATTTACCGTTCTTCTTTTTTACAACTACTGGATTAGCTAGCCAGTCTGGGTAATGGACCTCACGAATGGACCAAGCTTTCGTAAGTCGGTCAACCTCGTCGTTAACAGCTTGAGCCTTTTCTAGGCCTAGCTTGTGACGGTTTTGTTTGATCAGTTTGAAAGTGGGGTCTACATAAGCTTGTGAGTAGTGACGTCGGCGTTTATACCCTTCATGTCACTGGTGGTCCATGCAAAGGTTCCGACGTTGCTTTTTAGAAAGTCGATGAACTCCTTCTTAGTCTCGAGAGGTGGCTCGAATCCGATACTCACTTGCTTTTAGGATTTGAGTCGTCTATACTAACTTGCTCGGTGAGGTTCTTAGGGGGACCTCGAATATTCTGTTGTATCTCACGACCCTCCTGGATCTGTAATTGCTATTGGGGTGATTCTTTGAGAATTTCGAATCCTCCCAGGTAACAGATCCTGGAGATCTTTTGGTTACCATGCACGGTAGATCTCCCTTCAGGTGTCGGGAATTTCACACATTGGTGATAAGTTGAAGCTACTGTTTCATCTTATGGATCCAAGGTCTTCCTAGGATCGCGTGAAACGGGGAAGGTCTGTCGATGACTACGAAATTCATCATTTTCATGATTCCGCCAGCTATAATTAGGAGCTTAATAGTTCCCAATGAGGTAGCTGTTTCTTCGGAAAAGCCTATGAGGCTAGCTTTCTGGTCGACGATTTCGTACCCATCTATTTCAGGAGACCTTTCTCGTTTCAGGAGACCTTTCTCGTTTCGGTGAGGTATCTCTGGGACCTCTTTTCTGGTAGGGTGATGGCTTTTTAAGGTCCACGTCCTTTATTTCTCCGGCTGCGAATTTAGCTGCCAGCTGACGTTGGAGGTCCCAACATTCCTCGGTTGAGTGCCCTTCGCGATCGTGATAAGAGCAACGTTTGCCTTTATCAAAGCCTTTTGACCAGGGAGTTCTGTTTGCTGCGGCGACAGGTTTTCCTTCCTTATCTTCCTAGATTGCATAGGAGTGTTCCCCCTGGGTCTGATTATTTCGAGAGTTCTCCTTTTTATGAGGTCCTCTTGCTTCCGAGGTATCGTTTTTCGAATGACTCTGGGATTTTTTGTGGAGTTTATCCAGTGCAGCTGTTTCCTCTTCCAGGTTAACATATTTGGAGGCTCTATGAAGAGCATCGTCGATAGTTGGGGGAGGATTGAGCGTTAGCTCCGACCAAAGTTCTGATTTATACCAGAGACCTCTCCTGAGAGCCTCGATGGTAACTAGATCATTGGGGTTCGAGAGCTTAGTTCTTACTGCTCTGACTTTTTTGATGTAGGCTCGTAGCGAGTCTCTCACTCCTTGTTTAATTTTCCAGAGGTCAGCCTCGGATGCTTGCTTTTAGGATGTGAGTCGAGTATTGCTTCATGAAGGCATTACTTAACTGGTCGAAACTGTCTATCGAATTTGGTTCAAGACCAGAGAACCATTTGAGGGCTGTTCCGACCAGGTTTTCGGCGAATGTCCTGCAATAACCTGCATCACATTCTTCTTTCGTGAAGTGAGCCTTCACTATAGCTAGCCGGAAGGCTCTTAGGTAGGCCTTCGGGTCCAAGGTCCCGTTGTATTCGGGGATCTTAATTTTTCGGGTATCTCTTACGTAAGAGCTGGCAATTCTGTCAGTGAATGGACTTCCACAGGTATCCTCAATCAAGCTCTCAATTTCGGGAGCTGAGCTCGTTGCCTTGTGGACTTGAGCTCCCAATTTTTGGAGAGCTGCGTGAGTTCGCTCCATATATCTGCGAATAGCCTCAGGTCCCTCTAAAGGAAGGACAGTCGGGTCATCATTAGGTACCTGACGGACAGGTCCCTGATGAAATCGTGTTCGATCATTCTCCCAGTCGCTTGGTGGGCTGTCTTACCCACCGGCCCTTGGGTTATTTTGACGAGTCGGGTTTGTGTGGCGAGCTGAAGGATCAGCATCCGTCCTTTCATTCGGGTTCGTGTTTAGGTTTCTGGCCTGAAACGCCGGAGCTAATGTTCTGCCCCCGGACGGATTGGATACTCCTTCTCCCAACCTAATGCTAGGTGGTGGAGGAGGTAAGCGAGCACTTCGACCAGTAACCTGATCGGATAAAGAGCTAGTTGATGCTAGGTTGCTTCCCATAGCGCTGGTGAGGGGTGGACTAAACACAGGCGATGTCCTATCACGAGGCGTTTGGAAAGCAGGTCCATGTTCTCCTGAACCAGTGTTATCAAGAGAAAAGTCTAGATGTCCTGGAGGGAACGAGGGGTTAGTTATTCGATCCCGGAAGGTAACTCCCGAGCCCTGACGTTGCGGTGGTTGGGTTTTTGCGGTTAGAGATCTAGTGACCTCTTCGAATCGTTGCTGCCGAGCGGCTAGCTGTTGCATTGTACGCTCACCTTCTTGAGCTTTTTCTACCAGCTGCATCATCATGCGACGGATCTCAGAGAGCTAAGCCTCCGTCTGGTTCGGAGCAGGTTGGTGCTGAGGGGTAACGAGGGCTGGGAGCCCTGGATCGATCCCACTGGAGGTTCTCGTGTTGGCTGCTCCAGCACTGTTCATCGAGATACTGTTCATCGAGATACTGTTCATCGAGATACTGTTCATTGAGATACTGTTCATCGAGGTACTGTTCATCGAGATATTGTTCTTCCAGTACTGTTCATCCGAGTACTGTTCATCGGGATACTGTTCATCGGGATACTGTTCATCGGGATACTGTTCACCGAGATACTGTTCACCGAGATACTGTTCTTCCAGTACTGTTCATCCGAGTACTGTTCATCGGGATACTGTTCATCGGGATACTGTTCACCGAGATACTGTTCACCGAGATACTGTTCTTCCAGTACTGTTCATCCGAGTACTGTTCATCGGGATACTGTTCATCGGGATACTATTCATGGGTTAGATGAATTTGTTGTCTGATCGACTGGATTCATCCTTAAGTTGGAGTAAGGGATTCGATTGTTTTTTCCCCACAGACGGCGCCAATTGTGAGGGACTAAACTCACCCCTGACTTTAGGTCAGGTTAAGATTAAGAGGAAGAAAGCGTGGGCTGAATCCCGTAAGAACTTATAAGATGAATGATGATTTTATTGATATTTTTGGGTAAAGAATTTGTTACAATCGATGTTTATAATGTTTGCAAAGAAAGTAAGAGATTTGAGCTAATAGGTATGAATAATGAAAAATGGTCCTCCCTTGATTATTGTTTGATGTCTTCTTTAAATAGCCTCAGGCCCTCTTTGGTCGCTACCAACTGGTTCCCGAGATCTCCTCCGTGATTTGAGGGATTTGTAACAGCTCCCCTTTGACCGGGTCCTGCGCTTATTTATTTGTCCACGAGCTACCTCTTTGACCGGGTCCTGCGCCTGTTTACTTGTCAACGAGCTGCCTCTTTTCCTTGACCTCTCTGATGAACATCTCCAGCTCACAGCCTCCGGATCTGACTTAGCTGTTTTTGAAGATTGAATTCATGATGGGCCTTTCTCGGCCCGTTATCATTTCTTATTGTCTATCACTAGCTAGGGGGTCATATTTGGGCCCAACAATGGACATCGTAGGACCACTAGTAGCGTCAGGAAGTGGAAAGAAGAAGCTACGCTTCCTCTTAGTCCTAACAGACTACTTCACGAAATGGATAGAGGCTGAAGCTTTCCAACAGGTAACCAGAGTCGAGGTCGAACGATTCGTGTGGAGAGAAATTGTGTGTAGACACGGCGTCCCATACGAAATCGTAACCGACAATGGAGGACAGTTTATATCCCACGACTTCAAAATATTTTGTGACAAATGGAATATTCGCCTGACCTTCTCAACACCTCGACGACCTCAAGGAAACGGCCAGGCGGAGGCTGCTAATAAATCAGTATTAGCAAACCTCAAGAAACGCCTCGGAACCCAGAAGGAACTCTGGTCAGAAAAGCTACCTGAGGTACTTTGGGCATGTAGAACCACCCCACGAAAGGCTACAGAAGAAACCCCTTTCTCCTTAGCCTATGGGATGGAAGCTGTCGTCCCAGCTGAAACCATTGCTGGTAGCCTCCGCTGGGAACTCTGTACATCCGACCCCGCAGCTAATGATCAGCTCCTAACGGATAGCTTCGATCTAATCGAGGAAAGACGGGACCGAGCCCTGATTCGCATTCAAAACTATCAGCAAGCAATGGCGCGTCAGTACAACTCCAAAGTCAGGCTCCGACAGTTCGCTGTAGGTGACCTAGTACTTAGGAAAGTTTTCGAAGGAACCAAGGAACCAGATGCTGGAAAGTTAGGAACCAACTGGGAAGGTCCCTATCAGATCATCCATGTGGTACGACCTGGCGTTTACAAGCTCCGAAAGGTGCGAACCGGGGTACCTGAAATCAGATCGTGGAACGCCACGAATCTTAAGAGATACTATCATTAGGTACCTAAAATTCCTGAACTACGTTAGGTTTGATCCCTTGACTGGGTACGTAGGCAACTCCGTCATGAGTGCAGCCCCAACCTCATTTCAACACTTTGTTCACCACAACCAAGGGGGGCATATGTCCGATTAAAATCATATAGCTCAAGCAGCAAGTGTATAACCATTATAATACAGCAATTGTATGACCATTATGATACCAAGTATCCAATTATCAATAAAGCAATTATCCTTGATGTCTCAATTCTTTAACAACACAAATCCCTACAAACACGGACCTAGGGTCCCAAAACCCTTCGGATCAGCTCAGGTCTCCATGAACCTGAACCTAAGGTCTTAAAATCCTTAATAATCTTGAAGGTCTTGAAATCCTTCAAACGAAATCAAATTTGATAAACCAACTAAAGGTCTTAAAATCCTTCAAACAAAGTCAGGTCTCCATTGACCTCAACCTAAGGTCTTAAAACCCTTAGAAATCATCAAGGTCTTAAAATCCTTCAAACAAGGTCAGGTCACCTCGGACCTAAACCTAGAATCTCGAAATCCTCAACAAAATACAAAGGTCTTAAAACCCTTATCAAATTTCGAAAGGTCTTAAAATCCTAAGCAAGTTCCAATGGGTCTTAAAATCCCGTAAACAAATTCAGGTTTCCAAGAACCCCCACCTAAGGTACCCGAGTTAAACTCAGGCTCCTAAAAACCTTAAGCTAACCTCGATACTTCAGGAACTCCTCTTAAGGGGCCAAAAACGATCCAAGTCTCTAAGACTTATCACGAAATCAGGGATCTAATTCGGAGGATTCACTAAACCTCTTAATTAGTAACCAAAGCACATTCTCTATCGAAAACTCTTAACCAAATTTGAGTTCATCCAAAAAATGACTAAGTCAAATCGAAAAACTTAAAACGAAACTGAAAACCAAGTCTTGATAGATAAAAGGTTTAAAGGCCTCCTCAGGCCGACAAAGGTTCAAAAGACCTTAACAGAAACAAAGGTTTAAAAGCCTCCTCAGGCTATATAAGTCTTAGAAATAAAAGAAACGAAAGCCCATTGGGCGGAAATCCTAGAAACACATGAAAGAGCCTCAGCTCTTAAACCTCCTTGTCATCCGAGCTCTTCTCAGCTTCCTTGCCAACCAGATCACCCTCCTCAGGAACCTCTTCCTCCATCTCCTTGTCGCCATCTCCAGGGGCGGTTTCGACTGGGGCTGAGTAAGAACCCACCAATCCCAAATTAGAACCGAACTCTCCAGAAAAGGAGAGATTAAACATATTAACCTCAAAAGTACCTGAGCTCTCAGAGAGTTGAGGAAGAGGGAGCTTGCTGATCGAAAAGTCCGAGACCTGAGCCTTCTCGTACGCAGCAACAGTTTCTGGCATCATAGCCACCAAACGAGTGTACTCATCCTCAGCACTTTTAATCTCGCCATCCAGCATGTCTTTCAAGAGCTCAGTGTTGGCTTGAATCTCTTGAGCGTGAACCAGGAGATCGACTTCATCCTTCTTCTTGGAGAACTTCTCCTTAACAGCAACCAGAACTTTGTTGTAAGCATCAGCTACCTCCCTCTTTCCTCTCCGGACGGCTAGCCTGACTTCAGCTTCTTTGTTCTTCTGGCTGCTCTGGGATGAAGCAATCAGCTCCTTGACTTGGTACTCGGCTATCTTCCGAGCAGCATCTAAATCCCCAATCTTCCGATTCTTCACCTGGAGGTCAATCAACTGGCTCTCGATCGTCCCTTGCTGAGCATCACATTTGGAGCCAAGTCTCTTAACCTCAGCTTGAAGTTCCGAGATCAGAGCCCGAGTCTGGTTGAGCTCAGCCTTGGTAGCCTTGACTAGATCAGTGACCTGAGCTAATTCCTCAGCACTGGGGGCATTGTGCACAGCGTCCTCGAACTTGAATTGAGCCCTGTTGATAGCCCCAGCCAGCTACAAAAACAACGATTTAGTGAACATCACCCAAAAAGAACTGAGCTAAAAGGATGAAATAAAATTCATACCTGACCCATGTGATGGGCAATGTCAACATACTCCTCTTTGTTGGAGAGGTTAGCGATGGAGGGGAGAGCACATCCAGTTCTCTTCATATGCCTCATTAACGTAGCTAAACCCCATGAGTCGTCCAAGACTGACCCAGGCTTCGAATGAGCAAAGTTCGAGCCAACGGTTCCCCCCCTAGAAGAGGAGGAGGAAGACCTCGAGGGTCTGTCAACTTGTTCTGTCCGAGACCTCTTGCTCCTCGGAGGCTCAAGCTCTGAGGGATCCCTCGCCATCTGAGGATCAGTTTCCGTCATTGGAACCTCGGAGGGAAGACCAACTTCCTGAACTTTGGGCTCCGAAGAACCAACACCTTTAGCATGAGCAGAGTCTCCCTCGTCAAGGGCTTCCTTCACAGAGTCAAGGAAGGATCCTCCTTGGTTCTTGTCGCTTCCTCTAGAGGAGCTGGCAGCCTTGGTCGATCTACCCCTGGAACGGAAGGAGGGCTGAATAGACATCTTTTGTGACTGAGTCTTCTCAGAAGTACTTGCTCCGGACGAAACTTCGAATACCGAATCACCTTCAGAGACTGAATCATAAAGAGAATCGTCAATCTCATAAGAAAAATTCAAACAGTAAAAAAAAAAAAACAGAAATCAATAATGGAAGGTTACCTTCTAAACCGGCAACCGTCACTAAATCAGGGAAGGACGCCTTGTATCGTTCAGGAAACCTAGCTGACCCAACTCTCGAAGTGGTATAAGCTCCCCAAGTGTTAGGGCTGTGCTGCAGCTTCCTGTAAAGAGCTCTGGTGAGTTTACCGGACAACTTGATAGGATCCTCAACTTCTGCAAAAAGGAGTCAAAAGACAATTAGCACATCACGATAAGCAAAAATAGACATGCAAACATATCCCTAAAATCCTAACCAGAAAAGTCAGACCAAGAGGTCCTGAGGTCTCGGCCTACAGGAACCGTCGAGGGGTCAATCTTGACATAAAAGTACTTCTTCCGCCAGTCATCATCACTGGCCGTGAACTTGAAGATGCCTAGCCCTGGACGACAGGGGAGGTAGTAGGTACCGCTTCCGCCATCCTTGGAAGTACTCTCCTTTATAGAGAAGAGACTCATTAACTCAGTCAACCCCACGATAACTCCTTCCTCCTTGGCCCTAGTGATGAACCCGTTTATCACTCGGATAACCGATGGACAGAGTTGAGAAAGGGCCAGCTGGTAATGATCTAGGAGATCTAGCAAGAGGATGGGGAGAGGGAATCTAAGATGACACTTAGAGATATATTTCTCATGAATACAAAACCAACCCTCCAGAACGGTTTCGGGGGTTTCATCTTCGGTGCAAGCTCTAGCTAGGTCACTCTTGCCGTGGGCTTGAACAGCAAGATTGACGACGTCTTGACTCTTCAAGAGCGAAGGGAGGTGAGGTCCAGAGGAGGCGCTCTTGCCACCTTTCTTCTTCATCCTCTTGACTCTCGCTCCGATCGAGTCTTTAAACTTCTTCTTCTTGGCTTCTGTCATCTTTTCACCGGCTTCCCGCTTGACCTTCATAATGCGGGCACCGGAGGCTGAGATTTGAACCTCGCCGGAACCTTCTTTTTGACTCATGATAGTAAAAGAAAAGGAAAATATGAAGCAAAAGAGAGGAATCAGACTAAGACGAAATCTCAGAGAGAGTTAAGAATGAAGAACTAGTTCGATCAAGAAACGGATAAAAAAAAATATAACAAAGCGCAGTAAAATAAAGGAAAGAGGAGAATTACCTTGGAAACCGTCGAGAGGCGTGGAGGAAGTGGAGAGACAAGCAGTTAATTCTCTCAGCTTTATATCCCATCACGTCTCGAAAATCGGAAACCACATTTCAAACTCTCTTTAATCTGAGTCGTCGATTTAATTAAAGAAGAATTACAGCCGTCCGATCGAGCGGAATTATATATGGTTGAGATAGCCCGTAATCATTATCTCAACCATAAGATCTAGGTTGGGCGGCTAGGTCTAGCTCCCGAGAATAACAAAACCTAATCTCGAGAGCTGGGGGCAACTGTTGGGCCCGAATATGGCCCGATAGCTGAATAAAGAATAACAAAAGACGATAACGGGCCACGACAGGCCCATCACGAATTCAATCTTTGAAAGGAGCTAAGCTAGAGCCGGAGGCTGAGAGCTAGGGACTTTAACCAAAGAGGTCACCGTGAAGAGGAAGCTCACATCGTAACAGAAGGAGCGCAGGGCCCGGTCAAAGGGAAGCTGTTGCGGATTCCTCAATAAACGGAGAAGATCTCGGGAACCAGTTGGCTACGATCAAGCGGGACCTGAGGCTATTTAAAGAGAAAGCAAATCAAGAAAGAGGATTATTCGACCCTTATTCATTTTCACGATCATTTATATTATCTCTAAAGCATTTTTGTTACCTTTGTAATCATCAAGAGAAACATCTTTTGTAATCATTCTTTATCACATTATCAATACAAATCATCGTTCATTCAACAAGTTCTTACGAGATTCAGCCCACGATTATCTTTCCCTAATCCTTTCCTAAACTATAAACCTGACCTAAAATCAGGAGGTGAGTTTAATCCCTCACAGGAGGGGGATCTGTAAGCGTTGCGGAGGCGGCGGTGGTGGAGTTACCGGTTAGCATCTCGCAGTACCGAATCGTAGATGGAAAAGAGGAGCTAGTGGCGAGGGAGGGTGAATCAGAGCAGGGATCACCAAATGGGAGCGTAAAGGGGAGAAACTCGTATGCGGACACAGTAAATGAGGGCTCATGTTTGTCTTTCACACCGAAGTTTGAAGTTGTTGACGGTGTAGCAGATGTGGGAACCGAAATTCGCACTGTCGATTTTGATTAAGTAAAACGGAGGAAAGCTAAGTAAACCTAACTTTCCCTGAAGGTCCGGATTCTCTGCGACAACCAACGACAAGTGATCAAATAAATGCGGAAAGGTTTTATTGAGATTTGGGACTGGACCTTAAGGAAGGCTGCCTACATACCCCTTTCGAGGATCAAGTCGGACGTAGTTCAGTTGGAAGGGTTTGAACAAGAGATCGAACTGCCTGGCGGAGTTCGTCTAGTATGAGCGTTGGACATTGAAACAGGCATGTCGAGATTAATGCCTAGGGTTTCTATGTGCGGAACTCTAAGTAAAAGGATTGTTAGATCCTTCCGAGAGAGACAGGAGCCTGCGGACAAGATGAAAATAGAACGAGAGGCGGCCGGACGTTCTAGGTCCTACCTTGCTAGTCTACCGTCTAAATTCTAAGTTCTTAACCTAACAGGAGCTCTCTAGGTCTCCAATTTCGGATTTCTCTCTCTTAATGATTTTTTTTGCTCTGCCTTTCTTCCTCTCCCAAAGCTCCTTTATATACTCCTTCTTATGACGGTCTATTCTCCTCCTGGGCCGCAAGGCGGGCTTCTTTCCATTTTCGTCGGCTTTCATCGGGAAACTTGACATTTATCTTCGGGAAACTTGACATTTATCCTTCCGGAAATTTAGCATTTATCTTGCTATGCAAAGATAAACGTAAATCGTCGTATCTATCTCAGATAATCGTAAACGGACTGTCCGATCGTGTTTGGTCCCTTTCGGACCGTTTCCAGGACTTCCGTGGTTTTCTACGATTTCTCCGGAAGTTCTTCATTCGTTCGTAGAGTTGAGACGAGTGGTGTCTTAAGATAACCATCGCTGTTTCGTACGAAGAATTTAAGATCTTCCTTCCTGTCGATATCTTACGAGTTTCCGAAGTTTTCCCGACGGTCCTAGATTGGAGTAAGAACCGAAGTTTCGTATGCGGAATCTCAATGATTCGTCCTGCGAGGACTTGGGAAAGACTCGAAATACAGACTTCCGATGGCCGGGGACTGGGATTCGTGTACGAAAGATTGTTATCCGAAGACCCGAGCCAGCACGGGGCTAGCCGCCCGGCGACCATGGCCAGCACGGGCGCTAGCCGCCGGCGGCCACGGCCAGCACGGGGCTAGCCGCCCGGCGGCCACGGCCAGCACGGGCGCTAGCCGCCGGCGGCCACGGCCAGCACGGGGCTAGCCGCCCGGCGGCCACGGCCAGCACGGGCGCCTGCCGCCGGCGGCCACGGCCAGCGCGGGGCTAGCCGCCCGGCGGCCACGGCCAGCACGGGCGCTAGCCGCCGGCGGCCACGGTCAGCGCGGGGCTAGCCGCCCGGCGGCCACGGCCAGCACGGGCGCTAGCCGCCGGCGGCCACGGCCAGCACGGGGGCTAGCCGCCCGGCGGCTACGGACCAGCACGTGCGTCTCGACGAGGGCTTCGATTTGATATCTCGATCGTTCTCTGGGTCCTCACGGTTTGAGAGAACGGGTTCTTTGAAGTTTCCCGGCGGCCGAACCAGCACGGGGGCTTAGCCGCCCGGCGGCCACGACCAGCACGGGGGCTAGCCGCCGGCGGCCAGGACCAGCACGTGCGTCTCGACGAGGGCTTCGATTTGATATCTTGATCATAGTCTGGGTCCTCACGGTTTGAGAGAACGGGCTCTTTGAAGTTTCAAGGCGGATTCCTTGTCGTTCGGCCTATCCAAACTTAGATCACTTCCCGTTTCTTCCTTATACTTTCGTATGACAAATAGACTTAGCCGTTGATTTCGAGATAACCGTTTTTGACCCCAACAGTTAGCCCCCCAGCATGCAAGATGCGGGAGCGATCTTGCGGGCGGAAGATTATGAGTTGAAAATCGAAATTTTTGGCTAAGAGTATTTCATTGCGGAAATCCACATCACCTTTGATTGGCGATCTTGAACGTGACGTCGGGAAGACCGTGAGTTCGTTGCTCAACTTCGACTCGATTCTTGCTGGTCTGAAATCCGTGTGCACCCTTGTCCTGCATTCGGAGGGTTCGGAGGACCAGGACCACGCAGTCAAGGATCGCGAAGCCGGCGCATATGAGACATGCAGTGGTGGTGCGACCAATGGAGGCGACGGTGAGACCGTTCCTACTTTGGGTGAGTTTTGAGGATGAAGGTGATGCTCCGGGGAGCGTCTAGGTTTATCAATCCCTTTAGAGATTTTTATTTTGATTACATTTCGGCCGTTGGTTGGCCATTATGTATGATTTCGGAACTGGCCGTTGGTGGCTTTGAGTCCCTGCCCTTTTTAGGGCGTTGTATTGAACTCGCGGTATGCATTTATAAAATATTTTGCGTTTAGAACTTATGTTTGTCGAAGTTAGAGGGGCAGGGTGTGAGTTGTCGTCTCATTCCTGCCTCCCTGACGATCACCGTATCCGTAGTTTGTACAAAGCAAGATTTTCCTGCGGTTTACGATTTACGCGAAAATTCGTGAAAACGTACAGACTTGAGTGAAGAGACAAGTTTTGGGATCTCGCGTCGTTGACGCTTTGCCTATGAGATGTTAAGATACCAGCAAGGCTGGGTTTAGGGCAAGACCTAGGTTTACTCTCAGACTGAGGCTGTGCGATGACAAATCGGCTTTCGTTTTGCCTGTTTGTGATTTTAACCTGATTCGTACCGTTTTAAAATCCGCGAAGTGGTATCGGCTTATATGATTTGTCTGGGCACGAATCGAGCTACTTCCTTTACGAAGTGCTGAACCAAATTTGGATTTTTTGTATAGCGCGCTATGGGATCCTTGTCGGATGTAAAAGAGCCTACCCTTAGGTGGCTTGTCTGTTTAGGACGTTAGAGTTCGTTTGTTGTGATCAGCAACAACGAAATGATGCCGTTTTGAAGGCGTATGAATTTGTTATCGAAAAATGTTTATCCGAGCACGAAGCGACGTCTCGCAGTGCTGTGATTTTATTTTTCTCATGCCATAAGAGGATTATGGGCTTTCGCTTATGATTTGATTTATACTTTCGTCAAGTGTTAAGGATAGAATCCGAGTAGTCACTTCGGATTGTGATTTTGTCGCTTGGTCCGTATGCTACTTTTTAGCGAGCGATTTTAGGTGTAAGCGATGAGAGACATGTGTCTGGATGTGATAATCGTTTTATGGATACTGGATCCGTTGTCGCAGCCGTTTAGTAGTTGGAGAATTGTGTTGAGGATTTAGGACCGAAGGGTCGCGTAACTTTTACCAGGGGGGGAAGCGTCTAACTTCACTATGTTTCGTGAAGTGTTGGCCTTCTGAGATTTGTTTTTGTAAGAATGACTCGTATAGCTCTAGGAGCTTTGCTACGAGCGTTTCTTTTCGTGCCGCGTTTTATGGGGCGTATAGAACTTAATCGATTTGATGATAAGTTTAAGATCTTCCGTTTAACCATTTGGTTGTTAGGATCAAGTTTCGTTATCGTATGATTTCCGATTTTGGGTTATACGACAAACTGCTTGCATAATATCCGTTTGACGTTTTACGACAAATCGTGGATTGTCTTTTTTAGCCGTTACACGGTTGGAGCGGTGGTCGCTAAGTATTGTGGATCGGCATGGAGGCTGACTTCAGCCGTTTAGCCAAGGAAGTCGTTGGTAAAAGACCAGTCCATGACCCTTTGTGTTACCGTTAAGATCGTGTTTAGTTGACGATTGTCCTTAATGGCGATGTCGAGTGCATGTTCGGGCTTTATGGAAAGACGTAGTTGGCCGAGGGCCGAATAGAGTTCGTCGAGATAGACATGCCAATCATAGAGGAGTTTTCCAAGTTATGGGTGATGGCTTTTCGAAACGATTTTCCACTTTAGGTTTCGTTTTTTTGGCGAAAGTTGCTTCGGGTTACTCATGAAGTTTTACCGAAGGTTATTTCGTTAATTTTGTAGCTCTCCGTCGTGCCATTAGTCTCACGGAAGCGGAAAGAGTATGCCAAGGATGCGCGGCGATCGTTTCTCGGTTTTTCGAGAGATTAGATCGGTTTGCGCGTTATGCCTAAACAGTCAAGGAACAATAGAACGAAACTGGAAGAAAATGCCTAAGACTTATCTTGCTAGACTATCCACCTAGGTTCTAAGTTCCCTAAATTTTACGGCAGTTTACAAGACGTTCCCATTCCTTTCCTACGAAAAAATTAAAACTTTGATAAAATTTTCTAAGTCGGATGTACCTTAGTCTCATTGATTACTCGAGATTGCCTCATGTCTGTTCCTCTTTGTCTTCTACCGTTTCATCGTCAAAGGTCTTCGAAAAGTCCGATACTGAATCGAGAATCGATTTTTGATGAAACATGAAGGAACAGTGCAGAATCGTTGCAGAATCGTTGAAGCAAAGGGAGGAGAAGTAGGCGAAACTCGAAGAAGGCTAAGGTGGGTAGACAAGTGAAAACGAATGGCAAGATGTCACTCGAGTGGGGCTTCTTGTTTCGTCAAGCTATGAGCGAAATGGTCAGGTCAAGAAGCTTACGATCTTATTATACTTTACGAATGATGTTTCGTAAAATATTGTTGAGCTTTTATCTAACGAGAGTTTTTTCACAAAATGTTGTCGAGTTAATTTTACGGAAACTGTTTTGTAAAACGTTGTCGAGTTTAATCATGCAAAAGCTGTCTCGTGAAATATTTTCGAGAATTTATTTTACGAAAGGTGTTCCGTAAAATGTTATCGAATTTTAGCATTAGAAACGCTGATTTTCGTCGGCCTCCATACTTATCGGGAAACTTGACATTAATCTTCGGGAAACTTAGCATTTATCTTGTTACGTAAAGATAAATGTAAATCGTCGTATCTATCTTAGATAATCGTAAACGGACTGTCCGATCACGTTTGGTCCCTTTCGGGCCGTCTCTAGGACTTCCGTTGTTTTCTACGATTTCTTCGGAAGTTCTTCATTCGTTCGTAGAGTTGAGATGAGTGGTGTCTTAAGATAACCATCGCTGTTTCGTACGAAGAATTTAAGATCTTCCTTCCCGTTGATATCTTACGAGTTTTCGAAGTGTTTCCGACGGTCTTAGCTTGGAGTAAGAACCGGAGTTTCGTACGCGGAATCTCAATGATTCGTCCTGCGAGGACTTTGGGAAAGACTCGAAGTACAGATTTCTGACGGCCGGGGCCTGGGACTTGTGTACCAGAGATTGTTGTCCGAAGACCCGAGCCAGCACGGGGCTAGCTGCCCGGCGGCCACGGTCAGCACGGACGCTAGCCGCCGGTGGCTACGGCCAGCACGGGGCTAGCCGCCCGGCGGTCACGGCCAGCACGGGTGCTAGCCGCCGGCGGCCACGGCCAGCACGGGGCTAGCCGCCCGGCGGCCATGGCCAGCACGGGCGCTAGCCGCCGGTGGCCACGGCCAGCACGGGGCTAGCCGCCCGGCGGCCACGGCCAGCACGGGCGCTAGCCGCCCGGCGTCTACGGCCAAGGCCGGGGTCGGCTGCTCGGTTCCTTCGGTTTACGAGTGTTCGTGTTCGTTATGTTGATGTCGATTCCCGGCATATCTTCCGCAGTCCAAGCGAACGTGTTAAGGTTCTTCTTGAGACACGCGATGAGTTCTGCTTTCAACGGATCGCGGAGATTGGCTCCAATCTCCACGCACCGCATTGGGTTAGTCTCGTCGAGGCAGACCGAAATTACCGGTTCGCAAGTGGGCTCACGTTTCCCTTCTAGGACCTCAGCTCTTTGCGATTGCCAGAAGATTTCTGGAGGGTCCTGCGATGCTGGTTCGTGGGTTGCTTGCTTTTTTGGTTTAATTTCGGGCTCGGAGTTTTTCCGTTTTAACCCAGTGGCCAAGCAGACTTGCGGCGCTTTACGGTCTCCTTGTATTGTTTCCACTCCGGAGAGGGTTGGAAATTTGAGGCACAGATGGAAAGTCGAGGGGATCGCTCGCATGGAATTTAACCACGGAGTCCCGACGATCGCGTTATATGCTGCTGGACCGTCGACTACCAAAAATTCCACCGTCTTCGTGATGCTCCCGGCTCTGACCGAGAGATCGACCGAGCCGAGGGTCATTGTGATGTTTCCTGAGAGTCCGATTATCGGATTGGGATCGTCCGTGATAGCGTTTAGGTCGATTCCCATCCTCTCGAGGGTGTTTTTATATATAATATTTGTCGAGCATCCGGTGTCGACCAATATTCTCGCTACGTCGATGTCCTGGATCGTTAGTCTGATAACGAGGAGTTCGTCGTGAGGTTTGGCTTGACCAGCCGTTGCTCTATCCCCGAATGACACGATGTTGCGGACAGGTGATGTGGCCATGCTGTTGTTATCAATCGTAGGTTTTTGATCAAGAGAATCCGACCCCCCTCCTTCTAGCGCCAAACTGTGAGAACCGAAATTCGCACTGTCGATTTTGATTAAGTAAAACGGAGGAAAGCTAAGTAAACCTAACTTTCCCTGAAGGTCCGGATTCTCTGCGACAACCAACGACAAGTGATCAAATAAATGCGGAAAGGTTTTATTGAGATTTGGGACTGGACCTTAAGGAAGGCTGCCTACGTACCCCTTTCGAGGATCAAGTCGGACGTAGTTCAGTTGGAAGGGTTTGAACAAGAGATCGAACTGCCTGGCGGAGTTCGTCTAGTATGAGCGTTGGACATTGAAACAGGCATGTCGAGATTAATGCCTAGGGTTTCTATGTGCGGAACTCTAAGTAAAAGGATTGTTAGATCCTTCCGAGAGAGACAGGAGCCTGCGGACAAGATGAAAATAGAACGAGAGGCGGCCGGACGTTCTAGGTCCTACCTTGCTAGTCTACCGCCTAAATTCTAAGTTTTTAACCTAACAGGAGCTCTCTAGGTCTCCAATTTCGGATTTCTCTCTCTTAATGATTTTTTTTGCTCTGCCTTTCTTCCTCTCCCAAAGCTCCTTTATATACTCCTTCTTATGACGGTCTATTCTCCTCCTGGGCCGCAAGGCGGGCTTCTTTCCATTTTCGTCGGCTTTCATCGGGAAACTTGACATTTATCTTCGGGAAACTTGACATTTATCCTTCCGGAAATTTAGCATTTATCTTGCTATGCAAAGATAAACGTAAATCGTCGTATCTATCTCAGATAATCGTAAACGGACTGTCCGATCGTGTTTGGTCCCTTTCGGGCCGTTTCCAGGACTTCCGTGGTTTTCTACGATTTCTCCGGAAGTTCTTCATTCGTTCGTAGAGTTGAGACGAGTGGTGTCTTAAGATAACCATCGCTGTTTCGTACGAAGAATTTAAGATCTTCCTTCCTGTCGATATCTTACGAGTTTCCGAAGTTTTCCCGACGGTCCTAGATTGGAGTAAGAACCGAAGTTTCGTATGCGGAATCTCAATGATTCGTCCTGCGAGGACTTGGGAAAGACTCGAAATACAGACTTCCGATGGCCGGGGACTGGGATTCGTGTACGAAAGATTGTTATCCGAAGACCCGAGCCAGCACGGGGCTAGCCGCCCGGCGACCATGGCCAGCACGGGCGCTAGCCGCCGGCGGCCACGGCCAGCACGGGGCTAGCCGCCCGGCGGCCACGGCCAGCACGGGCGCTAGCCGCCGGCGGCCACGGCCAGCACGGGGCTAGCCGCCCGGCGGCCACGGCCAGCACGGGCGCTAGCCGCCGGCGGCCACGGCCAGCACGGGGCTAGCCGCCCGGCGGCCACGGCCAGCACGGGCGCTAGCCGCCGGCGGCCACGGTCAGCGCGGGGCTAGCCGCCCGGCGGCCACGGCCAGCACGGGCGCTAGCCGCCGGCGGCCACGGCCAGCACGGGGGCTAGCCGCCCGGCGGCTACAGACCAGCACGTGCGTCTCGACGAGGGCTTCGATTTGATATGTTGATCGTTTTCTGGGTCCTCACGGTTTGAGAGAACGGGTTCTTTGAAGTTTCCCGGCGGCCGAACCAGCACGGGGGCTTAGCCGCCCGGCGGCCAGGACCAGCACGGGGGCTAGCCGCCGGCGGCCAGGACCAGCACGTGCGTCTCGACGAGGGCTTCGATTTGATATCTCGATCGTTCTCTGGGTCCTCACGGTTTGAGAGAACGGGTTCTTTGAAGTTTCCCGGCGGCCGAACCAGCACGGGGGCTTAGCCGCCCGGCGGCCACGACCAGCACGGGGGCTAGCCGCCGGCGGCCAGGACCAGCACGTGCGTCTCGACGAGGGCTTCGATTTGATATCTTGATCGTAGTCTGGGTCCTCACGGTTTGAGAGAACGGGCTCTTTGAAGTTTCAAGGCGGATTCCTTGTCGTTCGGCCTATCCAAACTTAGATCACTTCCCGTTTCTTCCTTATACTTTCGTATGACAAATAGACTTAGCCGTTGATTTCGAGATAACCGTTTTTGACCCCAACAGCAGACATCGAGATTCCGGCAGAGATTTTTGAGGATGCAAATCCTCTGTGGAAAAGTTTTGTGGTTGGCTACTTCATGGGGGATTCACCTTTCATAGGGTCTATCCACTCTACTGTCAACAAGATTTGGAGCATCCAGAAGTCAAAGATAGATGTTCAATTCATAAGCAAAAGGACAGTCCTTTTTTCGTATTGAAGATGAGCAGATGAGGAAGAGGGTGTTGAGGCGAAAGTACTGGCACATAGCGGATGTACCATTGGTTGTGAATGAGTGGAACCCTGAGACTGCACAGGATCCACCTGACATGTCTGCTCTGCCCCTTTGGGTAGATTTGGTTAACGTTCCGGGCTACCTCTACTCGGTTGAGGGTCTCAAGTTTCTATCCCGAACAGCAGGGAAATTTGTCAAGCTCCATCCTAACACAGAGAGATGTGTGCGTATGGATGTTGCTAGGGTGCTTGTTGAGGTGAATCTGATGAAGCCAATTCCTCATAAGATTTGCTTCAAAGACAGAAACCAGTGCAACGCCACAGTAGAGGTCATTTATCTGTGGCTTCCTCCTCGTTGTTAACTATGTGAGGAGTGGGGACACTTGGATAAAGATTGTGAGAAGTCAAAGTCGATCATCATCCTACAGAGGGAAAAGAGTATGGAGAAGGAGAAGAGTGAGTCTGCAACAGGAAAAGAAGTGGTGCTGAAATTGATGGAAGACTTGGAACGTGTCGTGACTCCTCAGCGAGGACACACGGGTGGAGTTGAACTTAATAAAGCTGGAACAGAAAAGTCGCATACAGAATGGAACTTAGTGGGTAATTTCTTCATCACCAGTGAAAAAAATGCCTGCAATAAATGAAAGCAGAGTTGAGTCAGCAAACGGGTTTCAAGTCTTAAGCGACATCAGAGAAGAGGGTGAGATAGAGGAAAATGGAGAGGAGGAAGAGGTCCCAGTGCACGTTCCCAATGAGAGTGATGAGAAAGGGGATCAGGGGAAGGGACATAAGGCTGTTGAAGACTTTAAAGCTCTGAAACAAACCGTGGGTCAAGAGAGCAACCAGAAAGCTAGAGGGAAGCAAACCAGGATACAATTGATCAACAACAAAAGTTTTAATCATGCAGTCAAGGCGAGCACAAACAAGAAAGTTTCCTCCAAGAGGAAATAATGTCGTCAATCTTTGCTTGGAACATGCGTGGGTTCAATAAGCCACGTAAACAAAGAGCAGTAAGGTACTGGGTTCAAGCTGCTAGGTTATCTTTTGGTTGTTTATTGGAGACAAAGGTGAAGAAGGAGAATTTTCAGAAGGTGTTTGATGCTACTTTTTCTGGCTGGAACTGTCTAAATAATTATGACTACCACCCATCAGGAAAGATATGGGTCTGCTGGACAAATGATGTCGAAATTGTACCAGCTATCTCAAGTGCTCAAATGATCACTTGTTGGGTCAGGATTAAGAGTTCGGGTGAAATTATGTTGGCGTCTTTTGTGTATGGGTCAAATCAGGCTACTGATCAAAAATTGTTGTGGCGTGAGATGGAGTTGGTTGCAACAACTATGGCAGGTAGCGACTACCACTGGATAGTCCAGGGAGATTTTAATGTTATCCTAGCAGCAAGTGAGCACTCTCGTGGTTTGGATATGGGAAGAGAAAATAATGCAATGAGAGATTTTCAGGATGCTATTCGTAACTGTGGATTGGATGATCTTGCACAAGTAGGATCTATTTTCACTTGGACTAATAACCAGCCAGACAACCCGATAAGCAAAAAACTGGACAGAGTCTTGGTAAATGGCCAATGGCTCACGCGATTTCCAGTGTCCTTTGCTACTTTCGAAGCTGGAGGAGTTTCTGATCACCTCAGAATGTGGACGCAGCTAAGTCCGTCGGCTCCAACGAACCGGAAGCCTTTCAAGTTTTTCACCCATGTGATAAACCATCCTCAATTTCTGGAAGTGGTAGGTAATATTTGGAACTCTCAGGAGCCTTTATTTCATTCAAGGTCTGCTCTGAAGCTTTTTCACAGTAAGCTGAAGATTCTGAAAAGGGCTCTCAGAGGTATCAACAGGGATATGTTTGGAGATCTGCCGTCAAGGGTGAATTTGGCCTATCAAGATCTTTGTTTTAACGGATTCCCCAACAACTGAAGCCTTTGAGGAAGTATCGGCAACAGAGAGGGTGAAGTCATGGGTGAAAATACAATGAAAGACAAGCTTCCCAATTCGGTTGGGAAAAGGTGGCCTGACTCTTCACCAACCCAGGTTGTCCAGTTCCAGGTTTAGATCCATCACTGTCAACCACAGAAGATGAAACCACCACCGGAGGGGACACAAACGCCGACTCTGAGAAGACAGAACCTAAACCCTAGCCGCCGCGACTGCAAAAGACGTTCTTCCCGTTACAGGCCTGAGGATTCCCGCATTTAACCTCCACGAGCATAGAAGTGAGGATTCTGGACCGACGAGAGACGTATCTCCAGAAACCGCCAACCAGAGAGATAGAACCGCCGACACCTAAACACCCATGACAAACAGAGACAAACCCACACTCCAAGGTCGGACTAGCGGCTTCTGGAGACCTCAGCGTCGTCCTCAAAACGGCGAGCGAACACTAGATACCAACGAGCCACCAGAGCAGAGAGGTTTTCTAGGGATCTGTCGTAAAGAGATCCTCCCGATTTGCGGCGAGGAAGGAGAGACATCGCCAGTACATGCCGGAGAATTGATTATTCCGTCACGAAGAGCAGATTCGAGTGAGGGAGAGACGGTCGACATCGAACGAGGCGCCGGATAACGTCGGATCTCCACACCCGATGAACGTATGATACTTCTTTTTGAAAGCGAGAGAGAGGGGTGCGTGAGATGAATCGCCACTCAAAAGGCCTCTTTCTTTTGATAATATCTTTAACTTACTCTAATGGCATTTGTAGAAAAGAGAAAAATTATTCCAAGAAACTGGAATTTCACGATTGCAGAAGAGATGAATCTGGGAAAAAGAAAGAGAGCATGAAAGATGATTCTCTGAAAAATTCAAAGAATGTGAGAAAATAATGATCGCGAGAGATAAAACTAGAGTTAAACGATTACATAGACCCGTGTTTGTTGAAAATACATATCCTGAGGTCTGACAAAAAAAACTAATTATTATTTATGTCAAATAGCTAGAATAGCTACATGTGTAGACATAAGGGTATGACATGTATATTTGAAAAGTAACAGTACACATACCACATAGCTAATTAATCTTTATTCCCTTACTATTAAAAGAGGAGCAAAAAAAATAATCTTTAATATGTACTATATTTACGGTAGTGTCATTTTGCTGACGTGTCTTATTGACAGTGCTCCTCAGACTACTTTTAAAAAAACCCACACCTATCTAATATATTTACAGACTATGCCATTGAACTAACTTAAAGTAAAGAATACCAGAGAGCCTTACAAATCCGTATATCCCTTAGTATTATTATAACTACCGTGTGGTGGCACGCATAGAATTGGAAACCCATATTCCATAATATAATTCAAAGGAGTTGAACATGTCATTGCTTTTAGATCGTCTCTTTTAGTTTACATAACCTGCAAAAGCATAGTTGAAGTTAATTGCTTAAACATATATATATTTCAACGAGAGGTAGTTCTAAATTTATAAAGGAGTCTGATAATAGCCACAATGACTTGGAAAAATAGGATCAATATCAGCCAGTTTTTCTTTCTAATATGTCCTCTTTAACAAGTAATGTACATGATGGTTTGTTACAAGTAAAGGAATTCCCAAGCTTTTTTTCCAGAGTAAATGTCCGATCAAAACTTTTTTTAACTCCAATTAGGTTGTCAATGCATTGATTTATCACAAGAATTTACGGGAAGTTATATGAAATTGCATCGTACAAGGCAATCCTTGATATGCAAATATCTTATATTGTAATTACGTTATATTTTGATTGGCAGTAATAAAGGCAATCGTTGATATGTAATTTGAATATTGTCCTAATGTAGTCAATAACCCATTTATTAGCGGCCAAAACTTTCCTAATATAATCAACATAATGTGAATTGTCAATTAGTTTGTATACAATTAAATATATTGACCTATTGCATTAATATCGCATTCATTCGTTTTACTATTATAAACTAGCTTTTGACCCGCGCGCCCGCGCGAGTGTATATTCTTCATGATTTTATGTTTTTGTTAGTTGACAAATTCCTTTATATAAGCATTTTTGACATGCAATTGAGTTGTGATATGTATTGTATCTTCGTCATTGTGTTTAATGTCCAATTTAAGACTTTTAGTTGAATTCTTTCTGTTGTATTTATTTTTCATAGTATTTATAATTGCCAAATTATACAATTAATTATTAAATATTAAATGTTTGTTTTATTTTTTTGTCAACCTTAGTCATTTTGTTTATTGTATAATTGTAGAGAATTGATGCGTAGCCCATATTTATTTTTTTTGAAAATATAACATGATCCACATTTCCGTAGCCCGTAGCCCATATCAATTTTAGATAATTGTCAACCTTAGCCATTAAAGAAAGCCCACATGAATTTTTTTTTCCGCGAAAACAAACAGAAACAGTTCTGTTTCGATGACTTTTTAGTTTCCCCTAGAAACTTCTTTTTCTTCTACAGATCTGGTTGACGGTGCCTTAGGTCTTGTGGCGATTTAAACATAATAGTGGTTGAATTTCTCTCTCGAAGGATGAAAGAGGGTAGATCTACTGACAACATCAAAATATATCAACGAAAGCGTAAGATTTGTATATATTTTCTTCTAATTTGTTTGTCACGATTTGTTGTTTCTTATTCTGTTTTCTGATTTTTTTTCTCAAGTTCAAAGGGATGCATGCGAAGAGCTTTCAATCGGATATGTATAGCTTGTCCCAGATTTAATCATGGAGACATCTTCATAAAGAATCAGTAGCGTCTTTCTGTCTTGTTCGTGGAATGGTTCATTATAATATCTTTGTTATATGAAAAGGTAATTCTAATCTGGAGTATTATGTTGATAATTTTTTTTTGTTGATTTGTACAATTGTTTTTTAAAGACAGAAGGAGCGGGGATAAAGTAATGACAGAAGGACGGGGGATAAATTCATCTGAAGATCTTAGCTGAGTTTTCTAACCGAAAAGAAAGGGATGGTGCAGAAGTTATGCCTCAGGTTATTTCATGGCCTACTCATTCTTTTCACTCATGCTGTGAAAAAAATGCTTAACTGAGTCTCTCTTCTCTATAGGGTCCAAGGCGGCGCGAAACATGGCCACCTTAAAGGCCAGAGGAGAAGAAGTATAACAGAAGTGTAAGACCGGCTCATGAGGATCCGCAGGAACAGAGAGAGAAACAGAGAGGCAACACTGAGTGGCAGAGATATTTTCAGTTGGGAAGGAGAGACGCTGAAGAGATTGTGCAGAAACATAGACAGAGAAACATCTCTGATTGTCGGAGATACTTTGAGATGGGAATGAAAGACGGTGAAGAGATTGTGCAGAGACATAGACAGAGAGAGACCAGTGATCAAAAGACTCAAGAAAGTGTGCAGCAACATAGACAGAGAGAGACCAGTCATGACAGAGTCATGGTGAAGGAGACAGAGAAATGAACGTCGGAGATATTTTGAGATGGAAAGGAGAGACGGTGAATAGATTGTGCAGCAACATAGACAGAGAGAGACCAGTGATGACAGAGTCATGGTGAAGGAGACAGAGAAATGAGTTACAACAAAGGGAAGGCACACTAATCAGTTAGTAAACATAAGTAGGAAAAGTAGATCATCATCTAATACAATCAACATATGCTTATATTGTCGCCTTTATAATTTTTGACGCAGGATATTAGAGATGGAGAGTCAGAAGTACCAGTTATGAAGATGCAAAAAAGGACTTCAATGTTTACTTGAGGACAGAGTTATATTACGGTTAGTAATTTGAAGTGAATAGGACAGTGGTAAATAATATTTCTGATTACGGAACCATGGATTTAGAAAACGGCATATTGATTTAGGATGCTGGCGGACATTGTTTTATTTTTCCATGATTTCGTCACTATCTAAAATCTTTATTATATGAAAATGTTTTATATAATCTATGGTATTCTGTAGATGAAAATAGTCTGATGATTTGTAAAATTTTATTTAGAGACAAAAGGACCGGGGAGAAAGTGATAATAGAAAATCTCAGGCACCTTCATAGTGAAGGAGACAGAGAGATGAGTTATAAGAAAGGGAAGGCTCACATTTTCCAGTCAGTAAAGATCATTCTTGAAAAGTACATAACATTGTCGCCTTTATAATTTTTGATGCAGGAAATTAGAGATGGAGAAAAGCAAGTAGCAGTTATGAAGATGCAAAATAAAACTTCAATGGTTACAGGAGAACAGCCATATAATAAGGTTAGTATACTGATCTAATGTATTTCTATACGTAATTTTAAGTGAATAGGACAGTGTAGATTACTGAACATTGATTTAGTAAGGTGGTGAACATTGTTTGAGTTTAGATGTTTTTTTTTTAAATTACTCAGCGATGCAGTGTTATACAACAGAGGCTTGATTTCGATGTTGTTTTAAATGAGCACAGATAATTCATGCGTTTATGTAAATCCAAAGAATAATAGTTATTGAAACGGCATAGTTGGTTGAAAATGTAAAAAACATGTTGTCTGTATAACTTAAAAATAACATTGTGAACCAGCAAGCATTCATCCACCATAGATGACATACGTAGGAGTGAAACCTGCATAGATCAAAAATAGAAAATCCTTATAAGTATTATTTAGTACTTCCTTTCAAAATAAAACACACAGAAATATATTTTTAACCTTTAAAAGAACACGTCCATGAATATACTTAAAAGACATCAAAAATTTGAAGTAGACCTGGTGTATTAACTCACCTTTTAAAGGTTGTCGAAAACTTGTTTGAAAACTACATTCATAGTTTTCTTCTGTGGTTTGCCATCTTCGTCTAGAATCAGAATTTTCAATCCTTTTTTCGAAGTCACTCTAGATATAGCAACATATAACTGACCATGTGAAAAAACAGGTCTTGGTAGATAAAGACCTACTTGAGATAGTGATTGCCCCCGACTTTTGTTGATTGTAATTGCGAAAGCCACAGCAAGAGGAAGTTGTCTTCTCCTCATTTTGAAAGGCAATCTGGTGTCAGATGGGGTAATGAGCAATCTAGGAATATCAACTGTCTCCCCAACCCTCTCTCCTGTTAATATCTTAGCTTGAACCATAAAATCCATTAGCTGAGTGATCTGCAGTCTCGTCCCATTCATTAAGCCATCATTAGGCGCTATGTTTCTCAGAACCATAACAGGACAACCAACCTTCAGTCTAAGACTATGGTTTGGTAAACCTGAAACCTTAATTGTGTTCAGAAAATCAGCACTAAGAGCTTCATTGTTTGCAGAACCTGTATCAGACGGATCGATGCTATCAGCAGAGTTATAGATTTTTTCCTCACATGAAATAGAAATTTTTTTTGAAGATTAGAGTCAAAAATATGGTTCAGGCGAAATCAGAAGATGATTGTGTAGAAATTTACCCTGTAGCTTGTCCAACATATATTCATTAACTCTGTTAACATCTTCATTAGTTGGACAGAGGATAGCTCTCTCTTGAAAAAATTTAGGCTTTTTTTTTTTCATGCAATGAAGTTGCTGTGCCATATATCCTTTCGCAGATTGCTTCTATAGGATCATTACAGTCTTTAATCAAAAATTCATCTGGAATTTCTATCTCTGCCTCACCATCATTAGGCTCTGATAGCTTACCATCACCAACTTTTAATATCCATTCTGAAAATTCTTGAAGATCCTTAGCCTCTGCTACTGATAAACCGGCTGATAGCAATCTCATATTCTTGGTGAGCTTAAGTACTCGGCAGTGGTTCCAAAGATATGATGAGTTAAGTGAGGCCATAGCTATTTCAGCTCTACCAGCACCATTAATAACAGGCAAAATCTGCCTAAAATCACCACCAAAAACGACAAACTTCCCACCGAATGGCTGTGTGTCGTGTTTCCCAACAATATCAGTTAAACTTCTATCCAAAGCCTCAAAACAATACTTGCTCATCATAGGAGCTTCATCCCAGATGATAAGTGATGATGCTTTCAATAAATTAGCTTGGTCACTTCCATGAGTCAAAGTACATCTAGAACTCTCGTCTGGATTAAGAGGAATACTGAACCTGGAATGAGCCGTCCGACCACCTGGCAACAACAGTGATGCAATGCCGCTCGATGCCACGTTTAGAACAATATCTCCTCTTGATCTGATAGCTGCAGAAAGTAATTTCCAAATGAAAGTTTTGCCTGTTCCACCAAAACCACTAACAAAAAACATTCCACCATCTCCTTTATTAACAGTAGAAAGAATCACTTCATAAATCTTTCTTTGCTCGCAAGTCATCTTCGGTATATCGTTTTGCAGAGTCTCTAACAAAGCAGAACGATCGTAGCTGCGTTCATCTAACACCAAGACGTTTGAATCGTGGCTACTTGTCTTTGGCAGTTTAGGCATAGTATCAAATCTGGCGAGAGAAGTTCCATTTCGTTTCAAGGCTTTTTCAATCTCCAGTAAAGCATACTTTTTTTTTTCGTCATCACTCAGCATCAAACCTATCATGAATATGAAAAAGGCAGGAAAGCAAAATAAATTATAAGACTGGAAACGCCTATAATATATATAAATTGAATAATCTCTGGTAAAAGTAAAAGCATACCTGGTCGATTAAAAATCCTTCTCCTAGAGTGCTCGATATCTTCAGACAAAAACATCCAAGTGTTTTCCCAAACAGACTCTGGCTTAGATAAAGTGTTACTCATAAGCATCATAACAAACACTTTCCGTAGCTCACTTGCTGTGCTCTCAAAACTTCTTCTTACTATGTCATCAATGTACTCTTGATCATCATCTAATAACCCACGAGCCGCGGATGCTTCTTTGTAGCTCGGATAGAGAACATCTTCATATGTTTTAATGTGCTCATAGCTGGTGGGTCCTGTGAGGGGTAAAACTCACACCTAGATTTTAGATCAGGTTTTATGTTTAAGAAAGGTTAGGGAAAGATTATCGCGGGCTGAATCCCGTAAGAACTTGATGAATGAACTTCGTTTTGTATTGATATAATAGAAATGAGATGGTTACAAAAGATGATCTTCGATGAATACAAAGATCACAGACGAGTTACAAATAATGTTGTTTGAATGAAATGTAGAGTAAAATATGAGCAGGCTCGGATCCTCCCCTTGGTCTTCGACCTTCTCTTTTTATAGCCTTGGACTCCTTTAGGTTATCTGCAACTGATCTCCGAGATCTTCTCCGCTTGAGGTGGAATCTGCAACAGCATCCGTTTGACCGGGTCCTGCGCTTCTTCTGGTTATGACATGAGCTTCCTCTTTGTCGTGACCTCCTTATCGATCACCTTAGCTCTCAGCCTTCGGTTTCAACTTAGCTCTTCTTAAGTACCGAATTTGTGATGGGCCAACCGCGGCCTGTTTCCATCCTTCACCGTTCGGCAATCAGCTACCGGGCCATATTTGGGCCCAACAGTTGCCCCCAGCTCTCGAGATGAAGCTTCGTTATCCTCGGGAGCTAAACCTAGCCGCCCAAGCTAGATTCTCTTGTTGAGATCATGATTACCAGCTATCTCAACCACATTTATTTTCATCTGATCGAACGGCTGTGAATTTTTTTGATTATATCGACGGTTTGGATTAAAAATTTGAAATACAGTTTCCGATTTTCGAGACGTGATGGGATATAAAGCTGCGAGTAATAACTCCACATCTCTCCACTTTCTCCACGCCTCCGACGGTTTCCAAGGTAACTTCTCCTTCTTTCTCTATTTTACAGCACGTTTTTTTTTTTTTTTTTTTTCTTTTTTTTTATATCTCTTCCGAATTCGATTTTCATTCCTAAGCTTCTTTAGAGATTTCACTCTTGTTCATCTCTACCCAATCTTCCTTCTTTCGCTTCTCCTCCCTTTTCCTTTTACTTACGATGAGTAAGAAAGATAGCTCCGGCGCAATTCAAATCTCCACTTCCGGTGCTCGCCTTATGAAAGTCAAACAAGAAACCGGAGAAAAGACGAATGACGCCGGAAAGAAGAAAGTTAAAGATTCGATTGGGGCGAGGGTCAAAAGGATGAAGAAGAAAGGTGGCAAGAGCGCTTCCTCTGGACCTCACTCTCCATCGCTCCTAAAGAGCCAAGACGTTACCAACCTTATCGTTCAAGCCCACGGAAAGAATGACCTAGCTAGGGCTTGTAACGACGACGAAACCCCCGAAACTGCCCCGGAGGGTTGGTTCTGCGTTCACGAGAAGTACATCGCCAAATGTCACCTTCGGTTTCCCCTTCCCACCCTCTTGCTTGATCTCCTAGACCACTATCAGCTGGCTCTTCCTCAACTTTGTCCCTCGGTTATCCGAGTGATAAACGGATTTATCACTAGAGCCAAAGAGGAAGGAGTCATTGTTGGTTTGACCGAGCTGATGAGTCTCTTTTCAATAAAGGAGAGTACATCCAAGGATGGTGGAAGCGGTACCTACTACCTCCCCTGTCGTCCAGGGCTAGGCATATTCAAGTTCTCGGCCAGTGACGACGACTGGCGCAAGAAATACTTTTATGTGAAGATTGATTCTTCGACGGTTCCGGTTGGTCGCAACCTTAGGAACTCGTGGTCTGATATTTCCGGTTAGGATTTTAGGGATATATTCGCATATTTATCTGTGTTTGTCATGTTGCGCTGATTATCTTTTGATTCTTTTGGCAGAGGTCAAAGATCCTGTTAAGTTGTCTAGTAAACTCACCAAAGCTCTCTTCAGAAAGCTTCAGCATAGCCCTAACACTTGGGTGGCCTATACTACTTCGAGAGTCGGATCAGCTAGGTTCCCTGATCGATACCAAGCGTCTTTCCCTGACTCAGTGACGGTTGCTGGTTTAGAAGGTAACCTCTACTCATGGTTCATGATTTTTACTATCCGAATTTAGCGCATGTGATTAATGAATCTTTTTCATGTTTTAGTTTCTGAGGGTGACTCAGTTTTCGAAGTTTCTTCTGGAGCAAGTACTTCCTCTAAGACTCAATCACAGAAGATGCCACTTCAGCCTTCCTTCCGTTCCAGGGGTAGATCGACCAAGGCTGCCAGCTCCTCCAGGGGGAGTGACAAGAACCAGGGAGGATCCTTCCTTGACTCTGTGAAGGAGGCTCTCGATGAAGGAGGCTCTGCTCCTGCTAAAGGTGTTGGCTCTCCGGTTCAGGAAGTTGGCCTTCCTTCTGAGGTTCCGATGGCTGAAGCTGATCCTCAAGTAGCGAGGGATCCTCCGGAGTTTGAGCCCCCGAGGAGCAAGAGGTCCCGAACTGACCAGGTTGACAGACCTTCGAGGTCTTCCTCCTCCTCTTCTAGAGGAGGAACCGTTGGCTGGAACTTTGTCCACTCGAAGCCTGGATCGGTTTTGGACGATCCGTGGGGTTTGGCCACTCTGATGAGGCATATGAAGAGTCCTGGATGTTCTCTCCCTTCGATCTCCAACCTTACGCACAAGGATGAGTACGTTGACATTGCTCATCACATGGGTCAGGTATGAAGTTGATTTCATTCATTTTTTTTAAAGATTTTTTTATTAAACCGTTTTTGGTTTTCCGTAGCTGGCTGGAGCTATCAACAGGGCTCAGTTCAGATTTGAGGATGCTGTTCACAATGCCCCCAGTACCGAGGAATTAGCCCAGGTCACTGAGTTGGTCAAGGCGACCAAGGCTGAGCTCAACCAGACTCGGGCTGTGATCTTGGATCTCCAAGCTGAGGTGAAGAGACTTGGCTCCAAGTGTGATGCTCAGCAAGGGACGATCGAGAGCCAATTGATTGATCTTCAGGTCAAGAATAGGAAGATTGGAGAGTTGGATGCGGCTCGGAAGATAGCCGAGTATCAGGTCAAAGAGCTAATCGCTACATCTCAGAGCAGCCAAAAGAACAAGGAGGCTGAGGTCAGACTAGCCGTCCGGAGAGGGAAGAAGGAAGTAGCTGAAGCTTACAACAAAATTCTGGTTGTTGTCAAGGAGAAGTTCTCCAAGAAAAAGGACGAAGTCGACCTCCTGGTTCACGCTCAAGAGATCCAAGCCAACACCGAGCTCCTGAAGGATATGCTGGATGGCGAGATTAAGAGCACTCAAGATGAGTATGATCGCTTGGTGGCCATAATGCCGGAAGCTGTTGCGGCATACGAGAAGGCTCAGGTCTCGGACTTCTCGATCGGCAAGCTTCCTCTTCCCCAGCTCTCCGAGAGCTCAGGTACTTTTGAGATTAATATGTTTAATCTCTCCCTTTCTGGAGAGTTTGGTTCTAACTTGGGATTGGTGGGTTCTTACTCAGCCCCGATCGAAACCACCTCTGGAGGTAGTGACAAGGAGATGGAGGAGGAGGTTCCTGAGGAGGAAGATCCGGCTGGTAAGGGAGCTGAGAAGGACTCGGATGACAAGGAAGTTTAAGAGCTGAAGCTCTTTCGTGTTTTCTAGGATTTCTGCCCGATGGGCTTTGTTTTCATTTGTTTCTCGAACTTATAGCCTGAGGAGGCTTTTAAACCTTTATCTGTTGCATTTTGAATCTTTGGTTAGCCTGGGGAGGCTTTTAAACCTTTGTTTTAATTTCAAACTTGGTTTTCTATTCGTTCTGAGTTTTTAACTTTAGTCGTGAAATACGACAACTTGATCATAATCGAATCTTATGATAAGTCTGGAAGACTTCAGTCGTTTTTAGTTCCTTAAGAATTCTTAGAGTATCGGGATTAGCTTAGAGTTTTTAGGAACCTAAGTTCGATCTAGACATCTTAGGTGGGGGTTCTTGGGAACCTGAACTTGTTCGTGGGATTTTTAAGACCCGTCGAGACTTGCTTAGGATTTTAAGACCTTTGTGATTTGATGAGGATTTTAAGACCTCGAAGATTTGATAAGGATTTTAAGACCTCGAAGATTTGATAAGGATTTTAAGACCTCGAAGATTTGATAAGGATTTTAAGACCTTGGGGATTTGGTAAGGATTTTAAGACCTTAGGTCCAGGTTCGTCGATACCTGATACTGTCTGAAGGATTTTAAGACCTTAGGTTCAGGTTCGTCGAGACCTGATATTGTTTTGAAGGATTTTAAGACCTTTAGGATTGTTAAGGATTTTAAGACCTTAGGTTCAGGTTTGTCGAGACCTGTTTTGTTAGAGAATTGAGATATGGAAAATGATTTCTTTATTGATAATTGGATACATGGTATCATAGTAATCATACAATTGCTGTATTATAATGATCATGCATTTGCTGCGTGGGCTATGTGATTTTAATCAGACATATGCCCCCTTTGATTGTAGTGAACGAAGTGTTGAAATGAGGTTGGGGCTGCACTCATGACGGAGTTGCCTACGTACCCAGTCAAGGGATCAAGCCTAACGTAGTTCAGGAGTTTTAGGTACCTAATGATAATATCTCTTAAGATTCGTGGCATTCCACGATCTGATTTCAGGTACCCCGGTTCGCACCTTTCGGATCTTGTAAACGCCAGGTCGTACTACATGGATGATCTCATAGGGACCTTCCCAGTTAGTTCCTAACTTCCCAGCATTTGGTTCTTTGGTTCCTTCGAAAACTTTCCTAAGTACTAGGTCACCTACAGCGAACTGCCGGAGCCTGACTTTGGAATTGTACTGTCGTGCCGTTGCTTGCTGATAATTCTGAATGCGAATCAAAGCTCGGTCTCGTCTTTCCTCGATTAGATCGAGGTTGTCGGTTAGGAGCTGATCATTAGCTGCGGGATTGGACGTGCAGAGTTCCCGGCGGAGGCTACCAGCAATGGTTTCAGCTGGGACGACAGCTTCCATCCCATATGCTAAGGAGAAAGGAGTTTCTTCTGTAGCTTTTCGTGGGGTGGTTCGACATGCCCAAAGTACTTCAAGTAACTTTTCTGACCAGAATTCCTTCTGGGTTCCGAGGCGTTTCTTGAGGTTTGCCAATACTGATTTATTAGCAGCCTCCGCCTGTCCGTTACCTTGAGGTCGGCGAGGTGACGAGAAGGTCAGGCGGATATTCCACTTGTCACAAAATATTTTGAAATCGTGGGATATGAATTGTCCTCCATTGTCGGTTACGATTTCGTATGGGACGCCGTGTCTACACACGATATCTTTCCATACGAAATGCTCGACCTCGACCCTGGTTACTTGCTGGAAAGCTTCAGCCTCTATCCATTTTGTGAAGTAGTCCGTTAAGACTAGTAGGTAGCGTAGCTTCTTCTTTCCACTTCCTGATGGTACTAGTGGTCCCACGATATCCATGGACCACCTCATAAACGGATAAGGGGCAGATATGTTAGACAGCTTTTCCGCAGGTTGGTGTATAATCGGTGCATGCCTCTGGCATTTGTCGCATGAAGAGGAGTAGGCCTCGCAATCTGCAATAATGGTAGGCCAGAAATATCCTTGCCTTTTGATTCTGATGGCTAGAGCTCTTCCTCCAGAGTGGTTCCCGCAGGAACCGTCGTGCATTTCCTTCATGAGTCTCATAGCAACGAGGCCATGGACGCATTTTAGGTAAGGTCCGGAAATGCTTCGTTTGAGGAGAACAGATTCGGTAACGCAATATCTTGCGCTTAATGCTTTGAGCTTTCGGGCCTCCCATTTGTTGGGTGGAGTCTTTCCCTCCAGGATGTATTGCGTGATTGGAATTCTCCAATCCTCTCTTCCTACCACTTTGTTATGGAGAGACGAGGGAGGTTCCTGTTCGGGACCTGGTGTCGTGGTGCCCCCGGAGGTATTGGTAGGATTGGGCTCCAGAGGGTCCGAATTCCGAGGAATACCTCCAGATGAATTTTTGAGAGCTGTACGGCTTCTGGTCTGAATTCTACAGATGATTGGGTCTGAGTTGGTGCCCCCGGGGGTATTCTCGAGATCAGGCTCCAAGGAGTCTGAATTTCGAGGAATATCTTCCGTGATTTGGATCGTGTTCCCGGAGGTATGCTTTTTTGCACTGCATATTCTGGTTTTTGGGAACCAAAATGTTGTGAGAACCTGGGTAGCTACCGTTTCAGGGCAGGTACCTTCGAGTTGTGCCGCTACTTTGCTTTCTTTCTCAGCTTTAGTAGCTATGTCGATGCTTGGTTTCTCGATTCCTTCTACGGGTATGATTCGTTTTACGAGAGGGTCTGACGTGGAAGCTAAAGCTGCCAACGCATCAGCTGAGGAGTTCTCTCCTCGTGGGATTCTCGTTAGCTCGAATTTGTCGAACTGCCTAGTGAGGTTCTGAACGACTTCGAGATATGCCCCCATTCTTTCGTCCCTCGTTTCATATTCTCCGTGAAATTGGCTAGCTACTAGCTGTGAATCACTATAAGCGTTTAGCTCTCTGATTCCGAGGCTCAGGGCGAGCTTCAACCCTGCGATTAGTGCTTCGTATTCAGCTTCGTTGTTTGAGGCGCTGAATCCGAGCCTATATGACTGTTCAATGGTTTCTCCTGCTGAAGAAGTTAGCCTTAGACCGATGCCGGAGCCCTGTTTTGACGAGGCTCCGTCGACATATAGGCTCCACCTCGGAGATTCCATTTCGGAGTCTAACTGCTCGGATGCTAGCTCAATGATAAAGTCGGCAAGGACCTGAGCTTTTGCTGCTGCTCGAGGTCTGTACTCAATATCGTATTCACTGAGCTCTATGGCCCATTTAGCCAATCGCCCTGACTGGCTGGGGCTGTGCAAGATCATTCGTAATGGTTGTGAGGTCATTACGACGATCGAGTGCGATTGGAAGTAAGGTCGCAATTTTCTGGCAGCTGTTACGACTGCTAGAGCTAGTTTTTCCATCGCAGGGTACCTGGTTTCGGCATCTATCAAACTTTTACTGGTGTAATAGACAGGTCTTTGTTCGTTTTGTTCCTCTCGTACTAGAACGCCGCTGACTGCAGCAGTTGATACAGCGAGATACAGGTACAATGGCTCTCCTACTACTGGTTTAGATAGGATCGGAGGTTCGGAGAGGTAAGCTTTCAATTGCTTGAAGGCTTCCTCACATTTCTCATCCCATAAGAACTTCTTATTATTTCTTAGAAGCTTATAAAATGGGAGACATTTATCGGTGGATTTGGATATGAATCGATTCAATGCCGCGATTCGTCCAGTCAATCTCTGTACCTCCCTGGTTGTCTTAGGTGACGGCATTTCCAGGAAGGTCGCTATCTGCTGCGGGTTGGCTTCAATGCCTCTTTCTGTTACGAGATAGCCTAGGAACTCGCCTGAGGGTACCCCGAAAGTGCATTTAGTGGGATTGAGCTTCATATCGTACTTATTCAGGATATCGAAGCATTCCCTTAAGTGGGAGATATGATCTTCCCCAGCTGAGGATTTGACTAGCATGTCGTCGATATAGACCTCCATGGTTTTTCCAAGTTGTCCAGCAAACATCTTATTTACTAGCCTCTGATAGGTGGCTCCTGCGTTTTTTAATCCGAAAGGCATAACCTTATAACAATAGGTTCCTCGTTCGGTTATGAACGCAGTTTTCTCCTGATCCTCAGGATCCATCATGATTTGGTTATATCCTGAGAAGGCATCCATGAAGGATAGGAGTCGATGGCCAGCTGTCGCTTCAACCAGGCGGTCGATGTGAGGTAACGGGAAGCTGTCTTTAGGACAAGCTTTGTTTAGGTCGGTGAAATCTACGCAGATTCTCCATTTCCCGTTCTTCTTTTTTACGACTACTGGATTAGCTAGCCAGTCTGGGTAATGTACCTCCCGAATGGATCCAGCTTTCGTAAGTCGGTCGACTTCGTCGTTAACGGCTTGAGCCTTTTCGAGACCTAGCTTACGACGCTTCTGCTTGATCGGTTTGAAAGTAGGGTCAACCTTTAGTTTATGGGTAGTGACGTTCGGATCTATTCCTTTCATGTCATTGGTGGACCATGCAAAGGTTTTGACATTGCTTTTCAAGAAATCGATGAGCTCCTTTTTTGTCTCAAGAGGTAGCTCGGATCCGATGCTCACCTGTTTTTCAGGATCTGAGTCGTCGATGCAAACTTTTTCGGTTAGGTTCCTGGGGGGACCTCGAGTATTTTGTTGCATTTCGCGACCCTCCTGGATCTGTAATTGCTATTGGGGGGACTTTTTGAGGATTTCGAATCCTCCCAAATAGCAGATCCTGGATATCTTCTGGCTACCATGTATGGTGGCTATTCCTTCGGGTGTTGGAAATTTTACGCATTGATGGTACGTTGAGGCTACTGCCTTCATTTTATGGATCCAAGGTCTTCCCAAAATCGCGTGGAACGGGGATGGTCTATCGATGACTACTAAGTTCGTCATTTTCATTATTCCGCCAGCTATGACTGGGAGCTTGATAGTTCCCAATGAGGTAGCTGTTTCTCCGGAGAAACCTACGAGATTAGCTTTTTGGCCAATAATTTCGTAGTCGTCTATTTCCATCCCTTTTAGGGTATTATAGAAAATGAGGTCGACAGAGCTTCCAGTGTCTATCATGAGTTTAGGAACCTCATATCCTGCGATGTTCAAGGTGACGATCAGCGCATCATCGTGAGGTCTGTCAAGACTTGAGGTCTCGCTCTCCCAGAAAGAAATCTTAGTGTTGGATTCAGGGTTAGGAGGCTTAGGTCCAGTATTGGATACAGCCTTCCGCACGTGATTCCTAATGGAATTGACGGAGTCTTGACATATGTCTGATCCTCCAAGGATACAGTCCACCCGCGAGTCGGGGCTCGATTGAGGGGACGGTTTGCTCAAGAGAGCTTCGACTTGTAAACTTTTTCCTTGGGGGAATTTCCCGAGAATCATTTCGACTCTTTTCTTGGGAGCTGGAGGTGGTGAATCGGTCTCCTTCTCAGGTGACCTCTCACGTTTAGGGGAGGTGTCTCTGGGACCTCTTTTCTGATAGGGTGGTGGTTTTTTAAGGTCCACGCCCTTTATTTCTCCAGCTGCGAATTTAGCTGCCAGCTGACGTTGGAGGTCCCAACACTCTTCGGTTGAGTGCCCTTCACGATCGTGATAAGAGCAACGTTTGCCTTTATCGAAGCCTTTTGACCAGGGAGTTTTGTTCGCTGCTGCGACAGGTTTCTCTTCCTTATCCTCCTCGATCGCGTAGGAATGTTCTCCCTGAGTCTGACTATTTCGAGGGTTGCCCCTCTTATGAGGTCCCCTAGTCTCAGAGGAGTCGCCTTTCGGATGATTCTGAGATTTCTTGTGGAGCTTATCCAGTGCAGCCGTCTCCTCCTCCAAGGTAATATATTTGGTGGCTCTATGAAGAGCGTCATCGATGGTTGGAGGAGCATTGAGTGTTAGTTCCGACCAGAATTTCGATTTATAGATGAGACCTCTCCTAAGGGCCTCGATGGCGATTTGGTCGTTAGGATTCGAGAGCTTGGTTCTTATCGCTCTGAATTTCTCAATGTAGACTCGTAGTGAGTCTCCCATTCCTTGACTGACCTTCCAAAGGTCGGCCTCGGAGGCTTGCTTCCGGATATGGGTTGAATATTGCTTCATAAAGGCGTTGGTTAATTGATCAAAATTGTCTATTGAGGCTGGCTCAAGACCGGAGAACCACTCGAGAGCTGTCCCAACCAAGTTTTCGGCGAATGTCCTACAGTAACCTGCTTCACATTCTTCTTGTGTGAAATGGGCTTTAACAATTGCCAATCGGAAAGCTCTTAGATAGGCTTTCGGGTCGGAGGTCCCGTCATACTCAGGAATTCGTATTTTCCGGGTATCTCTTATGTGATAGCTGGCAATTCTGTCTGTGAATGGAGTTCCACGGGTTTCCTCGAGTAAGCTATCGATTTCGGGAGCTGAACTCGTAGCTTTATGGACTTGAGCTCCCAATTTCTGGAGGGCTGCGTGAGTTCGCTCCATATACCTACGGATAGCTTCAGGTCCTTCAAATGGAAGGACGTTTGGGTCGCTCGCAGGCATCCGACGGGTAGGTTCCTGACGTGGTCGAGTTGGCTCACTCTCCCATACGGTTGATGGGCTAAATCGCTCGGCATTTCTTGGGTTATCGGAATCTATCCTTTGATAACCATCCCCATTCGGGATCGAGTTTCTAGTCTGGTAAACCGAAGCTGACGTTCTGCCCCCAGATGGGAGGGATATTCCTGCTCCGGACCTAAGATCAGGCGGCGGAGGAGGTAAGCGAGTACCCCTGTCAGCGACCTGACTGGGTGTGGAGCTAGTTGTCGCCATGTTACTTCCCATAACACTGGTGTTAGGTGGATTGAACACGGGTGCTGTCCCAGTATGAGGTGTCTGGAAAGCAGATTCGTGTCCTTCCGGGGTAGTGCTATCCGGGGAAAAGTTTAAACGTGCTCGGGGGAATGAGGGATCGGTTAATCGATCATGAAAAATGACCCCCGGAGCTTGACGTTGTGGTGGTTGGGTTGTTGCGTTTAGAGATCTGGTTATTTCTTCAAATCGTTGTTGACGTATAGTCAACTGATGTATCGTGCGCTCACTTTCCTGAGCTTTGTCCACTAATTGTATCATCATTTGGCGGATCTCAGAGAGCTGAGCCTCCGTTTGATTCGGAATGGCTTGCTGCTGAGGATTCTCCGATGATCTCGGGTTAATAACTCCGGTTGTAGTTTGGCTCGTTCGAGCATCAACCGGAAGCTGTTGGTGGTTGCCACGTTGAGGCTCTGTGATTACGAGGCTAGAGCCTCCGTCGTTCGGTGAGCCATCGCTCTGGATCGGGGGATTAAGGTCAGACGGGGTTGTTGTCTGATCGGTAGGATTCATCCTCAAGTTAGAGTAAGGAATTCGATTGTTTCTTCCCCACAGACGGCGCCAATTGTGAGGGGTAAAACTCACACCTAGATTTTAGATCAGGTTTTATGTTTAAGAAAGGTTAGGGAAAGATTATCGCGGGCTGAATCCCGTAAGAACTTGATGAATGAACTTCGTTTTGTATTGATATAATAGAAATGAGATGGTTACAAAAGATGATCTTCGATGAATACAAAGATCACAGACGAGTTACAAATAATGTTGTTTGAATGAAATGTAGAGTAAAATATGAGCAGGCTCGGATCCTCCCCTTGGTCTTCGACCTTCTCTTTTTATAGCCTTGGACTCCTTTAGGTTATCTGCAACTGATCTCCGAGATCTTCTCCGCTTGAGGTGGAATCTGCAACAGCATCCGTTTGACCGGGTCCTGCGCTTCTTCTGGTTATGACATGAGCTTCCTCTTTGTCGTGACCTCCTTATCGATCACCTTAGCTCTCAGCCTTCGGTTTCAACTTAGCTCTTCTTAAGTACCGAATTTGTGATGGGCCAACCGCGGCCTGTTTCCATCCTTCACCGTTCGGCAATCAGCTACCGGGCCATATTTGGGCCCAACAGGTCCTCTGACCATATTCAACCATACACGCAAGTAATAAGCATCTTCTTGGGTCCTAGGAGCATAGTTAATCCTCCCCAAAGCAAATCCCCGTTTCCTCCTATTGAACTTCTTGGACTTTTTGTCGTAAGTATAGAAGTTTGGGATCTGAGCATAGGTCAATGTTCTTGCAAAGGAGTCGATCTTGTTCAACTCAAACCAAGCTAAGAACATTGTATTTTCAATGAGTTTCCGAGTGACAACTGCTTTCAATTTGTCTTTCCCTCTGAATGTAATAACTTGCTTTCCGGGAAGATGGAAACTAAGCTTCTCAACAGCAGTTGATCGATAGTGAATAGGAAATGCAAGTACTCTCCATGTTCATTCACATGTCGAAACGTATCTGAAAAAAAAAAAATCCATAGAAATCTCAGCTTACTATTGTCACGTTGTATACTGTAAAGAACAATGATAATATTACCTGCAATCGAAGAATTCTTTGAGTTCATTCCTTTTCTTGTCAAGATTCTCTTTAGTACAATCAACATCTCCTAACTCACTTGCAACAATGTGGTCTGGGGGTTCAACAGCAACTGTGACACGGTCCTATCCTTTATTAATGTATTTGAATAAATACTTTATAGACCCAACTTGGTTGCACCACTCTACGTTGATATGAGCTCTGTAAAGAAGAGATAATTCTCTGTTATAAGGAATAACATGCCGATTGTCACATCTCACTCCACCCTTCATAACAAAGTTCTCTGACTGTTCACGCCTTCTGTAAACAGGAAATCCTTCTTTATTAATAGTGGTCTTCTCAGCAAATGATTTAGGAAATGACTTAGAGCAGCGTCCATTCTCCATGCATGGAGAATTAGTATTAGCTCGACCACATGGACCATGAATCATCATATCCTTAATGACCTCATACAGCTCTGGTTCTTCCTTCTTGTTAGGAATCTCTGCAGAGATGATATTGTCAATATCGTCTGTTGTAAGCTTTTTTGCCTTCTTCATGAATAAGAGAATGTGAGCATGTGGCAAACCACGTTTCTGGAACTCAATGGTGTACATAGCTGTTCCATAAAAAAAAATAGTCATAATTTAAGTTTGCTGAAAAAGTGAATACCATTTATAAACATACAGAAGGTAAAGGTTTAACTTACATGACTGAGTCTCTCCCAAAATATTTTTTTTGGTTAGAGTATCCATCAATGAATCTAGTTTCATCTTGAAAATCCTACAGATAATGTCTGATCTGTCTTCAGCCTTTAGCTTCCTCGCCTTAACATATCTTGTGATCTCTGGCCATTTTGGATTACATGTGAAAGTGATGAAATAATTAGGAAAACCAAAATGCTTACATATTGCCATAGCATCCAAGTAACAATTCTTCATGTATCTAGGACTCCCAACAAATGAAGCTGGTAGTGTAAACTCGGATCCTTGCTCACTCATATCCACTTTGCCTGCGTTTTCAGACTCTTTAATGGAGTCATAACTATCTGATCGCAAAGAAGGCTGGTTTAACTTCAAATATCGCAGCCGATTAGACTCAATCGTGGTGAAGGCATCCACCACAAACTGCTGAAATAGCCTTCTAGAATGTAGGAGAGCATGAGATTCATTCTTACGCTCATGCAGACGAAAAGCAAACCATTGCCTCATACTGATATTAGGCTTCTTATGTTTTTTCGTCTTTGCTGTTGCTCCTTTCTTAATACCAAGTCTAAATCCATCTTCACCATATGTAAACAAAAGGGGATATTGAAGTGCAAGATAGGAAGCATGAATCTCGTTTATTCGAAGAAGTTTTCCAGAATTATGCTGTAGAACAATATCCCTTTTGTCCATATCAAGACTGAAATCACCAGGAATCAGCGCAGCTACCTCTGAAGCTGAGGGTGTGTCATATGTTCTTCCATCCTTTAACCTCTCACTAACAATCCTCATATGAAAAGAATTTTCAGGATCTGTGTTGAAGCGGTCCCTTGCCGATCTAAACTTTTTAACATATGGATTGACTTCATTCAACATCTTCATCAAAGTCTCAATAACATCTTTTCTGAGATGATCCTTTTTCTTGACCTGAATTTTATGTTTACCAGAGCTACAAAACAAATTAAAAACACCAATATTAGACATCTAAAAGGTCATATTAAAAAAAAAATTATATACCTTATACACTTTGCTCTGTTTTCAACTTCATTCTCTGTATCAACTATATATAGCTGTCCAAACTTTGGTTCAGTTCCATCAGGTGGTGTAATACCAGCACCCAATAAATGGTAGTTTTCTCCTTGAAGCTGAAACATATCAGGGCCTCTTCCTTTTTTCAGAGACCTCTCTACTCTTCCACCAAGAGAAGTGAAGGAAAATACCATATTGTATGGCCTTATATGTTTCTGAAAATGTCTGCTTCTTGGGTCATCTCCTTGCAAAAGATTTTTTAGAACAGTCGGTGGTTCCTTTAACAAAGGCAATTGCACTTGTCCTTGCATACAACATAATGAAAAAGTAGGATTCTTTGTGTTCCTACGCTTGTTTAGCCGTTCTCCATACCACATGATAGCACCACAATGAGAACAATTATAGTCGGGATCACCTTCATCTAAGTAGCCTACAAAATTTGTTTAGCAAATAGAAACATATACATAAGACCGTATTATGAAAATAAATACATGTTATTGAATAATGAGAACACACACGTTCGTTACCACTTACCAATATCACCACTAAGTATTGGGGTAGCTGATTTTGGCACCTTTACAACAGCAACAGTGTGTTCTGAAGTAGGTGCTATTCTTTCTCTCTCGTTTAGCTCAACCTCTGGCTCAAAATGCGTAGGATCATCTAAATCAGAGTCCTCATTTTCTGTATCAGTGTTCTCTAGAGAAGAACAGTCAAAGACTTGTTCAATATCTGCATCAATGATCCCTGGGTAACAAAAGACAAATTTATGAATGATCAATAATTGTATAAAAAACATAACTTTAATAAAGTAGCAATTTAAAGTTTGGCTACCTCCAAACAAATCAGTTCCGATTAATTCATCTTCTTCTTCACTGGTTTCAGCTGCTGCATTGAATGTAGATGATGATGAACTGCTTTTTCTTTTCCTCAGATGTGCTATATTAGTAATGTCTTTCAATACATCACTTGATCTTCTGGTATTTTGGCATCCCTTACTTTTCATTGATTTGAAACAACTCTTTTGTAGATCCTCTGGTATAAAATTAAAAAAATGTAGTCATGTGTATAAACTGTTGAACAGGTGTGAGAAATCAGAATTAAAAAAAAAAAAAACTTACTTGATAATGCGGTTAAGCAACTCTGTGAAAAGATTGGGGTGTCGGTCACTTGGTCTTTCATTTTATCAAGACCTTGCAAAGATTAGAAAATTTATTCGGCCTGTTACTCTAAGTTGTAGGTTTATACATGATCGACCATGTTTAAAAATGAATCACTTACCAACGACACATCTTCTTTTATTTAAAGATGTTTGTGGTGAAAGCTTGCTTATTTGTTCATATGGCAGAATAGTGTAGTTTGGAACAGGGCGATTCTCAATATTTTCGAAGAATCTGTAGTAAATAGAACTTAATGGAATCGTCTGGTTTGATTTGGGATTAGAAAAACTCTGTATGTCTTCATGGTTAGTCATATCACTGACTGTTGTTGTTTTTTTTTCCTGGCAGTGTGAAATCCTATTTGGAGTTTCTCTCTCTTGCGACTCATGACTTAAGAATGAAGCTATAGAGTTGTTCTTTGCAGGAGAAAAAGGAAGAAATAATGGTGAGAAGAATGACCTTGGTTACGCTGAGATTGGAAGTAATATCGAAAAGGTAAACTCCTAATTTTCGGGTGTATTTTTAGATTTCACAATATATGCTAAGCTTAAATTTAGGAAAATAGTTAAATTAGGATATTAATTTAGGATATTTTATGTGATTTGGGTGATTAATTGATCAATATAGTAAGGAAACTCGTTGACTATATGATTAATACAATAAATAAATTGATGCTGCCTTTGTTTTTAAACTTTTTAATCGGTTGATTTTAGATACCATCTCAAATTGAAGCTTTTATACCTGTATGGATGGCGTGTTGCTCATAAGAAAGGTGGAACATATTTTCGAATATTTCTACAGGGTTTGACAGGTTCTGTCAACTTGTCAGGTATGTTGTTTCATTTATTTCGACTTTATAACTTCATATAGTCGAGAAAGGTTCTCTTTAACTTTAGAACTGTATGAGTTGATTGGTTAGTTAAGTTGTTTAGATTATTTATAAATAATAATGTCTTGATTAATTTAATAGTAAATGAATTTCTTGTTAAAGGAAACAATATTGAAAACCAGCTTATTATTAAATAAGTGAAAATTAGAAAACGTTTAAACTGAAACAATTAAACTAAAATCCAGCAATGCATAAGAAAAAAGTACTGAAAATGGAAAAAGCAAAATAAAACATCTTGAAAGCAACAGAGGGAGATTTTTTTCTCGTAAACTCTTCTGATTAGTCTGTTTTTGTCTTTTCCTGCTTGATCTGTTTAGAGCACAGTTTTTTAGACGTAGATGATTGTTCTTGTAGATCTGCAACATCTTCCTTGCGCTTTGAATAAGGAGTTTTAGGATCTTCCGTAGAAATTGAATCCAAAAGCATCACCTAAAATAAGCATAAAAAACGTTTTGTAATCCATACACACAAGTTAGTAGACTAAGAACAATAAGAGAAAAAGATAGACAAATACAACAAACTTACACCAGCAGATGACATAGTAGATGAAGATGTTCCCATATCAGTCATTGCATCAGAATCAGTCTCAATACTTAGTAATTTATCACCAGAAGAAACCTCTAAAACCAAAAAGGTGCATGATCCACTTGTGACATTATCAGAGTTTATAGAGACTCCAAAATAGAATGATTTTCCCACCAAACCAAGGATAGGTTCTGGAAGTATCTCTGGATCTTCTATCTATTAAAGATTTGAAACAATATATGAGTTTTTTTAAAAGTAATAGAAAATTATACACTTATTAATAATATACCTCTGCATAAGAACCACAATATATGAGTTTTTGTAAAAGTAATAGAAAATTATACACTTATTAATAAATTTACCTCTGCATAAGAACCATCCTACAACTCTTCAGCTTTATGACCAATGATAGATGTTGCAACAGAGCCTAGTAACATTACATTGCATGTCTCTGAATCATCTCTCACTACCATATGAAGTTTGAACTTAAGTATGTTGACAATAAGTGTTGAATAAATAGTATGATCTTGTTAAAAATATTATTCAAAAAGGTAAATATTATTCAAAAACTTACATGGGTGCTACATGAGTCACATTAGAATTACAAATTTCACAGCGAAACATTGGTTTATCTTTCACTGTCAACACTTCATAATCAATCTTTGGCAGCTTATTGACACGTTTTTTATGGCGGTTACACCCAATATAATACCATGCATAATCAGTGTCTATTGCATCGACAGTGCAAATGATCTTACAAATCCCAACCTGCAAATGCATATTTTAAAAAAGTTCTATACGATCAGTAAGCATTAAACAAACCCTGGGATCAGTTAATCTAGCAATATACAAACCTGATTCGAGGCAAGGACTTCTGAAATGGGCTTGATCTCAGCATCATTCCAGTCATACTGAATGCGCTTGCCATCCTTCTTTCCATTAGATTTCTCAATAGGAGCAAGTTGTAACTGATCATTTGACAGCCTAATAAAGTTCAAACACATAAAAATCATTCAATCACACGAACACATCCAATAAAAAATATTTCGATATAAATACTGAAGCACAAACCTCTCTGTTAACTCCAACACTTCAGGTTCTGTTGGATTGAGGTGCAGAACACTTGCACTAAAGGCGTTTGTTATTTGTACCTCTCCTAATACAGGAATAGTAACATGTTAAATTTTTTGTTTTCTATAATGTTTTAATAAAATAATAAAGAGAGTAAAATACCTCTGAAGATGTTGATTTTTGCAAACCTTAACAAACAAACAGTAGGCTTTCTTCATGTTTGTCAATAAAAGCTTCAATTTGCTCAGCATAAGTCCCCCAAAGACAGCATGCAAGATCATTTCCTCTGTTAAGTGAAAGTTTTGTAAAAGAAAAAATAAATTTAATTATTTACCAGTTTATTACACCATTTAGAATTACAGTTTTGGAGTACTTACTGCGAGTCCACTAAACGAAATTCCACCCTTTTTCTGTCTTCTCCTTGAGCTTTGACAGTCAGTACATTACCAAGCTCGTGAATTCTCCCTACAACATCTGTAACAAAACGATCTTCTGTTAGATTCAAAAATATTTAATTTAAACAGAAAATATATAATGAAACTTTATATCAACACAAATAGGGCACCTATAAGGTAGGGTAGGTCTTTTTTGTCCACGGTTCCAAGTTTTCATAATCCGCAAGAGAAAGGAATAGCCGATCATCATTTCAACCGGAACCTCTTAGCACGGTTTCATCTAATATACTCATCTTGTATGGATGGCGTGTTGCTCGAAACTGGCCACCAGCAGGATTCATTTGAAAATTTTCAATGACTCCCCATTTTCCCACTGGAATCTCACGTTGAACACGATACATGTGTGTTCTTTTACAAGTTGCTTGAACTTTGTTTCCCTAAAAAAAACATTAGTAATATTAGCATAAATCGTTGAAGAGTTAGGTTCAATATAAGTAACAAAACCGTAGGAAATTATAACTTACCCATTGATCGGCTAAAACCATCTCAAATGAATCTCCATAACGTGTGGTCTGCCTCCAAGAATGTAAGCACTTGACTTGAACTCTCCACTGGTTCTTGAATGGTCGAAGTTTGGTGAGAGGAATAAAAGTCGTCATTTCAGACATTTTTAGAGTTGCTTAGGCGAATGATATGGTTTTAGGTTTTATGAGTATATAGGTATATATAGATTTTTAGGAAACGGTAGAGATACTGATTAATGATTTTCGTAGCTTTGATGATTTAGATTTAGATTTTATATTTTCGAATATACTTAATGATTTTATTCCTAAACTGATCAATTAGTTATAAATTTAGCGATATCACATGCAAATCGGCTTTAATAAGAAGATTTAAAACGTGAAGTGCAAGATAGGCATTGAAAAGGAATATTCTAATGGGTGATTGATATAGTAACTGAATTTTGATATGTTTGTTGCGTGATATTGCGATTTGAATGCGCAGAAAGCAAGGAAATATTGTGATAGCTGATTGGCGAGAATATTGGAAAATTGCCTAATTTGTATCTTATTGTTATTAATTCCAGCAATTAAAGGGAGTTATTGTCGGCAAAATCTTGGTTATTGTTTCTGCAAATCGAAAACTTATTTTGATCACAACAATCGTGTTGGTTTAAGGTAATCGTGGTGGTTTAGAAAACGGGAATGCTTCAAATCCATAACATCTCTTCTGTATTCGCTTTAACTCTTATTTTATTATCCCCTTTCTAAGGATTGAAATGGCCGGTTTAGATTTTTTTAACGAGTTGAAGCCATATAAGTCAATATTAAAAATTTAGAGTGAAAGTGATTCTAAAATATTTGACGATTAGCTTAGTTGCGTGTATATGCACGTAAAATAACAACCTCAGATAACATTTTGTTTATATACAGACGTCTGTGGAAGCAGTACTCTGGTGTTATAGGAGGACAATTTAAATGGTGATATATAGTTGATCAAAAGTAAGACTGTATTTTCAGTCTATGCATGTTTAGTCTTCCTATTAATATATCAAAGTCGCTTAATAATGTTTTCTTACAATGTTTTTACTTTATATTTTAGGGAGATAATGATCCATGGTACCGTGAAGAAGGAACACCAAGTTGAATTTATAAGTAACTATTTTGTTTCTTTAATATCTTATAATTTTCCGTATTTTTTATTTTATTTTCAACTCATATGTTATATTATCTTACTCTATGCTTAATTTTCACCAAAACGATCTAAACTGCTACAAGTACAAACATTTACACAGGTTCTTCAAAGTTTCGATACTAACCTGCTTATAAAGTGCAAGAAGTTTGATTTCCAATTTCAGGTTTGGAAGCAACTGCGTTGGCTGGAAATAATCTTCATTAGTTGATATGTCCGTAAGCAAAAATCCAATATGTAAAAATGTAAGCCGGACTGAATTTGGACGTATATCAACTTTCATATTTTCAGAGAGAAAAGCAAAAATATATGCATTTAGACTTTTTCCAATATGAAGTATCGAACTTCAATATTTGTATATTTTATGATTCAGTGGTTTATGTACACAAAATCTTTTTTATGTATATAAAATTGACTACTCTTTTATAGAAAATATATGTAGACAAAACAGACTCTGATAATGCAATAACTTTTAAATCAGTTAGTTTTCGTACTTTGGAATTCATTATTAATAATGTTATTTTAATTATTCTTTGTATTTCCAGTGACGTATTTATATAGAAATCTTTGTTTTTACAATGACATTTATAACAAAAAATGCAAAGTATTATGGAAATAATATTTATATAGAAATCTTTGTTTTTACAATGACATTTATAGCATTTGATCTCTGCCTTTATTTTGATATGCCTTTCTGTGTTCCAGTACTACAAGCACTGTATCTTTCGCTAGCATATGGAAGTATTCTTATTCATTGATTCTTGGTTTTATAGAGGGTCTGAAAGATAAGAAGGAAGCTCTTAGTGAGGTTGTATATCATAGGCGTGTAGATTAGTCCCAGTGAATAAACATAATCTACATAGTTCGTGCTGTTTCTAAACGCTAATGGTTTGGTTACAGGTGAAGGACACAGGGTGTGGAATTCAGACGCAAAACACTCATTTTCTCTTTACCAAGTTTGTGCAGCATTGGACTGGAATAAAGAGGAGTTAAAGGTGCAGGACTCGGTCTACCTCTCTGCAAACGGTGACGAACCAAAAATATATCTGTATATCATATTATTAATATGAAGTGTATGGATGTGGAGTAACAAAGATTGAGAGCATTTGATCTCCGGCTAGGTTCGTTGGGCTAATGGGGTTAAGCATATGAATAGAAAGCGAACGGCTAGAGAAGGGTGCACGATCGTTCATAATCAAGCTGGGTATCTGCAACGGTCCGAGCAGTAGCAGCAGTTGAGTATGTCCTGCAGCTAAATCACAAACAAGGCCATGGAACTGGTGTTACACTACGATGGATGCATTAAGGAAATTTTCTTTTGGGTAAACTACACACAGCGGCAAGAGGGAGTAGAATATTTTTTTTTTTGGTCAAGAGGGAGTAGAATCTATTATTATACACAGCGGCAAGAGGGAGTAGAATATTTTTTTTTTGGTCAAGAGGGAGTAGAATCTATCTATTATTATAAAAAAGAGTTGGTTCTCTCCTGCTGACACGTCAGACGCCATGTCACAAATAGGAAGCATCTCGCGCGGACACATCAGATACGCACCGTATCACTTAAGTTTTGTTCTATCGGAACGGGTTTCGCTTGGGCTTCATCACGCTTATCTAATTTTCTTCGACTTGAGGCCCTCGACACAGTATCCTACGGGAAGAACCCTAAACATATGCTTCTTGGTTCATCGTCTATTGGCACAGCGACTGTCTAGATCCTGTAACGAATTTTGTTTTTAATCATCTTAAATTGTCTTTAATCCCCATCCGCTAAACCTAATTCTCTCATTCGTTGCTCTGTGTCTTATGTAATAGATGTTTCGAGATATTATGATCCCGCATGCTGTTTATTTTCTGGTGGATTTATTTTGATCATTAGCGTTGATAGTGTTTTCTGTGAATCTGAACTGTTATATAGCATTGAGATCGATGGGAGGCAAATTAAGTAGTAATGATTGTGTAATTTTTTTTGTTTAAATCCCTTTTTACGTGTTCTTTATGCAAATTATTAGAAGTAATTCGGTTTGTATGTAAAGATTTTCTGAGTATTTTTAAGCTCTTGCTTGTTGTGATATATTGTTCTAGCTAAGCCACCTACATTATCTGAGATACTCCCGTTTAATCTCAAAGCTGACCAGATACAACGCCAAGAAGAAGAAGAGACTAAAGGGAAAAAGAGGAAGCATGATTCTGATGCTGAGCTTAAAGAAGATTCATCAGATGAAGATGAAAAGAGACCAAAAGAGAGGAAGATCATGAAAGGAGCTAAGAACGTAAAGTCTCGATTCTTTAAAGTCTCTGTTTTGTTACTTCTTTTATACACAGATCTAATTTTGTTGTTGTTGCAGATTGCGATATCAATGGCGGCGAAGGCAAACTCGCTTGCAAGAGAGCTTAAATCCATAAGATCCGACCTGAGTTTCATCCAAGAACGTTGTGGGTTGCTTGAAGAAGAGAACAAAAGACTCAGAGAAGGGTTTGTGAAAAGTGTTTGACCTGAAGAAGATGATCTGGTACTATACAACCTCCAAAAATGCTCTTTTTTCCTCTGTTATGCTCTGTTTCTAACCTGAAGAGAAGGGCTAATTATTTGACTTTTTAGGGTATTGTTCTCATGCACTGGTTTTTATGAGTTTCTTATAGTTATAAACATTTGATTGGTAGCAATTAGATACCGTTATTTGAATGATGCATCATGATTTCATAGTAGATGTCTCAGTTATCTAATAGCTACGTTTTGTTTTATTTTTTGGTTAACAAGATCATGATATTAATATTTGTTGTTTTTATTAGGTGTTAGACAAGCAAATCATAACTGTGGATGATTGAAGCAACTTGACACAGAACAGCTAAGTAATCAATGTTGATAACCACAACAATTGTTCTTTCTTTATGGTATTGATGGTTCTTTCTTTTATCAGTGATCCAGGAAGCTCCACTATTCTATTAGACCATCGTCTATACACAATGGTGAAGACTAAGGGGTTTAGCTTGGATTTGTGTGGCTGTAAGTCCATATTTGTTCAAATCGCAAACACAACTCACATGTTTGAGCCTGATACTAATTTGGCTGCCGTCTTTACTTCTCTCTCAGGTTCATTGGTTAGTGAAGTTTAAAGGAATCTTTTTGGTAGTAGTTTTGATGTCTCAGACTCGGGTTTGAGCTTTGAGATGAATGCTCCTTCTCATAGGACTCGAGTAGGAAGAGCAGTCAAACCAACTCACAAGTTCCAAGAAATGTAATGGACCATGGTTAGATGTAGGAGAAATAGGACCCCTTGTGGCCGAAAAAGCTCCTTACCACCTTTTTAGGAAATTATATACATAATTTTCATGTATTTGTTAGAGAGGTATAATTTCTCGAATGTAAGATCTTATCTATCAATTGTAAACGTTGGGTTTTTAAAAAAAAGAAAAAAAAACTTTGGGTTCTTTCAAAATTAATACATCTGATTCTTCGTTTTCTCTTTTCATAATTCTTTGTATTTATTGTATATAGTTGCGTTTTCTTTCTTTTCATTTGACCACATAATCAAGTAAAGCACCACGAATTAAAACACCATCTTTAATTTTTTTTAGTTTAGCATATTTCTTATTTACTAATTATTTAAATCATATATTTTAATACAACAAAACACTTAATACAAACATTTTAATAATCAGTGACATTTTTAGTTCAACTCATTTATAACCGTTGAAATAAAAAACAAAGTAATTTCGTAGTAGGTAATAATTTTAATATTTTTGGTACTAATAAATTTAATAGTCTAAATATTTAAAATCAGTCATATATATTAAATTCAAATATCATTTTAATCGTAATTTGTTTAAATAATTTATAGCAAATAATATAATTAATAAGTTAAATAGAATACTTTTTTCTAAAAAACAATATAACATTTGTATGTATATCACATCATTTTAATAATTTATGTAAATATTGTAAAATTATTATATTCCAACATAGATAAGTTGGTTTGAAATGGTTATGCAATACAGTAGAACCTCTATAAATTAATAATTTCTATAAATTAATAAATTTCACCCGTTTTAATTTGGATTGGTTCAAAATTTGACACAAAACTATAAAATTATAAGATAGTATTATTTTAAGAAAATTATATGTAAATACATGGTCCCATTAAAAATTAAAAATTATTAATTTTATATATATACATTTTATATAAGTACAAATCTATTATTATATTGTTTTTTAATATTTACAATAGAACTATCTTTATATTTTCTGAACACTTAACACAATAGACAAATCTGATTGCATTTACTAACGGTCGTGTTTGCAATGAATTTTGTCGCCTCATTTCTCTCAGTGAAAGAAGAAACACCGAAAGCATTGAAGGGGACAAGTTCTTTTGCTACATCCGATCTGATTTTTAAAATATTATAAATCTTTTCCGGATATAAAACTCTTATTATATAATTATTAAAAACTCGGATTTATGGCAATATCATTACTATATTTTCTATGAAATTTACTAAAACATGTTAAAACTTAACTAATATATACAAATTTAACTTAAACAAACAATAACCATTCCAAAATTTGTTCAATTTTAACATCCCGCCCGAAGGGCGGGCCGACCCTAGTTATTATTATATACATGGGTGGAAGGATTAAACTGATCTTTAACTTACTGGAACTTTTGTTGGATGTAATTTGTAAATAAAAATACATACATGCAGTAGCTGTTGGGATGATTTGAGTTCTCTTTTTTTTCCCTTCATATCTGTAAGGCAGTAGTTGTTGGCATGTTGCCAAAATTATAAATGTAACTCTGATAGTCTGATCCTACCGATACCAAGGTAGGATCAAATTTGAAAAGACTAAACGTATACTGATTCCATCTTTTAAAAACTTAATTTTCTAAGGTTATAGTTACTGCTGTTACCAAATTTTGGGGTCCATGTCTTTTTATAGTTCTAAATAGTTTAATTCAAAAGAATTGCTTTATACGAGTATTTCTAAGCTTAATGTAGGCTTAATTAAACATGACATATGGTATAACTTATATTATGTCTACACGTTCGGGTCTTAAGATTCGTTTTTTGATTGGTTTTCTTGGGTCCTAGTCTTTTGTGTCTTAGGTATTTGGATCCAATCAAGTACTTAGGAATTTTTTTTTGGTTCAATTTTGAATTGTTTTTTCTCGAATTTGGGTAGGTTCGGATCTATAATTAAGATATATGTAAAATATATGTGATTTCGGATCTATAATAGGTTCATGTCGGGTTTGGGTATTAAGGATCAAAAAAAATCTGGTAATCCATATTAATTTAGCCCAAATTTATCATATGTATCTAAAATTTTGCAAACTAACAAAAATAAACTATTAATAGTTAAAACTAAACCTTTTAAACTCTAACTTTTACATTTAAAATTTCAATTTACTATAAATATCATTAAAATATAAACTAAATATATAAAATAATAATTCTAGATATTTCATGTTTTATGATCGAGTATGAATCGATTCTTATGGGTGGGAATCTTTCGAGTCGGTTATGTTTGGGTCCTGGTCTATTCATGCCGTTTTTTTTTGGTAGAGCATTTTTTTTGTCATCTGGCTAGAGCAATTTTATATTCAATTAAGTATTTATAAAATTTTGGTTCGATTTTAGGTTGGTCCCACTTCAGATGTTTGGGTCATGTAAAATGTCTATGCCAAATTTCTATATAATGTTGGATAAAAATTTATGAAAAATCTATAATAATTTAGAAATATTTTTAACAATTTCACTCCGTGCAAGGCGTGGGTCTCTCCCTAGTTTCATGAATATGGAATGCAATTGCCCTTTTAATAATGTATGCCAAAATACTTAAACTTAACATAAAAATTGGTTTACCTTAAATATTTGAATAGAAAATCAATAGAAATTTTAAGTGTTATTGGTATTTTGATTATCATTTAGCTATTTTAAACATGTAGTTTATTTGTATATATTTCCAAGTATTTTGGAAAACTTAAAAACATCTTATATATTTTGTATATTCGTTTAGATATTAAATTTCAAAATAATTAATATTATAAGTATACAAATCTGGTTCGAATATACTTGGACACCCTAAATATTTCGGTTTGGATCGGATTTGGTTCTAGTTCTCTAAATACCAACAATTTTGAACCCGTTCGGATATCTAACCAATTTTAATTAAAGTTCAATACTACTTTTCAGGTTGGTTTTGGTTCTAGTTCTCTTAATATTTCTCCCAATCCTATATTTTTTATTGTAACAAAATTTTAAATGAAGTGATAATGGTTCATATTTATTTTGGGTATGCAACAATTTTAAATCAAAATCACATTCTATGTATGTGATCCGTTTAACTAATCATTAAAAATTATTCTAGGCACATATTTATTCTTTTTCATTGTTGTGACGAAGAGAAAAGAGAGTTAGGAAAGAAAATTTATTGTGCAATCTATGTTCTCGCTAAGTGATTTCAAAAGCTTTAAAATAAATCTCTGAAGTATCGATCTCTTGTAAGATTTTTAAAAAATATTAATTAATAAGATCTTACACTTAGTAAAGCAATAAATTCTTTCTTAATTAATATATATGAGGTTAGAATAATCACATAAATCAAATCAATACTTCTTGTTTATTTACAATATTTTTTTGGTAAGTAAATCAAAATAATGATTTTATTTATTTTCTATGGTATATAATTAAATTTTGAATTATATTGAGATAGATATATAATATATTTCAATATAAATATTTATTTTCATATGGTTGTATTAACATTTGTATATTTTTGTAACAGAAAAATTTAAACCACTAATCCCAATTTTTTGATTTGATAGTTTTTCATTGGAAATTTCAAAATCAAAATATTTCTGTATTTTTATATTATAGATATAAATTTAAACAATATTAATATATGAATATATATTAAATGATAATTCATATTCATACGATTTTATGATCATTTGTATCTTGTTATAACAAAAACAAAATTCATTCATTGATCACAAAAATTTTAAAGTGAAATTTTCAATGTTTTTAGTAATTTATAGTCATTTAAAAAAATAAAAGTATAACAGATAAGAAAAAATCTAAATTTTTTTATTATATAGTTGATGTGATTGTTTAATTTCTTTTAATAATATAAATTTTTTTTTAAAAATGAGAGAGGATATAAAAATGGGCAATTCTCTCAAATAGCAATTTTTAAGTTTTTTCATAAAAATAGCACTCAGAAAATAAAATACCAAAATAGCCCTTTTTGTTTTGAATTTTTTTTTTTTTTTTGAAATTTGAAACTCATACCCAAAACCCACCTCTTAACTATAAAACCTAAGTCTAGATTAGCTAACCCAAATGGTATAAATGCATATTTTACCCTTTAATAAAACATATTTTAGTCATTTTTTCTCTTTGAGTTCTATTTTTATGAAAATAAACTAAAAATGGGCTATCCAAACAAATTTCTCTACCAAAACAGTTATAAAACTTTATTATTCATAATCATTAATTGTTATATATATTTCAATCATATTAGGTAATCCTGTAGTTTTTATTTAAAGAAAGAATTGATAATATTCTTTTATACACTAATAATATATATAAGAATGGACCAACGTATTTTTCTAAGAAAAACGAACAAAATGCTACCTAGATTATTGATTTAAAGATATTAAATAATTTTAAAAAACAAAAATAATTAAAAAATAAAATAATGTTAGTTTTAACGATGCTAACGCCCATAGCTAAATCCTAAACTCAAATTTTAGATCCTAAACCAAAATTTTAAACCTAAACCATAAATTCTAAATCCAAATTCTATATCCTAAACCCAAATTTTAAACCTAAATCCTAAACCCAAATCCTAAACCCTAAACCCAAACCATAAATCCTAAACCCAAAAACTAGACCCCAAACCCAAACCCTATACCCTAAACCCAAATCCTTGACCTTAAATCCAAACCCTGAAATCTTAAATCAAACCTTAATTCCTATCCTTAAATTCAAAGGAACAACTTCAAAATTAACCCAAACATTTAGGATATAGGATTTGGGTTTACAGTATAGGGTTTGGATTTTATGATCTGGGGTTTGAGTTTAAGGTTTTGGATTTAGGGTCTATAATTTGGATTTAAGATTTAAAGTATAGGATTTGAGTTTAGGGTTTATATTTTGGGTTTAGGATTTAAAATTTGGGTTTGTTGTCTAGGGTTTGGATATATGGTATGGGTTTGGAGTCTAGGTTTTGGGTTTAGAACTTATGGTTTGGATTTAAGGTTTAGAATTTGGGTTTAGGGTTTAGGTTTAGGATTTATGGTTTAGATATAGAATTTGAATTTATGGTCTAGAGATTGAGTTTATGATTTAGCTGACGGTGTTACCATCATTAAAACTGGCATTATTATTTTTAACTAGAGATTTTCCCGGGCTACGCCCGGATATTTTTCTAAGTATTAATTTAGTTTAGTTTATTATAGAATCTGTATTTGACTATATATTTTACACTTAGACTGAATATGCTATATAAATTATCAGAAAATTTGCAAACTTTTGTATTATTTTGGTGACTAAAATTTTAAAATTCAAAAAATAATTCTTCCAATGTCAAAATACATATAAGTTGGTAATCCTAGTTAAAATTCAATTATTTATTATTATTTTCAATTATTCAATTCCACTTAGTCACTTATAGACGTGTTAAGTGGCAAAAAATCATGGATTTCTATGGGTTTCGTAGTGATTAGTTATTGAGTCTATAATTGTTTTTTGATCACACTACGGTTATAAAAAAATCAATTATTTTTATCTCTTTTAATTGAGTGTTATGAAAATATGGTTAAATTAACATATAATACAAAACTTTTTTTAACGTTAAAATAAACCAATATATATTAAAAATTAACTATTGATTATTTATTATTTGGTGATAAGAGAATCTATATGAATTCGTTCTTATGTGTTTAGGCAGTAGTGAAATGAAGAACAATTGAAATATAAATGAGTGATGTAGATTAAAAAAATCCTAAAATTTTAACAAATAATTTTGTTTATATGCAGCAAAAAAATATTTAAAATATAATAATATTCTCTAAGAGATATTTGTATGTTTTCCCCAAGAAAATCCTTATAATATAGTTGGTTTTATTAAAAAAAAAAGGTTGACAATGTATGTCTTTTTCAATGATTGCATTCAATCATGCTCACTAATTGAAATTCCAGTTTAAATTTTCAGTCTTAGGGCTGGGGAGAGGGGATCACAGCGTGCCATGTACAAACCTCAATATTATTCATATAATCTCCATGGTTCATATATTATTATATAATTTACCTTGGAATGAAAAAATCAGTGTTTTGTTTGACAAAAAAAAATCAGGGGGGTGTATTCAATTTAACATTTGATGTGATTTGATTTTTAATGGAGTTTTAGATGATTTTAATAAGTTGCAGAGATTTAAGTGATTTTTGTTAAATTACTCTAGAATATCACCTAAAACCATGGGATTTGAGTTTTAATTTTTTTAACTAAGAAACTCCACCCAAACACTCTAAAATCACCTCAAAACTTTAAAACTCCACAACTTAAAATATTTTCAATAACAGTGGATTTCAGAGTACTTTGCGAAATGTCAAGTTCAATAACAGTAGATTTTAAATGAGTTTTTAAAATTCATGTTTGAATAACAGTGGATTTGTCATTTTAATACAAATCACCTAAAACTCTCGGTTGAATACACCCCCCTCAGTGTTTTTGTAGATACAGAATGAATCATATGTGGCTTGTACTTGCAATAATAGAAAAGCATAAGTAATTGTTATCAGTTAAGCAGAATTCTTTAAATCTAAATCATTGAACAGACTTACGCTATTTAATTTTCATTGTTTAACTTTCACTAGATCATGGCCTGCGCGGATTAATCTTTTGATTCACATATTTTATATACATGTTGTATATTATTTAAGATTTATAATATAAAAAGTTAGAATGATCCGGAACAAAAAAAATCGATCCGGACAAAAAAGTCAAATACCTACTTAGATCCAAATGTTGAGAACTCGAAGAACTCATATCTGAAATGAACAGATTTATACCCGATCCAGTAAGCTAAATTTCAAACATAATATCTTTTGTTATATTTTTAATTCATTTTTTGGGTTGCTGAGATTTACTATTTATTCGGAAGATTTTTGGCTAATTTAATGGTATATATTCGTAGGTTTCTTTTTTTCTTAACATGAAAAAAAAATTTGGGTCTTGATTAAATTTATCTTATATAACAAATTGATGTTATAAATAATTTTTATAAAAACTAATTTGTAACAGTAATATCATTTTGTTATAAATTAGTATATCATGGTTTATAGGTTCAAAGTATAGAGTTAGTCGTCTTTATAGTATTGCTAATATTGATAGATGCAAGTTAATGAATACATATAATATAGTAAAATATATACAATATAAGAGAACATGCATAGTGGATATAATAATAAGGTAAGAAGTGAAAAACTATAGTAATGGTTGATATTAATTATTTATAAAAAAGGTATGTTTAATAATAAGTAGATTAATATAGCATTAATTCCATAAGGTCCAACTTTAAAATCTACCTAGAAGAAGTTGTAATGTTTCTGTTTTAATAAGATAGATGACTCCAAGTCTCCAACCAATTGCATACAGGAGAAATAAATCTTAAGAAAAACACTTTACAAAGTTCTGAAAATTTCTCATTTGTCTCATTTGTTTCTGTAAACATCAAAATGTCTCCCTTCTTGAGCATGTACTACGTCATTTCTTGCTGCTTGAAGTAACAATAATCCTCTTCGTCCACCAGCACAAGATTCAGATAATACTTGACATTGATGTTCTGAGAATATGGTGTGTCTTTTCCTGCAAAGAAAAAACAAACTCGTGAACTTTGTAATCTACCTCCATTAAATTGTACCGTGTTTCCTTCTTCACTTGCCTTTCCAAAGAAACACTTCCTACATTTATAGAAAGCATTAGATATGTGCACATAAGCACATGTATCATCTAGTAGAATATCCATTTACAGTGATCAAATCTTTGATCACCTTCCTAGCAAGTGACCATTGTTCTGCAAGACAGCACACATATAACCAAGTCACAAAATTTAAATAATAACCGAACCAATACAACATATGTGTGCAAACTATATGAAAATAGGAGCATCTAGTAATAATAAGCAAAAAAGAATTTCTTACTTAAGCTTCAGAAGTGTACTCAATAACAAACAAACTCACTAATATGAATATCGTGAAGGTTTTGGTTCTAACAAAATGATCCAAAGACACTAATAAGTTATCAAAACCCATCAACTTATCCGATACAAAAGCTTAAAAAGACTAAGCACACCATAAAGAGCTTATCCATATTCAACCCATCGAAAAGAACCAATAACTGAAACAGAAGATAATGATAACTATCCACACAATTGAATTAGCTTTTCAAAGCTAGAAAAAACACATACGATGTAAGAGCTTTTCCTCTGAAAAGTTTCAAAATTTTAGTAAATTACACGAAGACTATCATACAGAGTAGGAGTGATCAATTTTAACTTGCGAGCTTTACACAGTTACATGCAGTGGCCTAAAATTGAACTAAGTTAAAAATTAGAGAGGAAACTTACTGTTGAAGGATGCTTTGTCGGTGATATCATACGCAAGCGAAATTCCCATGGCTCCACAGTACTAAGCTGTAATAAGAAGAAACCACATTAATGAGTACTACAGGTTCCAACCATAGTGAGGAAAGATACAGAGTGCATATATAATGGTAAGAAGAATTGAGATGCAAAATCTGGGATTTACAAAAACCAAAAAAAAGAGAGAAACCAGTTGTGACAGTCCTGAATCGCTCCTGTCTGGTAGTATCCCAGATTTGCAGCTTAATTCTCTCTAATCCACTCAATAGCCAGTATCTTCAAATTAATTATTCAAAGATTAAAAAAAAGGTACTTGAGTGACTATTGACCACTACAAAGAGCACTTACAAAGAGTGTCATATACGCGATCATACTTAATAGTTGTAATGAAAGAGATCAACATGGTTCTTTGCATAAGTGACTTTTGCATTCCTTTGATCCAATTCTGTTTGATCAAAAAAATAAAAAGAGCAACAAAATAAAAAATTATGATTTAAGAGAAGATAATATATGATAGGATATTATCTACTTCTTATGCTTTCCATCGCCGAGTTTATAAGATGGTTTGGTGCCTACACTCATCAAGAGAAACCATCATGAGATTATCTTCATAGAGACAAACAGATAGAGATGTAACACCCACCATTACAAAACTCGATTGAGATGCGGCGCTACAATAGATATAAATTAAAGAACATGAAGACAAAAGCACAAGCAGCAGCGCCAGTTTCCAAGAGCTTAAGGTCCCTCACTCATCATTTTTAATCTTCGCTACCATAAGCTTTGTATATCTTCCTACAATGGAAAAGATTGAACACAACTCCATTTGAATTGCATTACCACATACCAAACTGTTGATTAAATCAGTTAATCATATGAATATGAATTATTGCTAATGTTGCTCATTAATGACTAAACAAATGAAGTGACCATTCGTCTTCTCTAATTAAGGGCCGGATTCAGATTCAATTTTCTTATGCAATATTTAGATTTAGTTAAAATTACAGATCACATATCCTTTGGTCTCCCAGTAATTCTGACATCAACAACATTCATAGTTGGTACTATACTCAGCTAATCATAGTATTGTGAAACCAGATTCATGTGCTGATTATATTCAGTTTATAGCTATTTAATTGGAGAAGCGATTGGAAAGTTACCTGATATGGCGGAGGAATGCTGATGTAACCAATGCAGAGAACTTGTGATTTGGAAGTAATAGAGATCAAACAGTGAGAAGAATATTTCGATATTGAATATGACAATGAACTTTTATATTGACAATATGAAAAGGGGCAAGGTGAGGAGTTTTTACATGGTTGTAGTTGGAGAAAAGATTCAGTGAAGAAGCTTATATAAGTGGAGAAACCAAGGAAGGTGAAAGGATAGCATGACTCGTAATAACTCCAAGAAACGGAATCGAGAACGACGATGATGAAACGGAATTAGGTCTCGATTAAGAACATGTATGACATGGCAAAAGAAAGCTCTATGATTTGTTGATTTAATTTGCCGAGGTGGATAGACTATCCTTTCAGGATATTCTCCTTTTAGTATTGTACTAGATTTTATACTCGCGCTACGCGCGAATCTGTATTAATATTTTTTTTACTTTTATAATAACTTTAAAACTAATTATTTATCTGATTTATATAATTATTTTATCTGAAACATGATTCGTTGATTTTTTTTTATTTATGTTTATTTTATAACTATACCCTCTTATTAGCTATTTAGTTTTTTAAATTTTAAATGTAATATTTATGTTTATAAACATATTCATAATTTTTGAAAAATGTTAATTTGTATTTTGAAATATTATATAAATTTCTTGATGCATGTAAACTGCCAATACATTATAATATTTTGTGAAACATTTTACATATATTTTACTTGTCTACATAAACGATTAAAGTGTTTTAAAAAAACATAAAAGATTAAACTATCTTGCATAATATCTAATTTTTCTTAATAGTCAAAAAACTTTACTTGATGTAAAATAATATGTGAATTAATAAAATTTAGAATCTATAGTATTAGAGTTATCTACTTGATGTAATTAATAATTTTTATTTTAGTTAAGCTTGTATGATCATATAATGTAATATATTATAATTTATTTTTTGGTACAGTAGTCAATATTTGATTTTTGGTGTTTACATGAAGATTTTTGGGATACTTTGAAACTTTTACATAATTTTGATAATTGTTTTTCTTTTCTAGTTGCTAAATACTGACAATAAAATAGCAAAAATCTTAGATAGCGTATTCATTGTAATCTTGAGACTTTTTTTTCTAAATGTTCAAAATCTGTAATTTTGTATGTTTTTAGTTTGTTGATTATAATAATTAGATAGTATATTTATTTTCATAAATTCATATTGATTGTTCCTTCTATCATTCTTTTATGTTATCTTTCATGCTAATTTATTGTTATAAATTTTATTTAAAATCTTAATAACTTATTTGACGTGCTTGCTTAGGCTCTTTATTATTAATCTACCTTATAAACATTATGCTCTAAATATTTTTCTTCGATATAACTCAACAAAGAGCATTGTAAATTTTATATGTTTTATGAGGTGCATCAGACTAATGAATAAATGATTATAAGAGTTCATGTAGTTTGCTTTAAAAATAATAATTTTTAAAAATCTTGTAAATCACACCATGTTAAATTGATTTCAGTATAGTTTATTTAGTTAGTTTCTATGAATATTTTGACTGTAACTGCCTAAAATAATATTTGTCAAAACATAAGATAATAGTGTTGATTAATATTAAAATATTAATGGATAAATAAATTTGTTAATTTCTTTTGATTGATCAAAAAAAATTGAATTTCATAAATAAATTGTGGCTTGGGCCTCTCACTTTATTCTCTTACTTAACATTTTTAGAGAGAGCAGTATATCCAGTATTTTCTGGTGTGATATACTTTTATCTATCGGATTTTGTCTTCGGCTTGTATGATTTACACTCCACTGCAGAGTTTTTCGTTTTCGTTCAATGTTATTATTCATCCACTTCAAACCATATATTTCTTGATGTGTTCCTTGTTCATGAGGATTATGAGATTTTTGATTTGGATATTATTAAAGAAAATACATTTGATATTGATTTCTAATTTAATTTAAAAATACACTTTCTGAAATTTTATTTTCAAGAGTATATTTTCTTTTGTGTTCTTGCAAGTAAAAATCGTGTATTATTTATAATTTATTTTAATTCTTCTTTTGTTAAATTTCCAAATATTTAGTATATATATGAGTCAATTCCATTTTAATGATTTATTTATTAGTTTGCCTTATTTGATGTTGAATTCTATTTATCAATTATAATTTTCATATTTTATTGGTGGTTTTAAATTTTATATGGATATTTTCAATGACTTATAGCCTCAACTTTTATATAGTATAGATAAAATAACGATTTAACATATTTTGGTGTTTTAAAATAATATGTGAATATTCTCAATGATTTATAGCCTCAACTTATATATAGTATATATGTTATTTCAATAGCATATAACCTAAACTTTGAAACCATGAGTCAAAATTATTATTTATAAATTTTTAAAAGCCTTGCATTTTCAAAAACTAATTCTTATTTTATATTTTATTTGAATGTTAAATGTCGAAATATTATATATATTAAGTGAGTTTATATATAATGTTTTACTTTTATTAAGTTTCTTTGTTTGATATTGGTTTCTATTTTATTTTTAAATGAAAATTGTTTTAGAAATATTGACATTTTTGAAAATAAAAATTTAAATAATAACTTTTCAAAATATAATTGATTATTTCAAATTCTGTGTGGACACCTTTAGTGCTTATAGCCTCAAATTTCTTTTATAATGAACTTTTATATAATATAGATTTATGTTAAATTTCCAAATAATTTGTATATATATATATATGAGCCAATTCCATTTAATTAATTATCTAATAGTTTGCCTTTTTGACACTTAATTCCATTTTGTATCAAAATAATCAATTTTGGAAATTTTAACATTTTTAAAAATAGTAAACTAAAATTGTTATATTTATATTTTGATTGATTGCTTATAGTCATGTCCTATATGTATATTCTCAATGGCTTTTTAGCTGTCAGTTTTTATATAGTAAATAAAATGACGATTTAGCATATTTTGGTGTTTTAAAAATATTATGTGAACATTCTCAATTATTTGTACTTTCAACGTATAAATAGTATATGCTATTTGTCAATATTTTCATTAGCATATAGCATAGAATTTGAAAATTATAAGTTAAATTTATTTACTTATAATTTTTTTGAAAGCCTTGTATTTTTTAAATTAATTATTATTTTATATTTTATATTATATTTTAAGTTTCGTAAAATATTTAAATATTAAGTTAACTTATTTATAATGTCTTACTTTTGTAAATTTACCTTATTTGATATTAATTTATATTTTAGTCTAAAATAAACAATTTTTTGGTAATATTGACATTTTTAAAAATAATAAACAAAAAATCTGATTTTGCATATTTTTTATTGGTGGTTTTAAATCCTACGTGGACGCTCTCAATGGCTTAAAGCTTCAACTTTTATATAGTATATAGCCTAAATTTTGAAAATCATAAGTTAAATTTATTTAATTATAATTTTTCTGAAAGTCTTGTATTTTTTAAATTAATTATTATTTTATATTTTATATTTTATTTTAAGTTTTGAAAAATATTTATATATTAAGTTAACTTATTTATAATGTCTTACTTTTGTAAATTTACCTTATCTGATATTAATTTATATTTTAGTTTGAAATAAACAACTTTTTGGTAATATTGACATTTTTAAAAATAATAAACAAAAAATCTGATTTGGCACACCCTTGTTGATGTTCCGTGATTCCCAAAAGTGAATCACTCTTGCAAGAACTTCATTCTTATTAAAATCATTTCTTAGACCATCAAAAACCAAAGAAAAAGCAGAAGCCACCATTGCGTAATTATATTTTTTTCTTTCTCAGTATTTCTCTATTTTCCAAAGTAAATCTTGAAAACTTTCGGAATTCTAGACAACTATTTATAGTCACCTAATACTTCATTTATTAGAAAGTTTCTTCTTTTATATATTAAGTGAATTTCCCTTTTAGATGTTTTAGTTTTTGTTAACTTAATATTTTCTTTTTATTTTCCATTTTTCTATATCAGTTACCATTTATTTAAGTAAGTTTTCAAAATTTAATATTTATTTTTCTTAGTTTATGTTATATATATAATATTATTTTCGTATTTTTAAAATCTTTTTGGAAATATTAACATTTTAAAAATAATAAATTAAAAATCTGAATTTTTTTCTTATATATTCATGTTAATATGACATTTTTATATTCATGTTATATATTCCCTTTTTTTTGTTAACTTAACTATTTTCTACTTATTTTCCATTTTTATATAGTATAGATTTATTAAAGTAAATTGTCAAGTTTTAGTATATTTTTTTTTAGTTTATGTTATATATATAATATTAATTTCTTTTTTTTTGGGAAAATTAACATTTTAAAATTAATAAATTATAAAAACAGAAAATTTTAATATTTTGTTTTAGGTTAAGTTATATATATAATATTAATTTCGTATTAAAAAAGAATTTGGAAATAGTAACATTTAAAAAAAAATAAAAATCTGATTTGTCGTAATACGATTGGTCGTTTAAAATCCTATGTGGACGCCTTCAATGGCTTATAGCCTCAACTTTTATATAGTATAGACTAGATTTTTAACTCGCGCTACGCGCGAGTCTATATTAATAATTAGTATCATTGTATACTAATATTAAGATAATATGCATTTTATATGAAACTTTATTCAATGTGTGCTTTATTATTTTTCATATTTAGACTTTTATACAATTATATTCTTTAATAACTAATATTTAGATATCTTCTTGTTGACCCAAAAATATCTTATTTTGTGTATGTAAATTTGTTGTATATTTATAAATGTGTTTAAATTTTTTAATAATATTTTTAGAAAATTATATTAACTGTTATATTCATATTAATTAATATTACACTATAATAATTATTTTATTATATTTTTATCTACCTTTCTATTTGAAGGACATACAAAAAGTAATGCAGATGCACAATATCTAACTTTACTTTGTATTTACCAAATTTTTACAATAAAATTATAATTATTATATATTTTGTGCATATGTAATTGAAATATTCATTTTTAATTCTATTGAATGCATATCTGGTAGTATTATATTTAGGGTTGTTCCATAAAAATGTTTTTTATTAGCTTAATGAATATTTTGATTATTATTCTTGAAAATATTTATGTAAAAATTTTATTCAAATTTTAATTGTTGATTAGCAAATAAATATGTTAATTCATTTGATTGATAAAAGTCAGTTTGAAACAACATAGATAAACGATTTGAAAACACATAGATAAACTACATGTTTAACAATATATGACCTTACATAAGTTTTTTTGTTTAATTTCATTTCTTTTGTTTTAAAAATTATCCTTATCTTATTTTTATTTTAATTTGAGATAAATAATTTTCTGACATTTAATATTTAAATATAAAATTAAAATGCTGATATTGTATATTATTGCCATGAATTTTTTAAATTATATGTGAACACTATAAATAATATATATCCTAAGATTTACTTTCTATTATTTCATTATTTTTCATTTTTTACTAAATTTAATATTGACTTCTTTTTTTTAGGAAATAACATCAATTTTTAAATCATATGGTTTTCAGTATGTAATTAAAATTGCTTTAGATTCTTATATTTTTATCATTTAAAATAATTAAAATCAAACTGACACCGACAAAGTTTGACACCGACGGTTGGAGAGGTCACGCGGAGGAAGATGAGATGCGACACCGCATACAGTGACGATGCAGTGGCGACTGATATATATATTCGCCGCGAAGGAAGAGTTTGGAAACTGAGCCAGAGATCGAGTCGGTCGGCGGCGAAACTACGTCAGATTTCTTTGTCTGGTTTTGTATGAAGGTATACACTAAAATTCAGACAAACCACCACAGCTTGGTAATTGAACTTGCTTGAAATTACCAGTGGAAGAGGACCAAAAAGCAAGGTGAAGAAGAACATAGTTTTTTGAATTGCAAATAATTTTCAGGATTTCAGCAAAAAAAAAAAAATTTCTTGACTGCAAGCGATGGTTGTGAAAGAAAGAAAAAAGAGAGAAATGATGAAAGAGGGAATATATATATTAAAAAATCATTTAATTAGAATTGTTCTTTAGTTAGATATCTTTAGCAATTTATTAATAAAATATTAGATCTAGTTGAAAAAAGTGTGTGTAGCAATATGTGACTTATGCTGAAATAATAAACTCAAAAGTGACCTCCAGTGTTAAAAGCTCATTAATATATAAGAGATCTGCTTTTGTGTAGAAGTTAACTGATGAAACCATTTATCGCTGAACTTCATTCTGTAATTTATCTATACTATTAAAGCAGAATCCCGAATAGGATTCTGCCCTTGAGTTTTCAAGTTATTTACCAAGGAATGCCATTGCCTTTTTTGAAATAACATTAATATTGATTTTATGGTAATTGTTTGATAAATACAACATAATATTCCTTATCTACCTTAAATGAAAACTAGCACTTAATTACTTTGATTTTGGCCAAACGATATCTTTTTGTTTTACGAAACCAAACAATATATTTTATATTTTGAGAATCTACAACTTCTTATTGGTGTCGTCTGACTTTTATTGCTCTGACGAAAATCAAAACACTTATTATTAATCTTGTGTTTTACAATATTATTGCTATTATACTGTTACATTTGATATTGTCATCCAAAGACATACATGGAGGAGAGTCTGCACGGTCAAAACAGCAAAAAAGTTAAGATTATTCATTATATATTGTTAGTATTTTTGCTAGGTTTTTGAATTTTTGATATAGAGTTAAGAATTGCGAAAGAAAAAAAAATGTTAAAAGGAAAAAATACCAGATCTGTTTCATATCTCTTTTTTTCCCTTTACAACATTACTTTCAGATTATTTTTTTCGGAAATAATGCCAACGGTTATAACGAAAATAAGACAATATTGACTATTTATGTTTTAGTCTGCACAAAATTTCGATAGCTATTAACAAAACATATTTAGTTAACCCACTTTAATTTGGATTCAAATAATTTAATTCCACTAATAAAATCCAATAAATTATGGAAGTCCACTTGGTCCAGTAGTTTGATTAAAGTTTCATTAATGCTTATATACGAGGAGGTCTGGGTTTCAATTTCCGGAAAAAGCAGAATTATGCAAATTAATGGAGAAATGGCTTACAAAATATCTGTAACATGGCGTAAGGAATACCGTCAAGCATGGATCCGATAGGGCAGTTCAGATAATACAGTCAGATGTGAATCCTCATAAGGTAAGTATAATTGTCGGCTGTAGAATCATATGTAATATTTCTCAGAGTTTGTAATAGCATAATATATCCAGCATTAAAAAATTTCCAATAAATTAAGACTATGTAATGTATAATCAGAAATTTTATTAAATATAAATATAGATATAGTAGGGTACAAAATGTGAAAAGGGCAAACTCATAAATTTTTAAAACTATAAAGTATTTATAAATATACTAGGTTTTCAACTCGCGCTACGCGCGAGTTTGTTTTAATAATCTTAAATTTTTTATTTAAATATCTTTAAAATAAAATATAAACATTTTTATTTGTATATTTAATTTTTTACACAATTATGTTCATTACATAGCTAATATTTTTATATTTTTTGTTTGTATATGTAAATATATAACTCTATCGATAATAGTATATATTTTTTTTATTAATCACAATTTGAAATAATTATATAGACTGTTTCGATGAATCTTAATTAGTTACTACTGCATTTTTATAAATAATTTTACTATAATTTTTTTTTTCATTTTAAATGTCATAAAGATTACTTCATATGCATAGTTATAACTTTGGTTTGCAATTACAAAACCTATAAAAAAATAAGTATGACTATTATACGAAAAAGGATTCTCAGCTACATGAATTATGCATCACTACATTGCCAAAACCAACGACATGAACTATATGATTACATGACTACATCTCAAAACTATCATGTTTTATGTTGCTAACACCATCAAAATCTATCTAATAGCTAAAAAGTTTTGTTTGATTTTAAACCCGACAATTTCTAATGAGGTTTTAACATATTATCACATGTACTCGGATATATAAAATCAATTTTGAATTATTGATTTTCGTATTTATTTTTCTTTCGATCTCTTGTATGTTTGTTATAGTCTATTTCTAAGAGTTTAGTTGATAAACTTCTTACCAAATCTTGCTAGATCGATTTCAAATCTGAAACATCTTTTACTATTGGAAGGATGTTTATGGTGTAAGCAACATAACACCTCAAGGATGTTGTCAAGTGAATCATATACTTTATTTTGTCCTAGATACATTTTGTTTTCCTAGATGTGCATCCATGAAATCGCATATAGTTTATATAGCTCATAATCATTTTTCTATTATTATATACTTATCGTGTGCATAAATGAATATGTCTTTGAAATAATATAATTTTATTCGTTTAAATACATATTTGATAGTATAATATTTATAATTTTTTAGTCATATTTATTTTGATGAAATTGAAATAATATTAAATTGTTTTTGTTAGATATAAGAAAAGGAAATAAATAGAGATTTTTAACTACGGTTAAGTGTTTTAAATTAAAATAAGAATTTATAATAGTAGATATATTTTCTACTTGATTTGGTCATAATATAATTTATTGTCGAAAGTATGATGGTTTATTAGTTCACATATTTTTTTCTTATTGCTTGAAGTTTGTCAGAATTTCATTGTTTTCAATTTATTCATTAATTTCCCATAATACCAATTGATTAATGTATCATGAATATTTTTTATATCTTTCTCATCAGTTGTCGCAGAGATTATAGTCTAATGTTAATACTATTAAAAATATTGATAAAATTTTAAATAATTTATTTGGTTTAGAATTTTTGTGTTTTAACATATTTTATTAAAATTGTTTAATAAAACTCATGTGAAATCATTTTAAAATTATATGTTACGTTGATCACATAATAAAGTTTCATAAACACAGATTGTTTTCAATTTTATTTCTAAATTACATCAAAGAAGTATAAATAGTCACCATGTACGTGTTTTATTGTTAATGAGTTATAATTTTTAGAATACCTAAATTTTCAGGTATGTTTTATTAAATCTTATTTGGTTAGTTTAATGAAGATTTAGATTAAAACTTTCTACGAACATTTATTTTGAAACATAATATATTAATTTTTCAAATTTTAATTGTTGATGAGTAAAGTAAATTTAAATTCATTTGATTGAAAAATGTAATTTAAAATCACATCAGTAAACAACATGTGTCTTACATGTGTCTTACACATGTGGATTACTTTCACCATCATTTATTTTTAATAAAACTTTATACTTATTATTGTAAGTCAAAAAATGAATTGGCTACATTAAAAAGGACCAAAATTAATAAATTTTGATGCTAATTTAACATATTTTGATATTCTAAATTATATGTGAATATTTTTTTAATAATATATAGCATCTATCCTAAAACGTCTGTGTAATTTGGTTTTCTTGTTTTTTAGATTAATTATAAATATAACTAATTTATTAGACGTAATACTTTAGACTCATTATTTTTTCATCTTTGTTATATATATATATATATATATATTTATAAGAAATCATCATGTGGTTTATTTTATTGTTAATGACAGTAATATAAGATGATAGTGTTGATTACAATTTCAAAATTTAATGAGTAAATAGATTTGATAATTTCTTTTGATTGAAAAAATCAGTTTAAAATTCTTAAATAATATTTTTATACAATATGTGTTTCACACAAGTGAATTATTCTTACATGTGGTTCCTTTAAAATAAATGTTTTATAAGTCAAAATAATAAATTGGCTCCGTAGGAAGAAAGAAAAAAAATTGAAACCAGCCATTGTTTTAAAATTGTTTAAAAACCATGTAAAACCTATTATAAATTTAGATAATTATTTATATTCTATACAACTACTTTAAAATCTATATTAAATTTCATGTTCAATTTCTCCTAATTTTATTAGTCTTTAAATTTTGATATTATTATATTATTATATTATAATATATACAATATTTTATGCTTCAACATACTTAGAACAAAAGGGTTTATTAATGTCTTTGACGTTTTTTCACCAATAATAGCATGTATATTATGTTAACATAAACTCCCCTATATTTGTTTATATATTGATTTGCTTTTTATTTTTAAAATAAATATGTTATTCTGAAAATCTTGATATTTTTAAATTCTGTGTGTAAATTTTTAATATTATGTAATATCAACTTTTAAAATAAGTGTGTTTTAAATTCTTATAATTTAAATTCTTGAAGTTTATATTTTTTAAGATATTTTAGTTATTTTTATATTAAGTTTCCAAAATGTGTTATATATGTCAATTTAATTCTTTGTAGTGAGTTTAAAAGTTTATCTTAATTTATATGAAAATTTATTTTATTTTAAATAATAGGTTTTTGGAAATTGTTGACATTTTATTTTATCTCATTTCATAAAAGATTCTATCAAATCCAATGTGGTCATCATCCTTCGAAAAAACTATTACTGAAATCAAAGTCAGTCGTCTTTCTAATCTCGCAGTCGGTGCAACATGGGTAGACCTAGGCAAGTCCTAGGTGGAGCAAGTGCCATAAGAGAAATTGTTTTTTCCATTAGTTGAATTGAAAATCAAAGATCTTAAAATGGCTTATAATCTTCAATGCCTCCATACACCTTTGGTTACACTTTGTTATTTTATCAAGTCTACCCATATTGTGAAATTTGCTAAATCCACCTCTTGGTGCAATGGATCCAGTCCAAGATCAACCGATCTTATAATTTCTCAAGAAGCGTCAAGATTCACCACTCATCTGTTCTCACATTCATTGCCTTTAATTGGCACACTGAGTCGAGGTTTAACTACTTATAGCCTTCTCCCTACAGCTTTCTCTTCAGCTCTTCGGCTTGTTTATTGTTAAGCTCATATATAGTAATCAATATTGTAATTTATTATATTATCTCCGTGTAACAAAGCCATTATGTTTCACTTGTATTTGATGTTTCTTTTACCAAAATAGGAGTAAATCTCTTAGCCGCTTCAATTTTTGATATATACATAATTATTTATTTGTTTCGATTCTCTCTTGCTTGAATTATAATAAGAGTAATTTATCCAAAGAGATCATATATATATATATATATAAATTGACAACATGCCATGGAAGTTAACTAATTAAAAATTTTGTTGAAACCTTTAATATTACTTTTAGCCTAGTTTTCGATTTTTATCATTTACTTTTACATTACTAAAAGTCATCGCTGCAAAGTATTTGTTTTATATTATTAAAATTATTGACTATAATTTATTTTTAGCAATTTTCATTCAATTGCCTATGTCACAAGAGAAACTCAAAATGTTAATTTTGTTGAACATATTAAAAATAATAAAACGTTTTTGAATAGGGGTTTAACTAACTAATGGTATCGACCAACCCAATATAGACAACTTTTTGGAAATATTGATTTTTGATAACAGTAAATTAAAATAATGACTTGTCATATTTTGATCTGAGTTTTAAATCATATGTGTTTTCACTTCCTATAGCTTCGATTAAAAACTTTCGTATTCTATTTTAAAATGTTAATTTTCCAAAATAAAAACTATATATATTCAAAAACATATTGTTGGTTTATGTTATTTAAATGTAATTTAAAATTATAAGTGATTTAAATTACTATACATTTAAATTTTACAAAGTTTTGTATTTTAAGAACATATTTTCAGTTTCTAAAAAATCATATATATTAATTGGTTTATATTGATTTTTTTTATTAGTAACTGTATTTTGATGGATTTCTATTTTATTATAGAAAACTATATATTTGTAACTTTTTATTCAAAAATAATAAACTAAAATAATGATTTAGCATATTATAATTGGTGATTTTAAATCATATGTTCAATGGCTTATAGCCTCAACATATTATAAGAAGAAGTATTTTTTTGTTAATATTACAATTCTAATTTTCATTTTCCATTTTACTATAATAATACCATTTAAAGCAAGTTGTCAAATGTTAATACTTATGTTATTAATTCAAGTTATATATATAGTATTAATTTCGTTTCATTTATATATTGGAGATATTAACATTTTTTAAAATAATAAAATAATCTATTTTCTACTTTGACTACTTTAACATTAATTTCTATTTTATTTTGGTATAAAATGTATTTTAGATTTATTATATCTAAAAATAAGTAATTTTTTGGTACTATAACTATTTTGATTTTCCATTTTTCTATAAAAATTACCATTTATTTAAGTAAGTTGTTAAATATTAATATTTATTTTGTTAGTTTAAGTTATATAAACAATATTAATTTCGTTTTTAATTTTTTTTGGAAATATTAAAAATTTTTAAAATAATAAATTTAAAATCTGATTTGTCATATTTCAATTGGAAATTTATTTTGCTTTACTTTAAGTTTTGTTTTTGGAAATTTTAACATTTTAAAAAATGAATAAATCTTTTTTTGTCATCATGAATAAATCATAATGATCAAAATAAGTATTCGTAATGTAATAATTAATATATTCTTAACTATTTATTGTTAAATTTCGAAATTATTATATATATTAAGTTAATATATGTGTAATGTTTTTACTTTTGTTAGTTTGCGTTATTCGAAATCAAATAAAACAGTTTTTGGGAAATATTGACATTTAAAAAAAAAAATTGATGTGTCATATTTTGATTGGTCGTTCTAAATCCTATGTGGACGTTCTCAATGGCTTATAGCCTCAACTTTTATATAGTATAGATTCCAAAGTAGGTTTATGAAAATATCATGTGTTTTTTAAAAGTAGGTTAAAATAAAATTTGAATTATTACAAAATGGTTTAAGTAAACTTATTATTCTATTTTAATCTACTTAGAATTAATATATGAACATATGTTATTTTATAAAATATATAAATTTTATAAGTCAACATAATACATATTAAATTTTATTTTGGTAAAAAAAATATTGTAATTTCATTCAAAATCAGGATCATACATTATAATACAGATTAACCTAATATAAATATATATATTTCAGTTTGCCTTGAAAATTATTCTTCATAAGCTCAGTCGACTAATATCTTACCATACATAAATTGTAAGAAAGAAAAGTTAAAATGTTTACATCTAATAAAATTGAAAATGATGCTTATAACAAATTAGATGTTACCTATAAAAAATCTATATTTCTAATTAAAATACATGAATTATATAAAAATTAGATTTTCTATTAAATATATTTTTATCAACTAGAAAATAATCCCGCACTTTTAAAGCGAGGATCAAAATCTAGTATTCATTATAATTCCAGCCTGCAGAATTTATCTCATTCCAGAAAACCTTTTATCAGTATCAGCGAATCCATATTCCATAATATTACAAATTGTGTGACAACGATAATTATCTAGGACAGAAAATGATAGAATAGTTAGCGTTGGCACAAGTAAAAGTGCTCGAAGCGTCGTCGTATGCATAGCTATACGCCTTAGGGCAAGCTCCTTTAAAAATTCTCGAGTAATTCGTCGGTGGACAAGTCTCAGGTTTATTGAACGCACCGGTGCAACAATACTCTGGTTTGCCAAAAGCCTCGCATGCGCTCTTACACGCCACAACATTCGCCCCATCCATAACACGTAGCTCGTTCGGACAACGCCCGTTCACGTCCGCAACGCATCCAATGTTTTGGCAATCGCCTGAGCCTCCTCGCGTCGTGACCCCCATCTGGACGTTGTAACCGTCGACGAGGCTTACGTCGTAGAAGTCCTTCGCGCCGCCATTGCCGATGGTGAACTCGGCGAGCGTGACAGGTGGAACTCCTCCTGCGCCGGCGCATCTTAATTTGTTGCCGCAGTCTCCGGTGAGACATCTTCCGGCGCCTGAGCCGTCGAAGTTACAGCCTGTTCGGCCCCAGATTCGGCCGGACCAGCCCGCAGGTGCGGTTACGTCGACGGACGCTCCAGGGTTTAAGGTAAACCCGCCATCGTTGAGTTGTGCGCCGCCGTTTCCGGTTAGGATTCCCGGCCAGACTGGGAAACTGCAGCTATTCTGGATGGTGAAAACGGTACCGGAGACGACGGACACTGCACCTTTACAAGATAAACAATCGAAAATAGTTAATTATTATACCCTTTTCTCTGCATGTAACAGGAAGAATGTTTCTGAAAGGTATGTATATGTGTGTTTGTTACCTGTAGCTATGATGAAGGAGAAGAAGAGAAGGCGTAAACCGGAGAAATTCGCCATTTCTAGTTTCTCAAGTATCGACCGAATGTGTAGTGATGAATGGATGTTAATGGCACTGATCCCTCTATTTATAGGTTCTTTTCAATTATGCTACCGACGGAATCTATAATTTTTTAATTTTTTTACCTAAGACTGGCACGTGAAAATTAATGTCTTTTCATAAATTTTTAGAGATCGTTGAACATTATAATACTAAGAGAATCTGGCTTGACTGAGATTGAAATCGAAACAAATCATCTTTCGTATAAAGCTCGGGTCAAATAATTCTTTTTAGTAGAATAGAAATATTTTAATGGACATAAACTTTAGTCATCTAAACTATCTAAACTATTAAAATCTTAAACTATTAAAATTGAAGTACATTTTGTACTTAACTCTAAGTTTTCCACAATAATTACCATCACATGCCATTGAGTAATATTTTTATTTTTAAAATAAATCAAATCAGAATAATATCAAACGTATTTTAAGAGAATCTGTTAACAATAAATTTGTTTTCCTTAGCGCTTCTTCTTTCCCATAACGATATCCATTCAAAACCGAACAACTATATTTCTATTTATTGTATTTAACCAGTTATCATAGCAATTGTATTGTAGAAATTAACTGATGTCTAATGGTTTGCAACTATACGATAAGATGCATCTCTTTTTTTGTCTAACTTTCGGTAACAATTTAATAAATTATCTGAAGCATTTGATAGGTCATTATTATACAGGTTTAGATTCATCCCCATATATTAAATTAAAAGAAATACTGAGTTTAGATCTTGAGGGGAAAATGTTGCACTGGAGTATTATACTCTATAAGACCAGTGGCCACATTTTACTTTTGAAAAATGTTGCATACTCATTAAATCTAACATTAATTATATATATATATATATATATATATATATATATACTATGACCTATACTGTAATTTAGTTAATGACTATAATAAAATCCACAATACTTATAATTAATTATTTCTTATTTAAATTACAAAAAGAAATTTATTTGTGACAAAGAAAATTACAAAAGGAATTTATGAATATAGTGTGTATAAAAATATCTTTCAGCCTTTTTAAAAACAACAATTAATATAAATCATGAACACAAATTTAACATATAAATTAAATTTCTTTAACATATAAGAAAAAGTTACAAAGAAACGAGTGTATGGACTTATGATTATGAAGAAACGAGCATACACATGTGATTACGGAAAAACGAACGTATACGGGGTCAACTTTAAATTGCTATCATTTTATAAAATATATTTTGATTAAAATTTATACACAAATATGATTACAAAAAATAGAAATATGCTTACAATGAAAGACACAAATCTAATTTATTAAAACTGAAGTACATTTAGTATCTAGCCCTAATATTTTCTTAGTATTTACAAATCCATGTCATTATTTAAACCATTTTTAACACTTAAATTAAACCATCAAAAATTAACCAACCATTACGTCCATACCACCAAAAATAAAGCAACGGCTTTAACAACTTTAAAAAAACTACATCAATTTAATAATTCTGTCAATTTTAACAAACCATAAAATAATCACCAAACAAGACAACTCACATTCATCACAAATCAATTTGTCCCAGTCTACTCGGGTTAGACAGACCTTGAATTTGCAAAAATCTTACATGATATATCTTCCCATTAATCACAGATATATTTATCTACATATTAACTACCCAAATATAATTTATTTAGATACCTAATAGGAATACTTATTAAATTAATATATTACAATCTATTCTCTTTAACAAAACAGTTCATATGTAACTCTAAATTCTGATATATGAACCAAATTTAAAATAATAACCAAATGACCCAATTCAATAATTTAAATTATTAGCTAATTATTTTTAAAAAACTCTACTTATTTTTAATGTTTCTATCTTTTTTTTTTCTTTTAGCTAAACATATATTTATTTTAGAAAATCTCAATATCAAATATGAACCTTATATACAACTTTAATTTAAAATAAATTATATTTTAATAAAAGACAGTAAACGATAGAAAGATAAACTCAAACTTCTAATTTATAAAGTTCAGTAACAGAAACAAATGTTAAAACTGAAGAAATATAAATATATAACAAAAACTTATATCCGCACGGGTGTGCGGGTCAAAACTCTAGTATATGTTATATTAACTAAAATGTCATAATAATTAATGAAAACACTAGAACTTTTTAAAGGTAATTACAGAAACAACATTATACTACTATACTAGTTTCTTCTGTATAATTCTCCATTATTTTCTGTTATAGAATTTATTTTATAGACTTATAACAAAAGCTAGCAATTAGAATTACACAGGCATAAATGTTGTATGCTAAATTCATCACACTTGCAACTATCAGGCCTATTGGCTTCACCTCTTTTCTTAACAAATTCGTTTATGCACGTTTTGTTTCCGTCAGGACCGCATCCCCCCATAAAAAGATCCTTCCCGCTGCCGCCGCAACCCATTGGAGTCAAATTAGCTTCCACGTCTATTATTTCATACAAACCATACAAAATTGTAAAGTTTTAAGCATAAAAATCTAGTCACTGATAATTCAACAAATTTAAAGCACTACATGTTCTTAAGTTTTTCCATGGAGAACGTATTTGAGGTAAAAGTTAAAGTGTATCTACTCAATAGAAACAGAAAATTGATGCCTTACCTTTGACATTGTTCATAATGAAGAACATGAGAATACAAGAAACCAAAAAAATACTAGCAGATCTCATGATTCTTGATGTGTGAGTTTTAATTTTCACTCTTTTGTGCCAATTTATTTTCTATGTATTGTATTGGATGAGAGAATACAACCGTATATATATGCATATTCAACAAATCCCTTGGTAATCACGTGATTTGGAAAGTATGAATACAAAGACCAAATCCAGAATAATTAATGGGAATCTTTTAATTTTAGAAGGCAATCTTCAGTTTATTCTTCAAAGCTATATTGGTCAACTAGGCTGGCCCGCCCTACGGACGGGATAGAAATTAAAAAATAATTTAAATAGTTAGAATAAATATTTAATATAATATTATTATTAATATAATTTTTATTATTTAAAATATAATATTAATTAAATTTGTACATGTTATTGTATTTGAACACTAAATGAAACATGCAATCTGGAAAATTTAGTTATGATTTTCTAAAATAATATTATTTGTTTTTTTTAATATGGTTTCTTTTTTGGTTAAGTAAACTATGTTTTAATTATACATTAAGAATTAGATTCGACATTACATCATTTCTTGTGATTATCTTGAGTTGGATGACAGTAAAGAAACCCGTGAGAAAAAGAAACAAACTTGTAAATATAGATTAGAAAAATATAGATGAAGAAAATATTGGGGTGATGTATAATTCTATATCTTGTTTGTGTGGTTTTTATGTAAACTTTTGCAAGATTAGTATATATTGGGGTGATGTATTGATTACGTATGTAGTATATGTGGTGTTCTTATTGTATGTTTTTTGATGATCAGTAATCCATAATTGATTGGTCAACTGTGTGTTGTTATAATTACTGAATGATTTTTATAGTAGATAGTTTAGTTAAAGCTTCATGGCATTAAGATACCCCCGTGGTTTGGGAACATTGTCACTCAGTTCGACTAATTCACGTTTAACAATTGTTTCTGATGTTTCAATTTTTATGGTGTATTTTGTATTTATATACTTTGTAATCTTTGAAAACTCATTTAAGTTTCTTTTTATATTTTTGTCAGCGAAAAAGTAGACTTCATTTTTCCATTTTAATAATTTTGTTAATAGACGACAAAATAAATTTTAAATGAATTTCTACCATTACATAGATAACCAATCAAAGTTATATCTAATTTTGATCAGTATTGAAATCTGTAATGTAAATATAATTTTAAATTATAGATTTGATGTTTTAGTCTTGTTTTGGTTCCATTCTGTCTTTGTCTTTACAGCAAAGAAAAAAGGAATGATAACAAATTCCAAATTGAGAGACTAAACAAAAAGCTCAATGTGAAAATTATAGGACTCTGATAAACTTCTCTAGAAAATATATATATATATGTCAAGTCTCCAAGGCCCAAGCTATAAACAATTCCTGCAACAATACAATTGCATTAGTAACACATCACGTTGTTTCAATCATCAAAGAGCAAATGCCGTATCTTACCTCTGTGTTGCTCATGTATCCAAAACCTCACATTCTTCCTCCACTGGACATTTTACAACCCGAGCAGCCCATATGCAAAACTCCTCCTCTTGTTGACTTAAACCCATTCTATTGCTTCACCAACTGTTCTCCACTTCTCTTCTATGCTTCCTACTCCATAAAAATTGTGACATAAATAGAAGTTTATTCTCTCTTAAGAAAATCTTACAAAACTGATTAAGCTTCTCTAAACACATTTCACCAAAAATACGTATCTTAAAACGAACACTCAAAGATCACTTTTTAATACCTGAGAAGCCTATTGGCTTCCTTGAAACCACTAAAGTAAGCACCACGAATTGTAGAGTAGTGGATTATCTCTGTTGATTCCCCTGCAAAAATGGCTTTGAAGCTCATGAACCTTGGCTTGGTCATGTAACTGACCGGACCACCCTTCTTGTGATTTTCTCACTTATTACATCATCGTTATCAAGCACAGTGCCTTTTTCACTTCCTTTCCTGTCAGACAATAGGTAATGGTCAAGACACCATATATGATCTTCTCATCAAAATCAAGAAAGCAACACTTGATCCCTTTCTAAACATTTGATACTATATGTCAAGTAGATGCATTCTATTTAGATAAAGAGAGAGAGAGCAAATAGACTACAGAATTTTAGTTACCATGTCATGAGTAAAATGATCTTGTTGTCTTCTGCATCCGTTTTTACAGTTTTCTCTTCCTCTTCTTCATCATTTTTATCCTCGCAGTGTCGTTCATCTTCATCCTCATCCCTGCCCAAGTCATGGTCAAAATGTTCTTCATAGAATTGATCGTCTGCGTCATCATCGTCACCGTTCTCCATTTTGTTTCTGGGAATCTTCTGATTAACCTCTCTTGGATACCCCCTCTGATTGCAGTCCACTGTTTTAAGGCCTATGTTATTTAGAATCAAAGCCTGGACAGAACATTCGTATAAACTTGCAAATGTGTTGTTAGTTGAAAGTGTCTTCACAATTTAACTTACCTTCTTCAAATATTTCCAGAAATCCAGCGACCCATTGATCTGAATTCTCTACCCCACTCGTTGTGCAGCCGTTTCACAGTTTGGATCTGAAATTTTTGATTTAGACGTTAGCAGAAGTGGTAAACAGTTGATTTTTGATTTGCAGAACCTTTTGTTGAACTCAAAACGAAATAAAAAAACTTTAATACTAAACCTTGTAGAGTTTATGCTTTCTATTCTGTGGGACTTGTTGAAAACGGAGGATATCAGATCGGAGGAAAAAAAACATATCACCTTCAATTAGCATGAGACCTAAGACAAAACAAAGAGAAGATGTGTCAAAGGAGACCTATACTCACATATATTTATATGCAACCACCACCGCCTTTCGGAACGAAACAAAGCATTGAAGACGACATCGTGGGGACTGAATCAATGTAATCTAACACGAAGCCATAACTCTGGCAGTTGAGGCATCTCCTCTGGAGCCCTTAAATGTGAAGGAAATCTTTCATAGACAGCCATATAAACATAAAGATAAACATTTATTTAAAAAATCGGAAATGGTGGAAATGACATAAAACCGTGGAATAGTTGAAGTATTTACAAGTTTTACCAGGGTATAACCCATCCGCCCGGATCCGACCCGGATTTATGGTCAATTGAATTGAACCGAATCGTCTAACCATCTAACCCATCCCTCGAAACCAAACCAATCCCTCGAAACCAAACCCAGTCCTCGAAACCGAACCAATCCCTGGAAAACCAAACCAAATCTGTCGGTTTTCAATAATTCAATTTAATTAAACCGAATTAAACCTCAATATACTCAATTTCGACATCTCTTCTCTCCATTTTTCCCCTTTCACTCAAACCCTAATTCGAAGGATTTGAACTCTTTCAACCTCCAATCCAATTCCGTACCCAAAATCAACGGTGAGAACGAACGGAGAGAGAGAAGAATTCAGAGGAAATCGAGTGCGATGGTGGTTGAAACGAGAGGAGGTAAGAGGAAGGATAATCCAACGAAGGAAGAGACTCGGAGAGTGAAGTTTGCGAAGGAGACGAGTCAGACGACGGCGGCGGAGGCCTCCGATAACATCGAGAAGACGACGGAGATGACGGAGACTGCAGAGAAGACGAGTGAGGACTCGAGGGAGACTACGGCGGGAACGAAGCCGACTGAGCCGACTGAAGTGTCTATAGAAACTGCTCCGACGACAATTGTTGGTGGCCCATCTCTTCCAGCTCCTCCAGCAACTCCGGCGATTGGGACTCATTCTGGAGATGATGAGATTGAAGGTTCTGAAGAAGGAAATGAAGACTGAGAAGGTTCTGAAGAAGAAAATGGAGATGGAGATGGAGCTGCAGAAGGAAAGGATGATGAGAATGGAGGTTCCGAAGATGAAGCTTCTGAAAATGAAGCTTCTGAAAATGAAGCTTGTGAAGATGAAATGGATGATGATAATGGAGGTTCTGAAGAAGAAAATGGAGACGGAGAAGAAGAGTTAGCAGATGGAGATAGAGAAGCCTCTAGAGAAGCAAACGAGAATGAGAATGAGAATCCACCAGAGAACGAGAATGAGAATCCACCAGAACCCGAGGTAAGAAATTATCACTTAGGTAGGAGTCTCCTTATGTAGGGGAACTTGGATATAACTGTTTGGATATAACTGTAGGGGAACTTGGATATAACTTGTAGCAAAATTGGTTATAAGTTTAGTATAACTTGGATATAAAACTTTGGTATAACTTGCAGGGTTTGAATGGAAATGTGGGACTCGATATAGTCAAACCGACGAGCATGTTCTTCAAGCCCAGCGAGTACAGCAAGAAAATAAAGCTTGGCACAAGGTGTATGATAGCTAGCGCGATTAAGACGCTAAAAGATCTGAGACCCAAGCTGTCTAACGCGGAGTGGAGCTGGTTCACGGAGCATCCCCAATTCAAACACATTTTACACATGAAGACGGAGAATAACCATAGGGTACAGGGGATGTGGATGTTGTTGTTGCGTACTGCTGGTAGCGAGAGGCAGAGAGAGAGGTGGTTTATAGTGAATGGGGTTGCTATCCGTTACGAGCTGAGGGAGCATGGTTTGATATCTGGCCTATTCTGCCACAACTATCCTCTCGGCTACAAACAGCTTGGTGGGACGAGGTTCGTTGATCGTCATTTCAAGGAAGGAGAATCTAGAAGGTTAGAGGATGTTAAGAAGAAGCTGGTGAACATGGGACCCCACAAAGACAGACTGAAGATGGCGGTTCTATTCTTCTTAGCTTCGGTTGTTTGTGCGCAAACCAAGGCTGGACACAAGGCTAATGATGTGTTGGAGGTGTTCCAGAGAGCAGTGGACGATCTTGACTACTGCAAGTCCTTTCCGTGGGGGAGATTTTCATATGATTACATGCTGAAAGAGATATCTCACACAATGGAGCATTTTGGAGGAGTGGTGAAAGAGAAAACATTATGGCCGCTTCCAGGATTTTGTGTTCCACTAGAGGTATGCAAAATCCCATTAAACCAGTTAGTGGTTATTGTTGTGAACTGATGCAAATTTTTTTATGTGTAACAACTTCTTGCATTCGAGGCAATTCCCAAGCTAGGAGTTGCGTTCAGACAGCCTGTTGATGGAGCTTCTCCCAACTGTCTGAGGATGTGCAAGAGCTCATTCAAAAGAAATGGATCCACAGGGGTGTCACTTGCTGTGATAAACAAGGAACTGGGTAACACAACTGTAAGTCTTCCTGTGAACTAAAGTCTTCCTGTAAAACTGTGGTAGAACTAAGGTAGTACTAGAAACCGAACTATGGAATAAGTTTTAAAAATAATTATGTTTGTGGCAGGTTATTGACAGCATCATCCCCACCAGTACTCCACAAGAAGAAATACTGTTGGATGAGATTTTGGAAGATGAAGACGACGTTGATCAATCCGATATAGCTGTGGACAGTTGGGAGAAGTGTCTGGATGCAGGTGAAAAGATATTTTTTAAAGACATGTTCGACCAAGATGTAGCTGGGCGTTCAAAACAGCCAGAACCGATTGAAGATGCAGCAGGGGATGGAGTACAGATATGTGAGCAGTCGGTTCAACTGGGAGATGTTATGACGTTGGTGAAAAAGACAATGAAACTGTTGAAGACAATTGACAAGAAGGTGGACCAGTTGGATGGGAGACTGGACCAGTTGGATGGGAGATTGGCCCCTATTGAGGAGTTTGTCAAGGAAGCACAAGGCAAAGCAGCAGAGGTATATGAAGCAGAAGCACAAGGGAAATGTAAAAGCCAGAAACGCAAGAAGTCTGTGGGTAAAGGCAAGAAGTGAAGTCGAGCTATGGTTTTATGTACTTTATTTTGTAGTTTGTGATGTGGATTTAGATCTTTGGATGTTTATCTAGTTTGTGATGTGGATTTAGAACTTTAACTATGTTATGACTATCTTGTTATGACTATTTTCTTATGACTATTTTGTTATGTGTTGACCATGAGAGTGAGAGTGAGAGTGAGAGTGAGAGTGAGAGTGAGAGCTACAAATTGTAGGTATTAGCTTAAAATGATTGGACAGAATACAAACTTTAAAATGAACCTGAGATAACATAATACAAACTTTTTTAAAATTAACATGAGATAACATGAGATAAGATGAGATAAGATTCAAGACTAGCTTGAATTATAACATAAGTTTTGACAGAGACACTTATACAAGTCTTAACAAACAAAGACTTGTATTAACCGAAATTATTGGAAATAGATAGGGAAATACAAAGTTTTTTAGCAAATCCATAAACTCAGTACTTAGAGTTGAGAGCATCGTCTCATGGACGGGAGGTGGAGGTAATAAGCCTCTTAAGCTTAGCAATCTCTTCAGCCATATCATTGACCTCCATCCTTAGTTGCCTCACTTCATCCTCAAGACCAAAAGTCCATGGCTGACGAAAGTGCATCCCATCGTCCTGCACAGTTTCACCCAGAGTAAACCTCAGTTTCACCGAGTATGACTAAACACAGTTTCACCCAGAGTAAACCTCAGTTTCACCGAGTATGACTAAACACAGTTTCACCCAAAGTAAACCTCAGTTTCACCGAGTATGACTAAACACAGTTTCTACCAGAGTATAACACAGTTTCACCCAGTATGATTAACACAGTTTCTACAAAGAAGGAAATTACCTCATAATTCTTGCAGGTGAAGTACCTACTTCCAGGCAAGGTATCGAAATCGTGGCGATACTTCGGATTTGGAGACACATCCGTCTGGATTTCACCACCACATGGGCAACGGGTAGGAATTCCATATTGGGCATCGCAAATGTAGCCTAACATGTCGTAGTGTTTCTTCAGCTTCTTTATCTCCTTCGCCTCTTCGTAAGGATGAGTCATTGTCAGGTCCAGTAAAGGGGAAGGGAAACAGTAAAATCGTGAGAGAGAAAGATAATGGATTTTGGAGAGATGAGAGGAAAGATAATGGATTTTGGAGAGATGAGAGGAAAGATAATGGATTTTGGAGAGGTGAGAGGAGAGAGTAGAGAGAGAGAGTGGTTGGGAAGTGACAATAGTGAGTAGACAGAGCACAGTTGACGAGACAAGAGAGAGAGTCACGAGAAAGGAAAAGGAAGGAAAATAGCAGAGGGAATCTATCTTTGACCGAAATAATTGAAAATTTTGGAAAATTTTCGTTTTGGCGCGAGTAAAAAAAATATTTTCCCCCCAAACATATTTGCTCATAGTTTTACTGAAGTTTCAAATGTTACCAAATGTCTTCATAGTTCTATTTTTCGTGATTTATACATTTTTTAGTTTTACGTATAATTTAAATTTGTGAATAAAGTTTTACTAGTCATTTTTACTCATTACCATGTAACCATAACTGATAATTGCAATAATATTGTTAAAATGACCAGAATTATAGATTATTACTTTATAAGGTCCTCTTTATTAAGAAAGTGATCTTGGAAAGACTATATAATGCATAAGAGAAAATGTGATGTCGATGAATCATGCTAGTTAATATTTGTTATTTTGCACCAGTCTTGTCGATGAATGTGATGTTGATGAATTAGTCAAGTGATTGTGCTTGTTCATTAACAATTACGTGTGTTGGATTAGAGGGGATTATGTCAAGTTAATATCAGTTATCTACTAACTTAGTAACACCTAGTTTTACTAGTTTTCCGTGGTTTTCCAATAAATAGCTGAGAGTTTCAAAACATAGAAATATAAAGTAAAAGCAGAGAATACATTAATAGGTTCTTAATTATACTCTTCGCTATTTCGTCCTCAGAACCAGAAGAGTCTCGAGAGAGAGAAGAGAGAGAGAGAGAGCGAGAGAGGAGGAGGCAATTGCTCCATTTATATCATTTATTAGATTTATAAAGGAGAAATTCGGGTATACTTAGTTATACTTAATTATACTTAGTTATACCAATCCGATTAAAAAGCAAAAGCAACATAGGAAGTTCAACATACCAAAGCAACACTCCAATTTCAAAATACAAAAAGCAACATACCAAGTTCAAAATACAAAAAGCAACATACCAAGTTCAACATACCAAAAGCAACAACATATCAAAAGCAACATACCAAAAGCTCTAGTTTGTTCACTTGGATTGTTTGGTTCACTTGGATTATTAGTACGCATTCCAAACAACAGCCAACTAAACCCGAAATTTGTCCTCGGTCGCCTTATATTTTGTGTCCTTTTACGCCGTTCTCCAACTGATGGATTCCTATTAACCTTTTTTCTTCCCTTCCTCGTTAGCTTTTTTGGAGGTATGATCTGGAGCAGTTTGATGTGATCTGGTACATTCCATTCAGACTTATCCGGCACAGAATAAATGGTCCTGTAATAAGCCATTGCCCAAAGTTCTGTCCAGTAATACTGTGAGCTCAACTGATGATACTCTATGTTGACCTCACGTCGACGACCATGAGCAGCAGGAACTTCAAGGAAATATAAGTAAGCAGCAAGTCCGTGAAGACAAGGATACTTTTCATAATCATATACCTTACAGCTACATGTCTTCGCTATCAAGTTCACCAAATAAACCTTCCCATCGTCAGTGTCGGTTACCTCGTACTCAAGATCATAACTATTCAGCTCACGCACTGGCGTTTTCTCAGCTTTGCCCCATAAGTTGTGCAAATGGATCTCAACCAGAGGAACCAGTTTGGTATCAATCGATCCAGACACGGCGTCCTTCCGATGTTCATTAAACCAGTCAGAAATCTTTTTGATTATTGTATCCAACAGTGGTATCAAGGCATACCTCCTTGCATTCCTAAACGCACTATTCATCGACTCCACACTGTTGCTAGTGTCCAAGTTGTATCTACAACCTGGAAAATACACCCTAGCCCATGTTTCTCTCTTAGTGTTCTCCTCCAAATACTTGAATGCTGAAGGATATCTCACCTTAAAAGATGCATAAGCAGACTCGAACTCATGCAATGTGTAATACCTAGCCAACTCCATAAATCTCCATGCCACTACGGCTTTGATGGTGTTACAAGCATGATTTCTCACATTCTGAGCTAGATGCCATATACAATGGCCATGGTGAGATTGTGGATACACATTTGCTACAGCGGTGATGAGGCTCTGATTCCTATCGCTCATAAATACTATTTCAGACGAGTCTGGTATAACAGTTTTCAGCATCTCAAAAAACCTAGTCCAACTAGCATTATTCTCACCGTCGAGTACCCCAAACGCGAGGGGATAATGGTGACGATTAGGATCTTGAGCTTTAGCAAATACTACTACACCACCATATCCGTTCTTCAAAAACGTTGCATCCACAAGAATCACTTTCCTCATGACCTTAAACCCTTCAATGCAAGCTCCTAAAGCTATGAAAAGGTACTTGAACTTTCCTGCCTCATCCAACTCCACCTTTGTTGTTGTTCCGGAATTAACCTGCTCTAGCATGTGCAAGTAGCTATACAACATCTTCTAGCTGTCTTCTGAATTACCACGCAACTCACGCATAGCTAGATTTTTCCCTCTCAAGGCTGTAGAGTAAGATACTGATACACCCAGTTTTAACTTTATTAAATCCATGATATCTCTCGGGAGAGGAGTCCTCAGTTTTCCAGGATATTCCTCATTCAAAAAAGTTGCAACTAATTCTGCAAAGCCTTTCCTCTTGATGTTGCAGCTATTACTTTGACTAGTCCGAGAGCATGTATGCACACCCACGTACCTCCTAACAGAAAAAATATCCGTAACTCCAATCCTCGCAGCTCGCAATCCCCATTTACAGCTTTCATAACAACATTTTAACACCAACCGTTTACGATCAGATTTTTTGATAACATAACGAAAGCTTTCACCAAATGCAGCTCTATCCACCACCTCTTGAAGTGATCTCTTGTTTGGAAATTCCTGCAGCTTGAACAGACCCAAACCGTCTCCCCATTCCTCTATAACTTGACTACATTTCAGTAAAGGTGGCTGCTCAATATACATAACTCTCATAACGGTTGCAGTCTCCGTCTCAGCTGCAGTCTCCGTCTCAGCTGCAGTGTCGTCTGTATCCATAAAATCATCATGTGTTGTATCATCATCATTCTCTGCCTGTAGATTTTCTTGCCCCTTTTCAACGTACAGAGTTATGGCGTTAGGTCCGACTTCTTCATCATCATTTCCCTGCAACACTTCGTGATTCATACCAAACGAACTTCCGCCCACTCTCGACAGCTTATCTAAGTGGTGATCCGAGTTACTCGTCTCCTCCACTAACAAAAGACTTCTACGGTTGTCTTTATCAATGGAAAGAAGGTAACCGAATAACTCATCATCATCACAAATTCTGCACTCTTCTGATACTTCACATCCAAACACCATCGGCTTGTACCTCAACGCCAGTTTTACATTCCTCTCATCCAAACTCAGCTTTTTATACAACCTTTCTTCTATCATTGCCAAAGTTATAGCCTCCACTGTTGTCTTCATGGTTATACAAGAGATGCGATCTCTGAATTTGAAATGTAAGCACATGTGTTTGGACATAGCATCCTGCAAAAAACAACAAAATAAAGTTATAGTTAGACCAGTTGCTCTTTGTTCTACTTAGTTTTAATCAGTTATATTAGTTTTATCTAATTCTACAAATCAATTGAAATTGAGGTTTCAGGTACTATAAGCTCAATATGTGATTCATCTCAATCCCATACATTCAACCATATGCTTGCATTGTTTCACATGAGACAATTGCTCCACATACCAAATCTCAAATTAATCATCCAATGCTCAATGCAAATCGAGGGAGAGAGAGAAGAGAACCTGCATTCTGGCCTACTACTCTAGTCGGAAGGAAGCCTTGCCGGTGGAAATGTTTTCGTCCGGCTGCGTCGGCCAAGAGGATCGGATTTCGGGAGGAGCTTTGATTCCAGTCGGGGACGACGACGAGCAGCTGAGCTGGGGGAGAGGATCTATTTCGAGGTCTTTATTTTTCATTTAATTTATTATTTGATTTCAATCCAATCAATTGAGGCAATTGCAATTCGATTTCCATACTGAAACCGAGAGCTATCCGACCAAACCCGAGTTTCAGACCAAACCCACCCCAAACAAATAAACCAATTTTGATTTTCCAATTATTATTTTTTTTTATTTCGCCTACGAAGGGCGTTTTTGTCTTTTCACTCTTCATTAACTCTAGAGAGGCATAAGCGATTGACAGAGCCCATAAGAGATTTTGCCTTTCACATTTAGGGGCTTTTGAGCAATTGCCTCCTGGCAGTTGCAGATACCTAGAGGAAGCACAAACTTCATCTCGTTTCTCGTAGCCGTCGTAAAGGCGTATTAGGGTTACAGGCACACACATTCAATCGGGCCGAAAACCCATACAAAGAATCAGTCCAAACACGCCATCAAGCCCGGCACGAAACTAATGAAACGATGAGTTTCATTTACAGGGGCACGTGTCACGCGTACATGAAGCGACTTTCTGACGTGTCCTAATGAGGAAGGAGAGAAACACTGTTTTATAATATAAGATACGTTTTCAACACAGTAATTAATATTGTTCAAACAATATAAAACATTAAGTCAAACATTTTTTAATACTCTATCTATATGGAAACTTTATTTCAAAATTTTTGATATTTACAAAATCTTTATGTTCTCAATGTAAAGAAAACCTTGATGTTCTCAAATTAATAAAAATATTTTCTTCATATAATTTTCTTAGATGTTTAAAAATAATTTAAATAACATAAACTAAATAGAGATGTTTACCAGTATTGAGATTTTTATTAATTTTGTTGAGATATCTTAAGTTGCATAATTTTTTTATATTTACTATTATTAAGATGTTTTATTCACTTTGCATAATAGTTTTGGTTAAATATTTAATGTTATGTACACTTTTAACATGTTTCAGACATAAAAAAACTAAAAGTATCTTTAAAATGTTCATAATATTTTACTTATATAACATGAATTCTCAAAAAAATTGCAAAAAATTGAATTTTTTTTTCAACAATTTTAAGTAATATAAAATATATTTGAAAAGAAAGTAAAAAAATACTTCTCTACTATAACTCTGTTTTGATCAAATAATTACAAAACACAATGTTGATAATGGTATAATATTGAAATATGTCTTAATATATAAATATACTAGGGTTAAACCCGCCCTACGGGCGGGTACAAAAAAACAAAAATAATTTAAATATATTTAAAATGTCTAATTCATTTTTAGATAAATATTAAATTAATTTTTATATATTTTATCATGTCAAATTTGTCTAATTATTTTACAAATCAAATTATAAATCAATATTATTTTTTAAAGTTTTTTCTAATTTAGTTTCTAACAATATGTTATTTCGATTACTTTTAACAAAGAAACGTCTAACTAATAGTTGTAGTCTTAATATAAATCTAATGTTAAAATTTCAAATTTGTCCTTCACTTTTATACACAGTCACACATAAAAAGTAAAAGAGTATTATCGTAAACTAAACTAATCTTGCCATCATCTACCTTTATCGTGGAAACTCATCCTCTATCGATGACTCGAAAAAACCATTTTTTCAAACAAAAAAAACCTTTTCTCTTCTCTTATGTGTTTGCCTCTTGAAATTTTCGGCGAAAAATCTCCAATTTCACACAATCAAATTTTGAATTGTGAGATGTATCAAAAAGGGTCTTTCTAACTGATTTAGAGACTTAAGAGTAAAGAAATATTGGTGAGCGGTTTCAGCGCATAGTTTGTTCTTCTCCTTCACTCTTCTTCTCGCTCTCCAACTTTTTCATGTTCTTTCTCAATCATGGTGATCAATTTTTTTTCTTTTCTTGTAATTGATGTCTTAACTTCTCTTTTGTATTGCTAAAATTAGGATAATTTCAATCAGTTGATGGGTTTATATGATATTGTGACTAAGTTTAGTTTGAGTACAACTATAAAAATTAGATCTTTGTGTGTTTAAGGATGTCTAAAATATAAGCTTTTATCATCTTTGGTTTCTGTTTTTTTTTGCATATTTATATTTACATCTTTATAACTGTTTCGTGCTATAATTTCTCGCGGTAGATTTCGCTGTGTGCTCCCTCTATGATATTTTTTGTGGTTATCACATTTGCTCTTTGTTAGCATCATGTTGTTTTGTAGTTTTTAAAGTTCTGGTTTGTGGCAGTGAGGTCCTTTTCATTATGTTATGGCAACACCATTGTGTGTTGCTTTGAGACTTTGCTCTGTGTGCATCTTGAAGATCAGTATGGTATAATTTTTAATTTGTATTATTAATCACAGCTGTGTATATGGCTGGCGTGTTTGTTTATGATAGATTTGGTTGTATCCCTAACTCCTTTTTGTTGCAGTGTTTGTGATAGATTTGGTTGTGTCTTACCATTGTTTGCATGTGTTTATAGCTGGTGTGTTTGTTTATGATAGATATGGACTTTGTTTCTTAGTTATTGTTCAATATTATTTACCATCATTCCAAAAAATTGTAACTCATTATGTTTGTTTTTCTTTTTGTTCTTAGAGAAAATGAACTAAAAGGAGAAGACTGAAAACAATCATGTGCGTGGTAAAAAATCTATAGTTTTTCACTTGCCAATCTCTCCATCTTACTCGTTTGGAAATCATATATTTTTATTCAAAATGCAGTCTTTAGTCTATAATTTCTTTGCATTTGCAAACACTATAACTAGAAGATTGAATGATAGATATGTCTTTTTTTTGCATTTTTACTTTTTTCCTGCAGAATATGCATGACACTTTTGTCTGGAGATGAAAAAACTATGAGCGATGAAGCCATATGGGAAAACTTCATATAAGTTGATTTTCACTATCTCGATGTGAACTTGTCCAAGCATATTTTCAGAAATATATTTACTTATTATATATTATATATTTATTTATTATTTATTTTACTTATATTGTATATTTACTTATTCTAATTGTTTTGCTTTTATATCAAATTGTAATATTACCATAGATGTCTAACGTAATATGTTTATTTCTTATATTGTATATTTACTTATTATATATTTTTAGATAGATATTTTATATTTTATATTTACTTATTATTTATTTTTCTTATATTGTATATTTATTTAATTTTCTTTCTTTTACTATATATTTTCTTATATTGTATGTTTACCTATGATTTATTTTTCTTATATATTATATTTACCTATTCTAATATTATAATAGATTTTAATGTAATATTCTATTTCTTATATTGTATATTTACTTATTATTTATTTTACTACGCATTTTCAGATAGATGTTTCGTTAATATTTTTATTTCGTATATTATATATTTACTTATTTCTATTTCTTATATTGTATACTTACTTATTCTATTTTTTTCTTATATTATATATTTAATTATTTTTTATTTTTGTTTATATTGTATATTACTTTTGTTTTATTTTTTTATTTTTATTTGGTAATAATGTCACGTCGCATCTTTTGGAAGAAATTAATTTCGCTGATGTCGACGCTCCAAATTTTATATTTATTTTTTCTAATATTATAATATATTTTTAATGTTATATTTTATTTACTATACATTTTTAGATTGATGTTTAATTTAATTTTTTATTTCTTATATTGTATATTTACTTATTTCTATTTTAATAATGTATATTTATTTACTATTTTTTTATATCAAATGATAATAATACCATAGATGTTTAATGTAATATTTCTATTTCTTATATTATACATTTATTTATTATTTAATTTTCCTTATATTGTATATTTATTTTTTAGTATTAATGCCACGTAGCATCTTCTAGAATAAGTTTTTTTCGATGATATGGACGCTCTCTAGAACCTCAAAAGCCTACTTATTCTAATCTTATATTGAATATTTACTTATTTCTATTTTAATAGTGTATATTTACTTATTATATTTTTTGTTTTTATATCAAATGATAATAATACCATAGATGTTTAATGTAATATTTCTATTACTTATATTGTATATTTACTTTTTAGTATTAATGCCACGTGGCATCTTCTGGAATAAGTTTTTTCGATGATGTGGATGCTCTCTAGAGCCTCAAAAACCTACTTTTATTAGTATAGATTTATTTCTTATATTGTATGTTTACTTATTTCTATTTTAATAATGTATATTTACTTACTATTTTTTGTTTTTATATAAAATGATAATAATAATACCATAGATGTTTAATGTAATATTTCTATTTCTTATATTGTACATTGATTTATTATTTAGTTTTCCTTATATTGTATATTTATTTTTTAGTATTAATGCCACGTGGCATCTTCTAGAATAAGTTTTTTTGATAATGTGGACGCTCTCTGGAGCCTCAAAAGCCTACTTATTCTAATATTATAATATATTTTTAATGTTATATTTTATTTACTATACATTTTTAGATTGATGTTTAATTTAATTTTTTTATTTTTTATATTGTATATTTACTTATTTCTATTTTAATAATGTATATTTACTTATTCTATTTTTTGTTTTTATATCAAATGATAATAATACCATAGATGTTTAATGTAATATTTCTATTACTTATATTGTATATTTACTTTTTAGTATTAATGCCACGTGGCATCTTCTGGAATAAGTTTTTTCGATGATGTTGACGCTCTCTGGAGCCTCAAAAGCCTACTTTTATTAGTACTAGAGTCGGTCCGCCCTACGGGCGGGATGTACTTGACGTGTAATGAATATAATATATAATTGTATATAATCTTTCTGGTTGTGTTATATGAGCCTTTTCAAGAGAGTGTATAATAATGTTTATGAGTTTTGAGAATGTTACAGCATGAAAAGATTATGTATGCTAATTAAGGTTAATTATATCTTAGAGAATTGGATATTTTGTAGTTTTTATAAATAAATAATATTATTATAATGATCTTTTTGTTAAATGTAGATAAGTTTAATATTTCTGTTATGTTTCAAACTTGAGAGGCTGAAATACGAATTACATGCATGAATATTAATATTGTAAATGATCTTTCTTGTTTTTCTTTGATTTTAAAATCATCTCATTATATTAAATCTGATAGTTACTGAGATGGGCCGTTATATCTTGGTCATGTTTATTTTTTTTTTTAATTCTAACACGGCTGTGGGAACCAAAAGCGTGAATTCATGGGTGTAATTTTTGAGGTAAAGAATGCATCTTATTTGCTCGTGAGTTAAATTTTTATTTCTATGTTTGATAGTTTATTTGTGGAAGTTTTACAACTACTAATTAAGTGTTTATCTATTTGGTCTTTTCATTAGAATTATCCTATGAGCACGCTTGCCAACGCCTTTGTTTGTTTCTTTTGTTGTTAGAAGATTAAGCATCAAATTAATTGTTAATATATATATATATATATATATATATATTACATCAATTGTTAATATATAGATAGTTATGGCTGTTTGAAAGAAGTAATGTAAATCTTTATTTATACCAATGTGAAGTTGGCCCGTGGTAAAAGGATTGCGGCTGTAACTACCGCCATCTAAGTTCTCGGCTAAGAAGTAAAAACACTCTTTTGTTACCAAAACAAATATTAGAAGTTTTTTTAAAAAAGAAAAGATATTAGGATATTAAGTGTTAAAGTATACGTAAGAGTGAAGTAATGTTATATCTTTTTTTATCAGACTAATTTTTGAATTTTTTTTGTATTGTTAATATAATAAAATGTGAATACTGTAATTTTTTTTATCAAAGCGAATATTTTAATTAAATTTTGTATTTTTAAACTTATATTTTTTCATTAAATTATTATTTTAACTAAATTTTCACCATTCTTAAGCTAGATTATGTACTCTAACTAAAAATGTATTGATTATTATTTTTTTGTTATCTTTTTATTTTTCCAAACCGATTTTTGTTTGATTTTTAACTATATCTTAATTTTTGGTTAAAATTTTCCATTATTATTATTTTTAATTCTCTAAATTTAGTTTTGGTCAGATGAAACAAAACTCGATGAGTTAATACCTTTTTATTTTTATTTGCCTAGGGTTGGTAAAACGTTAATAATAACATAATTTGATTTCTCTTTTTTTTTGTTCCTGTTATGGTCTATTTATTTATATATTTTATGTATTTTGAATTATTTTATATATTTACATTAAATTTATTTGATGATTAAAATTTTATTTAAATTCAGGTTATTTGTCTTTCACTACAAGAAAACAGACGCATACCGACAGACAAAACCGTCGGAATGTCGTCGGAATAGCCCTATTCCGACGACATTCCGACGAAAGTGGTCGTCGGTTTCAGTTGGTCAGAAAAAAAATTTCGTCGGAAATCCATCAGACCTTCCGACAGTTTTCTGACGGATAGCGATGAACACGATTATGACGAAATTCCGACGCCATTACCATCACAGATTCCCTCGAAAATCCGTCGGCGTCTTCTGATCACCCTATTCATCGGAAATTCCGACGAAAATGGTCGTCGGATGTCGGAACGGTCCAATAAATACCGATAAAGGCTGTCGTCGGTATATTCCGACGAGACATATCCGTCGGTATATTCCGACGAGACATATCCGTCGGTATATTCCGACGACCTATTTCGTCGGAATATTCCGACGGATAAGTTTCGTCGGAATATACCGATGGATATTTTTCGTCGAAATTTCTGATTTATATATTATTATTAATTAATTTAATTTTTATAATTTTTTTAATTTTTTAAAATATGAAAATTAATTTAAACAAAAACTGAAATTAAGAAACTAATAATAATATTATAGAAAATAAGTTTTAATACAAACTGAAAAAAACACATTCAGAAAGTTTTAAATTAAAAAACAAAAAAAACTACTGATCCGGGAGCAAACGATATAACTTCTGCAATATCTCGAGGTTGGTCTTCTTCTGATCCGCCAACTCAGCAAGGATTGTAGCATTCTGCTCCTCCAATGCTCCAATCCGTTGATCCATGTTCTGTAGCTACTCTAGAATCAAAGGAACGGCGTACGGGACTTGTGATGAAGAAGTCGGACATGAAGAAGCACGACGGGCCAATCCTACCAAACGACCCTTTTTTTTAGGGACCACCTAGAAAAAATTTAAGTTAGTAAAATATAGAAATAGAAAAAATATAAAATTAATAAATAAAGTATTAAAAACAAATATAAGAATGAAAACAAAAATTACCTTTTCAACCAGCTCGTTGATTTGCAGTCGGGACATGTTGTTCGAAGCACCCGTAGAATCGTCGTCAGAAAGAGGCTGAGAAGCTAGAAAAGCTTCTTTTTAAGATTCCACCATCTCAATGACCTCTCTGATCACCGGGTCCTGAATTTCACCCGTCCCTTTGTTGGTGTACGCCTCCTTCATGACGACGAGATGATCGACGGGATTACCATCGTTTTCTTGAATCTAAAAAAAAATTGTGTTAGGCAATGCATATAAAAAGATATTTAAGTAACTAGAAAGATAAATAAAAAAAACTTACAAGTTGATCCTCCTTAGAGGACATTCTGCAAGTGCCGAGGTTGTGCACGTAAATACCTTTCCTGCCACGATCGCTCTTCCGGTTGGCGGAGTTTTGTAGAGACTTCTCTATAGTCTCTTCCTTCTCCCAGTGCTAGATCAACTGGGTCCACACCGTCCCGCTAAGTAACCGGGGCTTCCTCTCATCCAGCCATACTTGCTTCCACTCGTAGATCTGCTTCGTGTAGACGGTCTGGGCTTTGCGGCTGAATGCCTGACGGACTGTTTCCGTCAGGCCAGACTCCCAAGTAAATTTTTACTATAAAAACACATAATTTAATTAGTACATATAAAATAAAAAAATTAAAAAATGTTAAAAAAAAAACTTGATAGTTACCGCGAACTGACGAAACCACAACTCGCGTTCCTCGGGAGGGACTGAAGTCCACTTGTCATATCCCGTCTGGAGCATCAAATACATCATCTGGGTGATGCTCCCTCTAATCCCATTGGTCGACTTGTTGAACCTTTTAGAAAAAACAAATGTTAGATTAAAAGGAAAAAAAATAATTGTACAAATGAAATAAAAATACTAACCAAGTCGAGTGTCCCATTCGTGGGTAGCGTTCGAGAACCGGGAGATGCTCTTGACCTGGTTGTTGAACCAATATTTCAACTGGCATGACCCCCGGGTCATGTGGAGCGGCTGCAGGAGCTGGAGCGGGAGCCGGAGCGACAGGAACCGAGTTTTGTTCGTGAGACGAGGAACCCGATGCACGGGAACTGCTCATCGAACTAGCTCGGCCACGGGGTGCAGAACGACAAGGTGGGGCACGCCGACGAGCACTCGAATCATCAGACCTACAAAATAAAATTAATGTATTAGTCAAAACATATATATAAGAAATTAAAATTCTTTTTTTATCTATAAAAAATATTTAAAATAGTTTTTATATACATAAAAATAATTAAAAATCGTTTATATATATATATAAAATATTAAAAATAGTTTTTATATACATAAAAATAATTAAAAATCGTTTTTATCTATATAAAATATTAAAAATAGTTTTTATCTATATAAAAATAATTAAAAATCGTTTTTATCTATATAAAATAATAAAAATCGTTTTTTATCTATATAAAATATTAAAAAACGTTTTATCTTCATAAAAATATTTTATCTTCATAAAAACGTTTTTATAAACTTTTATAAATATAGAAAAAAAATTGTTAGATATATAAAAAATAGGAAAAACGTTTTAAAAAAATCAACAAATCCAATATATAAACCAAAAAAAAAAACAACAAATCCTAAATCTAACACCCTAAATCCTAAACTATCCATTCAATCTCGAACATGCAAATCAATCAAACTTCAAATCCTAAAATCTAACATCCTAAACCCTAAAGAAATGAAAAAGATAGAGATTGAGATGATAACTTACATGGTTTTGAGATTGGGAGAAGAAATCAATCGGTGGGATGGATTCACGGAGGTGGGGACGCCGGATTCGCGGTGAGAATCGCCGGAGAAGAGAGAGAAAACGGAGAGGATTTAGAGAGAGAGGCGAAAATGGTGAAGAAGGAAGAAGGATCGATTTTATATAAAAAGGAACCGACGGACCCGTGTCCGTCGGTATGTCGTCGGAATATGAATAAAATATTGAATGCGCGGTTTAATGAAATTTTCACGCGGTCCACTCGAAATTTTCACGCGGTTTGTATTTTCGGGAAACTAATAAACCGACGGAATTCCGACGGACTGAGTTTCGTCGGAATGGGGCAGGTCGTCGGAATTCGATCGGTATTTTCTGACCGAATTCCGACGACTTGGGGTTTAGGGTTTAAAAACAAGTTTCTTACTGATCAAATCCAAAACTTTGATAATAGATAGACTATTTAAAAAAGATTAACTATAATAAGGTTTTCAAATCCAATTTTTACACACGATTGTGTTTTGTAGTGTAAGTTTATATTAATATGAATGTAAGTATATGAGTACTAAGATGAGATGTTATGAAAACAATGATATACATATATAAATATTTAAATAACTTGTAAAACTCAAATGGTTGATATGTAATATTATATTAAACATCTAATATGTGTTATTAAAGTAGTTTCGGTATCCATATATAAATATATTATGATATAAACATTTTAAATATTCCGACGAATATCTAAACCCTGAATTAACCACGATTCGTCGGAATTTCATCAGAATATTCCTATGGAATACCGACGGATTTTGTTAATTAAAAAAAAATAATAACTAATCATACAACTAATAAAAAATAAGTCCTAATCAGAATCTTCAGAATCTGTAGAATCTTCATAATCTTCGTCAAACTCGCCAATCTCAGCTTCTGGCTCCGAGTGTACAACAGCATCAAGTCCAAACTCGGTAAAATTCTCAACGAGTTCAACCTCTGCCAAATCTTCAACTGCACTCACATTGCTGGTAGAGTTTGGTTGTAATGGATCATTATCAGAAGGTCCGTTTACTCGTCCTCTTGGGTTGATTTGCGTCACCGTGATCCATGGATCGTCTCGGTACGTAATCCGAGGGTAACTGATGTAGCACACCTATCAATTTTACATGGTATTAATAATAATATATAAACCGTTAATTATATTTTTGAATATTAAATTGACATACCTGATCAGCTTTCGAAGCAAGAATGAAAGGATCATAATATTGAAGTTTCCTCCGCGAATGAATCGAAGTAACACCAAACGCATCAGTCTTCACTCCTCGATCTGGGGTGGTGTCATACCAATCACAATAGAATACTACACACCGCAGTCCAACCATACCAGGATACTGGATTTCCAATATTTCTTGTATGTTGCCGTAGTAGACATCGTCACCGGAAGAAGACGAAACACCTTCATCATAAGTTGTCCTAGAATGATCTTTTTTGCAAAGGCATATCCTCGTGTACAATATTTTGGATATGATTTGACCACATAGTTTGGTCCCCGCACAAACTCGCATATCCAATCATCAAACACAAAACCTCTGGCCAAACCATCAGTCACCTATAAAATAAAATATATATATGAGTGAAATGTTTATTCTTTTATACTAAATATATATGAGTGAAATGTTAATTATTTCATATATGTTATGACTCACATAATTAAGAAGCCATGCAACAAATCCGTTATGTCTGAGTTGTTGAAGCTCCTCTTCTGTGGCATGTCTGTAAGTCATACGCAACTCTGCCATATAAACACTATATAAAAAGATATTATTCATATGAAATAAAACTTATTGAAAATTAATATAACAATTTAAATGAAAAAATATTTTTACCTTTCATATTGTAGAACATCTTCACAGATGGTAAGCAAATATGTTTGCAAATGATCGTGCTCAATCTCCGTCAGTCTCCGCTTCGTGGGTTTTCCACTTAGTCGTCCTATTTCGCTGAACATGCTTGGGACAGTAACATGATACGTTGCTTTCTCTCCTCTGTCATCATGCCGAGCAGGTCTTTGGTTTTTTGTATGCACTTCTGATGGAAAGTAGTTTTCAGCAAAGTTTGAAGTTTTTTCATTGATCACCTGTGCAATTATAGATCCTTCCACCTTGCTTAAATTTTTGATCTTCTTCTTCAGATGATGCATATAACTCTCAAAAAAATACATCCATCGGTACTGCACATGACCACCAAGCTCCAATTCTCTTGCGAGATGAATAGCAAGATGTTCCATTACATCAAAGAATGATGGAGGAAATATCTTTTCCAGGTTGCAAAGACTAACGGGTACATTTTCCTTCAAAGTACTAATACCCTCCTCAGTCACTACTCTGGTGCATAAATCGCGGAAGAAAACACTTATCCCTGCAACTGCTTCATGAACATTACGTGGTAATAGTGCGGAAAAAGCAAACGGAAGGAGCCGCTGCATAATCACATGACAATCGTGACTCTTCAAGCCAGTAAACTTTCCTTCGCTTCTATCAACGCAATTACCCAAATTTGATGCATAACCGTCTGAAAATTTCACTTTATCTGTAATCCAATCAAAGAACGCTTCTTTTCCAGCACCATCCAGCCGATAAATGGGAAAAGGTGCCGTACCGTTCTCATCAACGTGAAGTTCAGAACGATCACATATATCGACTAAATCCAACCTTGACTTCAGATTATCCTTCGTTTTACCTTGGATGTTGAGGATTGTGTTCATCAGATTGTCGAAAAAGTTCTTCTCAATATGCATGACATCTAAGTTGTGCCGCAATAGATGACTCTCCCAATATGGCAGATCCCAGAAAATACTCTTTTTGTGCCAGTTATGTAGCTCTCCAACAGCATCGACTGGAATGTTTTCATGTCCACCTACGTCTGGCGTCCTTTGTGCACCAAAATCCCTAAACTGTGTCGCCAAATCTTTTCCACTAACTTCTGTAGGTGGATCATCAAACACCTGCTTGTTCTTCGTAAACAAAGTCTTACTCCTACGGTATGGATGATCAGGTGGTAGAAATCTTCTGTGACAATTAAACCAACATGTTTTCCTTCCGTGCTTTAGTTGGAAAGCATCTGTGCTATCTTGACAATATGGACATGAAAACCTGCCATGTGTTGTCCATACGGATAACATACCATATGCTGGAAAGTCACTTATTGTCCACATAAGTACTGCCCGCATATGAAAGTTTTCTCTGCACGAAACATCGTATGTCTCAGCACCAACCGTCCATAGTTGTTGTAACTCATATATTAGTGGTTGAAGAAACACTTCTAGTGATCTCTTAGGATGAGCTGGCCCGGGGACGAGAATGGAGAGGAACAAAAACTCTCGTCGCATGCACAAATTTGGCGGCAAGTTGTATGGTGTCACAATCACCGGCCATAGAGAATATTGTATTCCATGCTTTCCAAATGGGCTGAAACCATCAGTGCATAATCCCAGATAAACATTTCTTCTCTGTTCAGCAAATTCTGGATATGTTGATTGGAAATGTTTCCAAGCCTTCGCATCTGAAGGATGTCTAATCTCACCATTTGTAGAATGCTCTGCATGCCATCTCATTGCCTTCGCCGTGCGCTCACACTGATACAACCTCTTCAATCTTTCCGTCAAAGGCAAATACCACATTCTTTTGAATGGTACCGGAACTCTTCCCCTCGTTTCCTGATAACGAGGTTTCCAACAAAATTTGCATTTATCCCGATCTTTATCCGCTCCCCAGTAGATCATGCAGTTGTCGATACATACATCTATCACTTCGTACGGTAATCGAAGACCCGCAACAAGTTTCTGAACCTCGTAGTATGAACCCGGTGCAAGATTATCCTCTAGCAGAACACCTTTAACATAATCAGCTATCGCATCTACGCATTCTTCAGCCAAATTATAATCTGTCTTAATACCCATCAATCTACTTGCAGATGATAAAGGTGAATGGCCATCTCTACAACCTTTATACAAGGGTTGTTTTCCTGCATCCAACATGTCAAAAAATCTCTCCGATTCGAGATTTGGTTCTTCCCCTCTATAATGATCATGTACCATCTGCTCAGTACCTATACCATAATCTACATCCATTCTCGGTTCTTCTAACCAACCATAAGACTGAGGTTGTTCGCTAACAGGCTGAGGTTCGCTAGTACTACCATATTCAAAACCAGTTTCCCCATGAAGATACCAAACTTTATAATTCCGTGCAAACCCTTTTCTATACAAATGTTTCCAAACTTCCCATTCTTTTATAATTCTATTGTTATTACAAGTAGAGCAGGGACATCTTACCATACCAGTATTTGCATCCGGGTGCTGTTGAACAAGCTTCATGAATTCTCCAATACCTCGAACGTATTCTTCTGTAAGCAAATTGGTGTTGGGATCCAAATGAGGTCTATCCATCCACGAACGAAAATAATCTCCAGAAGACATGATTTTTTCGGATTTTTTATGATAAGAGAGAATGAAAAGAGAATGAGGAGTGAATGAGATGAATGAGGAGAGGTTGCATTTATAGGAAAATGCTTACGGCAATCCGACGCCATTCCGACGGAATTCCGACAACTTTTAAAAAATCCGTCGGAATTCCGTCGATTTTTTTAAAATGTCTAACGGCTATAAACGGGCATATTCTTTCTTGCCAACGGTCGAAAGCTTCCGTCGGAATGGCGTCGGTATTTTCCGACGGAATTCCGACGACCGTAACAGTTATAATTTTTATCGGGCTTTCGTCGGAATTGTCGTCGGAATATACCGACGAATCCACTTCGTCGGAATATACCGACGAATCCACTTCGTCGGAATTTTGTCGGACTTTTCCGACGAAATACCGACGAACCCTTGCTTTTGGGTTTCGTCGGTTTGTCGTCGGAATATGGTCAGAAATGTCCGACGACTTTACTTTCCATCGGAATGGTCGTCAGAAATTCCCTGTTTTTCTTATAGTGTTTATTCATCAGACATAAAGCTTGGTGGACTATTCGTTTTGATACAACATCCTTTAGATTTTTCATTTCTTTGTAATAGAAGCATATGACACATCTTTGTGATTTAATTTTTTAAAATCAATTATATATTTTCTATATAATCAAATTCAAATGTAATCTTAATAAGTAGTAAAATTACAAACACAATTCTGTAGGAAACAAATTTCTTTTGGAAAAACAAAAATTCTGGGAATTATATTGTGTGTAAGCATTTATTGTGATATCCTAATACGGAGATTTAGGCATAAAAAAAGAGAATTCAAAATCAAATCTGCTGAACTCAGCAAAATACAAATTTAAATTTTGGTTTTGCACGTGAAGTCTACTAATTTACGCTTAGGTTTCAATAATTAAATTTGGTTTCCTGATTTTGTTCAAAAAAATGGTTTCCTGATTAAATATTTATAAAATGAAAACTATAGTTTCATTCTTCTTATCTTCTCTGGCGGCGTTTCATCTACTCTCTCTTGTCTCATTTTTTTTCTGATGCCAAAGAACCAAGCAAGTCTTCTTGTGCTCAAAGGTCTCTCTCTCTCTCTCTCTCTCTCTTTGTTTGATTCGTTTTTGGGTCATGTATTGATCTGAGTTTCACGCTTGGGTCTAGCTAATTTTACTCATGTCGTTGTATTTCAGATCTGTATAAGAACCCGTCTGATAGTTTCACAGTCACCTTCCCTATCACGTCGATATGTTAAAACATCTCGCTCTCTGTTTGTGGTGCAGCCATGGAACCTCTCTTTCTCTCTCTGTATGAAGCTTATGGTGGTCTCCTCTCGGTGGTTCAGCCAAAGCAGCGAGGCAGCGTCGGTTTTATCTCCTCCGTTCTTCCTCTTTGCTTCACAACTCAATCAATCTTTAGTGCTTCTCAGCTCAAAGGTGTAAAACATCATGTCGCTTCTTCTACTCCTACGCTCTTAAGTTTTGCTGCTTGATGTCGTTCTTTATGTTTGCTCATGGAAGACTACACCCTTGGTGTTGGAATAATGTAGCTTTCAAGGCGAGAGAAGCTATAACACAGCCAAAAGATTGAGAAGCAGATCTGATGAGTTTCACATAATCAAAGACTCTTATTTATAGGTTTAGATTCCTAACCATTCAGAAAAGAAAGGATGCATTTAATGAAACAAAGTGGGAGGAGTGGGTCGGTTGTCTTCTGAGTTGGAAGATAGAACATGAATCGACATCAGGATGGCAACGTCGGCCGAAAAAGATGTAGTTAACGTGAGTTGGTTTAATCCATTAAACCAATTTGGAGTTTCGTTTGATCTATTCCATGGCCCATTTCTAAATAGTCTGTTATTATTTTCATTGGCCCAACTCTAAAGAGTATCACGGGTGTTTTCATTCGTTTTAAATTTCATTAACCAAGCCCACACTTATGACACTAATGAAACGGTTGTGTTTTAGTTAATGGACACGTGTCACACCAGAAAACTTTGAATTTATGACCTGAAATCCTATGTGGCATCACCGGAAAAGAGCAAACTCAATTTTATATAAATAGATAGATTTATATTTTACCATATCGAAAAAAATACTGTTTTTTTTAGTACTGGTTTTTAATTTTAATTTCCTTCCATATATTTATACAATCAAATGTACCCATAACAAAGTAAACAAGCAAATCTGAAATATTATGATTAATATTGTAAGCAATTTCTCAAATTTAAATTACCGAGTAAAGAGAAAATGTTGGACCAATTCTTTAAAAAGTGGAAGTAGTGAAAATATTGAACATATTCTATATAAATCACTGCATTTCTACTTTCAACATCCACGTGCATGCTGATAACCACACAACATCCTAACCTCTTTTTCTCAAAAAAGAAACATCCACATGCTGATGATCTGTGTAATGACATGGGATTCAATGCTCGGAGAATATCTAACTTGTTCCTTGACGTATTTTGTCCTTGTGACTCTCAAGATTATCTATTAATTCGAACCAGAAGAAACTAGATGAATATACTGCAAAAAAAGAATATAGAGCAAATGTTCGACGTGAAACGAGACTAGTTACTACGGAATTACTTGTAAGAATCCGAAAATAAACATTATCTACTCAATTTATTTTCTTTTATTTTTTGGTAAAATTTTAAATAAAACATTATAGTTTTATGTCTGTCTCCTTAGCTTTATGTTCTAAGATTTGTTTCTGTTTTATGCTTTGCTTAGTCAAGGTTTTGTTTTTCTTTTAGATTTGGATAAAAGTTTTTCTTAGCAAACAACATGTTCCTTGTTTCTAGAAACTCCTATCCGTACAAGTTGGAGGCTGAACAATGTTTGCTCTGCCATCTACTCCCACTCATATGTATTGATAACTTATCCGTCTCTGTGAATATAACTTTTTTGTATCCATGTATGAATATAAATATTTATAAATCAAATATATTTAAAAATTAATTATTTTTACCTTTAATTATATATAATTTGATAAGTTATAAATATAATTTATTTTAATCATATTATATTATTAATTAGGCTTGTGATTTTGTATATGTAATATCTAATTGGTTTAATTTTAACTCAGATATATTGGACTGCATATACTTATCTATATTCGACTAATATTTTTTTGTTCTAAATAAATTAAAATTTTAATTAATTTTATTATTAATATTTAGGTTGGTTGTTGTCTTGTATGTAAATATATTTTAGTAGGATTATGTAAATATATTCTGAGAATGAAAAATAAACAATAAATTAAAGTTTTCCATTAAAATTAAATAAATAAACATAAAAATAATATTTTGAAGTCTCATATATATATAAATAAATAATTTACAAAAGAACTGAATTGTAACAATTGGTTAGCATTTTATTTTTCTTTATTAATATGTTTTGAATCATCACATATTTTTAGATTTATAAAAACAAATAAATTATTATTACAAAATAGTATATTTTATTTTAGTTATATCTTTGCTTTTGGATATTAGCAGTTATTTGATAAAAATTATCTAGCAAAATTAAATATTAAAAACAATTGTGCAAAACAATAAACATCTTAGTAGTAGCAATTATAAATTGTTTTTAGTTCATTAAATACATCTTAGTTTATGTTATTTAATTTTTTAATAACCTGAAAAATATATGGATATAAATAAAATATATTTTTGACTTTTAAAGTATGTATTATGTTTTTAAGATTATGCTTTAAAAGAGATGTTTTTAATATCAATATGATTTTATAAATTTCTTTTATATAAATTAAAACCAAAAATTTTGAAATTTATTTTAATCTACACTTTTTACATTTTTCAGACTAAAAAGACAAATTTATCTTTAAAATGTTTTAAAAAGTATTTTACTTATATAACATGATACCTCAACAAAAGAATCGCAAAACAAATGGTTACATATTTAGATTCTATTAAATAAATATATATATATATATATATATATATATATATATATATATATAGATAATTATACCCCTAAACTAGGAAAATCAGACCATTAGAGCTGTCGGCATACTGGTCCACGGTCCACAGCTCTATTTATTTATACAACACTAAATTCAGAGCAATTAAGCTTTAAGTTTTTTATTTAAACTACATCTTTTGAAATAACTTATAGCTATATAATTTTTCTGCAGAGCCAAATATCAAAAACAATTTTTAGGACTTTCTATAAAATCTAAAGCAATAAAATCTAAAGCCCTAACAAAAAGTTTACAGATTTTTTTTACAGCAAAATAATTTAAAGGTATAGTCATTACCAATCGAATCCTAGGTTACATACGATTTGGGATATCAAAACTACAGCATTAAACAAGATATAAAAACAACCTATTAAAATTTACTTTGTAATATATAATATATTTGAAAAGAATCTAAAAACCAGGTTAAATACTCTTTTAAAAAATATTTTAAGTAATATATAATATATTTGATAAGAATCTAAAAAACTCTCTGCTATAAAGATGTTTGATCAAATAATTAAAAAAAAGAAACAAAATGTTTAAGATTGAACTATATTTAAATATAAAAATATATTTATACTTAACCATATTGGAAAAAAATATTGTTTTGCTTAATATTTAGTTTAATTTTAGTTTCTATATATTTGTACAATGGCCAATATATTCATAATAAAAATAGACAAGTAAACCTGAAATATTATGATTAATATTATCCAACGAATTTAAGTAATTTATCAAATTTAAGTTACTGAGTAAAGAGAAAATGTTTGACTAATTCTTTAAAGAAATGGAAGTAATGAAACATTCCAGCAGATTATACAAGAATCACTGAATTTCTACTTTCAGAATCCAACATGATCTGTGTAATATTTGACATGGGTAATTATGTATAATTTATAATTCATTAAGGTTAAATTTGTAACTGACTGTTAAAATTTGGTTACTTGGTTGGGACTTACTATCCAGAATTTGCTAAGTTGAGATCCGCTCCAGATTCACTCCAATAATAGGATATCCAGAGAATTCGGATCTGGATCCAGATAATAAAATTTTGGGTCTGGACATGATGCTTTCTTGAACAAACAAAAGTTTTTCTTTTGCAGGGCGTTTATAGTTAATCAAATATTTTGTTTTCAGCATTGTAAACTTTTGGAACTCCGCTTTTATTCTATTTATGAGCTATCTAGATACCATTGAAAGTTTGTGCAGTGCTCTTGGTCCTCAAAACAATCACATAAAACCAAGATAAAGTGGAAAGACTTGTGTTATCCCAAGTGAGAGGGAGGATTATATGTGAGACGACTACGTGATTCAGTGAGGCTGTATGCTCTTAGTCTTATATGGCTCTTATTCACCTTAACTGATTCTCTATGGGTTTCTTGGATTCAGCACTATCTTTTTATCATAGTTCATTCAGGATGTTCATGAGATAAATCTACGGGTTCATATATTTGGAGGAAGCTACTCAAAATGTGTGTGATAGTTTATTAGTTGATACGAATTAAATTTTTTATTTTATTAATTATTATATTTGATATATTACTATCTATACATAAAATTAGTCTTATAATATTATATATGTATTATTTATAGAATTTCAATATTAAAAAAATATTTTTAATTATTTTATAGAGGATCCGGATTTGGATACCCGTGGATTGTTGATAACAGAACTTTTCAGGGTTCCTATCAAATGCAGTAGTATATGAGATGTCGAACCAATCCTAGGTGATTTCAATGCACTGAGAATACAATTCCATGCTTAATCTAAGTGCAACCCAAAAGTGAAATGAGTTTTAAACTAGAGCAATACTAAAATGCAATAAAACAGTAAACTTTTTTTGATTATGAGATGGGAGAACTCATGGGTTAAGGGATCAGACTTTAGGTGATCAAGCTTTGAACTAAAGGTGGCAACTTTCAATCAATCTACTAACCTTAGGCCTAGACACAATCCTAAGCAAACTCTATCTCTAGATGAATGCTCATTTGCTAAGATGACTCAAGCATCAAATCTCTTTGGTTGAATGTCATAAAAGCAATTATTAAAATCAAGTCTACTAGCCATCTTAACACCTTTAACAACAAATCTCTTTGGCAAAGTGTGTTAAAAGCTTAGGAGAGTTGGCTCAGACATTTCATCAAACACCTTTTGGGTGGGATTAAATGTCTAAAGCTCAATTTTTGAGAGGCCAACTCAAAAGATGCATTAAGAACACTTTACTAACAAGGAAATAGATAAATCTTTACCTAAACACCTTAGATATAGCTTAATCACCCTTAGTCTCCCTAACCCATGAATCCAAAAGTGGACTACTCACTAATCACCATGATTCTTCTTAAACCCATTGAGAAGTTAAGCTTAATCATGTAAAGAAAAGAAGATAAGAACTTAAAATTACTCAAGAATACAAGAACAAGATGATGATTTGATTCAAAGAAAAGATCTTTTTCACCAAAAGGTTTGTGTTTCTCAAGAGATAATAAGATAATCCCATCATTTGGGTCTAAAAAGTATTTATATGATCCTTCCAAACCCTAATGGTTCATAATAAAAAGTCTAAAAAGCCCTTAAAAACATCATAAATCGCTCAAGTCAAAACACGCAGCGGTGTCGCAACCCCGCTCTATAACCCCGCTCCGGACCGATTTGCTTCGTTTCACGCTGTTAACCCGAGTGGCCTTGGTGACTTCGCTCCATACAGCCAGCTCTACCCCGCTCTAGGCTTCACACCGGTGTCACGACCCCGCTGCATGACCCCGCTCCAGCCACATTGCTCGTCTCTTCACCGTAAACCCGAGCGGATATGGTTACCCCGCTCCAGTTGCTCTCTCGAACCTCGCTCTGGATCACACCGGTGTTGTGACGCCGCTCCAAGTACCCCGCTCCAGGCGTTAACCTCACACAGTGCCCGTCTTTCAACTCTTTTGATCCATCATTGATCTCAAACACCTCCAAGAACTCCATAGCATGCTCCAACACCTGATAGGGACTTATGCATGCAGAATGCAACCTAAAGATGCCTAAATCCTACTCTATATGATCAAAATGTACAAGATATCCAAGCTAAAAACATGTAAATGCACAAGATATCAACTCCCCCAAACTTGTTCTTTACTTATCCTCAAGTGAACTTGCAAGAACTCATAGGGAGAGATGTTTGAAGTTGGGAGCTCATAGCCAAAATAAATGCTTCCTAACACTCAACTTAACATCCTAAAGAAACATAGCAAATAGCAAAAGCATACTATCATATTATACTCTAGCTTCTCAAGGCCTATCAATACCCTTATGCCTTTACACAAGATGCAATACTCACCAATCAACAAGTCTTGCCAACCAGCTCTCACATTGATTCACACACACACACACAAGGTGGATTCTCACAAATGGGCACTTGATCTCAATCATTTGGCTAGGAAAACAAATGGTCTAAAGTGAATGAAGAGAAGGGTTCAAATGCATCATTTTAAAGTGGCTAACACTCAAGAACAAGGAGCTTGATCATTATGCAAAATTTATCTAAGATTAGAAGCAACTCATGCATACATGGATCCATTCTCATCATTCTACCCTTTTCCTAAGTGATTACAAGTTCTACCCACATTCACTTCATTTCATAACCCAAGAACAAACGTTTCCCCTTTTTTTTTTATTTAGCCAACTAGGGACAATCTTTGCTCAACTTAGCTCTTACTTCTCTTTCCCTTCCCCACTATCTTATTGATTTTTTTTTTCATTTTTTTTGTTTTCCTTTTCTTTCTTTTTTTTTTCTTTTTGTTTAGGGGGAAGGAGTCAAATAGCACAATCTAGAGCTTTCTTTTCTTTTCATTCTAAGGTCCCTAAGGCTTTTCTTTTCAATCTACACTCTTTTGCTCATCTCTCTCAACTTTCTTACTACCCAAACCCAAGATACAAACTTATAAAAGACAAAAACCCAACCATCATCCTAGAAGCTAGCTCAAATAATGATCCTATGCTAGCAAGAGATGAGAACAAATCCAATACTCTCAAGATTTTGCACATGACATGCTATCAGAAAAGGCCTCCCTCATGCAAATCAATGTTGGCTTCAAAGAAAGGTAAGGGTTCAAGGGTGAGGGAGTACCATTTGGGTTAACAAAGAGTGGTACAATGGAAAAAAGATAACCCAAATGTGTATGAGAACCATGATCAAGTATGCAAATGCCCATAAGCGAGATAAATTAAGTTCATTTAAGCCTAAGTTCAGTTTGGAGCTGGTTTTCAGAACAATGTCAATGACAAGCAAGCACACAAGTTTCAAGAAGAGTTTTCAAGGCTCGAAGCGTGCAAGGCTTTAAAGAGATGCTTAGGCTACTTGATATGCTTAATTAGGGTGCCACTTTGAGTGCTAGACAAGCTCTTTGCAAGGAATTTTAAATCATTGCTCCCTATGCAGATGGATGCAACCTATATGAATGCTTCTAGACTCAATCTTAAGGATGCTAATGCAACTACATGCTCATTTTTGTGTTTTTATCAGATTTTTCAATTTTTTTTGGTTTTTCTATGCAAATAGATATGTACAATGCATGGACTCAATGCAATAACAACAAAGCAAACATGACCAAATGCTTGGTACCTCCCCCAAACTTAAATCACACGGTCTCTGTGTTATTAAGCTGAAGGAGATACCTAAAAACAAAGCTAAATGCAAAGAAAAACTGATATATACAAGGAAAAAGGTGAAGGAGTACCTCTATGGAGTGTGAGTAGAGGCTGTGGCCTCTTCCTCTGAGTCTTCTCCACCATCAGTAGAGTTTAGAGATGGAGATTTGTTTCCTGAACTGGAGGGGAGGATGTCTGGGTTCCTGTTCCGTCGCCTGAGCTGTCTAGCTGTGAGAGGGAAGCTGAGAGGACCGGGGGCTAAGGCTCCAGCATATGGCTGAAAGTGGTATCGACGAGGGCCATAGACTACTTCAGTGGTGTCCTAATGGCTGAGCTTTTGTCATTAGGAACGAGATTAGGTTTCGTTATTCTCGGGAGCTAGACCTAGCCGCCCAACCTAGATCTTATGGTTGAGATAATGATTGCGGGCTATCTCAACCATATATATTTTCGCTCGATCGGACGGCTGTAATTCTTCTTTAATTAAATCGACGACTCAGATTAAAGAGAGTTTGAAATGTGGTTTCCGATTTTCGAGACGTGATGGGATATAAAACTGAGAGAATTAACTGCTTGTCTCTCCACTTCCTCCACGCCTCTCGACGGTTTCCAAGGTAATTCTCCTCTTTCCTTTATTTTACTGCGCTTTGTTATATATTTTTTTTATCCGTTTCTTGATCGAACTAGTTCCTCATTCTTAACTCTCTCTGAGATTTCGTCTTAGTTCAATTCCTCTCTTTTGCTTCCTATTTCTCTTTCCTTTTACTATCATGAGTCAAAAAGAAGGTTCCGGCGAGGTTCAAATCTCAGCCTCCGGTGCCCGCATTATGAAGGTCAAGCGGGAAGCCGGTGAAAAGATGACAGAAGCCAAGAAGAAGAAAATTAAAGACTCGATCGGAGCAAGAGTCAAGAGGATGAAGAAGAAAGGTGGCAAGAGCGCCTCCTCTGGACCTCACTTCCCCTCGCTCTTGAAGAGTCAAGACGTCGTCAATCTTGCTGTTCAAGCCCACGGCAAGAGTGACCTAGCTAGAGCTTGTACCGAAGATGAAACCCCCGAAACCGTTCCGGCGGGTTGGTTTTGTATTCATGAGAAATATATTTCTAAGTGTCATCTTAGATTCCCTCTTCCCACCCTTTTGCTAGATCTCCTAGATCATTACCAGCTGGCCCTTTCTCAACTCTGTCCATCGGTTATCCGAGTGATAAACGGGTTCATCACTAGGGCCAAGGAGGAAGGAGTTATCGTGGGGTTGACTGAGCTAATGAGTCTCTTTTCTATAAAGGAGAGTACTTCCAAGGATGGCGGAAGCGGTACCTACTACCTCCCCTGTCGTCCAGGGCTAGGCATCTTCAAGTTCACGGCCAGTGATGATGACTGGCGGAAGAAGTACTTCTATGTCAAGATTGACCCCTCGACGGTTCCTGTAGGCCGTGACCTCAGGACCTCTTGGTCTGACATTTCTGGTTAGGATTTTAAGGATATGTTCGCATGTTTATTTTTGCTTATCGTGATGTGCTAATTGTCTTTTGTCTTTTTGCAGAAATTGAGGACCCTATCAAGTTGTCTGGTAAACTCACCAGAGCTCTTTACAGGAAGCTGCAGCACAGCCCTAACACTTGGGGAGCTTATACCACTTCGAGAGTTGGGTCAGCTAGGTTTCCTGAACGATACAAGGCGTCCTTCCCTGATTCAGTGACGGTTGCCGGTTTGGAAGGTAACCTTCCATTATTGATTTCTGATTTTTTTTTTCTGTTTGAATTTGTCTTATGAGATTAACGGTTCTCTTTATGATTCAGTCTCTGAAGGTGATTCGGTATTCGAAGTTTCGTCCGGAGCAAGTACTTCCGAGAAGACTCAATCACAGAAGATGCCTATTCAGCCCTCCTTCCGTTCCAGGGGTAGATCGACCAAGGCTGCCAGCTCCTCTAGAGGAAGCGACAAGAACCAAGGAGGATCCTTCCTTGACTCCGTGAAGGAAGCTCTTGACGAGGGAGGCTCTGCTCCTGCTAAAGGTGTTGGTTCTTCGGAGCCCAGAGTTCAGGAAGTTGGTCTTCCCTCCGAGGTTCCGATGACGGAAGTTGATCCTCAAATGGCGAGGGATCCCTCAGAACTTGAGCCTCCGAGGAGCAAGAGGTCCCGGACAGAACAAGTTGATAGACCCTCGAGGTCTTCTTCCTCCTCTTCTAGAGGGGGAACCATTGGCTAGAACTTTGCTCATTCGAAGCCTGGGTCTGTCTTAGATGACTCATGGGGTTTGGCTACGTTAATGAGGCATATGAAGAGAACTGGATGTGCTCTCCCCTCGATCACCAACCTCTCCAACAAAGAGGAGTATGTTGACATTGCCCATCACATGGGTCAGGTATGAATTTTGTTTCAGCTTTTTAGCTTAATTCTTTTTGGAAAATGTTCACTAAATCATTGTTTTTGTAGCTGGCTGGGGCTATCAACATGGCTCAATTCAAGTTCGAGGACGCTGTGCACAATGCCCCTAGTGCTGAGGAATTACCTCAGGTCACTGATCTAGTCAAGGCTACCAAGGCTGAGCTCAATCAGGCTCGGGCTCTGATCTCGGAACTCCAAGCAGAGGTTAAGAGACTTGGCTCCAAATGTGAGGCTCAGCAAGGGACGATAGAGAGCCAGTTGATTGACCTCCAGGTGAAGAATAGGAAGATTGGAGATTTGGATGCTGCTCGGAAGATAGCCGAGTACCAAGTCAAAGAGCTGATTGCTTCATCCCAGAGCAGCCAGAAGAACAAAGAAGCTGAGGTCAGGCTAGCCGTCCGGAGAGGAAAGAGGGAGGTAGCTGACGCTTACAACAAAGTTATGGTTGCTGTCAAGGAGAAGTTCTCCAAGAATGAAGTCGATCTCCTGGTTCATGCTCAAGAGATTCAAGCCAACACTGAGCTTTTGAAAGACATGCTGGATGGCGAGATTAAAAGTGCTGAGGATGAGTACACTCGTTTGGTGGCTATGATGCCGGAAGCTGTTGCTGCGTACGAGAAGGCTCAGGTTTCGGACTTTTCGATTAGCAAGCTCCCTCTTCCTCAACTTTCTGAGAGCTCAGGTACTTTTGAGGTTAATACGTTTAATCTCTCCTTTTCTGGAGAGTTCGGTTCTAATTTGGGATTGGTGGGTTCTTACTCAGCCCCAGTCGAAGCCGCCCCGGGAGATGGCGACAAGGAGATGGAGGAAGAGGTTCCTGAAGAGAAGGATGATCCGGTTGACAAGGGAGCTGAGAAGAGCTCGGATGACAAGGAGGTTTAAGAGCTGAGGCTCTTTCATGTGTTTCTAGGATTTCCGCCCAATGGGCTTTCGTTTCTTTTATTTCTAAGACTTATAGCCTGAGGAGGCTTTTAAACCTTTGTTTTTGTTAAGGTCTTTTGAACCTTTGTCGGCCTGAGGAGGCCTTTAAACCTTTTATCTATCAAGACTTGGTTTTCAGTTTCGTTTTAAGTTTTTCGATTTGACTTAGTCATTTGGATGAACTCGAATTTGGTTAAGATTTTCGGTAGAGAATGTGCTTTGGTTACTAATTAAGAGGTTTAGTGAATCCTCCGAATTAGATCCTTGATTTCGTGATAAGTCTTGGAGACTTGGATCGTTTTTGGCCCCCTTAAGTGGGGTTCCTGAAGTATCGAGGTTAGCTTAAGGTTTTTAGGAGCCTGAGTTTAACTCGGGTACCTTAGGTGGGGATTCTTGGGAACCTGAATTTGTTTACGGGATTTTAAGACCCATTGGAACTTGCTTAGGATTTTAAGACCTTTCGAAATTTGATAAGGGTTTTAAGACCTTTGTATTTTGAGGATTTCGAGATTCTAGGTTTAGGTCCGAGGTGACCTGACCTTGTTCGAAGGATTTTAAGACCTTGATGATTTCTAAAGGTTTTAAGACCTTAGATTGAGGTCAATGGAGACCTGACTTTGTTTGAAGGATTTTAAGACCTTTAGTTGGTTTATCAAATTTGATTTCGTTTGAAGGATTTCAAGACCTTCAAGATTATTAAGGATTTTAAGACCTTAGGTTCAGGTTGATGGAGACCTGAGCTGATCCGAAGGGTTTTGGGACCCTAGGTCCGTGTTTGTAGGGACCTGTGTTGTTAAAGAATTGAGACATCAAGGATAATTGCTTTATTGATAATTGGATACTTGGTATCATAATGGTCATATAATTGTTGTATTATAATGGTTATACACTTGCTGCTTGAGCTATGTGATTTTAATCAGACATATGCCCCCCTTGGTTGTGGTGAAAAAAGTGTTGAAATGAGGTAGGGACTGCACTCATAACGGAGTTGCCTACGTACCCAGTCAAGGGATCAAGCCTAACGTAGTTCAGGAATTTTTAGGTACCTAATGATAGTATCTCTTAAGATTCGTGGCGTTCCACGATCTGATTTCAGGTACCCCGGTTCGCACCTTTCGGAGCTTGTAAACGCTAGGTCGTACCACATGGATGATCTGATAGGGACCTTCCCAGTTGGTTCCTAATTTTCCGAAGGTTCAGGTTGATGGAGACCTGAGCTGATCCGAAGGGTTTTGGGACCCTAGGTCCGTGTTTGTAGGGACCTGTGTTGTTAAAGAATTGAGACATCAAGGATAATTGCTTTATTGATAATTGGATACTTGGTATCATAATGGTCATATAATTGTTGTATTATAATGGTTATACACTTGCTGCTTGAGCTATGTGATTTTAATCAGACATATGCCCCCCTTGGTTGTGGTGAACAAAGTGTTGAAATGAGGTAGGGACTGCACTCATAACGGAGTTGCCTACGTACCCAGTCAAGGGATCAAGCCTAACGTAGTTCAGGAATTTTTAGGTACCTAATGATAGTATCTCTTAAGATTCGTGGCGTTCCACGATCTGATTTCAGGTACCCCGGTTCGCACCTTTCGGAGCTTGTAAACGCCAGGTCGTACCACATGGATGATCTGATAGGGACCTTCCCAGTTGGTTCCTAATTTTCCAGCATCTGGTTCCTTGGTTCCTTTGAAAACTTTCCTAAGTACTAGGTCACCTACAGCGAACTGTCGGAGCCTGACTTTGGAGTTGTATTGTCGTGCCATTGCTTGCTGATAGTTTTGAATACGAATCAGGGCTCGGTCCCGTATTTCCTCGATTAGATCGAGGCTGTCCGTTAGGAGCTGATCATTAGCTGCGGGATCGGATGTACAGAGTTCCCGGCGGAGGCTACCAGCAATGGTTTCAGCTGGGATGACAGCTTCCATCCCGTAGGCTAAGGAGAAAGGGGTTTCTTCTGTAGCCTTTCGTGGGGTGGTTCTACATGCCCAAAGTACCTCAGGTAGCTTTTCTGACCAGAGTTCCTTCTGGGTTCCGAGGCGTTTCTTGAGGTTTGCTAATACTGATTTATTAGCAGCCTCCGCCTGGCCGTTTCCTTGGGGTCGTCGAGGTGTGGAGAAGGTCAGGCGAATATTCCATTTGTCACAAAATATTTTGAAGTCGTGGGATATGAACTGTCCTCCATTGTCGGTTACGATTTCATATGGGACGCCGTATCTACACACGATTTCTTTCCACACGAATCGTTCGAACTCGACTCTGGTTACCTGTTGGAAAGCTTCAGCCTCTATCCATTTCGTGAAGTTGTCTGTTAAGACTAAGAGGAAGCGTAGCTTCTTCTTTCCACTTCCTGACGCTACTAGTGGTCCTACGATGTCCATGGACCACCTCATAAATGGGTAAGGGGCGGATATGTTGGACAGCTTTTCCGCAGGTTGGTGTATAATCGGTGCATGCCTCTGGCACTTGTCGCATGAAGAGGAGTAGACCTCGCAGTCCGCAACAATGGTAGGCCAGAAATAGCCATGTCTTTTGATTCTGATGGCCAGAGCTCTTCTTCCAGAGTGGTTCCCGCAGGAGCCGTCGTGCATTTCCTTCATGAGTCTCATAGCAACGAGGCCATGGACACATTTTAGGTAAGGTCCGGAAACGCTTCGTTTGTGGAGGACAGACTCGATTATGCAGTATCTCGCGCTTAATGCTTTGAGCTTCCGAGCCTCCCATTTATTGGGTGGAATCATCCTTCCAGGATGTATTGCGTGATTGGAATTCTCCAATCCTCTCTCCTTACAACTTTGTTATGAAGAGACGAGGGAGGTTCCTGTTCGGGACCTGGTGTCGTGGTGCCCCCGGAGGTATTCGTAGGATTAGGCTCCAGGGAGTCTAAATTCCGAAGAATACCTCCAATTTCTTCATTATTCTCCGGGGTCTGGACGGTGCCCCCAGATGAATTTTGGAGGGCTGAACGGCTTCTGGTTTTAACTCTGCAGACGAGTGGGTCTGAGCTGGTGCCCCCGGAGGTATTCGTGAGATTAGGCTCCACGGAGTCTGAATTTCGGGGAATACCTTCCGTGTTTTGGATTGTGCTCCCGGAGGTATGCTTTTTAGAGTTACGTCTTTTGGCTTTTGGGAACCAGAATGTTGTAAGAACTTGGGTAGCTACCGTTTCAGGGCAGGTACATTCGGGTTGCTCTTTTAGCTTGCTGTCTATCTCAGCTTTAGTAGCTATGTCGATGCTTGGTTTTTCGATTCCTTTTACGAGTATGATCCGTTTTACGAGGGGGTCCGATGTGGAGGCTAAAGCAGCCAACGCATCTGCTGAGGAGTTCTCTCCTCGTGGGATTCTTGTTAGCTCGAATTTGTCGAACTGCCTAGTGAGGTTATGGACGACTTCGAGATATGCCCCCATTCTTTCGTCCCTCGTTTCATATTCCCCGTGAAACTGGCTAGCTACTAGCTGTGAATCACTATAAGCGTTTAGCTCTCGAATTCCGAGGCTTAGGGCGAGTTTCAACCCTGCGATTAATGCTTCATATTCAGCTTTGTTGTTTGAGGCGCTGAATCCGAGCCTATATGACTGCTCAATGGTTTCTCCTGCTGAAGAAGTCAGCCTTAGACCGACACTGGAGCCCTGTTTTGATGAGGCTCCGTCGACATACAGGCTCCACTTTGGAGATTCCATTTCGGAGTCTAATTGCTCGGATGTTAGCTCAATGACAAAGTCGGCAAGGACCTGAGCCTTCGCTGCTGCTCGAGGTCTATACTCAATGTCGTATTCACTGAGCTCTATGGCCCATTTAGCCAATCGCCCTGACTGGCTAGGGCTGTGCAATATCATTCGTAATGGTTGTGAGGTCATTACGACGATTGAGTGCGATTGGAAGTAAGGTCGTAACTTTCTGGCAGCTATTACGACTGCTAGTGCTAATTTTTCCATCGCGGGGTACCTTGTTTCGGCATCTATTAAACTCTTGCTGGTTTAATAGACGGGCCTTTGCTCGTTTTGTTCTTCTCGTACTAGGACACCGCTAACTGCAGCAGTTGATACGGCGAGGTACATGTATAGTGGCTCTCCTACTACAGGTTTGGATAGGATCGGAGGCTCAGATAGGTAAGCTTTCAATTGTTTGAAGGCTTCCTCACATTTCTCGTCCCATAAGAACTTCTTATTATTTCTTAGAAGTTTGTAGAATGGGAGGCACTTATCGGTGGACTTGGATATGAATCGGTTTAATGCTGCGATTCGTCCGGTCAATCTCTGTACCTCTCTGGTTGTCTTAGGTGACGGCATTTCTAGGAAGGTTGCTATCTGCTGCGGGTTGGCTTCAATGCCTCTTTCGGTTACGAGATAGCCTAGGAACTCGCCTGAGGGTACCCCGAAGGTACATTTAGTGGGATTGAGCTTCATATCATATTTATTGAGGATATCGAAGCATTCCCTTAAGTGGGAGATATGGTCTTCTCCAGCTGAGGATTTGACTAGCATATCGTCAATATAGACCTCCATGGTTTTTCCAAGTTGCCCAGCAAACATCTTATTTACTAGCCTCTGATAGGTAGCTCATGCGTTCTTTAATCCGAATGGCATAGCCTTGTAACAATAGGTTCCTCGTTCGGTTATGAATGCAGTTTTCTCCTGGTTCTCAGGATCCATCATGATTTGGTTGTATCCTGAGAAGGCATCCATGAAGGATAGGAGTCGATGGCCAGCTGTTGCTTCAACCAAGCGGTCGATGTGAGGTAACGGGAAGCTGTCTTTAGGACAAGCCTTGTTTAGGTCGGTGAAGTCTACGCAGATTCTCCATTTCCCGTTTTTCTTCTTTACAACTACCGGGTTGGCTAACCAGTCAGGGTAGTGTACCTCGCGAATGGACCCAGCTTTCGTAAGTCGGTCAACTTCGTCGTTAACAGCTTGAGCCTTTTCGAGGCCTAGCTTGCGACGCTTTTGTTTGATCGGTTTGAAAGTGGGGTCTACTTTTAGTTTATGGGTGGTGACGTTCGGATCTATGCCTTTCATGTCATTGGTTGACCATGCAAAGGTTTTGACATTGCTTTTCAAGAAGTCAATGAGCTCCTTTTTTGTCTCAAGAGGTAGCTCGGATCCGATGCTCACCTGTCTTTCAGGATTTGAGTCGTCAATGCAAACTTTTTCGGTGAGGTTCTTGGGAGGACCTCGAATATTTTGTTGTATTTCGCGACCCTCCTGGATCTGTAATTGCTATTGGGGGGACTTTTTGAGGATTTCGAATCCTCCCAAGTAGCAGATCCTGGATATCTTCTGGCTACCGTGTACGGTAGTTATCCCTTCAGGTGTCGGGAATTTCACACATTGATGATAAGTCGAGGCTACTGCCTTCATCTTGTGAATCCAGGGTCTTCCCAAAATCGCATGGAACGGGGAAGGTCTGTCGATGACTACTAAGTTGGTCATTTTCATTATTCCGCCAGCTATGATTAGGAGCTTGATAGTCCCCAATGAGGTAGCTGTTTCTCCGGAGAAGCCTACGAGATTAGCTTTTTGGCCAATAATTTCGTAGTCGTCTATTTCCATCCCTTTTAAGGTGTTGTAGAAGATAAGGTCAACAGAGCTTCCTGTGTCTATCATGAGTTTAGGGACCTCGTATCCTGCGATGTTCAGGGTGACAATCAATGCATCATCGTGAGGTCTGTCAAGGTTTGAGGTCTCGCTTTCCCAGAAAGAAATCTTAGTATTGGACTCGGGGTTGGAAGGGCTTAGGTCCAGTTTAGACACAGCCTTCCGTACGTGATTCTTAATGGAGTTGACGGAGTCTTGACATATATCTGATCCTCCAAGGATACAGTCCACCCTCGAGTCGGGGCTCGATTGAGGGGACGGTTTGCTCAAGAGAGCTTCGACTTGTAAACTTTTTCCTTGGGGGAATTTTCCAAGAATCAACTCGACTCTTTTCTTGGGAGCTGGAGGTGGCGAATCAGTCTCCTTCTCAGGTGACCTCTCGCGCTTTGGAGAGGTGTCTCTGGGACCTCTTTTCTGATAAGGTGGTGGCTTTTTAAGGTCCACTCCCTTTATTTCTCCGGCTGCGAATTTAGCTGCCAGTTGTCGTTGGAGGTCCCAACATTCCTCAGTTGAGTCCCCTTCTCGATCATGATAAGAGCAATATTTGTTTTTATCAAAGCCTTTTGACCAGGGAGTTTTGTTTACTGCGGCGACAAGTTTCTCTTCCTTGTCTTCCTCGATTGCGTAGGAATGTTCTCCCTGAGTTTGTTGTTTCGGGGGTTCCCCCTTTTATGAGGTCCCTTTGCCTCAGAGGATTCACCTTTCGAGTGATTCTGAGGCTTCTTGTGGAGTTTATCCAGTGCAGTTGTCTCCTCCTCCAAAGTAATGTATCTGGTGGCTTTATGAAGAGCATCATCGATAGTTGGAGGAGTATTGAGTGTTAGCTCCGACCAGAACTTCGATTTGTAAAACAGACCTCTCCTAAGAGCCTCGATGGCCACTAGGTCGTTCGGATTCGAGAGCTTAGTTCTTACTGCCTTGAATTTCTCGATGTAGACTCGTAGTGAGTCCCCCATTCCTTGTCTGACCTTCCAAAGGTCGGCCTCAAAGGCTTGCTTCAGGATATGGGTCGAGTACTGCTTCATGAAGGGCTGGTTCGAGACCAGAGAACCACTCAAGGGCTGTTCCGACCAAGTTTTCGGCGAATGTTCTGCAGTAACCTGCTTCACATTCTTCCTGTGTAAAATGGGCTGGTTCGAGACCAGAGAACCACTCAAGGGCTGTTCCGACCAAGTTTTCGGCGAATGTTCTGCAGTAACCTGCTTCACATTCTTCCTGTGTAAAATGGGCTTTCACGATAGCCAATCGGAAATCTCTCAAATAGGCCTTTGGATCAGAGGTCCCATCATACTCGGGAATTCTGATTTTTCGGGTATCTCTTATGTAGGAGCTGGCAATTCTGTCAGTGAATGGAGTTCCACGGGTTTCTTCAATCAAGCTAACGATTTCGGGAGCTGAGCTCGTAGATTTATGGACTTGAGCTCCCAATTTTTGGAGAGCTGCGTGAGTTCTTTCCATATATCTACGGATAGCTTCAGGTCCTTCTAAGGGAAGGACATTTGGGTCGTTATTAGGTACCCGACGGGCAGGTTCCTGACGGAATCGTGTGGGCTCATCCTCCCATGCAGTTGGTGGGCTAAGTCGCTCACCAGCTCTTGGGTTATCGGAGTCTATCCGTTGATACACGTCCCCATTCGGGGTTGAGCCTCTGGTTTGATAAACCGGAGCTGATGTTCTGCCTCCAGATGGGAAGGATACTCCTGCTCCGGACCTAAAATCAGGCGGCGGAGGAGGTAAGCGAGTGCTCCGATCAGCGACCTGGCTGGGTGTGGAACTGGTTGTTGCTACGTTGCTTCCCATAGCACTGGTGATAGGCGGGTTAAACACGAGAGCTGTCCCAGTATGAGGTGTCTGGAAAGCAGATCCCCGTCCTTCGGGAGCAGTGCTATCAGGAGAAAAGTCTAAACGTCCCCGGGGGAATGAGGGATCGGTCAATCGATCTCGGAAGGTGACCCCCGGAGCTTGACGTTGCGGTGGTTGGGTTGTTCTGTTTAGAGATCTAGTTATCTCCTCGAATCGTTGCTGACGAGCAGCTAGCTGATGCATCGTACGCTCACTTTCATGAGCTTTGTCTACTAATTGCATCATCATCTAACGAATCTCAGAGAGCTGAGCCTCCGTTTGATTCGGAGTGGCTTGCTGCTGAGGATTCTCAGTGACTGGAAGCCCGGGGGCGGTTCCACTTGATGATCTCGGGTTAATAGCCCCGGTTGCAGTCTGGCTCGTTCGAGCGCCAGCCGAAGGCTGTTGCCCAGATCGGTGGTCGCCGCGTCGAGGCTCCGTGACTACGAGACTAGAGCCTCCATCGTTCGGTGAGCCATCGCTCTGAATCGGGAGGTTAAGGTCAGACAGATTTGTTGTCTGATCAGTAGGATTCATCCTCAAGTTAGGGTAAGGGATTCGATTGTTTCTTCCCCTCAGACGGCGCCAATTGTGAGGGATTAAACTGACCTCCTGATTTTAGGTCAGGTTATAGGTTAGGAAAGGATTAGGGAAAGATAATCGTGGGCTGAATCCCGTAAGAACTTGTTGAATGAATGATGATTTGTATTGATAACGTGATAAAGAATGATTACAAAAGATGTTTCTCTTGATGATTACAAAGATAACAAAAATGCTTTAGAGATAATATGAATGATCGTGAAAATGAATAAGGGTCGAATAGAATCTCTTTCTTGATTTGCTTTCTCTTTAAATAGCCTCAGGTCCCGCTTGATCGTCGCCAACTGGTTCCCGAGATCTTCTCCGTTTATTGAGGAATCCGCAACAGCTTCCTTTGACCGGGTCCTGCGCTCCCTCCGTTATGGTGTGAGCTTCCTCTTCACCGTGACCTCTTTGGTTAAAGTCTTTAGCTCTCAGCCTCCGGCTCCAGCTTAGCTCTTCTCAAAGATTAAATTCGTAATGGGTCTGTCGTGGCCCGTTATCGTATTTTATCATTCGTTATTCAGCTATCGGGCCATATTTGGGCCCAACACTTGAGACCAAGGGCTCTCCCAATGTTCTTGAAGGTTATGTTGTAGGTTTTGCCCTCGACCATGAAAGTAATCTTTCCCCATCCTTGCCTCACATGCACAGACTGATGGTAAGTTACCCTCAATGAAGCCAAGAACTCACTAGCCAGATCTTTGTAGGTGGGATAGGCCAAGGAGTAGAAGTCTGACATGTGCATGTTGCCAAACATAGCTTTGATGTCATCATCGATACCAATCTCCTCCATCAGCTCAGTATCACCAAACCGTGTGGGAGACCATGTCACACCTCTCTTCAAGAAGTCTAGAAACACTTCAGGACTTGGCTTCTTCTCTCTATCTCTGTCAGCATATGGCATCTTCCCGTGATCAGTAGACTTCTTAGCTTTCTTGGGTGGAGCTGGCTCGTCCTCACTGTCATCATCGCTTTCTTCCCTGGTAGAGGATGCTGGCATCTTCCCCTTTTTCTTCTCTAGGTCGCTTGCTTTCTTAGCTGCCAAAGCCTGCTGTCGAGAGGATCCTCCCGTAGGTATGGAGGTTAGAGCTTTTCCTCTCAAAGCAGTCTCTTGTTCTGCAGCTGCTTGCTCTTTTTCTTTCTTCTGGCTCACGGTTATCCTCACCATTGTACCTTCAAAATTAAACCTTGAAAAAGCATTAGTATTGGCAAGAGACAAACAAAACAAAAAGATCAAAACTTGAAGAAATAAGAGCAAGCTTATCAACTTATCAATCTATTGATCAAAAGAGCTCACACAAGCTTTAGAACATTTAAGCTAAGCCTAAACAAACTCCAATTTAACTCAATTAAACACAATTTCGAAAATCCCCAAATCTCAAGAACCCTAATTTCTCAAACTCAAATTCAACTCAATTCCACAATGAAATCAACAACCCAAACACATATATAAGCTTTACCAAGTCTATTTAAGCTTAATCAAGCAAGAAATTGACCAAAATTGAACTTTGAAAAACTAGGGTTCATGAACCCACGAAAATCAATTTTTTAAAATCAAATACCTTGCTCTTGGTGAAAGGAAATGGCGAAATGAAGCAAATAAATAAACTACAGGGGCTAAAGCTCGGATTTAGAGAGAAGAATGGAGTGGTTTGGTGGAGATTTGAGTGAGTTGAGAGATTTTGAGTGAGATGAAGTTTAGGAGAGTTTGAGAGTTTGTGAGAGGAGAAGTGAAAAGAGAGGGATGAAATCAAGAGAGAGAGGTAGGGTTTAGGCGAGTTGGGTCGGGTCGGTTTGATTTAAGTGGGATTGGGACGGGTTTAACCCGATTTAGAGGAGAGAGACACATACCTGGGCTCTGGAGCGGACTCGTGACCCCGCGGTGCAACCCCGCTGCGTCAATTTTGCTCCAACTCGTCATAAACCCGAGCGACCTTATGTACCCCGCTGCAGTACCCCGCTCCCGTCTGGACCGGTGTCAAGACCCCGCTGCAAGACCCCGCTCCGGGTGATTTTGCTTCACTTCGATGTAAACCCGAGCGGTGTTAACAACCCCGCTCTGAACCTCTGCGCATGTCCGCTCTACGGCTGGAGCGACGTTGTGATCCTGCTCCCCAACCCCGCTCTAATTCGCAGCGGCCACTCAACTCCGCTGTGTAAACCCCGCTGTGCAGCCAGAACTTCACTTTCTTATCACTTGGAAGAGTCTTGACAAGCCGTACTCACTCCAATTATCAAAAGGGATTGAAAAAAGAAAATCCTAAAGGAATATGTACAGGGATAAACATGGGACTTCCTCCCAAGTGAGCTTGTTTTAAGTCTCTAGCTTGACTTTGCTTCCTTTGGGACTATGTTGGGGTAGGATCAGAAAGTGGAACCGAAATCCCATCTTCCTCTAGTGTAGTAGCCATGTATAGCTTGACTCTTTGCCCATTGACTGTGAACTCTCCTCCATTCTTATCCCATAGCACAATTGCTCCATAAGGTTTCACTTCTTTGATCTTGAAAGGGCCGGACCATCTTGACTTAAGCTTCCCGGGAAACAATTTCAGCCTAGAGTTGAAGAGAAGAACTTGATCTCCAACTTTGAACTCTCTCTTCAAAATGCCCTTGTCATGAAAACCTTTGGTCTTTTCTTTGTAGATTCTTGAGCTCTCAAAAGCATCCATCCTTATCTCATCAAGTTCATGTAGCTGAAACATTCTCTTCTCCTTGGCACTCTTGATGTCAAAGTTCAACAGTTTTACAGCCCACATTGCCTTATACTCAAGCTCAACTGGTAGATGGCAAGCTTTCCCATAGACAAGGTTGAAAGGTGTGGTGCCTAAGGGAGTCTTGTATGCTGTCCTATAAGCCCAAAGTGCATCATCAAGCTTGTCTGACCAATCTTTTCTCTTAGTACCCACAATCTTCTCCAATATACTCTTGATTTCCCTGTTGGAAAGCTCCACTTGCCCACTAGTCTGACATGTGCATGTTGCCAAGCATAGGTTTGATGTCATCATCGATACCAATCTCCTCCATCAGCTCAGTATCACCAAACCGTGTGGGAGACCATGTCACACCTCTCTTCAAGAAGTCTAGAAACACTTTAGGACTTGGCTTCTTCTCTCTATCTCTGTCAGCATATGGCATCTTCCCGTGATCAGTAGACTTCTTAGCTTTCTTGGGTAGAGCTGGCTCGTCCTCACTGTCATCATCGCTTTCTTCCCTGGTAGAGGATGCTGGCATCTTCCCCTTTTTCTTCTCTAGGTCGCTTGCTTTCTTAGCTGCCAAAGCCTGCTGTCGAGAGGATCCTCCCGTAGGTATGGAGGTTAGAGCTTTTCCTCTCAAAGCAGTCTCTTGTTCTGCAGATACTTGCTCTTTTTCTTTCTTCTGGCTCACGGTTATCCTCACCATTGTACCTTCAAAATTAAACCTTGAAAAAGCATTAGTATTGGCAAGAGACAAACAAAGCAAAAAGATCAAAACTTGAAGAAATAAGAGCAAGCTTATCAACTTATCAATCTATTGATCAAAAGAGCTCACACAAGCTTTAGAACATTTAAGCTAAGCCTAAACAAACTCCAATTTAACTCAATTAAACACAATTTCGAAAATCCCCAAATCTCAAGAACCCTAATTTCTCAAACTCAAATTCAACTCAATTCCACCATGAAATCAACAACCCAAACACATATATAAGCTTTACCAAGTCTATTTAAGCTTAATCAAGCAAGAAATTGACCAAAATTGAACTTTGAAAAACTAGGGTTCATGAACCCACGAAAATCAATTTTTTAAAATCAAATACCTTGCTCTTGGTGAAAGGAAATGGCGAAATGAAGCAAATAAATAAAATACAGGGGCTAAAGCTCGGATTTAGAGAGAAGAATGGAGTGGTTTGGTGGAGATTTGAGTGAGTTGAGAGATTTTGAGTGAGATGAAGTTTGGGAGAGTTTGAGAGTTTGTGAGAGGAGAAGTGAAAAGAGAGGGATGAAATCGAGGGAGAGAGGTAGGGTTTAGGCGAGTTGGGTCGGGTCGGTTCGATTTAAGTGGGATTGGGACGGGTTTAATCCGGTTTAGAGGAGAGAGACACGTACCTGGGCTCTGGAGCGGACTCGTGACCCCGCGGTGCAACCCCGCTGCGTCGATTTTGCTCCAACTCGTCATAAACCCGAGCGACCTTATGTACCCCGCTGCAGTACCCCGCTCCCGTCTGGACCGGTGTCACGACCCCGCTGCAAGACCCTGCTCCAGGTGATTTTGCTTCACTTCGATGTAAACCCGAGCGGTGTTAACAGCCCCGCTCTGAACCTCTGCGCATGTCCGCTCTACGGCTGGAGCGACGTTGTGATCCCGCTCCCCAACCCCGCTCTAATTCGCAGCGGCCACTCAACTCCGCTGTGTAAACCCCGCTGTGCAGCCAGAACTTTACTTTCTTATCACTTGGAAGAGTCTTGACAAGCCGTACTCACTCCAATTATCAAAAGGGCTTGAAAAAAGAAAATCCTAAAGGAATATGTACAGGGATAAACATGGGACTTCCTCCCAAGTGAGCTTGTTTTAAGTCTCTAGCTTGACTTTGCTTCCTTTGGGACTATGTTGAGGTAGATCAGAAAGTGGAACCAAAATCCCATCTTCCTCTGGTGTAGTAGCCATGTATAGCTTGAATCTTTGCCCATTGACTGTGAACTCTCCTCCATTCTTATCCCATAGCACAATTGCTCCATAAGGTTTCACTTCTTTGATCTTGAAAGGGCCGGACCATCTTGACTTAAGCTTCCCGGAAAACAATTTCAGCCTAGAGTTGAAGAGAAGAACTTGATCTCCAACTTTGAACTCTCTCTTCAAAATGCCCTTGTCATGAAAAGCTTTGGTCTTTTCTTTGTAGATTCTTGAGCTCTCAAAAGCATCCATCCTTATCTCATCAAGTTCATGTAGATGAAACATTCTCTTCTCCTTGGCACTCTTGATGTCAAAGTTCAACAGTTTTACAGCCCACATTGCCTTATACTCAAGCTCAACTGGTAGATGGCAAGCTTTTCCATAGACAAGGTTGAAAGGTGTGGTGCCTAAGGGAGTCTTGTATGCTGTCCTATAAGCCCAAAGTGCATCATCAAGCTTGTCTGACCAATCTTTTCTCTTAGTACCCACAATCTTCTCCAATATACTCTTGATTTCCCTGTTGGAAAGCTCCACTTGCCCACTAGTCTGAGGATGATATGGTGTGGCTACCTTGTGCTTAACACCCTTCTTCCTTAGGAGGCCTTCAAGCAACTTATTGATGAAATGTGATCCTCCATCACTTATGACCACTCTAGGGACTCCAAACCTTGGGAAGATTATGCTTTTGAACATCTTGACTACTACTCTTGAATCATTTGTAGGGCTTGCCACTGCTTCAACCCATTTAGAGACATAGTCAACTGCTACAAGGATGTACTTGTTGCCATAAGAAGAAGGAAAAGGGCCCATGAAGTCTATTCCCCATACATCAAACACTTCCACCTCAAGTATTGGATTTTGAGGCATCTCATTTCTCCTAGAGATGTTTTCTCTCCTTTGGCAAGAATCACACTTGAAAACAAAGTCTTGTGTGTCTTTGAACATGTGTGGCCACCAAAATCCAGATTGTAGCACCTTAGAAACTGTCTTGAATGTAGCAAAGTGGCCTCCATATGATGATCCATGACAGTGTGTGAGGATCCCATCTACTTCTTTTTCAGCCACTACCCTTCTATAGAGTTGATCCTTGCAAAGTATGTAGAGAAAGGGTTCATCCCAATAGTACCTCTTCAACTCCTTGTAAAACTTCTTCTTGGCATAGCCTTCAAGATCCAGTGGCTCCTTCCCAGTAACAAGATAGTTCACAAAATCAGCATACCAAGGTTCCTTCTCATTTGTTGCCTTGACTTCCTCAATCTTCTTACCAGTCTCACAAACTGCAACCACTGCTCTAATAGCCATAAGCTGTTCCTCTGGAAGTCCTTCATCAATGGGGATACCACACTCTACTCTCATTCTAGACAAGTGATCAGCCACACCATTCTCAACTCCAGGCCTGTCTTTAATCTCAAGATCAAACTCTTGAAGCAGTAGAATCCATCTCAACAGTCTTGGCTTGGCATCTTTCTTGGCTAGGAGGTGCCTCAAAGCTGCATGATCTGTGTAGACAATCACCTTAGACCCCACAAGGTAGCTCCTGAACTTCTCAAAGGCAAAGACGATGGCTAATAGCTCCTTCTCTGTTGTAGAGTACTTCACTTGGGCATCATTAAGGGTCCTACTAGCATAGTAGATCACATGTGTCTTCTTGTCTTTCTTCTGCCCCAAGACTGCTCCAACAGCGTAGTCACTAGCATCACACATGATCTCAAAAGGGAGATTCCAATCTGGTGGCTTGACAATAGGTGCACTCACTAGCTCGCCTTTCAGCTTCTTGAAGGCTTCAAGACACTCTACATCAAAGCTAAAGGAAGCTTCTTTGCACAGCAGCTTGGTCATTGGTCTAGAGATCATGTAAAAGTCTTTGATGAACCTTCTCTAGAACCCCGCATGACCAAGAAAGCTTTTAATGTCTTTTACTGTCTTTGGTGGAGGCAGCCTAACCATCACTTCAATCTTGGCTTTGTCCACCTCAATGCCTTTCTCTGAAATCTTGTGCCCAAGCACAATCCCTTCCTTAACCATGAAGTGGCACTTCTCCCAGTTCAGCACAAGGTTGGTGTCTTCACATCTCTGTACGACCCTGCACAAATTTGACAAACAAGCAGAAAACGAGGATCCGTAGACAGAGAAGTCGTCCATAAACACCTCCACAACATCCTCAATGAGGTCAGAGAAGATAGACATCATGCACCTTTGAAAGGTAGCTGGAGCATTACATAACCCAAATGGCATCCTTCGATAAGCGAAGGTGCCATAGGGGCATGTGAATGTTGTCTTCTCTTGATCATTGGGATGTATGGGGATTTGGAAGAACCCTGAATACCCATCAAGAAAGCAATAAAAAAGATGATTTGCAAGCCTCTCAAGCATTTGATCAATGAATGGCAATGGAAAATGATCTTTTCTAGAGGCTGAATTAAGTTTTCGGTAATCAATACACATCCTATGACCTGTTATGGTCCTAGTTGGTATTAATTCATCCTTCTCATTCTTAACCACAGTGATACCACCTTTCTTTGGGACTACATGCACAGGAGATACCCACTTACTATCTGAGATAGGGTAGATCACACCAGCATCTAAGAGTTTAAGAATCTCTTTCTTTACAACATCTTTCAAGTTGGGATTCAACCTTCTTTGATGTTCTATAGAAATCATAGATTCATCCTCAAGATGTATCCTATGCATGCACAAAGTAGATGATATCCCTTTGATGTCATCAAGAGAGTACCCTATTGCTTTTCTAAATCTTTTAAGTGCATTTAAAAGTTCAGATAGCTCAAGTTCAGTAAGTTCACTACTCACAATGACAGGGTAAGTTTCATTAGGGCCAAGAAAAGCGTACCTTACACCATGGGGAAGGGGTTTAAGCTTCACCTTAGGGGCTTTGAGCTCACTCCAGTCATCTTGATGACTGTCCTCTTGTTGAGTAGCTGAAGATGCTTGTGGTAGCTCCTCATACTGCTCCTTATCCACAAACCCCTTGCGCGAATCCAACATTTTCCCATAGGCTGCACTCTCCTTGTTCTCTACTACTTGGACCTCTTTGTCTATGGTCAAAGCATGTTGTAGAGAATCTTCTAGTCCCAACTCCTCAAGAAGCTCATCAGCTAGAGCTTCCATTTCCTCTATGTAGAAGGCTTGGTTTTGCACAGTTGGCTTCTTCATCATCTCCTTGATGTCAAAGTGGAGAACATGCCCTTTACCCAGATGGAGATCTATCTTTCCTTCTTTCACATTCACTATAGCTCCTGCTGTAGCTAAGAATGGTCTACCAAGGATCAAAGGATCTCTAGCCTCCTCATCCATCTCAAACACCACAAAGTCTGTAGGAATCTCACAATTTCCAACCATCACTGGGAGGTCTTCTAAGATACCAACAGGGAATTTCACCGATCGATCAGCCAATACCAATGAAAGCCTGCACTTCTTGTACTGAGTGAATCCAAGTCTTTTCGCAACTGACAAAGGCATGAGACTGACACTAGCTCCAAGATCACAAAGACACTTCTCAAACTCTATAGGACCAATGGCACAAGGGAGTGTGAAGCATCCTGGATCTTCTAGCTTCTTAGGAATGTTCAATCTCTGGATGATTGCACTACACTCATGAGTAAGGATCATCATGCCCTCCATTTCTTTCTTCTTTGCAGCTACAGCATCTTTCAAGAACTTGCTGTATTGAGGAACCGGCATGAAAGCATCAATGATGGGCATTGTGACCTGAACATCACTCATTTGTTTCTCAAAGAGTGCCTTGTACTTCTCCAACAGCTGCCTCTTGAATCTTCCAGGAAATGGGAGCTTGGGTTCATAAGGAGGGGGGACAAAAGAAGATTCTTTTGATGGAGTAGCAACTTCACCATGCTTCACTGTTTTCTTCTCTTCTCCAATCTTCCCTTTACCTTTAGCTTCTACTATCTTCTCCAAGATCTCATCATTGGTCTTCTCATCTACAATCACCACATCATCATCTATGTTGATGGCCACCTCCCCACCTTGTTTCTCATCATCCTTGGTGAGAACTCTTGAAGGCAACTCTTTGCCACTCCTTAGAGTGATTGCTTTCATTGTCTCCTTTGGGTTTTGCTCAGGCTTTCCGGGAAGAGTTCCTTGTTGGCGATTGGAGTTAGAACTCATAGAGGCAAACTGATTCTCCAAAGCTCTGAACTTGTTGTTGAGCTCATTGTAGCTTCCATCAATCTTTGAGTGGATGTTCTTCAACTCATAACCAATTTGCTTCTCACTTCTTGATTGAGCTTCAAGTAGTTGCTTGAACATTGATTCCACACTTGTGTCTTTAGCCTGATGTTGAGAAGAACTTCTTTTGGGCTTGAGTAGACTGGTTTCCTTTGTTGGAGAAACCAGGAGGAGGATTTTGCTGAGGTTGATGGCTTCTTTGCTGGTTGTTCCTAAGCTGGTAACCACCTTGTTGGTTGTTGGAATAAGGTCTTTGCTGGTAGTTGTTGTACTGAAAGTTGGGCTCCTTCTTGTACCAAGTACCATTGTTGTTGATGAAGCATAACTCCTCTTGACCTTCTAACCCATCCACTTCATTAACCACAGGAGGTGCTTCTTGGTGTGGATTACCAACAAAGTTCATTTGTTCCTGTTTAGCCTTTTCTGAGATGAGAATATCCATCTTCTCTTGAAGAGATTTCATGTCTTTTCGTAGCTGCGGATCATCACCTCTGTTGGCTCTGTCATGCTCCCCACTGTAGACTGAGTCACTCTTCACCATGTTTTCAACCAGTGCCTCTGCTTCCTCTTCAGATCTACCTAAGAAGAATCCATTGCTTGCGGTGTCCAATCTTGCTATGTACTCACGTAGAGCTCCCCTGTAAAATGTACTCAACAAGCTTTCCTTAATGAAACCATGGTGTGGGCACTTAGCCTGGTAGTCATTGAATCTCTCCCATGCTTTACTAAAGCTCTCAAGGTTCTTCTTCTGGAAAGAGGAAATTTCATTCCTTAACTTAGCTGTCTGGGAGGTGGAGAAGAACTTCTCTAAGAAAGCTCTCTTGCAGTCATCCCAAGTGTTGATGGAGTCACTTGGAGTGAAGAGTCCTCTCCCATTGGTGTGCTTTATCTCCCAAAGAAAAGGGGAACAACTTGAGCTTGAAGGCATCTTCAGAAACACCATTGATCTTGGACAAGCTACAATACTAATAAAACTTGTACAAGTGATCATATGGATCTTCAGCAGCAAGGCCATGATACTTGTTGTTCTCTATGGTGTTGAGCAAGCCTGACTTGATCTCAAAGTTGTTGTTCTCCACAGGTGGTGCTCTGATTCCCAACCTATGACCATGAATGTGAGGGCGATCATAGGTTCCAATGGCGCGAGCTTGGCGCTGTGGGTGTTGTGGTCGAAGGTTGGCAGCTCCTTGACCATTTCCCTCTTGGGTAGCTCCCAAAGGGATCTCTCCATCTTGATTCTGGTTCTGATGGTGAGCCATATCGAAACCCAATCTGTTGAAATGAGCATGTTGCTCCTCTTCTCTCCTTCTTCTTGTATTCTCTCTTTCCAAAGCCCGGATGTCTGGTACTAGAGGAGTGAGGTTTGTAGTCCCTCTACTTCTCAAGTTCATACACCTGAAATGAAAAAGAAAGAGGAAAAAGCAGAGCCAATATCACAATAATAATAAAAATGAATTAGCCTCAAGCAAATGACTAAATCCCAATGTCAAAATCACAATAGAACTTGGCAACGGCGCCAATTTGATAACAGAACTTTTCAGGGTCCCTATCAAATGCAGTAGTATATGAAATGTCGAACCAATCCTAGGTGATCTCAATGCACTGAGAATACAATTCCATGCTTAATCTAAGTGCAACCCAAAAGTGAAATGAGTTTTAAACTAGAGCAATACTAAAATGCAATAAAACATACTAAAATGCAATAAAACAGTAAACTTTCTTTGATTATGAGATGGGAGAACTCATGGGTTAAGGGATCAGACTTTAGGTGATCAAGCTTTGAACTAAAGGTGGCAGCTTTCAATCAATCTACTAACCTTAGGCCTAGACACAATCCTAAGCAAACTCTATCTCTAGATGAATGCTCATTTGCTAAGATGACTCAAGCATCAAATCTCTTTGGTTGAATGTCATAAAAGCAATCATTAAAATCAAGTCTACTAGCCATCTTAACACCTTTAACAACAAATCTCTTTGGCAAAGTGTGTTAAAAGCTTAGGAGAGTTGGCTCAGACATTTCATCAAACACCTTTTGGGTGGGAAATGTCTAAAGCTCAACTTTTGAGAGGTCAACTCAAAAGATGCATTAAGAACACTCTACTAGCAAGGAAATAGATAAATCTTTACCTAAACATCTTAGATCTAGCTTAATCACTCTTAGTCTCCCTAACCCATGAATCCAAAAGTGGTATTCACTAATCACCATGATTCTTCTTAAACCCATTGAGAAGTTAAGCTTAATCATGTAAAGAAAGGAAGATAAGAACTTAAAATTACTCAAGAACACAAGAACAAGATGATGATTTGATTCAAAGAAAAGAACTTTTTCACCAAAAGGTTTATGTTTTTCAAGAGATAATAAGATAATCCAATCATTTGGGTCTAAAAAGTTTTATATGATCCTTCCAAGCCCTAATGGTTCATAATAAAAAGTCTAAAAAACCCTTAAAACATCATAAATCGCTCAAGTCAAAACACGCAGCGGTGTCGCAACCCCGCTCTACAACCCCGCTCCGGACCGATTTGCTTCGTTTCACGCTGTTAACCCGAGCGGCCTTGGTGACTCCGCTCCATACAGCCAGCTCTACCCCGCTCTAGGCTTCACACCGGTGTCACGACCCCGCTGCATGACCCCGCTCCAGCCACATTGCTCGTCTCTTCACCATAAACCCGAGCGGATATGGTTACCCGAGCGGATATCAGTTGCTGCAACACCTGATAGGGACTTATGCATGCAGAATGCAACCTAAAGATGCCTAAATCCTACTCTATATGATCAAAATGTACAAGATATCCAAGCTAAAAACATGTAAATGCACAAGATATCAATTGTATAATATCTAGATGAATACATAAAAGATGGATGTCATTGATACTTAAATTTTTTGGATATCTAAATTCATTATGTCTCTAGTTAACATTAGAGAAGGAAACTAACTTATCAAATTTATAATATTATTTGTTTTTTACTCAGAAAATTACAGGATAAATTTCTCTCCGCTAATGAAAAGCTTGATAATCACCGGATGAATCATGAATCTCTCTTTTTCTTCTTCTTCTTGAGTGTGTCTCAGTAGCAATGTACACAAGGCATTTTGTACATGAAACCTTTCTTGTTTTATATTTTCTTCCTCTGTGAATACAAATAGCTTGTGGTAATGGAAATACAAATTGGGGCAGCTCTGGGAAAGACGCGTAAACATCATTCAGTAAAGTAACTTATATTTGTATTATTTTCATGATGCCTTTTAGGCTGGTCTATACAAACATGCAGGACAATGAGTCCTTTATCTACACAGTGTATATTACTAGTATGTTATCTATTTTGCTGGCTGTGAAGTTAGAATGAGAAAAATGGTGGCTGCCGTGACTTTAAATCTCACTTCTTAAAAGTGATGATAGAAGCTGACTTGTAGCATCAAATTAGAAATTCTCTTTGTGGAACTCGAACCGTGTGGTTGTTTTTTGACTCATTTCTTGTGCTTGCTTCTTCAACTCCTTTGCCACGGTTGGTATGCCGCAGTAAAACACTCCTGCGCAATAACATAAGTCGTTTTCATATAATTTTTAGTAATGCCCTGGCCTAAAAGTATTAGAAAACATGTTCTTTCTTGTGTTTTTCCGGTGTAACTTATCGTTGTTGCAATGTTTATCATTGTATAGAATAATATTTACCGACTGTTGAATTTGGATGCTTTCTTGCTATGCTACCAAAAACTTCTTTCCAGTTGGGTCTTGCAAAATGTGTTCTCACCTGTCAAATGAATGATGTTATAGCTTGTTAGTGGTTAGGTAATATTGGGACATAATGTTGGTCTGATGATATGTAACACTCCTTCTTACTCGTGTTCCGGATAGAATATCAACTCCATGTTTGGCATGGTTCAAAGCCTGGACCATTTTTATCAAGGTTGATCTTGCATCGCCTTCATCATATACACTTGTAAGATAGTTGTGCAACTCAATCTGGCCCTGTCTCATGAAAAAGAGGAATAGATATGTTAGTATCTCATAAGCTAACTGGTGATGAGAAATTGAAGATATGTTGTTGTTTATTACTCTGAAGTCCATGTCTGATATTTCCTCCATCACTCCTCTAAACCACTCTACGGATCCTGGCTCCCTTGTGACCCAGTAGAAGTGAGCCTTCACTGCCTTTTTTTCCACTCCTTGTGTTGAAATTTGGGTTGGTGTGGTATATGAAGATGTATAGCTATTCCAGCTGAAATCTGATCTGCTGAACTCATTCAACTGTACCACATATGAAGTTATAGCTACTATAAGGTTCCTTACAAGATTTAATTTGTGGTTCACTGAATCAGACTTACTATCTGTTCATCTCTTGAATTGTTCATGAGATCCTTGAGGATACTTATGAAAGGAGTAGCGCCTATTCCCAATCCAATGAGGAGCAAGACATCATAACTTCTGTAGTCTTGTGCTGGAGCTCCATATGGACCGTCTACTAATAACTTTGGTCGGCTGCCAATGCATGAACAACAAGGCATGTTAATACAACTAAGTATGGTAATGCAAGTATGAGTAAGCAAAGAAGATGTCTTGGAGTTTACTCTTGTAAATCAATATTGCAATGGGCAGCGAATTTTGATCGGCCAATCACGCATGTTGAAAGATCTTTGCCTACAGTTAGAACTCGTTGTAGCTCCTCTGTCCAATCTCCTTGTGTTCGGATGTGAACACTGAGTTGTTCATCTCCTGGTGCAGAGGTAATAGAAAAAGGGTGCCTGGAAAGGTTTAGGTAACATCTATATATGTAAAACTCAAGATGTTTGGTAAAGATCATGAGGAGTATGGTATCAGCACTCACCATTCAAATCTAGATATTGTTGGACATTGCAAGAATATGTACTGACCACTCTTGTACTTAAATCCAGGAGGCTTTGACATGATTATACTGAGTACTTCCCCTGGTAGCATAGAAACCTTAAGGATTTTGACAGAGTAATGGTTGGACCTACAAGCTCGTATACTTCGTTCTGCTGCATAGAGCAATAGAGGAACCGAGATGTACATCCATGTCTGAGAGGTTTTAACAGCAATACATTTAGGTTTCAAGACATTTTGACCATTTAGGTTATAAGAGTAAAAGTTCTGCTTACAGTTTTCTGGTACCACTTATCAGCAAAGAAGAGTAAGGTCCCGTGCACAATGAGCATAATGTAGACAACCACAAGAAGGTGATGAGTGTACCAGAATGCGTTAAAGCCAGTTAGCCTATCAAGTGGTGCTGGTAGACTCACACGGTTTCTCCTGAAATGAGTTGATGCTAATGTGAAGGCAATGGTTGTCAAGATCACCATAGAGATCCCAGTGATTCCTTCTGCACCTGTCATCAGGTCTTTGAATGTAGGCTTTACACCATTGAAGGGAGAAGCTATCAAGGCAAAATCTTCTGGAGTTGAGTTTATAATCCGTGGAAAATCACATGCCAAATGAGTACCAGCATGAACAAGTATTCCAATCACTATAGCACAAGCAATTATCTGCAACACAAAAACAGAGGTCAAACATTGGCTGTGGCCTCCAAAATTTTTGGAAATTATAATAGACTTAGGTTCTAAATTATGAGAAAAATATATTTTTTTTTGAAATTCTTAACAAATGTTTATGGCTCCAAAACCATGAGTCTTGAAAAATAGAAAGAGAAAAGGAAGGTTGTCTTATATTATTACCTTATGGAAGTTGATGTTATCATCAAAAGGAACAAAAGCTCGAGCTCGTGATGATCTCAGCCAAGTCAAGGTGTTTCTACAGACGGGTAATAGAACCAGAGCCATGTTGAGCTTGAGAGTCTCTGCAGCTCCTTTAGCAGTGGTTAAACAATAACCCATGACCTTAAAAGCAGCTTTGTCTCTGTACTGTAAGAACTTCCAGACGAAGAGAACGGCCATGACAATGAACCATAATAACAGAACCCAGATGCGTTGCCAGTTATCTAAAACCAAACGTTGAAGCTTCTGTCTACATTTTCGGACCACATGACGAGGTTTAGTTAGATTCCGTTCTGTTGAGTTGATGCCAACACTTGCCGTGCTGAGCGGTCTACTGTAGTTCATGTACGTGTCTCTTTGAAGTAAGAGGGTCTCGAGTTGCCATAACTGAAACAACACGATTGGTCGTTGATATAGTGTTTTTGAAGAGTAAAAGTATATCGTATGTTGTTTTACTTTGTTTTATTACCTCGATGTATCCAAAATTCTCTGGATCAAGTTCTTCCATGATCAGAGATGCGTACTCTTCTGCTTGTTCCTTGAGTTTTGATAACTTGTTTGCTGATGCGCTTAGCATTAAAAGCTGTGTTTCAAAGGGTAAAACGTTATTTAGGATCATCAGATTGTTTTAAACCTAGTGTATGCGTTTGCATCTATATGTTAAAACAAGATAATATTACTTCTTTGATTTCTTCTTTGGTGATCCTCCCGTCTTCGTTGCTATCAGCCCTGTAACAAAATAGGTAGCAATTTTTGTTAATCAGAAACACTGAGAACTTAAAATGTAACAGATATTATATAAACGAAAAAATAATTACCAACACCTATAGAAGCAAAAAAAATTTCATAAAACTGACTGAATAACTGAAAAATACTGCTGAAATAAATGTTTGGTAAAAAGAACATTTTGGTTAAAAACAGGCTCTCTTTCTTTCGAGCTTTAATAGCGGGGAGAAAGCTGAGAGAGAGGAAATATTTTTTGAAAATCTGGTAAAAGTTTGTTTTACTGGAACAAGTAAACCGCAGCCCATTAGTCAAACTCATTCAAATGTGTTTCACCGTTGATTGCGTGAACTAACAGATCCAACGGCTACGAACAACCACGTTATTTAAATGATGCACCTATTTACAAAGGATATGATATATTAGTTAAACAATTTGGTCGCATTGCCTTAAGCATCTCCAGCTCAAGAAATGGATATGCTCTTAGATATTATCTGACACATTATTTACCTCCTAATCGTTCCCAATTTGTAGAAAAATTACTGTGAAGTTGGGTAGTCTCACTAAAGAGAACATACCATTTTCCCAATCAAGGGAGTGATTTGTCAGCTAAACATTTATCTTTAATCAACAAAGGTTATGAGCAGTATATGATACCACAGCTAAATAACCCAAATAAAAAAACGCAAGTGGTGATCATCTGCATTATTATTGAGAAATGGGGATACTAAACAGATTAAAGTATTAATTACAGATAAACATTTTGCTCAATCATTGTTGTCATCAACAACTAATTATTGGCTGCGCTTATACATTTGTTTTCTTATGCTTGGCAAACTGCAATGCGATATTCCCGCAACAGTTATAAACGTAAAGACAAACCAACATTTATTAAAGAAACAAAAAAGAGAGAGAGAGAGAGAGAGAGAGTCGGAAACGTACATATCAAAGAAGATTTGAAGACGCGCGTCGAAGCTTTGGTCAGAAATAAGTAACCAGAAGTCATGAAGTTCATCTTTTGTTATCTTCTCCAGCTTCTGTCTTCTTCTTCGAGCCAAAGCGTCGAATACACTCACCGCGAACTCCTTTGAATCCTTCATCCCTATCTCAAACAGAGTCTGTTATATGAATAATCGATTTATTGGGGCATGACGAAACAAAACATTGGTTTTTAGCCTCAATTTTTTTTAATAATTAATATACATAGACATAGCTACTAAATTCTTTTTGGTTCCCAAAAATTTTTAACAAAATTTTACTATATGGATTGTATGAATAGATTCTTATTTCTAGGGTTTATTGATTTGCTTACCAACGCACTCTCCGAAATCTTCACGCGCAAGCAACCCTTCTTTAGAAAGCGTTTCGAATCTCTTTTCAACTTTCTTCCACATCTCATCGCAATCGCACTCCCAATCGCAACCGCAGCTGTTTCCTTTCGTTGTCTTGTTGATAAACTGTAACCCCTGTAACGCTCTTTGTGCGCTTGACCTCGTTCGCTGCAACTTCACCTCTTCCTTCCGTTTATCCCTCGCGGACATGGTCGGTGTCTGACGTTCTATATCTCTCTCGCGGCCGACAGAAGTCGTTGTTCTTGTCGAGTCTGACCTCAGTAACTTCCCCAACGTCTGCCGTATCCTCGTAAACCTTCCCGTCTCTGTCGAGACTGAAGAAGCCGTCGTTCTTGTCGACTCCGACCTTAGTAGCTTCTCCAGTGTCTGCCTGATCCTTGCCGGAGCCGTGGATAGACTCCTCGTTAGTCTTCCCGATACATCCGCCGATCTTGGCCGTGTATCAAGAGACGCCGCCTCCGACATTCCGCAGACGACAATGGAGTCGTCGCCATCAAGCTCCAGAGTCACCTCCACGAGCTCTCTCTTCCAGCTGCTTCCGCTTCCATTACGACTCAAGCTGCTGAGAAAAATCGGCAGCATTGCGCCGCCAGCAACTGGTGAAGGTCTTAGCGCCACACCGTCGTCGTCATTGGAGAGACCGAAACTTGAGAAGCTCTTGGGAGATAAATTCATATGGAAGACTGATCAACCAAACACCTACACCCATATGTTTTTAAATTAAAATTTTAAATATATCGCCTCTCTATTTTCAGCCATCGCCATGGAATAGAAGAAAATCAAGAAGGTGAGAAAAAAAAAGAATAAAGAAAGAGAATATGAAAAACAAGAGAGGCACTTCTCAACCGATCAATACAAAGACTTGCACACAGTTTTCAACGCTCAAATTTTATTTTGTGTGTGGCTAAGTCATGCTTCACAGTTGTTGCCTTTCTTTCCTTTTTCTTGTTGATGTATTCATTTTTTTCCTATCTACTTAAACTAATTATATTTGCTATTATTGTGAAAGAAATATAAAGAGTAGTTGGTGTTGTTTACCACAAAGAAAAAATGGATGGGAATATATTAACATTGTGTTATGGTCTAACGTCGTATGTGATTAATTCACAATATTTTGCTAGCCGCCGGAATCAATGTTAAAAAGAACTATTATCAGGGATCAAATCAAACTAATCGTTACAAACTTGCATGGTATTTAATTCACAATATTTTAGTAGCGAGTTTATAGCCACCCGGATTAATGTTAAAAGAACAATTACTTCGAATCACATCAGTATTCACAAACTAGTCATTCAAAAAAAAATCACAAACTAATTAGTATTGAATACAAACTTGAATGATAATAATCGGTATTAGTGATCTACTGATCTGTTGTGGGTTACCTTAATGAATATGCTAAGGAAGGAGAAAGAATTGTTGTCTGATACGCTGGCAGAAACTGAGGAGATTACGCCACGTAGAGGCTTCGAAGACAGAATCAGTTACTTATATGTTGCCCTTACTCTTTTATTAATATGAAATAGCAAGAGAGAAGACAAGAATTACGTAATTATTTTCTACGCCACATATGTTTAGGAAAACAATATTGGCAAAGACAAGACAAAGAAGAAGGTGGTCGAGAGTTATATTAATGTAATGAAAGTAGACGGGAGATATATATACACAAAGAGGCTTTCAATGAATAGAAACTTCTGGTTCAGGTTTTAGTGACTATTAAACCTAAATGCTACGCTTTGTCGCAAAGCAGTACATAAGCCGATGTTGTACGTCCTAAGTTTGAGTACCTCCTCTTCTTCTAGAATATATAACCTGTGTTGCTTACTCTCAGATTGTTTAATGGGCTTCTCTTGGCCCTATTAGTTATTGTCGGCCGAATCAGTTTCATACCATTTGTCACTCTTTCATCATTTACTAGCGTTTTGGTCAGTTCCCAAAATTCTAATAGTATGTAGTCAATTGCTATTTGTTGGAAGATTTTATAATCTCTGATAATATTAGGTGTTGTGGAATTATGAGTCTAGAATTCTATTTTGAAGTTAAATGTTATTTGGTTGATTATAGTTCCCACTATTTTAAACCAATCTGGATTTCATACCTTTTCAATTTAGGATGGTTTTACAAGATACTAAATCTTAGACTAGTCCATGAGATATTTAACAAAGTGAAGATCACTACGAACTCTTTTGAAAAATTGACAATTTGTTTAAAATTTTCGACATACTTTTGCCTTGTACAGATTTTTTTTTCTTGTGGAAGAACTAATACATATATTTTTTTTTTTGATTAACCAGGAAGTGATCCAAAAGCTTTCTAGGTCCAAGACTAGTCTCCCTGAGGCCGACGGTAATCCACGTATTCTTGTGATTTAACGCTAGTTCCGGTGGCCAAGTGGAATCGAACCCAAGGGCTAATACATATCTTAAAACAAGATATTCAAGAACCCTACATAATTGCAAAGCGTATGCATGTGGTGATTAAAAAGATGATCACCTGCTAATACTTAAACCTTTAATATGCATTGAAGGGGAAAGAATCTTTAATCAAATAAAATTAATAGTTTAAATGGGAGGAGGTTATTATAGAAAACGATACGGTAACGACTCAACGTGCATTCCACTCATGTGTGCAATCCATGTTATAACAGCCCACGCTTCTTTTTACGTTTGAATTTTCTTCCAATGAAAATGATAAAAATCCCTTTCGCTGACAAAATCAATATCTTAAACAATATATATTCTCGTGACAAAAGACTGGTAAATGTGCTTGTTTCCTTTATAAATTAGAAGACCTTTCTGTTAGTTGCAAACTCTACATCAAATCTGAATAGTTTATTAGAGTATATTGGTTTATTACGGTTTAGTTTGGTTAAGTGTATACCGTTATGTAAACCTTACTATAAATACATTTGTATGTACACTTTTCATCAATAACAGAAATAACAAAAGTTTGTTACGATCATCTTCTTCATCGTTTCATCAACTCTAAGATGGTATCAGAGCCTTGAGGCTGAAACCTCAAGCGATCCGTTTCTTTTCTTCTTTCCTTGACCTCAGATTGATCTATGCTTCACTCGATCGATCTCTTCTCTGTTTCCTGATCATCGTTTTCGATCGAAATCTGTGAAGATGGTGGTGATTGCACGAAGATCGCGTCGCATTGCGAGACAAGCACCGTGGTCAGCTCGTCGAGTTCCTATTCCGAAAGACTCAGCTCCGACGTCGCATGTATCTCCGATCGTCGCCGATCTACCTCTGGATAACATTCACTCACCTTTCTTCCTCACCAGTGGCGACAATCCAGGTCTCTCTATCATTTCGGAAGTATTAGATGGTACGAACTATGATAACTGAAGTATAGTGATGAAGATTGCCTTAGATGCTAAGAATAAGCTAGCATTCTGCCAAGTGTTTTTTGAAACTTTATTATGGTTTCACTCAAGCTATCGATTGGTTATGTCTTTGTTGGTCCTTTTTGAAGTCCCTCATCCTGACTTGATGCTTATTTCTGACTGCTTTGGTTGTCTATGATGTCAGTCTGGTTTTATTGTGTCTGAGAATGTCCAGCTTATGTCTCCGGTTCATGTTTGGCTGAGTGTTCTAAACCAATATGCTATATTCGAATCCGATATGTACTTGTAAATTTACTAGAATGAGACTTATGAAGCGTTATAAAATATAACCAAAATCCAAAAAATCTGATCCAAATGCAAACGGGTACCCAAACATCCATGCATAGTATTTAGTGCCGATGGCTTGTATTGGACCCTAAAACTTATCCATAGATATATTGTGGATCCTAAAACCCACACTAAGTATTTGATAGTATTTGAATGTAAAAACTAACGTAAGAAAAAGGATGTGGACACCAATATCTCCAGACCACAACGATGTAGTCAGGTATGAGTCGACAAAAATGGACTATATTCGTATGCCGAATAGCATAGAGATATGGGAAGAGAGAAACGATCGTGACTTAACTCGAGTTCGAGCTGCCTACGTACCGATTATGGGATCAAGTCTAAACATAGTTCAATTATCATCTCGAAAGAGCTGTCGGTTTCAATAGTCTCAAGTGATGTTGATTCGTCCTCTTAAGCGAGACATCGGCTTCATCCGTCTAGAGAAAGACATTGGATTCTTCGGAGTGAGTCATCATTTACAATCAACTAGCATGTTCAAGGAGCTCGAACTAGCTACGCTTGATCTTGCTAAATTTATCGTAAGAAAATAAAAGATTCTTCTTCTTTGTCAAGTGCGGAGATTACACGAGATTAATCAACCACATTTTTTCGAATGGTAGTTGAAGTGATTAGAAAGGTCTTTTGTTTATGATCTTCTAAGAGATTGTGCTCTTGGTCTTGAACTCATGATGAGTTCGTCTTTGTTCATAATCATTCTTAAAGCATGATCTCTTCTCTCGTTTTATGTGATCAGCAAGCCGTTAAGGATACGTAACTGAACCCTCATCAAAATATGTGTTGACATATTTGATATGGTGATGAGAATACTTGTAGTCTCGAGCTAATGAGTGTGCGAGCTCTTTCTTGATGTATGTAAGCCACTCTAATTAATATTGCGATGATGAAGTTTTTATGTCGGTGATCGTGAGCCTTCATAGCTCCAAAAGGAGTAACTTTCTCAGGTAACTCACTTGTCTTTTTATAGAAGATAATAGTAACTGCCCAGTCGTCACGTAGTTGCACGTGTTCCTCCTATCTCGTTTTGACTTCCTTATCTTTAGGGATGTTAAGTTGTTAGGGATTCTTTCATGTGCATTACTTATGGAGGATGATCTTTGACTTAGTATTACCCTCCTAGACTTTTGCTCCACATGCGCGTTAAGTGATGATTATATTAATAATTCTCAAAGGAGGCCGGTTATACATATTGAACTTCGAGTTGATCCGGCTTGGGCCACACTCAATAGTCATTGCTTACGCATTTCTTTTGATGGGAGGGATTTAGAGCTACATCCAGTACCAACAATTGTCCCCCCAGGTCCTTCAAGTAAGGTGAAGAGGTTGACAAGGTTGGAGGACGGTGAAGCTAATACCAATATGATTCCAAGTCGTTGTTCCTCTAGACGGTTCGCGAAGCGCCTACCGATTGGTAGCGAGATCCTACAAGAGAAATTGCATTAAGCATTTGATCTTGTCTTGTTTGTCATGATCATGATAGGCTTTCTATCCAAGCCATTGGATGCATTGTATTAAGTTGTTTGAGGTTCATTTGATCATTTAGTGATCAGTGTCGTTTATGTTTGTGGGTTGAAACAAGAGTTTGAGGTCGCATGTTGTAAATGTCGCGCCAGAGATGAGGATTGGATCGAGCTAGGGGTTTCTCAAATATCGGTCTAGCTTGTCAACGGAGTCGCTGATTTGAGAAGTATGAAGAGTTACTTTGATCTCTCGTGGTATATTGATTAATGTTTTAAATTATTTTTTCTTATGAGATTTTGATGTGAATCTGGTTGTTTATTTCAGTCGATTCGGATTTATGTCAATATTTTGTATTTGTCTAAAGGTGTTGTATAATCCCAACGAATCATCAAGTCAATGTGAAATGATTGGCTACACGCAGAGAGTCAAACTTTATTTTGGTTCGGTTATATGAGCAATTTATATTGCTCATCCCTGAGATGTTTTACGAGATGGAATCTGATCAGGAATCCAACTCGCGGACCAGTGGTGGCCGAAGGGCGCGGTTTATTGATGTTGTTTTTGATATGGTCGATCAGAGCTTAGGTCGCTTGAGATCACGTGGTAAGACTCGCTAAGAGTTCGAGCTTGTTTAAAGCTGAAACTAAAGTTCAATGAAATTTTTAGCCGCTTGAGGTTGAAAAGTGAATATCAATATTAGTTTGAGCTACTAATAGTACAAGAAGAATGCATAAAACATTTAGCGGTTGTATAAGTTTATTTATGAAGTTGTTATGCAAAATGATGAATCAATATGAATTTGATAACTTAAAAGGTTGCAATAGTAAAACAAGAATTTATACTATCTGATGCAATGTATTGATTTGCTTAAATAGATTATAAATAATTGTTTACCGACATGGGCGTGTTCCGGTCTTGGTGACTGCAGGCTAGCAAATAAGAAGCGGTATTGGATGTTTGATTATGTGTTCTTTGTGTAGCTGATGATATGTCGAGGTATTTAGGCTGTGAATTATTGACTTGACTTGTGCACAACATGTACTGCACTATCACAGATCATATCATATCGCGCTTACTGCCACTTGTGGCTTTGTTTTGTTTGGAAATATCATTAGACAACATTGCAAATTAAAATATATAAGCATGGTTTGTCTAGATTTATCGATTTCCATCACATGATATGATTTCGTGGTCGGGAAATTTCAGTGGTGTTCTGGGTTTTACGTTGTTGATTTGATTTATATAAAATCTATTCGCTTCTTCTATAAAAGATGATATTGACCCCTTAAGTAGGTTGAGATCGTTTGAGGCCGGGCTTTTTTGCAGTGGATGGATTGTCACTTAAGGAGTGTAGAAAAGAAGGCTCGAGCTTTCTTTGCGCCTCTTAGGTATTTTCCTCTTGATCTGCTTGATATTGGGCTCACTGTCTTTCTGGAGGCATGATTGTAGCTATTTGGGAATTATGTTTGCCGGTAGAGCTTCATTGGTCACTATGATGCTAAAGCTTATCGCAGATCAAACTCCCAATTTTTTAGAACGAGATGATTTATCACTATTTTGAAGATCGAGCTTATCTTAGATCGAAATCGATGCTTTTCACAAAGCATAATGATAATCGGCCCCTTCGAGAAAAAGCTACTTGAGGATCCGCCGGCTTGTTGTTTTCTGGGAGCAATATTCTTTACCTGCTCCTCAAGTTGTATGGACTCGTGGCAGATGGAACTCGATGCTCTTATCGACGAAGTGAAACTTATCGACCGTTTGTGCTTCACGAGCTTGTTACATGTTGAGTTCTTTTGTCTTTTAATTCGAATGCAGGATCTGTTTCTTCCTAGTTTTGGTGGGATGTGCGTCTTATAAACATTATATCCACTTATTTAGGTCGTCGGTGGAGAACATCTTCCTTCAATGTTCACTCTTTCCGATCTTACTTATGAAAGGTTTCACATGTAATATTTTGTAATTTGATCACTTTTGGGTTCGGGTTAGCGAAATTGTAGGGAACATCCTATTCAGCTTGTGTTCCTCGAAGTCTTGTTATCTGGAGCTCGAAGGCTCTATGGATTTTCGCGTGGTTTTTAGTCGATTAAATTGAGGAGAGCGCGAACTGGTGGGATTTCATGTTTAAGTTCCCTGGTCCAAACTTCCTCGAGTCCCCTTAAAGTCAGGCTGTGGTGGTCTGATCCGGATCAAGGTGACACATCTCTTCGGTCTAGAAATATATAGATTGTGAGATGGAAAATTTAGGAGCACCTGGAGATTCTCTGTGGCTTGATCGTGTTCATGGTGTGGGAAGTGATCATCTCAAAAGATATGTTGGTCTCGTCGTTCTTGATCAATACATCAGTTTCATCATCTCGAGACATAGTCTTCGTCGGTCTCGTCTCGGGCTAGATGTTTGGTTTTATCTTTTATCGTCTCGGATGAGACGTCTGTTGTCAATGAATAAAGAGTTTAACGAGTTTTTTACTAGATAAACTCGATCTTTGTTAGCTCTGATATCACGAGGAGATATGGCTCTCACTCTTAAAGAGATCATGTTGCCTTCGTTAAGAAACATGTTTCTGGGCAATAATGCTGGCTTTAGTCTTGAGCTTGTCTTAAGTTCTTCTTCGTTGAACAATAGTTGGAAGAATTGTTTAATCATCATGTCATTTAGTAGTTCGATGACATGGAGATCGAAGTCTTTTTCAAAGTCGTTGCTCTCCTCCTCGTTTAATTATTACGTGATGGTAAGATGTGTATCATGAAGTGATGGAAATGTATTTCTCTTTCTGATTTTCCCGGTCGTCCTCCACTCAAGGTCAAGATTGGTGTTCTCGTTCCACAAGAAGTAGAGGCATCTTCATAAGTACCTGTAGAGCTGATGGTGGGAGCGATTTCTTTCTTGTTTGTTTCAAACAACTTAATAAAGTTTGTTGAGTGAGTCCCTTAGCTCTAGGGTTTGTCAATGGGAGTGACGAGCGCGAATGGAAGCTCGTCCTCCTCTTCAAGAGCATGTGATGTCGGCAAGGGAGGTACCTGTTCCGAAGTATTAGATCGAGCTACATGGTTGTCTCTGATTGGTCTGTCTTTCCGTCGGTTCCAACCCCAAGAGGTCAGGTGATCGGGATCCTGATAAGTTTAAAGGTGTTAATGCTTGTTGTGCCAGGTTTTCCTTAGTGGTCACAGTCAAGTCGGCTTGCCCTGTTTTCGTAAGCAGATTGTCGTGATGGCTCATATTCTTTGAGCTTCGATACTAGGAATTTTGTGTCTTGTATGGGATGGCAGGGCCTGCAACTTCTGGTTTCGTTGTTGTGGACCAATTCTACCGCGGTTGCGTCTGATTTTTTACCAATCGTATTAGGTCGGGATGGCGATTTCATTAGTCTTGAGCGCCATCAGTTTTGTCGTCTCAAGCAAGACGTTGGCACCATCGTTCTGAAGTGAGATGTCGGTTTCGTTGGTTTTCGAATGTGACTTTGGGTTCATTGTTCTCAAATGAGATGTCGTTTATAGACAATAATAACAAGTCGGTAGAACTCTAGTTGGCTAAAGACGATCCCGTAAACTGTCGTGATTAAAAAGGTTTTTTTATGATCTTCTAAAAGATCGTGCTCTTCTTCTTGAACTCATGACGAGTTCGTCTTTCTTTGCAATTATTCTTAAAGTATGATCTCTTCTCTCGTTTTATGTCATCAGAAAGCCGTTAAGGATTCGTAGCAGCTGAACCCTCATCAAAATATTTGTTGACATATTTTATATGGTGAGAATACTTGCAGTCTCGACCTCGTGAGTGTGCGAGCTCTTTCTTGATGTATGTAAGCCTCCCTAATTAATATTGTGATGATGAAGTGTCTATGTCGGTGATCGTGAGCCCTCATAGCTCCAAAAGGAGTACCTTTCTCAGGTAACTCACTTGTCTTTTTTATATAAGATACTCGTCACTGCCAAGTCATCACATAGTTGCACGTGCTCCTCATCTCTCATTTTGATTTTCTTGTCTTTAGGAATGTTAAGTTGTTAGTGATTCTTTCACATACACTACTTATGGAGGATGATCTTTGACTTAGTAATATCCTCCTAGACATTTGGTCTACATGCGCTTTAAGTGATTATACATATTGAACCTCGAGAATAAATGGGCCGGTTTGGACCACAATCAATAGTCATTACTTGTTGTGGGCAAGAACCCAAACTGGCCGGATGGTTGTTTTAGGGAGAGAGATTGGCGACTGGTTGGGGAGAGTATTGGTGCTTGTTTTGTACCTGAAACAAAGAGAGATTTTTATGAGTTTTCTTATGAGTTTAAAATGAAGAACAGAAAGAAAACTAATAAGAAAAATAAGAACAGAAACAAATATGATTTTTATGGGATTTTCAGATGCAGAATAAATGATGATGCAAACAGAAACAGAATGAAATAAAAATCAAGAGCAAGGATAGAGAGATGGAGGATGGATTCAAGTTGTTGGACTGAAGTCTCTCTCAACAAGAACAGTGGATGGAGATGGATAGATGTGGGATTTGCTTGCTGGACTGAAGTCTCTCTCAAGACAAATCAATGGATGAGGATGGAGTGTAAATCGCCACAAGCTTGATGGAAGATAGCTTGATAAGATCTTGAAATGCTCTCTGGCTGCTTCTCACAAACTAGAAAGACTTAAGGGTTTTGTTTTGCTTTAGCAAATAAAATTTCATCAAAGACTAAGTGCCCAAAATCGGCCAGACATAAGAGTTATATAGGGAACTCCCTAATGGACTCAAAAACATAAAAGGCTTAAGCAAGAAATAAAAATAAAACAAGGCCAACAATTGCCCAAGTCTGTGAACCGAAAATAAATTAAAATAGCAGGTAAACCGGCTTGGTAGAGATTGCCTTGACCAGAGCTAATAACATGCTTGCATGCTGCCTCATTAAAACCTTACCAAGAAAAACCCAATTGGGACAAAAACTTGGTGAGGAAAAAGAGTACAGCACATGTTACTCACTCTGATGGCAGGCTGAATCTCTTAACCGGAAATAGGCTGGTTGGATGGATTGAGAGTTGATTCTGAACCGAGATTGAATGTGGAGAGGATGAGGCCGGTTCGGTTATGGACGATGGAAGAGAACTGAATTGGACCGGGCTGATCTTGAACTTCTATGGAGCCGGTTGGGTCGTCAATCTTCAATCCAGACATCTCTTGAATCAATAGCTGTTTGAGACCTTGATCAATCAGTTCTTGAACCGCCTTGGTGAACCCATTCCTTAACCTTGCTGAACCTGATCTTGTAGTCGGACCCTTATGCACTTGGGGAACCTCAGCTCGAGTGACCACAACATCCCCTCCCCCTTGAGTAGGTTCTGTCCTCAAAACTTCTTCTTCATCTGCAAGATAAGGGGCTAAATCAGCAACATTGAACGTTGGGGAAACCTTGAACTCACCTGGAAGCTCTAGCTTGTAAGCATTGTCGTTGATCTTCTCCAACACTCGGAAATGACCATCTCCCCTAGGCGCCAGCTTGGACTTCCTTTCTGCAGGGAACCGTTCTGGTCGCATGTGGAGCTATACCCAGTCGCCCGGCTTGAAAAGAACCTCCTTGCGATTTTTGTTGAGCTTGACCCGGTTCCTCTCAGCCTTAGTCTCAAGTGTCTTCTGAACCTGCTGGTGCATGCTCTTGACGAATTCAGCCCTGTCCACACCACTTTGACTAACTTGCATGTCCGGTGGCAATGGCTTGAAGTCCAACGGAATCTCTGGGTTAAAGCCATAGACAACCTCAAAAGGGGATTGGTTAGTAATAGAATGCTTGGCATGGTTATAAGCAAATTCAATAAAAGGCAAGCAACTTAACCAATTCCTCAAATTCTTACCCACCGTAGCTCTCAACAGTTGAGAGAGAGTACGGTTTACTACCTCGGTTTGACCATCTGTTTGTGGGTGGCAGGTGGTGGAGAAAAGAAGTTTAGTACCAAGTTTCTTCCACAGTGTCCGCCAGAAATGGCTAAGGAACTTGGTGTCACGGTCGGACACAATGGTTCTGGGCACTCCATATAAGCGTACCACTTCCTTGAAGAACAAGTTGGCGGTTTGGCTGGCATCATTGGACTTGTCACAAGGTATGAAGTGTGCCATCTTGGAGAACCTGTCTACAACAACAAAAATGGAATCTTTGTTTTCTATCTTGGGCAAGCCCAAAACAAAGTCCATAGAGATGTCCACCCATGGTGCGTTAGGAATAGGTAAAGGCATATGTAAACCATAGGGATGAGATCGAGACTTAGTCTTTATGCAGACAGTGCATTTGGCGCAAAGGTTCTCGACATAGCGTCTCATTCTCGGCCAGTAGAAGTGTTCAGTGAGAACATCTAAGGTCTTGGTCCGGCCAAAGTGACCCATCATGCCGCCACTATGTGCTTCCCGGGTTAGTAAATCTCGCATGGTTCCTTGAGGAATGCAAAGCCTCTTTTCCTTGAATAGGAACCCATCATGCTGGTAGAAGAATGGACCTACAACTCCTCGGGTGGTACTAGCATAGAGTTCTGAAAAATCAGGGTCAGTAGCATAAGCAAGTTTAATATGTTCAAAACCCAAAATCTTAGCCTCCATGGTAGTGATGAGAGTGTGGCGCCTGGAGAGGGCGTCGGCCACTACGTTGTCCTTTCCCTTCTTGTACTTGATGACATAGGGAAATGTCTCTACGAATTCTAACCACCTAGCATGCCTCTTCTTGAGTGTGGTTTGGCCTCTCAAGTGTTTAAGGGTCTCATGATCTGTATGAATAACAAACTCCTTAGACAAAAGATAATGTTGCCAAGTTTCGAGAGACCTCACGAGAGCATAGAGCTCTTTGTCATAGGTAGGATAGTTGAGGGCAGCTCCACTCAATTTCTCACTGAAGAAAGCCACAGTTCGGCCACCTTGAGTAAGCACAGCTCCTATGCCCGTACCTGAAGCATCACACTCAATCTCAAAAGTTTTATCGAAGTTAGGCAGAGTAAGGACTGGTGCATGAGTCAAACTATGTTTAAGTTGATTAAAAGACTCTTCTTGGGCAGGTCCCCAAGTAAAGGATACATTCTTCTTGATCACAGATGTCATGGGAGCAGCAATGGTACTGAAATCCTTGACAAACCGTCGATACAAACTGGCCAGACCATGGAAACTGCGGACATGTCCAATCGTGGTCGGGGTGGGCCAATCTTGTATCGCCTTGATCTTCTCCTCATCTACCTTCAGTCCCTGTGAACTCACAACAAAGCCTAAGAACACTAACTGGTCAGTGCAAAACACACACTTCTTGAGATTGGCATAAAGCCCTTCTTGCCTCAAAGCCTTTAGCACCTGTTCTAAATGGTCAAGATGGTCCGATAAGCACTGACTGTAAATCAAGATATCATCAAAGTAAACAACCACAAACTTACTGATGAAAGGCCTTAAAACCTCGTTCATGAGCCTCATGAAAGTGCTAGGGGCGTTGGTAAGGCCAAATGGCATCACAAGCCACTCATACAAACCTTGTTTCGTTTTGAAGGCGGTTTTCCACTCATCACCTTCCTTCATTCGAACTTGGTGGTATCCACTCCTAAGGTCAATCTTAGAAAACACAGTAGAACCACTTAATTCATCCAACATATCATCAAGTCTAGGAATAGGGTACCGATATTTGATGGTTATGTTGTTGATGGCTCGGCAGTCCACACACATGCGCCATGTGCCATCTTTCTTAGGCACTAGCAGTACCGGAACCGAGCACGGGCTGAGACTCTCACGAATGTAGCCCTTGTCCATAAGTTCTTGGACCTGCCTCTCCAACTCCTTGGCCTCCTCGGGATTAACTCGGTACGCAGCTCGGTTTGGTAAGGGCGCGCCTGGTACAAAGTCAATCTGATGTTCTATTCCGCGGATGGGGGGTAGTCCGGCTGGTATTTCTTCAGGGAAGACGTCCTTGTACTGGTCCATAAGTACTTGTACCTCAGCTGGCACGTCTTGGACTTCAAAACCTGCAAAACAACCTTCCTTAAAGATCATTAGTAGCACCTGCGTCTCATGATGTAAAGATTTAAGTACTTGACCAGAAGTAATATAAAGGTTAGTCTTACTTACCTTGCTGGACTGGTCCATTGCCTTTTGCATTTCATGAACATCTTGTGGACTGAGTGGTGCTAGGCTATGCTTCTTGTTGTTATGGTTGAAGCTATAGATGTTGGTCCGGCCATGATGGATGGTCTCTTTGTCAAATTGCCACGGCCTCCCTAGGAGAATATGGCCGGCTTGCATGGGGACTACATCACACTTCACCTGGTCGTGGTACTTACCAATGCTAAAAGACACAACAACTTGCTCGGCTATTTTAAGCTCGGTCTCATCATTAAGCCACTTGAGCCTATATGGCCTAGGATGGGGCGTCTTGACCAAACCTAGCTTATCAACAAGATACTTGCTAGCAACATTAGTACAAGAACCACCATCAATGATTAGGCTACATACCTTTTGTTCCACAGTACATCTTGTGTGGAAGATGTTTTCTCTTTGTACGGTTTCAGGATCAAAGAGGGCACTGAGGGATCGTCTGGTCACAAGTAACTCTCCAGTGTCAGCATAGTCTACAATCTCGTCACCAGATTCAACCATGTCCAACTCGGCCTCGTCCTGCGACTCGTACTCACCATCGGCCTTAAGGACCATCACACGCTTGTTCGGGCAATCCCTAGCGTAGTGTCCCTTTCCCTGACACTTAAAACAAGTAATATCACGAGTTCTCTGATTTTGAACTTGACCCTTACCTTGGTCAGATGTACCGGCTTTAGTTGTATCATCTTGGTTCTTCTTGAACCGGTTCTCCACTTCTATGGATTTGTTCTTTTCAGCACCTTTGGAACCTGGTTGAGACCACGCAGGTTTGCTCCGGCTAGTGGCCGCATTCTTCCTCTTGATGTGGGTCTCTGCTTGGACGGCAAAGTGCAAGAGATCATTGAAGTCTTCATACGGCTGGCGCTCCACCTTCCGTGCAATCCGATCGTTCAGCCCCTCCAAGAACTGGGACATCATGGACGCCTCGGACTCGTCCACTTCCAATCGGTTCTTTAGAGCCTCAAACTCTTCAAAGTACTCTTCCACGGACTTGGTTCCCTGAGACAACTTACGAAAACGTTTTAGTAAATCTCGAGGATAATGTGATGGAATGTACCTCGCTCGGAGTTTGGTTCGCATCTCAATCCAGTTTTGGGCTCTCCATACTGGACCGGACTTAGCAACATCTCGATCCCACCAGGATAGAGCATTATCAGTCAGCTGGGCCGCGGCTAGAGCTATCTTCTTTGCCTCAGAGTACTTATAGTACTCAAAGATATATTCCATACGCTTCTCCCATGTGATGTAAGCGTCCGGATCCACCTTTCCCGCGAACGTAGGTGGCTTTAGTTTGATGTCCTTGCCTCTTTGGAAGGCCGCATCATCGTTCCGGTCTCGGTCCCTCCTCTGGTCGGGGCTTACATCTCTTCCACGCCTCCCACCTCGAGCGGCCTGGTTGGCACCTCCACGATCTGGTGGCTCATACTCGGACTCATCTTCCTCCGACTCGGACTGCGGCTGGTTGAGGTAAGGGCCGAACCTTCTTCTAGCCTGCTGGCCATTGGGTTGGTTCTGGTTTCCCTGACCCATGAGATTCATCTGTGCAGTCAAGGTGTTGAGGGCTTCCGTGAGCTGAGCTTGTCCGGCCTGCAAGGCTTGGAGTTGGGCATTGATCTCAGCTGCACCATTAAGGTCTCCCATATCTCCTGAAAGTAAGAAAGAAAGGAGATCAAGTGTAAAGGGAAATGGTAAAGAAAGGAAGAAGAAAGAAAGAAAGAAATTGACTTAAGAAAAAAAAAAGAAAAGAAAGAATGAATGCAAATGAATGAATGAATGCAAATCTTTTTTTTTTTTGATTTATGAAAATTAATTTCGAAATTCTTTTAATAAGGAAAGTAAGAATCTTTTTTTTTTTTTGTTTTAAAAAGTTGAATTAAAAATCGAAAAGGAATAAAAAAAAAGAAAGAAGATCAAGATTAAATGCAATCAAAGAATATAAAGAATGATTGAAAGATTTTTTTTTTTTAATAAATGATGATTGGATTTCAAAAATGAATGCAGGCAATCAGAATGAATGCAATGACAATCAAATATGAATGCAAAACCAATTAATCTAGATGATTGATGCAATTACAAAACAAGTTAATGCAAATAATCAATTCAACCTCCAAAAATGGAAGGTAAAAATCGACCAAGAGCAAAAAAACAAGTTGTAAAACAGAAAGGATGCACAACAAAGATCTACCAAAATGCAAGAAGAACAATGATGAACATCAAGAATAACAAGAACACAATGCAACAATTTTTTTTTGACTTTTGATGCAAATAAAAATATAATGACAATAACAGGATGATGAACAAGCAAAAGGGAGTAGAAACAACCAAAGCTTGCAGGAGCCTTAAGCTCTGATACCAAAATGTTGTGGACAAGAACCCAAACTGGCCGGATGGTTGTTTTAGGGAGAGAGATTGGTGACTGGTTGGGGAGAGTATTGGTGCTTGTTTTGTACCTGAAACAAAGAGAGATTTTTATGAGTTTTCTTATGAGTTTAAAATGAAGAACAGAAAGAAAACTAATAAGAAAAATAAGAACAGAAACAAATATGATTTTTATGGGATTTTCAGATGCAGAATAAATGATGATGCAAACAGAAACAGAATGAAATAAAAATCAAGAGCAAGGATAGAGAGATGGAGGATGGATTCAAGTTGTTGGACTGAAGTCTCTCTCAACAAGAACAGTGGATGGAGATGGATAGATGTGGGATTTGCTTGCTGGACTGAAGTCTCTCTCAAGACAAATCAATGGATGAGGATGGAGTGTAAATCGCCACAAGCTTGATGGAAGATAGCTTGATAAGATCTTGAAATGCTCTCTGGCTGCTTCTCACAAACTAGAAAGACTTAAGGGTTTTGTTTTGCTTTAGCAAATAAAATTTCATCAAAGACTAAGTGCCCAAAATCGGCCAGACATAAGAGTTATATAGGGAACTCCCTAATGGACTCAAAAACATAAAAGGCTTAAGCAAGAAATAAAAATAAAACAAGGCCAACAATAGCCCAAGTCTGTGAACCGAAAATAAATTAAAATAGCAGGTAAACCGGCTTGGTAGAGATTGCCTTGACCAGAGCTAATAACATGCTTGCATGCTGCCTCATTAAAACCTTACCAAGAAAAACCCAATTGGGACAAAAACTTGGTGAGGAAAAAGAGTACAGCACATGTTACTCACTCTGATGGCGGGCTGAATCTCTTAACCGGAAATAGGCTGGTTGGATGGATTGAGAGTTGATTCTGAACCGAGATTGAATGTGGAGAGGATGAGGCCGGTTCGGTTATGGACGATGGAAGAGAACTGAATTGGACCGGGCTGATCTTGAACTTCTATGGAGCCGGTTGGGTCGTCAATCTTCAATCCAGACATCTCTTGAATCAATAGCTGTTTGAGACCTTGATCAATCAGTTCTTGAACCGCCTTGGCGAACCCATTCCTTAACCTTGCTGAACCTGATCTTGTAGTCGGACCCTTATGCACTTGGGGAACCTCAGCTCGAGTGACCACAACATTACTTACTATTGGCGGGAGCTAAATCCAGTACCAACATATACCACTTAAGCATTCCTCGAAAAAACAAAAGATAAGCCAAAAATATATTTCAGGCCCATCCCAACCAGCAAGGCATATTACACTTGTGTTGATATTCTTTGTTCTCACTTTTTATCAGCATCTTATCAGAGTTCCAATATCACCAACTCACAAAAAGGAAAAGAGATGGTATGGATGAATCCACAGGTCTTTGTCTTCGAACTGTTGTTTATGTAGTTAATTCTCAAGATATATATGTCTACAAATATTCGTTTTCGAACTATATTAATTAGTTATCTTGAATTTCTTCTTTGCTGCTACGTTTTTCACATCTCATACAGGATTTTAGTGCGCAAATAACCAATCTTATTTGCAAAACTGAATGTTCTATTTCTTATTGGTTGACGTTTACTACACACTAACAAATAGGACTTTAAATAGACTGAAGTTTTACAAACATAAAAACTTCCCGACAAAACTGAACGAAATGCTTAAGACTTCCTTGAGACATATTTATTCCTCAGTCTGGTCTTTAAGAAACTCTGTAAACCTCTGTACAACTACACGACCCCTACCAGAATCAGGATTCCTTAAATGAAAGACGTGACCTTCACCTTTAGTCTCCTGTACTTCAACCTTCCCTCCCCATCCACTCTTCTCCAGCTCAGCGGCGTAAACCCAACCTTCCCTCGCCAGAACATCTTTCCCTGCCACCATCACCAAAACCCCCCAGCAACCCAATCCAGATAGATCCGACCCGACAACATTGATCCATGGATCCACCACTCCCTTGTCGCTGTTCGGGTTCGCAATATCCAAAATCCCTTCAAAATATCCAACCGCTCCAACTTTTGACAGGAAAAACGGATGAAACAGAGTCATCCCCGAGATGTTGACATTTCCTCTCTCTTTTCCAGCTCTGGTCCCCATATGATGCGCGATGTTTGCCCCGGCACTGTCTCCGGCGATGAATACTCTACCGAAGTCTGCGTTTTCGTTGAGCCAATCTTCCGGACCAGACCCGGAGATGTGTCTGAATATCCATTCCATCGGGTCCCAAGAATCTTCATACGCGATGGGAATAGGGTGCTCAGGTGCACGCCGGTAATCCACAGAGACGGCTATCCAGTCGGCGGATGAGACCACAGATGTGAGAAAAGTATGGTAAATCAGAGAGAGAGCTGTGCCCACGATGAACCCCCCTCCCCCATGGAAGTAGACGAGGAGTGGGAGCTTCTTCTTCTGGTCGTCACCGGCTATGTGTTTATAAGAGAGGTAAATCCGGAGAGAGGGGTCTTTCTCCGGTGAATAAACGACATCTTTGGAAACGATACCGTTTTGAGGGTTTAGTGAAAGTGTGACAAAAGTTTCGGTCACGAGGCATTCTATTTGACCGTTCTTGTAGAGTTGAAACCTTGGATAATAGTCGTATTCAATCTCGGAGTCCGAATCCATTGTACAGAGCCGGATGAAAAGTTGATTTGGTGTTTACAAATTATATGAATGATCTACTTTGAAGAGGTTTGATTGAGCCATATTATCAGGAAATTAAACAGATAAGAACGAATCAAAAAGTATGTTTTCCGGCAGTCAAGACAACATGATTGTAATAAAAAGACAAGAAATCAAAGAAACATGCACATGTCAAAGTAGAACCAGCTTTTTTTCTTAGGAAGATTTGCCAAATATGACTCACAACTTGATTTCAAATACAAAAGTATACCCAAATTTGAATCAAATGCAAAAGTAACTCAAAAGGCTATTGAAATTACAACCAAAACCTTGGGACCAAAACAAAACAAAAATGATTTTTTATGTTTTTTACCCCAGTACGTCTTCTGGCCAGTCATCTGACCTAGACAACTTACTTGAAAGTCTTCTGGTACAGTTGATCTTAAAAATAATTTATAAATTTTATAAAAAAATATTTTGATAAATGAAAATTTGAAATTATGTAATTAACATATGTTATAAGTGATATAAATTAAGATAAAATAAAAGTGAATTGTTTTCAACGTAGATGAGTGAAAATAGTTAATCATGATATTCTTGGTTTTAGGGTTTGACAACATATGTTGTAGTATTGTACGTATTCTTAGGGTTAGATTTTGGAAAGCTTGAATGCTTTTTTGAAAAATTAAATTTTTACCTATATGAGTCTCTTGTTCTTTTATTGCTCACAAAAAAGTAAACATTTTTTTAAATTTAATTTGATTTTATGAAGTATTTAGTTAGTTAATTAAGTTTAGGGGTTATGTTTAGGGTCTAGACGACTAACTTGTAAGTCGGACGGTGAATAATTTAAACCAGACGACTTACATGTAAGTCATCCAAATATTACCGCCTAAAAATATTTTATTTTTCCGCTAAAAATATTGAAATTTTCTGGACGACTTACAAGTAAGTCGTCTAAGAAGTATAATATTCAGAAGACTTACTTGAAAATTTTCTGAATCGAAAATATTTAATCTAATTGGATTTTTTTGTCTCCTTATATAAAGAAAAATTTACACATTCTTTTTCCTCCTCTCAAATGGCTGCAACAAGAATGTAATGTTCATCATTCTAAAACTCTCCAACATCTATGTAATCTCTTTGAACTTATAATTAAACACCAAGCTTTTTATCAATTTATTGTTTTTGTCTCATGTCTTTCTCACTAATTTCTCTTGTTTTTGCAGATTTTTCATCACATGGTTCTCATTTTCTACTCATTTAAAGGTAGATCTATTAATTTTACATATGTGTTTTTGTAGATCTATTACCTTTTTTTCCAAACTAAAACTCTCCAAACCTACTCTAATCTTTTAGACTTGAAAACATCAAATTTTATATGATTTTTTCAGTTTTGTCTCATGTCTTTCTCACTAATCTATCTTTTTGCAGGTTTTTAATCAGATGGTTCTCATCTTCCACTTGGATATGTACGTTGTGTGTTCTATAAAAGTATATCTATCTAATCTTCCACTCATTTTCTCTGTTTTAAGCCATTTGAACATTTTTGGATGTGCAGGTTTTTCAGATCTGGATATGCAGGTTTTTCAGATCTGGAAGACTTCTGGGACGACTTACTTGTTAGTCGTCTAAAATATAATATGTCAAACGGCTTCTAGGAAGTCTTCCAAACAACTTCCAGGAAGTCTTCCTGACGAATTCCAGGAAGTCCAGACGACTTCCAGGAAGTCGTCTGGACTTCCTCGAAGTCGTCTGACAAAGTTTTTTTTCCATATTAAGCGGAGTCCAAGCTTGTTTTTGTAGAGGAACGATCTATAATAGTTTTGTTTGTGGTCTGTTTTGTGATTTGCATGTGTACTCCTTTAGTTGTGATTTTTTTTGTAAAATCAGTAATAATGTTTCCCAAAATGTAATATATATGCTAACAATGTGTTTACACATTTACAAATCGATGATGTAATATATGTACTCCTTCAATAGCTTTTGTCTTATCCTTGGATCTTCCATATGCAATAATAAACTCCAATGGCCTTCTTCTCATCTTAATAAACAAAAATGTTGATAGTCTCATATTGATACAATATTTTAAGAAGCATTTTAATCATTCTTCCAATTCATAACAATAATCATCATTGGTGTCTATAACAATAGTACTTAAGAGATGGAAACAAATAATAGTAACTAGTCAAAGCATATCACATTTTTTACAAGTTTGTGTTGAAAGACTTAGTCAAATTTAGTAAAACTAAGGGAGAAAACATATTTTGAAATTTAAGTTTTACATATCTTAAAGTTACTTAACACTCTTAAAAATATAAGTAATTCAAAATTAGCGTAGCAGACTTTAAACTTAGTGTAAAAGACTTAAAAATACAAGTTAGTCAAATTTACTAAGTGAAAGTCTTCTCCTATGTTTTCTGTAGAAGACTTATCAGACGATTTACTGGTAAGTTTTCTGTAATTATTAAATCTTCTGACTTGTATTGTTTTATAAGCATATGGATGCTTTTATTCTCCATACACTACATGTAACTGACGCATCATCTGAAAAAATTCAAAATAAAATACATTAGTAAACATAGAACATGTATGAGTTAAAAACACATTAGCTAGAAATTTTGATTAACATGAATGTTGGTAACCTCATAAATATCACCAATTATGTTATAAATTTCATTCAGTAGTCCCAATATTGATTAATATACATGAATTAATAAGAAAATGTTAAAAAGACTTTATAGTTTTAGAGAAAATGAAAATTTACTAAACATTGACGCAGACGATATTCAATTTTGTTTATTAAAAAAAGCTCGATACGACTTACTTGTAATTAGTCTAGGATAAACATGTTAGTTTTGTATTCGACCGAATTGTGTCAGAAATTTGATTTTTCCTGGATGACTTACTGGTAAGTCGTCTCTGGGAAAACAAAAAACTCAGTATTTTATTAAAGGTAGACGACTTCCATATATATCGTCTCAGCTTAGTTTTGCAATTCGAAAATAAAACTTAAATACTTAATTTTTCTTAGACGACTTACACGGAAGTCGTCCGATATAAGCAAGGTTTGACCAGAATCTTGGAAAAAAATCTGGACGACTTTGCTTATCCTGGACGACTTACCAGTAAGTCTTCCAGGTCGTCCAGGCGGAAGACTTCTGTGTAAGTCGTTTGAGAAAAATTAAATATTTAAGTTTTTTTTCCAATTGCAAAACTAACCTGAGACGCCTTAAATGGATGTCGTCTAGCTTTAATAAAATATTTTTTTCCTAGATGACTTACTGGTAAGTCGTCCAGGAAAAGTCAAATTTCTGACGCAATTCGGTCAAACACAAAACTAATCCGTTTATCCTATACGACTTACTTGTAAGTTGTCTCGAGTTCTTTTTAACAAACAAAACTGGACAACTTACTGGTAAGTCGTCTAATTGACCAGAAGACTTACTCTTAAGTCTTCTACAGTCAGAAAACTTATAGGCGTACAGATCTAGAAAAAATTTCAATTTCATACTTTAAATTAGTGAGATAACTTCCTTAGCACAGAAAAATCTTTTCTAACCACATAGAACCTCAAACGAGAATAACCCACCAAGAATCGTAAGTTTGAATGACTCTATCAACCATAAAAAATTTAGAATCAAAAGCTTGAGTTTTTTGGATGAATATGGAGAGAAAGTGAAAGAGATGTTATTTTTAGTTCATAACAATTGATAAAGAAAGAGTGTAAATCGATTTGAGGTGCATTAAGAGCTTCAAATTGATTGTTCATGATGGTTGGAGTATTGATGGCAATGACAATCTTGTAAATACTTGAAGATTATGAGGTTGAGAGAGTAAAAAGATAATTTTTGGAAAAAAATTAATGGTATTTTCGTGAATAATGTGAACTTGTGGAGTGAATAAGACAAAAAAAAAATCCAAAAAAACATAGATTAGTTTTGTGTTTGACTATGAATTTTGAGTCAATTTTGTAAAAAAACCATTTTTCTTATGTCAAAACAAAAATATGTTTTCTTTCTTGTCGGCAAAATGTTATAGAATAAGAATATTATTATTGGGCTGTTTTTGATATAAAAATGCATGTATATAGTGGTAAACATTGTAAACTTTTCTAAATACACAAAGAAAATAGCCTAATATATTGATTTATTTAAACTTTTTTTTTTTGGTAAAATGATTTATTTAAACTTTACGATATTGATCTATAAAATATATATTACTACATTTTAGTATCCAGTTCATCTCTTATATTTTCCTTGAAAATTAGCAATTACTCCCTCTGTTTCATTATAAGTGTCGTTTTAGACTTGTGCACACGGATTAAGAAAGCATTTAATTTTGCATATTTTCAATATAAAAACATCATTACCGATACAATTCAACCAATAGAAAAATAGAATGGAGAATAAAGTTAATAAATTTTGCATTGAAACTCTAAAACGACACTTATTTTGCAACGAAAAAAATTCTCTAAAACGACACTTAATATGAAACGGAGGGAGTATACGATTTCTCGAGTTTTTATGAAACTAGAGGACTTTTCGACCGTTTTTGTTTGTTTGTTTGCGGTTAAAGTGCTTTTGAAATAGACTAAAGAAAGAAACTTAAAATTAAAACTAGCATTACCGTCAACAAAATGTTCTTACAAACTCACTAACATACGAGACTAGTTTTGAGACGGCCCAAAGAAAGGGAATTTGTAAAGACAATCATGATACAATACCCTAGTGAAAGACAGAAGCTAACAAGAATTGATCGCTAATCATAAACAGATACATACAAATATATGAAGTTTTCTAACGTCAAAAGAATATCCCCCGGTACGGTTTGTGGTGGTTAAACCATGCCCTTCACATTTCAGTTGCTAAACCAAGCCAAGAGGTGGTGTTTTCTCCGGTTTGAGGCTTTGAAGACGCTTTGGATGGATCGTTTAATTGGTACGGTGCCTTTGACGTAACCCTGTCTTTTCTCTTGGCTAGAAACCGGTGGAGTGAAGCTCTTCTAGCAATAGGAAGTTCTGTAAAATAAACGGGATTTTTATTTGTTAGAAGCTGTGTAATACATAAGGTTTAAAGCTACATAGAGATGTAAACAAAAAGGTTAGAAAGATTACCGCATGCCATTGCGGTTGAGGAGGATTGGATAGGCCCTTGTGTTGCGGTTTTCATGAGATGAGGAAGTTGCTTTGAGATAGGAGCGATGTTGCTTCTGATCTCTGTTTGATTCTTGGTTAAGTTACTAGTGGCAACACTCTGGATGATGTTGAGATTAGATGTGAAACCGGTGAAGGTAGTAGGGGTTCCATTGCTCGCTAAGTCCATCACTTCTTTGGCTTTCTCAGCAGTAAAGTCATCGAACACAATCACTTGCCCGCCGTAGAATATAGTCAAAGGTGCAGTTTGAGGCTCTAGTTTCACAGATCTGTGTTACAAGAAAACACCATTAATTAGACAAAAAGATAACAAATAAATGTTAGCTTTACTAAATCAAATTTATATGTTTTAACAGAACATACCTAGTACTAGTATTAGTCTGTGTCATTTTTGGAACATCTTCCTTGGGGAGAGAGGAAGATGAGGAAGAAAAGCTTGGTTGCCTAGGAAACAGATTCTTGGGTTTAACATCTTGAGTATCCGCAATAGAATCCATGTTGGAAGTCTCACAAGGGAATAGGCTCATGGTTGTTGTGGGCTGACGTGAGTTGCCTGCAAAAATATGATCCAAAAAGTAAGATATCTCTCCCATAACAAGTTGAGCAAAGTTTAATTCTTTGCCACGTTTCTGTTATATCCTATAAGTGTCATTCATTTCAATAATTCGATGGAAATAGCCGAATCTTAAGGTCACACAACTTTAGCTCACACGCTTATAAGCATATAAGCATAGTTATGCAAATAGAAAACGTGTCTTGTACGTAAACTAAAGATCAAAACTCTTAAGATCTTAGGTGCTAAACCAGGTTCTTTACCTAATTCTGGTCAAAGAGGTAATCAATTGCTTACCGTTGACCTCAGGCTTGCATGACATCCCTAAGGTGAGATCTCCAAAGCTACCGTTTTCCTTCAGATACTGACTCAAACGACTACACGTCTGCGAGAAGTTCGGCTTCCTTGAAAATCTCCGAGTAGCGGCGAATTCAGAGGACTCCATAGGACTCGACATCGTTATAAAATACAAACAAAAACCTTTTGGTAGAAACGAATCAAAACGAGTTTCTCCAATAGCTAACGGTATCTAATCGAGTCTTCTTCTTCTTCAATCAGATTCAGTTTTTTCTTTTCTCTTTTGTGAATTGAGATTGGTTGCAGAGTCTCCTCCAATAACACGAGTATATATCTGTAAAACTTTAACTTTATCTAATTTTGCGCCCTTTAAAAACACGTGTTTTATTTATTGTTTCTTTTAATAAAGATCGCAAATGTGTCTCGGTTCACTGTTCTCCACGTTCTACGCTTTCCGTTTTCCCTGAATTTACTGTTCTGTCCCTCTACATTATCCTATTGGTTGTCGCTGCAAGGACGAAGTCAAACTAACTTTTCTTCTTTTGGCACAGTAACTGATCACCTAATTTCTCACACCATGGGTCACTTTTTAGAATTTAATATCATTCTAGGTCACTTATAACTATTGAGGTAGTTTTTTTATGGTCAATTACACTCTTAACCTTTAGGCTATTTCTTTTTTTTTTCTTTTACAAATTCTTTGAATTTTCCTCCAGTTTGATTCGCCGTCATCTCCGCAATCTTCACGCGAGGAAGTTTCTCCATGGCGTCAAGTCTCCTCTCCCACGCTGTGCTCTGCCGTCGCTGCTTGTGTCTTTGTCGAGCTCGCGCTCCTCTGTCGCGACAGAACCACTGCCGTATTCCTCCTCTTCATGGTTTAAATCTGAGATATCTCAGCTCATGATATCTCAGCTCTCCGCCGTGCTCAGCTCCTCTTCGTCGGAGTTGGCTCGCCGTCGTTGTGAGGGATTAAACTCACACCTAGATTTTAGATCAGGTTTTAAGGTTTAGGAAAGGTTAGGGAAAGATAACGTGGGATGAATCCCGTAATAACTTGTTGAATGAACTTCGATTTGTATTGATATAATGGTAAAAGGATGGTTACAAAAGGTGATCTTTGATGAATACAAAGATTATAAGAATGTTACAATAAGAATGTTTTTATGAATGTCGAGTGAAAATATGGATTGAATCGGATCCCCTCTTTAGTCCTCGACCTTCTCTTTAAATAGCCTTGGACTTCTTTGGGTTGTCTTCAACTGATCTCCGAGATCTCCTCCGCTTATTGTGGAATCTGCAACAGCTTCCCCTTGACCGGGTCCTGCACTTCTTCTTGTTACGACGTGAGCTTCCTCTTCACCGTGACCTCTTCGAGGATTGCCTTTAGCTTCCAGCCTCCGGCTTCGCAATAAACCTTAACTCAGGTTTCCGATATGTGTTGGGCTTCGTCTCCAATATTTCCTTTGGTTTTACTTCCAGCTAACGGGCCATATTTGGGCCCAACAGTTGTCCCCAGCTCTCGAGATTTGGTTTCTTTATTCTCGAGAGCTAGACCTAGCCGCCCAACCTAGATCTTATGGTTGAGATAATGATTATTGGCTATCTCAACCATATATATTCTCGCTTAATCGGACGGCTGTAATCTCTCTTTAATTAAATCGACGACTTAGATTAAAGCGAGTTTGAAATTTGATTTCCGATTTTCGAGACGGGATGGGATATAAAGCTGAGAGAATTAACTGCTTGTCTCTCCACTTCCTCCACGCCTCTCGACGGTTTCCAAGGTAACTCACCTCTTTCCTTTATTTTACTGCTTTTTGCTATATTTTTTTTTATTCGCTTCTTGATCGAACTAGTTCTTCATCTTGAACTTCTCTCTGAGATTCCGCCCTAGACCAATTCTCCTCTTTCGCTTCCTATTTTCCTTTCCTTTCACTATTATGAGTCGAAAAGAAGGTTCCGGCGAAGTTCAAATCTCAGCCTCCGGCGCCCGTATTATGAAGGTCAAACAGGAAGCTGGTGAGAAGATGACGGAAGCCAAGAAGAAAAAGGTCAGGGACTCGATCGGAGCAAGAGTCAAGAGGATGAAGAAGAAAGGCGGCAAGAGCGCCTCCTCCGGTCCTCACTTTCCTTCGCTCTTAAAGGGTCAGGACGTCGTCAATCTTGCTGTTCAAGCTCACGGCAAGAGCGTTCTAGTTAGAGCTTGTGCTGAAGATGAGACCCCCGAGACCGTTCCGGAGGGTTGGTTCTGCGTTCATGAGAAATATATCTCCAAGTGCCATCTTAGATTTCCTCTCCCCACCCTTTTGCTGGATCTCTTAGATCATTACCAGCTAGCCCTTCCTCAACTTTGTCCGTCAGTCATCCGAGTGATAAACGGGTTCATCACTAGAGCCAAGGAGGAAGGAGTTATCGTAGGGTTAACTGAGCTAATGAGTCTCTTCTCGATAAAGGAGAGTACTTCCAAGGATGGTGGGAGCGGTACCTACTATCTCCCTGGTCGTCCAGGGCTAGGCGTATTCAAGTTCACGGCCAGTGACGATGACTGGCGCAAGAAGTACTTTTATGTCAAGATTGATCCCTTGACGGTTCCTGTAGGCCGTGACCTCAGGAACTCATGGTCTGACATTTCTGGTTAGGATTTTAGGGATATGTTTGCATGTTTATCTTTGCTTATCATGATGTGCTAATTGTCTTTTGACTCTTTTTTGCAGAAATTAAGGATCCTGTCAAGTTGTCTAGTAAACTTACTAGAGCTCTCTACAGGAAGCTGCAGCATAGCCCTAACACTTGGGGAGCTTACACCACTTCGAGAATTGGATCAGCTAGGTTTCCCGAGCGATACCAGGCGTCCTTCCCTGATTCAGTGACGGTTGCTGGTTTAGAAGGTAACCTTCTACTCTTAATTCATGATTTTTACTGTTTGAATTTGTCTCATGTGATTAATTAATCTTTTTCATGATTTAGTTTCTGAGGGTGATTCAGTTTTCGAAGTTTCATCCGGAGCAAGTACTTCCGAGAAGACTCAATCACAGAAGATGCCTATTCAGCCTTCCTTCCGTTCCAAGGGTAGATCGACCAAGGCTGCCAGCTCCTCTAGAGGAAGTGACAAGAACCAAGGAGGATCCTTCCTTGACTCTGTGAAGGAGGCTCTTGACGAAGGAGGCTCTGCTCCTGCTAAAGGTGTTGGCTCTTCGGAGCCTAAAGTTCAGGAAGTTGGCCTTTCCTCCGAGGTTCCGATGACTGAAGCTAATCCTCAAATGGCGAGGGATCCTCCAGAATTTGAGCCCCCGAGGAACAAGAGGTCCCGAACTGACCAGATTGACAGACCTTCGAGGTCTTCCTCCTCCTCCTCTAGAGGAGGAACCATTGGCTGGAACTTTGCTCATTCGAAGCTTGGATCGGTTTTGGATGATTCGTGGGGTTTGGTTACTCTGATGAGGCATATGAAGAGTACCGGGTGTTCCCTCCCCTCGATCTCCAATCTTACGCACAAGGATGAGTACGTTGATATTGCCCATCATATGGGTCAGGTATGAAGTCTATTTCAACTTTTAGCTTTATCTTTGGAAGATTTTCGCTGAACCGTTTTTTGTTTTCTGTAGCTGGCTGGCGCTATTAACAGGGCTCAGTTCAAATTTGAGGACGCCGTTCACAATGCCCCAGTGCTGAGGAATTAGCTCAGGTCACTGAACTGGTCAAGGCCAACAAGACTGAGCTCAATCAGACTCGGGCTCTGATCTCGGATCTCCAAGCTGAGGTAAAGAGACTTGGCTCCAAATGCAATGCTCAGCAAGGGACAATCGAGAGCCAGTTGATTGATCTCCAGGTAAAGAATAGGAAGATTAGGGATTTGGATGCTGCTCGGAAGATAGCCGAGTATCAAGTCAAGGAGCTGATTGCTTCAACTCAGAGCAGCCAGAAGAACAAGGAAGCTGAGGTCAGGCTAGCCGTCCGGAGAGGAAAGAAGGAGGTAGCTGACGCCTACAACAAAGTTCTGGTTGTTGTCAAGGAGAAGTTCTCCAAGAAGAAGGACGAAGTCGATCTCCTGGTTCATGCTCAAGAGATTCAAGCCAACACCGAGCTCCTGAAAGACATGCTGGATGGCGAGATTAAGAGTACTCAAGACGAGTATGATCGCTTGGTGACAATGATGCCGGAGGCTGTTGCGGCATACGAGAAGGCTCAGGTCTCAGATTTCTCGATCGGCAAGCTCCCTCTTCCCCAACTCTCTGAGAGCTCAGGTACTTTCGAGATTAATATGTTTAATCTCTCCTTTTCTGGAGAGTTCGGTTCTAATTTGGGATTGGTGGGTTCTTACTCAGCCCCAGTCGAAGCCGCCCTTGGAGGTAACGATAAGGAGATGGAGGAAGAGGTTCCTGAGGAGGAAGATACAGCTGGTAAGGGAGCTGAGAAGAGCTCGGATGACAAGGAAGTTTAAGAGCTGAGGCTCTTTTATGTGTTCTTAGGATTTCCGCCCAATGGGCTTTAATTTCTTTTGTTTTAAGACTTATGGCCTGATGAGGCTTTTAAACCTTTATCTGTTCGTACTTTGAATCTTTGTTAGCCTGGAGAGGCTTTTAAACCCTTGTTTAATTTCAAACTTGATTGTTTCGAAATTTGTTTTTTGCTTTAGTCGTAAAATGTGACATTTGATCATAATCGGGTTTCATGATAAGTCTTGGAGACTTGGATCGTTTTTAGTTCCTTAAGAAGAATTCTTGGAATATCGAGATTAGCTCAAGAATTTTAGGAACCTAAGTTTAATTTGGACACCTTAGGTGGGGGTTCTTGGGAACCTGAATTCGTTTGTGGGATTTTAAGACCCATTGAGACTTGCTTAGGATTTTAAGACCTTTCGAGGTTTGATAAGGATTTTAAGACCTTTGTATTTTAAGGATTTCAAGACCTTTGAGATTTGATAAGGATTTTAAGACCTTGGAGATTTGATAAGGATTTTAAGACCTTTGAGATTTGATAAGGATTTCAAGACCTTAGGTCCAGGTTCGTCGAGACCTGATATTGCTTGAAGGATTTTAAGACCTTTAGTGGTTTATCAATTTTGATTTCGTTTGAAGGATTTCATGACCTTCAAGATTGTCAAGGATTTTAAGACCTTAGGTCCAGGTTCGTAGAGACCTGAGCTAATCCAAAGGGTTTTTAGGACCTTAGGTCCGTGTTTACAGGGACATGTATTGTTAAAGAATTGAGATATCGAGAATAATTGCTTTATTGATAATTGGATACATGGTATCATGGTAATCATACAATTGCTGCTTGGGCTATGTGATTTTAATCAAACATATGCCCCCTTTGATTGTGGTGAACAAAGTGTTGAAATGAGGTTGGGGCTTCACTCATGACGGAGTTGCCTACGTACCCAGTCAAGGGATCAAGCCTAACGTAGTTCAGGAATTTTAGGTACCTAATGATAATATTTCTTAAGATTCGTGGCGTTCCACGATCTAATTTCAGGTACCCCGGTTCGCACCTTTCGGAGCTTGTAAACGCCAGGTCGTACTACATGGATGATCTGATAGGGACCTTCCCAGTTGGTTCCTAACTTCCCAGCATCTGGTTCCTTGGTTCCTTCGAAAACTTTCCTAAGTACTAGGTCACCTACAGCGAACTGTCGGAGCCTGACTTTGGAATTGTACTGTCGTGCCATTGCTTGCTGATAGTTCTGAATGCGAATCAGAGCTCGGTCCCGTCTTTCCTCGATTAGATCGAGGCTGTCAGTTATGAGCTGATCATTAGCTGCGGGATTGGACGTACAGAGTTCCCGGCGGAGGCTACCAGCAATGGTTTCAGCTGGGACGACAGCTTCCATCCCATATGCTAAGGAGAAAGGGGTTTCTTCTGTAGCTTTTCGTGGGGTGGTTCGACATGCCCAAAGTACTTCAAGTAATTTTTCTGACCAGAGTTCTTTCTGGGTTCCGAGGCGTTTCTTAAGGTTTGCTAATACTGATTTATTAGCAGCCTCCGCTTGTCCGTTTCCTTGAGGTCGGCGAGGTGTTGAGAAGGTCAGGCGAATATTCCACTTGTCACAAAATATTTTGAAATCGTGGGATATGAATTGTCCTCCATTGTCAGTTACGATTTCGTATGGGACGCCGTGTCTACACACGATTTCTTTCCACACAAATTGTTCGACCTCGACTCTGGTTACCTGTTGGAAAGCTTCAGCCTCTATCCATTTCGTGAAGTAGTCTGTTAGGACTAAGAGGAAGCGTAGCTTCTTCTTTCCACTTCTTGATGCTACTAGTGGTCCTACGATGTCCATGGACCATCTCATAAATGGATAAGGGGCGGATATGTTGGACAGCTTTTCCGCAGGTTGGTGTATAATCGGTGCATGCCTCTGGCATTTGTCGCATGAAGAGGAATAGGCCTCACAGTCTGCAATGATGGTAGGCCAGAAATATCCCTGTCTTTTGATTCTGATGGCTAGAGCTCTTCCTCCAGAGTGGTTCCCGCAGGAGCCGTCGTGCATTTCCTTCATGAGTCTCATAGCAACGAGGCCATGGACGCATTTTAGGTAAGGTCCGGAAATGCTTCGTTTGAGGAGGACAGATTCAGTTACGCAGTATCTCGCGCTTAATACTTTGAGCTTTCGAGCCTCCCATTTATTGGGTGGAGTCTTTCCTTCCAGGATGTATTGCGTGATTGGAATTCTCCAATCCTCTCTCCCTACAACTTTGTTATGAAGAGACGAGGGAGGTTCCTGTTCGGGACCTGGTGTCGTGGTGCCCCCGGAGGTATTTGTAGGATTGGGCTCCAGCGAGTCTGAATTCCGAGGAATACCTCCAGATGAATTTTGGAGAGCTGAACGGCTTCTGGTTTTAACTCTGCAGACAAGTGGGTCTGAGCTGGTGCCCCCGGGGGTATTCTTGAGATCAGGCTCCAGGGAGTCTGAATTTCGAGGAATACCTTCCGTGATTTGGATTGTGTTCCCGGAGGTATGCTTTTTAGAGCTACGTATTCTGGTTTTTGGGAACCAAAATGTTGTGAAAACTTGGGTAGCTACCGTTTCAGGGCAGGTACCTTCGGGTTGCTCTGTTAGGTTGCTGTCTATCTCAGCTTTAGTAGCTATGTCGATGCTTGGTTTTTCGATTCCTTCTACGGGTATGATCCGTTTTACGAGGGGGTCTGACGTGGAAGTTAAGGCAGCCAACGCATCTGCTGAGGAGTTCTCTCCTCGTGGGATCCTTGTTAGCTCGAATTTTTCGAACTGTCTAGTGAGGTTCTGGACGACTTCGAGATATGCCCCCATTCTTTCGTCCCTCGTTTCATATTCTCCGTGAAACTGGCTAGCTACTAGCTGTGAATCACTATAAGCGTTTAGCTCTCGAATTCCGAGACTTAGGGCGAGTTTCAACCCTGCGATTAGTGCTTCATATTCAGCTTCGTTGTTTGAGGCGCTGAATCCGAGCCTATATGACTGCTCGATGGTTTCTCCTGCTGAAGAAGTTAGCTTTAGACTGACACCGGAGCCCTGTTTTGATGAGGCTCCATCGACATACAGGCTCCACTTCGGAGATTCCATTTCGGAGTCTAATTGCTCGGATGTTAGTTCAATGATAAAGTCGGCAAGGACCTGAGCTTTCGCTGCTGCTCGAGGTCTATACTCAATATCATATTCACTGAGCTCTATGGCCCATTTAGCCAATCGCCCTGACTGGCTAGGGTTGTGCAGTATCATTCGTAATGGTTGTGAGGTCATTACGACGATTGAGTGCGATTGGAAGTAAGGTCGCAATTTTCTGGCAGCTGTTACGACTGCTAGAGCTAATTTTTCCATTGCAGGGTACCTTGTTTCAGCGTCTATCAAACTCTTACTAGTGTAATAGACAGGTCTTTGTTCGTTTTGTTCCTCTTGTACCAGCACGCCGCTAACTGCAGCAGTCGATACAGCGAGGTACATGTACAATGGCTCTCCTACTACAGGTTTAGATAGGATCGGAGGTTCGGAGATGTAAGCTTTCAATTGCTTGAAGGCTTCCTCGCATTTCTCGTCCCATAAGAACTTCTTATTATTTCTTAGAAGCTTGTAGAATGGGAGGCACTTATCGGTGGACTTGGATATGAATCGATTTAATGCCGCGATTCGTCCAGTCAATCTCTGTACCTCTCTGGTTGTCTTAGGTGACGGCATTTCTAGGAAGGTTGATATCTGCTGCGGATTGGCTTCAATGCCTCTTTCGATTACGAGATAACCTAGGAACTCGCCTGAGGGCACCCCGAAAGTACATTTAGTGGAATTGAGCTTCATATCGTACTTGTTAAGGATATCGAAGCATTCCCTTAAGTGGGAGATATGGTCTTCTCCAGCTGAGGATTTGACTAGCATGTCGTCAATATAGACCTCCATGGTTTTTCCAAGTTGCCCAGCAAACATCTTATTTACTAGCCTCTGATAGGTAGCTCCTGCGTTCTTTAATCCTAATGGCATAACCTTGTAACAATAGGTTCCTCGTTCGGTTATGAATGCAGTTTTCTCCTGGTCCTCAGGATCCATCATGATTTGGTTGTATCCTGAGAAGGCATCCATGAAGGATAGGAGTCGATGGCCGGCTGTTGCTTCAACCAGGCGGTCGATGTGAGGTAACGGGAAGCTGTCTTTAGGACAAGCTTTGTTCAGGTCTGTGAAGTCTACACAGATTCTCCATTTCCCGTTTTTCTTCTTTACCACTACTGGGTTAGCTAACCAGTCGGGGTAGTGTACCTCTCGAATGGACCCAGCTTTCGTAAGTCGGTCAACTTCGTCGTTAACAGCTTGAGCCTTTTCGAGGCCTAGCTTGCGACGCTTTTGTTTGATCGGTTTGAAAGTAGAGTATACTTTTAGCTTATGGATGGTGAAGTTCGGATCTATTCCTTTCATGTCACTGGTGGACCATGCAAAGGTTTTGACATTGCTTTTCAAGAAGTCAATGAGCTCCTTTTTTTGTCTCAGGAGGTAGCTCGGATCCGATGCTCACCTGTCTTTCAGGATCTGAGTCGTCGATGCAAACTTTTTCGGTGAGGTTCCTGGGGGGACCTCGAATATTTTGTTGCATTTCGCGGCCCTCCTGAATCTGTAATTGCTATTGGGGGGACTTCTTGAGGATTTCGAATCCTCCCAAATAGCAGATCCTGGATATCTTCTGGCTACCATGTATGGTGGTTATCCCTTCGGGTGTTGGGAATTTTACGCATTGATGATACGTTGAGGCTACTGCCTTCATTTTGTGAATCCAGGGTCTTCCCAGGATCGCGTGGAACGGGGAAGGTATGTCGATGACTACTAAGTTGGTCATTTTCATTATTCTGCCAGCTATGACTGGAGCTTGATAGTCCCCAATGAGGTAGCTGTTTCTCCGGAGAAGCCTACGAGGTTAGCTTTTTGGCCAATAATTTCGTAGTCGTCTATTTCCATCCCTTTTAGGGTGTTATAGAAAATAAGGTCGACAGAGCTTCCTGTGTCTATCATGAGTTTAGGGACCTCGTATCCTGCGATGTTCAGGGCGACGATCAACGCATCATCGTGAGGTCTGTCAAGGTTTGAGGTCTCGCTTTCCCAGAAAGAAATCTTAGTATTTGACTCAGGGTTAGGAGGCTTAGGTCCAGTGTTAGATACAGCCTTCCGTACGTGATTCTTAATGGAATTGACGGAGTCTTGACATATATCTGATCCTCCAAGGATACAGTCCACCCTCGAGTCGGGGTTCGATTGAGGGGATGGTTTGCTCAAGAGAGCTTCGACTTGTAAAATTTTTCCTTGGGGGAATTTCCCAAGAATCATGTCGACTCTTTTCTTGGGAGCTGGAGGTGGCGAATCGGTCTCCTTCTCAGGTGACCTCTCGCGTTTCGGGGAGGTGTCTCTGGAACCTCTTTTCTGATAAGGTGGTGGCTTTTTAAGGTCCACGTCCTTTATTTCTCCGGCTGCGAATTTAGCTGCCACCTGTCGTTGGAGGTCCCAACATTCCTCGGTTGAGTGCCCTTTGCGATCGTGATAAGAGCAACGTTTGCTTTTATCAAAGCCTTTTGACCAGGGAGTTTTATTTGCTGCTGCGATAGGTTTTTCTTCCTTGTCTTCCTCGATTGCGTAGGAATGTTCTCCCTGAGTCTGATTATTTCGGGGGTTACCCTTTTTATGAGGTCTCTTAGCCTCAGAGGATTCACCTTTCGAGTGATTCTGAGGTTTCTTGTGGAGTTTATCCAGTGCAGTTGTCTCCTCCTCCAGAGTAATGTATCTGGTGGCTTTATGGAGAGCATCGTCGATAGTTGGAGGAGTATTGAGTGTTAGCTCCGACTAGAACTTCGATTTATAGAATAGACCTCTCCTAAGAGCCTCGATGGCAACTAGGTCGTTAGGATTCGAGAGCTTAGTTCTTACTGCCCTGAATTTCTCGATGTAGACTCGTAATGAGTCCCCCATTCCTTGTCTGACCTTCCAAAGGTCGGCCTCAGAGGCTTGCTTCAGGATATGGGTCGAGTACTGCTTCATAAAGGCACTAGTTAATTGATCGAAACTGTCTATCGAGGCTGGCTCGAGACCGGAGAACCACTCAAGGGCTGTTCCGACCAAGTTTTCGGCGAATGTCCTGCAGTAACCTGCTTCACATTCTTCCTGTGTGAAATGGGCTTTCACGATAGCTAATCGGAAGGCTCTCAAATAGGCCTTTGAGTCAGATGTCCCATCATATTCGGGAATTCTGATTTTTCGGGTATCCCTTATGTAAGAGCTGGCAATTCTGTCCGTGAATGGAGTTCCACGGGTTTCCTCGATCAAGCTATCGATTTCGGGAGCTGAGCTCGTAGCTTTATGGACTTGAGCTCCCAATTTTTGGAGAGCTGCGTGAGTTATTTCCATATATCTACGGATAGCTTCAGGTCCCTCTAAGGGAAGGACGTTTAGGTCGTTAGTAGGTACCCGACGGGCAGGTTCCTGACGGAATCGAGTTGGCTCGTCTTCCCATGCGGTTGGTGGGCTATGTCGCTCACCAGCTCTTGGGTTATCGGAATCTATCCTTTGATAACCGTCCCCATTCGGGATTGAGCTTCTGGTTTGATAAAACGAAGCTGACGCTCTGCCCCCAGATGGGAAGGGTGTTCCTGCTCCGGACCTAAGATCAGGCGGCGGAGGAGGTAAGCGAGTGCTCCTGTCAGTAACCTGACTGGGTGTGGAACTGGTTGTCGCTATGTTACTTCCCATAGCACTGGTGTTAGGTGGATTAAACACGGGAGCTGTCCCAGTATGAGGTGTCTGGAAGGCAGATCCACGTCCTTCCGGAACAGTGCTATCTGGGGAAAAGTTTAAACGTCCTCGGGGGAATGAGGGATCGGTTAATCGATCATGGAAAATGACCCCCGGAGCTTGACGTTGCGGTGGTTGGGTTGTTGCGTTTAGAGATCTAGTTATCTCTTCGAATCGTTGCTGACGAACAGTCAGCTGATACATCGTACGCTCACTTTCCTGAGCTTTATCTACTAACTGCATCATCATCTGGCGAATCTCAGAGAGCTGAGCCTCCGTTTGATTCGGAATGGCTTGCTGCTGAGGATTCTCGGTGATCGGGAGCCCGGAGGTGGTTCCACTTGATGATCTCGGGTTAGTAACCTCGGTTGTAGTTTGGCTCGTTCGAGCGCCAGCCGGAAGCTGTTGCCCAGATCGGTGGTCGCCACGTCGAGGCTCTGTGATTACGAGACTAGAGCCTCCGTTGTTCGGTGAGCCATCGCTCTGAATCGGGAGGTTAAAGTCAGACGGATTTGCTGTCTGATCGGTAGGATTCATCCTCAAGTTAGAGTAAGGGATTCGATTGTTTGTTCCCCACAGACGGCGCAATTGTGAGGGATTAAACTCACACCTAGATTTTAGATCAGGTTTTAAGGTTTAGGAAAGGTTAGGGAAAGATAACGTGGGATGAATCCCGTAATAACTTGTTGAATGAACTTCGATTTGTATTGATATAATGGTAAAAGGATGGTTACAAAAGGTGATCTTTGATGAATACAAAGATTATAAGAATGTTACAATAAGAATGTTTTTATGAATGTCGAGTGAAAATATGGATTGAATCGGATCCCCTCTTTAGTCCTCGACCTTCTCTTTAAATAGCCTTGGACTTCTTTGGGTTGTCTTCAACTGATCTCCGAGATCTCCTCCGCTTATTGTGGAATCTGCAACAGCTTCCTCTTGACAGGGTCCTGCGTTTCTTCTTGTTACGACGTGAGCTTCCTCTTCACCGTGACCTCTTCGAGGATTGCCTTTAGCTTCCAGCCTCCGGCTTCGCAATAAACCTTAACTCAGGTTTCCGATATGTGTTGGACTTCGTCTCGGCCCAATATTTCCTTTGGTTTTACTTCCAGCTAACGGGCCATATTTGGGCCCAACAGTCGTCATCCAGATCGCATGGGAAGAGAAAGCTCGATCTCCTCCAATGGAGATCTTTAGAGTATTTGCAGAACAGGTCCCTTGAGTTTTGATTTCTTTCACTTATGCCCCTGACCTTTCTAAACTGTAGAAATGAACTCTTGATTTTGACCAGAACTTTTGATTGTGCAATTTAGGCCAACAAATATTGTGTATTTTTAGCATTGATCCCTGACCTTTCAATTGTGTACTCCATATAATTGTGATTAAATGTACACAATTTTTAGTGTGAATTTTATTTTTGTGGTGTTTTTGGATCTGATTAAAGCTTTTTGATTTGTGATTTAGAGAAGCAAATATGACAAGGATGAAGAAGAAGATAGGCTTTTGTGCTTTGCAATGAAATGTTTATAGGAATGCTATATAAATTTAGAAACCACAATTTGTAAATTTCTGTAAAAAAATGTCTACCTGATGGAATGTACATGTGTACATGAAAGTCATATTGTACTTGTGTACACCACCTCTAATAAACATTTGCATGTTGATATCGGTTACGTGGCATGTGTACGTACATCTAAACGATCATGTGGATAGCATTACATGGGTGTACATATGGACAATATGATATAAGTGTACACATGGATGTATAAGTCTTGAAAGACATTCCATTTCGAAGCACCAATATGACATCATTAACATCTTCAAACACTCATAAGAATATCATTATTCTTTTCAGGCACTACAATATAAACCAGCAGCAAGACCTGATCAAAGAGGTCACACATACGACATTCAGACAATAACACTGAACTTAGTAACATGAAAAAAAAAAAGCCAATCAAAAATGTGGATACGTTCAGAAGAATACATGCATACAAATGGAAATGTGTGTACACAAAAAAATGGGTGTACACATGGACACATATACCACACTGTTCATATGTACATCGTTTCCACAATACATGTACATCGCGCACACAGAGTTTAGAGCCACAATCATAAATGAGTTCAGGCAGGATATCAACATGCAGGATATCAACATGACTCTTCAAGAGACATGTCTTGATCCTCCTTTTGTGAACACAAACATTTTAGAAAAATTTAAAAAAATCACTTTCGGTTAGGAATTGACCAAGTAATTTCCTTCGATTGTGAATGTTCTGTCTTTCATAACTTCAAAGATTCATTCTCCTCAGGTCTCATCTTTCGATTCGCTATAAAGTTTATAAAACTGAGGAGAATGAATCTTTGAAGTTATGAAAGACAGAACATTCACAATCGAAGGAAATTACTTGGTCAATTCCTAACCGAAAGTGATTTTTTAAAATTTTTCTAAAATGTTTGTGTTCACAAAAAGAGGATCAAGACATGTCTCTTGAAGAGTCATGTTGATATCCTGCATGTTGATATCCTGCCTGAACTCATTTATGATTGTGGCTCTAAACTCTGTGTGCGCGATGTACATGTATTGTGGAAACGATATACATATGAACAGTGTGGTATATGTGTCCATGTGTACACCCATTTTTTTGTGTACACACATTTCCATTTGTATGCATGTATTCTTCTGAACGTATCCATATTTTTGATTGGCTTTTTTTTTCATGTTACTAAGTTCAGTGTTATTGTCTGAATGTCGTATGTGTGACCTCTTTGATCAGGTCTTGCTGCTGGTTTATATTGTAGTGCCTGAAAAGAATAATGATATTCTTATGAGTGTTTGAAGATGTTAATGATGTCATATTGGTGCTTCGAAATGGAATGTCTTTCAAGACTTATACATCCATGTGTACACTTATATCATATTGTCCATATGTACACCCATGTAATGCTATCCACATGGTCGTTTAGATGTACGTACACATGCCACGTAACCGATATCAACATGCAAATGTTTATTCGAGGTGGTGTACACAAGTACAATATGACTTTCATGTACACATATACATTCCATCAGGTAGACATTTTTTACAGAAATTTACAAATTGTTGTTTCTAAATTTATATAGCATTCCTATAAACATTTCATTGCAAAGCACAAAAGCCTATCTTCTTCTTCATCCTTGTCATATTTGCTTCTCTAAATCACAAATCAAAAAGCTTTAATCAGATCCAAAAACACCACAAAAATAAAATTCACACTAAAAATTGTGTACATTTAATCACAATTATATGGAGTACACAATTGAAAGGTCAGGGATCAATGCTAAAAATACACAATATTTGTTGGCCTAAATTGCACAATCAAAAGTTCTGGTCAAAATCAAGAGTTCATTTCTACAGTTTAGAAAGGTCAGAGGCATAAATGAAAGAAATCAAAACTCAAGGGACCTGTTCTGCAAATACTCTAAAGATCTCCATTGGAGGAGATCGAGCTTTCTCTTCCCATGCGATCTGGATGACGACGGCGAGCCAACTCCGACGAAGAGGAGCTGAGCACGGCGGAGAGCTGAGATATCATGGACGAGAAAGCCCGTGGTGGGTGGCTCCGAACCAATCTCAGATTTAAACCATGAAGAGGAGGAATACGGCAGTGGTTCTGTCGCGACAGAGGAGCGCGAGCTCGACAAAGACACAAGCAGCGACGGCATAGCACAGCGTGGGAGAGGAGACTTGACGCCATGGAGAAACTTCCTCGCGTGAAGGTTGCGGAGATGACGGCGAACCAAGCTGGAGGAAAATTCAACGAATTTGTAAAAGAAAAAAAAAAAGAAATAGACTAAAGGTTAAGAGTGTAATTGACCATCAAAAAACTACCTCAGTAGTTATAAGTGACCTAGAATGATATTAAATTCTAAAAAGTGACTCATGGTGTTAATTTCTTAAGTTTAGATAAAGTGTTCTAGTAGTAGTAAGTGACATATTGTGATATTTGAAAGATAAAAAGTAACTTGAGATGTAATTGTTTCGAAAAGATAATCGGCACACATGAAAAGTTGAAAACCGCACCTAGATTTCCGTCAGAAGAAAAATACAATAAAATTGACATGGCTAGATGCAATCAACAAATCAGATTCAGGGTTTTGGATTTTGGATTTCTATAGTTTGCGTAGCAGCGTAACGCAGCTCCTACAACACCATTTGTACTTGCGGAGAATAAGAATCTAACGCGTACTATATAACCAACAAGAGATGGACACGCGTCATGTCCAATTGGTTCAGACAACGTGCACTTGCCGCCGCCTTCTTTCTAGATTCCTCCTTGTTTTGTAATTACCTGATTTATTTGCTTTCTTTTTTCTTTAAGTATCCATTTTTAGCTTTATTACTATTTTATTATATTTTCAGAACGCATAACAACAAAAACGTGGTCGACGGAACATGTGGATGGTGGAGTTGTCTTCACCTGGGACCCACTCACAGTTGGTTAACACCGTGAAGGTTTTGCTTCGTTTTACAGTTTATCAGCAATATACGATTATATACGATAATATATTAGCCGGGACTGAACATTTTATCCGTTAAAATTTGATTTGATTTATTATTCGTTGCTATTCGATTCTAAAAATTAGGATATCCATAAGTTTTCGAAGCAAAACAAATACTAAAATTCAATATCCGTTAAAACCGAAACAAATCACAAATATTAAAATTTTGGAAAGCGAATATCCGATCCGTCAATATATAAATACATATATTTTTATTATATTTAAAGTATTATATGTATAAAACTATATAATTATTATTTTAACATATGATTTGACAGATTATATTCACATTATTACTTACTCCCTCCGTTTCAGATTAGTTGTCGTTTTAAAGAAAAAAATCGTTTCAAAATAAGTGTCGTTTTCGAATTTCTATGCAAAATTTATTAATAAGATTCTTAAATCTATTTTTCTATTGGTTAAAATATAGTTAGGTGTATAGGTAATTGTGTTTTTATTTTAGAAATATATAAATTACATGTTTTATTAATATGTGTGTATAAGTCTAGTACGACAAATAAAATGAAACAGAGGGAGTATTTAAAAGTATTACATAAAAGGAAGAGAAAATATTTATGACAATTATAATTTTTTTCTTAAGTTTTGCGTTATTATAATTGTTAACTAAGTTAAAAAATTTACAAAATATGTAGATTCATTTTTTCTTTTAATTTTACTATTTATCATGCAAAAAAATATTTTACAAAACAAATTTGCATTGAAATTTTAAAATTATTTGTATAAATCAAAATAAATGAGATATCCGTAAATAATCGCAAATATCTATTTATTTTCCGGATATCCATTTTTTTGAATATCTGTATTTTCTGAAACAAAACAAATCAGAAAATTAGATATCCGTAACATTCGAAGTAAATCACAAATACCTTTAAAACCCGGATATCTGATCTGTGGTCAGGCCTAATATTAATACCCTTGCATATAGATTTGGTTTTGCTTCGTTTTACAGTTTATCAGCTATATACGATAATATATTAATACCCTTGCATACGGATTTGTCTCATTTGTCATACTATAATGATGACCACCTGATTAGGTCTCAAATCAATCTGTAAACTGTAACATTGATTTTATGCACGGGAACATCAATTTCGTTTGCGTTTCAGAAAAAAATTCGTTAGGTGTTAAACTACTATCGATTATCGTATGGTTGATGGCGTTAATCAAATGTGACGGTCTACATGTGGATTAACTTCAAACTTAAACTTCTGCCCTATTTAATCACTACTAATCAACGACTCATTGACTTTATTAGTTAGTATTATTCTGTTTCGTAATTAAAAAACATTAGTTTTCTTTTGGGTGCAATTGACAAACATTAGTTTGTATCTCTGCATGATACACGACGTTATTAACATTATTTTGAAAATGTTTTGAGAGTATTCAAATTATTAGATTGTACAGTATTATGAAGATCATCTACAAAATGCCAAAGAGGCTTGACTATTGACGTTTAACGCGTTTTGCCTTATTTCTATCTTGTTTCACTTTTTATTTTCGTGTTTTTTTTTTCAAATGTATTATATTTGAAGTCCATCGTCTTAATAAAAAGAGGTTACGTCAAGTGTTTCAAACGATATTTGAAGTCCATCTCCATGGACCATACTAGTCATCTCGCATTCTTCATACTTAAGAGTCAGGTACGGATGTAGAGATGAATGTTGTGAGGGATATTATCAAAATTGTTCAAAGAACCATACGAGTATAAAGAATGTATGATCTTAATTTATAAAAGGGTACGATCTAAATAATTGCAAGATAGATTATAAAAAATATTGAATAATTACAGAAATACCATGAATCAAACAAAATAGATAACAAGTTTTGCAGAGTCGAGATTTGAAAATCTCTTTCTTTAATTCAAAAATTGCTCCGCAATGTGAGGGTTGTATGACGATTAGAGTCCGACGATAAAACTGCATTTTTCTTCTATTCACAACACTTGAATAAGAAGCCTAGCAAACCTTAATTCTATGGGTACTTTCATTGAAAAATGAAAAAAAAAAACAAATAAGAGAAAAAAGAGATTGTTGTTGTTCAGTTCTTTGTTAGTGGAATGAGAGATCATTAGAGCATGATTAAAGGGAGAGCTTATAGGAGTGCTTAGGGAGAGAGAAACAATAAAAAAAAAGGAAGAAGAAGAGAAGCAGAGGCGTTTGATTAAGCTGCGGTGAGCTGGGATGCTTGTTCTTTTCGCGGACCCCACTAACACGTAGCGGTCCGCAATTGTTTTTTTTTTTAATTGTTTTTTAAACCAAAAAAAATTAAAAAATTTAAAAAAAAATCTTAAGCACCCTCATTTAAGCATTTTGGGTTGAGGATGCTCATATATATGTCAGAAAATGTCATAAACGTTTTGGGTCTTATTGGAGATAAATATTGTATTAATTTTTGGTATTAACCACATAATTAATCAGAAATTAAAGACGTTTTTTAGTTTGGTGACCAAGACTAATTCTTAACAAGAGTTAATGACTTTGACCAAATTTATTCTCTCAAAGATTTGTTTATATTTTCATAATCAAATTTCTTGTTTATGTAGTCATCAATTACATAAAATAAGATTTTGATATAAAATATAGGTCGTTGGATCATGATCTCATATATCCGGATCTTTATCTAAACTGAACTCAATTCTGAGTTCTAATTAACTCAACTTGATGTGTACGCTTAATTAGTTTAGTATAAATTCACATCTCTATAATTGTCTAGGGTTAGCAATCTTGTTAGAGCCACACTTTCCAATTTATGCTATTAAAGCAACAACGCTAAGACAAACATTTCCCATTCAAAAAAATTTCAATTTTAATATATGTATTAAAATTGAGTACAAAACAAAGAACACTACTAAATTTTACATAGAATTTTTAAAAACCATCAGGGGCATCTGCCCCACCCTTGGACCACTACTTAGAGTAAAATATTTTCATGTTCTAATCTAGGCATGGGCATTCGGAGTCTCAATCGGGTTTCGGTTTTATCCAATCGGGTTTCGGTTTTATCCAATCGGATTTCGGTTTTTCGGGTTTATCAAAATCAGCCTCATTCGGATTATTTGAAAGTTCGGTTCAGGACCGGTTTGGGTTCTATCGGGTTCGGGTCGGGCTTAGTAAATCTTCAAAGAATCGGTAAAACCCAATGTACTTTTGGGTTCGGATCCCAATCGGTTCTTCGATTTAAAAATATCTGATTTGTACCTACTTTATAACAAAAACATAAGTAAAATTAGTTTGTTTTGGTTTCAAATACCTAATTTGTACATTTTTGTAACTAAAATATAAATAAAATCGATTTAAAAATACAAAACGAACATCAACCATGATCATTCAAAATTAAACGAAAGAAAAACATATTTATTAATAAAAAGAAAACCAAATGAATGAAATCATAAAACGAAAACCACGACCTCATAAAATGAGAAACATTGTTTAATGAAAACAAAATCTAAATCAAAATATTCAAAATTCAACAGCCACCTTTAACAATTAACCTTCATGTAATAGAACCAGCAACCTTTATATAATACATAAGTATTTTAGATGTTCAATATATCTTAATGTATTTTGAGTACATATTAGAAATTGAGATCATATTTGGTATAAAATCTTTCTAGGGTTTTGAATGTTTCGGGTTCTATCGGATATCCATTTAGATTCAGGTTCTGTTCGGATAATACCCATAACCCGAAATACCAAAAAACAAGATCCATCCGGTATTTATGTGGGGTTCGGATCGGTTCGAATTCATTTTTATCGGATCGGATTCAGTTCGGATTTTCGGGTTCGGTTAATTTGCCATCCCTATTCTAATCTATTTAATCTACCTCTCACTACATACAATTTAATCTGCAAATAAAACTTAGAAACAATTACATTCAAGGACAGTTTCTAGTTTTTAATAACAAGATGATGCAGTTTATATACTACTAGGGTAGTTTTTCTTAACTAAACTCATTATCCATCTAAAAATCTAACTAAATGAAGTTACAACCAAAAAAACAAAACTAAATATATAATATAAAAAACTTTCTTTTGGTGAGATTTAACCACAACCATTCATTTTTTTAGATTTAATGTTCAAAATTCAGAAGAGATAAGGTGGGTCCCTCTATCTTCTTCTTCTTCGTTTTCTTCCTCCCAAATTCTCCATTTTCTAAAAAACTCAAATCTGTCTTTTTAATTATTTTTTCACAGAAACTTTTATCAAATCATTATCTATGTTTCTCTATCTATCTTTTAAGATATGTCAAGGTATATCTCTAATGATTGTGTAATATTCACATATATGATAACGACATCAACAGCAAATACATTGTCAACTTTGGCGTAATGACGACAGAGACATAAACCACATTGGAGCAGCTTCGCCGGCATTCAGAAGACCCATCACCCACCATAGACTAGACTATGAAAATCTAGAAGTTCGTCCACCAGGAACACCACTGCACCTTCACATAAGCACCATCAAGAGATTAGATTTCCTACAACATTATGTACACGCTTGCAGACCCCGAGAAAATGTCCATGTGTACATAAAAATATTGTACACCATCAGTATATGTTTCCTACAACATTATGTACACTAAACTATTTTCACTATTCATTACAACATTATGTACACTAAACTGCATGTAGAGCAACATTATGTACATAAAAATATTGTACACCATCAGTATATGTTTCCTACAATATTATGTACACTAAACTCCATGTAGAGCAAGATCGTGTACATGTGCACAATCAAATAATGTACACATAAATGTTAATAAATGTTATTATCTATTCCAACTCCAAAACATTATTCTTTTTTGTTTGTACACTGGTTCTTAGTGTCAATCTTTAACTTTTATGTACACCAAAACCTATTAGTGTCCATTCGATAAAATGGAAGTCTTTTGACACAAAAAAACATTAATATCCATTCTTTAAATGATTTTTCATGAAACATTATACATGTGGACAAAAAAATATATGTGTACACATTGACGATATAGATCGTACAAATATTTAAACTTACAAGTGTATGTAAAAATGTATGCAGGATACATCGAATAAGTGTACATGTGAATCATTTTCCATATCGAACTGATTCTAGTCTTCAGCTAGACATATATGTACGTAATCATAAAATGTGTTTTACTGATATATTGATGTACACAAGTGAAAATGTACACATATAAACATGTACACATGTACGCATACTAGATGTACACATGTACATATGTCTTCTTATTTTTGATTTTTTTAATGAATGGCAATTTTGTAAATAACATGTCTTCTTCTTTTTAGGTTACAGAACTCTGCAACTTTCTATCCGAGCCGCCATCAATATCTTTTCACTTAGTCATCATTTTATTTGCGTTTTTAACACAAAAACTTGCAAATCTTATTTAGATTAACTAAAAACGATTAAAATAAGTTTTTTCCAAAAAATGAGTTTTAACTGATTATAACCAACACGTTTTTGTCCATGTCCTCCAAGTTTTTTTTGTCGATTTCTGGGCACTACCACCACTTTTTTAAATATGAACATCATGTTTAGGTGACGACCGTTCAACCTCTTCAGCTTCATCTTCTTTAACCTTTAAAACCATTGTAGTATAAAATGAGAGAGAGAAAATTTGTTTTTATGTAACAGAAAGAAAAAGAAAAAAAATTAAAACTGTAAGATCCAATTAGCTTAAAAAACGCACATAGTTAAAAAATAGTTAGCTTGTAGTTTTAATAAACTACCTTAGGAGTAATAACTGCTCTATATTGTAATAAATAACTTAAAACTGCTCTAGAGTGAAAACAACTCAACTTAGAAATCTTTTCTTTATCATAACATTAATTTATTACGTAATCAATTTAATACACAGCAAAGTAATCATGGATTATATATACGCAACAAAATTAATACTATAGTGTAATATGTACTACATAAATCAAAACTACGAAAAGTCGTCCAACGCAATGGCTTTCTTTTACATAATTGACGGAAACTTTATTTCAAGACGATTAGATACAAAACTCAATAGCCGTCAAAAAAAGATACAAAACTCAATATATTTTTCATCGATGCAGAATTCATACAATATTTAGTTGATTGGTTGGAAATTATACGATATGGAATGTTTATGGGCTATGGGGACTATGAAAGTTGATAAGACTTAAAAAAAGAAAAGAAAGTTGATAAGATTAGATTAAACAAAAAAGATAGTCAAACTCGTGGGAAATGCGTGTGGTGGTTGGGGAAGGAATACAGATCCGCGAGGCAAGGTGAGTAACGTGCCCATTTATATTTGTTTTCTTACATCTATTCATGCACCATTCGAGTTTTACCTTTAATTCACGACTATTGTTTATATCTATTCTACCATATAGTATAGTGTTGTGGTACTTGTTATGACAAACAAAAGGTTTGAAAATTTAATGTTTAATAAAATTGATGCAAGCCTTATTATTATTTTTTTGTCAAATGCAAGCCTTATCTTTTCGTTTTAGGTTTTGTTTATTCAATGATAAGAAAACACTCCCAAAACTTACACAATCAAGAGTATGATTGGTTTCGTCACTACCATCTACAAACATGATTTTTTCGGTTAATAGCGGTTGTTGGTATTTTATAACAATTATACAAAATGTAATTTAATAGTTTCAAACCTCACAAATTCAGAAGTTGGTTCTAGGAGACTAGTCCGTTGGGTCACGGTCCGCCAGATATCTCCGAGTTATCAAAAAAATTCAGAAGGTGGTTCTAGTTAGCGTTTATAGTTGAGAACAGTTGTAGAAGTGTAAAAACAAGTATCAAAAATTTTGTATAAAATAAAAAAATATTCTGTTAAAATTATAAACTGAAATAATATGAATATTAAAATATATTATATTTATATTATAAAACTTTTGAAAAAATAATTAAAAAATAATAGTATAAATTTATAATATAGTTTTATTTTTGTTATAATAATATGCTTTTAATATTTTTATAATTATATAAAGTGCAAATATTGTTACTTTCTCATTTAACCACTCATGCATTTAATGTTTAACCACCAATTTCTAACCGTTATACCAGTCATATAAATCTCTTGATAACGCTCAGAACCGCAACCACCCACATCCGCAAACGCATGCAACTGCATCTGAAACCGCTTCGGTTACACCGGTAAGACCCTTAAATCCTATTGCGGCAGTCAAGTGGTTGTTCCAATCTATTTCATTTAGCATGGTAAAGACCAGTAGAGAGTGCATGTATATACTCTAAGACTTTCTTATTGCCTTGGGCGATTTCAATGATTTGAAGGAACTCTTTGTTTCTCTCACCCTTAGTTTCAATATGAAAACCATTCATTCGAATGTCTTTAAAGCTCAATAGGCTTCTCTTTGAGTTGGGTGAATATAAGGCATCAGATATCTCTAGATGCGTACCCATAGGTAACAGGATGTTAGCCTGGCTGTGGCCTTCAATGAGGCTGGCTATACCCGAAATTGTCGAGAAGTTGGCATTTTAAGGGTTAAGTTTATGAAGTATATTTTGTCTCTTAGGATCGTGTGGCTTGACCCACTGTCCACCACGAATACATCCTTGTTATCGTTCATTTCTAAAACAAGATTCATAGGATGACACTTAGAGACTTCTTATAAAAATCATTCATTCATTTAGTTTAATAAAACAAGTTCAAAGAGAACAAAACATAGAAAACTCAAAACAAAAACACAAAAGCAAAAAGAACACAAATGTCGAAATCAACTTCATTCTTTTAGACAGTCTGAAGTTTCATAATTCATAAAATTGTCTTGGTCATGATTAAAATCATCTTCACCATCTTGATAGGTCATGTGAGCTTCAGGATTCTTCCCTTTCAAACTCTCTTGGTAGAGGTCGACTAGATGTTTGGGAGTCCTACATGTCTTAACCCAACGATTGCCCATACCACATCTATGGCACACGGATTTGGTCGAGTTGGTTGAGTGTTGCGGTTTGAATGAAGATCCACGGCCTCAACCATGACCTCGTCCAAACGAGTGTCCTTGGCTACGGTCTTGACCATGTTGGTTTCCTCGCCCGTGGCCAAATGAACCTCGACCACGGCCACGTCCATGCCATTTTCCACGACCACGGCCGTGTTGGCCATTAGATTGGACGTGATTTGCTTCCTTCTTGGCCTCTGTGGCCGTGTGTGATTCAAGTGGTGGGGCTGATCCAGGAGGTCTTATTTCACTGTTTCTCATCAACAATTCATTGTTTTTCTCAGCGAGCAATAGACAATAAATAAAATTAGCATAAGTCGTGAAGCCCTTCTCACGGTACTGTTGTTGTAACAGTACATTGCTTGTGTGGAAGGTGGAAAAGGTTTTCTCAATCATATCCTTATATGTTACATTCTCACCACACAGTTTTAAATTTCGAAACAATCTTAAACAGTGCCGAGTTATACTTGTCCATGGACTTACTGGATCCTGAGATTCCTCCAATCATACAAAGCCTTTGGTCATCACCGTTCTCTAGTGATCATATCTCGCTTTCAATTCTGTCCAAAGGTCTAATAGATTCTCAATGGTCAGATACTGATCTTTGAGACTCTCAGTTAGATGATGGCGAATGATCAAGATGGCTCTGTATCTATCTTTTTCACTAGCATTATCTTCCTTGGTGACACTCACCGAGTCCCTTGGATTTCAGGATGATCTTAGCATCAAGTGCCCATTGCAAGTAATTATCTCTAGAGAGATTTAGAGCAGCAAAATCCAAGTTGTTGATTTTCGACATCTGAAATCATATATTTCATTCTTAAGATTATAATGTTTAATGTTCACTATATGATGCAATCAAGACAAGCTAAACGGATATGCAATGTTCAAACAAGCCGCACGGCCAAACGAGATATGATGCATTCAGTTCATACGGGTATTATGCAAGAACAAGCCGCACGGCCAAAACATGGTATGATCAATCTTATCAAACGGTTTCTATCATTATGCAATCAGTTATACATCCTAGCAAAACGGTTTCTAAGTGATCATAAGAGTAACCGCAGTCAAACAATCAAGCAATGCATCAAGAGGTTAACTACTAACGGATAATATTCAATCAATCAAATTCGAGTATGAGTTTAACAATCCTAGCAAACGGTTGTATGTGACCAAATTCAGGTTCAAAACATTCAATCACTCAAACAACCAAATTCGATTTCAAATTAGGGTTTGCATGATATGCAATGTGCATAAGTGCGGCTAGGTTTTAGAGTATTAAGGTTTCAATTTAAATCAGGCAATCAGATTCGATTTTGGGTATTAGGGACTTGATCTATTGCCTTAGGGTTTGGTTATTAGGTTTTAGTTTTACCTTAACCTCCAATTGTGTTGAATGGTCACGAACAAGAGGAGACCGCGAGCTAATCGTCGCTGAGATCGTCGGGTCGCGAACGGGTTGCTATCAGATCGCGAACGGATTGAAGCTGAGACGGGAACAAGCTGCTACCGAGTCGCGAACGAGCTGAAGCTGATGTCGGGTCGCGAACGTGTTGAGTATCGAGTCGCAGATTGTTTGAATGCTGAGATCGTCGCGAGCTGGAACGGACTGAGTTCGTCTATCGCAAACGGGCTGAGATGGAGTCGCAGATGAGCTTAGATCGGGAACGCCTTGAGTATGGATGGAGGTTCACGATCGGGTTTAGGGTTTCGCGATCGGAAAGGGTTTGAGCCGTCTAGGATTATCGCCGGGATGAGTTAGGGTTTAGGTTCGGGACTTTTAGCTTAGGTTCTTAGAGTAATCATGTTGTAAAACTTAGGAGAATAGAATATTATTCTTATTAATATGAATCATAAGGAGCCCTTTATATAGGGAATTACACCATTATAGAATAATGGAAAGACTAGGAAAAGAGAAATACGTATATAGAAAGAGTAAAAATCATAAACCAAGAGAGAAAAGGAAATAGGTGGCCGACTTTCTCTCCTCTAGACTAGCGGCCGACTCTTTCTCTCTCTAGCATTGGGCTGGTTATGGGCATCCACAATATGATTTATAACATGATGTTTTTATAAATCTTTTCCACTGAAAGTCTGCGCATGCGCATTACAAGCGAAACTGCAGAACTTTTTTTTGGTAAAAACTGCTGAACAATTGTTTGATAGTTTCTAGGATTTCATCTGTGTATTGTTTTTGAGTATTACTTTTTAAAAAAAAATATGTATTCGTATACCAGAATTTTAAAACAGATAAAACTATACAACATAACTACATAGAAAAAAAAACTACATAGAATCTACGATTACCCTTTTGTGCAAGAAGCTCCAAAAACCAAACAAACTTTGAACCAAGATATATTAAGCAATTACCCTTTTGATCTCTGCTTCTGAAACTTGGACCATCTGACCAGGAAGCTCTTCCTTTTTAATGTCCTAAGAGCCCCTCCCCCTCCAAAAAAACTGATTCAATTGTCATTTAAAATGCAAGAGAGACTGGTTTGTTTGTATATAGAAAAGTTTTTACCAGTTCACCAATCAAAACAACATTCTCTCCACGGATTATGTAAAGACCTAAGGGAATATCATAATAGAGACCATCCACGATGACTCTTTCATAAGCTTCTTCTATAACATCACTTGGTTTGAAATAGCGCTTCAAGAGTTGAGGCGTTGGGAAGGCCAAGCTCGCCTCAAAGCTATAGCGTCGCTTCATAACGCCTCACCAACTTAAAGCGTTATCTGAACATGTACAAAAGATTAATAGTTTACACAGATATATTATTTAGATTCTGTTGTTCTTTGTAATTATCTAAACAACTAAAACTTAAAATAAATAAGTCTCCATAAGATAAACTTAAAACAGAGAAATAATCCCAACAATGTGTTCAAAAAACAGAGAACCAAACCAACAAAGTTTTAAAACAGAGAATGAAACCAGCAAAGTCGTAAAACATAAAATAAAACCAACGCAATTTTAAAAGAGAGGACCAAGTTTTTCGCTGTCTAGATACTCCTCAGATTCCACATACTTATTAGCCTCATCTTCAACATCTTCTTCAATTTCATTATCATCATCCTCATCAATCAACAACATTGGAGATGGCCTTTGAGAAGCTTTTTGACGTGGAATTGAGCTTGTGGATGCATTCTTGTCTTTTTCAGCCCTAATTGAAGATGCTCTAGTAGGGTAACTAGGCTCATTAGCTCCAGATGCCTTGCTTACCAAATCCCATGTTAAATCATCATCTTCAAACACTAGATCATCTCCATCCATTCTTCCTACCAGCCACTCATTACTCTCATCAGTTTCTTCTAGGTCAATGGGATCAATTGTGTCTTTGAGTCTGTAACGGCGTTGAAGAGCACGGTTGTACTTCACAAAAGCCATGTCATTCAACCGGTTTTGGGTCAAGCGATTCCTTTTCTTGGTATGGATATGCTGAAATACACTCTAGTTTCTCTCGCAACCGGTTGCACTGCACGTGAGACTTAGAACTTTTACAGCAAAATCTCTAAGTGTTGGAGTAGATGCTTCATAAGACAGCCACCACTCTACTGGTGCTTTTTTTTTTCCTTTGTCTTATCGCCATGGGATGGCCAAAGAGTCCAGAAGCATTCTTAAGATAATCCAGCTCACTGAGTATCTTTTCTTGAGTTTCAACATCAGGAACCAACTTTCCAATGTGTCATATAGACCACTCATAACTTCTTCACAATTCGCTCCAGCTTTGTACTGAAACTTAGGATTCAAGAAGTGCCCAGCAGCATGCAAAGGGTGATGGAGTTGGCAGTTCCACCTTTCATCAATTATTTCAAATGCACGCTTGTACTGATCTTCTCTCCATCGTAAGACTTCATAAATCTTCTTCTTAGCTTTATCCATTGCTTCATAAATATACCCCATAGCTGGTTTTCTCTCCCTATCTACCAATCGAAGAACGTTAACTAGTGGCCCAGTCAACCTGATTGCATAAAGAACATTTCTCCAAAAGCTCTCTTGCATAATGATTTGTTTCACCCTCTTTGCTCCTGCTTCTTTTGACCACTTTGAATCATTCCAATCTTGAGAAGTTACAAACTTTCTCAAGTTATCCTTGTGGTGGTAATACTGGCCAAGTGTAATGAAAGAGGTAGCAAACCGAGTAACTGCTGGTCTATGCAGATTTCCTTGTTCTGTGAACCTTCTCATCATATTCACCATAGATGTATGGCCATAGATGTAGCCATTGATGAAGATGCAGTTTCTTATTGCAGCCTGAATTGAAGGAATCTTTCCTATATTTCTTTCCTATATTTTCTAGCATGAGATCGATGCAGTGTGCAGCACAAGGAAGGCAATAAAGATGAGGTCTTTTGGCCATTAACATCTTGCGTATGAATTGAAAAAATATAAGATTTAAGTTAGATTCATTATAACTACATTATCAAAAACACATAAAGATTAGACAGAAATAAACTTTACCAGCTTTAACATAGTTTGATGCATTATCAGTCACCACTTGAACAACATTAGCCTCTCCAACTTCATCAACCATACGATCAAGCATACTAAACAAAAAGTTAGCGTCCTTCACAGCCTCTAAAACATCAACTGATTTGGTGAAAACTGATCTCTTTGGAGAGTTAACAAGGAAGTTAATGATATCCTTTTGAACAACTGAATCACGCCGTCCATCAGACATGATTGAACAACCTTTTGTTACCCATTCCGCTTTGTGTTTCACCAGCTGCTCCTCAACTTCCTTGACTTTTTTAAACAAGAGAGGAACACGCAGCTCATACATACTTGGAGGCTTAAAACCATGACCATATTTAGCTACTAATTCTAGTGTCTTCCCGAAACTATCATAGTTGGCAGCATTGAAAGGAATCGCTGCATCGTAGAACCACTTTGCAAGAGCACTACAAGCTTTGTCCCTTTCGTCTTTATCACATACTCTAAAAATATATTTTCTGTCTTTCCTTCCTTTCAAGATATCAGGAGGAGTAGGACCAACAAACTTGTCCATAGGACCCTTACGTTTCTTCAGATTAGGCTGAGATGGGCGTGGTTCTTCTACTTCTTCATCATAATCAAAGGCTGGTTGTTGCATTTGGAGAGAAGCTCTAGCGCTAGCCTTGTTCATGAGGAACTCCTTCAATTCTTGATTCACATGATCAGGGACTTTAGGACAGAAAGTTACATCAGAAAAGTCTCCAATCAGATGATGTTTAACCCGTAAAACTCCACCATTTGTAGTTTTACCACAAAATTTACATATCCAACAACCCAATTTCTTAGTATCAGGAGTTGCATACTTTCTTGCTGGATCAACTTGCTTAGTTGAAGTAGAATGGTGAGAAGAAAAGAGTGGAGAGATTTAGAAAACAGAGGAGAAAGGAGAACCAAAAGGTTTGTAAAACCAGAAGTGTAAGAAGAAAGAAGAAATTTGGGTAGTGTAAGAATCACGTTGATTTTTTTTTTCAAAAAGGCAAAGAAATTTATTAGCCAGTTCACGTGAATTGAAGTTTTTGGAACCATAAACAGAAAGTAAATATAATCATAATCATGATTTATTTCTTTTTAAAATGTAAAATAAGGTTTGATAGGAAACTTACTGTTAGTCGCCTAAGCATTGAAGCGTGATGAGACGCGAGGCGTCCGAAGCGGCTCGAGGCAAGGTTGAAGCGACGCTTTCTCGAATTCGCCTTGCTTCACGACTCTGAGGCGTTAAACCCCAAAACAAAGGTCGCCTCACGCCTTAGTGAAGCCTTAGCGCGCTTTTTTAAACCAAGTAACAGCATTAGCTTCACAAACAAACAAACAACAACATCTTCAGAAAATATTTGGACTTTCAGTAAACAACAGAGAAAGAAACACAAACAAAGGTACCAAATTGATCAAAGGAACGAAGTAGACCCATCAGTTTCCTTCCATCACGAAGCAAGACAAGAAGCTTCTCTACAAAAAGACATTAAAATCAATATTTTCTTGTTTTATACGATATCATGGGTAAAGGATAGAGACAGCGGCGAACCCAAGAATTTATTTTTGAGGGGTCAAAATATAATAAAAAGTCATCTAAAGGATTTGATCCTAGGTTCTGTGGGTTCAATGACAGCCTTTTAAACCAATACACCACTCTGATCTATTGGAAACAGCTTACAAAATTCTACTTTTAATATTTTCTGTGGTGTCAAGTGACAGCTATAATCTTCACTTGGATCCGCCTCTGGGTAGAGATAGAGAGAGTTACTGTCTAAGTAGGCGGCGAGAGAAGTGGAGAAGAAGATATCATCAGGAGCAGCCCAAGACATTGAAACTCTGCAACCAACTCTTCTTCTATCGCTTTTGCCCTTATTTTGACTTTTCGGTTTGTGTTAGATCTTGTCCGAACAAAATACTTAAAAAAATACCCAGACCTCTGTAGTTATTATAAATTGACCCCTCTGTTTTAATTGTGCATTTTGTCATTTTGAGTTTCCTTCGTTTTATTTGAATCGAAATAAGCAAAAACTCTTTAAAATCAATATTAACTAAACTAATAAATTTTCTAGTTCAGTGTAAAGTATAACATAATTTGAGAATATAATACTATATATAAATTTTATATAAATATATACAAAGCATTTTGTTATTTTTGTTCAAATTAAATTGAATTTTATCTCTATTTCTGTTTTTAATTTTATCAAACTATATAATAAAGATAAATTTGTATTCTACAAAACATACAAAAAATGCAACAAATAATCTAATAGAAATTGAAATCTATAAAGTTTAACCAAACATATAGTATTGTAAATGAAATATTTTTTTTATTTTTTAAAAAATAATATCTTAAAACAGATTAAAAAATATATTTTTAAATCAATAAATTAATTAAATTAGAATTCAATTTCACAAACAGATTAACACACATAACTCAAAACTACAGTCACTCATTTTTCAAATATTTTGAATTGTCTAAATATTTTTCTGAAATTTGATAGAGTACGAACTATAAGATTATCTATATAAGATGAATATTTGTAGTTACAACAGTACACAGGAGCAAACAGATTTATTCACTACATTTAAATCTGGAAAAAAAGATGAGGAACAAGAAAAACAGAGAAAATCGGAAGTAGACAAATAAATATACAGTAAACTGTAATTATCAAAAGATATTTCATGACCCATCATCTTCATGTTTATTCTTCATGTCTTGAACACTTGAGCTTACACCAGTCATTTGATTCCTGAAACAGAGAGATATATATTTTAAAAAAATTTCTTAAATCATATACTATGTTTTTCCTAATTTCATATTTTATAAGAAAAAAGTAAGCAAATATCAATAAGAAAATATGTTGGTTTTATTTTCCATTCTATTATTACCATGACAATCAATCAGATCCATTTATAGCTTATTGGTTGATATCTACATCTCCAAGACAATATCTGTAATCATCAAAGAAATTGAATTAAACTTCCCTATACCATTACTACTGTTCTATATTTTTTTATATCAATTCATCTATTTTGAAACTCTTACACTCTTCATCTTTCTGCATTTTAATATTCCTATGTTGTTTATTATATTATTTTGATCTAACTAAATACTGCAATAAAGCCAATTATATCACTTGGTTAAATACATCATATATATGATCAGATAAACACTTTAAATTGTAGAAAATCTCACATTCAGAATCAGTCTTGACCCATTTCTTTGCCTCCACACTTGAACGAGTTTCATCTATAATCTTATGATTCTCCAAATATTTCTTTGCTATAGCATTTGAACGTTGTGGATGTATCTTCTTGTTAAGTATTGTCCTTAGCATCTGAACACAAAATATATAAATGTGACTGAATTATTTAAACATCTATCTATGTATAACAGATATGTAGTACCTTTTCCATTCTTGTATTTGGCAATGAATCTCTAGATAAATCAAGAAGAGGAGGTGGAGTTTTGAAGCCACTTGTGCAAACAAACATCTTCTTGAGAAGAAACGAGAGTGATTTCTTCTTTCCGATTGTAACATCTGTGTTGACCGCAGTGAGATCTTTGCTAGAATCTGATTCTTCTTCCACTTCTTCCTTGGAGATGATATTGTTTCCAAGTGTTCCAATAGCTAAGAAGGTTTCTTCATCTTGAGGCCAACTTTGGAGGTCTTTACTTAAAGCAGGCCCTGATGATTCTAGAGCTATATATAAACATCATCAAACAGATCAATGATCTATGAAAAGATTCTTTAATGTATTAGTCATTGTAGTATATAAGAACATTTTTACTCACAAGAATCAGAAGTTGTCTCATGCTTCTTTCCACTAAGTCTTCTCTGAACCCAACTAAAAATCTGTATCCAAAAAAAATATTCTTACATAATCGAAGAGAGATTAACACAACACAAATGTTATGTTACTTCAGACAAATATGAAAACAAACCTTCATGTTTCAAGAGACGTATATAAATAAAAGCACATGTGTATGTGTGTGTATCCAAGAAATTTTCTTTTTCTGTCGATGATCTTTGATCTCCTTGAATAGTAAGTATAGCTTTAGGAGATCAGAGATGATCATAGTGGTCCCATGTTTTTAAAGACACAGTAAACACAAATCCCTGACGCCAGCAAAAAGCCAGTTGGGTTCAAGTTTCTATAAACCCCCTCGAAATCAGTTTCTTACAACTCCAAAGTCACCATTTTTTCTAGCATGATCCCATCTTTGTGGACTTTGTTGAATGTTGGTTCACCACAATCACATTCTTTTATATATATAATATGGTTTACAAGATCGCGATCAAGTACAAGTTGAATGAAAACACATGGATTTGTCTGTTCTTTACACTTTTCTCCTCTGAAAGTAACTATACAGTACAAGTAAAGCTTTTATATATTGACCAGGCCGTATAGATTAAATGTACAAACTTACTGAAAAGCTTCACAAAGCTTTACACTCGAATTCAAAATCATTTTTCTTATAACTTAGTCGTCTCCACCACAGCAGACATGTGAGCAACATTCAAAGCAGGCAATGCAAGCAATCGCTGTGAAGAGCTGTGTGAAGACAATGACACATTGATCATTGAGCTTAGTGCAGCATTGGACACAACACATGCAGCAACATTTGTTACACAAGGAGACACAACAGCTGGAGGCAGCCTTCACGAACTTCTCAGCAGCATCAGGTGCTCTCTGCTCTCCAAATCCTGGTGGAACATTCTCTCTGGTAGCTGTTGTATCTCCAAAGCCTATCCCAAAGTTTAGCAGTGGTATCTTTCTTGATATCACCTTCTGTTTCTCGTCGTTGGTTTCTGTCTGTTGCAATATTTGGTAAAAATTAATAAGTTTCAGACAAGTATGTTTTTGTTCATAACTTCTAGATACCTTTTTCTTTCCAGCAGTGTTGATGGGTTTGGATGCTTCTTCTGCGTTCTCCAATTGTATCATTCGAGTATACTCAGATGGTACACCGGTCTGGATACTTAGTTTAGTAATCTGAGAAGAAGAAGAAAAATAAAAAGATAAAGCAAGACAATACTAAAGATGACAATATTAGAGGAAGTGAACTGTAAACGAACCTTTTCTTTTAGCTGGTTGTCTTCAGAGAACCATGCCTCAGCAGTAAGCAAGTCAATCACATTTTTTGCAAACACCTGAAAACAGTTTGTTAACCACTTTAGAAGGAAGTCCCCTTGTGAATAATAACGAGAAGGAAAGCTGATGATCATACTTTATCAAGAGGCATATCTTTTGCACTTTGTACAGTCAAGTCTACAGAAAAGCTGCTCAAATCTCCTAGCAGACCACTGGCTTTCACATTCTCAGGGAACTTTCCTCTGTATCTCCCATACACCATTAATGGACTTAAGCAAGTCAGGTCCGGAATGTTTGAAGGGTACACCTATAAGTTAGTCACAGGGAACACTTTTTGCATCAACTTCATCTAGTCTAAGTTGACAGCTATCAATCTTAGCATAGAGGCTCACCTCAACTTCCTCTAGAGTCTGCAGGGGCTCAATTGTTATATTTAAAAGAACAGTGGATAAAGCCCTTGTAAGCAACTTGTCTAACCGTTCCTCAATGTGATCTACAAATAAAAAAAAAACAGTTTAAGAAATTTTTTTTTTTTCATTTCAGTCACCATGAGGAGTCCATGTTTTGACCTGTATTATAAACTGATTCATGCTGTCCCCTGGATATATTAGCAAGCATTTGCAAGAAGTAGTGATTACAGAACACACCTGAAATATTGCAAAGAGTCCATAAATGAAAAGATAGTCCTGGTTATTTCACATCAAAAACCTTGGAGAAAAGAGTTTACCTAACCCAAAAGTGTGTATCCGTGGCCACACTGATCCAGCATTAGCAAGACGTTTCTTCATCACACCACAAATGTGTCTCTCATCTTCAACAGACCCATCTGTTAAAAAGAAGATCATAGGAACGGAGCCACGAGTATTCGAAAGCATTTCCACAGCCTGAAAAGTATTGAAAGTAAGTGTGGAGCTATAATCACTAAAGTATTAAAGACTTTTAAGCTACAAGTGAGTGGTGGAAAAGACCTTCTCTAAGGGAGGGAGCATGTTAGTACCATCTGCGACAACAAAGTTCTTGTTCATCCACTCAACACCTCTTTCAACAGCATCCGAAGTAACCAACTCCATTGATGTCGAAAACAGAGAAGTATCATCACTAAAAGTGATGATATTGAAGGAATCTTCAGGACTAAGCTTAGATAGAGCTGTAGATATCGCATTCTTTACATCCTCAAGAGGTTTTCCAGCCATGCTTTTACTTATATCAACAACAAACACTACCTCTCGCTTGAATGCCTGAAGTAGACAAAAGAAACTTAAGATTGAACTGCAAATAGCATTTTAAGGCAACAAAAAGTTACAAAACCAAACCTTAGTTCCTTGCTGCTTTCCTGGGAAGAGATAGAAAGAAAATATATCTCTCTGATCAACATCATGAACAGGCGCAGATTGAAGGAAAAGTCCACCAACTGTATTACTTGAAGCGACCTACCAAAGTTAAAACAAAGGGATATAAGCTCAATAGCAGAAGGCTAGGGCCTATGCGTTACTGTATAAGTTCATACCGTATAAGAAAAGCTAAAATCTGTGTTTGACCACTTCAAAACATCTGCTTCATATGAAAACCTTAACTTCCCTGCGTTCCTCATTTTTTCCTGTAATACATGAACATAACGAGAAAGATTTAGGATATAAAGATAGGAAAAAATATGATGGAGCTTCTTTAGAAAGAGCCACACCTTAAGTGGATGACTGCATCCTTTGCAGAGAACTTCTGTGCCAGTACCGGCGTTAACACTCAAATAAATCTTCTCCTTCTTGGAGATTTTCTTAACCGCAGGAGTCACATACTCAGGAAAGTTGAATGGAATGTCTAGAAAAAGCTGTCCATCGTTATATGTTAGCTTCTGGGACCAAGACATCTTGATAGAGAGGTTGGTGCCTCCATCAACCTGGAAACGAAATAAAATAAATTATATACACAGTCAGAAAGAGAAAAAAAAACAAAAACAAAAGAGGAAGAGGAAGAGCACATCCACTTCTAATAAGTTAAGACCAGATGTAACGGTATGAGATAGTGAGAATCATAATAAACATGTATGTGGATATCACAGCAATAAAATTGTCAAAGGCAGTGTACAAACCAGCACTTGGTTTCATTTCACCATTAACATTTCTCAAATCTAGAGAACTACCTAAAACAAAGGAAATAGGAGCAGGCGAAATTCATTGTAATCTTACCCTATCAATCTTTCGATTATAAACATATCTTGGCAACAGAATCATAACAGCCAAAGATAGAAATTCAAAAAAATAAAAAATCAAACATCCACATCACCTGTGGTACTGTAAGAGTGAATATGTTTGGTTTCAAGAAACCACCACTTTGAGGTTGTGCCGTTTTCTCCAGTTCGGTACCATCTTGTGCTGTGATCAGTTGCGTTGTGTAAGATTTTCTAGGAATCTCAACCTCAACACCTAGAATTGAACCCTGTTTAGAGAGCCATACAAGTATTAGTTTGAGGATCCATCAAAGAGCACATGATCAAACCATTCCAGCTACTGTAAAACCATACATAACTAAAAACTAGGTCATGAAACCCTAACAGTGAAACGAGAAATTAAATCTGAGTTTTTTTTTCCGGAAAAAAATTTAAACGAACCTGGTCACCTATAGGAATAGCGATTTTGCAATCACATCTCTTGCTTCCCATAACGCAGTGGACACGCCACGATCCCGTGACGGTGACTAGAGCTGTGTCGAGATAACAATCAACGTGGAGCTCAATCGCGTTCATCTGGAGAGGGATGAGAGCCGGTGGGTCGCACCTGCCGTGCACGTGAGGCTGGTAGCTTGGTAAGTCCGGGTTATCTACGATTCCCGGGTCGGGTATAACCGCGTAAACCATCGGCGCCGAAGGAAGGTAAGCTTGCGCCGTGGATGATCTCTCCATCGGAGCCGTTAGCCTCGGCGCGGCGACTGCTCGGTCTTGTCCGAAGTATATCCGTTTGGCTAGTTTAAGCCCGTCGTCCACCGCCCTTGCGAAATCCTCCGCCATCTCTAATACACAGACAGACGGGGTAGAGATGTTTGTCTCTTCTCTTTCTGAGGACAGAGTCGTTGAACTGTATCGATTCAGTTCTTTTTTTCAGACAGCGAGATTACTTCGGAGTGTTGTCTTTTTTTTCCAGCGCATAATATTTTTCACTAAATTAATTTTATATAATTTACGTAATTACCAAACTACCCCTTTTAGTTTTTGGCGCGATCAAGATCCAACGGTTGAGAGGCAGTTGAGTGTGTCGACAGGGTGTGGGGGCAATCAGCTACATCCGTATTCATTTTTGTGAACGGATTTACAAATTAGCAGGACGAGTCGTTTCAATCCACGTGGCACTGGACCCATTCTAACCGGAGTGGTTGAAGCATTCGATTCTTGCCTTTAACGTTCTTCAACGGTAAAAACTCATGGGTGCTTGTGCGCTCTCACGTGACTATCCCATCGCTCATGGCTTTCTATGCGCTTATTCGCTTGGTAGAGTCAGATGATTGCCTGATATTGTATTCTGTGATATGTTATAAACAAATCAAGACTTTATTTTATCCGAGAGCTATGATTTTTTAATTAATAAGTCCACTGTAACTACAATCAAATAAATAAATAAAAAGTTAACTTGGAAATACTATTAAAAGAGAAATATTTTTAAAAAATCTATTTGAAAAATGTTGTTGGACTCTTTTATTAATAACTTAGTCTATTATATACAGCCAAATAAATCATAACTTAACCCTATCTTTATTAACAACATGTATGTATAATCAGGGCCGAACCTGACAATTTTTAGCCTAAAAACCAACAAATTATTTTTTGTTCCATGATCTAATAAAATATGAAAAATATTAAAAATATTAACATATAAATATCCGGAGAAAGGGTTCTTTTGTGGATTAAACCCCACATTACAGATTAATCGGGACACTTCAATAAGTTTTAACTATCCAAATTAAACAAGATTTAAAAATAAATATTAAACGCGGGCTATATTAATCCCGGGCTATAAAACTTGATTCAAAAGTTTGAATCAATTTTTTAAAAGGTACTATCAGATTTTAGGTTTTGATTGGTAACATATATTACACTTGATTTAGGTTGATTAAGCATATAAATAAAAAATGTTACCAATCATGAATTTGTTTTAAGATTTTGAAGTTGTGTTTGATTTATAATTGATTATTGTTGAGTTACACTTTTGAGTTATAATCTTTGTAAAAATGATAATTCAAATCTTAAATCTAATAAATCAACAAAAATCTCATGTATTAAGATATGTGTTAAAGAAAATTGTAGGTTTGTCAATTAAGTACCCACCCACATCTAGTTTTTGAACATAAATAATTTTAACAATTTACGACACATATCACACGTAGCATGTACGTTTAGTGTATATTAATTAATACAATATATTTAACAATTTAATATGTTCATATACTTGTTAGCCAAAGTTTTTCTCTAAATTATACTAAAAAGCTTTTCTAAAATCATATTTTCATTTTAGTTAGTTAAAAAATTCTATAATTTTAGTTGTTATTTTTTTGGTGATTAAAAGTTACATAAATAAAATATTTGTATAAGTTCCACTTAAATAATCAATTAAAATTTTCAAATAATTTTACCTTTTTATATTGTTGGTTAATTAAAAATTTATATACATAAATTATTTGAATATATATGGAGCTTTATATATATATATATATATATATATATATATATATATATCTCAACATCCTTAATTAATTTTAATTTATGCAATCTCATGCTGATTTAATATCTTTGCTTCGTTTATGATCTCAGAAGCGTAGGCAGCAAGCAGCAAACAGCAAACTGAGGATTGAGAAGGCTGATGTGTAGTTTCTTGAGTCAGTATCTGAGAGAGAACGTAACTTTGGAGAGCTGAGCTTGGGTATGGAAGGCAAGCCTGAGGTCATTGGTAAGACCTTCTTCTTCTTTCATAACCAGTTTTTTCGTTGTCTCTGATTTTGAATTCGCCAATCGATCTACTGTCCAGAATCAACGAAGTTTCGACACTTATCCTAGTTATGGAGGAGAATCATCGCGTGACTGAAGCAGCCAATAATTTACCTGATTTATATTTGATGGATTCTCTCAGGTGATACTAGGAGAAGGTAGTAAACAGATATGTGATGCATGACACTGGAAAAGGTCTCATTAACGTAAAATTATATAAAAAGTTATACAGTCATGTATTTTAGAACACGATTGTTATACTTTTTATTGGTAGCAGACATGGAGAATAATCATGAATTATACGCTATCTTAAAGGTAATGATTTGATATTATAAACATATGTATATACAAGTGGTAGTTATTTTTCTTCTTTCTCGAATACTAATATGTTTGTTTTAGTATTATATCTCATGCGTCTATGCTGTCTTTTTGTTATGCAGGAAATTCACAGGCTACTTAGGCAGTGTAGCTGCTGTTAAGATTTCTACTCAGTTCTCACCTTGGTCATCTGCCTTACTGAATATTCTTGACATGAGACTTCTTACAAGAAGCTTATTTTTGTGGTTCCAGCTGCTTCTCCATCCTGACTATGATGATTCCGCTTAGCTATCCCAGGTAAGAAGAAGAAGAAACAAAAAAATGTTGGAGAGATTGGTTATAAAATGTTAAATGTTATCTGTCTTCCAGTGTCACAAATTCACTAGTTGGTGCCTTGAACTCGTAATCCAACTGAATATTCATAGGGTTGCACCGTTAGAAAGCAGAAAAACAAGGTACAATTAAATGTGTGAGAGGAGACTCACAATGGAAACAACTATTCTTTGTGTCAGGTACGTATATGAAAAGAGCCCTATACTTTGTGACCATGTTCTGGTCACATGGAAAAGAAAAGTATCAGCAGAGGGAACAAGAAGGCCAAAACGATCAAACATACACTCATATAATTGGACATAAATAATTTGTATTATGCACACGTACATATATGAATCACCGCATTTTTGTTCATTACATGAACATTTTAGCCCATCAATTTAAAATCCATTATACCACCCTTCCTAGAAATGCAAGCTTTTTCGATGACGTTTTCTAGCGTTCATAAGCTCCATCAGCGAAGGTAGCGGCCGAGGCACAGGTGCATTCATTGATCTGTATAGCTTTCTCAAATCACCACTAAGATCTCTGCAAGTGTCATTCGAAGAAAAAGAAGAAAAGCTCCTACAAGATACCTCCTCAATTGTTTCTTGTTTGGTATCATATTCAGCTAGTACTTCCTCAAGATTTAACTCTTCTACACATGTACTGTGTATAACTTTTCTCTCATGTAGTTGATCAGACACCTGAGAACTTAACCTTGCTCTCCCAAACAGAGTTACGGGAAAGTTATTTTTCTCAGGGGATAAAATCAGAAGCTGCTTCTTTACGGTAGAGGATTCAATCACTGGCTCCATCTTGGTATCTGCAGAATCCACATCACTTATGAGAGTCACTGTCTGAGTATCAGTTGCAGCAACAGAAGAAACTTCCATGTCGATGTCTAGAAGCTTCCAGAAAGGATCATCGGAAGAAAACCGACTAACAAAGCAGTTTTTCTTAACGTAGTCCAGTTCCATTGCTCTACAAGAAGGAACAGTTGACACAACCCATTTCGGAGACAGAACTTTCATCGCTGATTCCAGCTCTTCCCGCGACGAATGCATCGAGTAACATACATGCCAAACACCAAACTCATCCTTGACAGCTTCGTTAAACCTAACTTTCCTCTGCTTTTGAGCTTGGCTCACACTCAAGAAACCATCTTCATCATCACCATCATCACAAACGTACCACTGAGCTGAAGGGCGGATGATAAGAGGTTCGCTCTGGCGTTTGGATCTTGCCTCAGCGAGTTTTGCGGTTGCTCTTTCGTAGAGTCTAGGGAACCCACTGAATATGTGAAACCGTGAAGAAGGATCTCCAGAGACGATCTCAGGAGCTATAACCATTAACGACCTGAAACATTCCAAGTTTGTAGCTTTGTCGACATAGATCTTGGAGCCAAAGGTTGTTGAAACTTGTGAGAGGATATCCTCTTGGCCCAACATGTCACAAGCAAGATAGACAACTGATGCATCAGGGTGGTTCCATATGCAATTAATGATCTGATTCATGAGCAAGAATAAAAAATTTACACATAATCATCAATAATGCTATGATTGCAGACAAAAAAAAATCACCTGTCTGATTGCTGAATGTTTGGTCGGAAACCTCTGAGGGGATTTCCCGAATGTGCAATCCAAGAAGATGTAATCGAGACAGCATTTTGGTGCGTTGCCTTGTCTTCCTAAATACTTCTCGGGGAGGTTATGTATGCAGTCTATTGTAAGCCTACAATCACCAGTGTGAAGAATGTTGCCGAAACTCCCTTCAAACAAGAACATGACGGCTCCTATAGTGATGATGAATGGACAGTCTATTAGACACAAAGTCTCCCATATCGGTAGTTGGAAGGGATCCTTACTAACCACTCCACTAATCACCAATTGGTTTTAAGCGTTCGTCAAACAGAGATTCTTAAAAATCGAAATCTACACAGTTTTAGCAAAATTAGAAGTTACCAGGACAATGATTGGCATCAAAAGCAGTGACGTTGAAGCATCCATCAGGATCATCGACGATTACGGTTTGACCAATCTCAATTTTGACGAAGAAAGACTCGTCAAGGTGAGGATGACGTTGAAGAAGAAGAGAGATGGTGAGGGAAGTGGAGTAGATAGGGAAGACGACGGCGCTGTGATGTGAAATCCCGACGGTGTGGTCTTTGTGAGCGTGAGTCAAGAAATGATGTCTCTTTATCCTCTTCGTCGTCGTGAAAGTGTCGACGGAGAATGGTAAACCTCTTGGCATCTCTATCGCCATTTTCTTTTTCTCCTCGGCGACGGAGGTAGTTGATGATTAGGGTTTCTGGTTTGCTGATGATTAGAAGAAAAACTGACGGCGGTTTTTAGTTTGTTATTAGGGATTGTAATGAGCCCCCGGAAGAGAACAAAAGCGAGGGAGATTTGACTTTCCTCAAATTAACAGCTAAATTTTTTACATTCTATTTAATTACTACTAGATTTTTGGTGATTATTTTCATTTTATACATATAATATTTAATTTAATTTACATGATTAGTGGTATATAATTTTAACATTTACCATATTGTTAATGGTTTAATACAATATTTTCAAACACAACAATTTCATAGTTTGCATGCAATAATTTAATTTATTGTTTCAAATTATCAGTCGTTTTTATTAAAACATGAACACTCCATAAAACCTTACATTTTGTGATATTTACGAAACATTATGTTCAATTTAATATTAACTTAGATATTAATTTCTTTAAGATTGTAGTATTTTAAATTTTGGTCATAGATATATGTTAACCGAATTATTTGTATGAATTAAATCTTTGACTGAATAACATATATTAGGTATAATTTATAAAACGTCTACTTCATTTAAATTATTGAACCTGGAATTGTAATATATTGTGTTTGTTTTTGTCGTTTTAAACCTATTTTTTTCTTTATTATCGATGTTTTTGAGGTTTCTTATATTATTGGTGGTTTATAATTTTCTACCCCCAAAATCTTGGATTATTTACAATAAATCTTTCAATGTTAAAACTTTTATTGGAATTCTTCATCTATCATAGAATCATATTATATAATTAACACTTGAATATACAACTACATTTGATAATAAACACCATGGAAACAAAATATTCACATGAATTTATATTTTTTCAATCATTCATCTGTCAGTTTTATTAAAGACATTAATTGGTACAATAGATATTGCACTTTCAAAATTACAGATGATAAAAAGCAAAAAAATTATATTAATGAATAATATATGAATATGGTCTATATAAAAATGAGTTTCATTATCTTTCTGTAAAATAAAGCAGTCCTATATTTCTATTATTGAAATATAAAATTAAACATGCTACTATATCTAATAACAGAAACTAAATGCATTTTTAAAATAGCATTTGTAGACCGATCATTCATATTGATAGCATATTTTCAACAATGTGGTACAAAATTCTAAATTAACAAATCTTAAATTTAAGAGATCAATGATTTAATTGAAAATATTAGTTAAATTAATATCACAAATTTAATACGAAATAGTACATGATTTTAATATAATTACATAATTAATTAGATACTTAAAATGTTTATTTTAGTAAAAATGAAATATACATTTATATTTTAAATACTTACGAAATTAATAAAATATTTAAAAGTTTGTTTAATTAAAAGACAAAACATACATTTATATTTTAAGTAAATACGAAATATATATATTTATATTGTAAAAAAGAAGATATGAAAAGATTTTGTTAAGAAGTTCAGAGAAAATATAGGAATATTTATTTTTTCGAGAATAATGAAATTATTTCAAATATGTATACAAAAAATCATTTAAGTAATTTTCTAAGGAATGATCCAAATTGAAAAATCACATATGAAATAAGTCATGACTTCTCTTTTAATATAATAGATTTAGTGTAAGATTTATGTATATAAAAATCAATTTAATTTGAGAACATGAATAGTTGAATATAAAGTTTCACACCTAATACAATCAACTACCCAATGAATGTATAACGAGATGTCTTCACTCAATAGCATAAAACATTAAAAATCAAATAAGCTAAAAGTATATACATCAAACATATTACTGGTCAAAGTGAATATAATAAAATAAGTATAATACATCAAACATATAATATAAAATAAGAAGAAGCTGAACCTAAAAACAAAACGCACCGTTTTGTAAAAGGGCGATATTTTATGCGACTGACGATTAAGGGTTTCGAGATAGGTACGACGGGTCCGCCGATCTTACCTGACTCTCCGACGGGGGCTAGGGATGATCAGGGAACGCGCAGCACAAGTATGAATCATGGTGAAGCAGTTACAGAAGGAAATTTGGAGAGAAAATTTGAAGTGAAATAAATAGGGGTGGAAATGGAATCGGGTGATTCTAAGGTGGTCCAAAAGGAAGTCGTTGATGATTCTAAGGAGGTTTCTAAGGATGATTCAAAGGAAGACAGAGCAGCAGGTACAAAGCTCAGATTGGAGGAGAGAACCATTGAAGGGTACAAGGGTTCATCGTGGGCAGAGATCGCAAAAGAAAAGAAGATGTTGAAGAAATATAACTTTGACATCATGGAGAAGGAAGGTCAGAAGAGTGTAGAGATTCCGAATGATGTTCTCGAGAATGCAAATCAGCTATGGGATGATTTTTTGATTGGCAAGTTTCTCGACTCTGCACCACATATTACTCGTGTTCATGCGATAGTAAACAGGATCTGGAATCAAGGAGATGGCTCTCAGAAAATAGAAGTCTATGCAGTGGATTCTACAACAATGAAGTTCAAAGTCTTAAATCCGTTGATGAGATCCAGGATTCTCAAGAGAGGTATGTGGAACATTGGCAACATCCCCTTGGTTGTTACTAAATGGACCCATGAAAAACTAGAAGAGAAGCCGGACTACAAGAAAACATGTCTGTTGCAAGGGAAAAAAGCATCGCAATTCCGTTGCAAATCGCGATTTGCAACGGAATTGCAAGAAAAGTCAGTTCCTCGCAAATCCTTGCTTGCAAATCAAAAACGCTCGCAATTCTCTCGCAAATTCGCAACGGAATAATTTTCGTCGCAAATTCGCAACGGAATAATTTTCGTCGCAAATTTGCGAGAGAAAAGAAATTTCATCGCAAATTTGCAATAGATTTGCAAAAAAAAAAATTCCCTTGCAAATTTTTTTAAGGATATTAAAAAAAAATACAAAATAAAAAATATAAATAAATATATATAACGAAACTGGTATGTATATATACATACATATACATATTTAAATACATGAATATATTAAAAACCTAAAAAACTTATAACAAACTGGTTTAGTTAATTGAACCGGTTTAGCAAAACCTAATGAAGTGTAATCTAACTAAATTTAACTAAACCTAATTCCAAAAAAAAATTAACCCTAAAAAATAAAGCAGCCGACTCCTTCCTCCTCCTTCCCTCCTCCGCCGTACCACCACCAGAGCGACCACCACCACCACAGTGACCACGGCTGGCCTTGTCTCCTTACACATCAAGCTTCTACTCAATCCTTCACCTCTCTTCACCAAAACAAAAAAAAAATCAGATATAAACAGAGGGAGAGACAGAGAGATAGAGAAAGAGACAGAGGACGAACCATGGTGGGTTCCGTCCTATATTGCCTTGCTTCCTCCAGCCTGAAAACAAAAAAAATCAGTTCAAAACAGAGACAGAGACAGAGACGGGTGGACAGAGAGAGAGAGAGAGAGGTCGAACCATGGTGGTGTGGCGTGAGATAAAGTATATCTGGCGGTGTGTGAGAGAAAGAGGAGAGCTGGCGGCAAGGAGAGCTTGAGAGAAGTGGATTCGGCGAGGAGAGAGAGACGAGAAAGTGAGATAGGGACATCGGCGGCGAGATGAGAGTGGGAGAGACAGGCGGTGATGGCTAGAAGACACAAGGTCAGCAAGAAAGAGAGCCAGAGAGAAGGGAGAAAGTGGATAAAAAAATCTCTTGTTTCTTTTTTTTTTTTGACGGCTCGAGCAAACCCTAGACACAAGGTTTATGTCGTTATATAATAACCCTAGATCTGGAAACTCTTTTTTCTTTTTTTTTTTTAATTCTGGGGAAAATGAATTTTGCAACGGAATTGCAACAGAGCCCTCGCAATTCTCTCGCAAATTGCGACCGAATTTAATCCCCTGCAAATTTGCAAGTGAATTGCAAGGGATTTATTGCAATTTCCTTGCAAAAGTTTAGTTAGTGTTTTAGGGTTTTTTAGAGTTTTGCTAAGTTTTGTATATGTTTTTGGGTTATAGGGTTTCACTTGTTGTTTTGATACATTTTCGGTGGAATAATATGTATATTTATATTTAATTTCAGAAAAGTTATTTAACATAAAAATATATTTTAACTAAATCTGTTATATTACACCAAAGTCTTTAACAAAACCCTAAAACCTTAAAGTAGAGAAAACATGTTTTTGCAAGGAAATTGCAAGCGATTCCTCGCTATTCTCTCGCAAACTTGCAAGGAAATAAAAAACCCTCGCAAATTTGCAAGGGAATTGCGAGAGATCCCTTGCAATTCTCTTGCAAATTTATAATTTTTTGTGTTTTAGGGTTTCATTTTTGTTTTTAATACGTTTTCGGTGGAGTAATATTTTTCTTTATATTTAGTTTTAGAAAAGTTATTTAATGTAAAAATATATTTTTTTAAAAATTCTCGTAATTTAATTGATGTATATTGAATGTATAAGTTATATAGTTATGATGTTTAGTTATCATAATTCTAAATCAAATGTCGGTAATTGTGTTTATAACCGTTAATTGGTGTATTTTAAAAAAAATTTATAGATGTATATGTTAAACACTAAATATTTTAATTAAATTTGTTATATGACACCAAAGTTTTTAACAAAATCTCAAACTGTTTAAATGGTGAAAACATGGTTTTGCAAGGAAATTGCAAGAGATTCCTCGCAATTCTCTTGCAAATTTGCAAGAAAATCAAAAACCGTCGCAAATTTGCAAGGGAATTGCGAGAGATCCCTTGCAATTCCCTTGCAAATTTATTATTCAATGTATTTTAGGGTTTCATTTGTGCTTTTGATACGTTTTCGGCGGAGTAATATTTTTCTTTATATTTAGTTTCAGAAAAGTTATTTAATGTAAAAATATATTTTAAAAAGATTCTTGTAATTTAGTTGATGTATATTGAATGTATAAGTTATATTGTTTTGATGTTTAATATTTATAATTCTAAATCAAGTGTCGGGAATTGAGTTTATAACCGTTAATTGGTGTATTTTCAAAAATATTTATAGATGTATATGTTAAACACTAAATACTTTAATAAAATTTGTTATATGACACCAAAGTCTTTAACAAAATCTCAAACCGTTTAAGTGGTGAAAATTGGTTTTGCAAGGAAATTGCAAGAGATTCCTCGCAATTCTCTTGCAAATTTGCAAGGAAATCAAAAACCGTCGCAAATTTGCAAGGGAATTGCGAGAGATCCCTTGCAATTCCCTTGCAAATTCATAATTCAATGTGTTTTAGGGTTTCATTTGTGCTTTTGATATGTTTTCGGTGGAATCATATTTATCTTTATATTTAGTTTCAGAAAAGTTATTTAATGTAAAAATATATTTTAAAAATTCTCGTAATTTAATTGATGTATATTGAATGTATAAGTTATATAGTTTTGATGTTTAATATTCATAATTCTAAATCAATTGTCGGGAATTTAGTTTATAAACGTTAATTAATGTAATTTTAAAAAATATTCATCGACATACATGTTAAATACTAAATATTTTAAGTAAACGTGTTATATGACACCAAAGTCATTATTTTCATGATTTTGAAAAAAAAATTACAAGGAATACAAAACCCTCGCAATTCTGTTGCAAATTTGCAACGAATATAAATCCCTTGCAAATTTTGCAAGGGAATTGTGACGAAACATAAATAACACTTAAAGTTTTTGCAAATCCCTCGCAGATTCCTTGCAAATTTGCGAGGAAAAAATTCACTCGCAAATTTGCGTTTGATTTGCAAGAAAACTTTATTTTCCCTCGCAAATTCCTTGCAAATTTGCGAGTGAATTGTTTCCTCGCAAATTTGCAAGGAATTTGCGAGGATTATATTTTTCCTTGCAGTTTTCTTGCAAATTCCTTGCAAATTTGCAAGGGAAAAATTTCCTCGCAAATTTTCCTTGCAAATCAATTGTTTTCTTGTAGTGGGAAGTAAAATCCATTCCACTCTGGGTACACCTAAAAAATGTGCCTCTACATATGTTCTCATGGGAGGGTCTTAGTTTCATTGCAAGTGCAGCAGGATTCCCTGTAAGACTACATCCTGAAACCGCTTCGTGTTCAAACTTTAAGCTTGCCAAGATATTTGTGAATGCTGATTTGTCAAAGGAGCTACCCACGAAGATAAACTTCACAAAAGATGGAAAGCCTTCATTGGTGGAATTCATTTACCCGTGGCTACCTCTAAGATGCAATACCTGCAGTAAATGGGGACACGCAGAGAAATCTTGTGTAATAAATAAGAAAGATGGAGTGAGCTTGGAAGAACAGATAAAAAAAGGGTTGGAGAAAGGAACAGAAGGTCAAGATAAGAAGGTTGATGGTAAGGATCCTGAGTTTGAGTTAGTAGAGTCTGAGGAAGGAAAAGAGAAGCGGGCTGATATTAGAGACATGGAAATTGAAGAAGGTCAGATAACAGAGGATTGGTCAGATGTTAATTCAGGCAGGAAAAGAAGTCCAACTAAGAGAATGCTTGAATATGGACAGGTTCAACTGTTGACACCATCTAGATTTCAGATTCTCGATCAGATCAGTGAGAAAGGGGATTTACTAAATCAAAAGAATAAAGAGGAGACAGAGCAAGGAGAGAGTTCTGAGTCAGTAGGTGTTGTGATTGAGGAAGAAAGAGTGGAAGAAGATAAGGGTGATAAAGAGAAGAAAGATACTCAAAAGAATGAGGAAGTAAAAAATAATGTGGTGGAAGCTGAGGATATGGTAGAGGAGCTAAATTCGAATGAGGATGTTACAAAGGAGGAAGATAAAAGTAATAAAAAAGGGAAAGAAGAGGAGGAAGCGCAGAGAGAAGCAGTAAAATCCCCAACATATTGTGAGATTGTGAGAAGTGAAAATGGGAAGGAAGCTCCTCGTACTACAAAGCCTGATCCTGCAAATGTTATTCGACCATCTCTCCCGAGGAACTCGAAAACATATCATAAGGTTGTCCCTGAGAACCACTTACCTGGTAATCAAGGAAGAAAAGGCAATCGTAAACCCTCTCAATGACTAGTTTCTTCTGGAATATTAGGGGTTTCAACAAGAGCTCGAAGCATGAAGTAGTTAAGAATTGGATTCACAATAAAGAGTTGAAGTTTGGTTGCTTAATAGAGACAAGAGTTAAGGAGAATAAAGCAAAGCAGATTGTTTCTTCGGTTTTTAATGGTTGGTCTTGGATTAATAACTATGAGTTCAGTAGGAAGGGGAGAATTTGGGTAATGTGGAGTCCGCAGACGCGTATAACTCCAGTTTTCAGTTCAATTCAGATAATAACAGTTTCGGTTTTACTAGAAGGTGAGGAAGAGGAGTTCTTTTGTTCTTTTGTCTATGGAGAAAATTTGATGGAGGATAGGAAGGTTCTTTGGCGTGATATAAAGGATCATCAGAATTTGGCAATGTTTAGAGGGAAGCCGTGGATAATCATGGGTGATTTTAATGAAATTATTGATGGTGAAGAGCATTCAAATTACCAAGATTCTGGTCTCATTAATGAGGGTATGAGGGATTTTGAGCATGTTACTCAGTATTTTCATTTTATGGATCTTGGGAGTCAGGGGCCTAAATTTACGTGGTGTAATAAGAGAAAGGAGGGTCTCATTTGTAAGAAGTTGGACAGATTTCTTGTAAATGATATCTGGTTACATAAGCAAGATAAATCGTATGGAGTGTTTGAAGCTGGAGGTTTCTCTGATCATCTGAGGGGAAGATTTCATCTTCAAGCTGAGGCAATAGGGAAAAGAAGACTTTTTAAGTTCACTAATGCAGTCGCTGAGATGGCTGATTTTATTAAGCTGATTGAGGATTTCTGGAAAAGTAATCAACCTCTCTTCCAATCGACATCAGCCCTATTCCGTTTCTCTAAGTCTCTTAAGGCTCTGAAACCATTAATAAAGAAGTTGAGTAAGGAAAAGTTGGGGAAATTATCTATGAGAGTGAAGCTTATAATGATCTCTGCAAGCAACAAGAGAGATTGATGGATGATCCTAATCTGGTGAATATTCAGGAAGAGTTGACAATGGAAGAGCGATGGCAGATAATCTCAGCAATTGAGGAGAAAGTTTTAAAACAAAGGGCTAAGCTACACTGGCTTCAGCTTGGAGATGGAAATAACAAAGTTTTTCATAATGCAGTAAAGATAAGAGAAGCAAGAAATGCCATAAGGGAAATCAGATGTCAGTCATGAGAGGTGGTTACAACTCAGGAAGGTATTAAAAAAGAAGCTGAGAAATTCTTTAGTGATTTTCTATCTTTTGAGCCTCCGGAAGTTCAAGAAATTTCAGTAGAAGAGTTGCAGAATTTCTTATCGTTTCGTTGCTCAAATGAAGAAAGATCGAAGTTGATAAAGCCAGTAACTGAAGAAGAAATAAAGGAGGTGGTGTTCAAGATGCCAAATAATAAATCCCCAGGCCCTGATGGTTTCACAACTGAATTCTTCAAGGCCTCATGGAGTGTTATAGGCAAGGATTTCGTGATAGATATTCAGTCTTTTTTCAGTAAGGGGTTTTTGCCAAAGGGTTTGAACTCTACTATCCTTGCGCTTGTGGCCAAGAAAGACAAAGCTATAGAGATGAGAGACTACAGACCAATATCATGTTGCAATGTGCTTTATAAGGTGATTTCGAAGATTATTGCCAACAGACTTAAAGATACTCTTCCGGGATGTATATCTTATAATCAGTCAGCTTTTGTAAAAGACAGGCTTCTTGTAGAGAACTTGCTGTTAGCTACGGAAATCGTGAAAGACTATCATAAAGATGACGTCTCCCCTAGGTGTGCTATGAAGATTGATATAGCTAAAGATTTTGATTCTGTTCACTGGCCTTTTTTGTTGAATACTTTGCGAGCTCTTAACATGCCTGAGGAGTTTGTGCATTGGATAGAGCTGTGTGTTTGCACTCCTTCATTTTCGGTCCAAGTTAATGGAGAGCTGGCAGGTTTCTTCCAAAGTAAAAGGGGCTTAAGGAAGGGCTGTGCTTTATCCCCTTACCTATTTGTCATATGCATGAATGTGTTATCGCACTTATTGGATAAAGCAGCTGCTCAGAAGGTAATAGGGTATCACCCTAAGTGCCAGAATATCTTGCTTACGCATTTATGCTTCGCTGATGATCTGTTGGTGTTTACGGATGGTACTAAAAGATCTATTGAGAATGTTCTGAAGATTTTTGAAGATTTTGCAGCTATCTCGGGGTTAAAGATTAGCTTGGAGAAATCCACTCTGTTTACCACAGGTTTATCTGAAACTCAAGAAGGTACCATTCTCAATAGTTTTCCTTTCGCTTCTGGAAGCTTGCCAGTCCGATATTTAAGTCTTCCTTTACTCTCAAGAAGGATGACGATTAACGACTATCTGCCATTAGTAGAAAAGATAAGAAAGAGAATGAGTTCGTGGACGGGGAGATTTTTATCTTATGGTGGGCGTCTACAGCTTATTAATTCTGTTATTACAAGTATGGCAAACTCCTGGCTCACAGCTTTTAGGCTTCCTGGAAGCTGTCTAAAGGAGATTGAGAGACTGTGTTCTGCATTCCTATGGTCGGGACCAGAGCTAAAAACGAGTAAAGCTAAGGTAAGCTGGGAAGACATTTGTTTACCTAAGAGAGAAGGGGGTTTGGGGATCCGGCCACTTAAGGAAATCAATACTGTTCTCTGTCTGAAGCTGTTGTGGAGATTATTCTCTAATAAAACTTCATTGTGGGTAAAGTGGATTCACTGCTATTTGATAAGAAAAAGCTCCTTCTGGTCGATGAAGAACAATGCAAATAATGGATCTTGGATGTGGAGGAAAATTTTGAAGCTCAGAGATCTTGCTAAATCTTATATAAGAATGGAGGTTCACAATGGGAATCTCACTTCTTTCTGGTATGACTCCTGGTCCCCTCTTGGTTATCTAAAAGATTTGCTTAGAGATAGAGGAATCATAGGTCTTGGTATTATGGATAATGCTTCGGTTGAGGATGTGATTCTGAATCATCGTAGTAGAAGGCATCGGCTGGCTGTTCTTAATACAGTAGAGATTGAAATTGAGAGGGTGAGGAATATGCATAGCGACGAGGATGATATCCCTTTATGGAGGCAAGATGGTATTAGGTTTGCAAACAAATTCTCAGCAAAAAAACTTGGAATTATATGAGACAGACTCAGCCTATCTGCTTATAGCATAAGGGTGTGTGGTTCTCTCAATCGACTCCTAAATTCTCTTTCATGATGTGGGTGGCTGTAAAAAATAGAATGCAAACTTGCGATAGAATGGCGAAGTGGAATCCTACTGTGAATCCAGTTTGTGTTTTATGTAATGAAGAACAGGAGACGTGTCCTCACTTATTTTTCAAGTGCCAGTACTCTGGAAAAGTTTGGAAGGAGTTGATCAGTGGGTTTATGAAGACAGACTTCACCTATGACTGGAATGAGATTATTGAAGCAGTTTCTAGGCCAGTTTCTAGCCTTAATTCTACAGAAGTGTTCATCCTTCGATACACATTCCAAGCACTACTGCATAATATCTGGAGGGAGCGAAATGCTCGTCGCCATGGTGAAGCATCTTTAGATGTAAAGGTGATGATTAAGAGTGTGGACAAACAAATAAGATTGAAGCTGCTTGCAGTAAAAAGGAAAGGTCAGAAGTATCTTGAGGATGGCTTGTGTGTTTGGTTTGGCTCAAGACCCCAAAGTAGGGATGATGAGTGAAGTTGAAGTTATGGAAGCTTTGCAGGAAAGGAGTAGTGATAGCAGGTTTTTGAAGAGGGTTTATGCATACTTTGGATGCATATTTTGGTTTGGATTTCTTTGTCCCCTTGCTATGAGATTTCTTACTCTTTTTCCCCCATTAGAGTTTTGTCCCAATTGAGTTTTCTCTAATGAGAGTTTTAATGAGGAGAGTCTCATAGCCTTCCAAACTTGACTTGTTCCACATAGTTAAACTTGAGGGGGAACTTGAATTTATTTGATTTCTTGTAAGAAAAAAAGGGTTTGGGTTTTAGAAGTTGGAGATAGGTTTATTTTCTGTTTTTCTTTCTTGTTGATTCAATTATGTAGCATTTGATGTAAAAATGTTTTGATTGAATAAATTTTACATTCATTCAAAAAAAAAAAACAAAGTGAATATAATAATAGATGTTTAATATTTTTTTCCTTTTTAGATGTTTAATGTTTGTTTGTGATTTTGTGATACTTTGCCTTAACCCAACTGAAACCAGTGGCGGAGCTTCTCTTCAGCTTCTTAAAACCAGAAGAAGCCACAGCTTTGGTCTTGTCTAGCCCTTGTCCCAGTTTCTCCTTGTACTTAGCCGTTTTCGAGTTAGACGCAGCTCCACCTCCGCTAACGATACTGCCCCCTATGCGTTCTCCTTTGGCAGAGTTGTCCCACTGGTCAGCCCACGATGTTCCGTTCATTTTTGTATTTTCCTATTTAAAAAAGCTTTCAATCAGAAACGTTTGGGTTTTTGTATGGGAGTAAAAACTGAAAATTGATTTCAAGTTTGTTTTGTGATTGCCTCTGGTTTTCTTTGATGTGTTTATATATATACACACATCTCGTCATCTCATACGTAAAGACCGTGTTCCTGTGGTCAAACGTGTTCTTGAACAACAAGATTTCGTTTGATTTGCTTCCTTTTTTTTTTCTGTGCAACGATTTGCTTCCTTTTTAACTACTTATTTCAAAAAAGAAAAATTATTTCCTTTCTAATCGTCAACAACTTCTGGAACCTTAGCTGGAAGATTAAACATTTATTCTAATGTAAAAATTCTCTCGTGGAAACTAGTCTAACTCGTACATTTCTGTAGAATCATGTATCCATTGAGGGAGTTTCTTCAAATTCCCCCGAAGCAAGACCCTCAGTTGTCAATGATTGGACTTATCCAACATGAAGTGTTACAAAATTCAGTAAAATGTTACTTTTTTCATGTTCAAGACCAAATGTAATCCAATATCGAGAGAGAGAGACCGGAAAAAAACAAGTGCCTCAAGGAAGCTAAATTACGACCAAAATAGTTTTTTTTTCCATTTGTCTATCAATCTATCTATCTATATATATAAAAAATGTTTTCTTGGGTTTTTCACGTCGACATCCACATCAGAAAATCCGCTTCTTTAGAGGAGACACGTATCTCTCACTTCCATTTGTTCTCTCTTTTCTTTTTTTCTGTCGTTTTTTTTCTTCTCGCCGAATTTTTACTCTTCATCAAAACCACCTACTTAAAAATCGGAGCCATCCTTTCCAGGGAATCTCCGGCATACCCACGCGACCCATCAATCAAAAAGCAGATCCCACTCGATCGTACACAAAGTTGGTAGATCGTTGATACCCAATTTACAATCAGAGAATATTAGAGTAGAGAATAATTTGTATATGGTTTATGTGTAAACCAAGACCTTAACCGAATAAACCGGTTCACTGTAATTATGGTAGATCGTTGATACCCGATTTATAATCGGAGAATATTAGAGTAGAGAATAATTTGTATATGGTTTATGTGTAAACCAAGACCTTAATCGAGTAAACCGGTTCACTGTAATTATATAATTACAAATTGTTCTCTACTCTAATAAACCGTATTCAAATTATTCTCTACTCTAATAGACGTTAGTAGCTCATCACTCATCAGATACCAGAGACAGTGCCGGCGGGAAGGGAGAGATCATCATGTTGTTCGGAGTTAGAGTGGTGGTTGATCCGATGAGAAAGTGTGTGAGTTTAAACAATCTATCTGATTACGAAAAGTCTTCGCCAGAGGAGGAGATCCCTAAGATCGGAGATGCAGAAGACAAAACCGAACCGGATGCCGGTTACGCCTCCGCCAATGACGCTGTCCAGATTCCGTCCTCTTCCGTAGGGAATCATCGCGAGAGGAAACAAGGTACTCTTTTCTCTGATGATTGTATTGGTTGATTCGTTGTCTCTATTGGCTGGTTGTTTATTGTTTGGACAAAACAGGAGTAGCGTGGACAGAGAGTGAGCACAAGAGGTTCTTGCTTGGTCTGCAGAGAGTAGGGAAAGGAGACTGGAAAGCGATATCAAGAAACTTTGTCAAGAGCAGGACGCCTACTCAAGATGCTGCTCCGCTTTCTCTCAACCTTTCTCTGTCCTTTAACCTTAACGAACCATCCAACTCAAGACATTCGATGATGCCAAGCTTCAGTGATGGAGATAGCAATAGCAACATCATCATAGTTGCTTAGACTTTAAAAAGCCAAGGTGAATCTACAAGACATTGCTTCTTTCTTTGTTTCTCTGTTCTAGTAGTACGTACATCTTGGGTTTAAAGTCTTAGTCTTTTTTTTAATCTTTACTATGTCGTCAAAACTGTTATGTATTCTTGTCTGAAATGAATAATCAGAGGGAAAAAGAAACATTAACAGAGGACGGACTTTAGAGATGGACGAACTAGGTTACTGTTTAGGGTTTCATCATCATCAACTAATCATCATCTCTGTTTCTTGTTTGTAAAACTCTGTTGTGTGTTTTATTTTGTGTTAAGTTAAAACAAATCGTGATTCTCATGTGCCACCTCATATCAATCAATGAGTAGTGTTTTCTATATCTTTATCTTTTGGGGATAAGCTATAAGATGTAATAGATTTGGACCCGCTCTTTTAAAGGACGGATATTTTACCTATTAAAATGTTTTTTCCAATTTTAATATTATTTCTAATTAGATTAGGATGTGTTTCAATAGTTTACTAGGTGTTTTGCCCGCATCTGCGGGCATAAATTTCTTATAATACTAATTAGTTTATGTCTTATTAATCTAAAACCAACATAATAAATTATTATTTATGTTTTTAAATAGTTAAATTAAACATCAAAATATTTATGTCAAATATTCTTTTATCAAAATATCTACCTATTATGGTGTTAAGTTTTTCAAAAACACTCATATCGTAGAGATAGTTTAAAAAAATATTTATATTTTTTGGTTGACTAATATTTAATTATAAATTGTTTTGTATCTTAATTCTTTTTAAATTTTTATAATAAAAATATTGTTTTCAGATAGGCATACAATATATATATATACATATATATATATATATGGAAATTAACTTTTTCTATAATATTATTTTGTAATCAATTATTTAATATAGCATATAACAGATAAACTTTATATCATTAAAACAAAATTCATTTTTATTTATATATAAATTCAGATTATTTAAATTAATAAATTAGTGAATAGTTAGAAACTAATAATAAATCAATAACCTATCTAGAAGTCTCAAACCTAATAAAAATATGAAAAATAAGAAAAGCTAATATAACATATAAATTTGATATTAATAAAATAAAATTTGTTTTTATTTATATACAAGATTCATCAAGGCTGTTTTTTAAATTAATAAATTAGTGACTCAGGTAAAAACACATAATAAATCAATGATAATTTAGCTTAAACTTAATAAAAACATGACAAATAAGTAAAATTAGCTAAAATCATGGAGTTAATGACAAGTAAGCAAAATCACTACATAAATAATAGTATATATATATATATATATATGGAAATTATCTTTTTCTATATATTATTTTGTAATCAATTATTTAATATAGCATATAACAGATAAACTTTATATCATTAAAACAAAATTCGTTTTTATTTATATATAAATTCAGATTATTTAAATTAATAAATTAGTGAATAGTTAGAAACTAATAATAAATCAATAACCTATCTAAAAGTCTCAAACCTAATAAAAATATGAAAAATAAGAAAAGCTAATATAACATATAAATTTGATATTAATAAAATAAAATTTGTTTTTATTTATATACAAGATTCATCAAGGCTGTTTTTTAAATTAATAAATTAGTGACTCAGGTAAAAACACATAATAAATCAATGATAATTTAGCTTAAACTTAATAAAAACATGACAAATAAGTAAAATTAGCTAAAATCATGGAGTTAATGACAAGTAAGCAAAATCACTACATAAATAATAGTATAGATGATCTAATATGGTTTTATTTTTATAAGTTGTTATTCTAATTAGTGCGAGTATGTGTTTTAATAGTTTATTATCTAATATGGTTTTATTTTTATAAATTGTAATGTAATTTATTTGTTATTAGTAAAATTGTGTTTACACATATAGGTAGGGCTCGGCAAAAAACCCGAAAGTAAAGCACCGAACCAAATCCGATCCAAAAAAGTAATATCGAACCCGAACTGAAATTGATTAAAGAACCGAATGGATTCAAAATTTTGGTATTTAGAGAACTGAAACCGAATCTAATCCGAACCAAAGTATTTCGGGGACACGGATATATCTGAAATAGATTTATATACCTATGCATATTAATTATCTTTAGATTTAATCTATATTAAAACATTCAAAATATATAACATACTCAAAACACCAAAAATACTTTAGATATCGATTGATTCTCAATCCAAATAATTAAACTAAACTAATTTATATGTTAATTTTAGGTATTTTGACATATGCTACAAATTTATATGTAATGTATTATTTTGTTTATACATTTTGAGAAAATTAAAATATATAAAATTTTAAAATAATCTAAATGAATTATTCGAACCCGAACCGAACCCGTAAAGATCTGAACTAAATCCGAGCCAAAATTTAGAAATACCCGAATGGAGTTGAAATCTTTGAAATCGAAAATTCGAAACCCGAACAGACCTGAATCGAAACCCGAATGAGTACCCGAACACCCACCCGACTGTAAATCCGTTGTTTGTTTAATTCTTAAATATATCACATATATTAATTTGTTTAGTTCTTAAATGTATAATCTCAACTTAAAAAATAAAACAGGCTTTTATGATTTTAAGTATATATATTTTACAGAAAATTGGTATAATGGGTTTATAAATTTGTTTATCTCTTAAATGTATAACCTGGTATAGAAAATAAAACAATATTTTTTATTGATTTTCATTAAATGTATTTTAAACAGAATGGGTCTAATGGGTTAACAATGGTTCAATTTGGGAAAAGATAACGTTTTTGTTTACCGACAACATTTGTTAACATAATTTATGTAAACAGACTCAAAATCTGAAGCCCATTTCATTGTAAAAATATGTTAAAATTATTGGACTGTGAATTTTCGTTGAACAGGAAGTTTATTTGGTACCAAGAAACTGTTGGGTTTTTAATAGACGATTTTCATTAAAAAAAAAGAAAGTGGAATGTTTTCTAATTTTCTAGAAATTTTAGGGGTAGATTCATAAACAGTCATCTACGTATAGATGTATGTATGTATGTATGGGGTTCGTCGCATTACCTGTAATGCCATAATAATGTAATGTTGCCAGTTTTATGCCTTTTTTGTGTTCTCTCCCTACTAGATGATATGATTATTAGGTGTCATTATTTAGTATATACAGTAAGTGCTTTAAATGGATGATTAGCGATAATCATTAAGACCCCATTAATGGATACTATCTCTGAAAAAAATCCAAAAATGCACTAACATATACTCCATTCTTATCTGCGATTAACCGTTATTTCAGGTATTTTTGGGTCTTCAACGATTCAAATATTTTTTAAATTTCCAAAAATAGAAGAATAAATAAGAAAGGTCATAACATAACCTCTGTTTTGCTTTTTTCTTTCGCCACCATTTCAATCTTCATGTAACCTTCTATCATCGGTGATCAAATGTCTAACCGTTCCTTCAAGAACTTCATAGAAGACGAACTTGGAACATTCCCACACTTCTTCATCTACGCAATCCTCGAATGGATCATCATCATCCTCCTCTTCGTAGACGGCTTCCTCGCCTTCTCCTCTAACCAATTCTCCAAACTCTTCGACCTCAGAACCCCTTGCCTCCTCTGCACCAGACTCGACCATGTTCTTGTCGGAACAAACCCTGACTTCTATTACAACGACTCCATCTGCGACTCTCACAAGAAGAACGTCTCTTCCCTAGCTTACTGCCATGTCCACAAGAAACTCTCGGAGATCAAAAGAATGTGCGAAGGTTGTCTCCTCTCTTTCGCTACCGAGAAAGAAACGGATGTTGATACCTACAAGTCTCTTATTGGTATCTTACACAAAGATCTCGAGCTTCTTATCGACGACGAACATCAGAAGGCCTTTCCAGTTACAGGTTCGAAGGTTGATCAATACCGAACTAACAACAGGTTTCAGGAGGAGCAGCAGCAGCGTTGTTCTTGTTGTGGAGAGTTGTTGAAGATAAAAACCGAGAAACCGAATAGTAGTAATAACCGATCTTTCTTCGCTGCTCCAAGTCCGTCTCCTAGAGTCTCGTTCAACCAAAGAACTATGGATTTTTCCAAATACTCTGACTTGCCTGAGGAAGAAGAAGCTGTTAACACCAAAGACATACTTGATAGAACACCTAGTTTTGTAAGAGGAGGTAACAGTAGATTCTTTTCTGATTCAGCTCAGAACAGTCCACGTTGGTCCGTTCGGTCTATGAAGAAGACTATGATTGATCAGAATGGTCCGGACGCCGAAGTGTTGGATGGAGATTCAATACTTCATCACTTAAACAGGCAGGTCAGGCTGGACCGGAAGTCGTTGATGGATTTGTATATGGAGCTAGATGAAGAGAGGAGTGCTTCAGCTGTTGCTGCAAACAACGCCATGGCTATGATTACTAGGCTTCAAGCGGAGAAAGCTGCGGTTCAGATGGAGGCGTTGCAGTATCAGAGAATGATGGATGAGCAAGCGGAGTATGATCAGGAGGCTTTGCAGTCTATGAGTGGTTTGTTGGTTAAGAGAGAAGAGGATATGAAAGAGCTTGAAGCTGAAATTGAAGCTTATAGATTGAGATATGGATTGTTGATAGAAGAAGATGAACAACAACAACAAGATGGCAAAGAAGAAGTACAACAACATCAAGACGGCGAAGGAGGAGAAGCAGAAGAGTTTCTTGATGAAGAAAACAATGAAAGTAAACCGGATTGTTCATCAAATCATGAAGAAGATTTGGAACAAATGAAAGATTCAGCTGAGGAGACTACAGTCAACAATGGTGGGATCATAGAGGAAGAAAAAGGTTAGAGATTCATTGGTTATATGTTTCTTTAAGGTTATTTAACCATCTGAATCTTCTTTTGATGTTGTTACAGAGAATGGAAGCAGAAAAGATATGTTAGTGAAGGAGATCTCAGAGATTACAGAGAGACTAATTGCCATTGAATCAAAGGGTGAATTGTTGCAGCAAATTTCAAATGTTGTAGATGTTAGTGAAGGAGAAGCAATACTATTACAGATATCTCAGAATCTGCACATGCTTCGTAGTTTCATTGAAATGCCATCAGAATCATAAATGCTAACACTTGATTCTTCTATCATACATAAGAAGAAATCAAAACAACATCCTTGTATCAAATCTGTATGTAACACATACTGGAATTTTTATAATAGAACAAAAAAAGTTTTTACCTGTCTGTGTCTTACCTCAACTTAAATCTTTGTTTACTAAAAATCTAAACCTTTAAGCCTAGTAATTGTTTCTTTCTAATTTAAAAAAAATTGTAACACTTTTTTAATAACACCAAAAAAGAAAAAAAAAAGATTATACATGAAAACCCCAATATGGTAACCCGAAGTTCGATTCTCGTTGGCCACCATGATTAAAGTTTATCGGCATTGCTGGAGTGCACAAAATAGTCGGTTGGCTTAATACCATGGTTAATTAAAAAAAAATTATACATGAAAATTGTCACTTAGAAAATCCATATAGACTTGTCCAGGCCAACAAATTATTAACCATAAACTATTTAAATTCTTACCAACTGATTTATTTATGAAAAAAAATCTTGAATTTTCAATCACTCCCTTTCAAATGAGTACTAAAAAATTCTCTTTTATTCTTAAAGACAGGAGCTTAAGTCATGAAATCATTATGTAATTCATGATTAAGCCATGAGTCCTTCTCTAATTAACCATTGACTTTGAAATATTCTGCAAAATTCTTGTCTTTTCGTTTGCTTCTTACGACAAAATCAATGGAAATAACATTATAAAACATTAGAAACAGATTAAAGGAGAGAAACAGACTAAAAAAGAGAACAAGTCAAAATAGTTTTCTCCCAAACATTATAAATACAAAACAGAGGATGCTCTGTTTCATCATTCTCAAAAGCCATGACTTCTCTCCCCATCTCTTTCCTTCTAACTCTCTGCCTCTTCGTAACCTCATGCCTCTCATCAGACTCTGACCCTTTACAAGACTTCTGCGTCGGCGATCTCAAAGCTTCTCCTTCCCTCAATGGCTTCCCTTGCAAGTCAACAGTCTCCGCCTCTGACTTCTTCTTTTCCGGCTTAAGCATTCCTCTAAACACCTCAAACCGTAACGGCGTAGCCGTGGCCCCCGCCAACGTCCTGACCTTTCCGGGTCTAAACACTTTAGGACTCTCGATGAACAACGTCGAGTTCGCTCCAGGCGGTGTGAACCCTCCTCACTCGCACCCTCGTGCAACCGAAGCAGGAGTTGTGATCGAAGGCTCTGTTTTCGTCGGGTTCTTGACCACGAACAACACTTTGTTCTCGAAGGTTATACATGCCGGAGAAATGTTTGTTGTCCCTAGAGGGTTGGTTCATTTCCAGTGGAACGTTGGTAAAGGGAAAGCACGTTTGGTAACTTCCTTTAACAGCCAGCTTCCAGGATCGGCTGTTCTGCCTAGTACTCTGTTTGGTTCTATGCCTGAGATTCCAAACGCGGTTTTGACCAAAACGTTTAGGACTGATGATGTAACTGTGAACAATCTCAAGTCCAAGTTTGCTGTTTGATTTTTTTTTTTATTTTATGTTTTCTACTAATATGATATTTCTCAATTCTATTTTATTGCAGTAATGGTGTACATTTATGTGTAATAATAGTTATGAAAAATATATCATGACCAAAAGTTATAAAGCACAATTAACATTTTTTTTTTGTGTTTTCGGAAATTATATTTCTCATTTCTATTTTATAGTAATAATCGTACACACTTGTGTGTAATAACACTGAAACTAATCATTAATAAGTATAGATTTCTTGACCAAAAAAAAAAACATTAACAAGATCATATTTCTCATAAAATAGAATTGAGAAACATTTTCATTTGGTTGTGATCTGCGCAGCTACTTCCGAATTCCATGGATCAGCCTTTGAAAATGATTCAAAGAACTCATTCTCTAGCAAGTTGTTTAGTTTCTTGACTAAACTATTACTGAAAAGCCCCCTTTTACCAATCATAGAGATATTGTCAAGAAATGGTATTTAACTAATTTCATAAACCAACTATACAATATACATTTTTAACAGCTAACAAATTCAATTATCAAAACTTCATACGTTGTCAACTTATGGTATTCAATTATACATTAAAATTTCAGATATGCTACTCCAACGTGAACTATATGAGCATTTCCAATGTATTATTCCATATTTTACTCCAAATTGGTGTAACTCCAAAATGAAATATGGTTTACTTCAATGTATTACTCTATTTCTTACTCCACAAAAAAATATTCACAAATAATTCTTTTTTATTTAGTGAATAATTATGAATAGTACTTTCAATTTATAAGAATTTAACAATTAAACCGAGTATTTTATGTTTACAAAAATTTCATAAAATAAATTTTAGTTAATTTAAATATTTGTCACTAAAAATACAATTAGAGTTTTCTTACAATTTTAATTGGTACAATTTTCATCATATGCAATTTCCTAATTCAAAAACAAAATAATGCATTAAAAACATTTAAAATGATTTTTTGTAACTTGAACTACTTACATGATTTAAATGTTTGTGCATACATCAAGCTCAAGAAGTACATATGTTATCAATCAAAATGTTGACCCACAAGATAAACAAATTCATCTATTCGATTTGAATAATACTTCACTGATTCCGAAAAATAATTTACCGAATTATTAAATTATTTATTTTATAATATTATATTATTTTATATGGTTTGTGTTTTTTTTTTTTAAATTTATGCATGTTTTATGTAAAACTATTAAATAATAATTTTTGAAATATTTTATTTTGTTATTGTATTATTTTAAATATTATTTAAATATAAAATAAAAATATTTAAGACTAAAAAAATTGTTTCATAAATAAAAAGAGTTCAACTCCAAAATTGAGTAATGGCTGAGATTACTCTATAAATGAAGTAACCCTAACCATTACTCCATTTTGGAGTTAGATATAGAGTGAAATTGGAGAAGATTTTACTCCAAAATGAAGTTTGGAGTGAAAAATAAAGTAGGGTTGGAGATGCCCTAACCACAAGAGTTTTCATATTAGAAGCAATTGTTTCACTTGGATTGTTTGTTTATATAGCAGTACGAGGAGAAGAAGAGATATAGACTAGTATTGAAAAAGGCCGCTCCCAATAGCTTGGAAATCCAAAGAACAACTCATTTTCTTTTAGCTATAATGGACTCCAAGCTCACAAATGATACATGGGACTAACGCAAAAAGAGATTCACATCTTTTAAAGGATTACTCCGTTCAGCAAAGTCTCTCATACCAAAATCTAAGAGACCATGAACGTGCTTATATGGTTAATACAAAAGTTAATTGTACACTAATAATAAGTACACAACCAACAGCTCGTACGGAATCTCTGGTTCCGTGGTTCGCCCTCTTCATCTTTTCCCCTTTCAGGATAAGGAAAAAAAATGACTAAACTAATCTACACATACTCTTCTTAGGCCTCTCCAACATTCTCCACTTCACTTATCAGCCGAGTTTGCCTGAATAACATAAAAAACAACAAGGCAGATATGTTTGAATGCAGATTACCGTTTAACTTCTCTTGAAGGGGTTTCCGCCAGAAATAACTCGTAAAAATCTTGCCTATCATACAATGGTGATTGACCAGAGGGAGCAGCTTTAAGACGGTCTCTATGTCTTATCATCATCCTTCAAAGCTGTACTTGGGCCATCATCAAAACCAGATACTGGAGCAAGCTCGTTTAAATCGAGGTAATGCCTTTTGCCTACTACACCCTCAACTTGTTCTTGCTCTGTGTCGTTTGACTTGTTCAGTTGATTATTCTCTGTACCATTTGTTTTCTCTACATTGCCATTTACCTCTCTGGCTCTTCTTCTTCTTCTTCTTCTTCTTCTTCTTCTTCTTCTTCTTCTTCTTCTTCAGCAGATTCTGTTTCAGGGTCATTTGCATTTTCTTCCGAGTCCTCACTTCCCATTATGAAATTCCCATTCCCTGATTCATCAGAATGTTCATCTGGCTCAACCAGTCGTTTACGTTTAGCCGCTCCTGCTACTTCTTTGTCTGATTCTGAGAACTCATATAGTTGGTAATCGATCCTTGTTGCTCTTTTACTACGTCTCAGGCCTGGCCGGGAATCATTTGACCTTGATCTTGACTTAGCTTCTCTCCGTGGCATTTTCTTACCTCTTCGAGGTTCATCACTTTCTTCTTCGCTGCCACTTAGAGAATCTTCTTCTTCTTCTTCTTCCTCTTCCTCGTACTCAGCATTGTCTTCATCCCATTTGTACTCTTCATCTCCGTTCTCTTCCTCTCCCTCTCCCTCTCCCTCAGAACCACTAGATAACTTCTTCTGTTTACGCTTCCTAATATACTCTTCATCATAAACTGCTTCCCCAACAATGTCATCATCGCTTTCAAATTCTGCATCATTGCCTGAAACAGTTTCAACAAAGTCGGTGGCTGAATATCTCTGGGACCGTTGCCTGCGCCTGTTACTGTCAGGAAATTACACTCAGTTAGTACAAATTCACTTCGCAAAGATCTGGTGAGAAAATTATAAGGGGGAGAAGAAAAATACACTGTGTCTTGCCTTCTGTCCATGGATTCATCTCTCTGCTCATTGAACTCATCAGAATAAGCAAAATCAGAAGATCCCGCAGATGCTGTATCGTTCACAGGCTCAGCTGGGCGGGTTGAACTTGTGGAACTACCATTCGCAAGAGCGTCCAATCTGGCTGACTCTCTTCTGTGGAGGAAAGGTTCTGGTGATGGATGCATCTTCCTGAGATAAGGTTATCAAAAAAAGTGGAACGTAAGAGGCAATAACATGTTAAGAAAAACAACAGCAGAGAGATGCTTCAATGCAAGCAACACTCAAGACGTACTTTGTTTTCTTGATAGCTTCATTTATCGACCTATCATAATCATCTGCAATAATACTGAACGGTTAGTAAAGCTCTTCAGTCCGTCCAGTAGAGATCAAGCTGAGTATTTAATCAGGCATAGATGCAAAAACAAAGTACAGGCAGGGGCCATCGTAAATTCCCAACAAGGTCATAACCTTACCAAAAGTGTATCTAACTGGCTTCCTGTCACGAAGAGAACGGCCAGCACCAAGACCATCAACAACTAAATAGTTATCAAGGAGAAGAGCCTGCCTATGTTGCTTTTTCAACAATTTTTATTTCCTCTGAAAGGGAAAAAAAATCAATTATAAAAGGATGCCAGTTGCTTACAACTCGGCATTGATCTTCAAAAGCGGTCTAAAAACCTTCAAGCAACAAAAAAGAGAGAGGAGAACTTAGTGAGTAGCTAAGAACACAAGAAGGAGAGAAAGAGAGAGAGAGAGCTCACATGTAAGAAATTGAGTACGGAAGCAAGTTGCCACATGGACCTAAGATTCCACCGCGGCATCTGTGAAGGCTCCGGTGGCGAGACAAGAGAAGTGACGATTTTGCTTTTCCCGGAACTTCCTCCATCGCATTGCCTCGGTTTCACATCTTCCTCGTCCGCATCATCATCATCCACCTCTTCTTCCCTCCGTCGATGCTCCTTCTTGAGAGGCTTAACCATTCTCTCCGCCGCTTGCTGCTCTTGAAGCCGCTGCTGCGCTCTAACAGTGCAAGAGCGTGAAGGCCTCGTTCTCCTTAGCGAAGTAGGATCCTCCGCCGGAATTTTGGTTTCCGTCACCGGAGAAGCATCGTCGGCCGGAGAGTTGGGGTTCCCCGGGGAAGCCATCAAGAGGTTGAAATTAGGGTTTTGTATGTGAAAAGATGGTGTTGAATGATTTGAGATTCTTTAGGGCATTGTGGGGGAAAAATCAAAATCTGTTAAGCAAAGAGAAGGAAGGAGGGAAAAGTCTCTCTCGAGAAAAAACAAACTTTGCAAAAGAACCCCCACCTTCATCTTCTCCGATCTGCTCCGGTGGCTGTCAGTCGGGCACGTGGTCACCGGACGCTCTCTCCCCTTGAACTCTTTTTTTTACTTTGCTCCGTCTTCATTTTCTTTCTCCAATCCGTCGAGATACTAGGTGCTCTGGAAAGGGGATCCGCCGCGGGGTTTCTAATCTGCTCCGAGGAGGTTGGATCTGTGGTTAGGTGACTCGATCTGGAGTTCCGGTGAGGCGGTGAGGGTTGAGGTAAGGCGTAGTCGGCGTTTAGGGTTTGGCTCTGGCGGTTCTCGATTTTATTTTGTAGATCTCGTCGGGGTTCTCGAGCTGGAAGCGAGTGGTGGTTCAGTGGTCTCTCTCCCCGTGGTGGTCGTCGTGCTGGTTCATTCGAAGAGTGTTCTTCGTTGTGGAGAGGAGGGAAGAGCTTCCTCTTAACCGTTGGCTTGTGGTCTTGCTGAGGGTTAAAGGCTTTGTCTCTTGCTCAGAGGAGGCGGTTGTAGTCCGTCACCGGCACGTCCTTAGCGGTGTGGTGGCTGTGTGGTTGCTACTTTTCTTTGGAGTTATCGTGTGTAGCTAAAGGTGATGTCCGGTGTCCTGTCGTCTATGGCTGTACTCCGCTCACTTTGCGGCTGCTCTTCCTTTGCATTACTGTCTCCATTTCATCGATTCGCGGTTGCTGTGTCCTTCTATGTTTGGACTCGTTCAGGCCTGCTTCTGGTTCCTCCTCGTTTCTCCATCGATGTTTCACCGGAAGCGCATGAAGACCGGTACAGGTTCTCTGTACCGGAGCTAGGATTCACCGGTTAGCCAGGTCGGGTCAGCTTGTGTCTGGCCGGTGATGTGGAGACCTCGCTTCAGTTTCCGTCATCCCGATGTGAGGAAAGTCTCGGTCGTTAGGCTACCTCGCAGACGGTTCTCTTCTTCTATGCAGGTTTTGAAGATTGCGGTTTGATGATGCTTCTTTCTCAGCCCGTTGTTTTAGGTAGGCGGTTCGATGGCGGCAGTAGCGAGTGCTTTCTCGTTTAAGATTGCGTTTCAGGCGCTGTGTGGCGTTTTGTACATCCCCGGCTTTGGTGGCATCTGCAAAGCATCGTGGTAAGTATTTGGAACAATCCTCTACTGGTCGTCCTGAGCTTCAAAGACGGTAACTGTTATAAGCTTTGTGGAGTTCATCGGTATCTAGCTACTCCGGAGACGACATGGGAAGTCCCGGCATCCGAAGCAATAAGGAGAACCTCACCGTCCCGTGATTATTGTTGATGGTTGAGAACGGAAACCGATTCCAAGGAATTTCGAAAAACGGACTAGTGGAATGTGCCATGTTTAGTGGGTGGGCGAAGCTAGGTCGTAATAGTTTGACTTTGGAGATTTTGTTCAAAGCGAGTTTGTAACCGAAACTGATTTTCCGATTATTCGGGTTGATTTATTATATATAATTAAAAAAAAAAAAAAAAAAAAGAGAAGGAAGGAAGAGAAAGCTACAAATGCGTCGACTGGTGTTGGTTTTAAACGTTGTCGTTTTGGATTCTCTGTCTGGAGAGAAAAGAAAAAGAAAAGGAGGAATATAAAAGATGGTAAAAAAAAATCGTCAGATAGGTCTTTCAATGATCAGGGCCAGGGGAAACGACGACTCAGCGAGTGTGTGTGAGACACAAGACCAAGAGGAGAACAAGGAGGGCTTAACAGATCTAGGGCGATCTCCAGATATATCTGTCGTTTTTTTAATATTAAACCAAACCAAAAAAAATTAAGTTATGACTTATATGATATGGCTTCAATTATGTAAATTTCCGAAAACATTGATATACTCTTTTAATAATTGCTTCTACCGGGTCACATGTAGTATATATTAGAGTTGACTTATAATAAAAAGGGAAATTCGGGAAAAGAGAACAAAAAAGTTATGTCTTTGTCCTTTTACAACAAAATCAATTTTTTCTACTTTTGGACTTCTACTACTCTTTAAGGTTATAAAAATTCATATAAATTAATATGAAGCTTGAAGTATTCAAGTATGTGTACATATGAAAAATAATTTTTTAATAAAAAAATATTTGGAATAACAATTTGCAAAATGATCTAAAAGTGTAAATATATCAGATCTACTATCTACGACGTTTCAGATTATGCAATCTACTACAACTATAACGATCTACATGTGGTAGACTGCGAAATACACCAAAAACATATAAATCTACAGAGGCAGAGTACATAATATATATTTTATACACTTGTCTGAATAACTGGTAGATCATAAGCCCTAATAAATGTTCTTATGTCTTCCTTCGAAGAATATATTTTCTTCTAAATTCTCATTTGTCTACTGTCTCAGTATTCACTATCTACCTATTCATCCATATTCTACCGGTTGTAGAAAGTACCTTCTACCGGATCCGTAACCAAATCCGAAAATCTAGGAAATAACTGTCACAAAATATTACCTAAATCTATTAAATCTTTTTTATTTCCTTTTTTAAAATTATATTCCCTAATTTTCAGTTCATCGTTGCCAACCACTGTTTAGAAAAAAACGTGTTGATTCTTCTCCTTTTCATAGTTCTCCCAAACTTTTGGCAATCAAATCTTCAAAAATACACATCTAAGTCTATTCTGGTTTTTGGAAATCATCGGGAAGAAACGGTTGGAAATTTCATTTCAAACACCCACACGATTTGATGTAACTTGCAGTAAAAAGTATGAGGTGAAACTGTAGATTTATGTAGTGAGTTCGCAATAAAAAATATGAATTATTTTTTTCATCAATATTTGCTAAAAAAAAAACATTTTTGATATATAAGTTGTAGTATATATTATTTGTTAAATATAGATAATATTTTAGTAAGAATATTTAAAAAAAATAAAATGCATAAATTAAAATTAACTAAGGATGTTGACAGGCCCGTGCCTCCATTCGAGAAAATGAAAGCTTTCGCTTAGAGTAGTCATACTTAAGAAAATAATAGACATATTTTTGCAGAACCCTCATTGAGCCAGCATCAAATCAATGGGATGTGGAAGTTCTCCAAGAACTGATCGAGAAGTCTGATATTTCTATTATTCAGAAGTCTTATCTTCCTCATCAACCGGTGGCAGATGGAATCATCTGGCCATATACATCAGACGGTAACTACACAGTTAAGTCTGGTTATCACTATATCACCACTTCCAAAGAGGTTTGTGCTTGCACCCCCACCACTAGCGACTAATCCAGATTTGTCAAAGAAGATTTGGTCTGCATCAATTCCTCCGAAATTTAAACACTTCATCTGGAAAATGGGTTCTGGAATACTTGCAGTGAAAGATAATCTCATACATCGTCATATCCCTGTGGATCCTACTTGTCCACGGTGTTGTCATGATACTGAATCTAGTCTCCATGCTTTTTTCCTATGTCCTTTTGCTCAACAAGTATGGCGACTATCAGGTTTACCTATTTCTATTACTGATGAAAATGTATCTCTTCATCAAAAATTAGATACTATTTTCTCCTATGCATCAAGATCGGACCTTTCAGATGAACATAAATTGTTACCATTTTGGGTGATATGGCGCTTATGGAAGTCTCGTAATGATTTACTTTTCAACAGAACTACTCATACAGCAGTTGAGGTCATTACTAAAGCTCGAGAGGATTTAAAGGAATGGTTAGACTGTACGCACACTCCCCGCATAATTATCTCTAATAGAGGTACACGTTTCTGCAACAGGGACCACTAACTGGGTTCCTCCCCCCTAGGATGGGTTAAGTGTAACTATGATTCTGCTCACCGTGAAGGATCTCAAGCATCGGCAATGGGATGGGTTATACGAAATAATCAAGGTATACTTTTGGAAGCAGGAATGAGGAAATTTGAAGGGCGATCTACAGTAGTGGAGTCTGAATTATCAGTGTTAACTTGGTCGATGCAAGCATGTGTTTCGTTAGGATACAAGAAAGTAATATTTGAGGGAGATAACCTTACCATTCTCAAATATGTCAAACAAGAAGCAATTAACCATCGGTGGTATTACACAACACAGTCCTTGATTGGAAGATAAGATTCGAGTCTGTTTATTTCAATCATGTTAATCGCAAAAGTAATGTTCCCGCAGATTATTTGGCCAAAAAAGCAATTGTTTCTTCGATGGATTGGAGCATGTTCCGATCTTGTCCTCTTTTCTTGTATAATTATATTTGTATTGACAATATCTAATAAAATATGTTTTTAGCCGGAAAAAAAATAGGCATATTTTTGCTAGTTACTGTTTTTAATTAAGGTATATCTATGAATTATATTAGTTTAATCTAAAGAGAGATTTACATTGTAAGTCACTTTATGAGTTATAATATCATTTTAAGTCACTTTATACTACTAACACACTTTTTTAACTTTTCCATTACTTTATAGAAACAATTACACTCCAAGTCACTTTTCATCTTTATAATATCATAAAGAGTCACTTGTTGCTACCGGGACACTTTGTCCAAACCTTCCTTTGTTACCAAAAAAAAAAAACATGAAATCTCTATTCTATCCTTTTTCTTTTTCTTCCTCCTCCCACCACTGAATTCTTCGTCGCTCTCTCTCTCTCTCTCTCCCCTTCCCAATTTCTTCAAGTTCTCAAACTCTCTCAAGAGCTCAAGAACATAACTTCCTCAATTCTCAACGAAATTTTGTGATTCTTGTTGCTGAGAACTCGAAATCCCTATCTCTTTCTCCTTATAATCTCAGTTTTCCTCAAAGCAAGCTAAGGTACTGAGATTTCGAGTTGATTTTTCTTGGTTGAAAAAGTTCAAATTTTTAAAAGTGGGATTTGCTCGATTTTTTGTTCTAAAATCGTTATTTATGCTTCCATTAACTTGATTGATGAGTTGGGTTGATGAAAAACGAGTTTAATTGTCTTGAATTGAAATTTCAAAAGTTAGGGTTCTTGAGAATTGAGATTTTCGAATTTTTTGGGGAAAATCGTTATTTATGCTTCCATTAGCTTGATTGATGACTCTTGCTAGGCGATTGGTGTTTACTGATCTATGCTTGATAAATTGGTTTATGTGTGATGAAAAATCCTCATGAGACTCACACACTTTCCAGGTCTTTGTTTTGTAGGGCACGATGGGGAGAGCCCGTGGAAGAGTGATCAAGGAAGACAAAGGAAAGGGACTTGCATCTACTTCCCAAGACCAAGCTGTCACAGCAGATATCAAAAGTATTAACTTACAAAAAAGTTTCAATCTTTCTTTGAAATGTTATTAACTTGTTACAAAGTTTCAATTTTTTTGCACTGGTTATTTGTGGCATGTACATGTGGATACGAGACATAGCATATACATAGTTTTCTCGATGTACATGTGGATAACGTGAATATGTGTACATATAAGGCACTCTCTTCTACTTGCAATGACTACTCATATTCTCAAAATTTTGATTTCACCAAAACCAATTTCCTACATCTATTTTTAATGACACTTGAAAGTAATCCAAATTGGCAAGATGATACAACTGAAACCATACTAATCTTTCGTTATACTAACTAAGTGAACATGTGTACATATATATGTGTGTACACATGTACACTATACATATAAGATGTACATTCAACGGTTTTTTATACATGTACACTTCAGAAACCAATGATAATGTTTATATTGCATCCACGCATTCTATAGAAATTTTCTTGCAATTTTGATGTTTGGTTTTTAGAAAATTTAAGTAACACATATATATATATATATGTACACATGTACATTATACATGTAATATGCACATGTATAGAGATAATGTACACATGTACACTAAACGGGTTTGTACACATGTACATTTCATTTATGCTTAATTTTAATATTTTTTAAAGAGAATGGCAATTTTGTAATAAACTTGTCTTCTTCAAATTAGGGTTTCCTATGATTTCTGCAACTCATCTCTGAGCCGCAATTGATTTTCTTCATGAAATTTTTATTTTTTTTGATGGTTTTACATCTAGAACTTACAAATGTTGATTAGATTAATCGATAGTCAGAAACAAACAAACACACAATTTTTCCCATAAATTATGAATCTTAACTGATTATAACCAAAACGCCATGGCCATTTTCAAACATCCCCTCCAAACGCCAGTGACTTGTATAACTCAAAATTTAGATCTTGCTTCGTCACTCTCTGATAACAATGTTTTATTATTGAATCCTATGTGAATTTGAAATGTTTTCTACAGATAATTGAGAGAGATTGAGAAAAGAGCGTACAAAAAGAAAAAGGAGAAAAAAAAGTAACTGAGAAAATGAAGAGAGAACGTGAAAGAGAGAGAGGATTATCAAAGGAGGGCAGTGTGGTATTTAGCCACTCAGAAAGTGTCTGAGTATACAAAAGTGACTTATGCTATCATTAAAAGTCAAAAAGTGACTCAAGTTGTTAATTTCTCTACTTTATAACCAAAACAAAACTAAATCAAAACTAATAGGATGAGTATTTAACTTTTTCCATTACTTTCTCTTTCTTTCGGATGAGTATTTAACTTTTTGGTTCTTTTCTTCTCGATCTTTCTTTTATTTCTTTGTTTTCTTTTGCAACCACCACCTTCAATACAATCTTTTTGTTTCTGAAAATTATGCTCCTTTTGATCTTACTTCTTGGTTCTCTTCCATGACTGGTGGAAACTTTAGCCAAACTTGATTGCCAAACCATCGTAGTTTGTCTCATTCTTCGTCGTGAAATCAACATGACAGCTTCCTCCTCCACGTTATGCTCCACAACTCATCTCCTTCACGTTGTGACAGTAGCTTGGGGGTGGTAGTGATGCTCGGATTCCGCTGTGGTGGCCGCCAATTCAGTCTCCCCCTTACCGTGAGCGGCTCCTCTCCTGGCGTGGTGACCTGCGGTGTACCTTAGATCGAATCCGTTGTCGTTCCGGGTTCTAGATCGCCATTGTTGAACCTTGAGATCATTTTTTTAATTTGCAGCTTTGGTCCTTGTATTTTCAATTGTTATCACTTCCGCCTTAAACTTCTAAAATTGCATATAAGTCCTCTTGAGTTAACCCCTAAACTTTTTAATTTTACAGAACTGACTCATATAATTGCACAAACGATTATGAACTTCTGGTTGTTTTCAGTTCGATTTTGACCAGTATTGATAGCAAATTCGGTATCCACATGTACATATATATATTTAAATGACTTTGACGATATCCACATGTACAGCTCTACATATGTACACTTTCTATTTAAAAGGAAAAAACAGATTTAAATAAGTTACATCTCATTGTACTATGTTTATTTGTATCTTGTTGAGTGACATATGTATAGTTGTACACGAGATATGTATACTTGTTTTTCTTTATGTACTATAAGGAAACTAGATTTTGATCCGCACGCCCGTGCGGGTGTATATTTTTACAAAATATGCGTGCGGTATATGTTTTTATAAATTTATTGTTTTTCATACCAAACTCGAATTGAAGTTGATTAAATATCAAAATTTTGGTATTTAGAGAATTCAAACCGAATTCAATCCGAACCGAAGTATTTCAGATACCTAAATGTATTCGAAATAGATTTATATACTTATATATATTATTTTTAAGATTTAATGTATATAAAACATCCAAAATATATATGGTATTTTTAGGTTGATTTAAATAATTGAAATATATATAAATAGTCAAATGTAAATATCTAAAATAGTTAAAAAATACTAAAAACACCCAAAATACTTAAAATAATTATTAATTCTCTATCAAAATATTTAAATCAAACCAATTTATATGTTAAGTTCAGGTATTCTGACATATGTTATTCAAATTTATATGTAATATATTATTTTTTATATATTTTTAGAAATTTAAAGTATATAATAAATTTTAAAAATAATTTAAATGGGTCATCCGAACCCGAACAAACCCGCAAAGATCTGAATTGAATCCGAACCAAAATTTAAAAATATCTGAATGAGACTGAAATCTTTGACCCCGGAAACCCGAAAACCAAACAGACCCAAACCGAACCCGAATGGGTACCCGTACACCCACTCCTAATTCACAATCTACTTTTTCCCCTTTAATAACACAATAAACATATAATTAATAGTATTGTATACATACTATCATATAAATAATCACAGATATCTAAACTATTATAAATTACGATCCATGATTTTTGGCGTTGTTTTTGTTACCAAGACGAAGATATTGGTAATATTCCATAACTGTTCACGCTATTAATTATTTGCTATTAATTGGAGGAACTATTTTAAGAATATTCTCTTGATTTACAACATGCTCATCAAAATTAATTAATTAAATTGTCTACATGAAGGAATGTAAGCGATTTTTTTGGTCAAAGAAATTAATGATTAGATCAATGGCATACTATTATAATTATTTAGGAAAACAAGGGTCAAATTTTATTTGTACTTCTGTTTTAATAGTTTAGATGTTGACATATGTATAGTTGTACATGAGATCGGGTGTACATATAGATGTGTATGATTTTGTTGTGGACATGGATGTGTTCGATTTTATTGTACACATAATCTGTGTACATATGTATTTGGGTCTATATTATACAATATCTCAATTCCCACATAGCAAAACATCATGCTTCTTGATTCAAGATTGAAACTTTACAAGATAATTGATGTTTTGGATGATTTTGAGTATCTTGTTTTAGTTAATTTGGATAGTACATTCTTTATTTTTCTGTTTTTAGTGAGGGCAGAATTGTACTTTCGCCATCTTCTCCTTCCTTGTAACCTTCCTGCAATTCATCAAGCTCAAAACATGGCCGCCCCCACCATTTTCCAGTTTTTTCATCACTATTTAGTCATTTTAAATGAAACTTTACAAATCTTAATTAGATTTCAATTTTTTGGTCGGTGGTGAAGCTGAGTTGGGTCCGATGGTGGTTTAAGTACGTAGGTGGTTTGGCTTGGGATGGAGGCAATAGAGAAGACAGTTACTGATGTGTGGTATTCGTGGTGGAGTTATCATTGGTGGTGGTGGTGGTGGTGGTGGTGGTGGTGGTAGTGGTGTTAGATAGAAGAAATTATTAATCAGGAAAGAGAAAGATAGAAGCTATTAAATGAAATTCAATTTCTTTTCGATAGAGAAAAAGAAATAGGAAAGTAAAATTTAGTTAGCTACCGTAGGTATATAGTTACTAGTTAGGTATTTAGTTAGCAAAATGTGTGTGAGTAACTACAAGTGACCTAGAGTGTAAATACAAACTCAATAAGTGACCCACAATGTAATTCTTTCTAGAGTTTTTTACGCTCTAAGGCAGTTTTAAGATTTTAATTACACTGTAGGGCAGTTTATGCTCTTGAGATAGTTTTTTGTAACTAAAAATCAACTATTATCAACTAGAGCCGTTTTATCTAACTAAAGTGGTCCTACGATTTTTTAAAGTTTCTTACCTTTTTTTCTCCTTCTTTTTCTCCTTCGTCTTCTTCCTCATTCATTCTCTATTTTTTTAGAAAATTCAAATTTGATTCTTAAATTTCTTTTCTCAAATTTTTTTATGAAATCGTTTTCTCCATCACTCGATCTATCTTTTGAGATCTGTGAAGGTGTATCTCCGAGGTTGGTGTACACCTTATTTAATGTACATATATTATTTTGTGTACGTTTTTTAACATATATATGTGTACATTCAAATGAACAAATAACAAATGCTAAATCTCATTAAAATTATGAGATATCACTTAGCTTGTGTACCATGTACAAGTAAAATGATGTACATGTAGAATATTGGGTATTAGTGTACATTTGGATACATAGTGTACATATGTACACTTTATTAATAATGTCCACATGTACACTCTTATGAATACAAGTAGCTCAATATTAAATTTATCAACATGTACACTTGTTTACTAATATTTACATGTATATTTTATCATGGTGCAACATTCAATTAAACATTTATATATACACTTACACTGTTAAAACATTGTGCATATGTACACCATGTTTGTCAGTACTTTTATGAATTAATTGTATGTTTGTTTCAACATGTTTAGGGAATAAACAAATGAAATCCTCATGTACACCATATTTGTCAGTATTTTTATGAATTAATTAAGTTTGTTTAATGAACAAAAAACTCTTAAGTCATCTTATTTGAACATGTGTGCATATATAAAAGTGTACATGTGTACAAAGATTATATGTTTATATGTTTACTTGTGTATATATATACATGATTATTTGTGTGTATGTGTACATGTTTACTTGTATACATGTGTATATTATTGAAGTGATGTACAAATAGGATACAAGGTTAAGATATAGTTTTGTTTGATTTGTGTGATTTGGTAATCGTGTACAAATGTATATTGTATAGTATGTTTACATGTGTATATGTATATAGTTTTAAGCGATGTACAAGTAGAACACGACATTGAGTTATGTGGTTTGGTAACCATGTACAAGTGTATATAGTTTCAAAATGAGTCCTAAAATAACTTAAATGAACTTAAAATGCCAAAAATCACTAAAATCATGAGAAATCACTCAAATTACGTATCATGTACAAGTAAAATAGCGTAGATGTGAAATATTGAGCATTAGTGTATATTTGGATGCATAGTGTACACATGCACACCCTGATGGATACATTATGTAAGTGGACAATCATGGTTGTGTACACATGTGTACATTCGAGGTTATGTACATGTGTATAATTGTGGTTATGTACATTATTATATATTATATATACATATATGTTCGCAACATGTTTATTGCACATCAAAATTGTGGTTTTATATTACAAAGGTTTTACAAAATGCACAATCAGTGTGTACACCTATTTTCATGTACACCATATTCAGTTTGACTTGATCTATTTTATTATGTATTTTGGTTTTTTAGTAAACAACCGTCAATCCACCTACTTGTGTATATTGGTCAATTTTCGAAGTACACATGTACATGTCACAAAGTGTACACAAAATAACCAAAAACTCCTTGATTCTCATTTCAAGACTTCTTCATAATTGCACGATGATCCTTGTTTTTATTGCTTTCATTTTTACCTCCTAAATATCAAAGCTAATAAAATGTATTGGAAAATAAATTAAATGAACTTAAATCAAAACTAAAAATCATTAAATATGAATAACCCACAAAATCATATGTACACCTATTGTTATGTAGTTTGGTATTCTTTTAGTAAGCAAACACCAGTCTACCTTATGTGTACAACTTATTCACATAATTTGGTTCATTTTGAATGTACACGTGTATATGTCAAAAAGCGTACACAAAATAACATGTGTACATTAAATAAGGTGTATACAAACATCGGAGATACACCTTCACGGATCTCAAAAGATAGATCGAATAACGGAAAAAACGACTTCATAAAAAAATTTGAGAAAAAAAATTAAGAATCAGATCTGAATTTTCTAAGCAAATTTCATTTTACAAAAAAAGATGCAAAGCTTGAGAGAAAGAAGAAGATGAAAAAAAGACACAAGGATCCACCACTTTATTATGGTTGTGGTTTAATCTCGTGAGAAAGGAAAAAAAGTAAAGTTAGTATATTATCTTTAGTTACAAATTCATTTAGTTAGATTTTAAGTAAAAAGTATGATTAGTTAGTAAAAACTACCCTAATAGCATAAACTGTTTTATTGTGTAATAAAAACTTGAAAACTGTATTTGAGTGTAATTGTTTCATTCTTTCTAATCTAAATACTAAAAATGTTTACATACTTGGATTTAGATAATTTGATGGGTTTAGATAGAAAAATATAGAAATGTTCTCGCGGTAATCTGATAACGTTTTAACAGTTTTGGTAGTTAAATAATCAAATCAAATTTTCAAAACTTGTAGTGAATTGTATGGCAAAATAATCAAATACAAAAATAATAGTACTAACTTCAAAATGATTTTTCGGTTTATTTGACTAGTTAGTTGAAATATTAAAAATATAATGGTTTCATAACCGTATATAAAATATGATGATAGTGCCTTTTATTTTCACTTCTTATAACTACTATGAATCTTAGTATATAATAATTGTTGACCCAAAAATTTTAACTTTTACAAACAAAAAAAAAATTGTAGTGAACCAAAGTTTCATCTTAATCTTATGATTGTGTTGGTCAAATAAATAAAAATAAAATAGATTATTATAATCATTAAAATGAATATATAGTTTGTTAGCTTTTACTTATTTTACTATGTAGTGATGTTATAATTTATATAGCAGTATTTAAGAAAATATAGAGGCATTTTATTTTCAATCTCTTATGTTAGTTATAAGGGTTGGCACGGCTCTATTAATGAAGTTACATGCAAAAAGATGGGGTAATAATAGGAGGTAATAACATGCACCAAAAGCATTTGAGTTGAAATCATCCTTTTTTTTTTTTTTTTTTTTTTGAATTATACAGAGGTATCCTGGCCCCACAGAAGTGGTCCAGACTAGTCACGTGTTGCCACATGTCGGTCCCAATTTCCAAACATAATCATTCTCTTTGTTTGATCAAAAAAAAATCATTCTCTTTAACAAAGAAAAATCCTTTTCCTTCAAATTTTGTTTTAATCTATGCCCGTTTTAAAGTTGCCGATGATACGCAAGTCCATCATATTCTTTAGAAATCAAGATTTGAGTCTATATACAGTGGCAAATCTAGGTGAGCCAAGAAGGTGGCAAGTGCCACCATAAAGTTTTGAAAATTTACATTATATACCTTAAATTTTAGTTATCCTTCCCTACTAAAAGTCATATCTTAGCCATAATTTTAAGTTTATATGTGTTTGCACCCCATAAAACTAGAATTCTACATTCGTCACTGTCTATATATATATATATATATATATATGGTTTAGTTTCAAGCCTATGTTGTACAAATACTAAATGAACACATTGTTAGAGACAATAACATTGTGCAGAACTGAATGAATAATAGTCTCAGTGTGAGTTTTTCAGTAGTTCATAGATAGGAGGGTGAAAGGTTTAGTTGCGCAATAAATTGAAACCGCTTCTTTCTGACCTACCATGTATTAATATGGCCGAATCATTGACAAAAAAACATATAAAATCCTATCTATGAAACCATATAGCTTAATTTAAACATTTCAACGTCTACATACTTAATCCACCCACATGCCCATTTAAACAAAAGCACTTAAGTTATAGTTGACATGAAATCATAATTTTCATTTCCCTTTTAAAATTTAAATCTTTAATCAAGTTATCAACAAACATCAACAAAATGGTGCAAACAAATTCTTCAAATATAAGCACGGATTAGAAAAGGTGCGGGAGGAGCAAAACTTCTTAAGGATAAGTTCTAATTAAAATGTTAGGGTAATTTTCTCAAAAATATTTTTTCGTATGAGGGAGGAGCAAAAACTATTTTTTTTGTACCGTTTCTATTTAATAGAAATATATATTGTTGTAATTTTGGGACGACTATATTTTAGCAAAAAAATATATTTTAATAAAGACGAATAGAAAATATTTTTTTTAGCAGAAAAAAGACGAATATATTTTAATAATATAATGGCATCAAAGGGTAGTGTAGATCAAAATAATGTAAACCCAACAAAAGAAAACGAGTTTGAATTGACGATTGAACTCGTAATAAAGAAGACATAAAGAAAACGAGTTTTATTGTATTTTATGTTGACTTCCGTTAAAGGAATCTTCGATCGACTTATTTTTGTTAAAAAATCTATTATTTTTTATACAACGTAATAAATATCCTCATAATTGACAAAATCTATTCACCTAATTTTTTCTATCTTTTTTATCTTGTCGGCAATTTCATCTTGTCTAGAATATATAGGTCATAATTATGAGGGGGTATATAGAGTCTAGTTTATGTATGGCAAAATAATCAAATACAAAAATAATAGTACTAACTTCAAAATGATTTTTCAGTTTATTTGACTAGTTAGCTTAAATATTAAAAATACAATGGTTTCATAACCGTATATAATAAGATGACAGTGCCATTTATTTTCACTTTTATAACTACTATGAATCTAAATACTCCCCCTGTTTTTTTATGTAAGTAGTTTTAGATAAATACACAAATATTAAGAAAATCATTAATTTTTTCAAAAGTATTATTGGATGTATAAATTAGGTGTAGTTAAACCAATCATAAATAAGTAAGTATTACTTTTTCCGTTTCATTTTATTTGTCGTTCTAGACTTTTTCACACATATTAATAAAACATGTAATTTTATATATTTCCAAAATAAAAACACAATTACCTATACACCTAACCACATTTCAATCAATAGAAAAATAAATTGGAGAATCTTATTAATAAATTTTGTATTAAAATTGTAAAACGACACTTATTTTGAAACGAAAAATTTTCCCTATAACGACACTTAATCTGAAACGGAGGGAGTTTTGATTGGTTACACTTAACCCAATAAAGATAGAAATTATTTAAAATTATGAAAACTATTTATATTTTGAAACAAATAAATTTTATTTAAACTACTTACAATAAAAAACAGAGGGAGTATATAATAATTGTTGACCCAAAAGACTTAATAATTATACAGTTCCATAATTTTATTTTTGATATTTTTAGAACTGCAAGAAGATATCTGTAAACTTATAACCGATTAACTTGACTATAAAATTCATATTCCATAAGTGAAAATAAATCTTCAGTGATTTCTTCATGTCCTTTATTTTACCATTAGATGCAAAAGCTAATAATCTAATAAACTTAACATTAAAGAAAAAAATAAAAAAGAGTTTCTTCATTTTGTGAGTCACACGCTTGGACCAAAATCCCATCCAGAAGAAATATAGAAAAATATCTCAGGTTAACACGTCAAAATATTAAATGCATTTACAATAGTTAATTTTATATAAAGACAAATCAAGAGCTCACTTATTTTATCTCCTTTACATTCCCGAAACCGAAAATTTCGAAAGACTCGACTTTTCTTCACTTGAACCCGCGTTTTTCCGCCGGGAAACACCGCCACCGCCATCTCCGGCGGGAGAGAAACAAAGAGATAAGTTTTTATTTTTATTTTTGTCAATAAGCTTCTCCTTCTTCATTCCCCCCCACCCTTTCTGTTAGTCGCTGAGTTCTTGACTCGGCCATGGGTAACTGTAACGTCTGCGTGAGGCCTCCCGAATCGGAAAACTCGAAACCGACTCCTAAACCGAAGAAAACCAATCAAAACCGGAAATTAAACCCATTCACCTCCGATTTCATCAGATCTCCGGTTCGAACACGCGGCACCAAGGACGTGATAATCCCCACGAGCCACCAGACCAAGATCACCGACAAGTACATCCTAGGGCGAGAGCTAGGTCGCGGCGAGTTCGGAATCACTCACCTCTGCACCGACCGCGAGACGCGCGAGGCCCTGGCTTGCAAATCGATCTCCAAGCGGAAGCTCCGAACAGCCGTCGACGTCGAGGACGTGCGTCGCGAGGTCTCGATCATGTCCACTCTGCCTGACCACCCCAACGTCGTGAAGCTCAGGGGGACTTACGAGGACAGCGAGAACGTGCATCTGGTGATGGAGCTGTGCGAAGGCGGGGAGCTTTTCGATAGGATCGTGGCGAGAGGGCATTACACGGAGCGTGCGGCTGCTGCTGTTGCGAGAACGGTCGCTGAGGTTGTGATGATGTGTCATGTTAATGGGGTTGTGCATCGTGATTTGAAGCCTGAGAACTTTTTGTTCGCTAATAAGAAGGAGAACTCTGCCTTGAAGGCTATTGATTTTGGATTGTCTGTCTTCTTCAAACCTGGTCAAGTTTCCACCATCTCTTGAGTATCGCTTAGTGAAATGCTAGGCCATAACTAGATTATCAATTAGTTGGATTAGGCCTTAATTAATTGTTGATTGATTTTATATATATTTCTACATTTTTATAAGATATTTTAGTTTTTGGATTTAATTACAAAATTATTTTGATGAATTTATAGAACTAAAACGAATTCTACAAATTTGTGGATTTGTAGTAATATTATTATTTAGATCGATTTAAAACTGTTTTGAAGAATGTTTTTAACCAATTTATTTAAATCATATAAATCTTTTTGGTTAGTATGCTTAGTGAAATGCTAGGCGGATTAGCTATTAGGCGGATTAGGCCTTAATTAATTGTTGATTGATTTTATATATGTTCTACATTTTTATAAGATATTTTAGTTTTTTGGATTTAATTACAAAATTATTTTGATGAATTTATAGAACTAAAGGAATTTTACAAATTAGTAATATTGTTATTATTTAGACTAATTTAGATCGATTTAAAACTGTTTTAAACAATGTTTTTAACCAATTTATTTAAATCATATAAATCTTTTTTGGTTAGTATGGATTTGCCGCCTAGACTGATTTTTACTATTAGTGTGTAAAGTTTATTCCTTTATTGCAGGAGATAAGTTTACTGAGATTGTAGGAAGTCCATATTACATGGCTCCTGAAGTGTTGAAGAGAGATTATGGGCCAGAGGTTGATGTTTGGAGTGCTGGAGTCATCATCTACATCTTGCTCTGTGGTGTTCCTCCGTTTTGGGCCGGTTAGCTTCTTGTTTTCTCTTTTTTTTTTCTTGATATATACAAAGTTTGTGTGATTTGTCTGCCTAAGTTTGTGGTTTCTGTTGACAGAGACGGAACAAGGTGTTGCTCTTGCTATCTTGCGGGGAGTTATTGATTTTAAGAGAGACCCTTGGCCTCAGATATCAGAGAGTGCCAAGAGCCTTGTGAGGCAGATGTTGGATCCTGATCCCACTAAGCGTTTAACTGCTCAGCAAGTGTTAGGTAATCTGCTTTTTATGCTCTTTGTTATCCAACTGATTCTAACGCCATCACTACCGTATCACCTCTCAGCGCACCCTTGGATACAGAATGCAAAGAAAGCTCCAAATGTTCCGTTAGGGGATATAGTCAGATCAAGATTGAAGCAGTTCTCTATGATGAATAGATTCAAAAAGAAAGTTCTTCGTGTATGTTTTGTTTTGCCTTTTAGACTTTCAAATTGTCTGGTCTCTTTAATTTGTTTTTGATCATTATCATCTCTCTTTGATGACCCCAGGTAATAGCTGAGCACTTGTCTATTCAAGAGGTTGAAGTGATCAAGGACATGTTCACACTGATGGATGATGACAACGATGGTAGAATAACTTACCTGGAACTCAGAGCTGGACTTCAGAAGGTTGGCTCACAACTTGGTGAACCAGAGATCAAAATGTTGATGGAAGTGGTAACTTTCTGCATCGCCCCTTCTCTTATGAAAGAAGAAAACATAGCTGAAAATCCTTGTGGGGTTTGAACGCAGGCTGATGTTGATGGGAATGGGTTTCTGGACTACGGAGAGTTTGTAGCTGTGATCATTCACTTGCAGAAGATAGAGAACGACGAGCTTTTCAAATTAGCTTTTATGTATTTTGACAAAGATGGAAGTACATACATCGAACTTGATGAGCTAAGGGAGGCTTTAACTGATGAGTTAGGCGAACCAGACATCAGTGTTCTAAACGATATCATGCGCGAAGTTGATTCTGACAAGGTTCTGTCAAATCTCTAAAATAACCTTCCATAAGGCCTAACAGTTAAGCTTGTAAAGAGTATATATATCTTTCTGTTTCTGAATGAGAGTGTGTTTGTTTTTGGCAGGATGGGCGTATAAACTATGATGAGTTTGTTACGATGATGAAAGCCGGAACCGATTGGAGAAAGGCATCAAGGCAATACTCAAGAGAGAGGTTCAAAAGCTTAAGCATTAATTTGATGAAAGATGGGTCACTACATCTCCATGATGCTCTCACTGGACAATCTGTCCCTGTTTGATTTGATTCGTTTTTCACTGTTTGTTCTTTGAGAGATGATGGTCCTTAAAGATAAATATTTTGGTTTGTATTTGTATGTATTATTTTGTTCAAATGTTCTATCTTTATTATCACAAACCCAACTCAAAACCCTAAACCCAATCAGGAATAAGTACAAGATCTTTACTACACTGAGACCTTATCAAGCTCATTAGAAGACTTGTCCATGTCACTATACTTGGCCACAACATCTTTGTAACGGTACCAATGTGAGACTAACAAGAAATAGGCAAAGTTAAGTCATCATACCAGCAACAAAATAGTAGAAATACTCCAGTCTCCCCTTGTTTAGATCTTCTGGTAGCCAGCTCCCGGCCGATGATCCCTCTGTGATGTCGTGCACCGCGGATAACAAAAGCTGCTGAGGTAACTCGACAATCCTATTCCGCAATAGTATAAAGAACCCGCGAAACTTCTCATGTTCTCTGGAAACTGTTTGTAGTAAAACTCCATTTGACCAACTCCAGCTAGGACGTCTCCTATACCCATGAGCACTAGCATAAGTATCAGCCACATACCGGACATGGAAGAGATTGCGCCTTTTCTCGGTGCAACCCTTAGCGTATGCCTTGTGAGAGCTACCGTTCTTCTGTGTTGCTATATAGCTGCGGACACCAACATACTTGTGATGCATAGAAACATACCTGCTCCAACTCATTGCAATTGTGTGATACCACCGTCTCTGCCTGTATACTTTCTAAGGAAAGGTACAAGGACACGGTCGTAGATAGGTATAAATATCGTCATTCCAAGCATCAAGAAAACCATATAAGACCCTGCTGGAATCTGGAAAGTTCCTGAACCGAGACGTCTATTGATTGAAGAGACTGAAAGATTGTGTAGGTTGTTTGTTGGATATAAGCTAGGTAGAATAAGGCGGCCGAGAGCCAAACTGGTAGCACCCGGATCACACATGACTTGGCTATGATAGAAATGACAATAGATATTGATTTCAAGTTTGTAGATAAGCATCTAGTAGATTTCAATGTTAAATTTGGTAAATACATTTTTTTTTGTTTCATGTGTCTATGGTGAGCCCGTGAGGAGCGATGGATCAAAGCTTTGGGAAAAATTATCTCGCATTGGCGCCCACAAGAAAGATCCTTGGTGTAGTGTAGGTGATTTCAATGATATTAGAAACAATAATGAAAAAAAATCGGTGGACCTAGAAGAAGTGAGGCATCGTTTCAAGCATTTAATGAAATATGCTTCAGATTGGGGATACGAATGAGTTGCCAAGTACATGGAACAGTTTTATTTCGGGTGGCCGGAGAGGTACTTTGTCGATTCAATCCAAGCTAGACAGATGTTTTGGAAACAAGAAGTGGTTTCAGCTTTTTCCTGCCTCTAATAAGGTCTTCATGGATAAGCGAGGCTCATATCACAGGCCTGTTTTAGTTAAGCTGATTACTGCCTCAGAATCCTATAGAAGAAGCTTTCGATATGATGGAAGATTTTTTCACAAGACTGGAGTTAGAGAAGAGATCAAGAAATCTTGGCTAATAAATTATCCCTTATTTGAAACAAAGGTTTAAGATAAACTGAAGAGTTGTAGAAAGGAGCTAAGCAAATGGAAGAAGAAGGAGAATTTCAACTCGCGGTATAAGATCAATTAGATTCAGTGTGCTTTCGAGTTGGATCAATCTGCGATGTTTCCCACCATTTTGAGAACCAATTTTCTTAAAACGGAGCTCATTCAGGTCTATAAAGAGGAGAGATTGTTTTGGAAGCAGAGGTGCAAAGATAAGTAGACTGTCAGATGAACAATACTTCGGTGAACAGTATCGATCGACGTCGGATGAACAGTATCGATCGATGTCGGGTGAATAGTGTCCGGATGAACAGTGTTTTGGTGAACATTACCGTGATGAACAGTGTTTTGGTGAACAGTGCTGCGATGAACAGTATTTCTGTGAACAATATCGATCGAAGTCGGATGAACAGTGTCGATCGATGCGGGATGAACAATGTCGAAGTGAACAGTTCCACGATGAATAGTACACATGTGAACGATACTCGGTTGAACAGTACACGGGTGAACAGTACTCGGTTGAACAGTACCTCGGTGAACAGTACTCGGATGAACAGTATCGCCCGACATGTGATGAGCAGTAATGTTCAACGCTTGGTTAATTATGTCGATCGATGTCTCTTTAAGGGTGTCGATCGATGTGGGATGGACTGTGTCGATCGATGTCAGATGAGCAGTGTCGTTCCTTTGAAGAAGAGTTTCTCGCTTCTTCACAGCTTCTGAAGTCTGATAAGCTTGGGTGTACATCATATTGACATGGGTAACTGAAGTTTCAAATCTTCCAATCACCTCTTTGCAGAAAAAATACAAACTCGAATTTATTTGTCCAGTCGTCTTCTACTGATCTTTCAAGAGCTCCTCTATCATAAGTTCCATCTCTTCTGTATGGCACTCATCCTCATCCTGGTATATACCTTGCTCCACCAATAAAACTTCATGAATAGAACCAATCTTAACCTCAACAATCTTGTCATTATCCACTACAGCCGATTTTCTCCTATGTATATCTAGATTTCGGGTACTGTTGCTAGACACCATATTCTCAATCAGTCTCTTGGCTTCCTTTGGGGTCCTTGACTCAAAGTTCCCCTCGCTTGCAGTGTCCATCATAAAATGATATCGCACATCAATGCCCTTGTAGAATCTTCTCAGCAGCTGAATCTCTGTAAAACCATGGTGTGGACATTATTTTTGGTATCTCTTAAACCTCTCCCAAGAATTTCTGAAAGCTTTTGTAGGTCCTTGAGAGAATGTCCAAATTTTATCTCTTATCTCTTCAGCCTTCTCACTATCGAAAAATTCAGTAAAAAACACAGTCTTAACTTCATTCCATGTAGTGAAAGATCCTGGTGGTAGGCGTTTCAACCAACTAACAGCATTTTCAGAGAGAGAAAATTTGAACAGCTTACAGATGATGTAGTCTCTGGTTGCTTCATCTTCCTGGATGCCAAACACAAAATCTTCTAGTGTCTCAATATGGTCCATGGAATTTTCACGAGGAAGACTACAATAGGGGTGCCGACCCACATGAGAGAAGTATTTGGGTCGTATTTCAAATCCCTGGATTTCTGGAGGTTGAATTGCACGCCTATTGGTATAGAACTGATTAGGCTCCATCAGTTCTGCTATCGTCTTTTGTCGAAGAACATTAGCAACCTCAGTAGTAGTAGATAGATCAAGGATTGCAGCCCCATGTCCATCTATCTTCTGACCTGCTGCATTACACAGATGACCTTCATGGTCATGAAGGTCTCCATTCTCATTCCTTTGTAGCACAAGTATCTCGGTCATGTTTGCTCGCATATTGATATCGATCTATGTTTGAGATGAAGTATCGATCGTTTCTTGGTCACAAATGTCGATAGTTGAAGTAGATATGGTGTCGATCGATGAAGTAGATACTCTGTCGATCGATGAAGTATATGGGATGTCGATCGATGTTGCGCGTTTCTCTTTGCGGATCGAGCGTTCCAAACGTGCTGGGTCTGAGAAGAAAAGCAATTCCTCATTGCTGCTTCTGGTACTGATTGACATGTACCTAAAAAACAAGAAAAGAAATTTCGTAAGTAACTTAAAACAGTAAATAAAACCTAGACTAAACCTATTAATCAAGTCTAATGGCGATCGATACTCCCCAGCAATGGCGCCAAATTTGATACTTGCTCAAATTACCCTATAGCAATATTACTCTCATCAAAAGAGGTCATTTGTTGTACTTAGGGATCAAATCCACAGAGAGATAAGACACACACTAGACTAGAGGTATTAAGATTAAGCTAGGCAATCAGTAGTAAAACAGTAAATAAATGTTGCAGTAAATAGAGCAGTAAAAAAGATAAACAAGACAATTGTTCAGCTTGGTAAAGAGTTGTTTGATTAGCTAGACTTAGGATTTATCAATAAAAAGATTAAAACCTACAATTCAAGGATGCTAAAAGTTTATAAATTCAATTATAGAACTCGATTTAAATAAGCAAGTAATCCAGCTTTCGCATACAATTACTAATCAGACCCGTCCGGCCCGCCCAGTTGACATCTCTACTTATCATACTCAAATCAAGCATAAGCATCAATTGGGAGTGATTGCTTCAGCAGAGTTATCCTTCTTCTTTTTCCGAAGAAGATTTATTACTGCTTGAAGTTTTTAAAAGGCAGAAGAATCAAAGAATAATATATATACCAATTTGCTTAATCAAAAGGCTTGCTTTCATCTACTGAACACCGCAAACAGCTGGCGTTGGATGAGAAGCAGTTAACATGTCAAACAGAAATTAAACGAAACATATTTTTTGTGTTAGAGAAAAATTGGAGCTTTGTTGACTTGATACAAGATGACTGTTAGAGAATATAAATTATAATAACATTTTTTTTTTTTTTTTTTTTTGATATCTCTGGTATCTAGGCAGACACTTTCCCAAATATCCCCCGAAGGGGTCCAGCGCCCCAGCAGTAAGGATGTTAAATCGCTGTGGCCGGGAAGTGATATAATAACATATTTGAGTTCAGAGAAACTAATGAAACTATTTCAAATAATCTGCGCAACAAATTAAGTGATTTAGATGCCTCCAGCTGCATTTTTCTTTTTAAAACAATCCTTGAAGCCATAGATTCCTCCAGCTAAATATAAAAGGTTTTTCAAGTCTCATATATTCGTTTTTGAGTTTCATATGCGTACTCCTTTAGCAAAATTAAACTTTCATATGTACACATTACTCCCATAAAATCCAAAAACAAATTTAGATCATGATTAAACAACCGAAGTATAGATGACCTACGAAACTAGTAAAACTAGATCCATATACGAAGTTATTGGGTATAATATATATATATATATATATAGAGCACTTCTTTTAAGAGCTCTCCTTTGCTTCATCTTTAGTTACATTGTCCATCTTTAAATCGCCACCCATGATAGAAGATAGAGCCGTCGCAAGAGCTGATTGAAAACTTGGATCAGTCGTGATCGCCTTTATTGTTTCCGCCGGTAAAGATTGCACTTGATGAGTAATATTCTTGATTCCAACGTGATCAAGATTAGTTTTCGTAGGATGCAGAGAAGATGAAGACGATCTTCCAAATGTGTCAAAAGATGATCCCGCGGGTTGGGTTTGAATCATATGGTGGTAAGGTGATTGCTGATGGGTGCCAATGTTGCCGTAAGCCGCACGGTATTTCTCATTGAGATGACCACTACTACCACCCCAGTTCATCAATGTGTTGGTGTTGTTTGAAAAGTTGAGATTGGTCGAAGGATAACTATTAGATCTTGAGACATTACTAGGAGGAGCACTGAATCTATTGAGCATTGATAAGAACGTTTGTTGAGACGAGGAGGAGGCAGTGAGGTCTAAAGTGACGGTGGGATGGCCTGAAGAAGAAGGAGAAAAAGAGGTTTGGAGGGAAGGTGATTTGGGTTTTGGATTGCCCGACAGAGAGAAGTTAAGGCCATGAAGATCGGCTGCCCCGGAGGAGGAGGCTCCTGAGAGGAGCATGGAGGCTGCGGCGGAAGTGGCGGCTGCCATGGCCGTTGCTGATGCGGGAAGTGGATGGTTGTGTGTTCCTTCGTAAGTTGAAATAAGAATAGACATATCTTCTGAACACCTTTGTACCTATATAACAACACACATTTGTATTAATATATATATATATTATATTATCTGGAAATATTAGTTTAGGTTTTTTCTTGGTCAAATATTAGTTTAGTTTTAGTTACCTGTTTTCTTACGGGACAAGAAGGTGCAATGGTACAACGATAGTAAGCTCGAGGACATGGATTCCCTTTAGCTATTTTCTGACCATATTTCCTCCATTGACATCCATCGTTCATCTACAAAAACCCAAGAAATAAAAATATTTTTTTGAATAAGTTTGCATAAGTTTTTTTTTCTTAAGAAATAGTAAAATTATATATTTTAACCAAAAAAACTTTTATAATAGCTTAAAGCGTAAAGAAAACAAACTATAGTTTTAATTTGCTATTTATTAATTAAAATGAAGCTTACGTTTAGTTGACAGATTATACTATATAGGTTAGTATTCATATATATATATATATATATATATATATATATATATATATATATATTTGTGTATACTAAACTAAATTAAAGATGTGAAAAAAATGTACTAACCGTCGGTGTCTCACATCTTGATCTTACAGAAACCCTAGTTTTCTTAACAAGGTTCTGTGGTAAAAGCTCTTCTTCATCTTCATGATCATCTCCATCATTCTTCAACCCGAAACTATTCTCTGATGGTATCTTATTACTGTTACTAACCTCCAGGGTTGTCTTTTCTTGACTATGATCAATCTCTAATTTCTCACTAGGATTACTCAGATCCTTGTATTCCAATCCCATACTTAACCCTTGTTCATTACGTTTGTCATGTTCATCAATTTGTTTTCTATCACCAATTTCATCCATTAATCCTTTCCCTTTTTCTTCTTTATTCGTCATTGAGCCAAGGCTCAACAAAACAAGTTCCTCGCGCTTGCTAATGTTTCCTTTGTCTTCATCTTTGTCTTTGTCTTGATGATGGCTTTTAGGTGAGAACTTATTTGGGTCTTCATGTTGCACCATTAATTGGTTGTATTGTATTTGCAGGATCTCAAAATCCCTTTTCGTCCTATTCAATGATGACTTTAGCCTTCGATTTTCCTCTTTAGCCTCCTCCATCTCGACTCTAATAGACTCCAACTGATCTCATATTACATTTTAATATATGACCAACCAAAAGATATAACATATACAAACATCTATTGGATGGTTATCTTTTCCTTGATTTGATATGCATGCCTTAAGAATCGCATACATAGTGTTTACTCATAATTATTATTGTTGTTGACAAATATGAGCAAATTCTTCTCTTGTATAACAGACATGATCCAATTAATTTGGAAAATATATTATGTTCAAACTTATATCAAAACAGAAAAAGACAAAACTAACAGTTAAGAGATTCGAAGATCTAGCTAACTATAAGGTTAAAGAATTCAAGAGAACTCATTGATTAAATGGTTTTGGATAAGGAACAAACCACTAACCAAAGACAATTCATATGAGAAATATGAATATTATGTAAGTGAATACTGGATTGATTTATGCATATGCATATATGGCATATAATTAGTTTTAAATTGTAAAAAAAAAAACTCAATTGTGATACCTTGGATCTTATTATAAGGTTGTGTTCCTGATGAGAATCATCGCTGGATGAAATAAGTTTTCTCGTATCCTCATGTCTTTCTTCTCTTCCATGACCACTACTTCTCAAGAAATCTTCATTTTCCATTATTCTCCTTGATATTCTTTTTTTGTAAGCTCTCAAAATTTGTTCACGGAACTTTTGATTTCTATATATGCAACCTATACATCCTTTGACTATACCAATTAAACAATTTCACAAATATGCAAGTTTCTTAAATTAATATTCAGAGGATATCATTTCTGTATATTATAATAAACTTACCGTCTCCTGTTTGGGTTTAACGATATATTCCAAAATTTTAAATTTAATAAGAAATAATCAGTTTGTTTCTGGTCAACAATTAGTAGTATCAGTTTAAAAGAGTTTTGTAGACAAAAGTAAAAGCATTGTACATAAATTGACTAGACTATATATTTTTACAAAAAAATCTATGTACACATATTTTGCTGTTTCAGACCATCAGAAAGAACAAGCACGCAACTCTGAAATCTTGAAAGGTCAACAGCATATACAATTGAACTAAAAAATCAAATTAAAGAATAGCAAATTGAGTGTTTCAAAAGAAAAAAAAAGAAAGGAAAATTCCATAAAAATACCCGGACTAAATTTTGTTAAGCTTTTTAATACCCAAACTTTTTCACTACCCAGTTTAATACCCTAACTAATTATTTTGCTCATTTTAATATCTAAACTTTTAAAATTGTACCCACTTTAATACTTAAACTTTATTTATTTTAATACAAATACTAATAAGTTTCAAATAAAATTTTAAAAAATCTCTAAAATTTACAAAATAAACTCAGAAAATTCTAAATTTTTTTGGTGTTTGAGAAATAAAAATAACTAAATAGTGTAAAATATTAAATTTTGTAATAAAATTTCTAAGTTTTAAATATTGTATTTAGTTTGTTTTCTGAAATAAAAAACGAAATTTATTTTTATCATTCAAATTCATTTATTTTTTTAAAAATAAAATTTCCATGGTTTATCTACCTTCTTTTCTAAATCTTAAAATAAAATTAGAATTTTTAATATTTTTTTCTTAGATTTTTGAGATTTTATTAAGTTTTGTTTGAAACTTATTAGTATTTTTATTTAAATAAATAAAGTTTGGGTATTAAAGTGGGTACAATGTTAAAAGTTTGGGTATTAAAATGAGCAAAATAATTAGTTGGGATATTAAACTGGGTAGTGAAAAAGTTTGGGTATTAAAAAGCTTAACAAAAATTTTCGGGTATCTTTATGGAATTTTCCCAAAAAAGAATAGCAAATTGAAATAGGATATTGAAAATCAATCAGTTCTTAAATTTTCTATTAAACAAGTACCAACAACACACGTACTTTAAAAATAATAAGAAATTGTGCATCCGATTTATAAGGAAAAAGAAAAGAATAATATTGTTCGTGGATCGATAGTGTCAACTAATTGGAAGAGAAATATTCAATTTCAACGCTTATATTGTCATACACAACTATGTCTAACAAATAAACACTATTAAGGTTTGGAGCTGAAATCGTGGACCCACCGGCCGACGTGCTGCTAAAGAACACGTTAAAGAACACAGACGTTGAAATTTCTTGATTACATGTTACAAGTTTATCGCAAACGGGTTAGTTTATTTGATCTGTATTTATACGCAACTTACTTTATCAGATAATATATATGTTTCAGTTAATACCATATTAGTTTTGTTGGACTTGGAAATGAATTCGAATGCAACATAAGTGTCGTATCTTCAACATTTTTACCAAAAAAAAAGAATGTTTGGTAATAGCCTTGTTCTTTTGGTCGACGCTGCCACAGTGTCCAACGTCAAAGAAAATACAAAGGACACGGCTTTTATCGTGAATGAATCTTTCTTTTCAGTGTTTATAGGATAAACGCTAACAGTACCGCAACCTAAAATTCACGGAGATTTGTAACGCTGTGAAATCTAGCGTCGGGAAAAATGGAGGACGCGATTGTTTTTTACAAAACGCAGGGACACCAATTAAACGAGGATCCCGTAAAATAAACTGTTTTCCTTATATTTTCTTTGACGTGGGACGCTGCAGCAGCATCGACCAAAAGAACAAAGCTATTATATAAATATATATTACTTCGTGTATATTGACAAAAAAAAAATTCATGCATGTGGTGTGCAAGCAGTGGCGGAGATAGGGTGTTAGCAAATGATAATAAATTTTTCCTTGTATAAATCTTTTAAACATAGATAAATTTTATAAATTTCAGCTACATCACCCCTATGATATATGCTAATTTCGAAATTGACTCCTTTAAAAGTTTTTCCTACTTCTACTACTGCGTGCAAGTTTGGAACTATGATACAACAAAAAAAATTTTAATGACAACAAAAAAATTATTATTTAAATCACTAACTTTCAAATTTGGTTGAAAAAAACATAAACTTTCACTTGAATCATTTAAATCACAACTTTCGTTGATAAGCCATTTCAGTCATAAAATTTCATTGACTATATCATTTTAGTCATATCGTTAGTCAACAATTATAGTTAACTAATAGTAGGCCTAAAATGACTTTCAAAATTGAAATTTTTTTGGCTCAAATATAAATTATCTAACTTTTAGAATAAATTATTTAGTAGCTAGAATTTTTTTATAAAAATAAATATTAAATAAATAAAATATAATTTTCATTAGTTTCTTCAAATGAAAATTTAAATAATTTTCATTATATTCTAAAATAGTTAGTTAACATATCATTAGTTCAATAATTATTTATTAAAAAAATTATAAAGAATAATTATGTCAGTTTTGTAATTATTCATAGAGTTCTGATTATGTTTCATAATTTTATTGTCAAAGTTGTTGTCTCTTTGGCAAAAATATAAATCAACGTTTTTCCAAAAGATTAAATATTAAACTAGATCTTGACCCGTGCGACCGCACGGATATTAATTTTCAATTTTAGTTTTTATTTATTTATACTAAATAATATATTTATAATATTTGATCGTTTTATATTGACTAATCTAGGGATGAGTATTTGGGTATCCACTCGAATTTGGTTAAAATCTATTCGGGTTTGAGATTTTTGAGTTTAAAAACTCTAGCTCTATTCGGGTATTTATAAATTTTGGTTCCGGTTTGATTTGGACCTTTGCGGGTTTGATAACCCGTTTAAACTATTTTTTTAATTTATATATCTTTAAATATCCTTAAATCTAAAAAAATATAACATGTAAATTTGAGTAATGTAAGCTAAAGTACCTAAATTAAAAATTAAAATAGGTTTAACTTGAATATTTAGATGAAGAATAAATATATATTTTAAGTATTTTTGGTGTTTTGATTATTGTTTATCTACTTTAGATGTTTACTTTTGACTATTTTTATATTTCAAATATTTAAACAAGTTAAAATAACTTATATCTTGGATATTAACTCGAAAATAGCTAACATATTGAAGTATATAAATATGATTTAAATACATTCGAATATCCGAAATATTTCGTTCGGATAAGGTTTAGTTATGGTTCTCTAGATACCAAAATGGTAAATCCGTTTGGATATTATCTAGTTTCGGTTTAAATTTGGTAATACTTTTTCGTTTAGATTTGTTCAATGAAGAGTTGATATTATAATTTCCATGAATTGTTTGTCCAATAAAAATATTTTTTTTTGAATTTGATACTGATTTAATTGAGAAGTTAATGAAGTGTATTTAATTCAAATTTAATTTTAGTAAACACATTAATGTAAGTGGAAAAGACAAAGCATTAAAATAGGAAGTATTTTTAATTGTGTATTTAATTCAAATTTAATTTTGGAAAACACATTAATCAAAGTGGAAAAGACAGTATTAAAATAGGAAATAATATTTAATGTCAGTGGCATAGAAGTGTAAATAATACTGAAAACTAAAGGTTAATCCATATGTGTATTTCTGTTTTAGTAAAGTAGATATTGAAAATATATTTTTGATAACTATAACACTAATAATAAAAATTAGTTATATAATTTTTCAAAAAGAAATCTACATAAATTTCTTGAGTGGATTACTCAGGGCTAGTCATGGGCATTAAAAATAAATAAATATAGAACAATACTTAGATTCACCCCTGAGGTGAACTTATGAATTCACCTCTTTCCTTATTTCAATCATATTACCATAAATATTAATGTCACATAAATAAATAAATTATAAATTACAAATAAAATAAACTTTAAATCATAAACTCTAAATTCGAACCCTAAAACCAAATCTTAGATCTTAAATTTTAAACCCTAAAACCAAACCTATACCCTAAACCCAAACTATATATCCTAAATCCTAAATCTAAATTTAAATCCTAGACCTTAAACTCAAACCATAAACTCTAAACTCAAACTCCAAACTTTAAACCCTAAACCCAAACTCTAAACCCTAAATCCTAAACCTTCAACCCAAACTGTAAACCATAAACCCGAACTCTATACCCTAAAATGTATTTGAAAATACATTTGATGATCATTAACCCAAAGGTATTTGAAAATTTTGGGTTTATAGTTTACGGTTTGGGTTTAAGGTTTAGGATTAGGGTTTAGAGTTTGGGTTTAGGGTTTGGGTTTAGGGTTTAGAGTTTGGATTTAGGGTTTATGGTTTGAGTTTAGATCTAGAATTTAAATTTAGATTTAAGATTTATGGTATATAGTTTGGGTTTAGGGTATAGGTTTGGGTTTAGGGTTTAGGGTTTGGTTTAAAATTTAAGATCTAAGATTTGGGTTTAGAGTTCGAATTTAGAATTTATGATTTAAAGTTTATTCTTTTGTAATTTATAATTTATTTATTTATGTATGTGACATTAATATTTATGACAATATGATTGAAATAAGGAAAGAGGTGAATTCATAAGTTCACCTCAGGGGTGAACCTAAGTATTGTTCATAAATATATATACAAGAGTTCCAAAATCAGTATAATAGGTTTATGTGCATACACTTTTTTATACTCATTGATTATACGTACATGAATTGAAAAAATAAATATTTCAAAAATGACCTTCAACACTCCAGAATATGACGCTACACTATTACACAGATTCGAAAGGCAAGATCAATTAAGAAATGAGCTTACAAAGCTGTACGTAAATCTAGAGAAATAACTAAATGACTATCTATATAATTAATCAGTTTGCAATTTTAAAATCATACACATGACTTTGTTACACAACAAAACTCCAACCTTAATCAATTTCAACTCGTAATTAATTTAAGTTTAAACTGTTTGTCTCTTTGTTTAACGAAGTCTTATATCATTTCCCCAAATGGTTGTTAGACTTGGCATTCACTTAGTGTGATAGTCATATATATACACATTTTGAACTTATACATAAATATAAATTGAGAGGTGTAATTAACAGCTTCAGCAACATAATGATTAGAGATGCATGTGATTGATATTAACAACTTCAGAGTATTTAGGGGACCACGATCTGAGAACTTTTGCTGGTTGCGTAGAGTTATGTACATGTCGTTGACATTTTAGTATTTTACAATGATTAGTCAACCTATTGACCAAGCCTTAAATCTCACTAGATTTTACCTGCGGTTTGAAACCGCAGGATAATTTTTCGAAACAATCTAAATTTATTTGATATAAATTTGTATTTTTTTTATTGTATCTACATTTGGATGTTATAAATGAAACATTATATTGAGTATTTTAAAATCCGTCTCGACCGCTGTTAAATCGACAAATTTTGTGGTCTCATATATAATCCGGTTTAGTTTTTAATAAAAAGATATTTAAAGTTCCCATAAAACCCATAATAACAACTAATACCCAGGATCTGGCTATCGGTTGAACTAATAGATGACCAAATATGCAATCCGGGTTGACTTAAATTATTATAGTTAGATTATTCTAATATATATTCATGAATGTTTAGATGAATGATGGATATATAGTAAAAGTGATGTTCCAATTTTAATACTATTTTTAGTCAAACTAAATTTTCATCTTGTTATATTGTAATCGTAATTGATCAATATTTAGTCAAACTAAATTTTCATCTTGTTGTAATCGTAACTGATCAATATTTGAGAGGATTCATATTAAAAATGAAATATATTTGAGCATCAACAATTTATATACATCTATTAGAATTTACTGATTTATGTTTGTAAATATAATTTTCATTTATTTAGTAAGTTTACTTTTGTTAGTCACATGTTATTAGATTTTTTGATGTTTTGTTTATGACTTATGTTAAATTTAAAAGTTAATTTCATTAATCGCGTTAATTTTGATTTATATTTTTATTATATATTAATTTTTATTTATATTTTTCTTACATATATATAATTATATTTTACAACTAATTAAACTATTGACACATACTCTCTTGCATCAATTTATGTTTTAATGTAGTGTTTTATGATATAATTGTGTTAATAAATTTGTTGAATTAGTTAATATTTGATAAATATATTGCATATGTTTGAATAACCCGTAAAACTATGTTCGTAAAAATATCAATAACAACATGTTTCTTGGAATACTAAATATTAATAGTATCAAACTATTACTATTTTTATCACATATATATCTATATATATATATATATATATATATATATATGTATATCTAATTTTAATACTCTAAATATATGAATTATATTTTTATATATTTAGTGAGGGTTTTGAAGAAATTGTTTTTTTTTGCATTTGGATTAATATATAGCTGTATATATACAAATTAATAGATATATATCATTATTTATCACATTAATAATTAAAATATAATTAATTTATTATTAAATTTCGTATTAATTAAATTATATTCATTAGTTTAAAAATAATAAATTAGTTAGTTAGCTCCTTAGTTTTAGGCATGATGTATATTTAATATTAATTAAGTTAAATATAACTAATCCAAAGTTACAAATAATTATTTTTCAAAAATAAAAAGATCAAATGATCATGTGGATTATAAATATATTAACAAAATTAGTTGATGTGATTTAACATTATTTTATTTTGTTATAATTTATTACAATTTATATATTACTTTTGGTTTATTTTGAATAAATTTTATCTTTAGTATTCACATTATACATTTAAATACACATATATTTTAAGTCTTGATATGTTTTTATTTTATATCATAACTCTTAACTTGTTTAAAGTTGTTTAAAAAGTTTTTTTTTAAATATATTATGTATGTGGAATGATAATAAAAACAAAAAAACAAAGTTGAGTATTTTTTTCAAATGTTTTTAAAACATAAAACGTTTCTTATATAAATATTTAATCAAACCGATTTTTTTTTGCACGTATGTAGGAATCAGCTGCATATCGAATAATATCTCATTATTAATAGATACTTGTTAGATTAAAAAATATTATGTGATAATAATTAATGTATTTATTTTAGTTGGACTGTTATAACTATTTTTGTAGTCTAAAACATAGTCGATAAATATTGCTCCTGTTTTAGTAGTATTGATTTTTTTTTGCACGTATGTAGGAATCGATTGCATATCGAATAATATCTCATTATTAATAGATACTTGTTAGATTAAAAAATATTATGTGATAATAATTAATGTATTTATTTTAGTTGGACTATTATAACTATTTTTTGTAGTCCAAAACATAGTCGATAAATATTGTTCCTGTTTTAATAGTATTGATTTTTTTTTGCACGTTTGTAGGAATCGGTTGCATATCGAATAATATCTCATTATTAATAGATACTTGTTAGATTAAAAAATATTATGTGATAATAATTAATGTATTTATTTTAGTTGGACTGTTATAACTATTTTTTGTAGTCCAAAACATAGTCGATAAATATTTCTCCTGTTTTAATAGTATTGATTTACTTATCCTAATTATCGATTTTTTTTTAAAAACAGTAGTTACCAGGACTTCGTGGACATCAGCTAAATTCCGTAATAAGTATGTGAATACAAGCATATATTTGGAAACATAGGAAAGTTCAGAATAAACTGCTCCAACTAAAAAACCCAAAACCCTAACGGCTGGCATTCTCTTCTCTTCTCTTCTCTTATTTCCACCGCGGTAGCGAGTCAGGACCGACTCGTCTCGCAATCTGACTACCCGTTCACTCTTAGCCACGAGGGTCTCTTTGTGAACCTGAAACCAAAGCTAGAAAGTCCTATTCTTAGTGCCCTTATCAATCCAATAACTGGGTGAGAGATCTCAGGAAAAGATGATGAAGTTATGGAATTGGGTAAGAGTTTTTCATCTAAGCTGAAGAGGAAGCTCAAGGACACAAACATGTTTGATAAAAGCGAGTTTCTGAGTATGTTGAAGCAGTTTCTCGAGAGAATTGGAGGGGATAACAGGTTGACTGATTTGGTGGAGAGTACTGAGGTTGTAATGGATAAAGGTGTATGTAGGCTAGTTTGGGGAGGTAAAGTTTGTGTGTAGATATACAGAAAATGGTGGAAAAAGCTGGTGTTTTGATAGGTAGAGATTTATCTTGTTTGGTTTCTAGAGGTTTTGTTCGTTTAGAGATGTGGGAGGTTGTAGAGACATTGATCTCAAACTCATTGGTTGGTCATTATTTAAACTCTTGTTTAGTTAGTAGTCTTGTTGAGAAGCAACAGTCTGATTTTCTCTGTGTTGTGATCAAACAAGCTTCTGATCTTGGGGAGAGTGAGTTGTTTCTGATCTCGATTGCAGCCCGTCGAAGGAATCTGTTAGGAGTGTGGTTAAGGTAAGAGAAGAATGGGAGAGTCTGGCTTTGTTGGTGATCAAAAAGAAGTGTAAAGTTTCTGAACAAGCTTTGTTCTTTCTTATGGGCGGGTTTTCACTCTCTGAGCTTTTTTTCTTCACTACTTGTTAGTTTCTCCTGATGTTGATAAAGTTATGTTTGCATCTGCAGCTAGTAAGTTGAGTGGTAACAAGATGAACAGTTTCATTAGGTACCTCTTTAAATGGATGAAGAAGTATGAGAGGTTTCCTCAAGTTGGTCAGTGTCCTAAAGCTGCCTCCATGCTTCGTTTGAAACTAGTAAGTGGGTTCCTAAACTCGAAGATGTAACCAGATATTTGGGGTTTGTTATTGATGAGAACTTCTCTACTCTGGCTATGCAATCGGATTTGCATGAAGAGTTAAAACTGATTAAAAGAGTAGCAGGTGGTTTATAGCTTGGTAATCAAAACTCTGTTCTTTTGTGGCTGAAAGTTTGAAACTTGGAGCTGCATGAAGCTAGAATTTGGATATATGACATTTGAGGCAACTCTGTTTCACTTTTTGATTGTTTTTCCAGAGCCTTTTGTATTTTCTAGTTTCAGTTGATCTATATTTATAAATTAAATGGCTTCATCTTCATGAATATAGACATCATCATCATAATATGTCAAGCATGGATACCAAATCGTCAAGAAGTGTAGTGTGCAAGAGTGAGATTCATTGCCTTAATAGAGCATCATCACTAGTTTCATTCGTCAAGAACAACGATCCAATATTGTATCTACCGATTTCACGAACAATCATATTTTTCTGTAATCTGTCAAGACAAGGAGCAGGATGATGTGATCTTAGAAAATATTCAGAAACCAACCCGTGATGTTAGGTAACATGTGCAGCCTATTTTTATGAAGTTACAAGGTCAAAAACAATCAAAATCAAGTGGTTTCTTTGCTGTCCAAGAAAAGTGGTGAAAATCAGCATTAAATTGCATGAAATGCTTCTTTCTCTTACATGCAAAGAATGCTTCTTTCAAGAATACTCTCTCTATTTCAGACCTTGATTTTGTGATTTCCTAGAATAATAAATACTCCTCTATTTCTAAAAGATGTATGTTTTAAAATTTTGACACTTATTATAAAATCGTAGTAACCAATGCATTTTTTTCCGTAATGAATTATTCGCCATAATTTTTAACCAATAAGATTTTAATAACTACAATTATATTTTTCGAAATGTACAATTTGTTATTAATCAATGTATTGAAAACACAAAAATGTATTTTTTGAAACGAAGGTTTTTTCTAGAACGTGGATCTTTTAGAAACGAGGGAGTATCCAACTTTGTTTGCAAGTTTTGTTTTCCTACAACTAAGTTGTAATCTCCTTTGAAGTAAAATAAGGTTTGAGTATTATTTTTTGAACCTTGAGAGTGATCCTCCCTTTTCTTTCAATGGTGTGTAATATCCATTAATTTTTTTGATTTGTCTTGGTGCGTCATATCCAAGGGATCACACCGTCATATCCAGGGAATCAACCTCATTATCGTCTAGCTGCGTCATATCCAAAGGAATTGAGTTGGTATATTGGAGACCTTCCGCATCCTTTGTGCCACCATTCACTCCAAAATCTCTTGTCTTTGAAGCTCTACGGTTTAATAGCAGCAATGCTTATCCCATTTACCAACTTAGAGTGCCACAGGATACGCAAATGGACTTACAAAGGATAAATAAACTGGCCAAGAGCATTTTTCAGAACTATGAATTTTGAAATAAAGAGATCAAAAATAAACTAGACAACAACCTTAAGGGTCAAAGCAGAGGTCAGGGGACAATCAAATGCATTTCGAAAAGAGAGGTTTTCGCAGACTTCAATGGCAAATTGTAGTTTTATGTAGTGTGGAGTTCTCTTTTGTTAAAGTTGATTCCGAGATCAGTTATTGTGGATTTGAGATCAACGTTCATTTACTTCCAGATCTGGTAATCATTCTTTCTCTTTTTTTATTTGAAATCCATTTGCTTTATGATTGTAAACCTTATTACTAGAGCTGATTATGTAAAATATAGTTTGCTTTCTTTAAATTCCGTAGCATTACGATGATTCTGAATTTTGGATTTACTTAGAGCATATCCAATGGTTAGAACCCATGATGGGTTCTAATAATTAATGTAATTGTTAATTTTGTAATTTGTGTAGTTTAGAACCTTTGCTAATGTAATTAAATTTTTCATAGTTCAATGGGAGAACTCTTTTGAAGTTCTTAAAAAAATCTTTTATTTTAGAAGTTGAATTATTAAATTTAAATTTTACAAAACTTATACATTATTGGATTTTATAAAATTTAAACAAATACGACATAAAAACATATTGTTGGCCACCCCAAGTGTCTTCTTCTGTCACATGTTTTCTTATTGTCTTCCACCTACAAAAAGAAACTGATAAGAGACAATACACACAATAAAAACAAGGAGAAAAATCATATGAACAAACAAATATAATAAATGGACGAGCTTCTTATTAATTTAATGCAAATAGAAAGCCACTAAGATGGAATTGCATAAGATTAATTATGTGTAACAAATCACATCATATGTGCTTAAACAATAGAACATGCATCATTTGTATTTACAGTAAGGTTTAAAAGAACATGAGATTAGAGAGAAATCAATAGTTAGAGAGCAATCCGAGATTAGAGGATATACAAACTGAGGGAGGTTTGATTAGAGGATATACAAACCGAGATTAAAGAGAAACCGAGATTGATTTAAAGGTACTTAAAAGTATGAAATATAAAATGTTGCAACCAAAAATAAACAAATCAAAACAGCAGAATATATATATAAAGAAAAAGAAGAAACAACAATAATTTTCTCTCTAGTTTAATCCATTTTGAAACTGATTGTTGATCTTCAACAACAATTTTCTGGTTGTCATTCTTTGACTTTGGTGTCTAAATGTCTGCCATAGAAGATTCAGAAAAATCTTCAACATTTGTAAGCTGCAAAGGTTGCATAAGGAATTTTTTCTAAGTAAGAAAGAATCATAATTAATCATAATTTAAATTGAATTATTTTAATTTAATGTATAAAGGTATATAAAGAGTGTAATACCTCAGAGGAATTTTCAAGCCACTCATCGATAATTTCTTCATCATCCCAATAACAGTCCACAACAAATGGTGAATTCCCATACTCAATATAGTCGCCCTTGAGTGTGACCTTAAAAAGAACTCACTTCCCGACAATGGAATCAAGCAACTCAGGATAAACTGGAATGTGATCAAGATGAAAATAATACAAACATTTATTAAAATACTAAAATCAAAATTAAATGAATGTGAAATATATAATATTACTCGTCGTATTACCGCATCAAATGATCGACAGATTTTCCAAGGAAATTTTCAGCATTTGATCGAATATCAAAAAAGTCGTCTGATCAATATCGTCATGTACAAGAACAACCAAATAATATCTAAATACATAACAATATATTACATTTACATTGAAAATGTAGTCTTCTTAATTTATAATGCTATAAATTCAAACAAAATATTTAATAGATACTTCGGGTAAACCAGATTAACATTGCCACACGTCTTACAATTGTACTTCTATTGAGTCCCATCATCGTCCGAAAATTCACCATATTCATGAACTTTAAGGTTGCCGCTTTTGCATTCGCAATGATGCCAATTTTTGAAATAATCAATTCCTTTGATGGTAACAGAACAAAACAGTTTTTCCAAATTACATGTAAAATATATTGTTTGATATGGTTATATAAGAAAAAAAGATTGAAAATGTTTTTAAAGAAAAAAGCATTCATCAATAAGCTTATGGATGATGATTCTAAAATACCGGTTGAAGTCTTCCAAGGATTCTTAGAAAAACACTCGTTCTGGACATCTAAAGAATTACCATATGATATCTGGTTGAAATACCTTGTTTAATCATTTGATGATTACTGTGCAAACTATATTTTTAAAATTATAAGAAATCAGCACTTATTACTTATTATTTTATGATTATTCGTGAATCAAAAGTCTTCTTAAAATGAAAGGTATTCTAAAATGATCATCGTTTAATAGTATGATACCTATTTTTGAAATTCCCAGCATGTTCAGTAGTAAGATCAAACAATATTTTTGTGGCACTGAAAGCATTAGAAATGCTTATCTCGCGTATAAAACACCGATAACACATTAGACATTTGAATTTAATATATAAATCAACAGTGGGAGTCAACCGAAGTACAATTGTAGAAATTCAGTCAAATTTTTAAAGTAGGAGTAAATGGTATACCTTTGTAGGATTTCACAGACATAAAACGCATGACACATACCACAACTGAATCCATCTTCTTGGTGTAAGTTTTGCATGTCCCCCCCTCCCCCCCATAAAGTACACTTAAGTGTAACCTTATTGGAGATCATTTTTTATAAGATGCTATATCATTGATTAGAATATATGAATATAGACACTATTTACTTTTTGTCGCGCAAAATCAGTTGTAGTTTGGAAGAATTATTTGACTTCTCTTTTGTCTTCATTTCTTCAACGTTACCTACTTCAATGAATTGGTCACTGGCATCTATTTGTTACAAACATGAATGATTACGCAAACTGTAAAATTATGTGAAAAGCAAGATTTTTTTTTGTAGTACTAAATAGGTAAGAATATAAAAAAAAATTGTTAGCTATCAATACGTTTCTTTCGTATTTTCTGTCTAATATGTCACCAAAATCAGTGAAATACTTATCCGATACATCATCAGGAAAATCTATCAACGCTTTGGTCCTAGTTGTCCTTATGACAGCCAGTTTGTAAGGAAAAGAACTTGTCCTGAATCACCACCGTATTCTTTCAGACTTGATGCATTTATATATAACGCTTGACCTTCGTTTAGAAGATGTTTATGTTTCTGAACCAGATCATTTTCTATAGAAGCGTGCAATCTGGTACCTTGTTTTTATTTTAAAATATGCAAGTGTAGTTTAATAAGATGTGATTGAATTTGATTTTAGTATTATTAAAGTAATAGATATTGGAATAATAAATTTACAGATGAATCGATAAGGACTAACTCAATAAAATTTCCGGCTCTAGAGTTGTACAAAGGCCATTTGTTGATGATCTTCACACGAAACTTATGAGTCTCACTGGATGCTTCTAATAGATTGACCGGAACGTAGGCCAGAACATTTCTTACGAATATTGACATTTTGAAGGATAAGATAGATTAGAACTATTTGGTTGTAAATTAGAAGAAGTATATATAAGTATTAGACAGGTTAGCGTAAGAGACTGAAGAATATACCCAAGTATCTCGTAGTTTCCTATTTAAATAATTAATAATAAATATATTATCTGAACTAACATAATATGATCTATAGTTAAACGATTGGCGAAACGAATTATGGTATATACCTTCCACTGTTCTTTTTCGGAAACAATATTAAAATAAATTTTCAAATTATACGTGGTTATCAATCTACCAAATTTTAAAATTTTGAAAATATTGAAACAGCATTATATCGTCTTTCATACGTTTGGCTAGAAACATAAACCCTAAAATTGCAGTATCACTATATGGAATACAAACCTTCTAAACCCTAAAATTATATAAACTCGAAACATAATCCATAAATCAAAGAACATGTAACTTGCAAACTGGGGTTGCATAATTTTAATTTTTTTTGTAAGAAACTATATCATATGTGCTTAAACAATACAACACATGTCATTTGTATATACAAAAATAGTTAACCAATCAAATTATAAGGATTTTATGTAAGCGTGTTTTCAAATAATAGTATGATGTGAAGAGAGTTTATGAAATTCTTTACATACAAAATGAATTTAACAACCAGACCACTCCAGTTTCGAATGAATCATGCAATTTCATCTTTTCATCATTAGCAAGTGTCAGTTCATATCATGTATAAAAGCAATTATAACAGTTAAAAAAAGATTAGTAGTTTAGTTATTTAATGATTTTTTACTTTTTTAAACCGATAAAAATATTAAATTTCTATCACATAATTATATGTTTCTTTTGAGTATATTAAGAATTTCTTTAAAAAATTTAAATAAGAACTTTTAGTCTTATTTTTCCTAATTTCATTACTTTGTTTTTTTAATACTTACTATTTTTCCTAATACTTACTTTTGGAGTTGTTCTAAAAACACCATTAACAATAGTATTTTTAGGAGTTTCTGACAATTAAAATAAAAATAAATAGTGATAGACAATCCTTTCTCAAGGTACTCCAAAAGCAACAATAAATATTTTTTTACAAGTATAAATCATTTACTAGTTATGTTGTTAAAAACTTATTACAATTTAATTATAAAAATAATCATTTTTATTTTAGTATTGTTGAGAAATGCACACCATCTCTCTTTGTTTTTGATGCTCTAAGATCTTGATATTCATTACGAATAACTAATTTCAATAGCTTGTTAACTTTTTCTTAGTCTTTTGGTATCAGAGCTATTGTTTTAAGAGATCCCTTTTTAATTCTTAAAAAATTTATCGTCCAAAATATTATTAATTATACAGAAATATGAATTTTTTTAAGGGAAATTGCACTTGATATAGAAAAAAAAAAGATTATTTAGCTGCTTGGAAATGTACTGTTCGTATTTCCAACATCCTAAGAAATACCATATAACGTACATGCAAGAAATCTGACACGCCTATGCTACAGTTACCCTAAACCACCTAGCTTTCGCCATAATAATTAACCTATAAGAGTCTACATCACACAATCGAATATACATTCGCCTGCAAAAAATCGAAGAACATCATTATTAGCGCTCCAATGTTCTAAATTCTTGTTAATTCTTTTTCTTGGAGGAGTCTACGAAGGGAGATTTCTGGTGATTCACCGGATGCTGATTCTAGCAAAGATGGTTTTGCACGGCTCATTAATTGTCCAGATGAACCGGAAGAATCAGAGATCCATCCAAATCCAGATATGATGTTTGCTGTTGGGAAGGAACCTGTAGGTGTTCGTGTTCTTACGTATCAATCATCTAGTGCTTTAACACATATTTTTAATGCGTTGGACGAGGAGGAAGTAGATATAATTTGGGCATCCTCTTTTGGGAATCTGGTAGAGATTGCAGATAAACCGGTATTTTCCGATAGATGTGCTCGATATATGTTATTATGGCAGCTGAAAACCAAGAAGAAACACGACACATGGTTCTGATTTGCTGGTAAACCGGTTAGGTTTTCACTACGAGAATTTGCGATTGTGACGGGAAAACCATGTGGTAAATTTCCCAAAAATTCGAAGATGAAGCTACAGGAAACACTTACTGAGCAACCTTATCAGCCTTCCTTATTTAGAAAAATCGAGGTTGTCTTCTATTATCATGATGATATATCGCAAAACCGTTAAGGAAAGAGAAATTCGTATCAAATATGCTTGCTTGGCTGCTCAAATCTGTTCTTCTTCCAAAAAGCCTTAAAATGAAGATTTCTAGAGATCACGCTGAAGTTATCAAAAGAAGCATTTTTTGCTTATCCTTGGGAGAGAGTAGATTTTGATATCCTAATGGTTAGTATCAACGAGAGAGATAAGATAGCTATGTCCCGAGACACGATTGCCATTCAAGGATTTGCTCTTGCATTACAACTTGTTATGGTTGAAGCCGTTCCAGCACTGACCAAGGTAGTGCAAGATTTGTGTTCCTCCTCGGAATCAGATAGTGATGATATTGATGGAAATGGGCGTGATATTTTTGTCAAAAAACAGAGTTTGAATCCCGCACACGGCCGCAATGTAGACAAGAGAAATGATGTAAGTGATTTTTTCTGATTAACTAATTCTAGTTTGTTATATATAGATGTTATAACATGGATACAGACACTTGAATGTTATGTGGGTTTACTTATATGAACATAACTTAGCATGTTTTGTTATATTGGCTGGCTTTTGACATATTGTATATGTTTAAGTTAATGTTGGTAGTATCTTAGTTGAAGATCTGCTCCGACCAATTGGTGAGGCAACGCAAATTGGTTAAACGAAGAGGATAATTTAGAGCGGAGAGCATGTTATTGCGCATCACGCGTAATTATCAATTCACCATTTACTCTTTTCGTGGTGGGGTTAGAAATTGATATACCATGAATTTGATCCACTTTTAGTCATGGTATATTAGTATTTTAGGATATATTCTATTCTTTCGTGGGTCTATATTGCATATTTATAGGTTCATGAGCTAATGGAAGAAAGATGATGATTTTGGAGCATTTTGGAGCATTTTAGAGTTTACACCCGAGAAGGACCGTATCGACCACCCGAGGTCGACAAGGAGAGACGCACGTCGGTCGATGCACACTCAGTGCTATCGATCGACACTTAACCGCAGAAGCCCAGATTTGGTCACAGCCGACTTGAAACCCAAGACACCATCTATTTACCATGATGCCCCTGACGTGCTTTAACCTAATTATTCTAGTATTTAAGTCTTACCTATGTGTTTTGGAACATACACGGTTTTTACAATAGCTTTAGTTTCATAGTTTTTGGTGAGAGAGAGAGAGTTGTCAAATTGAGAGCGTTCTTGAACACCATTTATTTATCTATTTTTTTGTGAAGCTTTTTATGATTATGTTCATGTTTTGCTTGGCTATGTCTGAATAAACATCTTTGTTAGATTTAGGGTTCAAATAGGTATGAGGGATTAGCCCGAAATATGATTACCTGAGCATGCGACATTCATCTTAGAAGATCATGCATAATGCTTGTGTAGGAGTAGCTAACCTACACATGAATACAAAGATATGAATCCTTGGATCTATATCTTTTCTGAGCCAGCAATTCACTTGGAACAAGCGACAGCTGACTGGGTGATTGCTTGGTGAACTGTATTCAACCTACGCGCAATAAAGCTTACAAGTAGCGCATCGATCGATACTCCTATAGAGTAATCAATCGATAGACGCGGGGCACATATCAATCGATACATGCGACAGCAAGTCGATCGATACATGCGACAGCAAATCGATCGATGCCCTAATCTATGACTCGCCAAAGGGGTGTTTCATCGGTTCTAGTAATAGATGGCCACAACGACAGTTGGGCTATTGTTTAGTTGGGTTCTTTAATATCATGCAAGCATCTCATATAGGAAATCATACTTCTATAATCATGATAACCTAAATAGAAACCTTAGATATAACTCTTTAAATCATACTAGTTAAAACCCCAAACCAATCATCTTGAGTAATTATCCTGCTCAAACCAGTTTTCTTGTTACTTTTATTTATAGTAATTAATAATTTCCAGTGTATCTTAGTTAAGATAAGATCTATTGATTCCTCAGCTCCCTGTGGATTTGATCCCTAAGTACTACAATTGACCTCTTTTGATGAGAGTAATATTGTTATAGGGTAATTTGAGCATGTATCAAATTTGGCACCGTTGCCGGGGAGCTTTGATCGTCATTAGATTTTATCTAAGTCTAGGTCTTACTTTTTGTTACTTTTTAATTCACTGAATTTTTTTTCTTTCTTTTATTTTCAGGTGCATGCCCAACATAACCACAAGCAAGGAAAAGAAGGAATAATTGTCTGCTGACCCCGCTGCTTTGGAACGTTCAATCCGCAAACAGATTCATTCCGCATCGATCGACACACCTACCTGTGAATCTATCGATTTTCCTCACCAACCGTCTACCTAGTTTCAGACACCGCCGACCGATACCGGTTCACTGACATCGATCGATCTCACTCTGATGTCGATCGATACTATTCCATCCACACCGGCTGATACATTACAGTACTCGTCGACTCACATCTTTCATCCGACATCAACCGATACCGCATCTCGCATATCTATCGATACTGAGAACATGGTCGCGACTTTGATACTCCGAGAAAACGAACATGGAAACCTGCGTGATCAAGATGGTCACCTGCGTAATGCAGCAGGTCAAAAGATTAATGATCAGGGGGCTGCAATCCCTGATCTAGAAGCTGAAGCTGCTGCAACTGCTGCTCAAGTTGCAGAAGAGGCCACCAAAAACATATCACTGGCTGACTACAACCGTCCAGATCAATACTACGCCAACAGATCTGCAATCCGTCCTCTAGAGATTCAGAGGACTGATTTTGAGGTGAAGCCTATCTACTACACACTTGTAGGACAAATACCCTACAGTGGAGCACCTAATGAGCATCCTGTGGACCATCTATAGAGGTAAGATGATCTCATATCAGTTGTCAAAGCCAATGGAGTACCAGCTGATTATCTACTTTGCAAGCTTTTCAAGCACTCTCTTATTGGAGAAGCTTTGCAATGGCTTAAGAATGATTTCTTACATCCTGGAATGACATCAAGAATGATTTCTTTATCAACTTCTTTGATGAGGCACTCACAGAAGACTTGAGAACTAAAATTGTTACCTTTATGCAGAAGCCTGCAGAACCTTTCAGATGCTGTTGGGTCCGTTTCAAAACCTATAAGAGAGACTGTCCATACTATGGATTCAACCAAGTGCAGCTACTTAGCACTTTCTTCAGAGGATTAGATATGGTCTACCAGACAGCCCTAGATACAACTAGTGAAGGAAACTTCAACACCATGAATCCAGAAGAGGCTGTGAGACTTATTGAGAACTTGGCAACTAGCAACAGTACCAAGAACACATATTATGAGAGGAGAAAAGCGGCCAATGTCTTAGGAAATGAGCAGTTGGACAATGTTAACAAGATACTAAAAAGCAAGTTAATTTTGTTGAAGATGTAGAAGCTGTAGAGACTGATGAGGAAGATGATGGGAACTACATAGGAGGATTCCAGAGATATGGGAATCATAATCAGAACATGAACTTCTATGGCAACAGTCAGAGGAGTAATTTCAACCAGAATTCACAGTACCAGAAGCCCTTCAGCAATAACAACTACAATAGCAACAGGAACCTCACCAATTCGTTCTACCAGAATCCACCACCACCTACTCAAGAGAGCAAGATTAGAGCCATGATTGACTCAGTTCTAGAGGGTCAACAGAAGCTCAAGTGGATTTCAATGGGAAGATAGATGCTGTGTACAATAGCTTAACCTCAAAGTTTGATACTTTGAGCACTCTTGTGAAAAAATTGGAGATACAGATGGTTCAAACTTCTGAAGCAATCAAGAGGCAATAAGCTTTCATCAAAGCAAGAGAGGAAGATCTCATCAGACACCACATCAATGCTATTGTGGTGGATGATTTTTGAGAAGTGGATGAACATGGGAACCCCCATAAAAAGGTTGTTGGAGCCGGCGATGCAATGAATATCGACACCCATCGATCGATAGAAGATGAACATGATCGATCGACATGGGAAGAAGACTATCGTTCGATGTTCAAGATACGAAATCGATTCACAGAGTCCACAAGATTTACGGCTACGAGCAAACCAGTCCGGATAATTACACATGAAAAGTTTGCAGAGAAACACCTGAACCCACTCCACCCTTTCGCCGATCGATCCGAAGAGGAAGAAATCGATCCCCCTACTGCTACTTCCTTCGATCGACATGACATTACTGTCATCGATTGATGCGAACTTCCTAAACCACGAGTGCAACTACCTAAGATCGATATGACCATGATCGATGCACTCAAGCCGCGACCTAAACCTTCAGATAACCAATCAGAAGAGGTTGAGGATACATCAGAGCCTATGGAGATAGAAAAGAAAAATGCGAGCAGAACCTTAAGAAAAGAGAAAGAGAAGGTTCCCAAGCACCTTAAAAGAGAGGCTAACTTAAAAGAATTGGAGAACTTCAAGAAGAGAGTCTTGAAGATCCCAATAGACAGACCCTTTAAAGAAGCTTACTTCACACAAAGATTGTGGATGTTCTTCAGATAGACGAGAGTTACAGAGGCTGACATTGAGAAGATGTTCAACCAAGTCAGAGATGACCTGAAGAATAAGATTACCTTGAAAAAGAAGAGTGATCCTGGAGAATTCATTATCCCATGCCGTATCAAGGGCATCGAATTCACATGTGCACTATGTGATACAGGAGCATCAACCAGCATAATACCAAAGGTTATAGAAGATCATCTAGGTCTGAAGGTAGAACCTACAAAGGAGTTCTTTTGCTTTGTAGATTGTTCAAGGAAGAGTTCATTGAGAATCACCAAAGATCTTGAGGTACAGATTGGCAATGCCCTAGTTTCAGTTGACTTCCATGTCCTAGACATAAAGTTAAATCGGAATTCTTCTCTATTACTTGGAAGAGGATTTTTAGCCACTGTTGGAGCTGTTTGTGATTTGCAAACAAACAAGATGTGCTTGACACTGATCAACCCGAAGATTTACTATGATCCAGTAAAGATTGTCAAGCCACAGACGTCCTGTAACCAGCCTCTAGATGAAGCTAAACTCGTAGCACATTGCTACTGTGAAGTCGAGTACGAAACAGAGTACTCGGAATCGATCGACAGTCACACAGAGTCATCGATCGACACTGCTAACTAGCCATCGATTGACCAGTCAGTCGTTATATCGATCGATTTAGGCGACAATTTTCACTCCACATCTATTGATAGTACACTTATGTACGAAGTTGATCACTTTTCCGGTGATTATTCAGTTGGGAGTTGGGAACCAGACTACTACGTGCCTACGTGCGCAGTGGAGACACATGAAGAGGATCATGATGAGAAATACATAAGGAAAAAAGAAGAAGAGTATGATGAGGATTACAATTGGAACATCTCATACAAATACAACCAAGATGTGTATCACCCTACAGTGGATGCAGGGGATGATGAGTATGATGAAGATTACTGGAAAGAAAGAGAGATTGAATACTCTTTCCTTCGCAGAGATGAAGTACCCACCCGATATGTTTCCCACCCTTTCATCCAACCACAACACGCAGACACCTACCAGGAAGGCACCAGTCAGAAACCGATCCTGAGATCAGACAATTGGATATCGAATGACACATCTCGTTTTGCATCGATCGATACGAAAGTTTCTACAGAGCACGTTGGATTGCCAGCACACTGCTATCCCATCTTTGCCCTAGAAGCTACTACACCTTCCCAACATGAGGAAGAACATTAAGAGAGCCATAAGGAAGCACCAGCTACAGATCTACACGGAGTTCTCACCAGATATGGATCTCCATCACCTGGAACCATGCTACCCGAATTGAGGGACGCCCCACCGTCAGCATCGATCGATATCAGTCCAAGTCGAGGAAAACATGAGGAAAAATCGATCGACACACCTACAAGTGAATCGATCGATACTAGTCCAACCAACATGAAGAAAATTGGAAATTTCAAAAATGGAAATTCCAAATTTGGAAAAGTTGGAGATATAGAGCACTATAAAAGAAACCACGGGGTAGAAGTTAATTCTCAAGATGCATCAGCCACTTTCCAAACCTCAAGCTAATGGAGAAGCATTCAGTTGCAGACTTCCCCATCAGCTACACAACACGAAATCGATCGACGAGCATTCATCAGCATTGATCGATACTCAACCCTTACCATCTGACTTTAATCCTAATGCTAAGTTAGATAATGACTATCTAACAACTGATAAACTTGGTAATTTCAGGGACACAGAAAGCCAAAGAAGGAGCTGAAAAGAAGCCAATGACAGCTACATCAAATCCTTACAGTAGAGAGGTGATAGATGAAATACTCACAATGGCTCACATCACACAAATTGATTCCCTCAATGATTTCAAGTGGAGGATCGATAGTGTCTACCATCCGCTCAATGACAAGATCACATGGCTAACAGCAAACATGGAGTTCCTTGCAGATAACATCGGATTCATTGTTAAGAATCAGATAAGAGAAACTCAAGCAAGTAATTCTATGCCCTCAACATCGACCGACTACAGATGCATACCGTAGACCGATGATGACCTTCCAAAATCGATCGACAGAAGCTTCGAGCAACTCGATTCTCAAAATCAGACATCTCCATCGATCGATACGCCTACTCGTATATCGATCCCTCTTTTGCAAGAGTTCACCAAGCAATACAATTAATCGATTGATAGCATCAAAGATTTACCGATCGACGAGCGACAACAAGCACTCTTCAGAGCTTTGAAAAGGGAGATCAAGAAAATATTCAGATTAGGCAACCAATGGGAAGGAGAAAGCCTACAAAAGCAACTTGATGTATTCTATAGCAGCATTAACGAAAACATGGATTGGATAAGCAAGAGAGGGGAGCTTATGCAAAAAGAATTGGATTTGCTACGCCATAAGCAGAAGACATTGGGATCGATCGATAGTAACTCTAGTAAATCGATCGACAGACGCTTTATGAGATTGGAAGACAAGTTATATTCTTTTGAAGAAACACTTGGGTCATTCCTACTAACCAATGAGCGATGACATGGATGCACTATCCAAGTGAATGGATGCTTTGCAACAAGAGATGAAGACGATTCAGAAGAAACTCAATTCACAACATAAGACACCTCCACCAATATATACCCCTAAACCTATATCAGTCGTCTACCCACAAGCACCAGCCGATGAACAGACATAATCGATCGACGTCAGGGATGTTGCATCGATCGATTGCTACACCAATCATGACGGATGGAATTCAGAATTCCACTACAAGCCCAAGTATGGAGCAAGAGAACATGACACCCACATGGGACATAATAGAACCTGGTCAGATACATCAGAAGATCCAGCAACTCAAAGAAGAAAAGCTACATACACTCAGGAGAAAGTTGACAAGATGATCTCTGAGTTATAGACAGCCTTAGAGTATGCAGAAGAAGAGTACGCCAGGAAGTTTGATGCTGTCTATGAGTCATTCAATGATAACTTCGACACTCTGTACCCCCGAACAGAAAGATTGGTTAAAGATATCAAAGAAATTCGGAGACAACTTGCAACTCAACCTTCAACATGGAAATCAACCGGCATGCCAACTCATGTGTCGCCCGATATTGACAACCCGATACCGATTGATTATGCGACAGTTGCATCGATCGATGCTGCAGCACCATCAATCCATCAGGAACCTACTATGGATGCGCTACATTCAATGCAAGAAGAACTGGCCGAGATGTCAGGATACTTTTCTTCCAAGCTTGGAAACCATCACTTCCGCATTGAAAACTTTGAGAGGAGACTTCAACTGCTAATAGATGACTTAGCAGATATGCACCAGAGATGGACTAGATCAGATGACGCCACAAGAAGCCTCACTGCAACTCGGTCCACAGAAGAAGGAGATTTTTTCCCACCAGCAAACAACTCTCCTACCACAACTAAGTCATTCAACCTCCAACGTCAAGCTAAATGACTATAACAAAACGCTGAATGAGAGGCAACCTACTATTAGGTATTTTTATTATTATTATCTATGTTTACTACTTAATTTCGTCTTTATTTTATGCAGGTCTAAAAAAAAATCCAAGTAGACGTTTACCTTCTCTATCGACCGACGCGACCAAGTCGACATCATTACATCCGCCACGATCGACATTCTTTCATCAACATCGATTGATATGGTATCGGTCAGGTATAACGTTCTAACTTGTTCAATTCATTACTTTTAATCATGGTTTTTATAAACTCCGACTTTTTTACACTGGGGACAGTGTAATTTAAGTATGAGGGGATTACTAATTATTATCTATTATTTTGAGTTTTTATAAAGAAAAAATCAAAAAGTTTTTATTGAGTCAAGAAAGGGACAATGATCTTATTGATATTTAGCTTATCATTTTCTAGACAATTTTTAGATTTACTGATTACATAAGTGTTAGAGATACTAAAGTGGATCAACATGTCTACTATGTTTGCACTTACTGAGAATGTTTGAAAGAACCAAAGCTGACCTCCAACCTAATACTGACATCACCTGCTTGTCTTGGAGCTTGGTATACATGGGATAGGATTCTTCAAACAAGTCTGGAAGGTAAAGCCTTGTATATTTACATCTTTCTCTCTCAATTTTGAAATCTTAGGATAGTTTAGAATAGAGTATATAAAAAAAAAAGAAAAAGAAAAAGAAAAAAAGAGAAAAAAAAAGAAGAAAGTTATTTATTTAGATTTTATTATTAGGAAAAGAATTCGAACATGACTTGGTGGCAACAACCATTAAAGCTTGATTCACAAGAATTCTATAGGTAAAAGATTTGAACATGACTTGGTGGCTACAACCATTAACGCTTGCTTCATATAAATCCTAGGATATAGGTCAAAAGGAATTGAACATGATTTGGTGGCTAAAACCATTAAAGCTTGATTCATGGAACTCTGTCGAATCTTGGTCAATAAAATTGACTAAGAGAGAAATAAGAAGAGAGAAAGAATAGTAACTACTGTTTACATGCAGATCCAGATACTTGTTTGAACATCCTTGCATTTTGTGATTGATACTCCCAAGGTAAAGCCTACACTTTTATTTTATGCAAGAATTAAGGTTAGTAGAGGGAATTTACATGATTGGTTAAGTTGCTGACTAGGAGAATTTAGTTGCTAGACTAGGAATTTGTATAGTGCACTCTTGTGATTAGAATGTCTATGATATGGATTGCACTACTATAAATATATGACTAAGAATGATAGACATATTTAGTCCCTGTTGTTTTCAAACATTTTCCAAGACTACCAGTTGTTTTTGCTTGAGAACAAGCAAAAAGTTAAGTCTGGGAGAGTTGATATACCATGAATTTGACCCACTTTTAGTCATGGTATATTAGTATTCTAGGATATATTCTATCAATTATTGGGTCTATATTGCATATTTATAGGTTCAGGATTATTGGAAGAAATATGATGATTTTGGAGCATTTTGGATATTTTAGAGTTTACATCCGAGAAGGACCTATCGACCACCCGAGGTCAACAAGGAGAGACGCGCGTCGATCGATGCACACTCAGTGCTATCGATTGACACTTAACCGCAGAAGCCCGGATTTGGTCACAGCCGACTTAAAACCCAAGACACCATCTATTTACCATAATGCCTCCGACGTGCTTTAACCTAATTATTCTAGTATTTAAGTCTTGCCTATGTGTTTTGGAACAGACACGGTTTTTACAATAGCTTTAGTTTCATAGTTTTTGGTGAGAGAGAGAGTTGTCAAATTGAGAGCGTTCTTGAACACCATTTATTTATCTATTTATTTTGTGAAGCCTTTTATGATTATGTTGATGTTTTGCTTGGATATGTCTGAGTAAACATCGTTGTTAGATTTAGGGTTCAATAGGTATGAGGGATTAGCCCAAAATATGATTACCTGAGCATGCGATATTCATCTTAGAAAATCATGCATAATGCTTATGTAGGAGTAGTTAACCTACACATGAATACAAAGATATGAATCCTTGGATCTAACTTCTCTGAGCCAGCAATTCACTTGGAACAAGCGACAGCTGACTGGGTGATTGCTTGGTGAACTGTATTCAACCTACGCGCAATAAAGCTTACTAGTAGTGTATTGATCGATACTCCTATGGAGAAATCAATCGATAGACGCGGGGCACATATCAATCAATACATGCGACAGCAAGTCGATCGATACATGCGACAGCAAGTCGATCGATACATGCGACAACAAGTCGATCGATGCCCTAATCTATGACTCGCCAAAGGGGTATTTCATCGGTTCTAGTAATATATGGTCACAACGACAGTTGGGCTATTGTTTAATCGGGTTCTTTAATATTATGCAGACATCTCATATAGGAAATCATACCTCTATAATCCTGATAACCTGAAAAGCAACTTTAGATCTAACTCTTTAAATCATACTAGTTAAAACCCCAAACCAATCATCTTGAGTAATTGTCATACTCAAACAAGTTTCCTTGTTATTTTTATTTACAGCAATTAATAATTTCCAGCCTAGCTTAGTTAAGATAAGATCTATGATTCCTCAGCTCCTTGTGGATTCGATCCCTAAGTACTACAATTGACCTCTTTTGATGAGAGTAATATTTCTATAGGGTAATTTGAGGAAGTATCAGAAATATCGATGTAGATCGTATGCGCGAGTTTGATAAATCAGCGGGAAAGTCAAAGAGAGGAAAGAAGATTAATTCTAATGCGGAAGACGTTTAGCCTGGTTGTATTGCTGCACTTTTTATTGAGAAAATCAAACCTCAGTTTGATCTCATAGAAAACAACGTTAAGGTCACATATTCTAGGGCAGCAGCCATCGAGGGGAATGTTGCCGACCTTGTTCAATCTTTGTTTGCTAAATATAAGGAAAAAATGATTACCAGTGTTAAGGAAATGGTTTCTGCTCTGTGTAAAGAGCACCTTGTTGTTCCAAAGAGGACAAGAACAATTCCAACTTCAGCTCCAAATGTAGTATATTTCCCGCCATCTCAAATGCAGCGAGTAGCACATGCAAATGCGTTGAAAATCCGAAAAGTTCTTCAAGGCATTAGTGAATACTCAACGCCGCCATGATCCTCTCGTATGAGCGAGGTATGCATTTCGTGTGTATAAATAGTACCAACCACTGTTGTCAATTATTTATGTATTGTCCTTCTATAATGTGTCTGATATGTAAAATATTTCAATCAGAACGCCGATGTCACCCCAACCAACAAAGACCATATTGATTCTGGATATTTTTGTGTGACATCGGTATCTCAGTCATGTGCACAATCAGCTAACAGCCAGAACCGTTCAAGGCAAAATTCTTTCCAACAAAGTTTGGTAAGCTAAAAACCTATGGTCTCACTTTTAAATCGACTAAGATTTCATCAGCTAAGTACAATGTTATAATCTTAATTTTTTTTATTGCAATGCCAAAGGAGGGTCATTAAAGGCAGTCACAAAATTTGGCGGATGAACCTTCTTTCTCGCTTGGTCTAACTCAGGACGATCAGATTATAGGGGAATAACCCATTTTGGAGAAAGAAGTTGGAGAAGGGGAACTCATGGTTGACATCAAGGTTTCTGACAACATCAAAGAAGGGCAATTATCACGGAAAAGTAAGAGTCAAAAGACGGTTCCAACGGATCTTGTAGAGGATTATCAATGTGGTCCTCATTTACTCTCTAGACGAAGGGAATCTTTGAGATGCATATTTTTAATACAAGATATATCTGAAATGAGAAAGAAGTATGCGAAACTCGTACCAAAACTGAAGGGAAATCTGTAAGTTTTTGGATTTTCTTTTATGACTACGCATAACTTGCTATGTTAAAATGTAACTAATGGAGATAATATGTTCTTCATCTGTTGTCTCACTGTGTTTAATGTCTCTGGATTAGCAGTATATGAAAGGGAAATTCTTCTCATGGTTGAGAGACCACGCATTTACTCTGCTAAGGTATGTTTGGATTAGATTGAGATTTACTTCTATTATATGGGTCCGGTTTTTCATTCATGATTCATATATCTTTGCAGGTTGTTGATATTCTTATTCGATTTTTACGTTCAGCGATCTCCCACCGCTTTCCTACCAATTGTCCATGAAGTGCTGAGTTTCTTGATACCAAATTAGTCTCAGCCATTATGAGAAACTTTCCCAGAAGATGGCTATGTATTCCCAAAAGGCCTGAGTGATATTTTCCCGAGTAAAGAAGGTCCAAAGCTACACCCAACAAGGTATTACTTTCCATTCAATGTTGCGAACAAACATTGGGTTGGTATTTGTTTTGACGCCGGTAATGGGCTCCTTACCATTCTGGATTGCAAGTTGGCGGCGAGCAAGGATGCTTCAGTGGAGAAAATTATAAATCCCTTCGTGCAAATGTTACCGTAGCTTGCTAGATTTGCAGGTCAGCTTATAGAAGCAGATCCCGTGATCCAGTGTTATGATGTTGCTAGGCCGAAATCTGTTGCTCAGACAAAAAATCCGAAAGACTCTTGTTTAATGGCTCTGCTGTTAATGGCGAATCATGCTATGTATGGACTCGAAGAATGTAAGTATATTACTAAAGAAATGCTTGAAGAAGAAGGGAAGGGGGCTGTAATATTGGCGTATGAATTCAAGCAGAAGTTGTAGATCATATTAATGTTGTTGTTTCTTTTACATTATGTTTGAAATGTTATTACATTGTGTGTATGGAGTTAGACTCTCATGGTTTGATTTGTTGGTGATCAGTTCAGTTATGACTTCTAATTTATTACGACTAGTGCTTTATATGCTTATATACATATATATATATATATATATATATATATATATATATATATATATATATATATATTAGCTTCTCATTCGACCTTGGCTTTGTTGTTAAATTTTTTGTTTCCAGTTATTATTGATTGTTTCTATATTGGGATTTCCGGCATAATAAAATAACAATTATCTTATGTTATCATGTATCCAGATATTTTGCCATTTATGAGAATTCGTCATTCTTTCCATTCAATAAGTAACATGGATTACATATACATGCTATATGACAGAACAAGTTAGTTTAATTAATAACCAACATAAAGTTATATATTAATGTTAAGGAATTGGACCACTCGACCTGCTGTTCTTACAAGATGCCAAAAAAAAAAAAAAAAAAAAGACATGTTGTTCTTACAAGTAAGTCACGCGTATTAAAAATGCATGACTTGTCATATCTTTTGGATATATCCAAATATTTGTCTCGGTTATATCATAATTAGAATATTGTCCGCATACCTATAGTAGAATAGGTAATTATTTATTTGTAATATTATTTGCATAATATAATTTTTTCATCTTATCTTTAAGTTGGTTTGTTTACTTTGGCTATAAATACCCATACCTCTCAATATGTAATCGTCACTTCACAGAAGGTTATAAGCATAGGCAGTTTTTAACGAACAAGGTTCAACATATTAGTTAACTATAAAGTTTCTAAAAGTTATATCCATTCTCATTCATCTCATATTTTTCACATTGCAACCACTTTATGTCTACGTTTTTTTCACGGGGCGTGGCATCTTCACGACGATGGGCATTGGACATTCGAGAGGAAACAAAGTTATCTAGGGTATACGATTATGGTTAAGCCGACAGTCTCTGTCGAAGATTTGGAGACACTGATTCGCGATCGCTATCAATTAAAACATCAGACACCCATGGTGATGTCCTACCACCCACCTGAGTGGATGCTTGAACCTGATGGAACTCGAACACACCCTATTACACTTAGGACTAGTTCCCAAGTAGAAACAATGATTCATATTGGTTCTTAGTTCGCGGAATTGACGCTATGCGTTTCATCCGGTCCTAAAGATGTTGTTCATTATTCTGTGTTGGAGGTGGAACTTTTGTATTTAATGGTTAGTTATAAATTTGTGTAAGTTATTACTCAGTACATAATTTTGGCATATCTAAGTTTTAATTTGATTGTGTGGTAGGTCTATCTGACAAAGAACTTTTTGCAAGCAAGAAGGTTCTTGAAGAAATATTTAATGAGCAAGAACTGGTTGTGATGTATAGGGCTAATCTTGAAATTGAAAAGTCTAAAAACGAGCAAAGAGAGATGGGTGGGTCTTCAAGTGTGTCGTCTCCTCCTATAGACGAAGAAGGTTTGGTCGTATTTTTATTTATGGAATATATTAATATTTTTAATTTATTTAATGATAAGTTAGATTTGATTTTGTCTAGCTCCTGCCTCTTCTCCAAGTGAATCCCAAGACTAAAAGAATCGGGTTAAACGTCTATGCCTGAAGTATCCAAGAATAAGGGTGTGATGCCGTTCACATAGCTGAAGTTGTCAACCAGTTGTGGTTTGTTTTTTAAATAAATGAAGTGTGTGTTTCTCTTAATTTGATGGTCTTTTCTCGTCTAAATTTTAATTTGTTTGTGTTATTTGTTTTTGTTTGTATGTGGTTTTCGTATTGCCTATCTATGTTTAATATAAACAATTATTTAAGTTCTGTTTATACTGTAAACGGTCTAAACTTCTGGATTTTATCAAATTTCTTGCTACTGTTTTGATAACCGGCTATAGATTTTTGTGACTTTAGCTTCTTATAGGCAGTACCATTATTTATTTATAGCAATTAGATATCATGTTATATTTTACGGATGTATGAAATATATTTAGCTGATTGATATTGTTACGATGCTACCAGTTTCTCATGCAACACATGTTATGGTCGTCATATCAGCTTCTGTAAAATATAAGTGATCAAGCAACAGAATACGAAATTGGCTTCTTATTTATTTCACAATCTCGGGAACTAGTATAAACCTGCCTCAACCCTAACATGGATTACATTATTTTACAATCACATGATTTACTTTATTATGTCAATGACATACCACCAATCTTATCAAACACCTTCTTCATTCGAAAAGAGCCAAATTCGACTTTGTTCCATTTCTTTTTATATAGCAACTTTGCATGTTGCTTTATTGTGTTCACTGCCCTTACAACGGCTACAAGCATGCCTTTTTCTTGAAGTTTTCATCTGCCAACATAAAAAATGTTGTTAAAGGTTAATCAACCATTAAAGTTTAATTATTCAGCAAGTGCTTACCCTTATTTTTCCTGTGGACAATATCTTGCTTTTCCGAGGTCTACCTGGTGGGCGTCTACTTGCGGGTGAGAATATATCCACTACTTTTCCCTCACCTTCTATAGTAAGTCCACTAGTTTTCACATCGGTGTTAATGAGACATATATTTTTGGCATATGCAGATGCAAGAGTTTCCACAGTGTAAAATTCAGAGACGAGAGCTTCAATACTTGTTTTTTTTATTGCTGCAGCGATTGCATGGGGGCAAAGGTATGAGGAGCGACTGGAATGAGAAAAATCTGCAAAATTTTGTGGATAGGTTGACGTGGTATGACAAACCATGATTTTCTTTGACATCTTACTCAGCATCGTTAATCCGGCTTACAAGCATTTCACCTCACTTCAAAATTTTCTTCAATTATTTCCTTAACCCATGGAGTCAACCGTCCATTTCCAAAATGTGTGAAATTACGCCTCTCTGCATACCAGTTCATCAGTTTGTATCTGATATACTCGAGCAAATGCATAATCGGATACTCCCTTGGTTCTCGAAGAACAGAATTCCATGTTTCAGCAACATTGCTGGTCATTATGTTGAAGCGATTTCCTGAAAAATGAGCACGAGCCCAGTGCTCGAAACCAATTCCTACAAGGTATTCAGCATAAGAAGAATTTATTTTCTTTATTTTATTGTATGCACTGTTAAATTCACTAAGTTGAAACGCCCGTGCTGCCTTTCCCACCAAGTAACCAAGATGTTTGCTCTTCAAATAAGTCATAATGTTGCGTTTGAGATGTAAAATGCATGCACAATGTTTAGCTGCCGGGTAGACCTAAATGTATAATGAAATTTACATTATTGTCATTACATGTTGTATTTTATTTAATTGACAATCCAAAAGGTAATTATATATGGAATCATATTAAGCAATGCTTTTTACAACTTAAATATATTTACATAACTATATTGTACAGAAATTGATACCTTTCCAATTGCATTGTGTATGGAAGAGTGTCTGTCTGAAACAAAAACAACCATGTTCCCAACTAGTGTGACAATTTTAGTTTGGAAAATTTAAGTAATCAAAAATTTGTTTCAGGTTATTAGTTGTGAAAAATGTGTATGTAAATTTAAGTAATCAAAACAATATATATTATTGGACCACAGTATGTAAATGTACGTTATACTATTCTTATGGTTAGAACTGATGACATTTATAACGTTCCTAGTGCTCTATGGAGAACCGATGACAATCAAGGAGCTGCAAAGTGCACTACCTAATTTTCAAGAAGCAGCTATGATTCACCAATCACCCCCTTTGGAAGTGCAACCACTTACAATATGGAGAGACACAGCTCAGGAAGAGGTATGTTTCCCAGGTACCACACCCTACCGAGGGCGTTATAAGTTTACTATTTGCTCCTAATAGAAGGGTCTCTGCCCCATAACCAGCAACAATAATAATTATCGACGATGGTGATGACGACGGTTCGACCACTGGGTCTTTCAACGGCATAAATGCGAATGACTACATGACGAGGGCACCTCCACCAGAAGACATGATTAAAATAACTGGATTATTAATTGGGCACTTAGTAATTTAACAAATTTATGTTGGTGAACACAATAATAACTAATGACTGTCCATACCTTCATCATTTGGATCGTAGTTACTCGAATCATTTGGTGATATGGTAACACCGTCCTCCATAGAGATAATGTCATCCACTGCTAAGCATGGAATATGGGCTGCGTCTTGCGTTTCGTCATCGTCGTTTTGAATAGCATATACCATCTATATCTCAAGAGCAACATGGTACACTATGAGGAGTTGTGGCTCATTGAACAATTTTTCCAACATATGCTTGCTACAAACGATCGGCTGCCCAGAAACTAAATCTGCAAATTTGTTTTGAAAAATACAGTTATTGCGTTTATAATTTTGATAATTAAATTGAAGTTAAACTAGGTGAAGAACTGCACCGAGAATAGCTTGACGATGTTGATCTTCTGTTACCCCCTCCCCAAGGTAAGTCTTATCAGTTATATTGAAAGGTGATCGTCAGAAGAAATGGTACTTTGCAACTACTTTAGGTCCACTAGTTACATAGAGCAACGCCTCGGTCATGAAATCGGACACAGACGTCATAATCTCAACATCTTTGTCACATAACAAAGTGATCGGAGGCATTTTTGGGCCATCAGGGATTATCATCTAGTCTGGGAGTTGATAAGTCAAGGCAACTGGTGTTAGAATCCCCAGATTATGCCTTATACATATCAGTTCGACCAGTCCATGAAAAGATTTTCTCGGGTTTATTATCACATATTCACTGTGATTAGAAGCAGTTTCTTCGAAACTCCAGTCCCCGTTAGAGGACTTACTCCAAAGCCCTTCAACGAGCTTTAGTAACCTTTCCATCTGCATAAGATAATATTTTAATTATTATAAAAGATAAAACCTGAATACTATTTATATGAGTTTGTCAATAAACCATTTATTTCTTCAGACTAGTAATAAATGTTGAATCCTAGATAAAGAGAAGATAAAAACCTTCAATCCTTTATCCTCCAAATTAAGATAACTGGATTTTTTTCCTTTCTTTTTTGGAGATTTGGCAAGCTGAGAGTATGTATTTATAGCGAGAATGTGAGAAGAAGGTGGAGTTACTTACACAATAACCAGCTTATACACAAGCTTTTTTGGCACCGGCTACCTTGTACTAGGTATCATTATTCTTCTGTAGGTTTCAGAAAATATCTCTGACAAGTTTCATTTTTTAAATAGTTTACTACATTCTGGACATTTTTGTTGCATCCTATGGTTCAATCACATGGTTTAGTTGGCAATCTAGTATTGCATAATATGTCAATCAAATATCGTAAACCGGTTTGGTTTTTATTTTAATGTACGTTGTACTTACGTGAACCACTTATATCTCTCTTCTTTTCCAATCTTGTGGACCTGATTCTCGCTCGTGTTAGAAATATAATGTTTACTTGTAAATAAATATTCTTTGTATAAACTCTGCTTCGTCGTTGTATTACATCTATACTTAGGTTTTAATGACGTCTAGTCAGAATTCTTCATCTGCTTTGATAGCTTCGAATGCAACTTTAACTGCTCCTCTTTGCCGTTTACAGCCGACAAGCATATGCATCTCGTGGACCGATGCAAATCCTTGGCGTAGGTTTTATAAATGAGATGAACATGATTTCTTGGTTCGACAAGGACTTTCCTTGTCTGTGACAGAAGAGAAGTCTATTGGAAGCCAGGGACAAGATACGTCGACAAACTGAAGAAAACAAAACCTTGTGTGAAGCCTTGTCCAGAGTTAATGCTCAGTTAGTCGCAGTTCAGGTAGATCGTTCGACCGTTTCAAACGTTGATCTTTTGAGGTCCGTTGAAAATATCGTCAGAGGTGGAACCATTGAGTCTGAAAAAAAAATCCATCAATTCGTTGTTTATTCATGGGACGGTTTTCTTAATGGCAACTGCTGTTGTTGTGTTCATGCTTAAAAGATCTACATGATTTCTAGTTATCGGTAATAAATATTAAGTGTTGCTATTATTGTGCTATTACCATTTGCTTTACGATTGTATAATCAAGTTTCGTATGTCCATGGTTGTTTAATATGTAAACCGTCCATGCTTTGTAATGTATTTCATGTTTAATAAAATTTAACAAGCTTTTCTAGATTATATATCCTTAATCACTTTTGCAACGTAGCTTTAGTTTTGATTTATTTCACTTGATACCCTATTTGTACATCACAAACGTAAAAAATTTCGCCGTTAAATTTGAAATTTCGAGGGACTAAATGTATGAATATGTGACATTCTTATTAATTATGGTTATTGAATATATTTTTCTCACATCCGCCAACTTGTGCTTTTCGAAAACGTAATATACGCGGGAATATAAGTGAGACAAAGTGTCATTCCGTCTGACACCACTTGATATGTGTATCTTTATTGGATATTGCCTACCGTAGAACTGCAGCCTATTTACACTATTTCGATGTTGCTACGAGTCATCAGTGTAATTTCCCCTTCGCCTCTCTATCCGACTAACTAAATAATGTTTTTCTTGCATTGATTACCAATTAGCTTCTGTTTTATGGTGTTTTAGCCAATTTGACCTTTTTAAAAAATAGAGACAAAATAGAACACTGGTTGATGGAGGTAATCCACATAAGACAATAAGATAAGAAGAAAAATATAACATAATTATTGCCAAAGACAGTTTACCATGAAAACAATGGGTTGATTTTTATAGCTTCGGCTTTAAGAGGTTTGTTACTAAAATAATAAGAACATTTCCAATTCTACTCTAATTTTTATTTTAAAACACTCTAGTGTTTACTTTTAAATAGCGTAAAATGAAACATGAAATAGAAAATGCTCTAATCTAACTTTATATCTCATTCCATAATAAAATTTACTCAATATATGGAGTAATATATTTTTTGTTCGTTATTTTATTATAAGTAAAAAATGGAATTTGATTGATGCATTTTTAGTATATATTTCTTTTTACTTTATTTTGAAGGAAACAAATAAATTTTTACATTGGATATACTTTTACCAGTAGGTTTAAAAAATTACTAATAAGCTTTCTAAAATAAACTACGTATATAAATGTATATAAACTTGTTTTGTTTTTATTTTGTTGTTTGTACTTGTCAGGTAAATTAAGTTTTAGTTGGAAATAGTTTGCGGAAGAGTATCCTTTTATCGTTTTTAATTGTTTTAGTACTTCTCAGCTAATCTAATTGCTACTTTACCATTAGAAACGTATCTTTGTACTGGCTTTAGTTTTCTTCTTTTCTTCTAACCTCTAAAACTTTATTAAAATACGGTTATACTTTGGGTACTGACCGATCTTTGTATGTTAATAATAACTCTATTTTCTGACATATGAATTGATATACGTATACACCAACTCCTCCAGTTGTTGCGGTGAACCACGTAATTGTCTTATATATGGAGATTCTTTCTGCACTATTGTATAAGTCAATTTTGAAGATATTCAATATAGTTTTATTTAAACTAGGACGTAAATGGCATTCCCTCGTAACTTTTTAAAATGCGATCGATAATGCGATTGTACTCCAACAATTTGTCAGTGTCTATTGCTTGTGGAAGCATGTCCCTTGGAGTGACTCGGATACGCATTTAATTCCCTTATTCAATTTTGTTTTTCATGAGTGGCTACCATCTCATTCAACTGGGTTTCTAATAAATTGTTTTCCTTTTCTGAAACTTAATTCTCTTTATGCGAAACGATGCACGTGAAAATAACGTTAAAAATTAGGCTTGTTGCGTTTATATTTTAAAGACACCGTTGGAAATGTAATGAACGTTAATTATTTAATTCTATACTTTAAATTATCGACAAGACTTAGGTTCACCTCCTATGGTGAACTATTAAATTCACCACATCTCTAATAACCAATTAAAGTGTCAACTAGATTAAAGATAAAATAATTTAAAAAGTATATAATATCATATTTAATAATGTTAATATCATTATTTAATCCCTAAACTCAAACTCTATACCATAAATCCAAATTCTAAACCCTAAATTTTAACTTATAAACCCGAACTCAATATTCTAAATCCAAATCTTAAACCCTAAACCCAAACAATAAATCATAAACCAAAAAATCTAAACTCTAAACCCAAAACTATACCCTAAACTCAAACCCTAGACCTTAAACCCAAATCTTATACTCTAAACCAAACCATAAACCCTAAACCCAAACCATAAACCCTAAACCCAAACCGTAGACCCTAAGCCCAAACCCTAGACCGTAACCCAAACCATGAACTCTAAATCCAAAATTTAATTCTTAACCTTAAATTTCAAAAGAACAACATCAATATTAATATAAATATTTAGGGTATAGGGTTTGGGTTTTGTATTTACGTTTTGGGTTTAAAGTCTAGGATTTGGGTTTAGGGTATAAGTTTGGGTTTAGAGTTCAGGTTTTTGGGTTTATGATTTATGGTTTGGGTTTAGGATTTAAGATTTTGGTTTAGGATATAGAGTTTGGGTTTAGAATTTAGAATTTAGGGTTTAGAATTTGGATTTAGGGTATAGAGTTTGAGTTTTATGGATTATATAGTGACATTAGCATTATTAAAATTGACACTATTTATTTTTTGATAAAAATATTTAATATTTTTTAATCATTAATTTAGTTGACACTTTGGTTGTTTGTTAGGAAAGTGGTGAATTTAAAGGTTCACCATAGGGGTGAACCCAAATCTTGTCCTTAAATTATAGTCTGGAAAGAGTAGATTTGCTTATACAATATAATATATATAATAAGTAATACCCATTTTAAAATGTGTTGATTAATATCTTCAAAGACTTCAAAAATATATATTATTCACTTCTAACTAACAAAAAATATGGTTTACATGTAAACATACATTATATTAGATCAATAGCTAGTAAAAACCCATCATTTTTTTGTGCTTATTTAATGTTGCCAAACATATGTTCACCGTTATAAACATAATTTAAAGTCATTTGTTTTACTAAATATAGATAATTTCATTTCACAATTACTTCTTTTTGAAGTGACTATTTTCAAATGCTGCGGCAAATCCATCTACATTATAGACATATAGTCAACATTAAACGGCCTTATTTATATAAATAAGGCTACGAAGGGGGTATATGCAAGTACCAACCTTTTATCTTCGTATCCAAAAAGAGTCACTGATCATTTCCCTCTTAAGACGAAATAGTTATAGGAAAAGAAATTAAGGTTTTTTATATTGGAAGGTCAGCTTAGGAAGATGAAGAAGAGGCAAGCGGTGATAAAACAAAGAAAAAGCTCCTACACTACCTCTTCTTCCAGCAACGTTCGTTACGTGGAGTGCCAGAAGAATCACGCCGCTAATATCGGCGGCTACGCCGTTGACGGTTGCCGTGAGTTTATGGCAAGCGGTGGCGAAGGAACTGATGATGCTTTAACGTGTGCTGCTTGTGGTTGTCACCGGAACTTTCATCGAAAGGAAGTTGAAACGGAGGTTGTTTGCGAGTATTCTCCTCCGAGTTGAATCAACTATTTAAAAAGGATGGGGAAAAGAATAAAAAAAATACAACAAGAAAGGTATTGTTGATTTTTAACTAATAAAAGGAAACTTTTTTTTTGCTTTGGAGTTGATCTATTGAGTTTTTCTTTTGGAGAGCTGTATTTATGTATGTATATGTTCATAGATGTTTATTCATCAGATACTTACATTTACGCCGATCTATATGATTAATGATTCTTAAATCTTGATGTGATGGAATGCTATATACATACTTCAAATATTTTTGCCCGTTCCTTGTACAAGGCGTCTAATTTGATCTATTTAGAACTACAAACAATTTCTATTTAGTAACTTAAAAGTGTCAAGAGTTTTTTTTTGACTAAAAGTGTCAAGAGTTTTAAGAAGTAGTCTATGTAGAAAACAAGCCGTCGACAATTTTTGTTTGACGGATTCTGAAGACGTACGTAAACCGTTCCCCAAAAACGCAAGTCTCCAGTCTAGACTAATCTTGACTGAGCTATCTTATTATAGTTTATATTTGTATGCCAATTGTTGTAAGCGGATATGTAAGCCAATTGCCAACCGTTCCCCATAAAACTTCATTATTATTAATGAAATTTACAATTTAGCAAAAAAAGAAAGATAAATTCTTATTTGAATTGGAGGAGATTAATCCTTATAAGATAGGAGCACTTGCGTTGAAAGAGATCAATCCTTAGGGGCACTTGCGATCTATATATTTAGCACATGTATATGGTCAATGACAGCAACTGAAAATGGGGATATACATATCTATATGTGGGAACTCAAAATCAATAAGCGGGTTTTATTTTTGGACTTATTCTTCTTCGTATAGACCTTACTTTTAGCACGTAAAAATTAAACATGGCAACAATGCATTTACAAGTACCAATAAGCGCTTTTCCCTTTGTCTATTTCTCTTGAATACTGGACCCACCACTACACATACAAAAGATTCCGAAAAATTATTCTAGACATCAAAAGAAAATGGTTTTAACTAATTTTCTATCCGATGAAATAATACACCATATTTGTCGTGGCCATTTGACAGTGTTGGAGGTCATTTACAAATTTGAAATTAAAAATAAATATGATAGTTAAAAGGAAATTATAAAGCCGGGTTGTTCGTTTGCATGTTGAAGAACTATAAAAGACAGTCCTCGACATTGACATTTCTTCGTTACAAGAATATACTGAGGTGGAGTTTCTTTTTTATTTCTCAACGGATGGAGTTAGTTTCCATTTTTCATGTGTGTGTGAATCATGATATTTTGATTCTTATGCTAAAGTAATTTATATAATAGTACAGATCATGTTATCAAATCGTTTACGTTCATGTATTTCAATTCGCTCAGTATCTATTACAAAGTTAATTTGAAGCCACTACATATAACAAAAAGCAAGGTATGTTACCAGTATCACAAAAAGAAAATATTGGCTGCTTCTGCTCTCATCTAAGTGGCCACTCGAATTTGTTGGAAAATACCACTGTAGTTTTTTATTTTTATAATGAAAAAAACACTATGGAGAAGAACATATGATTTTGTGAATCTCTTGGCATTTCTTTCAACTATAGTAAGCTTTTTAAGTCTTGCGATCACTAAAAAGTGGGGAACTATGGGACCCCATATGTCACACAATCAGCTGATGTTATTCATTTTGACTTTAAAAGTCGGACTAAAAGAGAACTAGAAGAAAATGAAAACAATCTGCTAACAGCAATATTCGCACCGACGAGCTTTAACAACTCATGAACTTGGGCTTTTCCACAATGCTTCGCTCTGAAGCTTTATAAGCAAATGCTGATTCCCCTGAGGGTTCAAACTCATTGATGTATATTCAGATAGTTACATTTACGACAATCGATATCATGATCAATGATTCTTCAATGTTGGTGTGATGGAGTGTATATACTTCAAATACATGTGCCTTTGCCTTATAGTTTCTTAGAACTCATTGAGAACTATATTATTTTAAGCAATGCCATTAGAAAAACAAGGAAAACTACTTTGTTTTAAAAAGAAGTCAAATACATATTTACAAAACTAGAGAAATGGTTAAACTATTATTAAATAATACTAAATTGTAGCAACATAGACATTAAATATTTTCATAATGAGATAAAAAAATTAAAAATTAGTTTTTATTCAGAACATTTTATTACTCAATGTTATGAAAAGAAAAACGAACAGAATGCTGCCAAACAAACTCTTTGCTTTGACAACCGTCCACACAACTGTTCTTATCTCGACCTCATGGTCTTCATAAAAGTGTATTCTCTTCAGGTTTTGTAGTCATAGAAGAAGCCTTCTCTTCATCTCCTCTTTTATATGCTTCTACTCTATTCTGTTTTTTTTTTCTCGACTTCTATCCGTGAGGTATCAAACTAGATCCCATATCGGAAATTAGACAAAAGAGAATTTAATATATAAAGAGAAATTTAATTTTAATTAGTATAAGGCTTTTTTCGAAGGAAACAAAAATAAATTCATGCGAACTTGCTTTTAAGATCTAAAGTGGACTATATCGTACTAATCGGATAATAAAGAGTTAGACATGAATTTCACCAACCCAATAATTGGTATCAGAACTAGGGTTGACGAAGATTTGCAAGAAAACCAAAATATTTTTCGAATGGGACTCTTCAAGTCGGAAAATGAAATGTGTAGCAGAAACGTCAGAAGATCATAGAACCTAAGATGTTGTGGGAGAACATTCTGATCGAGATGTTATGGAAGACACATTATCAAAGAAAACCCTGCGAGTACTGGTATACCAAAATGATTCGCTGAAGGAAAAATACACGAGATCAGTGTGGCCTTTAATTTGAAGGTGAGAATGTAAGATATCAAACTAAGTTCAACATCGAAATTACACAAAAAAATCTAATATATAAAGAAAAATTCAACTTTAATTAGTACGAGATCTTTTAGGAAGAAAACCAAAAATAAATCCATATGGACTTGCTTCTAAAGTTCAAAGTAAACAATATCATATTAATCGGATAATAAAGAGTTGGACATGAACTTCACCAACCCAACACTATCCACTTCAAACAAGCTCTGACTGAGGCATTGTTATTGGTTTCTTTAGTATAGATGATTTATTAGCTCTTCTGTTTTCTCACCCAAAACCGTATGCACCTCCCATGGCCCATTGCATACTACTACTCTTTCTATGTTCTCGTTTTTGCGATATTAAACGAGTAGCTGATGTCTAAAACATTTACATCGACCACAAAACGATGACAACAACAAATTGGAACAAGCATGATTATATAGGAAAAGAAAAGAAACAAATTTAATTTAACCTTAGGCGGTGGCCCTTTTGTACTTTGTAGAAACAAGGCATGAGACCCGCGTTGGACGTCAATCTCTTCCCCAATCCGTTGGTCTCTTTTCTTGACTCACCTAAACAAATACAATCCATTTTACCAAGAGAAAAAGTTAAAGTTTGCACACATTGTAGAATAGTATTCGTATAGTTTAACTGTTGATTTCAGCTGCGAAGTGCTCTTCTCTCTTTTGCATGAATTTTCTCTTTAGTTTTTAGATAAGAAAAGGAAAACCAGAGAAATAGGCACACTTCAAGAGGAAACTAAAACCTGATTTAATAGGATGTAACAAAATCTTTTTTTTTGTAATATTTCTTCATGTGTATGTTTTGATTTCTTGGTTCATCCCTAAATTTTGTAAATTCAGTTGACAAATAAAAAAAGCTGTGAAAATTGGGAGTTCTTTTCTAGTAGAATTCATCTACAGTTTTTAATCCAAGTCTTAATTTAGCTATAGATGGTTATATGTTGAATTATATTTTGTGTTTATACATTGAAATTTCTCAATTATATTGGTTAAATATATGGATCAAATAAAAGGAAAAAAGGAAAAGAAAAAAAGAGAAAAATAAATCAAAGTGATAAAAACAATAGATCAAAGGCTAAAACTAATTAGAGATAGATATTTTTTTGTGGTTATACATTACAGTTGCTCAATTATATTACATTTGAGACCTCACGTTAAAATTTAGATTGATAAATATCATTTATAACTTTAATCAATAATAAATAACTAAATGTTTATTAGATGTGATTTTTTTCAATGAACTCTCACGTTAAAAGTTAGAGTGATTAATATTATTTATATCGTTAATGAACGATAAATAATTAATTTTTATAAGATAATTTTTTATGAATCAATATATAAATGGGAAAAACTAGAAACATTTTTTAAAATAAGATAATTCATACCTATACTCGGGTTTTATCCGAAAATAATTTTTTAATTAGAGAATTAAATTAAGAAATACAAAGATGTAATAACTAAAGTTTATTATACAATTGTTTATGAATTAATATAAATATATATATAATTTGGGTAAATTGTTTTTAAAAAATTAAAATAATGTAATTCCTACATATACTCGGTTGGTATCCGAAAATAATTTTCTAACCATAGAAAAATTAAATTAAGAAATAAAAAGATGTACAATTAATTAAGTAAAAAGTTAAATTTTGTAAAATTTAATTATATTATTTACGAAGTTATTTTTAACATTTGAATTAAAATTGAAGTTGTTTTATAAGATATTTTTTATGAATTAATATATAAATTAGCCATAAAAAGAGAGATCCTACATAATATTATTAACCGAAATAATATTTTAAATTATAGAAAATTAAAACTAAGAAAAGATGTATAAATAGTAATTAAGTAAAAGAAATCAATTTTTGTAAATTTAATCATACATATGATAATAAATATTTGTAACATGACTATGTCCATATACGCGGACAGAACACCATTATACATTGATACATTATAAAATACAATGTATATTCTAACTATATTGATATAGTTTTAAAAAAAATAACTGAACTATATTGATATAGTTATCTATTGAATTATAATTTTGTGGTCTACATTGTATTAATTTTCCCAAACTACAGTTACATTCAGTTTTTTTACCTAGAAATTCTATAATGATGTTCGATCACGACCAATAAAACCAAATGATTGAACTAAAATAATTAAAAATTAAATGAAATTACTGTGGTAAAATGTTTTAGGTACCCATTTATTTATTTAATAATTTTTGAAAACAATACTTAGATCTGCTCTAATATTTGATTTAACATCCGCAAAATGATCAGCAGATATCTCTTGAATAGCTTGTGTCTACGAACAAAAGAACGTTGAACCGTATTTCTTGCATGCGTAAATAGGCTTGATATCAATGATGACAACGACGAGTGTGAAAGCAAAGACGACTTGAATTGCTTCTTCGTGGATGCTGGACTCATCGACGGTGTTATCCCTCATGCGATTATGGACTTATTTGTCTATGTTGATGAAGTAACTTATCCCGCAAGCAGTACCGGCTTAGTATAGGGTGCCGTGAGTGCGACCTCCTCAGGAACCACCCTCAAAAGATTTTTTTTTTTCATTTTTTTTACTTTTTGTCAATTTTTTCATTTTTGTTAATATGTATAAGTAAATTAAAGTCAAACAATATTATAAAATATGTTATTTTAACTTTTGAAAATATATTATTAATCAAATATAGAATAAGGATAAACAGAATAGCTATTTTATTGTAATTTTGTAAACATCTGATTAATTATATTATTACAACATTGAGAATATTACATAAATGATTATGTAGTCGATAATTCTACCACCTTATAAAAAGACACGTCCGCCATATGAGATTCATGTTCGATGATACGACATGCACCATACTGAAGATTCTTATAACTATTTTCTCCATAATCTGCATAATTTGCATTTTCTGGGATTTGAACTCTAGACATCACGGTTTAAAAGCATCAATGAACCCTTAGTTTAACCACTGGACTAGAAGCTTTCTTTTATAGTAATTTTAAATATATAATTTTCTAAACATTTTGTAAAAAAAAATATTAATGGAAAGCCTAAGAAAAGTTTTTGCACATGGGCCCCTATTTCTATTGAACCGGCCATGTCCGCAAGTAGAAAGTATTTCACTTCGATGTGTTTTGAAAGTTCGTTTTGGATCTTGTTCCTGATTATTTAGATGATGATGATGATGAATAGCAGTCTCATACTCAAGAAGCCGTTCAAGTCTCATTTGATGAACCAGTAGTATCAGGTTTGTTCCGCAAATGATGACGCTATAGCTTCAAATTCGATTCATTCTTAACAAATTAGTATTCACAATTTGTGAGGGTCGTTCTAGCTATATACAAAATTCTTAATTAATAATAACACTAGGAAGAATTCTCGTGGTCAAGTCCCAAATTAGGAAAATAGACAACATAAAATGAAAATAAAAATAAAAAGAAAAAAGAAAATAACAATATACAAGAAGACATTAGCATAGAGGACGAGCTGTGATTTTACCTTGGAGACATGCCTAGGGGCGGGTCTAGAACAATTTTCTACTAGGGGCACAATATCACTTATAAGTAAACTCATTTATAAAATAAAATTCTTTACAAAAAAACTTTACAAATTGATCCTACGCAATTCCATTTTGTGGAATCTTTTTATCACAAATCATTTCTTATTTTCTCAAATATTTCTTTCTCAACAAAACAAACAACACAATCATTTAAAAACTGATCACTTATCCGGTTCCGCAAGCTAAACTTATCAATCTTCGTCGCATAAAAACATCTTTCAGCTATAGCAATTGCAACAGTTAAAGTCAATACTAACTTTAAAAGCTGATACACCTGAGGATGTGAAAGATGTTTCTTTATATCCACCATCATACATGCAAGATCTCCAAGATACTTCAAATTAGCAAATGTTTCATCTTCACAGATTTTATCAATATAGAGACCAAGTTGATGTTCAAGAGTCATCCGCTCCATATGACTAAAATCCTCAGGATAAAACTCAGACAACCTCATAACTTTCAAGTGATCAAATTCATGAAATGATTCATTGGGGTTCAAAGAAGCAATGCAACCGAGTAATTCAGTGTTTACCTCATCAAAGCAGTCATTAAACTCTTGAATTTGCATATTCAATACAGTGTAAAAGCATGCCACCTTGTAATGATGCGAGTTGGTTATATTGCTTCTTTTTATTGAATTTTTGGAATTAAACTCATCATTCATAACCAGCAACTCAGTCTTGTAAATCTCAAAGAAGGAAAAAGCTTTGTTGATCATAGATTCCCATCCATTATCCCGGAGCTTATACAATTGTTTCTTGGTGGATTTCACATGCGACATAACATTCAAAATATCTAAATCTTTCTTTTGAAGAGCCTTTGATAAATTATTTTTGATCTCAAGAATAAGTAACATTAAATGTAACTAGTACACATATTCAAAGGTGTGGAAGTAATTGAGAAGTCCATTAGCTTGTCGTATTTTGATACCATCACTTTCGACATATTCAAGTACTTCAATGATAGAAGAAAACAAATCAACCAACTGTATTAATGTTTTAGAGTGAAAACACCAACGAATTTTACCAGGTCTTTGAAATGAAACCTCTTGGTTTAATCCCTTTCTTGTCTTAGTTTCACCTTTCTTAGCTCTTTTCTCTATTTTTCCCGAAGATCTTCTCGTACCATATCTTTCCTCTTGCAAGAAGTCCCAACTACATTTAACAAGACAGCAAGCTTATCAAAAGAAATCTCCAACTCCAAAATGCTTTGGACAACTGCCACGATAACTAACTGAAGTTGATGAAAAAACAATGGACATAATACGCAGAACAGCATTCTCTCAGAATTAAATATCTCAATCCCTTGAATTCACCCCTTCATATTATTCGTTCCATCATAAATTTGTCCTCTTAGTCTTTTTATACTCAGTCCATGTTAGCAAACAATGAATCAACATCACACTTTAGAGATGAAAAATATGTCTCTTTCACATGAACTAGACCAATAAACCTTTCTTTAACTATCCAATGTTTAACTATCCCATGTTTATCAACTGAGTGATATTATAAAACGGTAAATGTAAAAAAAGTGTGATATTATTAAAATGAGATTTGAAATGTAGTAATAAAATTAATATCTAACTTATATAAAATTAGACATAGTAGTTTTTGCAATAGATTTTATTATGGTGTCGTTAGGGGTGTCAAAATGAATTAACTCGCTCAACTCAGCTCAGTTCATAGTGAGTTCGGGTCTTTCATGAGTTAACTCACCTCAGCTCATTTATAATATGAGTTTCAATATGTAAACTCGAACTCAGATCATCTAAATCATGAGTTAAATGAGGTAACTCGCAATCAAATATAAAAAAACAAAAGTTATAAATGAAACTAAAATAAAATATATAATTTTTATAATAAAATTTAAATTTATATATTAAAAATCCAAATGTTAATATTAAATATAGAATAAAACCAACACTTAATAATATATTAAATCAAAGCTAAACTAGTGATCAACAAATCTATTCCACATAGTAGTCTTGAGATGATTCATCTTCGAACTCTTCATCTATTCAAATCGTAAAGATATATATTACGCTTGAAAGTCTTAGAATTATTTTTTATATTTTAATTCTAAAGATATATGAAATGAGGATTGATATCAATATTCTTTTACATTTTATATATATTTATAACTTTTTATTTTATATTTTAATTTTAAAAGATAAGCATGATTAATATAGAAACAATAGTTTCTTAGATAACAATATATATACATATACATATATATGAAAAGAGTATAAAAACTATCAAGCTCATGAATTAACTCATATTTATTAAAGATCATTCATATAACTCGTGATCTAATTTAAATACAATTATTAAACTCCTTTATTAAATGAACTTAAAAATAGAACTTATGCTCATGAAAAATCGAGTTGAGCTAAGCCACCTCATGAACTATAATTCACTGCCACTGGTGCTGTAGCTGCAGTAGTTGGGTATGCCTTGTTGGATAAGCTTCAAAGATAGCTTAGAAAACAAGTTATTCATAAAAGGAAGTTTGAATAACTAAAAAGGAAAAACTTGATTTAGATTTATGTTAAGTTTCTAGATCACATTGTAATAGGTTAAGCTAAGACCCTATATATAGAGATCTATAATGTAAGATGATCTCAAGAAGTTAAGAGTTTAATAAAACAAAAAAACTGTTTTATTAACAAGCTTTGCATATCACACATTCGATCCTTAGGCGACTTTATTTGGTATCAGAGCTTAGGTTTTTGTGTGATTGTGAAATCGAGAAGCTGTATCCATGGCTGATACAAAAGATTTAACAGAGATGAATCCACTAGGAAGAAGAGAAGACTTTCCGAGTGCTGTAATCTGTCCAATGCTCAATACGACGAACTACACTGTTTGGGCAAAGAGGATGAAGATTCTGTTAAAGGTTCACAAAGTTTGGGGTGCAGTAGACCCAGGCCCTGAAGACGAAGAAAGAAACGACCTCGCAACGGGACTTCTGTTCGGTTCAATACCTGAAGCGATGGTTTTACAAGCCGGAGAAGATGACTCCCCTAAAGTCATATGGGAAGCCATTAAAACCAGAAACCTTGGTGTTGAACGCGTTAAAGAAGCTCGTCTACTAACGCTGATGAATGAATTCGATCGATTAAGTATGGAAGACTCGGACAGTATAGATAACTTCACGAGCAAGTTAACAGAGCTTGCATCAAAAGCGTCCTCGTTGGGACATAGCATTGATCAACCAAAGCTCGTGAAGAAACTTCTCAACAGTCTACCAATGAAATTCATTCACATGACGGCATCAATAGAGCAGATGCTTGATCTAAACAAAACCTCGTTTGAAGATATTATTGGAAGACTCAAAGCATATGAAGAACGAGTCAAAAGCAAAACTGCATATGATCAACAAAACAATATGCTGTTCTCAAGTACTGAAACATCAAACGATCAGAACTCGAGAGGCAGAGGAAGAGGATCATACGTGGTCGTGGTCAAGGAAAAAAAGGTAGAGGACGAGGAAGAAGCAACACTGGCGAGGGGAACAAAGAGAAGAAAGACTACTCCCAGATCACATGCTTCAACTGTAAGAAGAAGGGACACTTCAAATCCATGCGGGCCTTTTGGGATGGAAACCAAAAATAAATCCATGCGGGCTTATCATTAAAGTCCAAAGTGGACAATATCGTACTAATAGGGTAATAGGGATAAATAGAGTTGGACACGGGATTTCACAATCCCAACAATTGGTATCAGAGCGGTTTGATGAAGAGATGCAAAAGACCAAAATATCCTTTAAGTAAAAACGGATATAAGAAGAAAAAAGAAGGTCTGTTTGCAGAAACGTCAGAAGATCATAGAACCTGTGGTGTTGTGGGAAAAACACATTCTCAAAGGAACGAGATGTTAAGGAAGATACATTCTCAAAGGAAACCCTGCGATCTGCTAAAGGAAACACACAAGAGATGAATTGTGGTTCTTAGTTTGAGGGGGAGAATGTGAGATGTCAAACAAAGCCCCACATTGGATATTAGACAAAGGAAAATCTAATATATAAAAAGATGTCAAACTCTAATTAGAACGAGGCCTTTTGGGAAGGAAACCAAAAGTAAATCCATGCGGGCCAGCTTCTTAGGCTCAAAGTGGACAATATCGTACTAATATGACAAGATAGAGTTGGACATGGACTTTCACAATCCCAACAATTGGTATCAGAGAACAAATAGCTCAACAAGACAGAGACGGAGGTAGCAGAAGCTGCGTTATACATGCATCAAGTTGTGTATCTCAACGAAGAAAAAGTCTTACCGTAGTCACTAGAGCCAAGCAAGAAAGAAGATGGTATATTGTATCTAGACAACGGTGAGAGCAATCACATGACTGGTGAAAAATCTTACTTCTCAGAGCTCAACGAGAACATCAAAGGAAAAGTCAAGTTCGGAGACGACTCGTATGTAGATATAAACGGCAAAGGATCTATTCTCTTTGAAGCCAAGACAGGGGAACAGAAGCTCCTAACCGACATATACTACATACCGAACTTGAAGAGTAACATACTAAGTCTGGGTCAAGCAACTGAACAAGGGTGCGACATAAGGATGAAAGAGAATTACCTCACCTTGAGAGATCCAAGCGGTAGACTTTTGGTGAAAGTTCAGAGAGCTTCTAATCGTCTATATAAGATATCATTCAAAGTCGGTAAACCTACTTGTCTACTCGCAAAGATCAAGGAGGAACCATGGAGGTGGCACGCACGCCTTGGTCATATAAGCTTCAAGACAATAAGGGCCATGGCAACACATGATATGGTTCATGGCTTACCTGAAATACATGAAGAGAAGCAGCTGTGTGACTCGTGTTTGGTCGGGAAGCAGACGCGTCACAGTTTTCCTGCAGCAACTGCATACAGATCTTCGGTTGCTCTTGAGCTGTTACACGCAGATCTTTGTTGTCCCATATCGCCGGCAACACAAGGTCACAACAACTATATCTTCGTCATAGTTGATGATTGTACGAGATATATGTGGTCTATTTTGTTGAGAGAAAAGAGTGAAGCCTTTGACAGATTCAAGAGTTTTAAAGCCCTTGTTGAGAGGGAAGCAAACAAGACAATTGGAACACTCCGTACGGACAGAGGAGGAGAGTTCACGTCAAAGGATTTCCAAGACTTCTGCAACAAACATGGCATCAAACGCCATTTAACAGCACCATATACTCCACAACAGAATGGAGTTGTGGAGAGGAGGAACCGTACTTTAATGGAGATGACTCGGAGCATGATGAAAGCTATGAAGGTACCGAACTACATGTGGGGAGAAGCCGTGCGACACGCAACATATGTGATCAATCGTGTTCCTACTAGAGCATTGAAGAATAAAACTTCATACGAAAGCTTGAAGGGGGGAAAGCCTAACGTTGGTCACATAAGAGTTTTTGGATGTGTTGCTCACGCGAAAGTAGATTCTGTTCATCTAAGGAAACTTGATGATCGTTCTCAAGCTCTTGTTCATCTCGGAATCGAACCCGGCACGAAAGCTTATCGACTTTATAATCCTACTTTCAGAAGGATAGTCGTAAGTGAGGACATAATTTTCGACGAGAAGACTTGTTGGAATTGGAAGGGAGCTACTAAGGAAGGACAAGACGACTCTGGTATGTTCCGTATGACGTGGGGATTGACTGTAAACGAAGGGAATGGTCCGTTTATAGCCAGCACACAACAAGAAGAAACCGCGAATGCAGAAACAGAGCAGCAAGAAGACGAAACAGGTGTTACACACGCAGAATCAGATGTAACACACAACAAAGAAGAAGAAGTTGATCAAAGCTCGACACAGGAAGTAAGGCGCTCAACTCGTCAAACAAGTAAACCTAGTTACCTAGATGACTACATTTTACTTGCTGAGATAGAATGTGAGCTGCTGCTTCAATATATTAATGATGAGCCAAAGAATTTCCAAGAAGCAAAGGGAGATAAAAGATGGACGAAGGCATGTGAAGATGAGATCCATTCGATCAACATAAACAAGACATGGACGCTAACAGACAAGCCAGCTGGAGAAAAGATCATCGGTCTCAAGTGGATCTTCAAGATCAAAAGAAACGCTGATGGATCTATCAACAAGTTCAAAGTAAGACTCGTAGCTAAAGGTTACGTACAAGAACATGGTATCGACTTTGATGAAGTATTTGCACCAGTGGCTCGATTAGAGACCATAAGACTCCTGATTGGGTTAGCTGCTGCGAACAAGTGGGAGATTCACCATCTAGACGTCAAGACAGCATTCTTACATGGTGAGTTACACGAAGAAGTTTATGTGTCACAGCCTGAAGGGTTTGAAAAGAAGGGAGAAGAGCATAAGGTTTTCAAACTCTCCAAGGCCTTGTATGGATTGAAACAAGCTCCACGAGCTTGGAACATAAAGCTTGATCAAACTTTGAAGCAACTTGGCTTCAAGAGGTGTTCTAAAGAAAATTCTGTCTATCGAAAGGATGATAAAGGAAAGCTTCTTATCGTGGCTATCTACGTTGACGACTTGTTCATTACCGGAGACTCTGCAAAAGAAATCTCAGAGTTTAAGAAGAACATGTCAAAGAACTTTGAGATGTCTGATTTGGGCGTTCTAACATACTACCTCGGATTGGAAGTAAGACAAAGCTCAAAGTACATCATGATCAATCAAGAAGCGTATGCGAGGAAAGTATTGGAGGAAGCTGCAATGGACGACTGCAACTCGACATGTATACCCATGGAGTTCGGTCTGCAACTCTCAAAAGGCCTCGACGAACCTGAGATAGATGCTACACTTTATCGAAGAAGAATTGGCTGTCTCAGATATCTTATGCACTCAAGACCAGACATGTGTTACGCAGTGGGCATCTTGAGTAGATATATGCACTCACCAAGAACGACTCACGGCAACGCACTGAAGCAAGTGCTAAGGTACTTAAAGGGAACAGTCGGGTACGGATTATCTTACGAGCAAGGTGGATCAATGAATCTCGTGGGATATAGTGATAGTAGTCACAACACGGATCCGGACGATGGAAGAAGTACGACAGGTCACTTGTTTTGTCTAGGAGAAACACCAATCACTTGGTGCTCGCAGAAGCAAAACACGGTGTCTTTAAGCTCATGTGAAGCAGAGTATATGGCGGCAACGGAAGCAGCAAAGCAGGCGGTCTGGATACAAGATTTGATAAGTGAGATTACAGGAAAAGAGATGAAGAAGACGATGATACGAGTGGACAACAAGTCAGCTATCTCATTAGCCAAGAATCCCGTGTTTCACCGTAGGAGCAAGCACATTCACAAGAGGTTCCATTTCATTCGCGAACGAATAGAGCAAGACGAGATTGATGTGGAACATGTTCCTGGAGAAAAGCAGAAAGCGGACATCCTAACTAAAGCTTTAGCAAGAATCAAGTTCAAAGAGATGAGGGAGCTGATTCAAGTTCAAGACTTAAGCAAAGATGGCTTGAAGCTTAGAAGGGAGAATGTTGGATAAGCTTCAAAGATAGCTTAGGAAACAAGTTATTCATAAAAGGAAGTTTGAATAACTAAAAAGGAAAAACTTGATTTAGATTTATGTTAAGTTTCTAGATCACATTGTAATAGGTTAAGCTAAGACCCTATATATAGAGATCTATAATGTAAGATGATCTCAAGAAGTTAAGAGTTTAATAAAACAAAGAAACTGTTTTATTAACAAGCTTTGCATATCACACATTCGATCCTTAGGCGACTTTATGCCTGAAGTTTAACAAATAAATATTAAGTTCATTAGTTGATGAAATGAAACAACTCTAAATCAAACAACTTTTGGTTAGCTTAATCACTCTTAAACACAATCGGTTACTCCGACGATCGGAGGACCACAGAATCAACCGCCACCATCACTTGACCTGTTGCACGGGATCAAAAGAATTTATACAATGAATTTCATATACTGATTTTACAGAACCCATACCTGCAACTTATAAGATAATTCCATTCATGACTCATCTCTTTACAAAACAATACAAAAAAATTATTGATACAATCAATAACTATTTGAAGAGTTGACGAATTAAAAACAGTAACATATATATATGTATATATATGTATGTGTGTGTGTGTGTGTGTGTGTGTGTGTGTGTGTGTGTGTGTGTGTAGACTGTTGTTCTAGATGGATTTGATTGCTCATAAAAGCTACGATTCTTCCATAAGTGATGTGGATATATATATGTATATATATGTATGTGTGTGTGTGTGTGTCTAGACTGTTGTTCTAGATGGATTTGATTGCTCATAAAAGCTACGATTCTTCCATAAGTGATGTGGCAGTAAAACTGAAGTCACTGAAGACGGCTGCTATTATTAAGTGATAGTTCTACTCCATTCGGCCTTGAGTAGAATAAGCAATATGGTTAAAACAACAGGAATACGAAAACCGAAGTGTGTGTGTGTTTTAAACATACCATGACCACAAGCCTCTGGAATGTTAGTCTTATGTCGCTGTGATTCAATATCAGCCAGTTCAGACGTGGCTTCTCTCCCGAGAGCTGCCATGTGAGCCAGATCTTCTCTTACCCAAACTTGCCTTCTTTAATCTTTTTCTGCATGTTTGCTTTCTGAAATTTTAACTCACATTACAATATTAGCCAGCATCATGATCGTTGTAAGAAGATTACATGTGTCTCTGCCTCTAGTATCATACTGAAAATATGTAAAACTAAAAACTGCAAGGAAATTTTTAGAAGGAAAATATAAAAAGCAATGCAATCAGATCGACATTATATCCCTTTTCATATATGTTCATACCAAAAATGTATCAAATGGAAACAGAGCTCCGATTCAGCCAAGCCATGGGGAGACATCTTTAAAAATTGAGCAACGCCTTCACGGTGGATTTCGCTGATATGGTCGCTACTGACTGATGAAATTTTCAGGTAAATTTTGGAGGTTTCATGAGTTTTTGTGGGGAGTAGGGAATATATATGAAACCTTGCATCACAGTCCCCTGCATGAGTTGAAATAATTCAGGTTTAAGGATGCTGGTTTAGAATACAATGGAATGAAAGTTGGGGATTAGAACTCACCAAAAATGGATTACCTGGAACCGAAGCCGTGACTCAGATCGTCCTGGTGATATTTCGCTGAAATACATAGCTGAGACTTCGTGGTGGATTTCATAGCCATGGTTGTAGTTTATGCAGAGGATGTTTTTTGATCTAGGATGGATTTAGGTTTAGAGAGATAGATCTTTCTATAGGAGGAGAATCAAAGGGAGATGGAGCAAAACTTTAAAGAATTGCTTTAACATCGACAGTGAATGAGAAGGTAACGAAAAAAACAGAGAACATAGAAGATGAAGTGGAAGAGTAGGGGGAGAGTCGCCAGATGACGAAGACGCAGGTTTGTCTAAATGGATAGGCTGGGCCAACGTATAATTTTAATTGATGCAACACGAAAGCCCATTATATTTCAATTGTAGTGACATGGCAGAATAGAGCCTTCTGATTGGCTGATTTTCCATGCTGAGGTGGATAGGTTCAACGGAGCTCATATTCCCTTTTAGTATAGTTTCGATGATTTTAACATTCCAAAATGTGGTTGACCATAAGTCAAAAAAGACTGAACACAAATTAATTCTCTATTTTCCTTTCTCTTCATTTTATATAGCTTCTTTTTGGTGGGATATCCCATTCAAACATATTTAATAATTTCAAACACACAAGTTTACCTCAACTTATGCTCATACATTTTTATTCGATGAATGAAAATTTCTTATTTTTGACCATGCTATGAATGTTTTTTTTTTAACATAAAAGCTTTCAATGTTTTTGAATATTCTGTGTAGATTTTCAACGCTCTATGGCAATAATTATTACAAGATGTTAAAATACCAAAACTTTTTTCAATGATAACACCAATAATATCTGTAATAATATTGTCTACATTAATGAGTTTTGTGTTTATTGAAATTTTAGTTACTATCGTAAATAAGATAAAATTATGTTCACAGTTTTCATAAGTTGATCATAATCGTAGAACCTAAATTTCTTTCAATTTATTAATAAACACTTCCTTCTGAAATTTGAGATATTGTTGAATTTCTATTTAATCGTAGGGTTTTTTGCAAAAATGACTCAAAAATCAAAGTTAAATATAAAACTAACCCATGATTTTTTGGAACTTTTATTTGTTCTATTCACCTTAAAAGTTCGGATTATTCACGAAAATGTCATTACTTTTTTTTTTTCGAAAATGAGTTTTTTACTCTATCATCCTCATCTTCATTAAGCATTTACAATATTGTCAATGCCATGAATACACCAAGCACCGTGAACAACCAATTTGAAACTCCTAATGCACCTAAATATCGATTTTTCCTCCTCATATCTCATTTCTTATATACTAAAACAACATCTCTTTCACTTTCTCTCTATATTCATCCAAAAAACCAAGATTTTGATTAAAAAAATTTTAAGGTTTCTAGAGCCATTTAAAATCATGATTCTTGGTCATTAACAAGTGGGTTGCATTCGTGTTGAACTTTTGTGTGCCTAGAAGAGCTAAGCAAGTTATCTCACTGGTTGAAAGTATGTAATAAAATTTATTTCCAGATCTGTTAGCTGAGAAGACTTCCGTTTAGGTCTTATATTCATAGAAGATTTATACAGAAGCTTTTTTGTCAATGAAGATGTTAGTTTTGCAATTGCCTTTATGTGTGTTTTTTAGAGATGGGTTTCTGGAAGTCTTCCGACTTTTTTTTGTTAACAAAAAAAAATCTTGAAAATATTATAGAAGACTTATCGGTAAGTCTTCTCGGATAAAAATGTTAGTTTAACAATTGACCGAATTGTGTGAGAAATTTCACTTTCTTTAGAAGACTCCGAAAAGTCTTCTCAACAGTCGTTGGAAGTCTTTTCACTCTCAGTGAAAATCGTCTCAGGTTACTTTTCCAATTGAAAAATAAAAATTCAATATTTAATTTTAATTAGACGACTTTTATGTAAGTCTTCTGACAGAAGACTTGCACGAAAGTCTTCCAAAAATTTATTATGAGATTCTGGTCAAACCATTAGTTATCACAGAAGACTTCCATTTAAGTCTTCTGTCAGAAGAATAACATGGAAGTCGTCTAATTAAAAATTAAATATTTAAGTTTTATATTTCAATTACAAAAATAATCTGTGACGACTTTCAGCGATAGTGAGAAGAGCTCCACCGAGTATTCGGAAGACTAGTCTTTAAGTCGTCTAGAGAAAATAAATTTCTGACACAATTTTGTCAGTTACAATTTTGTCAGTTATAAAACTAATATGTTTATCCTAGAAAACTTACCGGAAAATCTTGCTAATATTTTCGATATTTTTTCAACAACAAAAATAAGCCAATATTTACTAAAGAAGACTTTCAAAGAATTCTGCTATAGGGTAGACTTCTGTGGAAGTCTTCCTTTGTAAATTTTCAATTGCAAAACTGACTTATATGGAAGACTTCCTAGATGTCTTCTGGCGTAAGGCTTATGTGGAAGTCTTCTGGCTGAAGGCTTCCGTGGAAGTCTTCTAAGTCGATGTATACTAAACATTCAATTTCTCTAGACTTAAATTTTTTTTTTTAATACTTTCTTGTTAATTCATGTATATTACTCGATGTATGGGCTTCTAAATAAAATTCAAAACTTAATTGGTGATAATTATGGGGTTACCGACATTAGTTTATTAATGTTTCTAGCTAATGCGAGAAAACTTTTGAGGAAGTATTCTACGCTAGTTTTTGTCAAACTTGTATTTTCAACTTCAAGATATATTTTTTAACTTTCAAAAGTGTTAAGTAACTTCAATAATACCAATCCATATGGTTTTTTAGATCATAAGATATATTTTTTAACTTCCACGAAATTAAAAATTTCAGTTTTTACTTAAAATTTGATTTTCCGGTTAAATTGTAATTTCCCTCTTATATTTTAATTTCCCGCTTTAAATTTTTTACTTGAAATTGAAGTCTTCCGAAAAGATTTCTATTGAAAGTTTTATATGTTTGAACTTATGTAATGTTTAATTATTTTTTTTGAATTTGACAAAGTTTTCTTCAGAAGTCGTTTCCCTTATTTATAGTAAATTTGACTAAGTTCTTGTGTTATTGTGTTTTGCTATTTAAGTTGTATCAATAACTTCAACAATATCAAGTACTTTTGGTAAGATAATATTGTAGACATGAATATCCTTACCAAATTTTTTTCATTAATATCTCTTCAAATTTACAAAAGAATTCACAACCAAAAGAATACATATACAAATCTCAAAATATACTATAAACAAAACTATTATAGATCATTTTTCACAAAAAAACCTTGAACTCCAATTGATATAGGAAAACAGTTTGTTAGAAGATTTCTAGGAAGTCTTCTAGTGCATTATATGTTAGAAGACTTATGAGAAGACTTCCCATATTTCTTCCAAAGTCTGACTCAGATCTGAAAAACCTTTAAATCAAAAACCGTCAAATGGCGTCAAACAGAGAAAATGTGTGAAAGATGAGATAGATCTACTTTTATAGAACACACAAAAATACATATATAAATTTATAGATTTACCTTTAAAGGAGTGGAAAATGAGAATCATGTAATAAAAAAACCTGCAAAACAAATAAATTAGCGAGAAAGACATGAGGAAAAATGAGAAATTGATATAAAGTTTGATGTTTTCAAGCCCAAAAAGATTAGAGAGAGGTTTGGGAGTTTTAGAGAAACATTTTTGTTGCAGCCATTTGAAAGGAAGAGAGGGAATATGTAAATTTTGTTTATATAGTGAGACAAAAGTTTCTAATTAGGTTATTTTTGATTCGGAAGACTATTAGAAAGTCCTTTAACGTAAAAGAAAAACACAAAAGACTTCATGGAACTCTTATAACCAATAAAATACTATTCTCTAGAAGAATTTCTGGAAATTGTCTAAAATATAAATCCTACACTTAAATAACTAAGTAAATAGAAAAAAACCCTGCACTAAAATTAAATTCAACTTGAAAAGTGTTCAATACACACAGGACTAAAATCATATAGGTCTAAATTTAATTTTCCACAAAAAATGTTAAAGTTTCCAAAATTTAATCTTAAGAATACAAACAATATTGCAACATATGTTACCAAACCCTAAACCAAAGAGTACCATGATTCACTTAATTCGCTCATCTATGTTGAAAATAATTTAATTTACTATATCTTAATTTATATCTTTACAAAAAAAATTTAGTTACACGATTTTAATTTTTTTCTAGAACAAAATATTTTTTTAATTATAAATTATTTTAAGATCAAGTATATGAAAAGATTTCTAGGAAGTCGTCTCTCGGAAGACTTCTATGAAGTCGTCTCTCAGAAGACTTACAGAATCTTAGAAGACTTTCAGAGGTTATATTCGTATAAATGAATTCTTGTTTTTTGTTTGGTCATAAAGGGCTTCTTATAATTTTTACAAAGTTTTTGGGTTATTTTTTCATTTAATACAAGTTTGAGTATACTTTTCTATTTAGAATCAATTTTGAGTCATATTTAGTATAATAAAAGGATGTTGAAATTTTATAAAGTTTTTCAGTCCTCCATACTTCAATTCCGTTTAAGATATATATATTTTTCCTTCTAAAAATTCCAAAGAGAATTGATGAATGTATCAATTATAAATTGATCCTATAATATTTGATTCCTAAATTATAAATTTTTTGATGTTATAATTTGTATTATAAGTAATTAATTAGAATATTGAAGACATTACCTTTTCATCAACTAATAAGAAATTAAGACTTATAACTTAATTACCGATTTTAAGATTTCTTATTCCCATTGTTGAATTACTCTTCCTATATTGTCATCTTGATATTTTCTAGTAATTTGTTTGTAGGATGTTTGATTTGTTCCATATCTATGCTGTTGTTGTTCCATATCTTCTTTTTTTCTCTATTTATAATGGCAAAAAAGTATTGAACAATTGTGTATGTTTGTTTTGAAAAGTTATGTTGAATTTTTAATTGTAACCTTTCATTTTATTTAAACTTTTCAATTATTTCAAATACAGTAAGTATATTAAATTTTCAAGAGAAAAAAAAAACATAGATCTATTCTTCTCCCTTACAATTTTTTTTTCTATCTCCGTGTTAATTGGCGATTCTTAATGGAAAAGAAAATACCATTTAAATCATCAACCTTCGAATTTGATTGAAATAAAACATCAATTTTTCTGTGAACTAAACACAAATACTCAATTTTTACTCACAAGTCATTTTAGTCATAAACTTTGGTTGACCATACTATTTAAGTCATATTATTAATTAACTGTTATGGTTAACTAATAGTAAATCCAAAATGACTTTTAAAGTGCATTTTTTTGGAAAAAAATATAAATAAATATTTTTCTTTAAAAAATGGATGTTAACTTTTCAAATAAATAATTTGGTAATTAAATTTTTTTATAAATATGAATATTAAATAGTAAAAGTACTATTTTCATTATTTTCAAAATAAAATTTATATAATTTTCATTTATGTTCTAAAATAGTTAGTTAATATATCATTAGTTAAATAATTATCAAAAAGTTTTATAACTATTTAGGATATTTATGTAACTTTTTTTGTAACCATTCATATTGCCTTAATTGGATTATGTTTCACAATTTTATTGTCATAATTTTATTTTTGTAAGATGTTAATATTTTTTCTTTATTCTCAGAAGAATAAAATTAATAGCAGAGGGATTTTCATAATTCTGTTGATATAGTAACATTTTGGATCTTAACCTTTTTCGGTGAAACTTATTTTTACCTACCTTGATGTGGGAGGAATCTTGTAACACATTTATAGAAATTATATAATTTTTTCGAATATCTATTTTATAAACATAAAGAATAATGAATAATACATCTACTGATAATTCTTTTAGTTTGGGAATCAAAAAAGTGAATTAACATTTCACAAACAAAAATTTTGATAATAAAATTATAAAACATAATCCAAATAGGATTATAAACAGTTACAAAAAAATGATCATGAAATAATCATTAAAGTTCTTCATAGTTATTTTATAACTAGAGATTTTAGAATATAAATTAATTTATTGAAATTTTACTTTGATAAAATGAAATATTTATTTAAGTTTGATTTTTTTTCTTATTTATAATTTAAATATTAAATTTATAGTTGTTAATTTTTTTTTAATATTTATAATCAAATATTTTAGAAAAAGTGTTGAATTTTATTTGTACCAAAAAATCATCAAATTTAAAAGCTATTTTAGGCCTACTGTTAGTCAATTATAACAGTGGACTAACAAATGATCTAAAATTGTATGGTCAGTTTATGATTAAAATGGTTTGCCAATAGAAGTTGAGTGTTTTTGGTTCATATAAAAATTAGTATTTTATTTCAACTACCAAATCTGAAAATTGGTGATCTAAATGACATTTTTTCCTTTTTTAAAGACTTTTATTCTTCTTCTTCTTCTTTTCATTTTTCAGCAGAGATCTTGTCCGATGGTGAATTATGTTTCTCCAAAATATTTTCATCTCTTTTTTTGTCAAAAAGATGGGGACATGGAGGAGAGTAACAACCAACCAAAGGCGCCATATTTTTCACCGGATATTATGTCCTAGAACTCCCTTCTTAAGACTTACTTTACTAATTTAAAACCATCAAAACCCAATTATAAATCTCACCTTAAAGAGATCAACAATTTAATAATGACGTTGTGAAGTCGACAAAAAAAAAAATAATGACGTTGTGACTTCGAAGGAAGGAGAAGAAAAAGACGTTTTCACAACAAGTCAACAACGAGGCTGGGACTTCGACGGAAGGGATAAACAAAGTTCAACAATTTAATTATGACGTTGGGACTTAGACTGAAGGGGAAGAAGAAAGACGATTTGCGCACTTTCATAATTTAAATATTTTTTGCTATTTATATTCTTTATGCAACCTTTATACAATATAAGTTAACAATGCCTAAATTAAGCATCAACTAGATTTGAATCCGCACATCTATGTAGAAATATTTTTGATTTTCCAAATAAATTTAAAATATTAAATAAGTTATAAAGATATATATTAATAAAAAAAATTATGTATATAATATTATTTTGAACATTTTATATTTGTTGAAAAAAATTTATAATGAAATTGTACAAATCATATTTAATGTAGTATTTTTATTTATTTATTTAAAATACAGCATCATATTAATAGCTTAATTTTAAGCATTAGTTTTATATGAATTAATACAAATTTAATTAACTTTCTTTTTAAGGAAATTTTATTCCCAAAATGTTTGTATGTGACTAAATTATATTATTTAATATTATATTTTTAAATATTATTTTGTTTGATATATTATATTTCAGTTTTGTGTTTTTATTTTACTACAAAAATAAGCATAAAATGTTATAAACAATAAACTATTATTTATTTTGTTTTATATAATAAGTTAATATGATAATTTTAAACAGAATTGGTATATATTATTTAATTTAAAATTAATTACTAAAATATATATAAAATATGGTTTATATTAAATATGATAAACAATCAAAAGATAATTTCCTAATGGAAATATATTTTCCTTTTCTTAGGAATGTTATTTTTTTGTTTTGCTAAAAATGATTAGACCCGGATCTATTAAAGACACAGACCTAACTCTCGGGTGGGAGGTGCAACCCACAGATAGATACTCTTTCAGATATTCAAATGAATCGAAAAGAAGTAGCCCATATCTATGTAGGATGACCAAGAAAATGTGACTTAATTTCGCATGACAGATGGATCGAACTTGAAATGTGGTGAAATCTCAAATCTTTCCTCTTATCACTTGACCACAAGCTCTAGGTCTAGAAATGTTATTGTTTAGATGTATATTGTTTTGGTAGAAAAATATCATATATGAATAAATTTAAAATGTTTACCTTAAATTTCTCATGAATGGTATAACATAAACTTTTGCATGGTAGATAAAATTTAAAACTTTAAATAATAGATTAGATATTTATGTTTATAAGAAAATACCAAATAATATACCAAACAATAGTTAAGTGTTAAAAAAAGATACCAAACAATATACAGTACCATAACAGAGATTAAAAAGATAGAAAATGAGATTGACGAAAAATATTAAAGACACCAAATATATTTTGTAAAAGAATTCTACTGTAAAAAGTTAATATATGTGATTCTGAAAAGGTACATCGTCCACTACTCGAAGGTATGTGTTGTTTGATAAGGAATCTTTTGATAGAGGAGTTGCGACAAGACAAGTCATTAGCCTTCTTAGCCTCACGCGCCATCAGCCAAACTCTTTTTAGCTTCATGCGCCGGCGGCTAAGGTCGTCGGCATACTTTGAAGTGTCAGATTTGATCTACAATTCAATAAACGAAACTTGTTCAAGGGCCGACTTTCTATTGTTTTCAGTAACGCAAAGACGAACTTCAAGAAAAACAGCATGATTCTCCAACTCCTCCGCAGCAGTCAGTCGATCAGCGTTGGCACGCTTTTGCTCTTGCGCTAACTTCAAACTCAGCTTTAGTTCCCGGACGACCTTCTTGACCTCGAGGATCTCGTCAGATCGGGAAACATCTTGCAAACGCTTCTCCAAGATCGCCACAAATTTACTGTTAGCCTCCATGGCCTGCAAGTCATGAAAAGTCAAAACGAACTCAATAGAAGCATCTGAAAGATAACGAACTAACCTTGGCATGAGCAACAGTCATCTTGACATAGGTTTCGCATTCAGTCGTGTTTCGTAGAGAAGGAAGCGGACATCCAGCAGGCTTAAAATGCCTTACCAGATGGGTCACGCTATCTGGATTCTCTGTGATCGGACAATCCTTGGAGTGAGTGAAATCGGTTCGCGATTACGTCACCAAGAGCACCAGGACGATGATCGGAGCCGTTCGTCTTTGCCTTCTTGGAAGGAAGATCACGCCCCTTCGAAACAGTCGGGCTGCTCGATTTCAGACGAATAGTTGGGTCCTTGCAACCAAGATCCCTCACATCTTGTCGAGATGGAACATGAGGAATTCGGGTCTTCTCGCGAAGAATTTCAGTGAGTGCCTCACTGACATCTCCGGATCGAATATGTTTCCAAACCAACGTTTCCAACTCTGCTTCTCATCTTATTGGTATCAAGAGGATTTGATCTTCTCAATGACATGATTCTTCGATGAAAAAATAAAAGATATCTCGAGGTGCTGCTTTAACAAGAAAACCTATGTCAAGATAAAGGTCTTATAAAGACCGAGACTCTACAAGCATCTTAACGATAAAGACATATACAAATCTTGAAGATATAGAATAACCAAAGCATATTTCGAAATCTAAACAGTTCAAATTAAAAACCTTAGAAAATCCAAGGGGCAAAAATATTCTCACGACTTCGTGAATATCCGATTACAAAAAAGGATAATAATAATATAAAAATACTAAAAACAAGAAAAATAAAAGAATCAACTAAGAACTCGCTCTGCCCCTGACGCCCGACGGCTCCTCTCGATCAGAATCCTCCGAGATCTGTGGAACATCGAGATCAGCAATAGTCCAATCCAAGACGGGACAGGAATCAACGAGGACTCCGCAACCTTCTCCAGCTCCTTCAAGCGATCGAGCTCCTCGTCCACGACTAATCCTCCTTCTTTGATCTCGGTCAGGAGATCAATGTTTGCGACAACTTCTTGAAACTGAATCATGGCCGCTGTTTCTTTCTCCTTTCTAGCCCATCTCCCTTCCAAGGACTTCAAAATGGCCATATACCTCCACGACACTTCGCGACGAGCAGTACGAGAAGCCCGCCAAACATCTCGATCCCTTTCGACTTCGAGATCCGCCATCTTGGCTCGTTGAGCGGCAACCTCGGATTCCAAGGCCGACCTCTCGTGGCAAACTCTCACCTAGTCCTCCATCATAGCCGCGATCTTCCCGGCATATTTCTCAACAGACTAACCTTGGCATTCTCCTCGGCGACCTTGGTATAAGCCAGCCTCATGTTCCTCTTAAGAAGCAAAGAACGCTGGTCTGAAGTCCTGTGGTATATCGTCATCCGCTAGACAATCGGGATCGACGTCGGCCTTATACGTCGGATTGTCATCATCTCTCCCGAGCTCCTGCCTCTTCGATCTCTTTGAAGCAGGCCGTGATGGTCCCGAAGAAGTACTTTTTGGCACCCGACTAGGTTTGCGCTTACGAACAGACGAGTCCTCCTGCGAGCTAGATATCAAGGACATTGGTAACCTCTGTGAGGTTGAAACGAGATCTACCAATGATCTTCTTGAAATTGACCCGGAGGTCCGAAACGACAATCTCCTCGATAGACGCCTCTCGAGACGACTTATGCTGGGAGGAAGCCCAGAGGAAGTAGGTTTCTCCCTGCGGTCGGGAGAATGAGCATCTTCAATCAATTTGATTGGCTCGGGGATCATGGGAGCTATCCCTAAGCCAAGAGGACGCGACAGCAAAGTTCGAATCCGTTCTCTGCTAAATGATGACTAATTGGTCTCCCCCCCCCCCCCCCCCGCCTCAGAACGGCCAGCAGACCTCGGAGCTGATCTGACATCAGAAAATAAAGATAAAACATTTATCTAAATCAAAAGAATGAAGAAAGATTTAAAGCTCACCAATATCTTCGACCCAGAGCCGAGGAAGCCTGGAGAAATCAAAATCCCCCATAGACGTCGAGTCGAATTTAAAGACGAAGAACTAGTCTCTCCACTTCTCGTCTCGATATGGAAGCCCCCCCCCCCCCCCCCCACAACCCCCCCCCCCCCTTGAATATGTGTCGACCCGGACGCGGAGACATCAAGAAATTCCCCGGACTCTGATTGTTGCGTTTTATCAAAAACAAGTGACGCAATTCATCAAGACCAAATAAAATTTTCTCCTCTCTGGCTCTGACTAGAAGTGCCAGAAGCTGCCTAAGAAGATTAGGGCACATCTGAGAGAAGGAGAGGCCGAACTCGGTAAATATCTCCAATACTTGCCTCGGAATTAGAAAATTGAGACCACAAGTCTCAAAAAAGGACAAATAAGCTCCGCAATATGCTTATCGAACGATCACCGGGACCTCGAAATCAGTATCAAGATCACAAACAACGGCGCAGTCAACACCAAACGAAGAATAAAGACTCTCGAGCTGGTTCTCCGTGGTCGTCAGACGAGGAAAAGAAAAAAGAGTCATCCTGACAAGAAATAAGGGACGAGAGAATAGTAATAATCAAGAGAAAGAAGGGAAGAAAGATCAGAGTTGAAAAAGAGAAGAGAACTCTTCGCTATTTAAAAACACTTCTCAAACGGCTCTAACTCTATCCCCGAGAAACATAATAATTGCCTAGGTTTAGCCCTAGAGCAATAATTGCCTATGTTTCGACCTAGGAATAAACATAGCCGTTACACGTTTGGAGAAGCGCGATATAAAGGCTCAAAAAGATCTCGATAACCGAAACAAAAACGAATCAGTTCCCGTCGAGCGAGGTATAATTAAACGGAACCGCCTCTTTCCCACTCGATCAAAGGAAAAGAGACTGGGGGACAAATGTTGGATCCAATTTTGGGTAATCAAATTAATGGGCCGAATCTAGGAGAGTGGGCCGCTAGACAGAGGCCCACGAGAGGAAGCCGACCTTGAGACGAAGCCGACCTTGAGACGAAGCCGCAGAGAGCTCGGAGATCGGGTGATCAGTTACAAGGAAGAAGGAGTCGAGACTATTAAAAGAAGGAGAGACCAACACTTCAGGACACATCGAAAACCTAGAGAGAGAGCACACTACAAACATTAACCTCTTTTTACTTTGTTTTGAGTTTGATCTTGTACGATCTCCTTTGTAGTATTCGATCTTATTTACATTTCTTGTAATCGATCTCTTATTTAATAAAAGTCTATTTTTGTCAACCGATTTCCGATTACATCGTTGTGTTCTGAGGATATCGTTGCCTATATCCTTTTTCACTCCCCAATTTACTTTACAAATACTATCAAATATCTAGTGTAGATTTTAGGATCTGCAATATTAGACCAAAACAAAATAAAATTCATAAATAGAACTGTTAACAAATTTCAAGAATCTGAAACTTTTTAAATATAGTATACATATTTAAATATACAATATATGAAAACCATTTAAATTTTCTACGAAAACATATAATAAAAATATAATTACTTTCGCATTTTTTGCCACATATTCTTTTATATTTTTTTATTTTTGCAAATTAGCAATGTTTCAAAAATGTTGAATGTTTCTTGCAAAATTTACAAGATATTTGTTTATGTTGTAAAAGGTTGTAATTTAGTAACGAAAATATGCAATGTATGGTTTAAAGTTGTTATTTTGCAATAAATTTGTAATGAAAAGGTAACGAATATTTATTATTGAGAAATATACTGGAATAATCATAGCAAATTATTAACGAAAATCAATGTTGCAATTTTTCTGTTGCAATAGAGCTATTATCTTGTAGTGAATGCAGCAAAAATAGTTGTTATGGGAAAGAAATAAAAAAGAGAAAAGCGGAGGCATTATCGGCCTTGAGGGGAAGCCATGGAAGCATGTGCTTTCGGCTGTTTCTCAATATGTTAATATTCGGCCGAAAAATATCAAAATCTCTTGTAACTCAGTCAGTTAACAACTTATGAATGAGATTAATTATTAAAGATCAAAGGTTCGACAGTCTAAGGGTTAATTTTTACACATTTTGTTAACATCATACTGTTTTGGGCTTCCGGCCCAATTTTTTAAGGACCGGGCCTGAGGGGAGGTTAATGGTGGAACAGAGAGAAAGCTCAAAGAAGCAGACGAAGGGTCAACCTTCGATTTTGGTGGGAAACTTAAGAAGTCGACCAACGGAAGTGTGTGGAGACAGAACCGATTTTGTTTCATCAAACCTGATTTAAACCGATAAAATTAAACCAATTGTTGCTTGGTCGATTTACTTGAGTACTAGTTGGTCCACAGTATGCCAAAGCCAATTAATACATTTAACTTGTCTCTGCCCTAGTTAACATCACCTCTGTTCGTCCACTTCATGCATATAACACTTGTCCATCACATGCATAGATGATAGAACACTTGTCCATCACATGCATATAACATTTCTCTATAAACCCTAGTTTTGCCTGTGATGATGTTAAATACACGTTGAGAGATTAATTTTATAGGAAAGAAAAATCAACTCTGATGACTTTTTCTCTTTACACATCTGATTTCATTTGATATAATACTGATTTTTAAAAATATTTTCTATGTATGATATTGTTTTGTGGTCTAGATCTAGATTGTTTTTTTTTTAATTTCTCTCGTTGATTTGGTTATCATTTGGGGTTTTTTTTTTCATTTGGGGTTTTGATTGATTGAAGTGACGATGAAAAGACAGGGACATCAGATCAATCATATCAGACTCGGAGTCTCCTTATTAGGAGATCGGGATGATGATTTATGTCTAAATGGGTACCTCTTACATACTATACAAGAATGATGAATATGTTATAGTTCTTTTACTTCATTGGATGTTTTGCTCCTTTATAGTTTTAATTCTTTAGTGCAAGAGACGATGTCTAGACATGGACATCAGAAACTCTATATGGATAGGAGAATGGCATTGATTACTAATGTCTAAATGGGAATCTCTCTGATGCACTAATCATCTTCAATTGTTTTTTATTGTATTTTGTTCATTCTTTTAAGTGATCTCCGGTTTTGCCAATGATGTATTTTTACAATTGCACGTATTATCAGATTCTTCAGTGATGAATATCACTAATGTCTGAGGCAAACCGTGAGTTGTGTTTATGAAATGTCTTAATAGTTAAAACTAATGATGAGCCTTGTCTGCTATTTAATTTGCACTGAAGGTTTGTTCTTTTCTTACTCTTGGTCCATGCATTTTGAACGCATTTGGTCTCTGTTTGCAGGAAGAATCAATTCTTGAAACAAAACATGAAGTTGAGACCTATCTAGCAACATGATTTTTGATAGGAAACGGAAGATTCTGAAGAGCTAAGATTGAAAATTGACGTTTTATGGTAAAAGATATCATTCATAGGCTATATACTTCCTTTCATTTGTAGACATTCTACACATTTCAGAACAATAACATTAACCAATTATGATTCTGTTGGCTTTTATATGTGATGTAGCATCATGATAGCTTTACCGCCAAGCAACCGTCTTTGAATTTTCTTTTTGCTTTGTGTTTTAAACTTCCTTTTTTTGTTCTTAGTTTTCTATTTCTTTACGGGAAAGGTATTATTAACCGACCCTAAGTCCTTATATAAAGACATCAATATGTAGTTTTAAAAGGGAGCTTTTTGATAATTAATAAACTAGAGTTTTCTCTAAAGCCTTGCATTGATTCGATTCTGTCATCAATACGAGAGCCTTGCATCGAATTTGATTAAGTTCTTCGATACAAGAAGTCAGGTCTCTAGAGATTTAAACATAAATCCCTAGATTGAGCTGAGTTACCGTTGATACGCTGCACCAGGTTGGTATCAGAGCCTCTGCGACGTTCCTTGTTGTCATAAACGATGGCAAGACCCCGCCGAGTGAACTCAAAAGGGATTTGATTCTATATTTGTGGTCGTTGATCGCTTCTCAAAGATGGTGCACTTTATACCTTGTAAAAAAACTACAGATGCTTTACAGGTTGCTATTTTATTCTTTCGTGAAGTTTATCGTCTCCATGGCTTACCCACTTCTATCGTTTCTGACCGAGACTCTCGATTCTTGGGTCATTTCTGGCGTTCCCTTTGGAAGCTACTAGGCACCAGTCTTGATATGAGTTCGGCTTACCATCCTCAAACTGATGGTCAGACTGAAGTCACTAACCGTTCCTTGGGGAATTTACTTCGTTGTCTTGTGGGTGATTCCATCAAATCATGGGATTCTAAAATTCCTCAAGCAGAATTTGCTCACAACCATGCTCTCAACAGAAGCTCTGGTTTTAGTCCCTTTCAAGTAGTCTACGGCATGATTCCGCGTGGTCCTCTCGATCTTACTGTCTTGCCTAGGGCTGGGCACAAATACCCGTTACCCGCCTTAAATTCGTTACCCGCTCCGTACTTGCTCCGTAAATACAAGTACTCGTTTTAATCAAGGCAAGTAACAAGTTAAGAATTTTAAATACTTGCAAGTGCAAATCAAGTAACAAGGCTTAAAATTATTTTAGGTATTTGACTCGTTTCGACCCGATACTTGATTTTCAAAATATATTAACATTTACATTATTATTTCATCTACTTTAATATTTATTTAATATCAAACATGTGGGATTAAATAATTTTCTCTTTTTTCAAATTTTACGCTATATTATCTTACATTGGTGTAGCATAAGAATCAGAAAAAAATTTAGTATAAATATAGACAATCACCTAACCATAAAATCATTGAAACATAATTTATATTTTAAAGGTTCGAATACAAAAATTTTAAGTTAAGTGAGCAAGTATAGTTACAGAAAGTTACTCGCAAGTATCTCATATATAGACGTATACTCGCTTAATTAAGGATTTGGTATTAGCAAATACAAATATAAGGCAATTTTTTACTATCCGAAGAAAGCAAGTCGGCTTATAAGTATGGCAAAAATCTCGGATACTTGTCATATGCTCAGCCCTACTAGTAAGTAATCGAGCAAGGCAAGTAACTTGCAAGTTACATGTTTTGCGACAAGTACTCGATATAACAAGTACTCGTTTCCGACAAGGCAAGTACCAAGTCTAAAAATTCATTACTCGTTCAAGGCAAGGCGAGTATCAAATATATGTAAAAATGCAAGTACTCGCCTTGCGCCCACCCCTAGTCTTGCCTGACCTCACTCGACGTCATGGTGTTGCAGCTGACTTTGTCGAAGATATTCATGCAGTTCACGCCAAAGTGGTCTCCAACTTACAGGCGTCTGTTGCTTCCTACAAACACGCTGCAGATGTTCATCGTCGCCGTGTTGTGTTCGAAGTGGGTGATCAAGTCTGGGCATTTTTGACCAAGGATAGGATGCCGGCTCGTTCTTACAATAAGCTCAAGGCTAAGAAGATCGGTCCTCTTGGAGTTCTTGAACGTATTAACGACAACGCTTATCGTCTTCAAATGCCTGCCCATATCACGACTTCTGATGTTTTCATTGTCCGTCATCTAACGCCTTATGTTTCACCTGATCTATTACCTGATTCGGAGTCGAATCTTTCTAACCCCGGGGGACCTGATGTAGCATCATGATAGCTTTACCGCCAAGCAACCGTCTTTGAATTTCCTTTTTGCTTTGTGTTTTAAACTTCCTTTTTTTGTTCTTAGTTTTCTATTTCTTTACGGGAAAGGTATTATTAACCGACCCTAAGTCCTTATATAAAGACATCGATATGTAGTTTTAAAAGGGAGCTTTTTGATAATTAATAAACTAGAGTTTTCTCTAAAGCCTTGCATTGATTCGATTCTGTCATCAATACGAGAGCCTTGCATCGAATTTGATTAAGTTCTTCGATACAAGAAGTCAGGTCTCTAGAGATTTAAACCTAAATCCCTAGATTGAGCTGAGTTACCGTTGATACGCTTCGCCAATATGTAACCGGTAGTTCAATATCAATACATTCTTGGTAAACACTAGCTACACATGGAACAACGTCATCACTATGAGCAGACTTATCACAGAGAGATAAGAAGAGACTTCTCTACACTCTTTGAGTTCCTCTTTACATTGTTCAAAAAGAAAAAAAAAAAGACAACAAAAATCCAAATATGAACCAACATCATATTAGGACAAACATGTTCAAAGACAAGAAACACCATCAACAAAGAGAGTCAAGACTCTCAGTTCGGCTTCTCACAATCCGATGGAAAACTTCTCTTACTTTCCTCTCAAAAGGATCCAAACCATTCTTCAAACCCTCATGAACCTCCAGAAGCTCCTCCACTCTCTGTTTCACCTCACTCTCCCTCTCCTCACTCAACGGAAACTGAATCGAATCGATCAACTCGTTCATCACCCTCGAACTCTTCTCAATCCGACCAATCTCCTTAAGCAACCCACAGCAATTCTTCCTGTCTCTCCTCTTGGACTCCTCCACGATCTTATCGTGCAAGGACATAACCGGAACCGCCCACTGGTAATGCCTCGGCACAAAGAAGTTCACTTGCAATCCACGGTCTTGACAAGGAATCGCAGCGACCAAAACCCACATCACAAACAACAAAACCGAAGTCATGGTGTAAACCGGTACAGCTAAACCGTTACTCGCAGCGACGTCGTTTGGTTTAGGATTTGTTAAGTTGTTAGCCAAGGCTTGTAACTGTTTAGAAGCCGACCAGGATCTAGAGACACTCCACGACAGAGATCTGAAATGTCCGAACGAACGGTGGTGACTGTCTTTGACTCTCCCAAACGAACGGTTACGGTGAGATAGATTCGTTGTGGAAGAATGATCTTTCTCGTCGAGCATCCCGATTGCTAAATCGATCAGAGCCTTCTTCGCTCGCCGGAGCTGACCTTCTCCGACGGGACGGTGACTACTGTCTAAAGCGGAGATAACGATGTCGGAGAGTTTCTGCCACTGACGGATCTGTTCGATACCGTCGCGGATCGCGTTGCAGACGTCGAGGGCTTTGATGCTCCGTTCGAAGTAATCGGAAAGCAGACGGTCCATCGGAGGTGTTGAGATCTGCGAGCGGTGGTTGAAGATGATAGCTCGGAACTCCTCTTGGCAACATAGAAAGGAATCGAGAAGCTTGCTGATCCAGTCGAGTGAGAGAAGGTTGTTTTCTCCCGCGGCGGAGGCGTTGAGATCGATGAACTTCTCGGCGACTTGTCTTTGAAACGAATCTAGCTCAACCTCCATGGTGCTGCTTGGCTGGTGGTGGTGGTGGCTAGAGTCGACTTGGTCTCGCCGTAAAGTTAGTAACGACCTTCCGAATGATCCTTGAAAGTCTGTAGCTGGCATGATCTTTCAGTACATAAGCAAAGTCAGAGTTGTTTTCTCCGAGAAAGTCAGTTTTTTTCTAGAGAGAGAGATGATGATGATTGATGAAAGATGGAAGAAGGAGAGATGGGGTTTATAAAGCGATTATTTTGACCGCGTATTTTAATATCTACTTCACAAAATAATATTCAATTTTATTTTTGTTTGCTCTTGGGCTTATTCTTTTTCACTATAAAAAGAAATATAAACATAAAGGTGTGACGATAAAAAGCTATAGTTTGATTTTTGTGTGTTCTCATTCCTTTTGAATCATCTTTCTCTTTTTGTTACTCGTCACAGAACACCAGTGTACACGTATAGTTGTAATAAATCCTAAGTTCATGCTTGCTATTTTAGATCTGTAATGAACAGTGTAAAAATCTCAGTTTTCTGGACATGGTCGAGTTACGGGGCTGTGATATTTGAAGTGGAGAATGGGAACACTAGTGGGTGCCATGTGTTGTAGATAAATGTATTAAGATGGGAGCTGTGACAGGAGACTAGGTCAATGCACTACTGCACATGTGGAACCAAAAAGAACAGCTAAGTCTTCGTTGGCGCGTAATTAATGAAGGGACTCAGTCTTGTTGATTCGTTCTCGTCTTTCTAGAAAGCGAAACACTGACATCCAAGTCCTTCTTCTTCTTCTTCTTATTTTACTCTTGTAAATTCTAAGATTGTAAAATGTACTAGAAAAACTAATAAAATTCAGTGAAACTTCAATTCTTTACATTGTCGTATTTTTCATACATATTCGAATATCGAGTCAATTTTTCTCATACCCCTATTTTTCTACACACAATCTCTTTGAATTCCTTTGATCTTATATATCATTTTTCCATAATTCTATTTTTGATCAAAACATAAAATCCCTAATCAAATCCTCCCCCTCTTCAAAACTAAATCCTAACCTCCTCTATGGATTAGTGAACTTATGGAAAAGTATTTAACTTCTATACTTTTCAAATTTGGAAAAAAATATTTTAAAATCGTTTCTAAATCATATTTTAATGATTTTCGTGAAAGTATGAAAAACAGTTTTTTATTTTGAAATATTTTTTTATCAAATTCTATAAATCAAATAAAAAATATTCACGTTTCCAATTTAATTTTATAATTTTTCGTTAGACATATAAAATTAAAAGAAGAAAACTGTCTAATAGAGATTAAGGAGTGATATATAGGGGCATGAGATGAATTGCCTCTCAAATATCTGTACGGAGATAAATGATCATAAAATAAAAATAATGGAATGATGTGAATGGTGTCATTAGCAGTCAAACATCATGGTTGGGCCAAGATTATAATTGCACAGCCTACATTAATTAATTCATACATAAATATAAACAAATATCCTGTTTTTAAACTAGAAAAAAAAAATTACTACTATTACATAAGATCCCCTCTCATGTGTTCCAAACTAGACCACACGTGGTGGGATTCACAATATCGAAGAGGCTTTGAAACATGAAAGCACGAAGATTAATGACAAAGACATGACAACCTCTTCTTCTTTTCCTTGCTTATTTTTTGGACATTTGACGTTTGATTGGTTTTGTTTTTATACTTTCGTTCAGTTTAAAGGACAGATGAAATCGTGCAAAAGCGTCTTTCCCGCAAATGGTTCCTCCTGAGACTTACTGTCCAGTGTACACGACCAATTAATTTAGCCCCAACTAAGTAATTATTTATTTATATAACTGAGACAAAAATCTGAATGAGACGATTGCTCCTAACATGTTCATTCCATAATTCAGACCACAACAAAACACAGATACAGATAAGATATATATTATATAAATATAAGAGCGGTTTATGACCGTTATCAAAGAAACTATATATGTGCATATTCGTTTATGATTCACAAGTTAGTTGTCTACTTTTTTCAAAAAAAAAAAAAAGTTAGTTGTCTACTTGATAACAGATTCTTCGAGCTCTCTTAAACCACCAACTTTCTTAAACCACCAACTTTCTGTTCAATTTCTTCGATAAGCTCTTCACGCCATAGCTCTGCTCTTGCTTTCTCTTCTATGTCTTCTTGCTGCATCATACATGCAAGCAAAAACCTAATAACTCTATCCAATCTATAATAGCTGTGTGTTACTAAATCGTGATGTACTACTCTATGGTCCGGCCAGCCCAACCTAGACTAAACCGGCCCAAACTCAATTTATTCTGTTTTAGATTCTACACAGTCACAGGCTATCTATATGGGATCAATGGTACCAGAACTACAACAAACCTGTTAAACCTTGATTTCACTGTGACCAGGAGTCAAATTTATGTAATTAAGATTTTTTTTTCCATCAAGTTGTTTTGTTAAGTCTAAACATATATACCAGCATAAATGAAAATGTTTTATTATATTTGTGTTTGACGTTTATAATTTTCAAATATATATTATTATTTGAGAAATGATTTTGTTTACTTATCATGTTTTGAATGTAGTGTAGATTGAATCATTAGTATTAATAATTTTCTTGAATTGTTAGTTTTTGAACAATTTTAGTTATTTCTTAACAAATACTTTTTATTATATTCAGAATAATTATTAACGGATATTATAAAATTTTAGCAATAATTTTATACCTATGTTCATCTTATGTTTACTTTAGTAATATTAAATTTTAAAATATTTTCTTTATTATTATTTTTAAAATATTTTTTTATGTCACGGAAGAGTTATATAATGTTATAGGTTTCATTAACTTAGCTTATCAACCAAAAGCTATGAGTCCAAAGAATATAATCTCTCAGTGTTATAATTAAAAAAATTCATCTTTTACTAGACATATATAATTTATTACTTTTTGTTTATAAGGTTTTAGTTAAATAGAAATATGTTAATAATAATTGTAAACTTTGTTAATAAATGTCACTGCAAACTTCAATTAAAAAAATTATAAAACTGCAAGTAAACTAATGTTCGTAAGAATCATCGAAAAAGGAAAAATGTCTGATCATCTATACTATTATTTGATTTAGAGGAATTTAGTTTCATAAGTTTCACCGATAATTAGTAATTATAGTTTTATTATGTATATTTATCTTTTATGTTATTTTAAATTATCAATAACACCTTTTAAGTTATTATGATGATGATTATTTTTACATGTATAGTTTGATGATAGAATAAATAAAAAAAATTTCAAGTACCAAATTATTATCTAAGTTAGATTGAAATAAAAAGTCAAATTATATATTTTGATTAATTTAATATTTGAAACTAATTAAATAACTTATATTGAAATAAAAAAAATTATGTTTAAAATTACAATTGGTTGATTATATATTAGTCTGAACAAGGTGAGGCCATCGTCTAGTTGTTTATAAAGATAATTAAGTTTGTAGGTTCATTTTGGGAAAAATATGATACGCGTAAATGTAAACGCAAATAAACAAACGTAAATGTTCAAGACTGTGACACCTAAAGGAAAACCTAGAGCCATCTATATACATTGCTTTTTCATCCTAAGCTAACCACTGAGACATACAGTAGTCAAATCGTTCCATAGGGTCAAGCTCTATAAGAGCAGCCGCAACGGAGGCTTTTAATAAGTCCGTAGTGCGTAAACTTAGGCAAATAGCATAAAAATAATAATATAAAAAATTAGTAACCGAAGGATTGATCCTTAATCAAGGTATTTAAGATCATCTCCATCGCTGGTTTTTAAAGGGTTTATAATCCAGCCTCTTACCAAATTTTGATTAGAAAAATAATAATATTAACTGGGATGGTTAGAGGTGCCTCTTAATTAACAACTTTTAGAGGTGAGTCCTAGAGGACGTGACATGTTGAAATGAAGCGTTTTCTCTCTCCTTCGTCGGTGAAATCAATCATTTTTCTTCCTCCTCCCATCTCGATCACTCCATCTTCTCCTAGGATTCTGATCTCGAAGATGATCTTATCAGCTCTTGGTGCTTGTTCTCGTGTGGCTCTGTTTAAATTAGCTGTTGGAGCTTTTTCGTTGCTAGAAGGAAAGACGATTCACGCGCAGTTGACAAAAAAATGCTACTGGGATGCAGAGAAAGTGTTCGACGAAATGTCTGAGAGATGCATTGTCTCGTGGAACTCCATGGTTTCCGGGTTTCTTGCGGTTGGTGATGGCTTAGGGTCGTTGGCTCCCTCTGTCAAAAATTCCTCTTCGTCCCTGTAAGTGAAGAAAGCTCTCGTCTATATCTTAGTAGTTGAGCTTGTTGTATATCGAACAAAGAAATGTTCTTTATCAGTGTTTAGACTTGTATTATTGCTGCATGCATTATCAACCTCGTTTAGGGTCTTGCTCAGTAGCTGAATTTGTGTATGGTTTGGGAGTTCACCAATGGACACCCAAAAAATTGAAAGTCCTTAACTTTTCAAAATTAATTAAAATAATTAAAACAAAATGCAAAAATCTCTTAAAAACCACTTTTAAGAGGTTCAGCAATGGAGATGCTCTAAGGATCAAATCCTTAAGGACGTGGTAAAGCTTGATTGGTCGGCTGGGGGTTGCGTCTCAAAAAAAAAAATTCAGTCTCTTTCTCCGTAAAAAAAAAAAAACTCTCTCGAAGGCGAAAGACATTTGGCGTCTGAGAAAAGAGACTGAAACCCTAATCTAGGCAGGAGGATGATGAATCTGGGCAGGAAGATGATGAGGAACCTTGGGTTTACGAATTGGGGTCTCCTCTCCGATCTTCTCCGCCAATAATACACAAACCCAGCGGCGAAATACTAAACAAGATCGTCGGAGGGATTTGTAATCTTTTCCGTTTGTATTTTTGTGAGAAAGGGGTTTAGGAGTTGATACAATGGACGATATAATAAGGCGGCTGTTGGAGACAAATAACGGGAGACGGTGAAGCAGGCGAAGCTACTTGATGTGGAGATACGCCAGCTCTGCTCTGCTTCCAAAGACGTTTTTCTCAGCCAGCCTAATCTCCTCGAGCTTGAGGCTCCTATCAAGATTTGCGGTACAAAGATGATGATGCTTCCTTTTTAATATCTGCTTTCTCCTATTATCTCTGCACTGCTTCTTTGTGTTGTGGATTTTTGATAAAGTTCAAAACTTTTCATCTGTAATGATTAAGCTTTGTAAGTATGTTGTCTGAGGAAGCTTAGCTTTACTTGTGAGCTATAGGTTATGTTGCTTGTCACTTCACGTGATTTTTAGTAACCATGAACCTCCACTCTACTGCTACCATAAGATTCATTATTGTTGACGATTTTAAAGTTTATATTTTTATGAGCAGGTGATGTTCATGGTCATTTCCAGACCTCTTGCGGTTGTTTGAGTATGGTGGCTATCCTCCAGCTGCGAATTACTTGTTCCTCGGGGACTATGTTGATCGTGGTAAGCAGAGCATAGAGACCATATGTCTTCTTCTTGCCTACAAGCTCAAATACAAGCTCAACTTCTTTCTTCTCAGAGGCAATCACGAGTGTGCTTCAATCAACCGTGTATACGGATTCTACGACGAGTGCAAGAGAAGATACAACGTGCGCCTATGGAAGAGTTTCATCGACTGTTTCAACTGTCTGCCTGTTGCTGCTCTCATTGACTGGGGGGGAGAATGTTAGAGGTGTGTCTTACATTTGGTCCCGACGAAGTGGCTGAGTTCCTTCAGACTCATGACCTTGATCTTGTTTGCCGAGCTCATCAGGTAAAAGCTAAACCCACATTAGCAAACATGTTATCAGCTGTTCTAGGCAAGAACCGGGTTACATAGATATTCATTAACTGATATCGTATTAGTGATGCAAGTGCTAAATACTAGGATACGTGTAGACTCTTACGCAGAGGCATGTGGTTTTCAAATAAACTAATTTGTTACAACTGATATCGCAGGTTGTAGAAGATGGATATGAGTTCTTTGCAAAGAGACAACTGGTGACAATATTTTCTGCACCTGTGGTGAGTTTGACAATGCTGGTACAATGATTGAGTGTTGATGATAATTTGACATTTTGGTTTATTGAACTGAACACACTAGTTTTGAGTTATGTCAAGTGAGGCTCACATTGTACATACCATTTGGTTTAGGGTCTTTAACTATTCAGACAAAAAAAAATAAAAAAAAAATAGTATTTTAAGGCTAAGGACTCCATGGTGAACCTCACCATTGCAGATGCTCTAAACACCAGTGTGGGATGGTCCATGACAACATCCGAAACAATAATTTCTAAGTTTATAATATTAGAAAGAGAGATACGCTGTTTCATAGACCAAATGTCCGATTCCATAACCTCCTCTCCACGGTACTCCTCCGAGTCATAGAATGGATCCTGTATATCTCTATAATATTATTTGAGAAGTCAGTTTCCCATGTGTCGCGCTCACGTTAACTCTCACGGTGGTTGATTACAATGATATCTTTAATGAATCAAACATATCTAATTATTATTAAATATTTATTTTATCTTATTTTTCCTTTTTTTATTTAGGGTTTTCTTTTACTTTTTTTTCAAATAACTTATATAAAAGAAAAATTTAAATTTTAAAAACGAAAAATATATAGTATAATTCATAATAAGGAAATTTTACAAAATAATCTTGATTTTAAATGAAAGAAACAAATTCCCCTTTTAAAACATAACCTTAAACAACATAATATATATTTTAAAAGTATGAAGCATTTTATCTAAATCAATCTATATCTCAAATTATTAAAAAATAATTTAAATAACATAAATAATGATATTAAGATATCTTTAGTGAACAAAATTTAATGTAATCTTCTTTTTATGTTCCCTTTTATAATCTTCAAATAACATATATGATAAAGTGAATATTTATAAAACTTAAAACGAAAATATTTTTAAATATAATGTGATTTTATGAAAAAGGAAAACTTTAGAAAATAATCTTGATATGATAGTAAATAATTAATCTTTCTTTTTAGAATGTATCATTTATGTTTTTATGAAATTTTGTACATATAATTACTTTATTTTGTTAATTTTATTTTTGAAAATTAACATATATTAAATTACTAAGTCCTATAAAATTAACATTTTCTTGGAGCTATTTACAACTAGAAATTTATAAATATATATACACATCTAAGACGAAAACCAAACAAATGCAATGAATATAATTAATATGATTTGGTTGAAATAGATTAGAAATAATTATACTTGAATTTGATTCATATGTAACTTGAAATACCAATAAAAGAGTAATTAAACCAATCCAATTTTTTTTACAAAAAGTCAAACAGTAAACAAAAAATAATATATTTTCACTTATAGTGATATTTTTATATATATAAATTATAGAACGACTCAACATATTACTAAATAAATATGAAATTCTCAAATAATTTTATAAATATATTGACCAACTATTGCAATTAAGTATCATTGTTATATTTATTTATGTAACTTTGAATTGATCGACATTTTCTGTTTATTTTTACTATTTAATTATCAAAACAACATATACATTAAATTATACATAATCTTATTAAATATATATATATATATATATATATATATATATATATATATAAATCTAAGATAAGAATCAAACTACATGAAAATTTAAAAAAAAAAATCAAAATTTTAATTTGTATTACAAAAATATCTTAGTTGAATTGAAACAGTAAATGTTATATGATATATCCAAATAATAACCAAACAATCGAGATATTATATATCCAAAATTATACATTTAATTAAAATAACATAATGTTACATAAAATAAACCATGCATATTGATTATAATATAAATAACAAAATAGTTAAAATTTTGAGTAATTGCACGCTATATACAGATTTGAAACATTATTTAGCTAAATGGTCTATCGCAAAAACATACTGTAGAACTTCTGTTTTAAACCAAAATTGCCCTTGTATTAAAGATGCAAAGCCACGCGCGTCTCCTTTTTCTCTCCTCGTTTACAGCTTTGTCTGGAGAGGATATTTTTGACGGCGTCATGACAATCCGGTAGATTGATCCTTCCCCCGCCCCCTTGAGAATCAGAGCACATCACCGACGGGAGTTAGCGATCCGGTGGTCGTCTGGAAACACTGCTCTCTCTCCTCTGATGCGGTGATAGATCTCCAAGGTATCGCTGATGCTCTGGTGGCTCGTGGACAACGGCTTGCTCTTTCTGCTAGAGGACGGTGCAGAGGCTCGCTCGGCTTTGCAAATCAGTGATCGAGGTGCGGAGGCGTGCACCGAGGTTGTGAGGGTGGCTGTTGGCGACTAAGCTTTCTGAGGAGATGGCGGTTCTCCTCGCTGTGCATCTTGTCAAAGTGGTCCCTTCTTGACCAGTGGATTTAGGGTCTTATGTGCGTAGATTTAGCGTTTCTTGCGGCAGCTCTACAGAGCTAAAGAAAGGAGCTAGGGTTTGAGAGTCCGGTTATACGGAAACGGGCGTCGGGGCCGCGGGACTAGAGGTGTCAATTGGGCTGCCCATGTCCAAATGGGCTGTCCAAATGGACACACCAGTCCAAATGGACATTATTTTTTTTGAGCCCAAATTGTACCAGACAAAATTGTCCAGACCAAATTGGCCCATTCCAAATGGGCATTCCGCAAAGCCCAAATACAATCCTGCTTTAACATCCATAAATACACAAGTTTCATAAGTTTTACACATCCAAAACATAAATACATAAGTTTCATAAGTTTTACACATCCAAAGCATAAAATATGTTTTACACATCCAAAGCATAAAATAAGTTTTACACATCCAAAGCATAAATACATAAGTTTTATAAGTTTTACACAATCTAAAGCATAAGTAAATATGCTTCTGAAGTTTTGATGATCATTCTTCTATCTTCTCAGCCTCTCCTATCAAATTAAAAAACATAAGTTACACAATCTAAAGCATAAGTAAATATGCTTGGTATCTCTACAGTCTACACGACTACACGGCAGATAACACAAGCTCAAACAACTCAACAAACCTGAGAGAATGTAATCTGGTTGATTTAAGGAGCACAACAAACACAAACGTAATACTGATCAGGCAAAGAAACACAAGCTCAAACAACTCAACAAACTTGAGAGAGCTAAATGTACAAGTGATTATACCTTCCAAGAGAGCTAGTTGAGTCGGGTCTTCTTCTTCCTTCCACTTCCTTCTGCTTCCGCTTTCTCATTTTCATCTTGCTTATCTTCATTATCTTCCTCATCTGAATCGCATTCAGCTATCACAAAAAAGAAGTTCAATCAATAGTTTCACATATCAAAAGCTCAATTATAAATGCAACAGACTCACCGATGACTTCAAAACCTCTAAGCCAGTTTCTAGTGCAGATTAAGGCTTGAACATTTGAAGGGAGAAGCCTGCTCCTGTACTTGCTGAGAACCTTACTTCCGGCACTGAAGGATGACTCAGACGATACTGTTGTTATTGGGATGCATAGGACATCGCAAGCCATCCGAGAGAGCTCCTTAAAACGGTTTGCGTTGTCCCTCCAATACTCAAGGACATCTAACTTTAGATTTGACACCATATCAAGCACAGGTTCACTCAGATACAAATCCAAAGCAGATTTCCCTGTTCCTGCTTGTTGAGAGAAGAACGCATAGAAGCCCTGCATAGAACACAAACATAGACTTTTTAATACAGTAGATAACTTAAATACACATCTAAAGGATTGGTTTTAAATGACTTACACCATAACCAGCTGGTAGAGCTTCTGCTTCTGCTTCTTGTGAATTATGTGCACTACTGTTCTTCTTGTAAACTCCATACAGCTTCACCACCTTTTTACGTATGTAATCCATTTTGGATTTACAGGTTGCTGGATCAAGACAGTGGTAGCAATACTCCAAGACCTTGAACTTGAGCCTAGGATCTAACACAGCTGCAATTGCCAAAATATCGCTGTACTCTTCCCAGTACTTCACAAATTTCATCCTCATGGAATCCACCATATCAGCGATCACTCTGTCTTCATGGAACTCGTGTGTATTCAACCAAGTTTGAATTTTCCACACCTCCATGAAGTACAGATTCGCTGTAGGGTAACTGGTGCCAGAAATAAGCCTTGTCATCTCATCGAATGGCTGTAACAAATCAGAAATCAGTTGAGCTCTTAACCACTCACTCTCTGTAGGTAAACACTGGTAGCTTGTCTCAACCTCTGCAAGACCCTTGAATGCCTCTTTGTAGTGAAGAGCCCTAGTTAACATGAGATAGGTAGAGTTCCACCGCGTGGTAACATCTAACAGTAAATCCCCTTTCTTAGCAATACCCGCAGACTCCACACAGCCTTGAAACAGCATCTCTCTAGACTGAGTAACCTTGACATACTTCACACTGTCCCTGATCTTCTCCAAAGCCTCACTTATCACTGCTAAACCATCTTGAACGATGAGGTTTAGAATATGAGCAGCACACCTGATGTGAAAAAACTCCCCACCACAAACTAGATCTTTCCTCAGCTGCCTCTTGAGTACTCCTTGCATATTATCGTTGGAAGATGCATTGTCCACAGTTACAGAGAAGACCTTCTTTTGTAGACCCCATTCCTTTAGCAATTCCATAAGCTTCATGGCAATTCCATTACCAGAATGCGGCGGCGGGAATGCACAAAAGGCAAGTATCTTAGCTCTGAGTTTCCATTCAGAATCTACATAATGGACAGTGAGACAAAGATAACCCTCTATTGTTATAGCTCTCCAAAGATCAGTGGTTAGACACACTCTCCCCGGAATCTCACTTAACACCTTTTTAAGCTTCAATTTCTCCCTCTCAAATATCTTAAGCACATCAGACACAGCTGTGTTCCTAGTCCAGAACTCTATGGTGGGGTTGGCGTACTTGAAAGCTTCTCTAACCCTCCTAAACTCTACAAAGGTGTAAGGGAGGTCGTGTTCAATAATGGCCACAGCAACCATATCTCGAAACACCAACTGATCGATCTTCTTACAGCCTAAAGTGCTACTAAGGGTTTGGGGGCAGCGTTCAGAGTGGCGAAGCATAGTATTGGTTCCACTTCTATGCAAGTCTAGGATGTAAAAGTGGCTACAGTAGTTGCAGACGCATTTGAATTTCCCATCAGGCATCCTATCTCCTTCTATAGTAAAGTAGTTCCAGCACCTAGAGTGTCTACGCTTGTGTTTACCTTTCACCTCAGCTGTGCTAATGAGAGACTCTTCCACCACAGGATTGTTCTCGTTCATTCCCTGTACTGAATCCCCATCGTCACTCACGTACTCATCATCATTGTTCAAACTCAGTGTATCCATCAGCATTCTTCTGTTCTTCGATCCAAAGAGTGAGACTCAAGCAGCTAAGCAGCTAAACTAAAGAATGAGAGAATTGAATCAGAAGCAAAGTAAAGAGAAATATGCAATGTCTACTAGAATGATCAACTTACAATGAAGTAAAAGGGTCGAGTCAAGAGCTTCTTCTGTTCTTCGATCTAAAGAGTGAGCTTCTTCTGTTCTGTACACAATCAGAAATGAAAATCATCATTAACTAGAAACCCATCAAGCTTACAAGATACAATCATGAACTCCATCAAGCTAAACTCATGAAACCCATCACATACAATCAAACCAGAAACCCCATCAAGCTAAACCCATCAAGCTTACAAACAATCAAATCGAACTCCATCAACCTAAACTCATGAAACCCATCACATACAATCAAACCATCAAGCTAAACCCATCAGATACTACCATCAAGCTAAACCCATCAGATACTACCATCAAGCTTACAAACAATCAAATCGGAAACCCATCAAACCTATCAGACACACACACGGACAAACCCATCAGACACACCGATCGAGAGGTTTATATAGATGAATGGACAAACCGATCGAGAGTCGCGAGAGAGAGGATCGAGAGTCGCGAGAGAGAGGATCGAGACGCCGAGAGAGAGAGAGGAGATAGAGACGCCGAGAGAGAGAGAGGGGATCGAGACGCCGAGAGAGAGAGAGAGGATCGAGACGCCGAGAGAGAGAGGAGATAGAGACGCCGAGAGAGAGAGAGGGGATCGAGACGCCGAGAGAGAGAGAGAGGATCGAGACGCCGAGAGAGAGAGGAGATAGAGACGCCGAGAGAGAGAGAGGGGATCGAGACGCCGAGAGAGAGAGGAGATGGAGCGGAGACGTCGATCGAGACCCGAGAGAGGCGGAGATGTCGAGAGACTCGAGACTCAGAGTCAGAGAGAAACTAGAGAGGAGGCGTTATTTTCAATTTTCCCCAAATGTGAAAAGTGAAAACCCTAGGTTTTCTCAGAAAAATGGAAGCCCATGTCCAAATGGACTTAACCATTGGAATTGGGCTTATTCGGTGTCGACCCGTTTGGACTGTTTTTATTGTGGGTGTAATTGGACCAGTCCAATTGGAATTGGACATGGGCCGCCCACAAACACAAGCCCAAATTGACACCTCTACGCGGGACTACCTCCGAAGGTGTGTAGTTTTTTAATTCTTTTTCATTTCAATGACCTTTTTGCTAATAACATGATTTGACTTCAAAAAATAATGTTGGACAGGAAGTACCAATTTCGTGATACTTGCTGTCTTGACTCTGGTTCTCAAAGGCACTTGGCGTTTTGTCAGGATCTTAAAACAAGCTCTTTGTCTGAGCTACTCTTTCTTCTAAACTATCGCTGATTCATTGACTTGTTTTTTTTGATACTGTATTATTGATTCGATTCTTTTTTTATTTCCCAGGTAATATTGACTTTACTAGTAGTCGTATGGGGACTTCGTCTTGGAATGTTCCTCCTTATGAGGTTTGTAAGTTGTACACCTTAATTGATGATGATAACCACACATTTGTTCATCATATCTGCTCTGCACCACATAAGAATATTGTGTGAGAGAAACAGAGAGATATACATAAACAGTTATACTAAGTTTTTTAGTCATATTTGATGACATCCTAACTGTGAATAGGATCCTGAAGTGGGGTGAAGATCCACGCTTTGATCAAAAGCGTGAAAATATGGGGAAACTAGTTATCTTTTGGACTTTTCAGGTTAGTTTACAACCTTTGCTTTCTCTTCATCTTTAAAAAATGAGTGAAAAACTAGTAGTTTAGCTTAAGTTGGATGCCTCTGATCTAACAACATGTGGGTTTTCTGCTTTCTTTTTTTTTTTACCTTCCCAGGTCGTGTGGATTTGGACAGTTAGTTTACCTGTTACTTTTGTGAATACAAGCAACGGTGGAAGATTAGAAGATTGTTTCAGCCTGCAGATGTTATTGGTTGGACTATGTGGGTTGCAGGCTTCTTGGTTGAAGCTATAGCTGATCAACAGAAGCTTTTATTTAAAAATTCTCAAGAAAATAAAGGAAAGTGGTGCGATGTTGGACAACATTCACGCTATCCAAACTACTTTGGAGAGGTTAGCATTGCTGATACAAGACTTTGATCACAATTCACTTATTATGACTGAAGAAGAAACTCCAAGAAAAATAGACATTGTGGTAGGAAGGCCAACTATTTGTCTACTAATCGGTCTCGGACACACCGGAATGCTCTCCTCCACCTGTGTCTTGTCGAAGATGGAAGCTTTGCGTTTCATCTATCATCTTTTCCTCGTTCCGATTCTCTTGTTTTAGATTTAGTTTTTATTTCTGAGCTTGATGTCGTTGTATTTTCAGATACTCGTTGTTTCTCCGGTGTCCCGGAACTTGTAATCTTTCAGATCCCGTAGGGTTGAATTATATATATATTATTTTTTTTTAAATAAAAATTCACACGCCTAACGAGAGTCCGAGACTCGCGCAAATGCATGCCTAGGGACAGAAGAGTAACTTTGTTTGGGTGCCTTCATCCAAGTACCTAATTAACTTATTTTTTGCATGATTTCCTAAATATCTTTCTATCTATGGTTATTTACCCAATTCACTCTAAATTTTTTAAAATTAATAAATTATAATAATATAAATAAATTATTATAATATATTTACTTTATAAGTATTTATACCCGTGCACGGGAAAATCACCTAGTGCAACATTATTCAACATTATTCATAAATATATAAGAGATGCCAAACGCAGCAAATGGAGATCAAAAGATTCATTAGTTGAGTTGTTTTTTACCATACCTTTGCGGAACCAAAGTACAGACAGCCCCAACAAATGAACATGATGTAGAACAGATCTGCCATATCAAGATCAGTATATCAAAATACAGTATCCACAAACCAAAGTGAAGATCACATTAGTATGCAGGGCCGAGCACAGCCCAATAAGATTACAGATGTGTAAAGATAATTTCATCTTCCCAAATAATGTTTACCTACATTTTTTTTTTTTTTGAAAAAGTTTACCTACATCTTTAGATATTGAAAATCTCATGTGATCAAAAAAGGAAACGGTAATCTTTAAAAATATATGTCAATAACATATTCACTATGGACTAAAATCAGATTTTTTTTTTTTTTTCATGAACTAAATTAATTTCAATTTGCTGGAACGTGTTTATTACTTGTGGTGTGATCATTCAAAGAAAGAAAGAAAGTAATATTAACCTCTTTTCATTATAAATTTGATACATAGTGAATTCACAAAAAAACAACGTCTATAATGCTTAGTTGTAGTCTATTGCCATAAATTGTTAATTCTACAGAAAGTTTAGTCTTTCAAGCGCGCATATTAGCAACCACAGAAAGTTTGATCTTTTGGGCGCGCATATTAGCGACCACAGAAACGTGCATATTCATCCAAAAGCGCATGTTAGCATCATATCCCAGAAACTAGTTTCCACCTTGGTCTTCTTCCTCTGTCCTCAACACGTCTCTAATCTCTTCTAAGAAGATCCTCGTGATGGGATTGCTCGATCTGGAGAAGCACTTCGCCTTCTACGGTGCTTACCACAGCAATCCGATCAACATCATAATCCACATCATCTTCGTATGGCCGATCGTCTTCACCGCCTTGCTCCTCCTCCACTCCTCGACCCCAATTTTCCATCTTTCTCAATCGCTGACCCTCGACGGCGTTCTTCGGTTAAACGTCGGGTTTATTCTTACGGTTGTTTATGCTCTCTTCTACATCTGTTTGGATAGGAAAGCTGGGTTTGTAGCGGCTCTCATGTGTTTCTCTTGCTGGCTCGGTTCCAGCTTTCTCGCTGCTCGCTTAGGGCCTTCTCTAGCCCTCAAGGTTTGCGCCTTTTTTTCCTTCTTTTAATAATCAAAACGTAATGTTTGTGAGATATAGAGGTTCAGTCTTCTTGTTACAATTTTCACTGTCTTTTCTCAGGTTGGGATAGCGTCTCAGCTGTTATGTTGGACCGGGCAGTTTCTTGGGCATGGACTCTTCGAGGTAAAGTCCTTTGGCTCTTAAAAAATCATTGTTTTGTTCTCCTTTTCTGTCTAATCATCAGAGCCCTAAAACAGATGTTTGTTGATTCTTGTCACAGAAACGAGCACCTGCGCTATTAGACAATCTGCTCCAAGCTTTTCTCATGGCTCCTTTCTTTGTGTTGCTCGAGGTCAAATTTTTTTATGTGTTATATTTGTTCAATACCTTCTTCTTTGTACTGCACGCTGAAAAACAAAAACTTGAAAAGCTGATGTGGGAATTGTTTGAATGAATACAGGTTCTTCAGTCGGTTTTCGGGTATGAACCATATCCAGGTTTTCAAGCTCGTGTGAATGCCAAGGTAGAAAGTGACATTAAGGAATGGAGAGCAAAGAAGCAGATTAAAAAGAATAAGCTCACATAAGCTTTGGATTAATATAACTGAACAACTTAAACCCATTGATTGTAATGTTTCCACATTAAAAACCTATATAATAAAAATATAAGACCACCACCATGGATTGATGGATTTGTGTTTGTGTATATGTGTGTAACTATGTTTCTAACGGAAGTTACTTAAAAATATGTGTTATTACTAGAAGAACACCTTCCCACATTTGCAAGTTGGACAAAAGATGAAAAATGTTCTCAATTCATCTGTTTCTCCGAGAACTTTTTCCAGAATTCTTGAAAGCCAACTTATTAATCTTGGATTCAGATTGGACGATCTCAGGGAAGTCATTCGCCTTCCATGATTCGTCACGACAATCCAATCTACATCCTTTGCGTTTTAGACGTTTTGGTTTTAGGGTTTACTCAGGTTTGATATCTTCCTATCAAGAACATTATTGATGAAATATCTGACATGTTCTTTTACTTTAAACTTCCTCTAGATTCTGACCCGGTCGACCGAACGGGTGTCAATTTTCATTTTTCATTTTTATATTTGTTTCTACTAAATATTACATATGACTTACAATATGGATACTAATATAATATTTTGAGAAAATAACAATATGTTTAATTAGAGCATCTCCAACTCATTACTATTTTCACCTCTATAATAGCATTTAGAGGTGAAATTGCTTCAACCCACGTCTATTTTTGATAGAAATCTCTATTTTTTCCTCTATTTATAGAGGAAGAAATATCATTTCTCTATTTTTTACTCTATATTTTAGAAATTGCTATTTTAGGGGAATACATTGGAGCATATCTCACTTCTATTATAGAGTTTCCCTATTTTAGAGGTGAAAATAACAAAATATATTGGAGATGGTCTTACATCGAATAATTTTTTACTTTATATAGTAAATTATATAATTGATATTTATTAGACTCATATAAACAAATCCAAAATTTGTACAGTTAGATTTATTTATAAAATATCTAGAATTTTTTTTTTCTGAATTAAAACTAAGAAAATAGATAAATATGAGTTAGTATGGTATTACAAATTGATACATTAGTTATAAAATTTGTAAGAAAATAAAAATATAGTAGGCAATTTATTCCGTAGAATATTCGATTTGTATAGTTATATCCGTAGTTTACAAAATAGAGAAAGTATATGTATTGTGAAAATATTTTATACATCACGTTAAGAAGATTCATAACAGCTTTGGCTGATAATATATGTCAACTTAACTGATTTATGAATACAATGTTTAATTTCAATTGCTTTTTGGTTATTTTTCTAAATATTATTTATAAACTAAAAATTATAAAGATACTTAATATATGAATTTAAACTTGATTAGCAAGATTTTCAAAAGAAATATAGATTTATTTTTGCAAATTTTAATTAGTTAAAATAGCTAGAAATTTGATCTAAACTTGTAATATGTATTTATTTGTATATATATTTAAAATTTACCCGATTAAATAAAAATTTAATTGAGTAATTTTATTTTGTCTTGTAAACCATCAATTGTATCACATCCATACTTTTTAAAATATTACCCGTATATCCGCACAAATGTATTTTTTATGGATCAAAAATTTTATGATAATATATAGTTAAATTGTTGTATATATTATTTAAAATATATGGTGCTATACATTTTATATTTTCAACATTTATCATACTAAACTTACATTGAGATATTATTTATATGAAAATATATGTAACATAAATATATTATATATTATATAAATGATTCTTTTTATGTGATTTTATATTTTTAGCTATTACTAATAAATAATAAAAATACAATTACATAATTTTTTATGATAAAAGAAGTTTGAATTGAAATTGTTCAACTGTTATGAAGAATTATTCTTAGTTTTTTTTTTTCTATGAGTCGAATTACACATAATTTTATATAATTTGCTGTTGGTGCATGTAAGCTTTGAAAAAAGATTGAAAGTAGCGGTGCCTTTGGACCGTCATCGTAAAATGCCAATCATGCATTTGTTCATCTTCCTAGTTTCCAAGTTCCAACTAAAGGCATTTGGAGACAAATGTTACAATAGAAAATATATTTGAAAACAATAAAATTAAAGGGAAAACAATGTATCTTAGGTCCAATGCTAGACTTGGCTTTTAAATTCACGATGAAAACATTTAACACTCTGCTCCAACGGCTAATAATGACCATGGATCCTTTTGTACTATATCAACGGTCAAGATCTCTCAGTCTCTCGATTAAACAAGGTTTCATCATTCCATTTAATATCTTAACTAGGTAGTAATCCGCGCTTTACACGGAATAAGATATCTACTAGATGATAATCCGCGCCTTGCGCGGAATAAGGTTTTTTAAAATATGTTGTATCTAAATAGTTTAAATAATACATATTTTGTTTTTTTTTTTTACATTTGATTAGGGATGGCATGCGCATACCATTTGGTTCGGTTAGGTCCGGTTTGGATTTTTGTACATTTGTTTTGAATCTTTTCATGTTCGGTTTGGATTTAGGTTCAGATAACCCATTTATTTATTTTTTCTAAATTAAATTTCATATATACCTTAAATTTTTCAAAATCTAAAAATAAAAATAATATGTAACATATAAATTTGAATAATGTATACCAAAATACTTAAACTTAACATAAAAATTGGTTTAGTTTAAATATTTGGATAAAAATGAACATATATTTTCAGTATTTTTGCTATTTTTACGTTTAGCTATTTTAAATATATAAATTTATTATTTTTATATATTTCTAATTAGTTTGGAAAATTTTAAAAAATCTTATGTATTTTGTATATTTTTTTTAGATATTAAATTTTAAAATAATTAATATATTTAAATATATGATTTGGTTCTAATATACTCGGATACCCGAAATATTTCGGTCTGTTCGGTTCCGATATCAAAATTTTAAACCTGTTCGGATATCTAACCAATTTGATTAAAGTTTTGTACTACTTTTTGGATTGGATTTGATTTTTTTTTGTCCAACCATATATTTTTTATTGTAACCAAAATTTAAACGAAATGGATGATGGTTCATACTGATTTTGGGTATGCAATAATTTTAAACCAAAAAAATTTCTACTATGTGTATGACATATTTAGTTAATCATTAAAATTATTCAAGGTCCACTAAAAGAACAATTGGCTGAAATAAAAAAATATTACTGTTGATCACAAAATTTTCAATGTGAGACTTTTACCATTTTTAGTAATTTATAGTCGTTTAAAAAAATTTGAAATATGATATATAAGAAAAATATCTAATTTTTTTTATTTTATGCTTAATATGGTTGTTTAATTTTTTTAACAAATAAAATTAAACGAAAAGTATAGAGGATAAAAAAATTGTTATCAAATTTTTATTATTCATAATCATTATTTGTGATATATATGTCAATCATATTAGGTAATTCCGTAGCTTTTATCTAAAGTAATAATAGAGAATATTCTTTTGTTACACTACTAATTAATTTAATAGTTATTTAATAAAAACTATAATATATGTGCATATGGACCAGCCTATTTCTCTAATAATTATGAGAATAATTTCCATGATGATATGTGGCTACCAAACAATGTTGCAATGCTCCAAGATTAATATATAAAAGATTCGGTAAGACAATATTCGCTCTTTAAATGTTTAAAACGGTATTTCCTTGCATGTTAATTTTGCAGCCCAAGCAATATATATTTTGAGTAATCTTTAATATTCCTTGCATGGTAATAAAGAAACGTGATCTTCAATTACATTTTGTTAGTTCTTTGGACAAAGCTCATTAAATGGAATACACGTCAATGGGCCTTATTAATAAAAGGGGTTGTCGCACTTAAATATATGAGACTAGGATAGGGCCCGCCCTACGGGCGGGTTAATTACTTAAAATTATATAATATATCATAAATTTTGTTGAATATTTCAAAATATATAGGTCAGTTTAAATTGTAAATAATTTTTAAATTGTAATATAAAAATTACAGTTAAACATCATTCTAAATTTTAATGTTACAATAATACATTTGTATATATTATATATTTTTGATAACTCTGATACTTTGGTTGAAATGTTGTGTATTATATTTTCATTGTGTTTTTTCATGTCTATGTTTTGAATATTCTTTTTGCTTTAAACCTGGAATGATGCTGATAAATAACCACACATTATAAGTTAGTTTTATTTTGCTTTCAGCGAGCCTAATGTTTATGGTTGTTGGTAGAGCAAATGCTGATGTGAGAAATCTAAAAGAAGCCAATGTTATAGGTCAGAGAAGGTGCATCTTTATATTGTTTATTTTTTCTTCTTAAAACCATAAAAATGTTAGGTTCACAATGTTTGTTTTAGTTACTTCAACTTTGTAGTGATGTGTTTTACTATGATTTATATTCTTATTTCTTCTCTTGAATCTCTGTTAGTGTTTTTTTTAAAAGAAAAAACTTTGTTATTAGGCTTACAGCTATGTATCTCTTTACTGCTGTTACTACAACTTTTTTCGTTATTGATTTATATTTTAAGAGTAATTAAAAAATGTGAATAAATGTTATAATATGTTTGACGTAGTCTCGCTTCCAATTTATATTTATTTGACTAAAAAAATTTTTACTGCACCATTGTTCGTTTTAGTGCTATCCAAAAAAATCATTTTAATAATGCTTTCCACTTTTTCAATCATCTTTTCTGTTGTTATTGTACAAAGTTGTTACAACATTTCTATTTCTTAAAATAACAATTTTATGTTGTTATGAAGATAGTGATCAAATGCAGATAAGATAAAATGATATTATCACTTTATTTTAGTGGGGAAAGAAGCCATCTTATTGATTTCACAGAGAGACCCTCTGGTTTATAAGTGTTCCTCTTCATCTTGATGCAACCTTTCTCTCCCCATGTTGGTAAAAAAAAATTCACAATGATCTGAACCTTGCTTGATTCATACCCAACTACAGCAACACCTTGGTTCGTGTTCACCCCGCGTCCCCCATCAAAAAACACCTTTCATATACCAAACACACAATATTTCAAACATCAAGAAGTTTAATCATTTTCCTGATCATGGGTCTAATAATGTACTTACACCACTATGAACTGGAACTCCCTAGCGACACTGAGAGGTTGATGAGCCAATGCTTTCAAGAGAATTATCATCATTTCTTGGTACATCTTGGTGCCCACTGATGGTCACCATTTCAGGATCATCCTGTTTAAAAACAAAGAGAATTAGTATGACCAATTAATCCCTTTTTCGCAGTAACATAAAAACCTTTCGCCTCTAGCAAGTTCCTTCTTCCATGGAGTAAGGATAATCCTCTTCCTTGTGAACACCTCTGTTCTTGAGATCTACTCAAAAGCATAATCCATGAGACCACCATTGCAACCATTGTTGTAAGTTGTGTCACAGACTGACCGTCTATGAGTTCATGTTCAGAGAATGTTTCCAAGTTTCCTGTCACAATCTTGTTTATACCTTCCACTGCAGTAACTATCGAAAAAGCCCAATAATTTCCAGAATAAATATTCAAAAAAAAAATCTAAATAAAAAAGTTAACACTATAACACATGAGTCAAAGATTTTAGCTTACCGCAAGAGTTTCGGTTCTTGACATAGCGCACAGCTCCTTTCTTTCTCCAGTCAACAGATTTAGGCAAAGCTTCTACGTCAACGTCCTTATAAGTGAACTCTTGTTAGGATCTTTCATCATCGCCTCTTTCTATATCAGTCTTGAGCCCAAATACTTGTTCTTGAATTCTTCGTGGCTCAAATCTGCAAACTCATTGAGACCAAGCCAGTATCTTTTCACTTTCTTGTTAGTTTCAATGCAACCAAGTCTGTTACTGGCGCTTGCTCACATCCTAAGCCAGACTCATATCTCTAAACCTCGAATTCGCTTCTCCAAAAGTCTTGAATCTCTCAAACATAGCTAATATGTAATCTTTATAACCAACATGAAATCCTAGGTAAATTACTTTATGACACTTGAGTATTTTCTTCAGGAAGCTTTAAGCTTTAAAATTAATATTGATTTGGAACAAACCATGTTCATATACTGTTCATACAAATCTATTGCTGAAACAGTCCAAAACGGTTGAGAAAACTTACATGGAGCTCGTCGCTGTATAACCATTGATAATATCAACAACTTATTGTTCGGGAATGTACTGTCTTCTAGTGGTGTCAAGTTGAGGCACAGAATAATATTAAGATAAATATTGCTTCCCAGACCAACATCGTATCGTAAATCAGCTGCAGTATCCTCATCTCCAAGAAGTTCCACCACTTGTGCCACTGTGTTCTGATAGTTAAGAATTGTCCACTAAAGGTTATCCTTTGTCCCTTCATTCTCAAAAGCAGAAGACAGAAAAGTTATAGTTTTGTCTTATATGGAAACAGAGACTCATATAGAGAACGATATAAAGATGGTTTGAATTAAAACATATTACCGGCTTAAAACCAATCTTCTGCAGCTCCTTCTCCATGTCAAATAAGTCGTTTGGGAGTGGATATGCCACAGAATAGATGCTTGAGCTTTTCATCAATATCACTGATATTTATTTGAAGTAGATATTAAGATAAGCTACATGTGAAACACCACAAGAGCTCAACTAATACTTTATGAGCAGGAAAAAACGATACACACATTAATATGATAGCAATATAGCATTGAGAGAAAGTCTCGTTAGCATCATAAGACAACATCACCCACTAAGATTGTTTTTATGGATGAAAGTAACTGCTCATTATATATTTAAAATATCAATCTTTCCATTCTTCTTCACTTGTTATATCCCACACATAACACATTCCCACATCACAATTAAACCAATCAACCAGTTCAATCTTGGATTTATTGGAAAGAAGCTTGAAAGCTTTACCTTGAAGATAATGTTAGGAAGCAGATTGTCTAGCGTCTCTGAAGCTCTCATCACCTCTTTATGTGCATCTTGATTATTGTTTGTCCGATCCTTCGGGTGCAGAACCTGGTCTTCTCATTAATCAAACACTAAACTATTAAGCAAAGTCTGACTTAGATAGCCAACATGAAACAAAGTTTGGAGATATGTGTACCTTCGTAAGCTATTAGACTGAAGGCTTGATGAAGACTCAGTTTCTGATCCTCCTCTTAAATTTCCGTTCATGGACTCTGTTTTGCTCTGTAAAAAAATGTTGATCACTGAAACCTGAGCAGAGCATGGACAAACAATTAAAGTTTTTACTAAAAAACATGATCGACACATATGCAGAGAACTCGGGAATAGTTTCTCAAATCTCTTAAAAAAATTTTAATCTCTAACTAAGACACTTGAGAACACGCCTTGAGTTCGCCATTCTACTGAGAAAAAAAACTTCAACTGTTGTTTGGATTTGTGAAGATGATGTTTACGGTATGTAAGATTACCTTTTTATAGTTGGAGATGCACCGCCTTGAAGTGAGAAAGATACAATGAATGAGAAATCGTGGTTGCAGCGTGGGTCGAATCTAAGAACGGCTGTGAATAAGTTGGTCCTGTAACGGTTCCAAAGAGAAAAACGAAGACGAAACGACATGAAGAAAGCCCAATCCAGGGAATCGTCTCGCAAATATATTGTTGAATACACCATTGTCGCTTTGGTTAGCAACAGAACGAAGAACAGGATGAACCCTAGTTCCAATGACCGCCATACGGGAAGGAAGAAGGTGAAAGATCCGCGATAAGGAAACTCTGGTTCTGTCTCGACATGGTATGGCGGAGACGAAAGCTAAGCGCAAAACCCTAATACGAAAACGACGCTGGGAATCGCGTTTACAACTGGATGAAGTAAAAACTATAAAGTAATAATAGGAAATCTCAAAGTGATTTGCCGAGAAATATCACCTGCGATGTATATATATGCACATTCCGAGTGATAGAGCAGGGAGTAAAAATCAATTACAGTTAACGTTTCCGTTGATAGAAGAGAGGGCAAAACATCGAATTGAAGATCTACAAAACAAATCATCACGTGGATTGAAAATCTCAAAACTCCATAGCTAGTATCTGAGATCATCGAAGGAGAAGATAATGGGACGAAATCATAGAATCAAAAACTTCGCGTTTCAGGCAATGACTTACTCTGCGTTTCATTGGGCTTTATAAACCAAAACAATGACAACGAAATAAACAAAAGCCCAGACGTAACACAAACATAAGTAAATGGAACGGTGAGTTTTTACAAACTGGACAGCTGTTGCATTCTGGTTAATTGAATTAGTGACGTGGCACTCTCAAAGAAGAGAGTGCTTTTCTTTATAGTATTAGATTCTATACATACATAGTCAACTATTAATTAAAACTAAACTAATGTTTATTTATGTCATCCTTGTTATTTCTCTAGGTGTGTTGGTCCACTTAAAAAGACTCTGAGAAGAGCTGTGGTAACGACACGTCAGCACTAATCCTATAAGTCACTACTTAAAAATGTTTCACAAATAATATATAGGGGATATATTATGATTATGGACATTAGTATACTTTAAACGAACGTTAGGCAAAACTAAAGGTATGATTCATTTAATTATGATGTTATCAACTCTGTGATTATATGTGATTATATATATATGTGTGTGTGTGTGTGTGTGTTTTCACTGGAGTCTATGACTCGTTTTGATGTTGATCAACTTCCAAAAGATAACGGTAGATCAATAATATATTATAAGCAAAACAATGACTATGTGAAATAAATAAAGTATAATTTTCGAAATTTAGAAAACGTAGTTATAGCATATAAGCAATTGAAAGATATTCCACCTTCTAAAACATATAATTAGTTTTCAATAAAAAAATCCAAAATAACAAAAAACTTTCATAAGATAAAATTAAAGTCTTCAGCTCTCTTGTTGTCGAATCAAAATGCGTGGAATGGAATCCTGAAAGTAATTTTTTTTAAACATCAAAAATATTAACATATACTAATTATGTTAACTATTGTTATTAAATCAATAAATATATAGTAAATATCTTAAAAATACAATCGCAACCATAATCGAAAAATACATAATTCTTATATAGAATTCGGTGTAGATGATTTGGTACATGATGCCAGACATAATGTCGATCTACTCCAGGGTCGAACCTGACGCTTATGTGATAAATAATTGACCACGTAATATTAGCTCCTACTCTACAACATATCACCATCTTCGCGCACCTTTATTGTGATTATAATTTGGGTGAAATGAGGATACACACTTACATTTTGTTACAGCAACGCTGCAAAACAGCCAATGTGTTACGAGCAGCGATCTTTTGCATACCATCTGGTTTGTTTCTGTAAGTTTCTTCTCATCTTCAAGTTCGTCCAATGCAGAGCTCTCATGGTGGCAAAGATGGTAACAGTCGCATGCTTATATGCTTGCTCATGAAGACTACTACACTAACCACATATGCTTTACGGTGAACACCTCTCGGCAAAATAGAGATTACCTCTTCGACAAGCAACAGAATAGCTTCATCTTCCTCGATCACTTAAAGTGTTCTGCTCATATCTTTTGGCATCACGTATACGTGAACTTCCAAAATTTTAAAGGTTGTTCCAGATGCAACCAACACATGAGACTGGCTGGTGATTCGTTTATGTAAGTTTCTTCTTATCTTCAAGGTCGTGTAATGCAGAGCTCGCATGGCGGCGAAGATGGTGACAGCCGCATGTTTATATTGCTTGCTCGGGAAGACTACTACACTGACCATATAAACATTTTACAGTGAACACCTCTTGTCAAAACCGAGATTACCTCTTCAAGCAGAAACATAACCAAGTTGTGTCTCTACGGATCTGTCTACTTAATGGCGAAAGATTGAAGGTGTATGGGAAGTCGATGCTGTAGCAGAGCTGAAGTAGTTCATGAAGTGTGACATGAACTACTACATCAGAGACGCGGTTCGTGAGAAGCACGTATCAAGACCGATGCATTAAAAGAAGATTTAATGAAGAGGGACATTAAAGGAAGACTTGAAGAAGAAGCAATCGATCTAAAGAGAAAAGGAAGATTGGCTTATTCGCTGAAGTAGAAGAAATGGAAAGTTTCCATTGGGTAGATTAGGTCTAGGGCTTCCTCAAAGATATATAAAAGGAAGCCGTGGCACTATGTTGCCGTTCAACACACAGGGAGAGCTTTTAGCAATAGAGAGTTTTGTACGTCCTAAGAAGGAGAAGCAAAGCATCTAGGGGTTAAGAGCTTAGGTGGTTCAGAGTATGTCTTAGATCTCTGAACGAGTTGACTAGCAAACAAGTCGAGGTTTGTCTTGAGCTTGTTTGATTTATTGCTTTTAAGAAGAACTTGTAAGAGCTTTTGAAAGAATAAATATAGTCGTATTTCTTGGAATTGAATAACCCTGTACTACTGTGTGTTCTACATAGCGTAGCTTGCTTATCTTACATTAACAATTGGTATCAGAGCAGATATATGTGCTTTGTTTATTTAAACAGGTAGATCCTGCAGAGTAAGATGGATAGCTATCGCGAGTTGGTGATAAGTTCCAAGATGATCCTTGAAGTAGGAAACTATGGATTCTGGAAGGCGCGCATGAAGGCTACAATCAAGGGTATTGACCCATTGGCGTGGAAGGCTGTGGAATCTGGTTGGAAATCACCTGTTGCAAGAGCCGAGGATGGGACAGATGTTCCAAAACTGGAGGAGCTCTGGACTGATGATGAGAACAAGATGGCTAAGTTCAATGCTTGTGCACTAACTGTCATACATTGCAGTGTAGCAAGGAAGCAGTTTGAACTAATTCAAGGATGCGAGGCAGCAAAGGATGCATGGGATATTCTGCAGAAGCATTTTGAAGGAACCTCAAAGGTTCAGAGTTCTAGAAAGGATATGCTTGCAACAAGATTTAAAGAGCTAAAGATGGAAGAGAATGAATCTGTTGGAGATTTCAGCTCAAAGATTAGCTCATTGGCACAAGAAGCACTTACACTTGGAAAGAAATACAAAGAGAAGAAACTTGTGAAGAAGTTCCTGAGGTGCTTGCCGTCTAAGTTCATGGCATACAAAGCAGCTATGACCGTCTCCTGTAACACTGACGAGATGACATTTGATGAAGTGGTTGGAATGTTACAAGCTCATGAGATGGAAGTGGCTGGTGTGTCTGGTGGAATGAAGGAAAAAGGAATTGCGCTTGCATCAGTTAAAAAAGAGCATATGGATGATAACGATCCTGTGAGTCTTCTGGTCAGAAGGTTTGATAGAGCTCTACGAAGAGTGGAGAATGGGCAGAAGAAGTTTGGCCAAGGTAGGAAGACGTCTGAGCCAGAGAAGAACTACAAGAAGAATGATGCTAAGTGCTATGAATGCAAGGGGTATGGTCACTTTCGAACTGAGTGTCCCACAGTGAAAAGAAGAGAGATTCAGTGCCATAACTGCAAGGGATATGGACACACTCAAGCTGAGTGCGAGTCGGATGGTAGGAGAAAGCCGGAACAGTCCATGATAGGAATCAATGACAGCGAGTCCGACAGCGAAAGTGAAGAGGAAGTGAACAACTTTGTGGCGTTTCTAGGAATCGTGGAATGTGAGTCAGGATCTGAGAGTGAGGCTGAGCAAGAAAATGACTTAGATGAAAGCTACAAGGAAGTTCGAGAGACGCTAGTGAAGCTGGGAACGGAGAATATTGGCCTTGGCTAAAGAGAAGGCAAGACTGGAAGTTGAAGTACAAGTGTTGAAGGATGACCTCAACAAGGAAGCTGAGTTGGCCAAGGAAAGTGTGAATCTGATCAAAGAAAAATTGGTCCTGTCTAAGCAAGCGGACGATCTTAGAGAAGAGTTACTGGCTGAAAGAAAGAAAGCAGCTGATCTTCAAGCTGAATTGGATCAGCAATATCGGAAGATTAAGATGCTCACGGGAACCAAGCAACTTGACAAGATTCTGAGCAGTGGAAGAACTGAAAACTCATTGATGGGACTTGGTTACACTGGAAGACAGAGTAGCTCAACAGGTACAACGCGCTTTGTGTCTGGAGGTTTTGCGAATGCTGAAGAAACTAAGACACAAACTACTTCAGCTCAGATGAGTGGATGCTTCTTCTGTGGGAAGTTTGGTCATTACAAGAGGTATTGCTACAAGTATCTGGAACGGGTCAAACAAGTATGGAGACAACACAAGTTTGGAGAATAGGGAAGACGTCTCGAGGCTGGATGAAGAAAACTGACTTGTAGCCTAAGATAGTGACTGAACCAAGAAGTACCGTTCGATGTAACATGGCGCGAGTGTCAAGTGATTCTGAATCTGAGGAACCATGGTACTTCGACAGTGGGTGCTCTAGACACATGACGGGAAACATTGAGTATCTAGACAAAGTGTCAAAGGTAAAAGGAGGAAAGGTAACCTTTGGAGATGGATGATGTGGTGTCATTCAAGGCAAAGGTACAACGTGTAACTCAGAAGTACCTAAATTGGTGAATGTCTACTTTGTCAAAGGATTAAAGGCTAACTTGATCAGCGTGAGTCAACTGTGTGATGATGGACTTACGGTGTGCTTCTCAGCAATTGATTGCCGTGCAATAAATCAACATGGTGTAACAGTGCTACAAGGTGTGAGATCTGGCAATAACTGTTACATGTGGGAAAAGAAGGTTAAGTGCTTGTCAGCTCAAGGGAATATTGATCTATGGCATAGACGTTTGGGACATATGAACTTCAGGAATCTAACGAATCTAGTATGCAACGACTTGGTTCGAGGAGTACCCAAACTCAAGATCGATGACAAGATTGTGTGTGGTGCATGCAATGAGGGAAAGCAAGTCAAGATACAACACAAGAAGGTACCGGATGTTCAGGCAAAGGCACCATTGGATCTAGTTCACATGGATCTCATGGGTCCTATGCAAACCGAGAGTATCGGAGGAAAGAAGTATGTGTTTGTACTAGTAGATGACTACACCAGGTTCACTTGGGTTCGTTTTCTTAGGGAAAAGTCAGAAGTGTCTGAGAGTTTCAAAATCTGGGCGCTTCAACTCATAAATGAAAAGGGAGGAATTAAGAAGATACGCAGTGATCATGGAGGAGAATTCGAGAATGAAACCATGACTACCTTTCTTGAATCAAGAGGAATAGCTCACCAGTTTGCAGCACCTTGGACACCTCAGCAGAATGGAGTGGTTGAACGAAAGAATAGAACTCTACAGGAAATGGGAAGAGCAATGCTTCATGGTAACAAGATAGCCAAGAGGTTCTGGGCTGAAGCACTCAGCACGGCGTGTTACACAATCAACCGTGTGTATGTCAGAAAAGGGACAACAAAGACACCGTATGAGATGTGGACAGGCAAAACTCCTAATCTTAGTTACTTTCATGTTTTTGGATGCAGGTGCTACATACTGAATGACAAGGACTACCTTGGGAAGTTTGACTCAAGAAGTGATGAAGGATTCTTTCTGGGTTATGCACAGTCTAGTTCAGCATACCGAGTCTACAACAAGCGGACAAAATCAATTAAAGAATCAGTGAATGTTGTATTTGATGATTTGTCTGTGGTTGTAGGTGATGACTTGGGATCAGATGAAGAGGAAGAAGGTGGATCATCCGTAGCTGCTACTGAAGTCATTGAGGAAGGTCCTATCGCAGATATAGTACCTCAACCAGTGATTCAGCAAGTTCATCGCAATCATTCGAAGTCTGATGTGATTGGAGGGATTGAAGAAGGACGAAAAACGCGTGGAAAGGTGATCAACTTTAAAGAAATGGTGCAGTTCGCATGTTTCGTCTCATCAATAGAACCTAAGACACACACTGAAGCACTACGTGATGAATATTGGATTGTCGCAATGGAGGAAGAACTTGAGCAGTTCACCAGGAACGATGTGTGGGAACTTGTTGCTAGACCTAAAGGAGTAAACGTGGTTGGCACTAAATGGATTTTCAAGAACAAGACTGATGAGCATGGAGAAGTAGTTCGTAACAAGGCAAGGCTTGTAGCTCAAGGATACTCACAGATTGAAGAAGTTGACTTTGAAGAAACCTTTGCTCCAGTTGCAAGATTGGAATCCATTCGGTTGTTTCTGGGAATGGCGTGCATTCTGAACTTCAAAGTGCATCAAATGGATGTGAAAAGTGCTTTCCTCAATGGAGTACTTCAGGAGGAAGTTTATGTTGAGCAGCCAAAGGGATTTGAGGACCCAGTGCATCATGACTATGTGTACCGACTGAAGAAAGCACTATATGGATTGAAGCAAGCACCGCGTGCATGGTATGAACGACTCACAAGGTTTCTGTTAGAAGCGGAGTACATCAGAGGGAGTATAGACAAGACACTATTCTTCAAGGAAGTTGAAAAAGATATAATCATTGTTCAAATCTATGTGGATGACATTATCTTTGGAGGCACGTCACAGAAGCTGGTTGATGAGTTTGTTCAGAATATGACTCAAGAGTTTGAGATGAGCATGTGTGGCGAACTGAAGTACTTTCTTGGACTTCAAGTGTCTCATTCAGAGAAAGGTGTCTTCATCTTTCAGAGTGCATACGCTAACAGTTTGGTAAAGCGATTTGGTATGGAGAACTCCAAAGTTTCTAAGACACCCATGAGTACATCACTGAAGCTTGCACGAGATGAAGCAGGAGAAGATGTGGATGTCAAGCTCTATCGAGGGATAATTGGTAGTCTGTTGTACTTGACAGCGAGTCGACCAGATCTGTCATTCAGTGTCGGTGTGTGTGCACGATATCAAGCCAAGCCTAAGGTATCACACCTGAATGCAGTAAAGAGGATCATCAAGTACGTCAAAGGAACAGAGAGCTTGGGCGTGTATTACTCGAAGAATTCCAACAAGAACTTGGTGGGATACTGTGATGCTGATTGGGCAGGATGTGCTGATGATAGAAAGAGTACCAGTGGAGGATGTTTCTTTCTTGGAAACAATCTTATCTTGTGGCTGAGCAAGAAGCAGAAATCTGTATCACTTTCTACGGCGGAAGCAGAATATATTGCCATGGGTAGCTGTTGCTCACAACTTATCTGGATGAAGCAGATGTCAGCTGATTATGGAATGCAACCGGGTCCCTTTCTTGTGTATTGTGACAGCAAAAGTGCAATTGATATCTCGAGGAATCCGGTCCAACATTCAAGGACGAAGCACATTGACATAAGGCACCACTTCATCAGAGAATTAGTTGAAGACAATCAGGTAGTAATCGAACATGTAGTTACTGATTTGTAGTTGGCTGATATATTCACTAAATCTCTTGAATTTAATCGATTTATCACACTAAGAAATGCAATTGGTGTGTGTAACCTTGATTGTTGAGTCAAGTTGTGCAGAGAGTAGTGCAGGTGCTGATTCGGGATATACATATGATTCAGATTGGTTTTGGAACCCGAAAACGCTGTGGAAAAGAGCTGCTTGATATGCCGTCAATGTTGTAATGGTACAGGTTTCACATCAATTTGTGCCCCCCCCCCCTCTCAATAAAAAGAGCCAGCAATGTTACAGAAAGATGCTCAGAAAATTAAAAAAATATATAAAATTTGATAGATTCATGATGGGAAACAACAGGGGTTTCACAGCGCGAGAATAAAGAATGAAAACCGGCAGCATTGATGAAGGCATATCAATGTGAAAGCTAGCCATAAAAAGACAATCGGCTGCACCATAATATAAGATCTAGGAAGAGTTATATGTGCAGCTTGAATCAAGCACTGAGGCAACTCGTGAAGCACTTCACACGAATGGTAACTAAACTGAACTGATCTAATGCTTTATATTAATCTTGATTCAGCCAATTGTGAGTTGTGACTCGTGTTTTATTACTATCTTGAAAGTCTGATGACACATTAATAATTCACGAATGTGCCTAATGCCTATGTGTTTGGATGAGAGAAATTAAATGTTGTAGGTATACAAAGGAGAGGATAAAAAGTCAGGGACCAGATCTGCAATATCAGAAAAGTTGATTCAGTTTTATTCCGTTAAGGGAAGTAGTGGGGAACAAGCCCTAGAAAATCTCCATCGTGCTTAAGAAGCTCAATCTCGCAGCCTCTCTTCATCTCTCACACGATTCTCACACAGAAACCGACATCTATCATGGGGAAAGCAAAGAAATCAGCTCAACAAGCCGAATCATCCAAGGAAGAGAAGCATGCAGAGGCTGAAGGAAGTCGGAGGTCACTCACTGATGGCGAACCTGAATCGTCTCCACCGAGAAACGCTATGCCTGTCTCCGATGCACTCCCTGAGGTCACCGAGGAGCTTGACTCGTTCAATACCGCTAATGAGAAAGCTCCTTCAGAAGAGAGCGATGAAAGGACTCCAGGTCTTGGAGAGGAGCCATCTGCGAAGGTCCCTGAAGCAGATCCGCAACCGCAGATTGGATCCACTAGTGCTGCCATTCAAGATGTTCTGGTCACTGATAAATCACCGGAAGAGAAGGATGAATATGCTCTACCTTTGGCGATCATTGAAACTGAGAAAGAGCTAAGTGAAGCTGAGTCTGAATCAGCCAAGAAAGTGGACGATGAACCCAAGGATGATGCTGTGACTGTGGGTTCTGAGTCAGATGAAGCTTCACAGAAGGAAAGGAGGAAGAAATGGGTGCTGAAGCGATTAGGATTGCGTTCTGGGAAACAGAGAAAGACAGGGGAGTCTAGTACACTAACCCAATCTCAGTTTCTCACACCAGGAGATGCGGCCAAGTCTCTATATTTGACTAAGGAAGCAGGAGCCTCGCCTCAGTTGAGATCAAGGAGGTCTGGTGACAAAAGTGCTGAACCAATGCCTCCTCTCATCAAGAAAAGGTATGATCAGTTCCTTAAGCGTAAGGTACTTGCTGAGCGTTCGGTAGATATGAAGGAAGCTGATCAGTGGGGGTATTTGGGGGTTATTAAGAAAGGGTCTATGGAATCAACTGTCTCGAGTCTTGTAGTGTATGTTGAGCAAGTTGTAGCTGAGTTCTATGCAGGTCTGCCGAGTACTAAAGCTGAAGCAGATGTTGATGAAGTAGTTGTCTCCGTGAGAGGAAAAGAGTACAAGTTCTCACCTGCGCTCATCAACAATGCCATAGATTGGGAACCACTTACTGAGGAAGAAGAGGAGGAAGACACAACTTTGGATGATATCTCAGTAACTGAGTTGGCTTCATTCATCACCGGAGATACGAGGACAGAATGGGAAGGTCTCACTACAGCGGATCTTACTCCGTGCTACGGTGCCTTGATGATCATAGCTGCATACAACTGGATTCCCTCTACTCACAAGACGTATGTCTCACTTGAGAGGGCAAGGCTGATCTACAAAATGGCTCATGGAGTCCGTGTTGATTTGGGTAAGATGATGTTCAGACAGATTCTCAATCTTGGAGTGACTCAGGTCAATAATGCACGTTGGTTGATCTTCCCTCGCTTGATCATGGCACTTCTCCAAAGCCAGCATGCAGTTCCATCTTACCCCAGTGACAAGCTTCAACGTCCGGTTCCTTACAAGAAGGATAAACGAGTGGGTGAGATCTGTGAGCAGAGACTAGCTAAAGGAAAGGGACCATCTAAAGCTGAACCAAAGAGAAGCTCTGCCAGGACAACCCGTCAGTCATCTCCTGCTCCGATTCCTGCTCCACGAACTGCTACACCAAGCTCCAGGACTGCACCACGCCGCATATCTGTCTATGAGCTTGGATCAGTTGCCATCCCTCAAGGACCACTCAACCGTGTTGATTTGCAAGTGGCCCTACAGGACACGACACGAGCCCTTCAAGCGCTCACTGAGATAGTTCAGGATCTTCAGAGCTCTGTAGCAGGTTAGTATTTCTCTCCTTATGAATCTATGATGTATTCTTCTTGGTGTTTTTAATCCGTGTGCTCACAAGCAGGGGGAGAAGAAGAAGACTAAGATGAAGGAGACCAAGATTGTGGGGGAGCTGTGTTCTGTTGCTTTGTTTTTATGTCTATGTTATTTCAATTGCACCACTTGTTGTAATTCTTGGTTATCCATGTTTTCAGACTGGCTAAGATTATGGGGGAGCATTTTCATATGCTATCTTTTGATAATATGTATTGTTTTGCTTGAATCCGTTTTTAGGATAATATAAGTATGTTCTTAATTATCTTGAGTTGGTTGAATTAACGTTTAGACATATGTACTGGTGTTGTTTTTGTGTTGTTTGTTCTTACCTTCTATCTCAGGTACTTGTGAGACGACGAATTAAAAAGGGGGAGATTGAAGGTATATGGGAAGTCGATGTTGTAGCTGAGCTGAAGTAGTTCATGAAGTGTGACATGAACTACTACATCAGAGAGGCGGTTCGTGAGAAGCACGTATCAAGACCGATGCATTAAAAGAAGATTTAATGAAGAGGGACATTAAAAGAAGACTTGAAGAAGAAGCAATCGATCTAAAGAGAAAAGGAAGATTGGCTTATTCGCTGAAGTAGAAGAAATGGAAAGTTTCCATTGGGTAGATTAGGTCTAGGGCTTCCTCAAAGATATATAAAAGGAAGCCGTGGCACTGTGTTGCCGTTCAACACACAGGGAGAGCTTTTAGCAATAGAGAGTTCTGTACGTCCTAAGAAGGAGAAGCAAAGCATCTAGGGGTTAAGAGCTTATGTGGTTCAGAGTCTGTCTTAGATCTCTGAACGAGTTGACTAGCAAACAAATCGAGGTTTGTCTTGAGCTTGTTTGATTTATTGCTTTTAAGAAGAACTTGTAAGAGCTTTTGAAAGAATAAATATAGTCGTATTTCTTGGAATTGAATAACCTTGTACTACTGTGTGTTCTACATAGCGTAGCTTGCTTATCTTACATTAACAAAGATCAGATGGGTTACGTGTTTATAAAGAAACTGATCGAGGAAGAAGAAAGCTTTCTTGATGCTATGATTATATTGAGAGGATGGATTAATCAAGTACTCGAAGCTGAAGGTTTATCACGTAAAAACATCGTCGAGAAAAATGTCGAGGATATTGTAGTTATTTTAAAGGAATGTAATTGTTTGCATTAAATACACATTTTTGTGAGAAACGTTCTCTGCATGACACGTAAGCGTTTACTAAATAAAATTTTCTCGTGAAGCCACGTCACACTTTGCCAATATATCATTAAGGAAAGTCTTAAAAATGCTTCTCCTTTAATATATAGAGAATTTCCTTATCCAAAACTAAAACGCATTCTTGATAAAGTTATATTTTTTTCAAGAATATATCTCTATCTGTTCTTAAATAAAAAGATCAATTATTTTGCAATTGTATGCTATTTGCGATGGTGGGTCAATCTCAAAAGGTGGATGTGTTAGTTTAATTAATACCTGATACAAAGTTCAGAATTATTGAGGCGAGACTAGGGTTTCGAGAATTGACTTCTTTTTAGTTTCTAGGCATTAGTAATGAATAAGATGAAGATAGACGCAAGAAGAAGAAGATGATTTGGATAGTTCCTTTTGAGCTTACATTTGATATAGTTTTGCTAGCCCAACTGTAAAATAAATACATAAGTCCAATGAAACCTAATTTAAATAATATCACATGTCATTCTGTTTTTTGATCAAACAACTTTCATTGAAACTTAAAAGAGTTCAACTACATTAATGGAGGATACAATAAGGTTACAAGGAACCAAGCAAACCAAATCATAGACCAATACACTGGACAAGCAATTGAAAAAGCTTAAACAAGTACTCAAATAAAAACTTAAACAAAGTGATATCACAAGTTCAACCACCATTGTCTCCAAAAGTGGACATTCAAACAAGAAGACTTCTTCAACTTGACATTCCTGTTGGAAACAATAAAGGGAGGGATGAAAACCTCCATGGTCAAAGAGGTCAGACAGTTGACACCATCTAAACAAGAGATGATAAACAACTTCTCTTCTGCTTCATACAGAACCATCTTCAAAACAATGCTCCCTATAACAATTTCACTGATAACAAGTGATAAATGTGGGAGGAAGAAACACTCCTTAAAGGAGAAAGAAGGGCAATTACTGCCAAACAAACCAGATTTGCTAGAATGATACATAATTTAAGAACTTTCTCTCCAAGCTATCACGAGAGGAAAAAATGCCATATCATTGCAAAAACCATTAGATCAAAGGTGGAAGTAAGCCTGCATACTGCAGTAAATGGACAACACCTGAATACTGCAGTAGAGGACCACTCATAGACCACAAAGGTGCCAACAAATGCAGCATAACGAAATGCAATCGAAACAGTCGAAACTAACACTTAAAAGCTCGGATCCAACAAAACCAGTTCATATGAAATCATTAAACATAGCTCTGGATCTGAGAACTTATGGGGAAAAGTAATTGTGGCCCATAGATCGTACAACTGAAGGAAACTAGTGAAAGATAGTGTATCAGGCGGAGGGTGAGGAGGAACCGGCGGATCCGGAGGATTTGACCGGAGAGCAACCTTCAAACTCGAATCTGGTGGATCTGAGGGAGGGCGTGGAAGGGAAGCTGGACCTGCTACGAGTGGCGCCATGGGAGGAGAGAAAGGAAGGGAAGAGAAGAAGCTTCTTGTTGATACGCGTGAGGTGAAACCTACGACGGCAAAAGGATGATAAAACCCTAATCGTCTTTGCTATTCCCTTTTTTAAAGGGGTTTTTTTTATTCCGGTTTTTTCTTTATCACATGTCATTTTTTCTTTTTTCACTATTTAATAAGGCGACAATCTCAAAAGAAAGAAAACATTATTTTTATAGATACTAGGAATTAAATCCGGGCTACGCCCGGGATTTTTATCTTTTTCTAATTTAATTTGTTAAATTATTTTTATTTAGGTTATGATACATATATAAAAATGTTAAGATGCATATCATAATTATAAAAAAAAAAATTCTTTAAATTTTAACACATCAAATTAACATTATTCTTAGTACATTTTTGTAATTTTGTTAGATATTTAGTTAGTAGTTTAAGCAAAAAATATTTGTAAAGTATTGGAATAAATATTTAATTTGTTGTCAATATTATGTTGCTTTGAGTTATTCTTTATTTTTCTCTTATCCTTTTCAGCAAAAATATCATTTATTCTCCTCAAATACGACATGTAAATCGTTTGCTTCAGGTGTGAAAGGAATCTTCAAGAGATGGATATAGCCTTAGGAGATGAATCAGAGGATTCCTCAGTGTCTGTGTTATTAAAAATCAAGGCTGAACCAGAAGGAGAGCATATCTAACAAATAGACGATTCAGTTCCTAACCAGAGAACCAACGATTTTAAAGATCTGGTCCGGTGGTGTGAAGGTGTTCTGGTGTAATCAATTATATCGTTCTACCCAGAATTGGTAGATGGATGATTGCCAAGCGACATCTCTCTTATGGTTTGGCGGGAGAGAGACGCTGATAATAGGTGCCACAGTGGAGTCCCAATCTCTGGTAACAGTAAGACGGTAAGTTGATGCAATTTCATTCCAAACAGCCTTGATGAAAGGGCAGAGGAAGAAGACAGCAGGAGGTCCTTAGTAGGGCATCGATTCAGGGTGAAGAGCCAACACAAATATTTATGCCTCAGAATACTTATCCTTGGGTAGGTCACCTATTCCAATTTACTTCTGGCTAAGGGGTTAGTAAGTCTATGTATACCATTCATGCAACAAACTTTGATGCAGCGACACCATTTACAGACCATTCGTATATATCCTCATTACTTGTGAAAATTAATGTGGACAGGAAAGCATGGAGCTCGACTTGTTCTTCTGATCTAGCTGGACGAAGAAGCCATTGGTCTTGGTAATACAGTTCATGGAGTTTTGCATCCCCTTCTTGCAATGAATCAGCCTAACCAAAATTTCATTGTTAAAGGAATCTCCTTCGATGTCATCAAACGTTCTTGGGACGGCAAGGTTGCTTGATGGTGGAGCCATTGTTTATTTGTTCGAGTCTTCTTTGAAGTAGCTAGGAAATATTTGATGGGTGTGCGTTGATGTAGCTAGGATATTTGGTTTTATAGGGTTGTATTTGAGTCGTAACAATGTAAATGTCTAATGTAATATTTACATTTTTATATTGTAAATATTAATAAATGTTAATATAACAAAATTATTATTTAAATTGGTAAAATAAACATTTTCATATATATTTTTAAAAATGTATAGTTGTACATTTTTAAGTTAATATAATTTTACATTTTTAAACTAATATACAATTTAAAATGGAAATATTGTATATTTTTACATTTTTAAGTGAAAATAGTTTAACATTTTTAAATCAATTTATATGCAATATAAAAATAGAAATATTACACTAAATATTTATATGAATGTGTAGTTTAACATTTTTAAGTTGTTATAGCTTTACATTTTTAAACTAATATACAATATAAAATGGAAATATTGTATATTTTTACTTTTGTAATCACAATACTTTAAGATTTCTAAATTAATTTACAATATAAAAATGTAAATATTACATTAGACTTTTTTTCTTATTATAATTTTTTCTGTTTTAATATCAAGTGGTAATATTAGGATATTACAATAAATATTCAACCTAATATTTCTATTTCTTATATTGTATTTACTTTTATATTATATGATATTTAGAATAATTAGCTTGAGTGGCAAGAAAGACAAATTGGAGATGTAATAATTTGATGGGCTAGAGTAATAATGTGCGCTGGAGTGATACTTGCGTTGTAATAATTCATTTAATGAGTCCGACTAATACATGTCGTAATAGTTTTTATTAGGGGTGGGCAAAATTTCCAAACCGAATCGAACCGAACCAACCAAACCGAAGTTAAACTGAACCAAACCAAACCATGCTCTTTATGTAATCCGATTGGTTTATATTTTATTCAACCCGAACAGTTTGGTTTGGTTTGGGTTTAAACCGAACCAAACCGATAATCTAATATATATATATAGTAAAAAAAAAAAATATATATATATATATATATATATTATATATTGAGATATCGTAAATTTTAGTTAAAGTTTCATTATTCATTTTTTCATAACTTCCATATCTTTAAAAAAAATTATAAATAAGATTCAAATAATACTATTATATATAAAATCATGTAGCATAAGTTTTTATATTCTCACTCTATCGTTTATGAGTTGATTATTTTTTAATAAAAATATAAAATTGATGCCTTTATATTTTATAACCAACCCAAACTATATCGAACCAAATTAGACCATAATAATATAAACCGAACTAAATCTAAACCAAACCGAACTGAACCGAACCGAATTAAACCCAAACCGAACCCAAACCAAAGCTATTTTGGTTTTAATTGGTTTGAATTCTATAAAACTCAAATTACCCAAACCAAACCGAACCCAAACCGAACCCGAAACTAAACCGAAATGCACATCCCTAGTTTTTATGGGCTAGACTCATAGTTTGTTTGGTAATAATTGTAAGAATATTTTATATTCTATATGACCTATGTATCTATTGCTTCAATATAAAGATCAAGTTCATATTAATGTTTTTAGATTCTAATATAAAAGACGATACTGTGATGGATCGGTTTCGATTAAAGTCATTAGAATTCGGGTGTATTGATAACCCTCTATCCTTACCATTTTAGTATTAATGTTTTTCTCTATTGTTTATTTACATGGGTATATAGTATTTGTAGTTACTTAATATTAACTACATAAAGATGATACTATATACACGTAAGTGGGAGTTACATAGAAAGGTGGCTGCATAGAAAAGTGGTTATATGGTAATTGTCGTGAACCATCACAACCATTACCATCACAACCATTAACATAATTATATAAACCACATGTTTCCTCCTTTGTAAATTTTTTAACGTGAAAAAACAATATCAAAAGAGAAAAAGACTTTTGATTCCTCTCCATCAAAGGAATCTTGAAGGTGAAAGGTTAAGGATAGAGAAAATCAATTGGTGCATTGATTTCAAGTTATCTTCACTAAGCAAAGATTAAAGGTTAGTATATTTCTTCTTCTCCAAGTAATTGTTAGGGTTGAATTAATCTAAATCTAGATTATGAATTTGGGTTAGATTTCATAATTGAAATCATTAAAGTTAATCTAACATGTGGTATCAGAGCCATTCTAGATTTAATTAATTCACTCATTAGGCACTTGAGAAAAGTTATGAACATATACGGTTTAATCGTTTTAAAGAGTGTTCATAATCGATGAATTAAGTTGTATTGTGGAAATTTAGTTAAGACCGATTAATTAAATGTGCATAAGTGCAAGACGTAAGAATCGTTCTGACCAATTAATTAGATGTCAAACGCATTGTGTTTCGGCAACGGTTTCTTTCTACTTTTCATTAAGAACTACACTTTCTGGAAAATGAAAGTGCGTAGAAAAGTATAATTAAGAAAACGTAACACATGTACGAGTGGACACAACAAACATGAACGAGTGTTAATGATTAAATAAACTCTGATTGTTTGTTTGTCTTATTGTGTTATATGGAGAGTCACCAAAGAAACGGTTGCCGTCACTGTATTAACAATGAACATGTGCATGCAAGGTTACGTGCCTTTCCGTGATTATGAACATGTACAGATGGCACCGTTTTAATGTGTGTTCATAAACATGTAAATTGACATCGTAATTAAAGGGAATCATTACATCTAAAAGTATCGTAATGGATTTTGCAAGAATGCATATTAATAAATCTATTAAAAATCACGATGGGTCATGTGTGCATAATGGCTGTTTGTTTAAAAGGTTCCACGTGAAATCTGAATTTCATGGCAACAAACGTAAGGGCACATGCATGAATAAGTATTTTTCTGGAATTTTGTTAATATGCGTTTTTCATCGTCTTGTATTAAAGTTTACGGTGACTGTTACATGCGTAATTTTGTGAAAAGTCACCATTAAGAATTGTGACTTTAAAGATTGTAAGGAGGAAAAATAAACCGGACCATAAAATAGTGTTGCCGGTTTTGAATTTTGAACTGGTGATAAAATAGTATTGCCGGTTTGTTGTTTTGATGTCCATATAGTTTGGGACATTTTATATAGATATTTTATTAATTTAAAATATTATATATAATTAGTTAAAATGCTTCCGCTGCATTTTATTAATAGGTATTTGTGTTATGAAATGTTAACACAATACAGAAAATTATGTTATGAAATAATAACATAATATTAGGATGTATTTACCTATTGATTTAATATTTTATATAGTTTATAACATGTTAGTCACCAAAGTGATCTTGTTATTTACTTATAAATATTAAAATTAACAATAATATGATTGATCATGATAAAAGAGATGCTATAAATGACATTAAAGTTTTAGTGATCAGTTATTTTATTTTCTACATTTTAGTAGATCACCCAAAGGTGGATCATTGAATATAGTTAATAATATGAAAAGAACTAGTCATTTTCTTATTTTAGTTGGTAGTATATATACTCAAAGGTAATATACTATTTGACTTGAGTTTGAAATGATTAGTTATTAAAGTATTTTTTTTTAGCATCACTGAAAGTGTTTGTGTTATAGGTATTGCCCAAAGGTTACTCAAATACAAACTTAAAAGTTTATATTTAGTTTAGAATCTGAAGTAAAGTTTCAAAGCAGTAAAGAGTAAGCATGTGTGAAAGATTGCAGCTTCATCAAATGTGTTTGCATTTGATAACTCTGTCGTAAAGTTTGATGGACTCAATAATAGTGAGTGGTCTGAAAATATCCAGTTTACACTGGGTGTAGTGATATTAGACTTCACCATAGTAATTGATGGGGAGCCCTTAGCCATTACGGTAGATGGCTCAGAATGTGAAAAGTCTCGGTGTATAAGAGATGAGAGCAATCTAATAGGCTGAGTTTGAACTTAATGAGGTTGATGACGGTAGAAAGGGTTAAGTCATTGATGCCTAAGACAGAGAATGAGAAAGAATTTATAGAATAGATTTAAGGAGTGTTTATAGTTGGGTTGGCTGTAAGTCGAATGTAGGAAGTCTCATAGATGAGCAAACTATGAAAATGTTTGAATGGTCCCAGCTAATCCATGATCATGTGACTCACATGTTTAATTTGGCTACAAAGTTAAAGACCTTGGGAAAGGAGGTGCATGAACAGTTTCTGGTCCAATTCATCATGAACTCTATACCTCTTGAGTTTAGTAAGTTTCAGGTGTATTACAACACCAGTAAAGATAATGGAACTTTAGGAAAAGGCTATGTTGATTCAAGAGGAAGGGAGATCAAGGAAGATGAAAGACCAAGTTGCTAATCTCACATGTCAAGCTAGTAGCAGCAAACTAATCCCAAGTAGGAAGGATAATCTTTTCTTGAGAAGGCTCAGTCAGATCTTATAGGAAATAAAGTGTTTATTTTGCAATAAAATAAGACACATCTAGTAGGATTTTCCTAAAAAGATTGATTGTTTCGACAAGAAAGTAAACATTAAAGTTTTTGTTTGCTATGAAAGGAATCTTGTTGAAACTTCTAGTAATACTTGGTGGTTGAAATTAGAGGCATTAAGTGTATCATATTTAATGAAATTTTGGTTTCTTGTGGCGTCAAAGACTAGATCACATTTCCAAAGAAAGGATGAGGTTGGTGAAGAGTGAAATTCTTCCTCAATTGGATTTTAGTGACCTATATGTATGTGTAAAGTGCATTAAAGGAAAGCAGATTAAACATACTATAAAGAAAGCAGCCACAAGAAGCACTCAACTTCTTAGGTTAAGATACACCAATATATATGGCTCTTTCGATGCTCCTTCATGAAGCGATAAAAGAACCTCATCATCTTTATTGATGATTTCTCACAGTAAGTATATGCTTATCTACTGCATGAAATGTCTAAGTTTGTGGATGTCCTAAAGATGTCCTCTGATAAGATGAAAAGCCAGTTAGATGGAAAAGTAAAAGTAGTGAGATCTATAGAGGTGGTGAGCTCTATGGAAAGTTATTTACGAGTAGAGTCATTGTGCACAATATGCTTAATACTCCTTAGCAGAATAGTGTAGATGCGAGGCGGAACCGTACTATAATGGAGATGGTTATGAGCATGTTGAGTAATTACTCTTTACTCCTTTCATTGTGGGTATATGCATTAAGAACTGCTTTGTATGTGCTGAACCGAGTTCCTAGAAAGACAGTTCCTAAGATCTCTTATGAGCTGAGGGCGGAAAGGAAATCATGTTTGAAGCATTTATGTGTAAGGAGTTGCACAGCAGATAGAAGGTTATATAAACCACATGAAAAGAAACTTGATTATAGGACTGTCAATGGATTTTTATTGGCTATTCTGAAAGAATCAAATGAGTAAAAATTCTTATTGTTCTAACCATAGTACGATAATAGTTGAATCGGGTAAAGCTGGGTTCATTGAAAATGGTGAAACTAGTGGGAGTGGTGAACTAAGAAGGGTGGACATTAATGAAATGTGGGTTGAAGTTCCTTCACCTGAAGTTTCACCTGAGATAATTGTTTCTACACACTAGCACAATATGAGGATCCACCAATCTCTCTAGCTAAAATATATAGTCAATGAACTTGTCACAATTCAAGTAGAGAATAGTGAACCACAAGTAACTTTATGTGATCTGAAAGGGAAAGTAGATCTATTATATCAAATGACTATGTGGTTTCTATTGAAAATGAATGTGACTTGAGCATATATGAAGATTCTATCTTATTCCAAAGAGCCATGGAAAGTGACAATTCTGGAAAAGTTTTGATGCCGCAAAGAGATAGATCTAAGGGTGATAGCAAAGTTTGGTACTTAGTAGAGTTCCTAATGGTTTCAAAACCGTTGATTGTAAATGGGTCTTTAAGACTAAACATAACTCGAAAGGTAATGTTGAAAAATATAAGGCTCGCCTTGTTGTTAAAGGTTTCACCCAGAAAAGATGGCATCAACTATAAAGAGACCTTCTCTCTAGTTTAAAAGAAGGATTTCTTAGAATTGTTTGGTTTAGGTGGCTCATTATGATCTTGAGTTTCACTGGATAGATGTCTGACCATTTTTTTTGAATGTAGAGCTTGAGGAAGTAGTATATATGACTAGCATAAAGTTTTCATGGCCGCATGAAAAGAAAATATGGTGTGTAAGCTGAGAAAGTCAATATATGGACTAAAACTAGCTTCCAGACAATGGTATTTGAAGGTTAATGATACCATCACGTCATATGGTCTTGTAGAGATGATCGGTGATCAATGTATCTACATTAAGGTCAGTGGGAGAAGATTTGTGGTATTAGTCTTATGTGTTGATGTAATTTTTGCTTGCTGCAAATAACATATGCATGTTACATGATATAAAGTAATATCTCTCTAAAAACTTTGAAAGGAAAGATATGGGGAGACAACTTATGTGATCAGAATATAAATATTTCATTAGATCACAATGATGGTTGAGTTTGTCTCGGAAACGATATATCAATAAAATTTTAGAGAGATATAATATTATTTATAAAAAAAAAAAAAAAAATGCTCCGTAGGAATAGCTCCAATTCAGAAGGGGGGATAAGTTTAAGTATGTCTCAAGAATGAATTGGAGCGTAAAGAAATAAAAAGATTTCCTTAGACATCAGTGGTTGGGAGTTTGAACTATATCGGAGATGTAGAAATTTTCAACTTGATATCAGTTTGATATTGGAAAGTTGGTTCGATATGAAAGTAGTCTCGGAATGAACCATGAAAGTAATCCCGGAATGAACAACTGGAACGCTGCAAATAAAGATCTTTTGGTACTTGCAAGGCACCAACTAGAACATGCTTACATAAAAGAGATCCAATCAGTTAAAAGTAATTGGATATTCAGATTCAGATCATGCCAAATGGTTTGATATAAAATCAACTTTTGGCTATTGTTCCTATTAATTGAGGAAACAATATAAAGGAACTGGGAAGCAGTCTGTCATTGCTACTTCCACTATTAAGGCTGAATTATGGTATGCTTTGAAGCCACAATTCATGTATGGAGGTTGCGAAAATTTATCTCAGGGCTTCGGATTGTCGACATTAATTATAGTCAAGCCGCTGAGAATTTATGGTGATAATTTCGCAGCTGTCTTCTTTGGAAAAGGATAACAAGTATTGGAAGGGTGCTAAGCACATTAAGTGAGAGTACTTGTATGTTAAAGAAGAAATTTCAGAAACATAGAGTATCATTTGAGCACATAAGAAAGGATATAATGATAGAGGATCCGCAAACTAAAGCTTTACCACCCAAGGCGTTCAATGACCATTTAAAACGTATGGGTATTATAGATAAAGCCTTGCTATTATATTTATGGAATGCTCATTAAGTTTTGACACCTAGGAATTCAATTAAAGTTAAGTTTCTGATTGATTAAATATGTTATCATTAAAGTATGTGTACACATATATGGTTCAAAGATAATATATTGTAATTATTTTTGAGAATAAATGTTTGTCTCATGTAAAGATAAAATAAAGTTCAAATTGGTTTGTGATACATGGAAGGGACTATGCCGGTTAAATGACATACAACCGCCATGATTCGATCAGTTCTAACTTTAGTAAAGATCAAGCGAACTTGATGTAAAAGTGCACATTAAAGTTATTGAACCAGTAAGACAATACAAAGGTCAAGTGGGAGAATGTAAGAATATTTTATATTCTATATGACCTATGTATCTATTGCTTCAATATAAAGATCAAGTTCATATTAATGTTTTTAGATTCTAATATAAAAGACGATACTGTGATGGATCGGTTTCGATTAAAGTCATTAGAATTCGGGTGTATTGATAACCCTCTATCCTTACCATTTTAGTATTAATGTTTTTCTCTATTGTTTATTTACATGGGTATATAGTATTTGTAGTTACTTAATATTAACTACATAAAGATGATACTATATACACGTAAGTGGGAGTTACATAGAAAGGTGGCTGCATAGAAAAGTGGTTATATGGTAATTGTCGTGAACCATCACAACCATTACCATCACAACCATTAACATAATTATATAAACCACATGTTTCCTCCTTTGTAAATTTTTTAACGTGAAAAAACAATATCAAAAGAGAAAAAGACTTTTGATTCCTCTCCATCAAAGGAATCTTGAAGGTGAAAGGTTAAGGATAGAGAAAATCAATTGGTGCATTGATTTCAAGTTATCTTCACTAAGCAAAGATTAAAGGTTAGTATATTTCTTCTTCTCCAAGTAATTGTTAGGGTTGAATTAATCTAAATCTAGATTATGAATTTGGGTTAGATTTCATAATTGAAATCATTAAAGTTAATCTAACAATAATTTGGTAATTAGCCTAACTAATAATAACACTACGTGGCATCTTTTGTGAGAATTTTTTTCGATGATGTGGACGAAAAAATGATGTGGACGTATTTATATTTCTTATATTTTACTTATTATTTATTTTTTCTTATATTGTATATTTACTTATTCTAATATTATGTTATATTTTAAATATAATATTTCTATTACTTATATTGTATATTTACTTATTATTTATTTTACTGTATATTTTCCATATAGAAATTTAATTTCGTTTTATATTTATTAATTGTATATTTAATTATTTTTATTTTTTTATATTGTATATTTATTTATTCTAATTTTCTTGTTTTTAATGTAATATTTTTGTTTCTTATATTGTATATTTACTTATTATTTATTTTTTGTTTTTAATAATAATGATACCACGTGGAATAAATAATAAATATTACTTATTATTTATTTTCTGTTTTTTAATAATAATAATACACGTGGCATAAATATTAGTGTAATATTTTTGTTTTTAATTATTTTTCTGATAGATGTTCAATGTAATATTTTTATTTCTTATATTGTATATTTAATTTTTAATTTATATTAATTTATTCTAACTTTCTTACTTTTTTCAGATAGATGTAATATTTCGAAATAATTAAAATATAAAACTATATTTTATTTCAAATATATATTTAGTGTAATATTTACTAATATTGTAATGTTACCATTTTTAAAAAAAAAATTGGAAATAATTAAAATGTAAAATATACATTATTTAAAATATATGTTTAATATAATATTTCTATTTGTTATATGTATATTTACTTATTATTGTTTTTTTATATTTTATATTTATTTATTAATTATTTTTTGTTTTTTAATAATGCCACGTAGCATCTTTCGAGAGATTTTTTTGGATGATATGGATGTTCCCTAGAACCTCAAAACTGTAATTTTAATAATATAGATAAGTACATCCTATTTGGAAATGTATCATTATTAAAGCTATTTACATTATAATTTCTCTACCTCATTGTAAAATCGGCAAATTTTTCAAATTAATATTTTTTTTTAACAAAAATAGTTAAAGATCTTTCTTTGTCGGTGCGTACATGCTGGGTTGTTTCCTAGATGCATGAAGTCTTATTTTATCTAGAGAGATAACAAGTTGCTGAAAAGTCTTCTTTGTTGTCTTCGATGTCTTTGACCTCCCAGTCAACTTGCTCAAAAGATGATTGATAGGATGTGAAGAAACCATGTATACCATTTGTAAATGCAAGATAAGTTCTTCCTATCTTTCAGTTTAATTTACATTTTAAAATAAATATCATTTTAAAATTTATTAACAAAATTTCTAATTTATTTTTCTATTGGTTAAAATATAGTTAGATATATAGATAATTGTGTTTTTATTTTAAAAATATACAAAATCATATGTTTTATCAATATGTGTGTATAAATTTAAAATAATAATTAAATGACACGGAGGAAGTAATGATTATTAAAAGAAATAAAACTATTTAGTTTCTTCACAAGTGCAAGGAGAATCAGGCAGGACTGCTCACTGTCGCCTTATCTATATGTTATACTCAGTAATGTACTCTCAAAATTGCTCAATAAAGCGGCTGAAGATGGAAAGTTCGCCTATCACCCCCAGTGTGAAGGTATCAACCTCACCCACCTTAGCTTTGCAGATGACATCATTGTATTCACAGATGGCTCTTATGAATCGCTAAAGGGGGTTATAGATGTAATGAAGGACTATGCAGGCATGTCTGGCCTCCATATCAATATCAATGCAGCTAAGTCGCAAATCTTTATAGCAGGAAGTAATCGATCGGAGTTGATCACTGAGGCAGAAGCTCTCGGAATAGGAGTGGGAAACCTTCCCATTCGATATCTAGGAATGCCACTTACTACGAAGTCCCTAACGCCTCATGACTATGAGCCTTTAATTGACAAGATCAGAAAGAAGATGCTCTGCTGGTCAAATAAGAGTTTATCGTTTGCGGGAAGACTACAGTTGATCAAATCGGTCATCACGAGTATGGTAAATTTCTGGAGTTCTGCTTTCATCCTACCTGCTAAGCGTTTGGATACAATTGAGAGTATGTGTAGCGCCTTTCTCTGGTCAGGATCACCAACTCAAACTCACAAGGCTAAGGTGAGTTGGGACGACTTGTGTTACCCTAAAGAAGAGGGAGGTCTGGGGGTCCGAAAGTTGAGAGATACCTCCAAAGCCAATGCTTTGAGACTTATATGGAGGTTGTTTACGCAATCTGATTCACTGTGGGTATGCTGGATCAAATATTATCTGCTAAGACAGAGCTCTTTTTGGGACGTAAGAGATGATACAAAGGGTTCATGGATGTGGAGGAAACTTCTTAAATTAAGAGACATGGCTTATGAGTTTATGAGAGTGGAGGTCAGAGATGGTGCTACTACACATTTTTGGTTTGATAATTGGATGGGGGTAGGGAAATTGATAGATGCCACAGGCGCCATTGGCACTACGTATTTGGGACTTACTCGCCGAGAACTGGTTTGTAATGCTGTCTCTGGAGACGGATGGAGTATGAGGAACAAACGAAGCAGGCGGTTTCAGCTTCTGTATAATCAGATCCTTGCGGAGCAAGTTCCAAGTGTGGACAGGGGAAGCGACTTGGTTTTACGGAAGCAGGGGGAGGATGATTATAAGGACAGTTTCTCTACGGCTAACACATGGGAGCAGATCAGAAGAAAGAAGCCAAAGGTAGATTGGTGCAGGGTCGTTTGGTTCTCCCAAAACATTCCTAGGTACGCGTTTATCACTTGGCTGGCAATACAAAATAGACTATCCACGGGAGACAGGATGAGGAGCTGGGGTATCACACAGGGCTGTGGACTATGTGGAGAACGGGATGAGACCAGGGACCAGGGGCGGACGGAGAGAAGGAGTAACGGGGTCACGTGACCCGTCTACTTTTTTTAGTTTCCTTAAGAAATAGTTTGACATTCGATTGCTCCCAAACAAAAAAGATATGTGTAGTGAAAATTTTATGCGTGACCCCAGCTCAATTTCATCCTACATCCACCCCTGCCAGGGACCATCTTTTCTTTGCATGTCCCTACTCTTTTACAGTGTGTGAAGGACTGGTGAGAGGACTCTTTGGGCGCAGAACAAACCCTGACTGGTCTATCACCCTGAATGAGATCAAACAAAGTAGGACGAGTCAACTCGACACCATCCTACTTAAGTTGATTTTCCAGGCAGTCATCTATCACATATGGAGGGAGCGTAACTCAAGACGATATCAGGGCAAATGGACGACTACAGATCAAATGCATAAGGTTATAGACAGATCGATGAGGAACAGAATTGTCTCACTGAAGTACGGGCCACAGCACAAGCACGCGGGACTGCTGCAACGCTGGTTTCAGCTCACAAGCTAAACCAGTTTTCGGTTTCTACTATTTTTCTTTTTTCTTTCTCTTCCATAGCTTAATCCTCATTCCTTGATTCTTTTGTAAATGTAATTCTTTTCTACTCATGATCAATAAATTTGAAATTTCATCAAAAAAAAAACTATTTAGTATTATTGATTTTCTGTTTGTGGTTTGTTAATCATTTTCATTTTAAAACAAAAAGTAATATAATAATTCATTTATACAGTAATAAATGAAACTAAAATTGTATATTTATAGAAATATTTTAGAATTTTAATTTTTATCTGCCGGATGTAGAAAAATTCTTTTTTTTTGTCTTTTAGTGTTATTTTGTCTTTTAATATTATTTTATATTGACTTAAAATAAATGAAAAACAAAAATAAAAACTTCTTAATTATAAAAGTAAAAGTGTTAAGTTGGAATTCTAATTAACTATTTTTTTCTCAATCTCATGTGCAAAATTTAAGTAACTAAAATATACAAATAAATTATTAAATAATTATCAAGTACTGTAATTAATAGTTCACAAAGGGAAACAAGTAATTTGCAAGTATGTTTTTAACAAGTATTTAAAATTACAAATACTCTTTTTTAACAAATCAAATACAAATCTAAATTTCTATTATCTAAACGAACCAAACCAAATACTAAATACATGACTGGTTTTTCCGTTAACACCCGCAAACGCAATTTTTGCGGTTGATATTTTGATATAATTTTACTAGTTTTTATCCATGGAATATAAGTGTTTTAGTATCTATTTATTGTGTTTTAAAATCTTTTTAGATATCTACAGGTTCATGTATGTTTTTTAGAAATGTGGTGATTTTGGAGATAGAAATAGAAAACACTCGTAGCTGCGATCGTACCAGTCCAAAGTCCACATAGGAGTCAAACATTGATCGACAAACATCACATGTCGTCGATCAACGACGAAGCATGCAAGGCCCGATTTGGTTTCCAGCCGACTTATATCCCAAGTCCCACACAATTACATAAATAGCCTTGCCAACTTTAACCTAATAATTATATGCTCTGCCTTTATATTGAACAATACAATCTTTTATATGCTTTCTTTACTTTTCATATTTTCACAGCAAACAGTTTAAGGTTTTTACTAGTTTGGAGAGAAGATTCAAGACTTCTTTAGAGCTTTGTATTGGAACTCCAATTTTTCTACCTTATTATATCTATGCAGTTTATTCAGATTATTGCTATGTTTTGCTTTATTATGTCTGAGTCATTCACTTTTTAGATTTAGGGTTTTTATTAGGGTATTAGCCAAAACTATAGAATTGTTAAGATGTTAGAGATATTCTTCAATTGAATTGCTCTTATTGATTTAGGGTTTTGATTAGGGTATATTTAAAAAGAAAATTTTATTAAGTTTCTTTTGTAATACTCTTGTTGTCTAACTCTAGTTTTAAAATAATATAAATTTTATTTAATTTAATATTATGTGTAATACTTCAATTTTAAAAAATAAATATGAAATAATAATGAGATTAAAAATTAAAACGGTAAACAAAAAATATTTAAGAATCATAAATGTAATGTATAGTTGGTTGTAAGGACCACAATGCAAATAAAAAGACGAAACTTTAAATTTAAAGTTTTGAATAATGAAACTTTAAATATGAAGTTTCACTTCTCAAAACTCTAAATTTGAAGTTTTGAAGTTTTTTTATAGACTAAAACTCTATATTTAAAGTTATAGAGGTTATTTTGGAGATGCTTTTAGAAAGTTTGAGTTCTAAAATATCCTAAACACATCTTTAGCTTCTATATCTTTATAATCCGGATTACATGAAACCCTATATTCAATGTTTCCTTATTATTGTTTACAACCTTAAACAATCAATCAATTGATCAACTACCTTGTTCGCTTTGCTTGTTTACTGCTTTCATACTATTTACCTAGCTTAATCACCATTGGTTAGAATCTATTGTGTGTCATCGCTCTTTATGGATTCGATCCCTAAGTACTATAACTGAATCTCTTATTTTAGAAAGTAAAGTTCAATTCCTTAGGATAATTTGAGTGATGTCAATAGTGGTTGATGGCGTTTTGTAACAATCACAGAAAACACTATAAATCAGTTAAACCGCTCTAAACCTTTTAAATTTAAAAACTGGTTCCAATTAGCGTTTGCGGGTGGTTGCGGAAGGGTAATATTTAAAAAAATATAAAAGTAAAAATAAGAATATTAAATAAAATTTTAAATTGAAATAACATAAATATTAATATATGTATATACTATATTTTAGTTTATATTGTGAAACTTTTAAAATTTTATTTTCTCTAATTTTAAAATTTAACAGTATAATTTTATAAATATAATTTTTATATTTTTTATAATATTATGATTTTTAATATTTTTATAATTATATAAAAACATAAATATTGTTAATTTATTATTTAACTCCTGCTGTATTTGGTAGTTAACTAGTCATAAGTATCTCACAAACTCACTAATTTCTAACTGATGTCCATGTCATACAAATTTCTATAAAATGCTTAAAACCGCAACTATCCGCATCCAAAAATATCTGCAACCGCAAACAAACCGCTTTGATTACACCGGTCAGGCCTAAATATACAAAATGATAATAGCTTGTGTCTGTCCCTGTTAAAAATCTCATTCTTTTTTTTTTCTTTTATAAAGCAAACAATTTATAGTTTCTAAAGCTACCATTCATAATTATACTTTTTGTACTATAAAAATGTTTTCTTTACCAACAAATCAAAACTTATGCTTCTGCAATATTTTTAAGATATAATTTATTCTTCAGCCTTTTTGCTAAAATAAATTTTTATTATATATCAATCTTTTAATATCCGTGAAATATTTTCAGAAAACATTTAAAATAAAATTTAGATAATATACCGGTTTTAGATATTAAATTTCAAATGTAATTAATATTTAATATATTTTGCCTGGAATAAAATAAGTTTCTGGCCGCCACTAATAATTATGTTAGGTTTGGATCAACTATCTACAATAATGATATTTGACGACAAAAATAAAATAATCTCAAAAACAATGGGTGTAGACCGTTTATAGTCAACATACTGGATGCAGATTTCCTTTTTCTTTTTTTTTGTAGACTATATTAAACCCCTGAGTAAGCTCATCTTCTCGGCACGAAGACCTATTGATCACCAAAGCAGAAAAAGATAGAGAGAGCATATTATACAATAGTAATACCTTTTCTAGGAGAAGAAAAAAAGAAATGGCGCAGTCGGTGATCGTGGATCGAAGGTTTTGTGTTCCGGACCCCGTGGATCTGGCGATGGTGCGGGATAAGATTGCTTCACAGTACGGTAACTTCGTTATAGGTGACGTTGACGGGAACATGCTGTTCCAGGTGAAAAAACCGGGTTTTGGTCTTCACAAGAAGATGATCTTATTGGATAGTTCTGGATCTCCGGTCTTGACTATGAAAGAGAAGGTCCATAGACTCATTAAAAAAACACACACACACAACTTAAACAGTTCGTAGACAAATTACGAACTGTTTAAGTTTGAAAAAAAAAAAAAAAAAAAAAAACAGTTCGTATGTTGTTACTATGTATAGTCGGGTTTAACTAAATTAAATTTATTGCAGACGATGACCTTGCATAACAGGTGGCAAGTATTTAGAGGAGGGAGTACGGAAGAGCGTGATATGCTCTACACGGTGAAAAGATCGTCGATGGTTCAGCGTACAACGAAACTCGATGTGTTTTTGGGTCACAACAATGAAGAGAAGACATGCGATTTCAAAGTCAAAGGGACGAATTGGCTCGAACGCTCTTGTGTCGTCTACGCCGGTGGATCTGACGTCATTGTTGCCCAAGTAAACTCACTCTCTTTCTTTTTTCTTTTTTTCACGTTAATCATTCGGGTGGACCCAGCCTATATCCTACTAATCAATTATTTTATCCTCTCACGTGCCTAAGAGTAAATAGTGTTTTTTTTTTGTTTTTTTTTTATATCCGGTTATGGTTCAGAGTTGGTTTAACACGGTGTTATATATGTTAGGACCGATTTTGATTGTTTTCAAATCAACTTCTTTTACTTTAGTTCTGTTCAGTTTATCCAGAATAAACATATGCTTAGCCTATATGTGAATTGGTTGGTTGACCATGTGTTTATGAATTGTTAGAACAATAAACTTCACATTTGCAACACTACTAAACCAAAATTAATTGGCAAAAAAAATACTTGAATACTCGGTTTGGTGGTAAAACTGAATGTTGTGTATCTATGTAACAGATGCAGCACAAGAAGCACACGCGGCATACCGCTTTATCTGGAAATGACAGTTTCTCGGTGACGGTTAAACCAAACATCGATTATGCCTTTATTGCCTCTCTCGTAGTCCTTTTTGATGTTGTTGACCGACAAGAGTCGCCCAAAGGAATCGGCTCTGATAATTTCGAGGCTGCCCATGTTACACAGGGTTTATTTCAATGATGGATTTTAAAAGAGTTTAAATCCAACGAAAATCTTTTGTTATTCAAATAATGATTCTAAATCTGCTCTATTAAAATAAGTTTTCTTTATAATTCTTATATCGAATTCATTATCGATGAAATATTTGAGAAATTGTTTTATTTTAAATTTTTACCTAGTTTTTTGATCCGCACGTCCGTACAGGTGTCTTTTTATTTATATAAATGAATAGTTTATAGTTTATACTTTTTTACGGCAAACAACCATTCTATTATTCAAAATTGAGGTAGTCTAGGTAACCAGACCAGAATAAAATAACCAATAAAATATAACTTCATATGGAAAAATCTAGCTGTTTTAGCTAAAAAGTCTAAAACTGATTGCGCGTTCGAGGAACATAAGAAATGTTGAAATCCGGGAAGCATATCAGTAGCGTCTCTATCCTCTCCAATTCCATGACAAAGCTTGGCCAAGCGTAAGATTTCTTGATCATAGCAATCTGCTCCTTGCAGTATGTTCTGAAGCTTTGGCATGTCGAATGTTGAAGCATATTCTCCATCGTCCATCGCAGTGCTTCTACTTCCGAGTGCATAGCTGATTCTCGTCTAGGGAAATGTCGTGTTCCCATGAGTTGAGTGTTCCCACCACTATCCATGTAGACCCATCCACATCCACTAAATTGATCATGGGATATTCATGATCCATTTAGCAAGCAAATATTACCAAGCTTATGACTTGGGGTTCCTCGTCATTGTTCTCTTGTATCACTGGTGGTACCATCTCGTTTGCATCAAATCAAGCCTGATATTCACTTTCAGTATATCGCACTAGTTCCAGAGGATCCTTATATATCCCCTAAATAGTTTGTCATTCCGAGCCTTCTAGATAAACCAGATTATTCAAGGATAAGGGTCCCTGTCTTGTTCTGGTTCGATTATATTGTTCTTTCGCCAGAACATGTAATCCATATTCGTGTAGATGCTTGGTGCTGAAAAAATATCCGGACTCGTTGGAGTTGATGATAGTGACCAAGCTTGTAGAGCAGGCGGACATTCAAATATAGCATGGGTTACAGATTCTTCTGGTTCACCACACCTTGGGCAATAATTATCACATCTCATATTACGCCTTAATAAATTCCTCGTTACTGTCAGATGGCCAATTAACAATTGCCATATAAGATGACAAATTTTCTTATATATTTTCAATACTATAGATATATAATGTTTAATATATCACATATCTGTGTTTTTATGTTTTTTTCATTTTAGAACGACATTTTGTTCATGTTTAACTACTAACTTTATTCTTTAATGAGAATGTTTTTTTTTTCTACAACTGTGTATGTTAAAACTATTTGTGTATGATTTAAAAATATTATTTGTTGGTATATTTTTGATAGATTAAATTTATGTACAACTCTTTTTGCAACATTAAGTAGTTTGTATAAAAAACGCCGTTCTCTCCCTTGAAGATATTGCCGTTCTCTCTTCTCTCTGGCCGTGACAGCGCGTGCGTCGATTACGGCTCTGTCGGTCGTGGTTTCTTTGCCCCTGCCTGCCTTTCTCTCCTGCGGTGATATGCTGACGCTCTGGTGATGGGAGAAGATGCAGTCACTCAGATCTGGTCTTCAGATTTTGAGTTGAGACTTCTCTCTTTCAATCTGGAGTGAAAGTGAGTTGTAAAAGCTTTAGAGGATCTGTAGGGGGTTGGTTTAGTTGGCTTAGGGTTTTGTGTCCCAATTTTCTCTGTCAGGTGAGGCTCAAACCCTAACAGTGTCTGTGTTTGGTGGCCATCGGGAGGGGGCATGAGGTTTAGCTACGGTGGTGGTTTGGCGTCTTGCTTGGACTTGGGAGTGATGTCTCGTTTCATTGGAGTCTTGTTCGATGGTTTTGAGCTTTGATGATCAGTGCATGTGCATTTTCATCCTTAGTTACGAGAGGATCTTGAGAAGATAGCTGTTTAGCGGAGCCAAAGCTTCTTTGTTGATCGATTGCCGTCTGGTGAGTGTTTGTCATGGATTCGGAGTGGTTTTTATCCAGTTACCTGTTGTTTGAATAAGTTGTGTTCGGAAAGCTTTATAGGCTTCGCCGTGGGGTGTTGATGCGTATGAGGCGCGTGGAGAACCCACTCAAGGTCCAATGGCGAGTTTTAATTGGGATTGAAGGGTGTTTACGGCGATGGTTAAGGATTCTAACCTCTCCAGATTCAGTTTATGTGTTGGTGATGTTCATGTGCTTACAGTCTATCTCATTGCTCTTCTCAGCCTGTGTTTATTGCTTTTGAGTTCTCGTTAATTCCGTGTTGGAGCATGTTTCACTTGTGGAAGCGCTCTTGGAGTTATCTTGCTACTCAGTACAGTAGGTGTGCTCTGTTCTCACTCTCATATCTTCGTTCGTGTCCAGTCAGCTTCACCTTTGTCGCAGCCTATCTTGTACCTTCACCATCCTCCTCAACTTTGTTTTCATCTTTTAATCTAGTTTTTGGTTTCAATGTTTGTACCAATCAGTGTCTCCGGAGGGTGTCCATCACCTCATCAGCTTATGGCTCCAAAAAGGTTTGATTACCTTTACTGGCTTTGTGTAATCATCACTTGTTCAAGTTAATATAATCTACCAGATGAGAAAAAAGTAGTTTGTATATGTTCAAAGGTGATGAAACTATAATAATACATATATTAGTCGGTCCTTGTGTTACATATTTTGAATTTTTTATGCCTGCAAAAGATGCGGACCGGTCATCTAGTCCCCCTACATATTAAAAGAGAAGTCACTTTAGTGACTTCTCAATAGGTAGCAAACATACATAGCTTCTCAGAAAATTTCTCTTAATCTTATTGGTTGATTTTTGATAATTTTTTTTCTTTTTTAAAAAAAAAAATCATAGGGAAAGATTTAACCTAGAACTATTCAATTTACATTTCCAAACACTCTCAAGGAATAAAGAAAAAAACACTACGATTTTCTCTTTTGTCGATTAGAAGAACCAAAGTTTGGGATTTTTTTCAACGTTTCCCTTTGATCATTCTAATTGGATTTGGGGATTAGATTGATATGGTGAATCGAAGAGGTGTTCGAGAGGTGGATCAGTAATATCAGTTCTCGGAACAGTGAATGAAGGTCGATCAAAATCAGAGAAATCAGAGAACTGCTTCCTCGAGAACCGGTCGACGGAGCTTTATAGAGTACTGCTTCCTAGAGAACTGAACAGATAGTGTCTTCTTTCATTCCGGTGGACCGAGCTTCATTCACTGTTCCGAGAACAGCTTCCTCGAGTACCGATTGGTGATTCTGGTGAGGGCTAGGGTTACGAATCAGAGGTTGCGTTCTTCTCTTGATGCCAAAGATCAAGCAAGCGTCCAGTGATTGAAGAACGCAATGATACAGTACGTTTTTGAAAACTGTCTTGGCTGATTTAGAAAATTGATTGTGGATGAATTAAATGTTGTATATGGAACACTTAAAAAATTTGAAGCTTGATTTTTGCTGAAATGCACTCTTTATTTTTGCTTAGGGTTGGAATCAAAATTTGAAGCTTGATTTTTGAATAAAATCTCTCTCTTTAGATTGTGGTTTTTTCTTTGGTTTATTATTGACATCAATATCATAATATGATGACTTTTACATACAAAGAACAATATTCAGTCAATATCCTTGATGACAACGTAAATAAAAGTGGATGGATTGGTTGGAGAATAACAAACTAAATTATGATGGTATAAATCTTAAGTATTCCCATGGCTGTACCGTTCATAAATTTGTTTGGGATCTAAAAGCTAAGATGGAATCCAAAATTTAAGATTTGAAGATTGTTATTTTTAAAATTTTTGTCGTCTTTTTACTTATTATTATGTCTTCGATTATATTTTGTTTAATTTTTTTGAGATTTTCATGTTTTTAATTATTATTCATTTATTTAGAAAATAGTGTTATACAAGCAAAGTAAACAAAATAAGGATAACAAAAACACAACAACTCTCTTTTTTTCCGAAGCTACAACGACATACTCTAATTGCTTTCGTAATAAAATATCATATAAACACATATTCTAATTCGTTTAATATTTTAAATTAAATATTGAATAATTGGAATAAGTTTTCTTATCACGAAACTGAACAAGGTAAAAGATAATATAAATTGATATAATAAAAGTATTGTTTATTTGTAATTGCACTTAATGTACCTCATTCGTTAATTCATTTGTTATTAACTTGCCTTATTTTGAATAAGTTAACTTTCGGAAGTTGATATCATATTAGTTGCAAACAACTTTATGTTTTTTTTTTGTCAACGCAAACAACATTATCTACACTTTTAAAGTAAAGATTCTGCCCTTAATTTTTGAAGTTATTTACAAGAAAATGTCATTGTTGACGTTCCATTTTTGATATTCTTTTGATTAGTTTAGATATTATAGATACTGCCATGATATTTAATTTTAATACCAATTTTAATTTGAATCTAGCAAACCAATATTTCCAAAACCGTGTTTTCTTTTAACGTCTAACAATACTAACCAATGATATTAATGTGTTATTCTCCTAATTATATTATTCTTTTATGTTAAATCAATAATATATTTAATTCAAATTAGAAGTTTTGGTTAATAATATATTAAGATATTAAAATCGAATAAACTATAACTTTAGGCCATTTAAATCAATAGGTTCTTTCGATATTTAGCTCATGTAACAATACTCATAATCTTGAGAAAAGAAAAAAAATTGAAATACAAAAAAAAAGGAGGATATTGATTTGTTATACTATAAGTTTCATTCTATATTTCAAAACATGAATCATTCTATGAACAAAAAAAAGTCAATTTCGATTCAGAATGATTTTATCAATAATTTTATCTAAACTTAATACATGTATAAACCATTTATTTTTTTTGTCAACAACAAAACACCATTTATTATTTTTATATTAGAGGTTTTATCAATACTATTAAAACAGGAATATGATCTATTGATATAGGTGTGGTCCAACTATTTGAATATAATTATTAAAACTCCTTATTAATTATTTAAAAATATATTATACAAATAAAAACACAAATATAAAAATATTTTTTTAAAGAAAATGTAAAACAAGAAAATATACCCGTCTTTTTAAGGACGGACCATAATCTAGTATCTTTCTTAAAACTGTTTAAAAACTACTTGGCCAATACGTAATTCAAGCAATATTTATGAAGATATCAAATTAATTGTGTTTCTACCTATTAGATCAGATGTCGATCATTGTATTTAGAAAGTAAATAGATTTCAGAATTAATATCAAAGTAAAATCAATCATTTATATTTACTTTGAGGCTTTTTACTTGGTAAATAGTTTTTTTTTATTAATGACAATTGATGACAAATTTATGATTATGAGTAAATATGGGTAGATGATATACGCATAATAATTTTACGGAGCCAATTTATGTAACATATATAAATTTAACTTGACGGACACACCATTTATAAAAACGTTTATATAACAACACATATTTCAATTTTTTCAAAAAAAAAACAACACATATTTCAACCTAAAAAGTTTGTATAACCTAACTTTGTCGTCTGATCATAGAGATATCTACTTTCCGCACAGTTTCAGAGCTCGAACCTAACAAAATAGATATGTCATATTAATGTTCAGATTATCCGTCTGTGGAAAAACTATATTATATTCTTTTCAATAAAATTTAGAAATTTATAAATCTATTAAATAATGTTAACCCGTCCAATTGCTTACAAAATTTAATAATTTTTTATAGGTTTCTAATGGATTTTGTTTTCTTTATCGAGAATTGTACTTCATAATTAATATTATTTATGGATAATATTTTGAATTTTATTATATTTTATTTTAATATGTCTATATAAATTTTACGAAGAATTTAAACATAATAATATTATTCACCTAAAATACATAATTACAACAAATACACAATACAATTCTAATTAGTGATAATATAAAATCTGTTACTTCTAAAACTATACACTATTTATTCTATATTTTGAATGAAAGTATCTTCTTAAACACACAAATTATTTTTGGACGTTGCAATTATACATGGACACAATAGCTGCATCTTGAGACTGAAGTTACTTTGTTCCCTCTCGTCCATATCAAAGGCGGAGTACCAACATTTCTCCATGGCTGTGCTTTCTCCCAAAGACCGTGATTATTATGATATAAAATCCATTACTTCTAAAACTATACATTATTTATTCCATAATTTGAATTTTTTATGTCTGCACAAGATGCGGACCGGTCACTTAGTAATATATAAATTAGTAGGCCCTTGTGTTATAAGAAAAAAAATAGTCGGGCCAACAAAATATAAATTGTCAAAATATGAAAAAATAGTCGGCCCAATTTAGAGTTTAGCTTGATCCCAAAGGCCTTTGGTATGCTCGAACAGGAAGCAAAGGTTATTTTATTGCTCACTCTTACTCATCTTTAATTTTCTGATCTCAATTTACAAAAAGACTGAAACCTTCTGTAGTTAATACAGAGAAGAGTTTAGCTTAACCAACTTTCAAGATGGACTTTTGTTTCCAATATTTACTGGACAGTCAAAAGATATAAAAAAAACAATTTTTTTGTAAAAGAGAATCATGTTTTTTTTTGTTTTTGTTATTGATGTATATTCTCTCTTAGCAGTGTTTGGGAGAGTTCGAGTGGATGTAAGACTACAACTTCTTAATGCAGATGAGTCGGTGGCAGTGATGATTGCGTTGAGTTGCATGCAACCTGACTTGTCTCCAATCAGTAATTCATGTTAATAACAAAAATATTCCTTGAAGTATCTTCCTTAATAGCCATTAGTGCTACTGCCGCCATTGTGGTCGGTGTAATGCCATCAGAGTCCTTAATCTGAGAGTGCGGGACACAATGGTTTCAAGCTTTCTGGTGGAGATGACTTCAGCTGATCTCCTAAAGCAGATTCTGAACTCGGGAAAGCTTGTGATGTTCTCTGGTGAACTTGATTACAACTATGAAGTGAATGCTCAGCTATACAAAGATTTTCAGATTGGCCGAGGCGATGTTTACGTTCTCTAGGCTTGTCAAGCTGCAGGAATAATTCGAGAGAGATGTGAAGAAAATTGGGTAATAAGATGCAGAGAGTATATAACCAAATTCCTAAAATAATGTTTTAGGAATTCCACAAACTATTTTAACTAATTTACATTTTATTTTTATTATCTTTATATTTTGAATTCTTGTTTGTTGGTTATAGTCAAGTCTCTGTTCTCGGTTAGGTTCAATTAGTTGAGTCTTAATTGTATTCGGTTTAGAATGGTTAAGCTTGTAATTGATTAGAACCGGGTTCTCTCTCTCATTTGTATTCACGCGTGTGGTTTGTGCACGTGTGACGGTTAGCTACCTGAGTATAAAGGTTCAGCTGATCGTCAGTTAGGAATCTATTCTGAGCTGATTAGGTTGTTAGATCAGTCATCAGAAAGATACGAGAGAGAGAGAGCGAGGTGATCGAGTTGTAAAGACGGTGGCTCGGCTTGTGAGCTCATCCGTTGCGGTATAGTCATTTGCTGGTTCGATCCCAGCTCCGGTGAAGAATAGCGGCCACTCCTCGTTAACGGAGTGGTGCGGTGAACACCGGGTCAACACTTGCTCGTGTGCTCCGTAGGATAGAAACATTCAAAGTCGAGGAAAGATTCATTAGACTTCACAAATTGGTATCAGAGCCGAAGGTTTTGAAGGTCAAGATCGGCGAAGCGATTCTCCGTGGTTTCGACTCTTCGAGTATCGGCGAAAGATCTCACCAAGGATCCGATTGCTCAATCGGAAAGTTCGTTCGACGATAAGGTGGATCTTGTGATGGCGACTCACAAGATGAAGATGCAGATCCAAATCTCAATGTTCGACGGTACCAGAGACTTTGGGATTTGGAAGAAGAGGATGCTAGCTAACCTAAGCGTTCAAGGCTTGAAGGACGTCTTGTCTCCACCGTCACAAGCTTTGTTGACTGCGAAGACTGATGACGACGACGATGAAGCCAAGAAGAAGAAGAATCTTGAAGAAACTGCAAGATTAGAACGAGACGAGAAGGCTCTGAACATAATCTTCACGAGTGTTGGAGATCATGTTCTAAGGAAGCTCGATAAGTGCACCACGGCACTGGAAGCTTGGGAGATTCTTGACAAGCTGTACATGGCGAAGACTGCCAAACAGAGTTCATGCGCAGCTCAAGTTGTACGCGTTTCGGATGCAAGTGTAAGACCCGAACCTGGATCCCATGATCCAACCAGTCCAAGTACTTACCTAAATGTCTAAGTGTAATTCAGCCGGTTTAAGTCCAATAGTTTCTAAGTCATTTTCAAATCATTTGAGGTTTATATTTCACAAGTACAAAGCAGAAGCTTAAAAGAAATATCATTCATATATATAAGTCAATGTGATCCATACAAATCATTCAATCCACACAAGTTGCACAATAGGCTATCATAAGTTCATCTAAACTAGACACACATCACACATCCATCCACGGCCAAGTCTTCAAGACTCCTTTGCTTTACCACGATCACTGCTTGTTCCTGAAACCAAACCACAACACATGAATACAAATATGATCCGATATCCTAGCATCAATCTAATCAGTACATGGTTCCGGACCCTAGATCACCTCTAAATCCTATTTCTGATCACACTAAATACTCGGCCAAAAACTCTAAACTATACATGATAATTCATGATAATTCCAAACTAAGAGAATGGTCCAATTGGATTCCTCAGAACCGGCCTCAGTCATATCGACCTTGACCATGAACCGCCAACCGGCCAAACTGAACCATCCCTAAATCCATGATATAAATTGAATCTAACACTTTGATAATTCATTAAAAATCCCAACTAAGAGATTACAATCGCCAAACCTCAATAATTCCCTTGGGAACTATGAGATCGGACCATACCTCCCCAACCAAGGCCATGGAGAGATTACACTGACCAATCCAAGCCTTGGGGGTTTGTCCGCGGGTTTAAACCCTCAGACCACATCAGAATATAGTAGGGAAGAGATTGACAAAGAGAAAAGAAGAAACGGATGCAACCAACACATCATGGTTCAACCGGCCAGACCATATAAACCCATGGTCTTGGGCGGCCACCATCCGGAGTGCATCAGTACCTTAGGCGTGCGTTCCTCTGCGCCTCCATCCTTCTCTGTTTCCTTCCTCTTGTCCTTATCACTTTGCCCGCCTGCCATGGCCTTGCCTGAACCTTTTCCACCGTTTAAATCTCACCGGACCACCACTCGGATAACTCCTTACCGCCGGTCTCTTCTCTCTTTCTTTCTGGTAGAATTTTGGCAGAGGTTTGCCTAGTATATTTCGTGGTTGGAATCGATGAACAATGACTCCTATTTATAGGAAAGGTCATCGACAGGCGGTTGGGATGAGCGGTTGCACGGTTTTGGGCGAAAAGGCACAAACAGTTCCATTTGCATCTCTTCGGCCAAACCGCTTCCCAACTGCCTCCAACCGCTCCCCTTGATCGATATCCAGCTGCCAATACTCCACCAGGTACCTAGCTCACTTGCCAAGCTCCATGGTCTCACCTGACCACATCACCACCGAGCCGGACCCATAACCACTCATGGTCCGGTCCAACCGCCCAAGAGTTAATCACTCCGTCCAGCTGAGGTGAGCTGGTCACTAGCTTCCCCAGCTGAGTGAGCTGACCTGTTAGCTACTGGAGCTGTCCTAGACTTGCCTGAGCTACTGTGAGCTTGCCTCACTCCTTTCCTAGCTGCCCGAGCTACCAAAACTCAACGGCCAGCTACCATAACACTTGTCCAGCTCCTTTGAGCTTACCTTTCCTTCATTCTGGTTAAGTCTCAGTTTCCTGATGCACTTAACCCCACTTATGGACCATGATACGCTTGCCTTTAGGTCTCATGACCTGGCTGGTGCTTGTCCTCGCACCATGGTCCATCCGGATGGCTTTACCTAGAACTTGGGACATGACAAGTCTCCCCCACTTGGAAGGAACTCGTCCCCGAGTTCATACTCGATGGTTCACCATCCACATACTGACTATACCACTCAGGATACTCGGCCTTCATCCTTGCCTCGGTTTCCCAAGTGATAATGTCCTTGCCATTGAATTCCCATACTATCTTAAGCATATGAACTGTCTTCCTTCTCATTGCCTTTTCCATTCTATCTATGATTCGAACCGGCCTTGTCTCTAAGGTCAGATTCTTACCAAGATCTTTTGGAATCTCAGGCAATACAATGTCCTGGTCAGTCAGACACTTCCTTAGTTGAGACACATGGAACACATTGTGATAAACATCCATCTCAGATGGCAAATCCAATTTGTAAGCCACTGCCCCAACTCTCTCAAGTATCCTGAACGGACCTAGGAACCTTGGGTCCAGTTTCTTTCTTCCAGAAACTCTGGCCCTTCCCTTGAATGTGATCATCTTGAGATAGATTAGATCACCAACCTCAAACTCAAGATGTTTCCTTCTCTTATCAGCATAACTCTTCTGGCGGTCTTGTGCCTCTTTCATCTTTTCCTTGACCAACTTGATCTTCTCAGTTGTCTCCTCTACAATCTCAGGACCTATTATGTTGCGCTCCCCCACTTGGGTCCAGCACAAGGGTGTCCTGCAAGGCCGCCCATACAATGCCTCATAGGGAGACATGCCTATACTGGTGTGAAAACTGTTGTTGTATGCAAACTCCACCAGTGGCAAATGCTTCTCCCATGAGTCGCCCCAGTCTAGTACTCTTCTAGTGTCTGGATAGTTCTTTCTGACTGTCCATCCGTTTGGGGATGGTAGGATGTACTCATGTTCACTCTAGTTCCTAAGGCTTTTTGAAAAGCCCTCCAGAAATAAGAGGTGAACCTTGGGTCTCTATCAGAGACTATACTGGCTGGTACTCCATGCAGCCTCACTATCTCATCAATGTAGATCTTCACTATCTCATCCACCCCATCACCCTTCTTGACTGGTAAGAAGTGTGCAGACTTGGTCAGTCAGTCCACAATCACCCAAACTGCATCCTTCTTACTCCTTGTTGTTGGGAACCCAGTCACAAAGTCCATTGTGATGTGATCCCACTTCCACTCAGGTATAGGGAGGTTCTGAAGTAAACCACTGGGAACCTGATGCTCGGCCTTGACTAGTTGGCAAGTTGGACACTTAGCCACCCACTCAGCCACATCCGCTTTCATCCTTACCCAATGGTAATACCTCTTCATGTCCCTATACATCTTGTTCAGCCCCGGGTGCACAGAGAACTTAGACTTATGAGCTTGCCTCATAATCTCTTCCTTTAGTCCCCGGTCACTCGGAACACTCACACGCCCATGTACCAAAATGGTACCATTGCTGGCCGTCTGGTACTCTGTCTTGTCATTCTTTGCCACCTTTTGCAAGTTCTCATCCAAACATTGTGCTTGTCTGATTCTACTCAGGAGATCAGCCTGATCCACAACCTCTAGTCCTAGAGGTTCATCCTCACTGACTAAGGTGTTTAGATTCAAAGACTTGACCATCCCTTCCAATACCTCAGCTTCTTTTTCAGCTGACACTTCAGCTCTCCTCCGGCTCAATGCATCTGCCACCAGATTTGCCTTGCCCGGATGATAAGCAATATCAAGATCATAATCCGCCACAAACTCCATCCACCTTCTCTGCCTCAAGTTTAACTCAGGCTGAGTAAAAATGTACTTGAGACTCTTGTGGTCGGTTAGGATCTGAACCTTGGCACCATACAAGTAGGACCTCCATATCTTCAGAGCAAATACCACTGCAGCCATCTCCAAGTCATGAGTCGGGTAGTTGCCCTCATGCTTTCTCAGTTGCCTGGAGGCATAAGCAATGACCTTCCCATGTTGTGTGAGCACACAGCCCAACCCAATGATGGATGCATCTGTGTAAACCACATATGGTTGGTCGGCCTCAGGCAACACTAGCACTGGTGCACTGGTTAACATGATCTTTAAGGCCTGAAAGCTCTTATCACATGCATCAGACCATGTGAACTTCACATCTTTTCCAGTAAGTTTTGTCATAGGTTGTGCCACACTTGCAAACCCCTTGACATACTTCCTGTAATATCCGGCCAAACCCAATAAGCTTCTAACTTCTGTAGCATTCTTTGGTCTTGGCCACTCTTGTATGCACTTGACCTTCTCCTGGTCAACGGAAACTCCTTCCTCAGACACAACATGGCCTAGGAATCCAATACTCCTCTGCCAGAAACTGCATTTGCTCAACTTAGCAAAGAGTTGCTGCTCCCTTAGCCGTTCCAGCACCATCCTGAGATGCTTCTCATGGTCCTCCTCAGTCTTAGAGTATACCAGTATGTCATCAATAAAGATGATTACAAATTCATCTAAGAAATCTCGGAAGATACCATTCATCATCTTCATGAAGGCTGCTGGTGCATTGGTCAGTCCAAATGGCATGACCACAAACTCATAGTGGCCATACCTTGTCCTGAATGCTGTCTTTTGCACATCCTTAGGTGCAATGGGGATTTGATGATAGCCTGATGCTAAATCAATTTTTGAGAACCACTTGGCTCCTCTCAACTGATCTAGCAACTCATCAATCCTGGGCAAAGGGTACTTATTCTTGATAGTAACCCTGTTCAGCCCCCTATAGTCAATGCACAATCTGAAACTCCCATCCTTCTTTTTGACAAAGAGGACTGGTGCTCCCCATGGGGACACACTTGGGCGTATAAACCCCTTATCCAACAACTCTTCAAGTTGTTTCTTTAACTCAGCCATCTCAGCTGGTGCCATCCGGTACGGACTTTTGGACATTGGGACCGTTCCAGGTTCAAGTTCGATCATGAACGGGTCAGCCCTATCAGGAGGCACACCCTGAAGCGCCCGAAATACATCACTAAACTCTTGAACCAACCGAATCCCGTCCGGGCTACCACCCCCCACAACCTCCTTAGTGCTAATGGTCGCCAACCAGGCCTCACAACCATTCCTCAGCATACTTTCCACTTGGACCGCTGAGACCACTAAGCTACCCGAGGTTGGTCGGATACCTTGGAACCTGATCGGGGGTCCACACCCACTCTCAAACTGCACCCTTCCTCGGTGACAATCCAAGGTGGCCCGATTCTTTCCAAGCCAATCCATCCCTAAGATCACTTCATGATTCTTAAGGCTAACCACTACAAGATCCACAGGCAATGCCCTCCCTTGTATCATAACTGGGATATCCCTTACCAGGCCTTGTGATTGCATCCTTTGGCCTCCGGCCGCAACCACAACCCCAGGATCATCCCCTGAACTAATACAAAACAATCCTTTCCCAATCATCTCTGGACTCACAAAACTATGTGAGGCTCCAGTATCAAATAGGACATGTGTTTCCACACCACCAATACATAAGGTCCCTACAAAGACCCCATCTAAGTTCCTAACCATTCTAGGTTCCGTACCATGCATAGTTCCAAAATAAAAGAAATGAGTTTTTAGAAATTACCAGTGATTGCTTTGAATGGCCCTGTCTCTTCCACGTCCTTGGACAGCTCATACACCCTTGGAGTTGAGGTTTGGCCCCGGTTCTGGTCCGGCCTGCTACCCCCACTCCTGTGCTTGTTCTGTCCATCAGCTTGCTTTGGACAGTCCTTCTTGAGATGACCCTTAAGGCCACAAGTATGGCAAGTCCGGTCACCTCCCACATTTGGGCACTCTCGAGCAAAGTGTCCCATCTTACCACAACGAGTGCAAGCGCCCATGGCTCTCCAGCACTCACCATAATGGTTTCTACTGCACTTAGGGCACACAGGCTTACCACTTGAGGTTTTACCCTCCTCAGCCTGGTCCCTCTTTCTCTTCCGGTCACCACTTTGCCCAGGAGCCACCACCACACTCTTCACTTTGTGCTTAGCTTCCTCAGCAAGGTTAGTCTCCAGCATAGCCATCCTCTCAACCAGTTCAGTCACATTGGAGAAGGTCCGGACTGAGCAGTAGGTCTTGAGTTCAGGCCTAAGGCCGCGGATGAACCTTCGGACCTGTACTGCCTCATCCTCCAACTCCCTTCCCACAAAGCGCCTGAGCCTGTTGAACTCTTCTTCATACTCTCTGACTGACCTACGCCCTTGAACCAAGTCCAAGAACTTAGCCTCCAAACGGTCCCATGCCTCAGCTGGAAAGTACTTGTGGTTGAATTCCACTTCAAAGTCAGCAAAGCGCTCAATGGAACCATTGGTACGTTTGTCCAAAGCTATCCACCAGTTGTGTGCATCACCCTCCAGGAAGTGCACTGCAATGTCCCTTTGGTACTCCTCAGGGCACCGGGTTGCTTTGAAGTTTCTAACCAACCGGTCTCTCCACTCATCAGCCTCCATGGGATCAACACTTCCAGCAAAGTGCTTTGTCCCTAGGCGTGATACATGCTCCAGGACCTTCAGGTAGTCCACCTTCTTAGCTGATCCAGATGGTGGATCCAGCTCAATCACTTCAGCTACTGGTAACACTCGTCCACCAGCTCCACCACTTCCACCAGCTCCCACTTGAGCTTGTGTGGCTTGTCCAACGGATGAGTTTACCACTGGGGTGAGTACCTGAGTCATGGCTACCATCTGACTACCCATTAGCCTAATGGCAGCCAATATCTCCTGCATGGAAGGCTCAGCCGCCTGATCACCCGGACCAGTCCTTCCATCAGTCCTGATGTTTGGATCAACCCGGTGACCAATCTCTGAAGACTCAGCCTCTCCATCCGGATCATCCTGGTGCTGCCCAGCAGCTGCACCTAGCTGACTTCCAGCTCCCTCGAGCTGCCTCACGGTCTCATTCAGCTGACCATCCGCACCATCCAGCTGAACCTCAGTCTGGTTAACTTGGATTTCAGTCAGGACAGTGTCTCCGGTCCGACCCAGGGGTGGAACCGTCAACTCTACATTTGGGTTAGGTACTGATGCATCTCCAGCACCAGACACCCCAGCCCCATCCTTAGCTTTCCGAGACCGCTTCCTTGATCCCTTAGGACACATCAAAACCAAACACAACCCAAATGTTAGTCTTGACATAAACTTTACAAACCTCAAACAACATCAAGATAAGCAAATAAAAACATAAACTAAACATGTCAAGAGACTCAGCCGGATGTGTGATGACCTGCCCCTAACCCAACAGCCTAGAATCAAGCATGCTCTGATACCAACTTGTAAGACCCGAACCTGGATCCCATGATCCAACCAGTCCAAGTACTTACCTAAATGTCTAAGTGTAATTCAGCCGGTTTAAGTCCAATAGTTTCTAAGTCATTTTCAAATCATTTGAGGTTTATATTTCACAAGTACAAAGCGGAAGCTTAAAAGAAATATCATTCATATATATAAGTCAATGTGATCCATACAAATCATTCAATCCACACAAGTTGCACAATAGGCTATCATAAGTTCATCTAAACTAGACACACATCACACATCCATCCACGGCCAAGTCTTCAAGACTCCTTTGCTTTACCACGATCACTGCTTGTTCCTGAAACCAAACCACAACACATGAATACAAATATGATCCGATATCCTAGCATCAATCTAATCAGTACATGGTTCCGGACCCTAGATCACCTCTAAATCCCATTTCTGATCACACTAAATACTCGGCCAAAAACTCTAAACTATACATGATAATTCATGATAATTCCAAACTAAGAGAATGGTCCAATTGGATTCCTCAGAACCGGCCTCAGTCATATCGACCTTGACCATGAACCGCCAACCGGCCAAACTGAACCATCCCTAAATCCATGATATAAATTGAATCTAACACTTTGATAATTCATTAAAAATCCCAACTAAGAGACTACAATCGCCAAACCTCAATAATTCCCTTGGGAACTATGAGATCGGACCATACCTCCCCAACCAAGGCCATGGAGAGATTACACTGACCAATCCAAGCCTTGGGGGTTTGTCCGCGGGTTTAAACCCTCAGACCACATCAGAATATAGTAGGGAAGAGATTGACAAAGAGAAAAGAAGAAACGGATGCAACCAACACATCATGGTTCAACCGGCCAGACCATATAAACCCATGGTCTTGGGCGGCCACCATCCGGAGTGCATCAGTACCTTAGGCGTGCGTTCCTCTGCGCCTCCATCCTTCTCTGTTTCCTTCCTCTTGTCCTTATCACTTTGCCCGCCTGCCATGGCCTTGCCTGAACCTTTTCCACCGTTTAAATCTCACCGGACCACCACTCGGATAACTCCTTACCGCCGGTCTCTTCTCTCTTTCTTTCTGGTAGAATTTTGGCAGAGGTTTGCCTAGTATTTTTCGTGGTTGGAATCGATGAACAATGACTCCTATTTATAGGAAAGGTCATCGACAGGCGGTTGGGATGAGCGGTTGCACGGTTTTGGGCGAAAAGGCACAAACGGTTCCATTTGCATCTCTTCGGCCAAACCGCTTCCCAACTGCCTCCAACCGCTCCCCTTGATCGATATCCAGCTGCCAATACTCCACCAGGTACCTAGCTCACTTGCCAAGCTCCATGGTCTCACCTGACCACATCACCACCGAGCCGGACCCATAACCACTCATGGTCCGGTCCAACCGCCCAAGAGTTAATCACTCCGTCCAGCTGAGGTGAGCTGGTCACTAGCTTCCCCAGCTGAGTGAGCTGACCTGTTAGCTACTGGAGCTGTCCTAGACTTGCCTGAGCTACTGTGAGCTTGCCTCACTCCTTTCCTAGCTGCCCGAGCTACCAAAACTCAACGGCCAGCTACCATAACACTTGTCCAGCTCCTTTGAGCTTACCTTTCCTTCATTCTGGTTAAGTCTCAGTTTCCTGATGCACTTAACCCCACTTATGGACCATGATACGCTTGCCTTTAGGTCTCATGACCTGGCTGGTGCTTGTCCTCGCACCATGGTCCATCCGGATGGCTTTACCTAGAACTTGGGACATGACAGCAAGACTCGAAGACAATTGACCAGAACGTTAACGACTTCTTGAAGTTAGTCACAGACCTGAACAACCTCAACATAGAGATCCCCGAGGAAGTGCAAGCGATTCTGCTACTCAACGCTCTGCCAAGCAGGTATGACTCTCTTAAAGAAACTTTGAAATATAGTAGAGAGGCTATTAGAGTAGATGAGATTGCTAGTGCTGCTAGGTCTAAAGAACTGGAGTATAAGGACTCATCTACCGCTAAGTTGAATGGGGAAGGAAACTATAGTAGAGGTATGTCAGATAGTAGATCGGATAGTAGAGGTAGAAATGCTTTTGCAGGTAAGAACGGCAAGTACAGGTCAAGATCTAAGAGCAAGGAAGGGAAGCGTCTGTGTTGGTCCTGCGGAAAAGAAGGTCACTTCAAGCGTCAGTGTCACAAATGGTTAGAACGAAACAAAGACACCAAGCACGATCAAGACAGGGGAGAAGCTTCACTGGCAAAGGATGATGCTAAGGATCTTGTGGGATTAATCGTTGATGAAGCAAACTCAGTGACAACAGACTACGAGGAATGGGTGATGGACACAGGGTGCTCTTTCCACATGACACCAAGGTGTGATGTGTTCATTGACTTGCAAGCAGTTCAATAGGGAAGAGTGAGGATGGCAAGCGACACAGTGGTTGAGGTCAAAGGCATAGGAGCAGTTCGGTTTCAGAATGCAGATGGAACTACGTTTCTTCTGACAGAGGTCAGATACATGCAAGGAATCTCCAGGAATCTGATCTCCATGGGAACTCTTGAAGAAAAAGGGTGTGAGTTCAAAGCAGCTAATGGTGTCCTTAAAGTTATTAAGGGTTGCACCGTTTTCATGAAGGGTCAAAGAAGGCAGTCGTTGTACATCCTCCAGGCAAAAGCTAGAACATTGTCAACCTCAGGGGAATCCAGCTCAGCCTCAACACCAGACAATGTGCTTGAAGATACTCAGCTATGGCACAGCAGGCTTGGCCATCTGGGTCAGAAAGGAATGGATGTACTCAACAAGAAAGGGTTGTTTGGCAAGAGCAGAGTTGAAAGCTTGAAGTTTTGTGAAGCGTGTGTGATTGGCAAGACTCACAAAGTAAGTTTCAGTCGAGCAAAGCATGTTACTAAGGATAAGCTGGACTACGTGCATTCGGATCTTTGGGGGTCTCCTAACGTACCCCACAGCCTCAGTCGAAGCCACTACTTCATCTCGTTCACAGATGACTACACGAGAAAAGTGTGGTTGTATTTTCTCAAGTTTAAAGATGAAGCCTTCCAGAGCTTTGTAGTTTGGAAAAAGATGGTTGAGACACAAAGTGAGAGGAAGGTTAAGGTGTTAAGGACAGACAACGGGTTAGAATTCTGCAACAAGTTGTTTGATGGTTTCTGTAAAGAAAACGGGATAGTGAGGCATAGAACCTGCACATACACACCGCAGCAAAACGGTGTTGCTGAGAGGCTTAACCGAACTATAATGAATAAAGTTCGGAGCATGCTGAGTGAAAGCGGAATGGAGCTGAAGTTTTGGGCCGAAGCTGCAGCTACTGCAGTGTACCTGATAAACTGATCACCTTCAGCTGCATTAGAGTTTGAGATACCAGAAGAGCTGTGGTCGTCTCATGCTCCTGACCTAAGCAATCTAAAGAGATTTGGATGCTTAGCATATGTGCATTCAACAGAGGGAAAGCTCCTCCCAAGAGCTAAAAAGGTGTATTCACTGGCTATCCAGAGGGAGTCAAAGGATTCAAGGTGTGGCTCTTGGATGAAAGGAAGGTTGTGATAAGCAGAAGCGTGGTATTTCATGAGGAGCTTTTATACAAAGTTGTGAAGAAAGACACATCAGAAGTAAGCCGAGTGCAGACAGTATCAACGGTGGTCGATCTCAAAGCGTTGGAGTCCAAGACAGAACAGGAGGCTACAACTCCTGAGGAAGATAACGTCAAGGAGGATAGTGAAGAAGTAGTAGAGCAGGAAGTGGCAGATTATCAACTTGCCAGAGATAGAGGAAGAAGGATTTCACGACCACCTCCAAGGTTGATGGATTACGAGTGCGATATCACTGATGGAGAAGATCAGTTTGCGGGTATAGTGTGTCTTATGACTGAAGATACACTATCGGAACCGAACTCGTGGAAAGAAGCTATGATGGATGCAGATAGTGACAAATGGTTGGAAGCAGCGCAAGATGAGATGACTTCTGTAGAGGCAAACGAGACGTGGGAGCTGATAGAGAGACCAAAAGGGCAGAAGACGATTGGGTGCAGATGGCTCTTTAAGAGAAAAGCTGGAATTGCTGGAGTGGAACCACCTAGATACAAGGGTAGGCTTGTGGCTAAGGGCTACTCTCAGAAGGAGGGGATCGATTATCAAGAGATCTTTGCCCCGGTGGTGAAACATGTATCAATACGGTATATATTGTCTGCAGTTGCACATTTCGACATGGAGCTGCAGCAAATGGATGTGAAGACGGCGTTCTTGCACGGAAATTTGGATGAGTTTATTGTGATGGAGCAACCAGAAGGTTTCGTGGATAAGAGATATCCAGATAGAGTGTGAAAACTCAAGAGATCTCTGTATGGTTTGAAGAAAAGCCCGAGACAGTGGAACAAGCGGTTCGATGACTTTGTGAGATCTAAGGGCTACACAAGGAGTGAGTACGATTCATGCGTGTACTTTCAAATGAACAAGCAAGGTGATTATGTCTACATGCTGCTCACGTGGACGACATATTAATCGCATCAGTCAACAAGGTGGAAGTGCAGAAGCTCAAGAAAGTTTTAAGTGATGAGTTTGACATGAAGGATTTGGGAGATGCCAAGAAAATCTTAGGCATGGAGATAACACGAGATCGAGCTAACAGGAAGTTGAATGTTTCTCAAGAAGGATACTTGTGGAGAGTGTTGGATAAGTTCAACATGGATCAGTGTAAAGCGGTTGCTACTCCATTGGGAGCTCATTTCGTTCTCAAGACTGCCACTGATGTGGAGTTACGAGATCAGGAGGAGTGTATGAGGAAGATCCCATATCAGAATGCTGTGGGAAGTATCATGTACTCTATGGTGGGTACACGACCTGATTTGGCTCATGTTGTTGGGGTCATAAGTCGTTTCATGTCAAGGCCAATTAAAGATCATTGGCAGGCAGTGAAATGGGCTATGAGGTATATTAAAGGATCGGTGGATGTGTGCTTGAACTACAAGAAGAAGGGTGACTTTGTGGTCACAGGGTACTGCGATTCAGACTACGGTGGAGATTTGGATCACGCGAAGTCTACTACAGGAATGGTATTTACTGCAGGTGGAAACCCGGTTAGTTGGAGGTCATCGTTACAGAAGGTCGTTGCACTCTCAACTACAAAAGCAGAGTATATTGCTCTTTCAGAGGCAGTAAAGGAGGCAGTTTAGCTGAAGAGATTTGCAGAAGAACTTGGATTTCCTCAAGATACGGTGGAGGTCTACTGTGACAGTCAGAGTGCTATTGCATTGTCGAAGAATGCAGTGTACCATGAACGCACTAAGCACATGGCAACCAAGTATCATTTCATCAGAGATTTGATTAAGGTGAGAGAGGTGCATGTATTGAAGAATGCTACTGCAAACAATCCTGCAGATATTTTTACCAAGGTGTTGCCAGTATACAAGATGCAGGAAGCATTGAAGATGCTTCGTGTTACAAGAGACTGAAGCATGAAGGCGTCTCGGGTCTGGTCAAGGATTCGAGGAGAAGGAGGAGCTCAGTCTGACTTCCAGGAGGAGTTTGGTCAAGAACTCTGAGTGAAGCTGGTTGAAGGCTTGTAAGAATCAGGTATATGATTATGTCATTACGTTTGTTCAAGTTTATGAGCATTGCTATTATCTGAGGGAATGATGATAGGAAAACTTGCCTAAGGAGGAGATTTGTTGGTTATAGTCAAGTCTCTGTTCTCGGTTAGGTTCAATTAGTTGAGTCTTAATTGTATTCGGTTTAGAATGGTTAAGCTTGTAATTGATTAGAACCAGGTTCTCTCTCTCATTAGTATTCACACGTGTGGTTTGTGCACGTGTGACGGTTAGCTACCTGAGTATAAAGGTTCAGCTGATCGTCAGTTAGGAATCTGTTCTGAGCTGATTAGGTTGTTAGATCAGTCATCAGAAAGATACGAGAGAGAGAGCGAGGTGATCGAGTTGTAAAGACGGTGGCTCGGCTTGTGAGCTCATCCGTTGCGGTATAGTCATCTGCTGGTTCGATCCCAGCTCCGGTGAAGTATAGCGGTCACTCCTCGTTAACGGAGTGGTGCGGTGAACACCGGGTCAACACTTGCTCGTGTGCTCTGTAGGATAGAAACGTTCGAAGTCGAGGAAAGATTCATTAGACTTCACATTGTTTCAGTAACTCAGAGGATTTGTGTTGGAGAATGAATTATCCCGGTATCAGTTTCTGAAGAAAAAGCTGAATAATTAACAGGTATTAACTAAAACTTCTTCCATTTTCGTTCATCTTATAATCTTGTATTTTAACTGCTTGTATGTATTGATTTATAAGTAAAGACCACGACTTTGTATATTAACGCATGATTTCAGTCTTTTCTTTGATTATTGGTTCCTGTAAAGTTCATGATGAGATTTGCTAATTGGTTCTTGTACTAATTTTAGACTGCTAAATTTTTGTGTGTTTGTCCAGCTACTAATATATTATATTTCATTAGCTTTCATGAAAGTGTATATGGTTATAAATTATAATACAACTCTTGACTAAAACTGAAGAACTTTCCCCTTACATCAGAAACAACAAAGGTCAGTGTTTACTTGGCGCTATGTTTGGATTTCAGCAGTAGATCCAGTTCGTAAAAAAATTTGTAAGATAACAGTGGTTGACGAAAGTAGTTAATTGAAGTTTAGATAATGTTTACAAAGAAAACATACCAATTGATCGGCTAAAACCATTTCGAAGGTTTCACCTCGAGAAGATGTGTTTTGCTTCTATGAATGCAAGCATTTAACTTGAACTCACCATGAGTTTTTGAAAGGTCTGAGTTTGTTGAGAGGAGTAGAAGTTGTAATCTTAGACATCTTTTCTTTTTTGAGCGTAAGTGATATGGTTTTCAGCCGTAGAAATGGTGTATATATAGTTTGGTTCGGAATGAGTAGGTTAAATAGGATATTCTATGACAGTTCTTTTCTACTAAAAATCTTTTCTACCGGAAGTATTGGGACATTGTGACAGATGATTTGATCCGTATGGTTAATCAATTTTTTTTGAAGGCACAATGGTGAAGGGGTTAAACGATACAAATATTTGTCTAATTTTTAAGACGACCAAGCCGAATGAGATGACAAAGTTTAGACCTATCAGCCTTTGCAATGTTAGCTACAAAATTATATCGATGGTCTTATGCCAGAGATTAAAGAAGGCTCTCACAACAGATATCTGAAACACAGTCAGCCTTTGTAGCAGAAAGACAAATCACAGATAATATCATGATAGCCCAGGAGATGTCCCATGCTTTGTGGACTAAACCTGCTGGAAGAGTTAAGAGAATGGACATCAAAACGGATATGAGAAAAGCATATGATAGGATGGAATTGTCATTTATTGAGGCAGTTATGCGGAAGATGGGTTTTTCAGAGATATAAATTGACTGGATTATGAGATGTATCACCTCGGTTAGATACAAAGTTTTGATAAATGCAGATCCAAGGGGAAATATAGTTCCAGAAAGAGGCCTAAGGCAAGGAGATCTTTTGTCTCCTTTCATATTTATTCTATGCACGGAAGCGTTCGTTAGCCTTCTTAATCACGCGGAAAGTCAGGGAAAGATAACGGAGATGCGAATCGCACGCGCTAGCCCCCTGATATCCCACCTACTTTTTTTGTGATGATAGCCTTTTCTTTTGTAAGGCGGAGCCCTGTGAATGTGAAGAAGTTGTGAAAGTAGTCAGGAGATATGGAAGAGCATCAGGTCAGTGTATTAATTTCGATAAATCCTCCTTACTCTTTGGTAAGAGGATCCCGGCGAGTGAGCGACAGCAGATCAAAGATACCCTTGGTATCCAAAATAAATGAGGAATAGAGTCATACTTAGGAATTCCGGAGGATATTAGTGGATCCAATTGTAAGCTATTTGCTTTCTTAAAGGATAAGCTACTACACAGAGTGAATGGGTGGATGGACAGACTGCTTTCGAAAGGAGGGAAATAAGTTTTAATCAAATATATCCTACTAGCACTCCCAACATATGTCATGTCCAGCTTTTTGCTTCCCGTAGATATATGTGAGAATCTCGTAAGTGCCATAGCACAATTTTGGTGGAGTTCTAATCCACCAAAGCGAGGAATACACTGGGCCAGATGATACAAGATGTGTGCACCTAAAGACGAAGGAGGAATTGGATTTTGCATGATTCATGACTTTAACTTGGTACTCTTAGCAAAACAAATTTGGCGTCTTGTTCAGTTTCCAGACTCATTAGTGGCAAGAGTTTTACGAGGCAAATACTATTATTTAAACTCGCTTTTGCGAATAGGCTCCATTAATAATACATCTTATGTGTGGACGAGTATTATAGTGGCGAGGAAGCTTTTATTATTGGGTATCAGGAACAAAGTGCATTCAGGATATGAAATTAAGGTGTGGCAGCTTTTATTCTTGAATATTAATCTACGAAATGTCAACCATATCGACACCTTGACTATTTTTCATACGTGCAATCCAATATAACAGACAACTATCAAATCTCCTAATGTTATAAAATCGAACAACCATTTATTAGTTTTTTAGGAAAAAATATATAATCTTATGTTACTATGAAATATATTGTCTACTTCGTAAGCAGTAGCATATTAGTTCTATATAATTTATTATTATTATGTTCGACAGATGAATGAAATTGTAGTCTTTTATGAAAACCTTTACATTTGATATATTCTGTGTTATAGATCATAGAAACTAATAATGCGCAAACATAAATCGTACACATTTATATGGTAATGATCAATGGTACATGTTGTAATAATTCTAGTAAACTAAGGGTATTTTAAAAAAAGATGTGAGAGTGCTTGTGAGACTACCACGTAAGAAATGACACTCATGTAAATCACACATGAAGTGAAGGTTATTTATTTTTTTATTACTCCTAAAATAATATATAGGGGATAATAATATTATATATAGCGGTTTACTCGGTTTGATTTCAAATAATATAAGGGTTACACTGGTCAATAGATGGTCTAGCGAACGGAATGGTTTAGCAAAATTATGGTCTAGCGAAGTAATGGGTAGGAATTACCAAACGACAGAATTTAATTCTACTGGCATAGGTACGTAATTATTTAGAAAAATTTAGGGCTAATTTTTATTTGTACTCCTTTTTGATAGTTTAGATAAATAAAGATCAGCAATGTACATAGATATTTTCCTCTTTTATCATAACTAGATTTTTGAACCGCACTACGTGCAACTGATTTGATCAAATTAAATAAGCAAATATATAATATAAATAAAAAATTATGTTTCAAAGTTATAAATTAAAAAGTAATATTTTGATTTTCTTAGTAACCTTCGTGTATTTGGATCATTAGGTTTTATAATCTTTTGTTGCTCAAAAAAGAGTTTTGAGTTCAGTTTTGTTCTCAGAGACAAAAATAACTTATTCAATTATCTTGTGGTATATAATTTACATAAAAATATTTTAAGGGAGAATTCTATAAAATATTTCAACTAAGTTTCATTAATTTTCTTAATATTTAAATCTTTTGATATTAGTTTAATACTTCAAATAATTATTTTTTCATATATATCCTTTAAATTTTATATTGTTCTCATTTAATTTTAATATTCAAACTATGTCTACTTTAATAAAAACATCAGTAAGTTTCAAATGAAATTTATAATTTTTTTTAAAAATTAAACCAAATAATAAATCATTTCTAATTTGATTTTAAATTTTAGCAATAAAATCAACTAAATTTTGATGAATTTTAGTAATTTAGAAAAACTTAATTTGATTTGAAAATAATGAATTAGTTTTACGTTTCAGAAGATAAACTAAAGTTAATATTAACTTAAAATAAAAAGTTTAAGGTTATCCACAATTTAGTTTGTTTCAAAGTTAGTATATTAAATGAAAAAAATTGTTAGCCGAAGTATTAATCTTGGTTTAAAATAATTCGAGTGTTGAAAACTTAACAAAATTTACTTAAGATATTTTTACGGAATTCTCCCTTTTTAATTCTTTTACAGTTGTAGATTTACATTTTAGTCTTTAAGATGTTGATAGAGACTATCAGCAATCAAAATTTAAGAAAACAATAATCAAAATAGTTGTGGATGTAGGAATTCTGTCAATCGAAATTATGTTTTCTCATTTTAGATAAAAAGCCAATTATACTAATAGTTTTGATATTTATAGCAGATTGAATTCTCTTTTGGTAATAAAAATGAAGTAATATATTAAAAATATCCTATTATAAACAGTATATATTAGTTTTATGAAGGTTTTGTTAGCTATTTAGTTATTGTAATTGATACACCGAAACTGTATTTTTGCTACTGCAACCTAACAGTGTAAATGTAGTTTTTGAGATTTAATTCCAGAGGATCAGTTTACACTTTATCTTTATAAGATCAAAATTAAGCTAAGACAATATAGGGGGTTTTGAGTTTTGAGGTGACGTAAATAAATAAGTAACAGATTGAATTAAAGTTTCAGATGATTAAAGAGCTAGCCTAGGGTGAAGGATTGGGTGTCAAACAATCATGAGCCAAACATCTATTCAACGTTTTATTATAAACGAGTTTAGAACTCGGAACACAATGCTAGATCAACCAACTGTCGTGGTATTTCACCTTTCATCGATCAGCCTCAAAGCCTAAGCTATCGCTTGGTCTGAGAGCTGATGATGAACATTAAGAGTAGATTCGATCAGTTCACAAATTGCTCTAACATCTAATTTCACTGGCTAGGGACAAGCTGTCCATTCATGTTGTTTCTAGCAACCTAAGTACTGTTGATGATTAGATTAAACCTAGTTTCAAACAGTAAATACCTAGTTTAATGCAGACAGTAAGCATAATATGAACGGAGACAAGAAAGCGGATTACTCAGCCATGACACAAGAGATCAAAGACATGGATACTGAATACTACTGCATAAAAATAACAGAAACAAAGAGAGGGTTCAGGATAATCTTCTCTATGGAGAGAGATGAAGCCTTCTCCCTCTACAAAGTAGCAAATCCAAAAGTATAAAGTTCTAGAGTCTGTTTCTCTGTGTAAAATAACATAGAATGATAATAAAAATATGAAGAAGAATATATCTAAAGGTTTATGGCGGCCAAGAGAGAAAAAGGGATAATTATGACAAATCTCGAGATGTCTTGTAAAATCCTTAATAATTTATGCCGCTGGAATAGGCACTCGGTTGCTCCGCTTGATCGGGAACAGTCATTAGACTGTTCTGTGTGAAAATCACCAAACTCCACCGTTTTCCGCCTCTTTTACTCCTACTGCTCCATCTCCCATCCAGTGTGATATACCATTAATTTGACCCACTTTTAGTCATGGTATATTAGTGTTTTAGGATATATTTTATCTATTTTGGAGTCTATATAGCATATTTATAGGTTCATGAACGAATGGAAGAAATGTGATGATTTTGGAGCATTTTGGAGCACTTTAGAGATTACACCCGAGAAGACCGTATCGACCACCCGAGGTCGACAAGGAGAGGCGCGCATCGATCGATACACATCTTGTGTCATCGATTGATACTTAATCGCAAAAGCCCAAATTTGGTCACAGCCGACTTGAAGCCCAAGACACCATCTATTTATCAAACTGCCCATGACGAGTTTTAACCTAATTCTATAGTATTTATGTCTTGCCTATGTGGTTTGGCACATACACGGTTTTTACAAGAGTTTTTTTAAAAGTCTTTAGACATAGTTTATTTGTTTTTGGTGAAAGAAAGAGTTATCATTGAGAGATATCTTGAACACCATTGTTTTCTAATCTATTCTATGAACCCCTCATGGCTTTTATCCAAGGTGTTCCCATGATGACGTTATAGATGGCTGGCTGGTCGAGAAACCAGTTAATAAATTTGGCGTTGGTGTGACTTAGGATAGATCCATATTCATCCTTTTCAGGGTGTTGCGGAAGATGATGTTGACTACTTCCCGTGTCTACAAGGATCCTAGAGACTTCGAGGTCTCCGATCACGAGGTCAATGACGAGTGGATCCAATGATGATTATCGATTCCGCCGTTTCTTTTTTGTTGATTGTGATCGCGTTTCTGGGGAGGTCACAGGATGGAGACCAGCTTGGCTAGTTCGCGCTTGATTCGGCTTTTTGTTGGTAAGCCTTGATGGACAAGACAGTGTCGTGGCAGTGCTGTGATCCTACAATGATATGTTTACTCTGCGACGATTATTGTCGTTCCCCTTTTCATCGTGCCTTTTTCCGCGCTTCTCGCCCGACTGATTTTTGTTGATAGTTTTCTCTAGTGGCGGATTTTTATCAGTCTTCGTAGGGCGATCGAAATCGCGGATTTAATCTTTGATGCCGGTTACTCGGAGTTTTTTCCTGTAAGTAATTTTGCGGCTAGCATCCCACCGAGAACCTTGCAGTTCACGGTCGAGTGCGCCCGACTTTGGTGGAACTCGCAGAAGACAGTGTCGTCATAGCTCGAGTTTTGGGCTCCTATTACAATTTCGATAAGCCCACTCGAATAAATGATATAAGCCAAAATATACAGAAAACAAACGAAAGATAAAAAACAGGTAGCCATGTGGCTTAAAAAGCCAACCTTCCATTATGACGTGGACGCATGAAAAAAAAAGAAAAATCTCACTTATTATTATAAATATACACCGACTATATCTTTCTTATAAAATATTAAAAAAATATAATAGACTATCGTAAGCTAAGTTTAGCCCCTAAACCTATTTTATCTATTTAGAATAATTTAGTTCAACAATAAAGATAATCTTAATAATTTTATATTTACTTTTTCTATTTTTAATATGACTTTTCATAATTACAAATATATAACTTATTTGTGTATATTAAGCTAATTATCTATTCTAGGACATTTTTTCTCAAATAAATTCATGAGTAACTTTCCAAATCTTTTTGGATTTAAATTGATTAAAAACAGGCCAAGGTGGTGGGCTCTAAGAGGAAACGCTAAACACTAAAAAGAAAGATAAAGCTAAGCACACGTATGAGAGCATCTCCAATGTATTACTCCAAATTTTACTCCAAAATGATGCAACTCCAAAATGGAGTGATGTTTTACTCCAATGTATTACTCTATTTTTTACTCCAAAATAGTTAATAATTGTTAAAATTTTACTAATTAACCCCAACTATTTTATGTTTGCAAAAATACTTTAAAATATAATTTATTTAAATTAAACATTTATTATTAAAAGGTACAAAAAATCATAAAAATAGAATAAAACATAATGTATAAGTTGGTTCAATAATAAGAATTAGAATATTTTTCCACAAATGATCAATTAATGTATTTCGTAATGAAAAAATGAGTTTATTTATCTTTGATATTCCTAAATCGAGTAATTTTTTTTTGAAATCGGACATTTAAATCACTTATTTTATTTTATTTTTGTTTTATATTATTTTTGTTATTTAATTATGTTATGCATTTTATGTAAAATTATTAAATAATGAAATAACTTATTTTCATGTTGTTGTATCATTTTAAAATATTATTTAAGTAAGAAATAAAAAAATTAAAGATTCAAAGGACCATTTCATAAATAAAAAAAGTTCAACTCTAAAATGGAGTAATGTGTAAGATTACTCCATAAATGGAGTAACCCTAACCATTACTCCATTTTGAAGTTGGAAATGGAGTAGGGTTGGGAGAGGATTTTACTCTAAAATGATGTTTGGAGTAAAAAATGAAGTAGGGTTGGAGATGCTCTGACACATGATGAGAATCTCCATGACCAAGTGATCTCATTGTTTTAAGGGAAATTAGGTCTAATAACTAAAATAAAACTTTAATTTGCTCACTAACCAGAAATCCACCATCTCTCCTACTTTCTCTTCATATCTCTCTTTACTCTATCTCCCAATATCTAACTTTTTTTTTTGGTTATAAAGCAAAAACGCCCTTGTTTTAAACCACTCATTGACAATTGTAGGTCATTTAAGAGCCCATGTAATATCATTTGGAATTATGGTCGATGCTCTGACGGTCTGACCTGCCAGAGCGGAGACAAATACTATCATGTTCCTCTTTTTTGTTCAACTTCAATGCTTTCCCTTACACCAAGGGAAGTCAGTTATTTTGTTTTCTAGTATACACAATCTTGACGATTGTCTTCAACAACTGTATGACTTAATCTTTTGGCAAAAAAAACAACAACTGTATGACTTTGTATTTTGGGCATTGTCAATCACAGTTTTTAATGATTTATTGGCTCTTTGTAATGATGATTACTTGGATAATAAATCCAAAAGCTTTTAAATAAGTTATTTAAAACCATCATTTGCAACTTGCTAGATAAAAACAACAGATGTTGACAGAAAAAACAACAGATTTCAGTTTTACTTTTTTTTTTTGCCATCTAAGAATATTATTAGGATACTAAGTCCATAAAACATATTACAGAAAGCTCAAAGACTGAGAAACCAAAACAAAACACAAAAGTAAAAACGAAATGGCCTACCAAAAACCCAAACTACAAACAACCAAAATTCAAGTCCAAAGAAAACATGTGACCGACCAGATCCCTCCATACCACGTGTTATGCAAAGGGCGTAAGAGAGAGACGCGTGGCAAGGACGGGAATCGTCTTCCACACAAACGGCTTGACCACGCCGCCGGGGTCGATATACGTCGCTCCGCCGTAGTCACCAGACAAATGGATTCACCGAGACACGAGCCACCACCGTATTGACCGATTCCACGAGTCAACACGAGAACAAACCAAATCAATTGACCACCGGACACTACCGGGATTTGACCACAACCACCGAACCCACCTCCAACGACTATATTAGAGGAATAAGGTTTCAGCGACTTCCACTCATTCGCCTAAGCTTTGGGGAGCGTCAACGAGAATACTCGATACCTCACCCATCCGAAGGCCTCCAACCACGAATCGAAACAAACAAACCGCTCGAGCGCTCCAAGGGAACCCATAATAGCCCGCGACCACCGCCAAAGAAGAACGGCACGGCCCTAGAGTCCAAGGCCAGTCATCCCCCGAGTGAAAGGTGCGATACTGGAAGAGAAAAAAGGACATGCAGCGCCATAGAACCACTGATGCCGAGAAAATAAAAGCAAAGAAGCCGAAAAGAAAACAGGAAGAAACAACGGTGGTAACCGGCGGCAAAGACCACAGGCCACCGAACAAAAACTTTTGTTTTCTAGTCAGAAGCGAGAGCGTCTTTCTCTCTAGGCGATCTTTTAAAAGTTCTAAAAGAGACGCTGATATTCTAAATCTGCTCTATTAAAATAAGTTTTTTTAATAATTTTTATATCGAATTCATTATCGATGAAATATTTGAGAAATTCCTTTATCAAAACAAAATTATGAGATGTTTTTTCAAACACTGATATATTGAGATTATTTGGATTACAACGAAGTAATTATTTGATGGTTGCAGTGGACAATAGGAATAGGCTGGTACTAGTGTGACTTGTGACAATGAAAATCTCATGTTAAGTAGTACTAAACGAAACAATATTTGTAGGACTCGACTTATTTTTCTAAATTCATTTTGTATTTTATAATGCTACTTGCATTTACAATCATTCTCCTGGTCAAAGTGGTCCACATTAATTCTTTGTTGCAAAAATAAATCATGCATAACAACACACACTAGTACTAAACCGCAGTCAGAGGAGGTCATCAAGTACGTGAGTACCTTCGTAAAAGAGAGAGATGTACGGCGTCGTCTCGTACTCCATATCGTCAGTCTCCATAAAACGCCTAACTTCTTCATCCTCCCATATCAGAAAATCATCATCTTCTTCAGCACCACCAATCTTGTGATCCCTTTTTAACTCTTCTTTTTCATCTTGATCACTGCTTGTGATTCTCGGCTCCAACAATATGCCCTTAATCCTGCCGAGAACATGTTGTCTAGATGAGATACCTGCGGCTAGCTTGTTCAGGAGACAAGCCGAGCCAGAAGGTGAGGAGGTAGAAGACGACGTAGTCGTTGAAGAGCTACCACATTCTTCGTTAGTGGTCGTGACGGTGAGGTTATTGATGATGGGCTTGTGGGTCATCGGGTCAATTCCTTTCCTCAGCAGTCTTTTCTTGAGACAAGAGTTCCAATGGTTCTTGATGTCGTTGTCTGTTCGATTATCCATCTCCTTCGCAATGGCTGCCCACCTTCAGTTTTTCAACAGTTGCAACAACAAATTTTAGAATTACTTTTTATAATTTGGATATTCCGGTCAAAACCAAGTAACTAATCTCAAAGTCATTAGAAAATTCGGATATTGTTACAATTCAAAGTGACCACAATACCAATATCTAGTTGAAACCTCATTATTATTGTGTAAAAAATTATAAATAATAAAGCCCCGTGTATATTTGATTACCGTCATTAATAACAATTTACAGAAATATTTCGACGGATGTTAAATAAATAAAGTTTTGATTTGATTGGATTTACGTTACCTGAAAAGGACAAAAAAAAAAGTAAGGTTAGATCGTACGTAGGCAGTAACTAAGTGCATGATTTTTTCTCTTTTATTATCATGTAGTTTTTTTTTTTTTTGTAAAACTTATTATCATGTAGTTTTTTTTAGTTCTATAATTTTCCTGATATACATATACATATATATATATATATATATAACGACAAATTAAGTTGACCAAAGGTGTATCTAGCATGGCTCAATAATTAAAACTTTGTGATTTATTTGGCCTAATAAAAAGTTTGTATTTTTTCTAGAGAATTTGAGATAGTTTGGTATTTAAATACACATTTTCTCTCTCTATATATATAATATATATATATATTCAGTTTTGAAATCCACAAATGATCGTGCACATGTAAATGGACTCATTGTGTTAATTATGTATTTTGCGAATGGATGTTATTTTAAGTCACATGAAATACTACTTTGTTTTTTTTTTTTGACAACGAAATACGGAGTATTACTTTGTTTAAAGGTAATAGCTGAACATACAGCATGAGATCGAATGATCTGGTGCAAACTAAATGAAATAATAATATAATTAGCTTTCGCTGGTAAATAAGTATTTAAATATTATTATGTAACGAAAACTTTGTTTGTGTAGTCCAAAGTCTATAATATTATTTTGTTTAACGTCCTTTAACATTTCATGTTAATCCAAATTGTAGGTTTTGACTTTTGACAGAGCAGTAGTTTTTTTTCTGTGCAAATAAGACAGAGAAGCAGTTATTAATTAAGAAACTAACCTGTTTCCGAGGACAGCATGAAGTTTGATGATCTCTTCTTCTTCCTGACGAGTGAATTTGCCTCTTTTAATCCCAGGCCTTAGGTAATTAAGCCACCTTAATCTGCAGCTCTTTCCACATCTCTGCAAACCTGTTTTCTCATGATAAATTATAGAGATGTCAGTTTTAGTAGTCAAAAAGGAGTTTAAGTGTCCTTTTGTAGTGGCAAACAAAAAAAAGTTGCGAAAAATTAAACTTAATTTTCCTCAACAATGGAAAAGGTACTAATTAAAGTTTGGACAAGAGTTAGGGTCCACCCCTATGGTGAACTTTTAAATTCAATTCTCCCCGTAAAACCAATTAAAGAATTATGTAGATAATTAAATAAAAATATTAAATTATTAAAATAATAGTTAAAATTAAAAATAACGTCAATTTTAATGACTTTAACTAAATCCTAGACATTAAATCTTAAATTCTAAACTCAAATATATATCCTAAACCCAAATTTTATACCTTAAATCCAAATCATATACACTAAATTTAAATTCTAAACCTTAAACCCAAAACATAAACCTTAAATCAAAAACCTTTACCCTAAATCTATCATATATCATATACCCTAAACTCAAATCTTATACCCTAAACTCAAACCGTATACTTTAAACCTAAATTGTAGACCTTAAACCCAAACCCTAAACTTAAGAATTTGGATTTAGAGTTTACGATTTGGGTTTAAGATATAAGATTTGGGTTTAGAGTATATGTTTTAGGTTTAGGGTATAGGATATAGGATTAGAATATAGGATGGTTTTAGGGTATAGGATTTGGATTTAGAGTTTAGAATTTGGGGTTTAGATATATGGTTTGAGTTTAAGGTATAAGATTTAGATTTAGGGTATAGGTTTTGGTTTAGAATTTAAGATTTAGGGTTTAGTTAGCGTCACTAAAATTGATGTTATTTTTTTTAATTATTTTCTAATTAATTTAATATTTTTTATTTAATTATCTACATAGCACTTTGATTGGTTTTAAGAATAGAAGTGAATTTAAAAATTCACCATAGAGGTGAAATTAAGTCTTGTACGTTAGTTACAAAGATGAATTCGCTAGGATTTCATGGAGTTCTTATAATTGAGTTTGAAACCCCCAAAAGAAAATGGATTTTGCTATTCACTTCAGAATATGTAGAAGATATATATACCAAATTTTATATCCTAAAATATATAATAATACTAATTTATGAACTATCAACAAGACAACAACAAATAGGGAAAAAGTACTATCTGCAACTATTTCTAAAACTAGTTTCTCTATATATATATATATATATATATATATATATATATATATATATATATATATATATATATATATATATATATATATTAATTTTAATTTCATTTAGAATGAAGAGGAATTGTAATCAATCACAGAAAGCTGACCCAGCGCTAGAGTGTTTATATGCCAAAAAGATTATAAAAAAAAAGAAGGAAAACTTGGTCCAGCTCTATAGAGTTTTCTATGCCAAAAAGACAATCAAACTACATAATAATTTAATATCGTAGGCATAAACTAGGAGTGATCTCGACTTTATATACCACTTGTTTCAAAAAAAATATAGTTGAACAAAAATGGAAATAGAGGATTCATAGACACAAAGTAGAGATGGACTTCTGTATATGTTTATGAAACATCTTTAACAAAAGGATGTTATGAAACATTGGTTTATTATATAAGTGGATATGGTGTAAGTATGTGTATCTATATATATACCAGCTCTTTTTGGGAGAGAACGCCAATCAGAGACCCCATGCTCGTTGATGTAAGCGACAAGGTTTTGATCTTCCTCCGCCGTCCACTCTCCTTTCTTCATCCCGTCGCCGTCGACCCACTTCTTCCTCCCCATTTTTCTCAGTCCGACTAATCCTACTGTCACGTTCATAACCTCACGGAAAGACCAGTCTTAAAATAAGATAAATACTGGACTTGAAAGCAAGTCTCCTTCTCTCTCTTCTTTTTTACTTTTAGCGGAATAGTCTCAAGAGAGTGAGCAGTGGGAATGTCTTTTTTTTTTTTGTGACACAGTAGTGGGAATGTCTATAAGGGGGATATACAGTTATATATAAAAACCTCAAATTTTGGTTTTATTATATTTCCATCGTTGGATTTTTATTTCGAATTCCTCGCCGCTAGATCTAACCACTGTTCAAAACATTAATTTTCTTATTTTTTATTTTTTTTGTAACTGAGTTCAAAACATTATTTTAAATTTTATTTTCAGAAAGTACATTTTTAACCACAAGTATCCCAACTCTTGCTAAAAATTATGTATAATTAATAGTTGAGTCAAATGACTGAGGTTGGCAAGTTTTGAAAATTATTACCACATTTTCCTTTAATATAATCTTTTTAGCTATCAATATAATAAAATAAATTTAAAATCTAAAATTTAAAACCTTTTAACAAAACATATATATGATTCTATGGTGATTATATGAGTTTTGGTACGCAAATATTGAATATATGAAAATACAATTAGTGACCATCGTGATAATTTTAGCTATTTAAAATTAAATAAAAACAGTTCAAATTAACAACAAACTAGATTTTGATCCACACATATGTGCGGAAAATTATTTTAATTTTCATATCATCTGAATTTATTATATAAAATTGAATATAATATATATATATATATATATATATATATATATATATATATATATATATATATATATATATATATATCAAAAAACTTACCAATATTAAATATTTTTTATTATGTATTTTCAAACACACAATTTGATAAGAGACATCTACAATAATTTTATTGTGTTTTCAACAAGAATAATATTATCCAATTATATATATATATATATATATATATATATATATATATATATATATATATATATATATATATTTATTTATTTATTTATCTTGTTATATTTTCTTTCCAATAGAATCAATAATGTAAAATGTGTAAAAATACATATTTATAAACAATTTTTTATTTTACATAATAATGTTTCAGTTGGTAATGTTACTTTGATTATTTACATGTGTTTTAAACATTTTTATTTCTTACGAATAAATAGTTAGGTATTGAATGCTATTTCTAAGACAAAATATTTCACATTAATTTAAAATATTTTTTATTCATAAAATATTTTACTATAAAATATTCCACATTAATTTAAAATATTTTGGATTCTATTATATTTGGTTCGTTAAGATTTTATATTATTATTTTGTAATAGAACATTTTATTTTCTACTATGAAGTAGTTCTATAAAAGAAGTATTCGTGTTTTAAATATTCTATTGATGATTTTAATTGAGAAATTGACATAATTTTATATGTGTGATAGTATATGTATACATGAAAAGAAATTCGTTGTTTATTTTTATTTTAGGTTTTCTAATACTTAATTATTTATCTAATATATGGTTAGTCAAAAATATAGATTGTATACGAGAAATTGATTTATTTTTAGTTAGTTTGATAGCAATAAATTTAGGAAACCTTAAATTTAGATTTCATTGATATTAGGAATAATTTGTGGAGTTAATTTTGAGCTTTAGCCATTTTTCTATCTAAAATAGATTTAGAGAATACATTTATTAATCCATAAAAGACAAAGAAAATTTAAAATAAATTGAATAAATTTATCAATGGCATTAGAACGTAAATAATTTGTAAAACTAAAGAGTATTTTTATTTTGTATTATTCTTTTAATAGATTTGATAAACAAACAGATACTCAGAGATATACTAACTCCGTCGTCACTTTAGTGTGATTACTTATATAAAGGTATAAAGACTCGCGTGTAAATTCTATTTTTTTTTATATTTTGTGAAATCCTCAAGAACATACCAGAAACAAAATTCGTTAAAGCAAAAGTAAGATAATCCTGTTACGTGCACATATGTATCAATTAGTATTAGTACGTTCACGTATTCTTTTTCGGTTTTTCCCATCTCAGCAGATATTATGATATTGTTATTTCATATGTGGCTTAATACTAATAGTGATGATACTAATTTAGGAGTCGATTGGTAATGACTGTAGTTTTAAAAATTTTGTTTTAGGAAAAAAATTATAGATTTTTTGCTGTGACTTTAGATTTTATTGTTGTAGATTTTATGGAAAGCTAAAAAAAATTGCTTTGAATATTTAGCTCTAGAAAGTATTTGCACATCTGTAGGTTATTTCAGGAACTGTAATTTTTAAAAATTTATTAAAACTTGATTACTGTGAATTTGGTGCTTTAGAAATAAATAGTGTTCTCGATAGCACCTACAGTCAATGTTTTGAAAAGCGACCCGAAAACTGAACCGGACTACTTACCGGGTCACTAGGTCATTGGGTTGACCGCGGGTGAACCACGGATTAAAAAATAAATTAATTTTATTATATAATTATATATTAGTCATGAAAACAAAAATATAGAAACTAAAGTTAATATTTTCTAAATGTTTGGATATGTATATATTTTATATTTTAAAAAATATTTAGAAAATACTTAACTTTACTTTTTTTATATTTTCATTTTCATTTAATATATAAACTATCAAAAAATAGCTTAGACTATTTAAGTTAGAAATATGTAAAACAAAACGAAAAATCATTTGTTAATCGGCAAAGAATAGAGTTGCAAAACTTAGAACTTATAATAGATTTTACAACAGATTTATAATAAACAAAATAATCAAAAAGAAAAAAAGAGAAAGAAGAAACAGAAGATACAGAGTCAGTATAAGCTAGTAAAAGAAGAAGAACGATGCAAAAACGAAAATTAAAAGAAACTTAATTTTTAATTAGAAATTTAGAATATAAAATAGAATCTAAAATATAATTAAAAGTTGTAGAAAATGTAAAAGTTATCTATTGGTTCAACCAGTGGTTCAACCGGTACCGAATTTCGGGTTTTAGTGGATTTTTTACGGGTTTTTGTGGATTTTTAAATTTTAGATTTTTCACAAAACCCGAACTGGATTCATCTCGGATCACCGGGTTTACCGGTTCAACCGTGGGTCTGAGTCGGGTTTCAAAACACTGTCTACCGTCTTTACCAATCACACCCTTAATTACTACTGGAAAAAAAAGCAAAAGATTTTTTTTTTCAAAAAAAAAAACGAAAAGCAAAAGAGCATGTGCCAGTGCTTAATAAGTTTTTTTGGACCACATGGAACTGCAGATGATACCATGTTCACATCTGTTCTTTTCTTTTCTGGCCGTTCACATCTTTTCCGACCATTTACTCAGATTCAACAACCTTTGTAAAATTTCATCATGCATGTTGATAAAAATTAACGTGAAAGCTTTGTCACATGGCACAAATTAATTAGGTAGAAATATTATGCAAATTTGTTTTATTTTTATTCTCACCTATAAATTCAAATTTATTTATTATACAATATTTTATCTTTTAAATAATAAAAATTATATCAAAATTCATAACTTTTTATGATCTATAAATAGAAAATACTCTCATTTCATTTGGATACAGAAAAATGTCATTCCTATAATCAACTATTTCAATGTTTAAACTTTTTTTGTCAATTGGATCTGAATAATAACCTTTTTAAAACTTAAAATTCTTCATATTAAACTTCACATTATTTTAGTTTTTAAGTTAACTAGAATCAAACTATTATTGATATGTAATTACTATATTATAAAGTTAAAAGTATGAATTAAAATGGTGGGATAGAATGTTAAATTTTCTTAAACAGACTATTATATAAGTTAAACATGAAAATGTGTTGATTAAACTAGGCGGATGAGAGAGAAGATGATATGACATGTTAAAAAAGAAAAATAGAGTGTTGAAAATGAAATGGATATTGAAACCATTGTACATACGTGGTTTTTAAATCTATGTAGTACTCATTTTTGTTTTTATAATAAGTGTCATTTTATATTTTTTATTTTATTTCAAAATAATTGTTATTCTACAATTATAATGTAATTCGTACATTGAATCTACATTTTATCGTTTTAAATAACTAATAAGTTTTTACTTAAATTATTCTTATTTAATTAATCATTTGTTAAATAAAGATATATTAGTTTATTATATAACTTTTTGATCTCCGTAAAAATATCAAAATCACACTTATAATAAAATAGAAGGAGTATTTAATTTAGAATTTAATACTTTATGCAAATTAAAAATAGAAAGAATAAAAGGAAAAGAGTGGTTAAAATAAAAAGAAAGAATAAAAGGAATGCTCCATTGACTTGGAAAGACCTTCCTTCCTTGATTTCTTATTTGTGAACATCTTTTTGCTTTTTCATCTTTTTCATCCTTCTCATCTTTCAGCGCGCACACACACACATATATATATATATATATATATATGTTAAATAAACAACTTTCAGAAATTTTGCAAGATGAAGATAATCATATGTTGAACTGATTATAACAAAATTACTGTTTCCTTGTTTAGAGACATTTTCTTACATTGAATTTAAGACCTTTTTCTTACAGCAAGATACCACTTTCATTTTGTTTTCCAAAAATATGATATTCTTCCAACTGCACTACAAAAGAAAATAAAATTAAAATTTTAAGAATTGTTTTTGTTCATGTGTTCAAAATATTTCTTAAAAAATAATATTCCTGTATATAATTTATATTGTTCTATCATAATTTATAATATATATGTTCATGAGAAATACCTTCAGATAACAGTAAGGAGAGTTTTCTAAAAGAACATTCATTAAAAAGGTCAAAGTCAAATATATTCATATTTATAAATATTTGATTAATTATTTTTTTCAATACATACATGATAACTTATACAATAACTACATATTTTATTTTTTAATTTGGAATTAATGATTTTTTTACATCCTCCGGAATTAATGATTAGGATTTATATATAGTTCAGAATTTAAGAAGTAGAAACAGAGCTAGGAGTTATGACATAGATTAATTTCGTCTTTTTAATAATTTCTGAATGTTATTATAAGATTTTCTTCTTTAAATATTATTGATGGTATTATATTTATCAAATTATTTAATTATATAAAACTCATATGAATTTTAGGTCTGAATTGGCAAAGCATATTACAAAAGCATTATGCTTTTTATTATCTAATAAATAATTATAAGAAAAATATTTAGAAAATCATTTAGAATATGCATTTAGAATTTCCATTTAGAATATATAAAAATTGAAAATAATTGTATAAATTTTAATTATTTTATTTAGTAATAAAAAATTATATTAAATAAAAAACGTATATATATTAAATTAAAATTAAAATATCTTTAACATTTATAAAAAGAACAATAATATATATATATATATATAATAATACATATAATTAAATATGATTCATTGTTTTCAGTTACAAATATATAATTAATATATTATAAATACATCTTTATATTTAGAAACAAACAAATTATATATATATCATGTATAGTTTTTATATAGTAATTTTACCCATCGTTTTATTAAATAAGAGTCTACACCTTCTGCTTATCCTTCTTCTATAGCATATAGATACTACCAATCAGTTTATTGTACTAATACTTTTTTATTTTTGTTTGTCCATTCTTTCCTCTCCAGTTCTTTATATTTAAAAAGACACTGCTCTATCTATCTGACGAACTGACGAAGGGGATCACTTGTGGTGCTGTTTTCTTCTTCTGCTGGGCTACAAATAGATAGAGACAAATGTGATAAGGGTCTCTCATCACCCTTCACTACTTTTTAAAAACTAAAAATTTATTATCGACCGCGTGGACAGATATCAAAAGTTTTGGTTTGGTTGGTTAGATAGGAAATGACTACGTTACCGTTACCGTTTAAGAAGCTAATTCTGTGTGTGAAAATCACAGAGATCCCCTGTATATTAAAACAGAAGCATTTTTAAGAATTCTTTTAACGGTGAATTGACAATGTGTGATGTGGCTTCATGAGAAGCTTTTATTTAAGAAATCGCATACGTGTCACGCAGAGAATGTTTATCACAAAATTATGCATTTAATGCAAACATTATTTTAAAAAAAAATCTAAACAATTTTTGGGACATCATTTTCTACTTGAGCTTTATTCTCTCTGTTTCGAACCATCAAGAATATCAGCGGAACAGTCTGTTTTGAACCAAACTTGAGCTTCTTTCTTCCTCGATCACTTTCGAGTAGAAAATACAACTCGGATAATCTGTTGCGAGTTATCAGCTTCACCTTCAATATAATTGTCAACGAGAAGCAACTTGAGTTTCATGTAGGGATGACCATGGCTGTAACTTCCGAATTCTATTATAAACACATGCATTTTAAGAAACGATCGAAGCAACTTCGACGTAACAACCAAGATTTTCTAACGTTACATTCCTTAAAAATCTAAAAACTTCTCGGGACGTCATTCGACGTGTGAAGTTATATAACCAAAGGAGGAAAAAGAAAAGAAAAGAAATGAGAAACAACGTGTGAAGATGGAGGCAGAGCTTAGTCTAGAATGAGAAATGAGGGAAAAAAAAAGAGAAATCACTCAACGGGTGAAGACATAAATAGCTCGGAGTAAAGACAAGAAAGAAACAAAGGTGGAAAAAAGAAGAAGTACACAGTTTGAGATGGACTTCCGAGAGAAGGATCCCGATCAGATATAAGTGTGGGAGATCATTATATGGAGATTCACATAATACATGACATGTCAGGGAAGCCATAAAAATGACGTCTCTGTTATTGGAGTAATGACTTTGTTGTGGTGAGCCTTGCTTCTTACGCAAGTATTAGAAGAAGCAGTTCAAATATGGGCTAAGTCAAACTGGAAAATATTATGGCAAGCTGGAGTTTCGGAACAAATAAGAAAGCTTCAGATCACTTTCAAGATATCTAGAAACTATTATGTTGCAGAAACTTTGGGAGATCATGGGAGGTTCGTATGTTTTCTAATCAGATTGAAAATTGGTGTACGTTTAAAGGACGCTACATACTCAATTCAACTATTGCATATCCAAAATAAATATGAACCATCATCACTTTCGTTTAAATTTTTGTTATGATTAAAAATATAGAGTTGGACAAAATCTGAATTCAAAAAACTGAAACAAATCCAATCTAAAAAAGTAGTACTGAACTTTAACCAAAATTGGTTAGATATCCGAACGGGTTCAAATTTTGGTATTTAGAGAACCGGAACCGAATCTGATCTTAACCAAAATATTCAGGTGTCCAAGTGTATTCAAACCAGATTTATATACTTAAATATATTAATTATTTTTAAATTTAATATCTAAAAGAACATACAAAATATATAAGATATTTTTAAGTTGTTCAAAATATATGGTAATATATACAAATAAAGTACATGTTTAACATAGCTAAATGATACTCAAGTATCGAAAATATTTAAAATATCTATCGATTTTCTATCCAAATATTTAGGCTAAACCAGTTTTTTTGTTAATTTTAAGTATTTTGACATATATTATTTAAATTTAAATGTTATATATTATATTTATTTTTATAATTTGAGAAATTAAAAATTTATATGAACTTTTAATTTTTTTTAAAAACTCAAACTAAGCCTGTAAAGATCCGAACCGAACTAAACTGAATCCGTAAATATCTGAACTAAACCAAAACAAATGATACCTGATTGCCCATCTTTATTCAAATGTAAAAAAGATTATCGACAATAAAATAAATATTGTTTATAATATTTTAAATACAACGTAGTTAAAAAAATTACTCCGCACAAGGTGTATTATAATATAAAACGTGTTAAAGTCCATCTCACATTCTCACCGTTATCGTTAATACGAAACTACAAAGTTCAAACCAAAAACTAAAACTTATCGTTGCGGAAATAATCCATTGGGATTCGCATTGTTCTCCACTAAATGATTTGTAAAAAAAGAAACATGAATCTTTTTTTTTCTGAAAAAAAATTAAACATGAATCTTGTTGTCTTTTTTGTTTTTAATTTTATTTTTTGTTAGAGGAACTTATTTGTTTTTATAAACAAGAAACAAAAGATAGAAAGTAACACGTATAGAGATTAGTGACAGATTTGAAAAATGAGAAGAGAATGCACACCCATAGATTTTTTTTTTCTGAAAAAGGGCACACCCATAGTACTATTTACCCAGTATAGTATAGTAAACACACACATGTATGAGTTACTAACTAACTACTTTGCAATAAATTTACTGTATTTTTCAACAGCTTTATATTAGTTAAAAATGACTTAAGAAACTAAAGAAAACCATGTCATTTATAAGCCCTTTTGAAAAATGACATTTATGCGATATAAACATTATCTTGCTAATCAGAAATAATATATTATAAAGCTGCAGTCATCTTCTATTACAATTATATTTACAATACATGATTTAAATTTAGTTTCAAACTTTTAAGAACACGATTTATAACTCTCAATAAAAAACTCTTTTATTAATCTTTTTGAAGAAAATCACTCAAGACTCTTAAGTTCTCAAACTCACAAAAAGTCACACACATTGATAACACCCGTCGTAAGCTTTATATAGCTTTATCTAAATCATATTCCTAGTTGTAAACATAATATAAATCATCCTTATCTCTAAGAATCATAAACCAACTAGGATTAGATTTCTTTGTTATTCAAGGTTTCTGCAAGTTTACTCCAACATTGTCCCTCTTAAGCTTGAAGTTTTCTTCATTCAAATTTTGAACACCAATAAGACTTTTCACCTCTTTGTATTTGATCCTTCCAAATGTTTATGTCAAAATGTCAGCTCTCTGTTCTTCTCCTGGTACGTGTTGTACCTCGAGGAGATTGTTCTCAACACATTCTTGAATAAAATGGTATTGTCTATGTATGTGTTTGCTTTGACCATGGAATACATGATTCTTAGTAAGAGCAATGGCCGACTTATTATTTATGCGAATTGTCACCTTCTCTTGTGCCCGTCCAGTAACTTCTCCATAAAGATTTTGAAGCCAAATTGCCTGTTTAACTGCTTCTGTTGCCACCATAAATTCAACTTCATAGGAAGACAAGGGTACTGTTTCTTGCTTCTGAGAGCACCATGCTATTTAGCTATCATCAAAATAAAACACGTGACCTCCAGTGCTGCGACCATCATCTTCATCTACCGCGTGTTAACTGTCGCTGTACCCGACAAGCTTAGTCATCTTCATCCCTTATGCACGCTTGAAGACAAGACCATATGCCAACGTACCCTGTAGGTACTGAGTACCTGCTTTAGAGCCAAACTGTGCGACTCCTTAGGCTGCTGCGTATAATGTGCTAACACTCCAACACAATATGATAAGTCTGGCCTTGTATGCAACAAGTATCTAAGACATCCAATATTCCTCATGTACTCTGTCTCGTCTATATTTTTCTTTTCCTCACCTTTAGAGAGACGTAGACCTGGATCCATCGGAGTGTGAATGGCATTACAATCTTCCATCTTAGTTTCACTCAAGATCTTCTTCGCAAGGTCGCTAAGAAGAACATGATCCTTTTCTCTGTTTCGATACATCACTGGCTCTTTAGGACACTTGCCAAAAATTGAGTTGCTCCAGGACTTTGTTTAACTTCTCGTTCCATACACTTGGTGCTTGCTTCAAACAGTAAAGCACTTTTTAAAACTTATAAACCTTACTTTCTTTTCTTTTGATCACAAAGTCTTCAGGTTGAGAAATATAAACATCCTCCTTTAGATCATGGTGTAAGAAAGCTGTCTTGACATCCATGTGATGCACATTCCAACCATTCGATGCAGCTAATGCCACAATGAAACGAACACTCTATTCGAGCTACTGGAGCATTCTTCATAGTCAACTCCATGCCTTTGAATATATCCTTTCGCAACTAGTCTAGCTTTATACTTGTTGATGCTTCCATCTGAGTTTCTTTTAACTTTGAATACCCACATAAGACCAATCGCTTTTGCACCACTAGGTAGATCCACTAAGTCCCACGTTTTGTTCTTCATAATTGATGTAATTTCATCTTGACAAGCATCTCTCCATACCTTTTCTCCCTTCTTCTCATCATAATTCCATGGCTCATCATTCACGAGGAGAAGTAGGCGCTCGCTCTCCACTTCGGCTAACAATATATAGTCATCCAAATACCATGACCTCTTGGTCTCTCTAATGGATCGTCGCAAAAATATATGATCAGGTGCTCCTTCTTCTTCTTCTCATTCGATAGTTGGCTCGTTTTCTCAACAAATCTATCTCCTACTCCGGTTTCATTAATTTCCATGACAGCCAGTATCTTCTCTTTCAATACCGTTGTTTCCAAACTCTCCAATACAGAGTCTGAATCTTCCAGGTTCACCATGTTCCTCTGTTTCCGTAGTCTTCTAGTTCCATGCTTCGTTTTCCTTGAAGACAACGTCTCTGATCACCACTACTTTCCGAACATTCGGATCATATAACCTGTAAGATTTTTACCCTGGTTCGGTTTCGAGATGAACAAGCCTTCGTGATATGTCATCAAGTTTTCTCAGATGCTCAGCTTCTCTCTTTTCATTGGCTATACATCCAAACACTCGTATATGCTCCACATTCGGCTTCTTCTTCTTAAAGACTTGATATGGCGTTTGTGTGATAAGAACTCTGGTTGCGACTCGGTTAATAAGATAAGTAGCATGCCCTACAGCTTTTCCCCAAAAGTAATTTGCCATGCTCATGTGTTTTAGGATACTCCTTGTCATGCTTAACAGAGTTTTATTTCTTCTTTCCACCATCCCGTCTTGCTGTGAAAAGTATGTAGCTTTCAGATGCCTAACTATTCCAGATTATTCACAAAAGTTTTGAAAGTCTCATGAAGTAAATTCTCCACCATAGTTTGTTCTGAAGGTTTTGATCGCAGCTCCTGTCTTGTGCTCTACTATTGCTTTAAATATTTGAGCCTTTCAAAAGCTTCTCCTTTCTCCTTAAGGAGAATATACCACATGTAACGCGAGTGATCATCAATAAGAACGAAGATATACATGTTCCTCGCTGGTGTAGAAGGTGTAATGGGTCCACAAAGGTCCCCATTTACTAGTTCTAGTATGTTACGTGCGCGATATGTGGTTGATACATGCCTTGCTTGCTTCCCAAGTAAACATGTTGAGCATGTTTCCCTTTCGATTTTCATCTTAGGAATTCCATGAACGAGTTCACGACTGATTATTGAGCCCATTGAGTCTTTTCCTATGTGCCCGAGTCTTGCATGCCACTTCTCAGATTCTCCTTGCATGCTTGACGGAAGGCACTTTGTATCGTCTTTGTCGAGAATCACTTTGTATAACCTATTCTTTGATCTTTTATCTCTTGCTATTAATCTCCCATCCTTGTCATGTAGCGTGAGATGTTCATCTCTCATTCTCACGTCACAACCCGATTAAGTTGCATGTCCAAGACTAATAATGTTCCTTCTTAGGTCTGGTATATAATAAACATCGGCCAGTTTCTTCTTTTCTCTGTCATTTGTAAGGAATATAACTGGATCTTTGTATTTTATGTCTATGCGTGAATCATCTCTGAATCGTACCTTGCATGTGATTGATTCATCAATATATTTGAAGTAGTTTATATCTCCAATCATGTGATTGCTCGCGCCGTTGTCTAAGTACCAGACATTTTCTCCTACCGAGCTTGTTTCAAAATCACTAAGTTGTATGTTCTTCTCGTTTAAAAGAATTAATTCATGCATCATAAGATCTTCGGCCTCTTGTGTGTCTTCATATTTAGTTTCATTTGTTTCCTACAGCTTTAGTTGACGGTCAGGACAATCAATGGCGAATTGGCCAGTTTTATCACACCTGAAACACGTGATCTTAGACAGATCATGATCATAGTTGTAGACATAATGTCCACGACCCCTTCCTCTGCCATAGTAATTTCCTCCTCAGCCTCGTCCCCTGTAGTTATTTTTCTCTCGATTGTAGTTGTCTCAATTGTATCTGTTGTTGTCGTGGTGTTGCTGCTGAAAATCATTATTTGCATATATTAACTTTGTTTGATTATCCTGTACTTCTTCCTCATCTTCCGCAATTCGTTCCTCAAAGGCTTTTAATCGTCCTATGCTGTCTTCGAAAGTTGTATTCTTCATATCAAGTAACTGTTCTAAAGACGTGACAATGTGAATGTACTTTCTTCTGGGAAGACACTTCAAAAACTTCATCACAAGCTTAGTTTCTTCAATACTTTCCCCTAATGAAGCTGATTTTGACGAGATTTCTGATAATCTTCCAGCAAACTCATCAATCGAGTCTGTTTCTTTCATCTTTCGTTTGTCAAACTCTGCACTTAAGGTCTGTAAGCGTGCTTCTTGAACTCTATATGCTTCCATGTGTATTGTTTTGATGGTCTGTCAGATCTTCTTTGCCGAACCTGCTTCTTCCCACTTGCAGTATCAATATTTCAGGTATTTATTGGAAGATCAGCCCCGTAGCCATGTTGTTTTTCTTGACGCCGCCGGACTCGGTTTCCACCACTTCCCAAACCTCATGTATCTTTAGTAGAACTTTGATCCTCATGGCCCACACTGTATAATTTGTTGCATTCAATATTGGACAACTGATGCAGCGGCATCCCCTTTAGTGGCGCCAACTTGATAATTCAAATTGGCATCATTATCGTTTTGTTTTCTTTTTAAGATAAGGCTTTGTGTTTTCCTTTTTCTAAATTGTTTTAGTTTTCCTATTCTTAGTTAACATATGTGTTTTGTTGGCTATATAAGAAGAGCTTTAAACTCTCTTAATAGCATACTTGGTTAATAAATTTAGAGCTTTTGTTTTTATACCTTGTTTCGATTTGATTAAATTCATCAAACATGAAGTTGGTTTCAAAGAGCTATCGAAAGAAACCTTTTGATCGATCCAAGAACATGTCTCAAAGAACCCTAAATTCTTAAATCGACCGTTCACCCATTCGTACGCTGCGACAACAACTGATCGATGAAGGTTTTCCTCCTTCTCTAGGTTTTCTATATGTCGTAATATCTCCTATAGCTTTCTTTTGCTTAAGATTGTTTTCGTAAGTTCTGATATCAAATCTAGTTTCAAACCTTTAAGAACACGATATATAACTCTCAATAAGAAACTCTTCTTATCAATCTCTTTGAAGAAAATCACTCAAAAACTCCAAAGCTCTCGAACTCACAAAAACTCTCACACATTGATAACACCCATTGTAAGCTATATAGCTTTATCTAAATCCTATTTCTAGTTGTAAACACAATATAAATCATCCTTATCTCTATGAATCATAAATCCACAATTAGGTTTCCTTGTTACTCAAAGTGTCTTCAAGCTTACTGCAACATTAAATTAGTCTTCTTAAAACAATATTATCCCAAACCTAGATATATCTATGATTACTGAAGTCATTTAGGGGGATGTATTCAATTTAGTATTTGATGTGATTTGATTTTTAATAGAGTTTTAGATGATTTTAATAAGTTGCAGAGATTTAGGTGATTTTTGTTAAACTACTCTAGAATATCACCTAAAATAATGGGATTTGAGTTTTATTTTTTTTTAACTAAGAAACTCCACCCAAACACCCTAAAATCACCTCAAAACTTTAAAATCCCACAACTTAAAATATTTTCAATAACAGTGGATTTCAGAGTACTTTACGAAATGTCAAGTTCAATAACAGTGGATTTTAAATGAGTTTTTAAAATTCATGTTTGAATAACAGTGGATTTGTCATTTTAGTACAAATCACTTGAAACTCTCGGTTGAATACACCCTCCTTATACAAATATATAACACATAGGTCATGGAAAAGGGAACAAAATAATATTGCCTCGTGTTATATTCACTAATTTGTGATATCTTTGTATTATATATTCATATATAATACTAACAACCCAATTATCATGGTGGGCTTTTTTATTTTTAATTAAAGTAAGAAATTCTTTCTTTTAACTTTGTCCCACATTGGAAGTTTATAAAACTTATATCTCTTCCCTTCCCATATATAAGAAACTCACCCCCTTCTCTTTATTCTCATCAAGTCAAAGTATTTCTTTGCGCGTGACAAGTTGTTGTTGAATTATTCAACGACCAGTCACTAGTGAATTTTTCCGGTGGAATTTCCGGCTGAGCTTCCGGCGAGATTTCTGGACCAGCTTTCGGCGGGATTTCTAGCATGCTTCCGGCGGGATTTTCTAGTAAGTTTATCGCCTCCATATTTCTAGTTCTAGGAATCTATCTAGGGAAGTTCTATTTTAGGAAAGCCGCCATGTTAGGAAAGTTTCTATTTTTGGAAACTTTATTTCCTGAGACTCTGAGTCTAAGTCGTTGATTCTCATATTGCAGTTGACCTCAGTTGACCATCTTTCATTGATCATTTCCAGCCAGTTGCTAAGGTGAGGGTTATTGCGTTTAATCTTGTGTTAGTTTAGTACTACTATTATAGAAGTCTGGTTTCGAAACATGATTTGTCTCTGTTAATCGAGTTTGTTTGAAAGTCTTGCTTTTTATTATTTAATTGATTGTTAAACAAGAAATATGATAATAGAGGATTCAACTGTTGAATGAACTGAGTGATGTTAAACTGTTATATATATATATGTATATATAAATATGTCCGTTTGTGTGGATTGCGGGTGCATAAAGACGTTTGTGTAAGTCGCCGAAGAGAAGGGTGATTGCGGGTGCACAGAGACGTTTGTGTAAGCCGCCGACGAGTACTGTGATTGCGGGGGTACAAAGACGTTTGTATTAGTCGACGACGCGCAAATTGTGGGAGTGAAGAGATAGACTACTATACGCCTGAAGATATACATATATCCTTATGAGGAAATGCGGAGTGCATAAAGTAATATGTACTATTAGCGCATTGGATGTTTTGTGTGGTGTATTAGACAATATGTTTGTTTTGTGCTAGAGTTATGCCTATATGGTCATAGTGCTATGTACTGAGTATGTGGTTTGCGATTTAGCATCTCATACTTAAGTGAGTGACTCTCATGTTGCTCATCTCTCATTTTTTTTCTCTTTCAGGTGAGACTAATAAACAATAGTGATTGTTATCAGATTGATGTTTGAGCAAATTTGCTCTAAACACACAAAAGAGCTAGATACCATTGGTTGGGGGGGGTAGAGTTGAGAAGGAAAATTTTGGGGGGAATTTGGATAGGGGATGCAAATATAGGAAAACCTGTGTGTATAGAGTACAAATATTCTTGATATTTTTGAGAGTTTTTTTTTTCAGACATGGATTTTTATGTTTTTACGGTATTTTCAGGATTTATTTTATTTATTGATATTGATTATGATTTGAGTTTTATTTTTGAGAAGTAACAAATGGAGTTTGGAATGATTTATGCGGAGTTATAAGTGGAAATTTCATGAGATTTTTGGAAATTATTATTTATTATTTTATATTAGAAAATACGGATGTTACAATTTTTTTTGTATAAAATAAAATCACAGAAAATAAAATAAAATTAAGAATAAAAAATAGGCAAGATATTTCCATTTTTCTTTTAACAAAGACTATATATTTCCATCATTTAAACTTTAGTGTTGGTTTCACACTTTGATAGATAAAGCCGCGTTAATAATTATATCGTCCTGTCTGTTGTTTAATGTCTACACCATCAATGATTTATTTTTGACACGTGCATAAATGCCCAGTTCGGTAAAAGTCACGTGCTTAGAATAATTTGTTTCGTTTTAGAATACTTGAGATGAAGTGTCAGACTTATACCTATATGCACGGAGATAAGCAATGATTCCCGTGACGCGTAAGGATACTACGACAAGTCATTAGAAAAGGCATGTTTGGTGTTGTTTTCGTTTGTACAAAGTAATTTCTTTTTTTTTTCGAAAAATACAAAGTAAGAACGGAATAGCTATATTTAGTACGCGCTATTATTTTTAAGTCGCTATTCCGTTCTTACTATATTGCATTTGACTTGAGTTGACTCTGCTTGATTTTATATTAGCAGTATATCCAACAACAAATACATACAAAATAATGTGTAGTTTGCTATAGGTATTAATGCACTGATTCGTCCTTATTAGGGTCAGTAATATCTTAACAAGTACCGGATCTTATTAACAAAAAGTAAATTACATGCATGTCAATCATGTTTAACAGCCTAATATTTCATTTTAAGATGCAATATTTGTCATAAGAAATTTTCTAAAGCGTATTGACAAAAAAGTTTTAGTATACTACATATACATTTTACAGTAATTATATTAAATACCACTTTTGATAGACTCTCTAAGAAAATTTGTCAATATAAAAGGATAAAAGTTTATTCAAAAATACCACTACTCTATCATAACATTCTTAATTAAATCTAAGTAAAAAAGTACAATTTATAAGTTTCAGAGTCCATGGAGATTGCTTTTAAAAACATTTTTAAAATATAGTAAGAATAATTCTGGTACTTTGTTTCTTAAGTAGTGGTCTTAAAAATGAAATAAAAAAACAACTAGATTATGATCCGTCAGACATATATATTTTTGTTTAATTTTCTTTTGAAAATTTTAATTTTTATATTTAGATTTGTCTGTAATCATATTTAAATTTAATATTAATTTAATTTGATATAATAGTACCTTAAATAAATGAAGTACATTATTAAACTAGACATTTATCAACTGGTCATGATCCAGTTTAAAAAAAAATGATCATCATTTTCGTAAACTGTATCAAAATCTATGTTAATTTGTGTGTATGTCATAGATGAAATTAGCATTCAATTACAAAAAAACTGAAGTAAATTAAATATTCACCTAAGAAAAAAAAGAAAAAAAAAACAGAATCACATGGAGAATTTAAAGAAGTCCCAAAATTTTTAAGCTGTAATTCTCTGTTATCTCTCTATCTTTTAATATGTGGTTGAAATTGAGGAGCAAAAAAAGATAACGTTGATGTTGTTGTGAAACTTTCTTGGGATTTCTCATTCTTGTCTTATGTGGAGCAACATGAAGGGTCTAAAATAGGATGGTTTAATTTACCGAATTTGTATTTCACTTTAAAATTCAGAAATTCATTTGTTTCACTTTAAAATATAAATAGAGATGGCCTAATCAGAAATTCATTTGTATTTCACTTTAAAATTATAAATATTAGAAAGTTTTAAATACTTAAGGTATAAAATACTATTATACCTAAAAACAATTACTATTCAATTAGAACAATCCGAAACTAAATTTATAATCTTGGATACAAAATAAAAATATAGTACCGGACTAATGCAGAAGTACTATAATTTACCGAATTGTTTTTCTCGTAAATTGTTTGTATACGTTTGTAATATAATAATGGTGTTTTATTAAAAAAGAAAGAAATCGTTAAGGTGTAATCAAAATCTATCTATATTATTAAAATAGAAGTACAAAATTGAATTAATCCTGAAATTTTCATCTTATTTATAATGATATACTACTGAAATATTAAATGAAGTTATATTTAAGGAGATTTTGTCTTTTCCTAATTTAAATAATAGCTTTAAGCATTTAATTTTTTACTAATTTAAATAATAGATTTTCTTAATCAAATTTTAACAAAAATAGATTTTCTAATATATTTCGTATCAACATATTAAATATTTTAATAATTTTTAGTAATAAATAATAAAATAAAAAATTACACATCATAATCAATTTATATAACATATAAATAAAATATAAAATAATTTTCAGAAAATTTTTAGTATAACGATTGGATAATATAAGTCCAATTAGTTATAAATATAAGATTTATCTATATGATACACTGTGATATAATACACGATTAAAATCACTAAATATAATTATTTTAAAGTAATAAGTAAAAAAATTTATGTTTTAAAATGTTATATTAAAAATTATGTAATACATTTTAATTTACAAATATTTATATACAAATATAGTATAACGTTAGTACAAAGAAAAAAACTAAAGTAAAAGGAAATATTTATACGGCCACGGATCAAGCTCTAGAAATAAATAAAAACAACGCAAGATTATTTTTCTTTAACAAATTTATTGTAATAAAAATTGTAGTTCCAAATATGTATATATATTTTATGTATTTATAAATTTATTTTATTTGATTTTAAGAGATGCTAAAATTTTGGAATTAGAAAATAATATGACACACCTCTATATTATTTTAGTTAGAAAATTTAAAATATATATCAGAATATTTTATTAATGTTTTAATTTTAATTTTCTTATAACTGCAAAGATTAATTTTCAATCTAAACTTATGTTTAAATATTACTAATACATCATTTAATATAAAAAACTATAAACATAAAATAAATATCCGTCCGGTCGGGCGGATCAAGATCTAGTCTATCTATATTATTAAAGTAGAAGTATACATACAAAATACCCTTTAAATTTAACTTCCTATTTTAATGCTTATCTTTTTCTGTTTCATTAATGCATTTTCCTAAACTGAAATACAATAAATTAAGTGTCATTTATTTCAGAAATACTTCCTATAATCTAGCTAAACATTAAATTATTTCTAATCAATGCTAAAAATGTTAAAAATGTATATTATTATGGATTGGTTATCTAAATTTTGGTATAATTAACTAAGTCAAAAATACAAAAAAATGCTATAAAATACATGATATAAAACACAAAATGTAAATGATATATTGAATTTTATATCATATAAAACAAATATAATCATAGATAACAACTTTATTTTACATTAAAATTTTGATCCATAAAAAAATACATTTGCACGAACATACGGGTCATATTTTAAAAATTTAGATGATATACAATTGACGGAGCAAAAACAATATTTATTATTAATCTATATTATTAAAATATAAGTACCCAGATAAAATACTTATTAGTTTTCAGTGTTATTTACAATGGCATACCACTGAAAATTAAATTTAACTTCTTAATTTTAATGCTTGTCTTTTTCTGTTTCATTAATGCATTTTCCTAAACTAAAGTACTTAATTAATGTTAAAAAGTTCTATTATTATGGGTTGGTTATCTTAATTTTGGTATAATTAACTAAGTCAAAAATACAATAAAATGCTATAAAATACATAATATAAAACATAAAATGTAAATGATATATTGAATTTTATATCATATAAAACAAATATAATCATAGATAACAACTTTATTTTACATTAAAATTTGATCCATAAAAAATACATTCGCACGAACATACGGGTCATAGTTTTAAAAATTAGATGATACAATTAACGAAGCAAAATTTTTTTATTATTAATTTTAAAATTTGTTTTTAATTTCTAAAAGTTATTTAATATATATAATGTTAAAAATACCTCCGGGAGTGATAATTCAATAGATGGTTTATTTTGTTTTACTTTGCAATTTTGTCTCCAATGTTTCAGATTTTACAAATTTTTGGAAGTGTATTATTTTTTTCCTATTAATATTATACCTAATTTATAAACTTAGTATACCATTTTAACTCGTATTCTTTTTTCATATTGTCAAATTCAAAAAAAAAATTCTATATAGACTTACGTAACTCTAATTTAACATTGTCAAATTATATATATATATATATATATATATATATATATATATATATATATATATATATATATATATATATATATATATAATTATATATGTTGGACTGTTTGTATATTCTAAACATCAACAGAGTAAATATTGCTGGAGCTACACTAAGAATGGAATGTATACTGTCAAATTAAGATATTGGGTAGCTACAAATATCCTCAACATATCCTCAACAAAGTGGAAAACCAAGAGGAGCCGAGCATTAAAAAGCTACAAGCATTTGCTTGGAAAATACATGCTCCACCAAAGTTAAAACATTTTGTTTGGCAAGCGATATCTCGACAACTAGCAGTAACAAGTAACTTAACACACCGCCATATGCGACGTGACAACCATTGTCCTAGATGTGAAGCAGAGGATGAGACGATAAAACATGCACTATTTGAATGTTCTCCAGTTTTACAGACATGGGCAAATGCAGCAACCCTAACTCCACCTTTGTTGTTCCCTACCTCAAGTCATTATACGAACATAAATTATCTTTTATGGAGGAAAAATGATATAGAGGTTTGTGAACTGGATAGAGACCCATATCCCTGGATTATGTGGTATATTTAGAAAGTAAGGAATGAAAAACTATTCCAAGGATTAGATAGAGATCCGGTGGAGACTGTCCGACATGCTGAATCAGAATGTTATGCTTGGTTTGAGGCAAATAAGAAACATGAAGAACACATGATTACGAGGCCACCAGCACAACAATCAAATGCTGAGAGATGTCTGATAGATGGTTGATACACTGAAAATGAATCCTTGCTACTACCAAGTTAACAGCTGCAATTGTAGTATTTGAGATTCAAATCCAGAGGACCAGTCTACACTCTAGTTCTATGAGTTCCGAAATCAAGCTAAGAAGAAGATAATAAATTGATTTGAAAGTGACGATAGTTAATAAGCAAATAAACACGAGATTGATTCAATTAAACAAGAGCTAGCCTAGGGTATTTCATTGTGTGTTGAATTGGAGCCAAACAATTATTCAAGCGCGATGAAGTGCTTTCTAGAACTCGGATCACTCAGCTGGAACACTCCACTGTCGTGGCAGTGATCGTTTTGCAGATCGATCTCACCACCTAACTGTCATTGGGATGAGGATTGATTGCAAGCCTTAGAGAACAGGTCCGATCAGTTCACTTACTACCCTAATATCTACTTTCGCTGATTAGGGATATTAAGCTCATTCAATACATGTCAAGTTATCTCCTAAGCGGTTAACTAGGTGATGAACTTCAGATCTAACATCAAGTGATCAGTTTAATGAAAGCAGTAACAACAGTATGAATGAAGAACAGTAATGAAATCACTTATCTATGTTTAGCTCATGTCTCAACACCCTAAAAATCCTAGGCGAGCAAGGCTACTACTCGATCATGATGCAGAGAGTCAAAGACATAAATCCTGAATAAAATTGCATAAGAACAGAGTAGAAAACAGTAGAGTTCAGATGATCTTCTCTATGAGAGGATGAATTCTTCTCCCTTACAAGTTGCAGATCGCAAATTCAGTGTTCTCTTGTAAAAACTAGCGTTAGAAAATAGTAAAATGGTAGATGGCGTTTTATATGGAGGCGCCAATCAGGATAAAAGAGATTAGGGCAACATGGCTTTAATTCCCGAAATAGGAGTTTCCATATTCGTCGGGAACAATCTCCGGATCACTCCGTCAGCTTTTTGCGCTTGAGAGAGAACAGTCTCGGGACTGTTCTACTTGAGTATTCTCCGCAGGATTGCTCCAAAAGGACATCTTTTCATCATGCACCTTCTCTTCTTCCTTCTACTAACTCCAGACCTGTAAAAGGTAAAAAAGGACTAGACTGACACGAATTAGTGACTTGAAACAAATGAAAACATATATACAATGATGTGAAAAACACCATATATCAATTCCCCCAGACTTAGTTCCTTGTTTGTCCTCGAACAAGACAAGTACCAAGAACAGGGAGAAAGGTTTGAAACGTGGGAACTCGCTTATTCTCAGCAACCATACTCTTACCACAAATCTCTGAACCATACAAGCTGTAGATTAGGACTGCACACACTTACTGGGAACTCCCTGATCGCTGTTCGAAGATCGGCTCCTTACTCTACATCTTAACCTGAAAAGGCAACACTTTCGAGACAAAACTCCTTATGTTCAATTTAGATCAGCGTGAGCTTCTTGTCACAGGCTCTACTCAGAGAGAACGGGCTAGGTATAGAACATGCTAACTTTTATGGTGGAGTTCAAAAGTGTTTAGGGTTTACCAAGAGCGGATGCAGGATATCGCACAAAATGGTCGTGAGAGGACGACTCCATTGAGGTCCACAGTCCTTACTCATCTCTGCTGATCGGACTGCTCTCCGATAGATCGATCATAGGACTGCTCTGCGCGATTCAACTTCCCATTTAGAACACTTCACTGAAACCACCATCACTTTATCAACTTTCCCAGTGGCATGAATCATGGATTCTTCCCCCTTCTCATCACCAGTAAATCAAAGCAAAAATAAAAACTTTTTTTTTTATATACTGAAATACAAAATGCTGGGGTGACGAGTAAGAAGATAACAAGTGATGTACACGATGCCACTGGTGATTCATCCTAGTTCGTTCTAGCCACTTACTTCCTTCGTTGTTCTCTCTGGTTTCGGAACATGCACTCTGGTTGTTCTCTTGTCTGCACTGATTGTTCTGCCTTCATTGATGAGTAAGAACTGCGTTGATCCTTTCCTCTCCGACCTTTTTGCACATATCTGAGTGTGGAATAAAAGGTCAGGGTTTAAGGTGGGAACTAGCTAAAGATGAGTTAGCCACTCAGGGACATCAAGAGGGATAAAATCAGATAAGAAGTCCTGAGTGTAGTTCTCATTCTACCATGATCTAGTGCCCATGACAAGAAGAATTAAAGTCCAGATTAGGTTCAGATAAAGTGGAGTTAAGTATGCCCAGTGTAACCTGATCGGTATAAAACTTCTGGAGTGTCGAATGAGATAAGTCAGGGTGTTCCAGGTCCATGTGTGGGTCTTTCATCACTGCTAAGGTCACTGAATAAGAAGGTTAAAGCACGAGGTGGTTAAAGAGCATCACAAAATAAGGTCATGATTCCCATAATAGTTTTGACTGACTCGATCCTAAAACTGACTCGATAAAAACATTAAAATGACACAAGGACTGACTCAAAAAGCACACAAGCGAATATAGTACATTGCTCCCCCAGACTTAGTTCACACCATCCCTGGTTGTGAAAATAAATCAAAGCAAGCTGAAACACAACAAACAGAAGCAAATAACATGAAAAATAAATAGTTCAGATGGATAAGACAAAGGGATAGAAATAGTCCTTTCGGACTCAGTCTGAATCGCCGCTACCGGAGTGACCAGCTGACCTCATGTTCCTCGGCAGTCTCTCTGCTCCAGTGGATGTTCCGTCTTGCTCCTTGCCTAGGCGCCTTGTTCTCTGCGGTGTACGCTCCTCCTGGGCTCCAATGCAGCAGCCTGTGATCGCCTTGAGTATCCTCTTCATGAGGCTGTTGTTCTTCTTCTGGGACTCAACCATCCAGCGTCTGTAGGCGTGATCATCAGTCACATCGGTGAAGTCCTCCAGGTCATACTCACCATCAGCCGGTGGAGTCACATGCTCCACATCATCCATGTCATCATCATCGTTCTGAACCGGCGCTCGCGTATCATCACAGAGGTGCTCTTCATCGAGTGAGAACACAATGTTCTCCATAGATAAGAAGTCTGTGAACCCATGCATAGGGAGCTTGCAGTACAGGGGGTTCCCTTCTTTGTCTTGGAACTTGTAGGTGTTCTCGTCGCGCAAGATGTGGCATGCGATCAGGTAAGGAGTATCAATGTACTCCATCTCAGAGACAACCTTGTAGGAGCTGAGGTTGATGTTGAAGCGCTGGAACAAGGGAGTGAGCAGACTGCCGCAACGATCCTTCTTGTCATCAGTCTGAATCAAGGTGTCTCTGCGCTCCGCGAACATGGAGATGAGATGAAACCCTGGGTTGGTCTTGACCTCTTGGATTGGGGTGATGTTCTCTCTGCGCATTTTGTCCTCAAGTCCCGTGTAGAGAACCTGGAGCTCTCCATCGCCAAGATCATTGGACACGATCTGGGTTCCGGATCTGCGACTGGTAGGCCTTGCGAGAGGTGAACTTGCCGGCTGCAATGAGATCCCAAAAGGTGTCTGCCGGCTTGAACTTCTTCTCCACTGAAACTCCCTTAGGCGTGTGTGCAATCTCGAGTAACTCGTTCAGATCGTTGAGAGAGATGGAGCAGAACTTGCCATCAACCATGAAGGAGAATGAGCAGTTCTCGTATGTAGGTGCATTGGGGTTCTGGTAAGTGATCTGGCACGTCGCGAGCACTTGCCTGACCAAATCCGGGTAGAGAACCTGGGCTTGGAAACAGAGAGGCATGAGTCCCATAGCTTGCATCGTGTCAAACACCTCAGTGTCAAGGCCTAGATCGGCTAGGGTCTCCTGGTGCGCGATGTCATGTCCCAAGTTCTAGATAATGCCATAAGAACGGACCATGGTGCGAGGACAAGCACCAGCCAGGTCATGAGACCTTAAGGCAAGCGTATCATGGTCCAGAAATGGGGTTAAGTGCATCAGGAAGCTGAGACTTAACCATGAATGAGGAAAGGCGAGCTCAAAGGAGCTGGACAAGTGTTTTGGTAGCTGGCCGTTGAGGTTCGGAAGCTCGGGCAGCTAGGAAAGGAGTGAGGCAAGCTCACTGAAGCTCAGGCAAGTCTAGGACAGCTCCAGTAGCTGGAGTGTCAGCTCACCCAGCTGGGGAAGCTAGTGACCAGCTCATCTCAGCTAGGTGGAGTGTTTGGCTCTTGGGCGGTTGGACCGGACCATGAGCGGTTATGGGTCCGGCTCGGTGGTGACATGGTCTGGTGTGACCATGGAGCTTGGCAAGTGGGTCAGGTGCTTGGTTAAGTACTGGCAGCTGGAGATCGATCAAGGAGAGCGGTTGGGAGCAGTTGGAGGCGGTTTGGCCGAAGGGATGTGAATGGAACCGTTTGTGTCCATTCGCCCAAAACCGTGTAACCGTTCGGTCCAAACGGTTGTCGATGGCATTTCCTATAAATAGGAGTCTCTGCACATCAATTTGAACCACGAAAATTACTAGGCAAACCTCTGCCAAATCACACCAGAAAAGAAAGAAAGAAGAACCGGCGGTAAGGCAATCGGACCGTGTGGTCGTTCCGGTGAGATTCAGGCAGTGGGAAGATTCAGACAAGGCTATGGCAGGCGGGCAAAGTGATAAAGATAAGAGGAAGGACTTAGAGAAGGATGGAGGCGCAGAGGAACGCACGCCTAAGGTCAGTGATGCACTCCGGATGGTTATCGTCCAAGACCATGGATTTATATGGTCTGGCCGTTTGAACCATGATGTGTTGGTTGCATCCATCTCTTCCTTTCTCCTTGTCAATCTCTTTCCTACTATATTCTGATGTAGTCCGAGGTTTTAAACCCGCGGACAGACCCCCAAGCCTTGGTTAGATCAGAGTAATCTCTCCATGGCCTTGGTTGGGCATGTGTGAACCGATCTCATGGTTCCCAAGGGAATTATTGGGGTTTGGTGATTGTAATCTCTTAGTTGGGATTTATAATGAATTATCAAAGTGATAGATTCAATTTATATCATTGATTTGGAGATGGTTCAATGTGGCCGGTTGGCGGTTCATGGTCAAGATCGATATGATTGAGGCCGGTTCTGAGGAATCCAATTGGACCATCCTCTTAGTTTAGAATTATCAGGATTTATCATGAATTTTATTTAGTTTTTGGTCGAGTATTTAGAGTGGTCAGATTTGGGACTGAGATGTGATCTAGGGTCTGGAACCATGTATTGTTAGTACTGATGTTAGGATATCGGTTCATAATTGTATTCATGTGTTGTGGGTTTTTTTTCAGGAACAAGCAGTGATCGTGGTAAAGCTAAGGAGTCTTGAAGACTTGGCCGTGGATGGATGTGTGATGTGTGTCTAGTTAGAATTGAACTTACGATAGCCTATTGTGCAACTTGTGTGATATGAACGATTTGTATAGATCACATTGACTTATATATATGAAATGATCTTTCTTTTATGCTTCCGCAATGTACTTGTTGTTTATGAACCTCAAATGAAATGAAAAATGACTTAGAAACTATTGGACCTAAACCGGCTTAACTACACTTAGACATCTAGGTAAGTACTTGGACTGGTTGGATCATGGGATCCAGGTTCGGGTCTTACAAGTTGGTATCAGAGCATGCTTGATTCTAGACTGTTGGGTTAGGGGCAGGTCATCACACATCCGGCTGGGTCTCTTGACAATGTTTAGTTTTGCTTATCTTAAGGTTGTTTGAGGTTTGCAAAGTTTTAATCAAGACTAACATTGGGTTTGTGTTTGGTTTTGATGTGTCCTAAGGGAACTAAGAAGCGGACTCGTAAGGCTAAGGATGGGGCTGGGGCGTCTGGTGCTGGAGATGCATCAGTACCTAACCCAAGTGTGGTGCTGTCAGTTCCTCCTACGGGTCGGACAGGAGACGCCATCCTGACTGAAACCCAAGTTAACCAAACTGAGGTTCAGCTGGATGGAGTGGATGGTCAGCTGAATGAGGCCGGAAGGCAACTGGAGGGAGCTGGAAGCCAGCTAGGTGCAGCTAGTGGGCAGCACAGGAATGATCAGGATGGAGAGGCTGAGTCCTCAGAGATTGGTCACCGAGCTGATCCAAACATCATGGCTGATGGACGGACTGGTCCGGGTGATCAAGGGACTGAACCCTCCATGCAGGAGATACTGGCTGCCATTAGACTAATGGGTAGTCAGATGGTAGCTATGACTCAAGTGCTCACCCCAGTGGTAAACTCATCCGTTGGTCAAGCCACACAAGCTCAAGTGAGAGCTGGTGGAAGTGGTGGAGCTGGTGGTCGAGTGTTACCAGTAGCTGAAGTGATTGAGCTGGATCCACCATCTGGATCAGCTAAGAAAGTGGACTATCTGAAGGTCCTAGAGCACATATCTCGCCTAGGGACAAAGCACTTTGCTGGAAGTGTTGATCCCATGGAGGCGGATGAATGGAGAGACCGGTTGGTTAGAAACTTCAAGTCAAACCGGTGCCCTGAGGAGTACCAAAGGGACATTACAGTGCACTTCCTGGAGGGTGATGCACACAACTGGTGGATAGCTTTGGACAAACGTACCAATGGTTCCATTGAGCGCTTTGCAGACTTTGAAGTGGAGTTCAACCACAAGTACTTTCCAGCTGAGGCATGGGACCGTCTGGAGGCTAAGTTCTTGGACTTGGTTCAAGGGTGATACACTAAAGATGAATCCTTGCTACTGCCAAGTTAACAGTTGCAATTGTAGTACTTGAGATTCAAATCCAGAGGACCAGTCTACACTCTAGTTCTATAAGTTCCAGAATCAAGCTAAGAAGAAGATATGATTTGGTTGAAATAGGCGATAGTAAACAAGCAAAATAAACACGAGATTGATTCAATTAAACAAGAGTTAGCCTAGGGTATTTCATTGGGTGTTGAATTGGAGCCAAACAATTATTCAAGCGCGATGAAGTGCTTTCTAGAACTCGGATCACTCAGCTGGAACACTCCACTGTCGTGGCAGTGATCGCTTTGCAGATCGATCTCACCACCTAACTGTCGTTGGGATGAGGATCGATTGCAAGCTTTAGAGAACAGGTCCAATCAGTTCACTTACCACCCTAATATCTACTTTCTCTGATTAGGGATACTAAGCTCATTCAATACATGTCAAGTTATCATCCTAAGCGGTTAACTAGGTGATGAACTAGTGATCTAACATCAAGTGATCAGTTTAATGAAAGCAGTAAGAGCAGTATGAATGAAGAACAGTTATGGATCGCTTATCTATGTTTAGCTCATGTCTCAACACCCTAAAAACCCTAGGCGAGCAAGGCTACTACTCGATCATGATGCAAATAGCAAAGACATAGATCCTGAATAAAATTGCATAAGAACAGAGTATGAAACAATAGGGTTCAGATGATCTTCTCTATGAGAGGATGGGTTTCTTCTCCCTTACAAGTTGCAGATCGCAATACTCAGTGTTCTCTTGTAAAACTAGCGTAAGAAAAAATAGAAAATAGATAGATGGCGTTTTTATATGGAGGCGCCAATTAGAAGAAAAGAGATTAGGGCAACAGGGCTTTGATTCCCGAAATAGGAGTTTCCATATTCGTCTGGAACAATCTCCGGATCACTCCGTCTGCTTGTTCCGCTTGCGAGAGAACAGTCTCGGGACTGTTCTCTTGAGTGTTCTCCGCAGGAATGCTCCAAAAGGACTTCTTTTCACCAGGCACCTTCTCTTCTTCCTTCTACTAATTCCAGACCTGAAAGAGGTCAAAAAGGACTAGACTGACACGAATTAGTGACTTGAAACAAATGAAAACATATATACAATGATGTGAAAAACACCATATATCAATTCCCCCAGACTTAGATCCTTGTTTGTCCTCGAACAAGGCAAGTACAAAGAACAGGGAGAAAGGTTTGAAAGCGTGGGAACTCGCTTATTCTCAGCAACCATACTCTTACCACAAATCTCTGAACCATACAAGCTGTAGATTAGGACCACACACACTTACTGAGAACCCCCCTGATTGCTGTTCGAAGATCGGCTCCTTACTCTACATCTCAACCTGAAAAGGCAACACTTTCGAGACAAAACTCCTTATGTTCAATTAAGATCAGCGTGAGCTTCTTGTCACAGGCTCTACTCAGAGAGAACGGGCTAGGTAGAGAACATGCTAACTTTTATGGTGGAGTTCAAGAGTGTTTAGGGTTTACCAAGAGCGGGTGCAGGATATCGCACAAAATGGTCGTGAGAGGACGGCTCCATTGAGGTCCACAGTCCTTACTCATCTCTGCTAATCGGACTGCTCTCCGATAGATCGATCATAGGACTGCTCTGCGTGATTCAACTTCCCCTTCAGAACACTTCACTGAAACCACCATTACCTTCTCAACTTCCCCAGTGGCATGCATCATAGATTCTTCCCCTTCTCGTCACCAGTAAATAAAAGCAAAAACAAATTTTTTTTTTTTTTTTTTTTTTTTAATATATATACTGAAATACAAAATGCTGGGGTGACGAGCAAGGAGGTAACAAGTGATGTACATGATGCCACTGGTGATTCATTCTGGTCTGTTCTAGCCACTTACTTCTTCGTTGTTCTCTATGGTATCGGAATAGGCACCTCGGTTTTTCTCCTTCGTGCCGGAACAAGCACTCCGGTTGTTCTGCTTGCTTCAACTGTGTGAGCATTGATGAGTAAGAACTGCGTCGATCCTTTCCTCTCCGACCTTTTTGCACATATCTGCACATAAAGTACTAGAAAATCAAATGCATGAGGGTGGAATAAAAGGTCATGGTTCAAGGTGGGAACTAGCTAAAGGTGAGCTAGCCACTCAGGAACAGCAAGAGGGGTAAAAATCGGATAAGAAGTCCTGAGTGTAGTTCTCATTCTACCCTGATCTAGTGCCCATGACAAGAAGAATTAAAGTCCAGATTAGGTTCAGATAAAGTGGAGTTAAGTCTGCCCAGTGTAACCTGATCGGTATAGAACTTCTGGAGTGTCAAATGAGATAAGTCAGGGTGTTCCAGGTCCATGTGTGGGTCTTTCATCACTGCTAAGGTCACTGAATAAAAAGGTTAAAGCACGAGGTGGTTAAAGAGCATCACAAAATAAGGTCATGATTCCCACAATAGTTTTGACTAACTCGATCCTAAAGACTGACTCGATAAAAACATAAAAATGACACAAGGACTGACTCAAAAAGCACAAGCGAATATAGTACAATCGCTCCCCCAGACTTAGTTCACACCATCCTTGGTTGTGAAAATAAATCAGAGGAAGCTGAAACACACCAAACAGAAGCAAATAACATAAAAAAGAAATAGTTCAGATGGATAAGACAAGGGATAGAAATAGTCCTTTCGGACTCAGTCTGAATCGCCGCTACCGGAGTGACCAGCTGTCCTCCTGTTCCTCGGCAGTCTCTCTGCTCCAGTCGATGTTCCCGCGTGTTCCTTGCCTGGGCGCCTTGTTCTCTGCAGCGCACGCTCTTCATGCGCTCCAATGCAGCCGCCTGTGATCGCCTTGAGTATCCTCTTCATGAGGCTGTTGTTCTTCTTCTGGGAATCAACCATCCAGCGTCTGTAGGCGTGATCATCAGTCACATCGGTGAAGTCCTCCAAGTCATACTCACCATCAGCCGGTGGAGTCACAGGCTCCACATCATCCATGTCTTCATCATCGTGCTGAACCGGCGCCTTCGGATCATCGCAGAGGTGCTCTTCATCGAGTGAGAACACAATGTTCTCCAGGGATAAGAAGTCTGTGAATCCTGGCATAGGGAGCTTGCAGTACAGAGGGTTCCCTTCTTTATCCTGGAATTTGTAGGTGGTCTCGTCGCGCAAGATGTGACATGCGATCAGGTAAGGAGTATCGATGTACTCCATCTTAGAGACAACCTTGTAGGAGCCGAGGTTGATGTTGAAGTGCTGGAACAATGGTGTGAGCAGACTCCCGCATCGATCCTTCTTATCGTCAGTCCGAATCAGGGCGTCTCTGCGGTCAGCGAACATGGAGATGAGATGGAACCCTGGGTTGGTCTTGACTTCCTGGATCGGGGTGATGTTCTCTCTGCGCATCTCGTCCTCAAGTCCCGTGTAGAGAACCTGGAGCTCTCCATTCGTGATCTTGGAGGTGTACTCCTTCGCGAACAGGACATTGGACACGATCTTGGCAATGATCCGGATAGCAGGGTTCCGGAACTGCGACTGATAGGCCTTGCGAGAGGTGAACTTGCCAGCTGCAATGAGATCCCAAAAGGTGTCTGCCGGCTTGAACTTCTTTTCCACTGAAACCCCCTTTGGCGTGTCTGCAATCTCGAATAGCGCGTTCAGATCGTTGAGAGAGATGGTGCAGAACTTTCCATCAGCCATGAAGGAGAAGGAGCAGTTCTCGTACGTAGCCGCAGTGGGGTTCTGGTAAGTGATCCTGCACGTCACGAGCACTTGCCTGACCAAGTCTGGGTAGAGAACCTGGGCCTGGTAGCTGATATCTCATGTTTTTATAGGTTTTTAGATTCATGTTTTGGCTTATTATGATCATTCTAGGTTGCATTTAGGTGTTTATATTGCATTTGCATATTCATTTGCATATCATAGGGGTTGGAGTGCACAATTGGAAGCTTTGGGTCATTCTGCAAAGTCATTTCTGCAATTTACAAAGTATTGGGCTGATTTGAAGACCATCAAGAGACGAGGGACCAAGGCTGCAAATATTCAGAAGTTTGGGGTCGATCTGTAAACCAGCAGAAGTACAGGGACCTGTTTTGCAATTACTTCAAAGATCACCATTGACGTTCTTCTTCCCCTCCTTCCCGACGATCCCGACACCGACAACGATTCAGACGGAGAGCCGACCACGGCGGAGGCTCTGAGCACAGCTATGATCACGGAGGAGACTAGGGCCCGACGAGGAGTAGATTGGAGCTGTGACAGAGATTTACGAAGATTGGTTCGAGCTTCACGGAGGAGAGACGACGGCACGAGCAGCAATGGGTGCTTCACACAGAGCGAGGTGCTTCACCGGAGTTGCGTGGGTCGCTCGGCTTTACACAAGGAGACGTGGAAGATGGCTGGAGCGGAGTCTTTGAAGTGAGGTCAGGACACCGCTGTGAAGACTGGAGCGGTAACACGGAGCGGAGGTGATGAGGTCGCTCGGGTTTACGCGCAAGTTGAAGTTGTTCTGGAGCGGGGTAGTGGGAGCGGGTTAAGCACCCCGCTGCGTGTTATCACTTGGTCGTTTTTATGATTTTTAAGGGGTTTTTTAGACTTTTCTATTGGGACCATTAGGTTTCCAAAGACCATATAAATACTCTTGTAATCCCAAATTTGGGAATTAACTCTTTTTCTCTCAAAAACACATTTGTAAACCTTGAAGAAAGCTTGGATCTTTGATCCTTTTTCATCTTATTTTCTTTGTGTTTGTTGGATTATCTTGTTCACTAGCATGTTTAACCTTGAATCATCTTTGGTTTTTGGGTTAATTATGTATATTAGTGAGTAGATCTATCTAGGATTCATGGGCTAGGGTGATTAAGGGTGATTAGTGAAGATCTAAGGTGTTTAGTGTTAAATCTATTTCTTTCCTTGCTTGTTGAGGGTTCTCAATGCTATTTTGGTCTTGATCATACTAAAATAGATCCTTAGGCATTTCCCGCCCGAAAGGTGTATGATGAAATGTCTGAACCAACTCTTCAATGCTTTTAATGCACTTTGCCAAAGAGATTTGTTGTTAAAGGTGTTAAGATTGCTAGTAGACTTGTTCCCATGATTGCTTTAGTAACATTCAACTAAAGGGATTTGATGCTTGAGTTGCTTTAGCAAATGAACATTCATCTAGGGATAGAGCTTGTTTAGTATTGTGTCTAGGCATAAGGAAAGTGCTTGATTGATAGCTTGTCACCTTTAGATTGGATCTACATCACTCAAGATCAAATGCCTAGCCCCATGAGTCCACTTGCTTCATATTGAGAAAGAAAGTTCACTCTTTTATTGCATTTCTAGTCTAGTTTTAGTTCACTTCACTTCACTCAATTGGTTGCACTTAGATTAAGCATAGACTTGCATTCTCTTTGCATTAGAATCACTTAGGATTGGTTCGACAATCTTTTATATTACAACATTTGATAGGGACCCTTGAAAAGTCCTAGCATCAAATTGGCGCCGTTGCCATGTTCTATTGTGATTTTGACATTGGGATTTAGTCACTTGCTTGAGAATAAGTCATTTTTATTTTTATTGCGATATTGGCTCTGCTTCTTCCTCTTTTTGCATTTCAGGTGTATGAACTTGAGAAGTAGAGGGACTACAAACCTCACTCCACTAGTTGTAGACATCAGAGTTTTGGAACGAGAGAATAGAAGGAGGAGGAGAGAGGAGGAGCAACAGGCTCATTTAGACAGATTGGGTTTTGAGATGGCTCATCATCAGAACTTGAATCAGGATGGAGAGATCCCCTTGGGAGCTGCCCAAGAGGGAAATGGTCAAGGAGCTGCCAACCTTCGACCACAGCACCAACCACAACACCCACAACGCCCAGCTCGTGCCATTGGAGCCTATGATCAACCTCACATTCATGGTCTTAGGTTGGGAATCAGAGCACCAGCTGTGGAGAACAACAACTTTGAGATCAAGTCAGGCTTGCTCAACACCATAGAGAACAACAAGTATCATGGCCTTGCTGCTGAAGATCCATATGATCACTTGTACAAGTTTGATCAGTATTGTAGCTTGTCCAAGAGCAATGGTGTTTCTGAAGATGCCTTCAAGCTCAAGTTGTTTCCCTTCTCCTTGGGAGATAAAGCACACCAATGGGAGAAGACTATTCCAAGTAACTCCATCACTACCTGGGATGATTGCAAGAGAGGATTCTTAGAGAAATTCTTCTCTGCCTACAGGACAGCCAAGATAAGGAATGAAATATCTACCTTCCAGCAGAAGAACCTTGAGAGCTTTAGTGAAGCATGGGAGAGGTTCAAGGGCTATTGGTCTCAGTGTCCACACCATGGATTCACAAAAGAAAGCTTGCTGAGCACATTCTACAGGGGTGCTCTACCTGAATACAGAGCCAGATTAGACACATCAAGCAATGGATTCTTCCTAGGCAAAACTGAAGAGGATGCAGAGGAGCTGATTGACAACATGGTGAAGAGTGACTCAGTCTACAGTGGGGAACACGACAGGGCCAACAGAAGTGATGCTCAACACACAAGGAAGGAGATTACGTCTCTCCAAGAGAAGCTAGACATGCTTATCAAAGAGAAGGCTAAGCAAGGGCAGTTGAACTCTGTTGTAGACCAGAAACAAAAGCAGCATGTAGGGATCATGGAGGTTAATAGATTAGAAGGCCAAGTGAGGAGTTGTGCTTCATCAATGCTAATGGCACATGGTATAGGAAAGAGCCAAACTTTCAATACCAAAACAACTACCAGCAAAGGCCCCTCTACAACAACCAACCTTCTCAACAACAAGCTAGTCCTTCTACTTCTACTCCTCAGGAAAGTAGCACAAATGCTCTACTGAAACATATCTTGGAATCCCAAACTAGAAGTGAGAAGCATGTTGGATATGAGTTGAAGAACCTTCACAACAAGATTGATGGGAACTACTCTGACCTCAACAACAAGTTCTTACAATTTGCTTCTCGCTTCAACACTTTGGAGAGTCAGGTCGCCTCTATGCCATCATCTTCCAAGAGCTCAATGGGATCTCTACCAGGAAAACCAGAAAAGAATTCCAAGGAGTCTTGCAATGTTATCATCTCTACTACTTCTTCAGAGATTGAGCTGAGTGATTATGAGAAAGAGGTAGATGCGATTGAGAAGCTAGTGTTTGGGACTGAGCTTAGAAAGTTGAGAAATTGGTTGTAGCAACAGCTGAAGCACAGATGGTGGATAAATCCAGGAACTTGGCATAGGCATCAGCATCAACACTCTCTAAACTCTGCTCGGCTTCAGCTCTGACTAAGGCGAGTTCAAGAGGATCATCGGTGAGAATTTCCTCAATCATTCCCTCATGCGGCTCTAGCGGATCACCATCTTCTTAGACAGTAAAGGTTTGTCCATCCAGCATCGGCTTCTTGAGCATCTGGTTCATCTCAAACTTCATCACAATATCTCCAAGATGGAGATCAATCTTCCCTTGTCGGACATCAATGATAGCTCCAACAGTGCATAGGAATGGTCTACCCAGGATCAGGGGATCCTTTGACTCCTCCTCGAGTTCCAGAAAAACGAAATCGGCAGGGACCAATGTGTTCCCAACCAAAACCTGAAGATCTTCAAGGATCCCAACTGGAGACTTCACAGATCGATCAGCAAATACTAGGGACATCCTGGTAGGCTTAAAGTCTGTGTATCCAAGGCGCTTAGCCACAGAATAGGGCATGAGGTTTATGCTTGACCCTAGATCGACCAGTGAACATGAGAAGACTGTTCTCCCAATCTGAACCGAGAGGACAAATTTTCCCGGATCACCCAGTTTCTTGATCCTTTTGTTCTGGAGCACTGCACTGCACTCCTTAGAAACAATCATGAACTCGCTGTCATCAGATATCTTCCCAGAAATCAGTCCCTTCACAAAGCTACGCATGGATGGTATCATCTGGATCGCACTCATCAGAGGGAGCTTGACAGTTAGGTCTTCCAGCATCTTCCTGCACTTCATCTCCTCCTTATATTTGCGTGTAACCTTAGCTGGAACAGGGTAGGGTACTTTTGGTACATACTGACGAGCAGGGGAAGGTGCTGCATTCGGTGGAACAACCCCAGCGGGTCGCTCTGCATCAGTCGGAACAGTCTCATTAGGTTGTTCTGCCTCTTCCTCATCTGTGGGTACAACTTCAGGTGGTTGATCCGACTCCTTCTTCTTTCCTTTCTCAGCCGATGTGAATCTCCTTGGGTCCAGATCAGGCAGTTGCTTTCCACTCCTTAGACCCACTGCATTGCACTCCTTGGGGTTTTTATCTGTTTTTCCAGGGAGAGTTCCTTGCTCTCTTCACACTCTCAGCACTCTGAGCAATCTGAATATCCATCTGTCTCATATGGCTTGAGACATTGTCATACTTGGCACTCAGGTCATTGAACATATGATTCATCCTGGTGTTGATGTCGTTGGTGACCTGGTTCAGTGCTTTTCCCTGGATCTGCTGACCTTGGAGCAGTTGACTCATCATATTTGCGAGGCTCTTCATGTCATCATGCGGAGCAGTCTGAGCCGGTTGTGCAGCCTGCTGATTAACCGGCTGTTTCTGGCTGTGGAACTGGGTATTCTGAGCTGGGTTGAGGACAAAGGTTCTTTCCTGATTACCATAAGGCCTTTGGTATCCACTGTTCTAACTCTGATTGCCTTGAGGTTTATCGTCTGGTTTAGGGGCGTTGAACAGGTGGGGATTGTTCCTCACGCTAGGGTTCGGGTGATAGTTCTTGAACTGCCATCCTTGCCCATTCACATAGCTCACTTCATGCTGATCCTCAGCCGGCTGATCTGTCTCTGATGTGCCTTCCGCGGTTGCTTTATCATGAGGGGATTCTTCCATGATGAAAACCTGGTTCTGATTGATCTTAATCAGTTGATCGACCTTGGCAGAGAGCTCATCAATCTTGCTGTTTTCAATGCTGTTCACCTTTTTAGTGCGGTCAGTCTCGCGATTGTTATCAGCTGAGCTTGAAGCCATGTTCTCAATCAATGCGAAGGCACCTTGAGTGGACTGGGTCATGAAATCTCCATTGCTGGCTGAGTTCAAAGCGTTCCTGTACTCCTAGCCTACTCCATCGTAGAACACTCCCAGCAGATAGTCTTCCTCAAAACCGTGATGTGGGCACTCCCTGCGGTAGACATTGAATCGCTCCCATGCATCGCAGAACGGCTCGTCTACTAGCTGCTTGAAGGTCATTGTAGAACCTAAAATCTACACTCAAGTATTTTGTAGTGTTTGTAAGTAAACTAGAGAAGTGACAAAAGATGTAGGCAACGATATCCTTAGAACACAACGATCTAATCGGAATTCGGTAGACAAAAATTTACTTTTATTGATTAAGAGGTCTAGTGCAAAGAATAGCTAAGAGATCGATTATAACTAGGGGGTCGAACAAGAATGCGATCTAAACGAAGTAAGAAAGATGTAAATGTGTGGTGTGCTCTCTCTCTAGGGTTTTCGCTGTGTCCTTTAGCCTTGATCTCCTCTTCCTTTTATAGGTTCGACTCCGCTATTCTTGTAACTGCTTCCGCGACCTTTCGACTTCGTCGACCTGCTTTTCCACCTTGTTGACGTCGTTGTGGGCCTCTTAGCTTCGGCCCAGTCCATTATATCCGTAGAATCTTTGACTCGAACTATGCATTCTCTTGACTATGTTCTATGGAACATATCGATATTTCCTCGCGGGCTTCTTGTTTGTGGCCCATAATCCAAAATAGGCCCAATCATTTAGAAGATCGAAATTGGGTCTAACATTTGTCCCCCAGCCAAGTCGGTTTATTTTTAGGAAATCGAAAGGGCGAGCACTTTCCCTTTGGTCGCGAATCTCGGAGCAGAGTGGCCACGCGCGTTCGTTTTGATTTGACCTGTCGACCACTCTTCCTAGATCGTGCGGTTCTCATTGATTGCGAAGATTGTCTTGGGAACTGTCGTTTTTCCTTTATTTGATGGATTTTTCTCGTAATGGACTCATCTTCTTCTTCTGCTTCGACTTTCTTTATTCTGCAAACTTCTCCCATTCGTTCATATACCATGGCGTCTCAGAGCAAACCGGGCCCACTTACCCCAGCTGAATACAAAGCCCTTATGAAGCTTCGGGGGGTTCCGTACGAAGCTGTCATCGATTATCCAAACGGCGATGCTCAGGGAAACGTGAGACCAGGATAATGCGGAGCCTACATGTGCTTTTATTGTGACGGGCTTATGTCATTTCCTATTCCTTCGTTCTTTCTCGAGATTCTAGTGGAACTACAGCTGTCGTTCACCCAGATTACTCCGACCTTCTGGCGTTACGTCTTGGCGACGTTCGTTCGAGCCAGAGAGGAAGGATTAGAGTTCGGTTTGGCCGAATTAAAGCAGCTCTACACTCTCAAGCGAAGTAGCGGCATTACTGGAGCGTTTCTTCTTTCTCCGCGTTCGGGTCTCTCGATTATTACCGACATTCCTGGGAAAGACTTCTATTGGACGGACAAGTTTTTTGTCTTCAAGGTCGATCCAGTAACGGTTGGGGATTTCGACTTTTCTTGAATTCCGATGAAATGGAACGAGAATGTGGGTGAGTAATTTCCTATTACCTCTCTTTTTTCTTTAAACTAGCATGATTATTTGTTAGGTTTTGATCTTGACTTTTTCTTCAGAGTTGTTTGGATCCTCAAAGTCGACTCCAGAACTGCGTGGTCTGATCTCAGCGCTCCGCCGAGGTAAATGCAGTTGGGACAGTTTTACTCTGGAGAGGGTTCGAGCTGCCTATGCTTTGCCCCCGGTGTGAATAGTGTTGTTCCCATCGCGCTTGTGGAACCGATTCGTCCTCGAAAAGACAAGAAAGGTAAAGGTGGGCTACTTCATCATTATTATTATATTTTTTTTCTTTTTTCTTTTAGTTTGACAATTTTAATTTGTTGGGTCTTTGACTTTCAGGGGTGAAAAGGAAAGATCCTCCTGGGGAGCCTTCAGATGCCAATTCTGACTCCGCACCTTCGAAACGAGCTCGCGAGACTCCGGACAAACGAGTGACTAGAGCGAGCTCTCAAATTCAGTCTCCGATTGTCCAGGCTACGCCGCTTTCTGTGGTTCGTCCGGGTCGCGATGTTCCACTGGACTCTCGAGCATCGGGCGAAGTGGACGTTGAGGAAGTTGCTCCCAAGGTTCAGCGACGTCGTCTGATTCTGGACGAGGAGTCTTCTAAAGGTTTTAATGTGTCGAGCTCGGAGCCTCTGATGCAAGATCCCGGAGAGGGTATTTCTAAGCCGGTCAACCTTCCTGCGGACTATCGAAGTGGTTCTCCACTGGCATTCTCATATGACGTGGATGCTCCGATTTTGGAGGATCCTGAGCGATTTGCCGCCATCTGGCGGAAGCTGCGAAGTTCTCTGTGTGCTCTTCCTCTCTTGGAGCAAATGCGAGGTCGTGACGCCTACGTTCAGATGGCGATCGCAAATGCCAAGGTAAATCGTGAATTTTTTTTAGATATTGAAGTTATAGCCTTAATCCTTTTATCTTTTTAGGCTATGGAGGCTAGCAACAGTATGCTGCCTTAATGGAGGAACGGTTGGCGAACTTCCCTTCTCAAGAGGAGGTCGAAGGTCATCTTACTTAGATCCAACAGTTGCGATCAAAATTAAGTGCATCGCAGGCAAGAGAGCAGGAGCGAACGAAGCAAGTCATTGACTTAAAGGTGCTTTTGACGGCTAAAGCGACGGAGAAGGTTGCGCTTGAGGAGGAGAAAATCGTGCTTGAGAAAGAGAAGGTCGTATTAGGGAAGGAGAAGGTCACAATGGAAGCGGACCTTGAATCTTTGAAGGCGAAGTTCAGAAGAGACGCTGAGCTGCGAGAAAGAGTGGCTCGGAGGGAGAGGCGAGCTGCTTGTCGGTTGGTAGCCAAGGGTTATGATGCTGCCCTTGATAAGGCTAGAGAGACTATCCGACAGAGGAGGGCAGAGAGCACTGCGGAGATGCGCTTACAGGAGGTTCGCGCAAAGATCGAGGCTTTGGCCGAATACTTGGAGGGCGGGTTCGAGCTCGAGGAGGAGCTGGATCATCTTAAAGATGTAGAGATATCGACGGAGATTGAGTATGGCCTCACGGCAGTGTCGGACGATTCTCTTAGGGGTCTCGACCTTCCTTAAGTTTCTGATGACTCAGTCAATCTAGGGGGTTGAATGACGCTTGTATGATTCGGCGTTTTATGTTTATTTGCTTAGAAGACTTTGTTTGTTTTGCTTTTGTTATTTGTGTGTGTTGTTTGTTGAAGAACATTTATATATGCTTTCAACGGATTAATGGATGATACCTTTAATCTAGGTTTGTATGTTTTTGTTTGAGCATGCGTTTATTATCTTTCTTAGATATTTTTGAAGTAGAGAATGATCAGGAATCTACTTTGTTGGGGTTCACGTGGTGAACGATGTTTTGGTTAGATAGTTCTTTGGTTGTTTGGGCTGCGCTCGATGTTGAGCTGCCTATGTACCCTTATTCGCGGGATCAAGCCGATTCGTAGTTCTGAATAGCGTTTTTGCTTTATGTTATGTCGTTGGTGGCCCCCAGTTCGATGTTGGATCGGAGATGGGACATCGAAGTTAATTATAATATATTTTGAGGTTGTAAGCGTTCCATGACCTCAGTTCGGGGCGTCCCGTTTTACATTTTTCCAGTTCGTAAACACCGTTGCGAACTTCTTTTATTATTTTGTATGGGCCTTCCCACCTCGTTCCTAGTTTTCCTGCGCCTTTTTCTTTTTTCCGTCGAACACTTTGCGTAGCACTAGGTCGCCGACTGAGAAGCTGCGGCCTCTCACGTTTTAGTCGTGGTAACGAACAGCGGTTTGCTGGTAGTTCTGGATACGCACCGCAGCTCGTTCTCGACGTTCTTCGAGCTCATCCAGATGTTTGAGCAGCATTGCTTCGTTTATCTCGACGTTGTCGGGACATATTCCTCGTCGTGTAGATGGGACCTCAATCTCGGGAGGTATTACTGCTTCGATTCCGTATGACAGGGAGAACGGTGTTTCGTGGGTTGCAGTGTGGGGTGTTGTTTGAAATGCCCAAAGTACTCCGTTCAGCTCCTCACTCCACTTGGAATTTTTGAGGTCGAGTCTCTTTTTAAGTTGTTTACTATTGTTTTGTTTGCGGCTTCGGCGTGCCCATTGCACTTTGGGTATCGTGGGGTTGCAAACTTTAGCTTGATCTTCCATTTATCGCAGAAATCTTTGATAACCTTCTAGATGAATTGAGGACCGTTATCGGTGACTATTTCGTATGGGAGACCATGTCTACAGACAATATTCTTCCAAATGAAGCTCGTCACCATGGTTCCAGTAATATTCTGGTAGGCCTCGGCTTCGATCCATTTGGTAAAGAAATCGGTCATTACTAACAAGAATCGAAGCTGTGCTGGTCCCGATGAAACGAAGGGTCCGACTATGTCCATAGACCACTTCATGAATGGGTATGGCGAGTATATGGTTGATAGTTTCTGTGTTGGTTGGTGCAACATTGGTGTGTGCCGTTGGCATCTGTCACATCTTAGTGTGAACTGCTCGCTGTCGTTGATCATAGTTGGCCAAAAATAGCCGTGCTTTTTTATTTTTATCGCAAGGGATCGTCCACCGGAATGGTTCTCGCATGATCCGTCGTGGGTTTTCTTTAAGATGGTAGAGGCTTGCTTTGGCGATGCGCATAATAGATATGGCTCACTGAAGGTTCTTTTATAAAGTTTTCCTTCCATGATGCAATAGCGCGAGCTCCGACCTTTTACCTTTCGGGCTTCCCATCTTTTGGGAGGAAGTTCTCCGGTATCGATATAGTTGTATAGCGGAGTTCTCCAATCTGGTCTGTTTTCGAGCTCGTCCTGGAAAGCTTTTTGTGGTTCATTATTTACCTCGTGAACGGGTATTTCTTCGGGAATCGGGGGATCAAGCGTTGTCCTGGCAGCGCTTGATCGAGTTCTTCGAGAGGACTCACCGGGGAACTTCCGATTCCGTGGGGCTACGAATGAGTCTTCGTCGGGCTCTTGAGTACGTCCCTTGGATTTACTACGAGTGACGATTGGAGCGACCAGCGGGAGGTCGTCTTTGTTATTAAGGGTTCCTTTTAAAGGGATGTCTATACTGGGTCGATCTATTCCTTCAACCGGAATTACCCTTCTTATAGTCAGATTCGATGTTGACGCCAGGGCGACAAGAGCGTCTGCTGAGGTATTTTCCCCTCTCGGAATTCTCGTAAGCTCGAATTCATCGAACTGCTGTGTAATTCCTCTTAGTACTGCCAGGTAGGCCTCCATCCTTTCATTCTTAGCTTCATATTCGCCGTGGAATTGGCTGGTGACGAGCTGCGAGTTGCTGAATGCGCTGATTTTTCGGGCTCCGATGCTTTGGGCAAGTCGCAATCCGGCGCTTAAGGATTCATATTCGGCTTCGTTATTTGATGCGTTGAAGCCTAGGCGAAATGATTGTTCCATCATCTCTCCTGTAGGAGATTCGAGTTGTATTCCTACACCCGACCCTTGCTTTGATGACGCTCCATCGACGTGGAGTTTCCACTTCTGGGTTTTGTCATCGGTGTTAGTTTCACTGGGAACAAGCTCGATGATGAAATCTGCTAACACTTGCGCTTTCGAACTTGTTCGAGGTTTGTACTCTATATCATATTCTCCGAGCTCAATCGCCCACTTTGCTAATCTTCCAGATTGGCTTGGGCTATGTAAGATTGTGCGTAATGGTTGCGACGTCATTACCATGATCGTATGGGATTGGAAATATGGCTTTAGTTTCTGCGCAGCATTTACCACTGCCAGGGCCAATTTTTCCATCACGGGATATCTTGTTTCACAATCGAACAGGGATCTGCTGACGTAGTAGATTGGTTTTTTATCGTTGTTTTCTTCGCGGACTAAGACCCCACTTACTGCGTGTTCGGAAGTCCCGACGTATAGATACAGAAGTTCGCCATGAACTGGTTTAGATAGGATAGGAGGTTAGCTTATGTAGGCTTTAAGCTCGCTAAGGGCGGCGTCGCAATCGTCGTTCCATTCGAACTTTTTGTTCCCTTTGAGGAGCTTGTAGAATGGAAGGCATCGATCTGTCGATCTTGATATAAAGCGGTTTAATGCGGCGATCTTTCTTGTGAGTCTTTGCACATCTTTGACCAAATTCGGAGGTAGCGTTTCGATAAGCGCCGAGATTTGTTTGGGATCTTCTATCCCTCTTTTAGTCACGAGGTATCCCAGAAATTCCTCAGATGCTACTCCGAAAGTGCACTTGGTCGGGTTTAGCTTCATCCCGAACTTATTGAGGATGTTGAAGCACTCTTGGAGTTGGAGAACGTAGTCGCCGGCTACTGAGGATTTCACTAGCATATCGTCTATGTAAACCTCCATAGTTTTTCCCAGTTGGTTGGGGAACATTTTATATACCAACCTCTGGTAGGTCGCTCCAGCATTCTTCAGTCCGAAAGGCATTAGTTTATAACAATACGTTCCTCGCTCGGTTATGAAGCTCATTTTTTCTTGATCTTCAGGATTCATGAGGATCTGATTGTACCCCGAGAATGCATCCATGAAGGAGAGCAGCTCGTGTCCTGCCGTAGCTTCGACTAATCGGTCTATATGTGGTAACGGAAAGCTGTCTTTCGGGCAGGCTTTATTTGGGTCCGTAAAGTCGATACAGACTCTCCATTTTCCATTCTTTTTCTTTACGACGACTGGGTTGGCAAGTCAGTCCGGATATTGTACTTCGCGGATTGAACCTATTTTTAGCAGTTTATCAACTTCGTCGTTGACTGTCTTGGCCCTTTCTGGGCCAAGTTTTCTTCGTTTTGCTTGATTGGCTTAAACGTGGGATCAACATTTAGGTCGTGTGATGCGACGTTGATATCGATGTCGGGCATGTCAGCAGCTGACTATGCAAACGTGTTGATGTTATTTCTCAGAAAGATCATTAGATCATCCCTGATCTTTGGACTGAGATCGCGTCCAATGCTAACGCATTTCTCTGGAGATTGCGGATCTAGGGAAATAGTACACGCGAGGTCCTTCTCAGGGTCTTTTGTCGAGGGATCTCGCACTGCTGATTGGTTTGCCCCCTTCGGAAACATTTTTCGGTATTCCGCCATGTAACAGGATCGAGACTGTTTTTGATTCCCATAAATGGTCTTTTCTCCGGTAGGGGAAATGAACTTTACGCATTGATGGTAGATCGAGGGGACTGCCTTCATCTGATGGAGCCAAGGTCGTCCTAAGACAGCATCGAATGGGGAAAGGTCATGCATTACGGAGAACTCTGTTTCTTTCTCGGAATCGTGTGTCTTGACGGTGATCGCCACGTTTCCTAGTAAAGGTACTCTGCTTCCGCCTCCAAAGCTGTAAGGGGAGGAGCGTATTTGTTGATTGCTAAATCAGGTCGGCTGATTTTCTCGAATGTATCGTGCGATAGCAGATTGGCTACGCATCTGGAATCGATGAGAACCTTCGAAAAAGAAACCCCGGCAAGGTCAATCGTGTTGATTAAAGCATCGTCATGGGGCGTATCGAGCTCGACATTCTCCTAAAGAGAGAAGGTTATCGTGTTTTCGTTCAAGGTCGCCTTCCCGAGTTGATGATTGTCCCTCGAGTCGTGAGATGGAGCGTCGTGCGCGGGATCTTTGGAGATCACGAGCTCTCTTGATCTCGAGCCATCGGATCTCCGTCGGCGTAGAGTGGGATCCATGATCGTGCTTAGAAATCCTAGATCGGGTTCTTAGCAATGATGTTTTTCGTTTATCTTCCCCACAGTCGGCGCCAAAATGTAGAACCTAAAATCTACACTCAAGTATTTGTAATGTTTGTAAGTAAACTAGGGAAGTGACAAAAGATGTAGGCAACGATATCCTTAGAACACAACGATGTAATCGGAATTCAGTAGACAAAAATGGACTTTTATTGATTAAGAGGTCGAGTACAAAGAATAGCTTAGAGATCGATTATAACTAGGGGGTCGATCAAGAATGCGATCTAAACGAAGTAAGAAAGATGTAAATGTGTGGTGTGCTCTCTAGGGTTTTCGATGTGTCTTTTAGCCTTGATCTCCTCTTCCTTTTATAGGTTCGACTCCGCTATTCTAGTAACTGCTTCCGCGACCTTCTCGACTTCGGCGACCTGCTTTTCCATCTTGTTGACGTCGCTGTGGGCCTCTTAGCTTCGGCCCAGTCCATTATATCCGTAGAATCTCTGACTCGAACTATGCATTCTCTTGACTATCTCCTATGGAACATATCGATATTTCCTCGCGGGCTTCTTGTTTGTGGCCCATAATCCAAAATAGGCCCAATCATTTAGAAAACCGAAATTGGGTCTAACAGTCGTGATCTTCAGTCTCAGAGCTGTCGACTTCGATTTCGTGTAGAAGTGGCTCAAGAAAGCAGATCGGACTTGTTCCCAAGTGGTGAGTGATCCAGTAGGTAGGAAATCTAGCCAGCGAGAAGCTTTCCCATCAAGAGAGAAAGGGAACATGATACACTTGATGTAATCGGGTGGTACTCCATTCGCTTTAGTGAAACCACACATCTTCTCAAAGTTCTCGATGTGGTCCATCAGTATCTCAGCAGGAAGTCCATTGAAGATCTTCATTTGCACTAGACTTATCAAGGCTGGCTTGATCTCGAAGTCTTGCCTAGTGCACGGTGGAGGGTTGATGGCAGATCGCGTAGCAGGCAGATTACGCAGTAGGTTTCTCTGGCCAATCAGAACAACCTCCTCCGGTTGGTTCTGCTGATTCGCAGCATTCAGAGCAGCTTGCTCGGCAGCAGCTTGCTGCGCTTGGATCGTTTGCTGCATCTGCTGCATCTACTGTTGCATGAGTGCAAACGCAGCAGTGAGATTATCCTGGTGATCACCCATGTTGGTGTTCGTAGATCTCGGATGTTGACGGTTCTGTCGTTCCAATCTCGCTAGTTCTTCGTTGGTAAGCTGATGCAATGGTCCTTGTGCGTTGCTCCGAGTATGTCTACTAGTCATGCACCTGGATCATCAGCTGAAACAAAGAAATAAACACGAGTCAGATATCTTAGACTATATATGAAACCGAAAATTAGAGATAAAAAATCTGGTCCCCGGCAACGGCGCCAAAACTTGATACACTAAAAATGAATCTTTGCTACTGCCAAATTAACAGCTGCAATTGTAGTATTTGAGATTCAAATCCAGAGGACCAGTCTACACTCTAGTCCTATGAGTTCCGAAATAAAGCTAAGAAGAAGATAATAAATTGATTTGAAAGTGACGATAGTTAACAAGCAAATAAACACGAGATTAATTCAATTAAACAAGAGCTAGCCTAGGGTATTTCATTGGGTGTTGAATTGGAGCCAAACAATTATTCAAGCGCGATGAAGTGCTTTCTAGAACTCGGATCACTCGGCTGGAATACTCCACTATCGTGGCAGTGATCGCTTTGCAGATCGATCTCACCACCTAACTGTCGTTGGGATGAGGATCGATTGCAAGCCTTAGAGAACAGGTCCGATCAGTTCACTTACTACCCTAATATCTACTTTCGCTGATTAGGGATATTAAGCTCATTCAATACATGTCAAGTTATCTCCTAAGCAGTTAACTAGGTGATGAACTTCAGATCTAACATCAAGTGATCAGTTTAATGAAAGCAGTAAGAACAGTATGAATGAAGAACAGTAATGAAATCACTTATCTATGTTTAGCTCATATCTCAACACCCTAAAAACCCTAGGCGAGCAAGGCTACTACTCGATCATGATGCAGAGAGTTAAAGACATAAATCCTGAATAAAATTGCATAAGAACAGAGTAGAAAACAATAGGTTTCAGATGATCTTCTCTATGAAAGGATGGATTCTTCTCCCTTACAAGTTGCAGATCGCAAATTCAGTGTTCTCTTGTAAAAACTAGCGTCAGAAAATAGTAAAATGGTAGATGTCGTTTTATATGGAGGCGCCAATCAGAAGAAAAGAGATTAGGGCAACAGAGCTTTAATTCCCGAAATAGGAGTTTCCATATTCGTCGGGAACAATCTCCGGATCACTCCGTCTGCTTGTTCCGCTTGAGAGAGAATAGCCTCGGGACTGTTCTCCGCAGGATTGCTCCAAAAGGACATCTTTTCATCATGCACTTTCTCTTCTTCCTTCTACTAACTCCAAACCTGTTAAAAGGTCAAAAAAGGACTAGACTGATACGAATTAGTGACTTGAAACAAATGAAAACATATATACAATGATGTGAAAAACACCATATATCAATGGCTCATGGACACATGATGCACTCTTTAATGGTTATGGATGGACATGGAAAACTGCAGAAAGAACAACACAACTATTGGGAGTAAGAAACCAACTACGACGAATATCACCACTTCATTCAGAGCTTGAGGCCCTATTATGGGTAATGGAATGCATGCTTCAACTATCCACGTGCCAGGCCTTTGGTACTGATTGTCAGGATCTAGTATCAATGATTCAAGACCCAGGAGCATGGCCGAACTTCTCCACTTAATTGAATGAGCTGCAGAAGCTGAAAAACAATTTTCCTGATTTCTCGATTGTCTTTATTCTTCGTGCTGAAAATGTATCATCTGATTCTTTAGTAAGATAGCACGTTCTTTCTATAAGGAGATGTATTACATTGGTTGTTCTATTTCGGTTTGGTTTCTCAGATTACCTCAAACTTGAGTAATAGATCAGCTGTTTGATGTCAAAAAAAAAAAACATCAACTACATTACATAATATTTCTTCATATTTATAATTCATAACTATAGTCTTTAGACATCATATACAATTCTCTAATTACTCTTATATGTTTAATTTATTTATATGATATCGAATATTCATCATACAAAAGATGGTTAAAGACGCAAAAAAAAACAATAGGTACTGAATATAATACAATCAAATATTATAAATCCATCATTAAAAAAATTGTAAAGTAAAAACGATAAAGTTATATTTCTCATCGTTGTAATAGCATAATTAATCGATAATAATCGATCCAGACGTTAAAAAAACTAAAATTAATAAAATCTTATATTTATATTTCTGTTGACTAAGCTATTTAAATATGTCAAAAGTTAACCGTTATATATTCACTGACAGATTTAACGGTTACTTAACGGATCTAAAATAATTTGATCAATGAAATTTGAGATTTTTCATGTGTGACTAAAAGTTGATAATTAATATATTCTCTTTGTAAGTTGGAGCTTTTGTGTTAGATTTAAAAGTTGGAAATTATTTTTAAGTTTTTCCAGATTACAGCGGCATAATGTTCAATTGTGGGAAACAAAAAGACAAATTTGTATTTTATCAAAATTAGTGAGATTGTCTTATACTATAAATTTTTCAGTTTTGATGCTGTTATCTGCCATTGACTTTGTTATACTTTATAATCACAGTTGTTCAGCGTTATGCACTGTGAAATCATTCGTTGTACATTAACAAATTCAATATTCCTTGACGGAACATTAATAGTCGAATTACTCATGCAGATACCGATTTGTTTTTATTTTGTCATACGGTATTTTTCTTCCTGGTTTATTTGGCTAATTTATAGTCCATTTGTCGCATTTGTATCTACATGTAAGCTAACATTACTAAGTATAAGATTATATTGTTCAGTGTTTCAAAACACAACTTCCAAGTAAATTCAGATATAACCTTTTTTTTTAAACTAATTCAGATATAACTTAAAAGAAGTAAATATGTAATGTAAAGATATTTTGTAAATGTTTTCTTTTTGTAGAGGTTCATCACAAATATTATCTTGAAAAAAGTCACAAGAATGAGCACGTATTTGGCATAACTGTAAGTATTACTAGATCTTAACCCGCCCGACTTAGACGGATGTTTACTTTAACTTATATCAATTTGGAAATTGTTGGATTTTATAAAGTATGATCAATGTTATTCGTTATCATATGATTGTTATTATATTTAATGTACTTGTAACACGAAAAAATACTAATACATGTGTATATATATTGCATTGTTTATTTGACATTGTAACCATAACATAGAAAAATGTAATTTTGAATTAATACTGACATATTTATCATATTAATGGATAACAAATCTTTTTTGAGAAAAATATATTTTTACTTATGTATTATATATAAACTATAAATACAAATACTATAATAAACAACCAATAATTACAATGACCCAATAAATGATCCAATTATCAAAATTGATCATAATAGCAAATTAATCAATGTGACCTAATTCTATAGTAACAATTTCTTTTTATAGTTTATTTGATATTGTAACCATAATGTAGAAAATATAATTTTAAAATTAATAATAACATATCTATCGTATTAATGGACAACAAATCTTGTTTGAGAAAAATATATTTTTACCTGTGTATTATATATAAACTATAAATACCAATAACTATTATAAACAACCAATAATTACAACGACCCAATAAATAATGTAGTTATCGAAATAGTTCATAATAGCAAATATGACTCAATTCTATAATAACAATTTAATTCTATAAGCCCAAGATAGATGTTATCTTTGTGTCCAGACAACATTTTAATTTTTTTAACTCTGCAATTCATGTTTCCAAACAAAACTAAACGGTATTTCTACTTTAATAAAATAGATGTTTATGTCTGAGTTTATTTTAAGTTACATATTTACTTATTTTAAATTATATCTGAATGTATTTTAAATATTTTTAATTTGTTGATATCATTACATGTTTGTAAATATAACTAAATATTTTTAGATTAGCAGTTATAACTTTCTATTAATTTATTTAAACATTTACAATTTAATCATATATAAGTATCATTTTAACTTTTTCCTTGGTACACAAAAAAGATCACTTTACGATTCTAATGCAAATTATACATATTTGCAGCTGAAAATTAATTGCAAACTATATTGATATTATAAATAATTTTATTTATCTCAAATACTATTGGTCAGAAAGGTGTAAATTAATAAAAACTTACATATATTTTCGTCACTTTTTAATACGGGTGAAAAATGTCATAGTAACACTTATTCAGAAACGGAAAGAGTATTTATTAATAGAGTTTGACCAAAAAACTATTTATTAGTAGAGTTAGTAGTTGACTTTCAATGGATGTAAAATAGTTTGGTCAATAAAGATATAAATTATTTCTATTTAACTAAAACTGGTGATTAAATTAGCACATTTATACTGTAAAACTGTTTAAATTTGAAAGTTGAGGATTAAATTTGACGTTTTCTCCGCTGTAATCATACTATTTTCAAATGATGCACTTTTAAGGAGGGACAATCGTTCCAAGCTCAAACCCTCTCTTCTCTCTCCTGACCGCAATCTCACTACGTTTTCTCTCCGATCTCCACTATGAGATTGTGAAAGATCATTTCTTTTCTCTTTTGCATGGGTTTGTATCCTTTGTTTTTTCAGATCTAGTAGAAGATTTGGTGGCGATTTTGACTCGATGTCGTGGGTGATTCAACTCAGTCTAATCGATGGCGGCGGCTCCTTGTGGTTCCTGGTTCTTGAGGATGGAGTTAGGTCACCGCTTCCTCCGTAGTTTCCGGCGGAGATTAGTCTCGAGTTCACTGCTTGAAAAATGGATCTGTGAAGAGAGGTGGTAAATCTCAGGGAAGCAGTAGTTTTCAAGACGAAATCGTGATATGGTTGCATGAACTTTCGGATCCTCATGTAAGCTTTTCTTTTAGAGGGTGACAGAGAGGCGTGAACAAGATCTCCGGAGGTGGCTGACTATGGCAACAGTCTTTGGACCGGATCTGGATGGATCTCCAATTCTTGGGTTCTCTTTTTCTTGTTCTGGTGTTTTCCTAGTCTCCGCATAATCTTTACAGCGAGATTTTATGTCTATTCAGTCGGTATTAGTTTACGGCAGAGGTCGGGATCTGGTCTTGGTGTCAGCATTCTCTTGCTCTTCGGTGTGGTAGCTGCATCGTGTGATGATGCAGTTCGGAGCTAGGATTTTTGTCAGCAGCTGGACTTTTTTGGGTTTGTTCATTTTTCTGGTTTTGCATAATCGGATCCATTTGGAAATTGTTGTTGGACTTTTTCAATTTCTTATTGTAAAAGAAAAAAAATATTTATTAATGAAAACTTTTTAACAAAAAAAAAAGTAAAAAAGAGTAATCATACCATTTTTACGGACTTGTAAATAAATATATGGTCTGTAATAGGCATGTGCTTAAATAACTTGTTCGGTAACCTGCACGTGCTTCTAAAATGATTTATTTCATGTTAGGATACATTTCCTTTCTATAAGTGTTAGCATACTTGATATTTGATAAACACAATATTTTTTTTTTGAGAATTAGTATTGTATAAAATAAAAAAAATCTATGAAACGATCTTGCAGTAGTCACAATATCTGAAATTTTGAGAATTAATAAAGACGAAGTTTTTTTGAACAAAATATAAAGATGAAGATTCACCCTTTTATTTCGTATATACCTTCACCACTGATCGTATGTCATAAAACTATGATATTCTCATATATTCTGTGAAAATCAATTAAAAACACTTAAAACTATGGATGCGTAGTGATAATAAATCCAATATAACGTAGAAGCTCATAAAAGATAAATGAGTTTATCTAGATCCAAATCCGTCACATATATAAATAGGTTATTTGTTCGAATTTAGATTTGTCATTATTTGTGGTATCCAAATCTAATATGGATCTATCTAAAATAGTTAAAACAATCAAAATCAAAATGTTTATCTTTTTTAAATAATAAAGTAGCAATTATTTTAATGAAAAACTACATTAAAATGTTTTATTATAATTTTCTATCTTTCTTGAGAAAGTCATGTTGTTTCATTTATGCATGCCATTGTATAAAAAGTAAACAGAAGTCACACTCGTTTAAGAAATCAAGTACAAAGATAATGTGAAATACATGATCCTCAAAAGCTGAGAAGCTCCATCAATTAATTGACTGAACCATTTTCTTTTAAAATATATGGTTGAAACTGAATGACAAAAAAATATAATGAAAACACGACAAAGTTGATGTGTTGTGACTTGTGAGCCTCTTGGGACCTTCCATGGACCGCACTTGAGAGGAGATTGTCCCATATGGAGCAGCATGATTCGTCAGAGAATATAATAATTCATTATCCTGAATCAAAAAGTCTATTTTGTTTCGTCTTTTTTTTTTTTAAAGTATCAGTATAAGAAAAGGTCATCCCAAAAATGTCGAAACCAGGGATATGCAACAAAATTGCTCCAAAAGGTAAAAATTGTTATGTACCGATATATATGATCGACATATCATACTTCATCATTATCTCTTTATATAGTTTGGTGTTTATCTTATTGTTAGGATAACTACATATATCATGTATATATATATGACGATTAGTCGATGATCAATGATAAGCTTTCCCGTTTTTATTTAACACATTATCAGCACGAGACTCTAAAATTCCGAGCTACCTCAAAACCCTAATTGACGGCGCCACTTCAAACAGCTCGTTCTTTCCAACCGTAAAGATCCAAACGACGGGCCACATACCAAATTGAAGCCCTTGACGAGACGAATCCAACGCCGTCGGCCTCGCCTCTATCTGACTCCGGACGCGCCCTCACGTGCTATTCTAAGACGCGCCGTCAAGTAACTTAAAACTCTGAAATTCTAAAACTCATCCGACGACTTCAAACCGTTCGTTCTCTCAAACCGTAAAGATCCAGACGACGTCTAATATATCAAATTGAAGCTCTTGACGTGAAGAATCCATCGCCGCAAACCTCGTATCAATCCAATCTCAAACGCGCCCTCAAGCTCCATTCCAATCCGCGCTGTCAACTACTCTAAAACTCTAATCAAAAGCCTAAACCGCAGCCTCTCTCTATACTTTATTATTTTCTGCGATTTGCTTCATCTGTCTATACTAACTTGTTTTGATTCGTTTTTGATTAAGGTTTCTAAAGATACAAGAGGTTTTTGCTCAACCTAAGACACGCGACCAGCTCCTGATCCGTTCCGGTCATGCAGTTCGCGATCCGACTTGTTCCAGCTCTCGGTGGTCCAAATCTACACTTCAAAGTTCTAAAGGTGAACTTTGAAACCCTAAAAGAACTCATAATCGAACATGGTTGATTGATAAAGGAATGACCATTAAAATTTTGCAAAACCCCAAATCAAACCCTAGCAAAGATTAATAGGTCCAAACCCTTCCATGAGTAAATCGAAACTCTTAAACCAAAAGTTCGATATGAGATTGTTTTAAAATTAAAATCAAAACAACAATGGTTTCTGAATCTCAAAACCCCCTTGATCTGAATGATCAAATCGAATCCTTAAACCTAGAAATCGATCAATCCCCTAAAACATAAACAAGATCGGTTTTCATCCAAAAATATCTAATTTTTTTTATGATTCCGACTTGAATATTGATCTGATTGTCTAGTTTGAATTTTTTTTAAAGTTGTTCTTGATGTTTAGAACTGCTTAGGATTGAGAATTACACAAACCCTATTTTTTTATGAAATCCGATTGCAAATAGGTGTTTTCGATTGAAATTGTTAAATTTTAGTCTACTTGCTAGATGATTTCCCTGATCAATGTCGAAATTGACTTGAATCATTAGGGATTGATATAAAAAAATTATAGAAATTTTCTAGATTGCTAGATTGAAAGAAAAATCGGATTGCATTGCATAAATTTAAAGGTTGAAAGAAACCAAAGCTGCATTGCTATATTAACTAAAATAAATCGGATTAGATTATATAATTTAGAGGTTGAAAGAAACCAAATCACATTGCATAAATAAAAGGTTGAAAGAAACCAAAATACATTGTTTGAATCTGATTATAAGTCAAATAATAAGACTCTAAAATCTATATTTTCAGATGTCAAAATTGGATTATCCAACCCTTAATCTCTCTGGAGATAATTATTTAAAATGAGCCATGAACACTGCAAGTGTCCTGAAGATAAGAGGACTTGACAGATGTATCATCAAAGGCGAGTATGCAACTGAAAATGAAAAATATGGGGCAGTAACAATTATTCGCCAACATCTCACTGAGGATCTCAGAGATCAGTATCTAAATATTGAGAACCCTCTAGACCTTTGGACAGAGTTAAAATTCAGATACACAATAGTGTTATTACCAAAGGCTAGGCATGAGTGGATAAATCTCAGATTTCGGGACTTTAAGTCCGTACATGAATATAACTCAGCTCTAATCAAAATCGTTTCTAAATTGAAACTATGTGGTGAAGAGGTAACAGAGGAAGATTTACTGGAAAAGACATTCCTCACAGCTGATCCAAGGGATCTATTGTTACAATATACCTACATAAAAAAAAAGGTTTCACCACTTATACGAATTTGATCTCGTATCTATTACAAGCTGAGAAGAATTAATGAGATACTAAAGAAAACCAGTGAGATGAGACTTCCTGAAGCCAATAAGGCTGGAGAGAATAAGGATGAATCCAAAGAAGCCACGTCCAGAATAATAAAGGGAATTGCCGGCTTGATTTATGTTTTGACTTGTTTGTCATTTACAATTTTATTATAAGAGTTGTTTTAGTTTTATATTACCTTGTTTGATTTGATTGATAATTTCTTGATTGATAAATGACAAAATGAAAATTTAAAAATGAGTATAGTAATTAAAAATCATCCGACCAAAGGCATTTCCTAAAAGGGGCATGAATTATTCACCCAAATAAAAGTCCTATTTGAGTTATAAAATTTTGAAAAGTGAATGGTTTCCACGTTGAACCAATGGGCAAAGGAAATATAAGTTCCTTATAGATTATAAAGAAAGTAAAAATCATCCAAGGCATAAAAATGTTCGAGACTGTACTCCCAACTGATCTAAACTATGCTAAAAGATCAGTATGATAAAGGCAAAATGCCTAGGTAACCAGATAGGTTGACCACGAAAATTTATACACTTTATGGCATGACTGGACTAGCCATCCATGTCTTTAAAATTGATGCAAAGATTGATATCGGAAAAATGCACAAATGAGTTATCCCATAGAATCTCACATTGTGTAACATGTACACAAGGGAACTCAATAGGCTATAATGTTCCAAGCATCTAAAAGATTTATAGCATGTTCATGAGGGGGAGAAATGACACTCCCGTGGTCCATGAAAAACACTACAAATCCGAGTGACATGGTTTATAAACCATGGTAAAACTTGGCCGAATTGATTGTGATACAAAGATCACTAGCTAATGCTTGGGAACACATGGATTTACATGTAATAAAAATATGCATCAGACCATATAAAGTGAGCATAGATATTCCCATCTAAGAATGATAAAGGGTCATGATCCAGACATAGACCATCCTAAGAGATTATGTATAGACCACCACAATAATATGTGCCGTCTAGGATGGAACCTCATAAGAAGATGAGATAAGATTGGGAATATATGTTGGATATGAGAATGCTTTCTCCCACGATTTTATAAGAAACCTTGAGCCAAATATGGGTGATCAGATTAAGGCCAGGTTTACGGATTGCATGATTAAATCCGACTATCCAACATCAGGGGGTGAAAGAAATAAGCTGGTACAAGTATAAAGAATGGAATGGTATTAACCATCCTTGTCTTGGCAAGATCCTCGGACCAGAGAATATGATTTAAGACGTCCAAAGAAAGATCATACAAAGCTAGCTAAAAGAATGTCAGACAGATTAGACCCGAAAAGAAAAGAAAAATAATGACTAAGTCATACCAGCTTAAGCACCACAAATTAATGTCCTAGAAGAGACATAATCAAGTTGCTATAGAGTCTAAAGATAGACCAATATGTTCCATAAGATAAGGAACCTCATAAATGAAAAGAAAGGTGCATAAAATGACATATCTGAGGTCATAAGGGAAACCAGACCAAACATTGAGATAAGGCTGCGCAGCTAACATCTAAGGTACCAGACCATGTAGTTTAGGACGCCAAACTGCAAGGTAAATGAAGGTTCTTAGTAAGAATGAAATCTCTAATCGATTAGTTCATGTCTGGAACACAATGGAACACTATAAAAGAAGTGTCGACACATAAAAGATAAAGATGCATAAGGAAATAGCACTTGAGTTTAAAAGATATAAGCAAGGATCAGAACCCACGAGAATACAAGAATGCATTCATAGACTAAAGGAAACCGTGGGGGTTCAAAGAAAGATTCAAAGAATCTATAAAAGAGATGGGTGTATTGGCCATATATAGAAACACCATCTGATAAGATAAAACCAGTGAAAATAGGTCCTGTGTGGGAAAGGAAAAGAAATCGTGAGACATGGACTAAGGTGTTCATATTCCTATTTAAAGCATTCAAGGAATGGCTTGATTACACAAGGATACTCACAGAGACCAAGGAACATATTATAAGGATATATCCACCTTACAAATTTGAAAATGATAAATGTCTGGATATAAGAAAAGAGAAATGTAGTAAGCAGCATGATTGATCACTGGATAAAGATGATAAGAGTATAAGAAAGATGAGAAAATAAATTCTCATAGAATATTTTTGTTCCTAAGCTATTCATGGACTCAAATAAGGCAGCTGCAAATAATATGAAAGACTAAGAAAATACTTAGTACAATCAGTCCATAGATCCTTATAGAGGATATTATAATTCCTTGTGTTTATGTTTATAACAAACCAACCTAAAGAGAGGTCTAATGGTTCAATGATTTCAATGATACAAGTTATCGATTTATTTTGGACAGAATATCATGGGACTAGAAATCATAGCCGTGTATGAGTTGAGATCAGCACACCACAATTACATGGTATAATGTGAGATGGTAGCAGGAGAAGGCAAAGAGAACCATTAATTCTCATGCAAAAGACCATCCGGCTCCATACTTCCCAATCGTCCATAAGAATAGTGAATTGGTTCAGGAAAATTATAAACCATTGCTGCACAATTAGCCAAATAAATCCGAGTGTATACTTGTGAATTGATTGATGTATCATCATGAACCGACCAGATCGACCAAGATCAACCAGCATATGTAATGCAGCTAATGGAAAGATCGACCATCATATGGTAGTATCATAAAACGTGTGGTCAAGTACTAAATGAAGTATATGGGACTAATGAATGTCTATACATCAGTAAAGAAAGAAAGGAATCAATCCTCATAAGAGTGGTCGACAAGAAGCTCATCGACCAGATAAAAATACATCGTCCAAAGATCTTCAGTGATGCATTCATCAGGGGGAGTTTCATGTGTTGTACTCTTTTTCCTTATCCAAGGTTTTGTCCCACTGGGTTTTCCTAGAAAGGTTTTAATGAGGCAATATCAAAAGCATGAATGAACCCTGAACCGGATGTGTCGATCAAGGGGGAGTGTTATGTACCGATATATATGATCGACATATCATACTTCATCATTATCTCTTTATATAGTTTGGTGTTTATCTTATTGTTAGGATAACTACATGTATCATGTATATATATATGACGATTAGTCGATGATCAATGATAAGCTTTCCCGTTTTTATTTAACAAAAATAAATAAATGAAGATCTATTTAAAAGAAATTGCTATCTTTTCTGATGAAATGTACATCTCGAAGCAATCCTTTTTTTACATTAGATAAATTCATTTTATATATGCTATGTTAGGTCAAGACATATGTGTTAGTGAGGTAATACAAAGAAATACTAGATTTTGATCAGCGGTTTTAAAGTCCGGGATTACTTTTATGTAACAATTTTTAATAGAAATTATAATTTTATATTATTTTGTAAAGTTATATATATTTTTTAAAGGTGTACTAAAAGTTTGTGTTTATGAAAAAATTATGGCCCACAACATATACTATTTTAGTTAAAATAACTGAAATTAGATGAGAACAAATTATATTAAAATTGTAATTTTAATTTTGTTCTTTTTTTTTTTGTCGACAATTTTTAATTTTGTTCTAACTGCATAGTTTAGTTTTGGATCTTAAATTTATGCATAAAAGGTGAAATTTATTTGGTGATGTATAATATGTGAATCGTTTGTATCTGTGAAAAATAATTTGAAATATATATTCCATAGCCTATGTATATGTTTTTCGGTTGTACCCATTTTATGACGCAAGATTTGTTTTTTAATATTTTACTTTTAGTAAAAAAATTGTAAATTAAATCTATATTATATGATTTTATATTTAAAATATTACAGAATTCAAATTTAATAACATATTTTTAACCCATTTCATTTGGTAATAATTTTCTAATATGTTTTATTCAACCTATTTGTACTTGATTAATATTTTAAACATGTATTTATGTGAATTTGATAATATGATATTTTTGGACTCCAGCCTACTTTTTTATAATTTTATTTTATAATGTTTTTATGTGTGGATTTACTTAAAATTATTAGAAATACATTCCATTGCCATATTTATATATTATTAGGTTGTAACCAGTTTATAACGTGAGAATGAAAAATATATTATTTTGATAAAAATATTATAAATTTAATCAGTAATACATTAATTTATATTTTAAATATTAAAATTTTTAAATTCTATAATTTATTTAACCAATTTCGTCTGGTACATTTTTATAATGATCTTCTAATAATTTTTAAATATGTGTATTCAACCCATTTGTACTTAGTTAATATTTTAAACATGTATTCATTTGTAGTTTTTATCTGTGGATTTTACTAAAAAGATTTGTTTTAGAATAAGTCTACAATATTCTCACCTCTTTCAGCTCCTATTGATATGGTTGTATCTGATGGGTATTGGCCTTAATCTGTTTTGGTTTGTACATAAATAGACATATATTTGAATTAATAACCTGTAGACATATCTCATTAATAAAAAAGAGTTTAGAATATTGTGATAATATAGGTAGAGAAGATATCGTAATAATCACATATATTGACCATCAAGATAATTTAAGCTATGTGAAATAGATCTTCTGATTTAGTATATTAGATACTGATGCTCAAAAAACTTCTAGTTAACCAAATTGTCTTGGCCTAGTGGTAAAGGAGCTCCGGCTGGAGCTTCCGCCCTGGGTTCGATTCCGCTTGGCTATCGGAACTAGCGTTAAATCGCAAGAATACGTGAGTTGACATCGGCTTCAGGGGGATTAGTCTTGGACCTAGAAAGCTTTTGGATCACCCCCTGGTTAATAAAAAAAAAAAACTTCTGATTTTCTTGTTGTTAATTTTTATATTTTAGTTGGAACAGGAAGACTAAATTAATGGAGTTTTGATAGTATAGATATTTTGAATATTTTCAACTAACCTGATAAGCCTAGTATTTAGAATATATGCATTTAATAATAGAGTTAAAAAAAAATCTCGGTATTTATGTTCAAAACTTGTGATTTTCTTTTTTATATAATTTGCACTAGGTGTTTTGCCCGCACTTGTGTGCTTAATATTTTTTATAAAATTAAACAAATATACTATAAATTCAAAAATCTTAGAATAAAATTATTCTCATGTTTTGAAATATTTAATAATTAGCTAAATATTAATTTTATATTCAATTTTTTAAAATAAAATATTTATTTTAAGTAAAATAAACTTACAATATTCATATATACATAGATTATTTATTTTAAAGATATATGATGTAAAATATTTTAGATTATATAATATAAAATATTTTAGATAATGATGAATACCAAACTAATGATTTTTAATCTATGGGTAATTATATATTAACAAATTTAGCCTAATTATTTATTAAGAATAATAAAGGTTATCAACGCTCTAAATTTAAACGTGATAGCGAACAAATTATTTGTAAATAATAGTATACATAATTATGAATCTTCTACCAATTTTTTAATGAAATTATCACAATAAGTTATTTTGATTGTCCTAAACATTTATCGTAAAAGATAAATCATTATGTGATATATATACTAAAATAGTATCAGTCTAATATTACTAAACCAAAATATAATATAAACATAAAAATCAATGTTGTAGCGAAAAGGAAGTAAAATAAAACATCTTAAGATTTAGCCGATAACCGAAAAAACCACAAAAGAAAGTAGCTCTTGTGACATCACAAAAGAAAAAAGTAGCTCTTATGGCACCACATTTAAAAAGAAGGATCCGCCACTTTTTTTGGTAGGAATATTGGAGCGAACTCCCAAAATTTATTCAAACACAAACTTCCGTCTACAACAGAGCTAGTCGTGGCCGGGTAGGTCCAAAAACATCCTCTTGCAATACACCAGCAACCTCCAACGGTGCCTCATCAAAACTATAAAAACCAAACGGAAGAGAAAATGTAAGGTTAGCCAACCCGTCAGCTAAGTGGTTTACTTCCCTATATACATGAACAATCTGGACCAACCAGTCCTTTTTTAGAAAGCCATAGCACATCCGTACCAGGAAAGACAAGGGGTGAGTGTCCCCAATCCCTGTCGTAAGAAACTCCACCACCTCCTTGGAATCAACTTCGAGCTCCAACTTCCTGATTCCCTTCTCCTAAGCGACAACAAGCCCATAGTAAACTCCCCACAGTTCTACCAACGGAGCTCCGCATCTTCCTATGTTAATAGTAAAACCACCACACCACTTCCCTTCAACGTTCCGTAGCACTCCACCTGCAGTTGCAGGTACCGGATTTCCATGCGACGCCCCGTCGGTATTGATCTTCGTCCACCCGACCTGCCATCCCACCAATATCTCGATTCTTTGTCCCGCATTTTTAGATCCTCTCTCAACTTCATTCGCCAGCATCACTTCCTTAGCCAAATTCCTCAAGAAACCTACTCTGTCTCTCCATACCCTATGCTTCTCACCAAAGACATTTCCACATCTCGACTTCCATCCCCACCACACTGGCAGAGCAAACATCAAAGACCACGAAACTCATTTCCTGTTCCATTATCACTCAGATTCTTGTATAACCACTCAAGTAAAGGCATCGATAAGAACACAGCTCTCTTCGCAGCTGGCACAAGCCGCTCCCATATTCCTCTCATTGCTGGACAATCTCTAATAACATGAAGAATCGTCTATATTCCTCCTTTACAAACTTGACACACGTTTGTTCCACTGAGATGCCGTCGATAGCGTTCAGCATTCGTCATAATCGCTTGATTTCCAACTAACCAGAGGAAGATTTTCACTCTTTCAGGAGCCACCACATGCCACATGCTTCTAAAAAGGTTCCTCATATTTTGTCTTGGGGTATCATCCCTCCTGGTTAGCTCATAAGCGGTCTTTACGGTGAATTGTCCATTCTTTGTCTGACCCCAGGCTAACCGGTATTCACTTTCATTAACAACGTCCACCACTACGGCCGCCAGCTCTAAACGCTTCTCTTCTGTTACAAAAGGAGCGATTCGAGCTTGATCCCAGCCGCCACCTACTACCCACATGTCTCTAGCCGTGACATTTTTGTAACCCTCTGGTAGCCCCTCCATTGTAGCTGATGTAAGTGGTCGGTTTGAAAGCCATCTATCTGTCCAGAACTTGATCTCTCTCCCATTTCCAATGACCCAACTGTGTCCTATAGACCACTTCCCTTAGCCCCAAAGCCACACTCCTCCAAGTAGATGAACCCTTCCTTCTCACACCCATCCAAGACAATTCATGAATGTTACCCACTGCGTACTTACTTCGTAGTACTCGAGCTTATAAACTCTCAGTATCTTGTAACAGGCGCCATCCCACTTTTGCTATTAAAGCTTTGTTCATATCTCTCGACTTTCTAATTCCAAGACCTCCCTCGTTTTTAGGTTTGCAGATCTTCTCCCATGAAACCAAGTGTTGTCCACTTCCCCACACAAAGTCTCTAGATAGGCTATCCAGTTTATCAAGAATACTCACTGGTAAGCATATTGTACTCATTGAGTGCACCAGCATTGATGACAGAACCGCCTTCGTCATAGTTACCCTTCCCGCAAGACTTAGAGTTTGTTTCTTCCACCCCGACAATCGTGAAGCAACTTTCTCCAGAACCTCCCCAAACATATCTTTATTTATCCTCTTCTGTAGTATCGGCATCCCCAAGTATTTGCCTAAGTCCCTTGTTGATGCAATACCACACTCCCGACTTATTCTCTCACCTCGTCCTCTAGTAACATTATTCGAGAAGAAAATTTTGTATTTCGAGAGACTTACTTTCTGCCCCCAAGCTTTGCAAAATGCCTCCAGCACCTTCCTTATCACTCGTATTTGTGTCACTGATGCTTCGGCAAATAGGATCAAGTCATCAGCAAAACAGATATTTGATAACTCCGGACCACCTCTCGATAGTCTAATAGGCTTCCATCTTTTATCTTCTACCGCTTCATCGATCAAATGACAAAGCCTTTCCATGCATAGCACAAACAGGTATGGTGACAGGGGATCTCCTTGTATGAGCCCTCTTGCTCATTTGAACGATTCTGTTTTTTTTCTCCATTCCACAAAATACACATCGAAGGACCCGAAACACACTCCATAATCCTTCCGACCCAAGCCTTTGAAAGACCCGTAGCTCTTAACGTGTCCTCCAAGAAGTCCCATCGCAACCTATCATAAGCTTTCTCCAAGTCAAGTTTTAAAAGCATCCATCCCTTCCGACCCTTCTTTCTTCTCATCGAATGAACTGTCTCCTGCACTACCACAATATTGTCGGCACTTAATCTGCCCGAGACGAAACTAGACTGAGCAGGACCAATTAGTTTCGTCATCACTCCCTTCAATCTTCCTACCATGGCTTTTGTAATGATCTTGAACAGCACATTACAAAGACTTATCGGACAAAACTGGGTAATACTCTCTGGTTTAGTTACTTTCGGTATTAAAACCACAAGAGCATCATTCGTATCCTCTGGTAGCTTCCCAATCTCGAAAAATTGAGTAGAAAATCTCACCACAGAGCCCCCTACTGTTTCCCAACATCTCTGATAGAAAACCGGTTGAAACCCATCAAGTCCTGGCGCTTTAAAGCTACCCATATCTCTTACTGCCTTCTTCACTTCCTCTGCTGAGAATGTTCTGTCCAGATTATCATAGTCCTGGCTCGTAAGGCTCGCAAATCTCCTCACCAACAAGCCTTGAGTTCCAGTATCCACATCTTCCAATGAATATAACTTTTGAAGTAATCCACTGCTATCTCTTCAAGCTCCTGAGCCTCTGATACCCACTGATTGTCGTTATTTTTCAACATCTCGACTCGGTTTCGCCTTCTCCGTATAATTGCCGACATGTGAAAGAACTTTGTGTTCCTATCTCCACGGATGACCCACTTTTCCCGCGATTTTTGAAACCAAATGACTTCTTCCTGTTCAAGAACTATCTCAAATTCCTTAAGAAGCTCCCCCTCTTTCGCCAGCAACGCATCGGATTGATTATCTTCAATGTTTTTCTGTATATCTTCTATCTCCAAAACTAGCTTCTCTTTTCTTCTTTGCACATTACCAAAGACTTCTTTATTCCATTTCCGAAGAGTAACTCCCAGCCTATTTAGAGCCTCTCTAGTATCAATCTCCCAGTCCCATGAGGCTGCTAACATTTCTTTAAACTTGCTATGCTGAAGCCAGGCCGCCTCAAAGCGAAAAGGGGGACGACACGCATTTCCTTTCACCTCTGGCGTAAGTTGCACGTACAGTGGTGCATGGTCTGACGCCAAGAAAGGGAGGTGTGAGACTCTTGCATCTTGCCACTTCAGTCTAGCTTGAGCACAACATAACACTCGATCCAACCTACTCGCCACAAAAGTACTCTCCGTCTTCCCTCGCTTCCATGTGAACTGGTTTCCACAGAATCCCATTTCAATAAGTAACATGTTATTGATCCAGTCACCAAACGTTAGAGAGTCTTCCAACAATATTCCATTCCCACCACTTCTTTCATCTAATCGCACAATTGTATTAAAATCCCCACCCACGAACACCGGACCAACGGCATTGCTTATCACCTCTCCCAAAGCATCCCATAGTCCACTTCTACGGCTCGGCTTAGGAGCCGCGTACACAACAATCAAGTTTATCACTTCCTCCCCACCTCCTATTCTGGCATGAATAAATTGATCCGAAGACTTCACCACTTCAAGTTCTCCTAACTCCTCCCTCCATAGTAACCACAAGCCTCCACTTTGGCCGCAAGCATCCACCTTGAACGAATTTCCAAAACCCAAACTTTTGCATATTCGACTCGCAGCTTCTCCACCAGCATGAGTTTCGAACACAACAAGGATGTCTGTTTTGAACTTCTTCACTAAATACCGAATCGATCTACGAAATTGAGGTTTATTTGCCCCCCGGCAGTTTTATAGGATGCACTTCATCAGAACTTTATGATCAAAGAATAAAATTACCGGGGCAAATTGTTATGCCTCCACTCTCTTCGAAACTTCTCCATCCTGCCCCACCCGGGATTTCGTGTCATTAAGTGGCGGATTCGCCATTGTTGCAGGCTGCGCCTGTAACTTCCCCTGTTCACCACCTTGCTCAGTATCTTTCTCATCTATACCGAGTTCTCCATCTCCAGCTAAGACACCTCCCGGCCGACTAGCACTCACATTCTCAACCCGCAACCTCTTTCCACTCACCGACAGACCCACTTCGTCTCTAGTTGGGCCGAAAACCAGGCCCCGAGTAGACCCAACATTTTTTTGATTTCAGTTTAGGTAGATTCGGGCCTCGTAGATTACCAGTTCTCTTGTCTTTCAACCCAAATTTAGGTAAGGTCTGATTCCCGCTTTCTCCTTTTGCTGCAAACGACACAGTCTTCCCAAACACTCTACTTGAATCTGCTGAACTTAGGTTAGTAGTGTGTTCTCGTGATATAAAATGGTGTCTTTGAATAAATAACGTAAATGAGATTAAATATTTAGGTAAAATTAAAAATAATTAGATTAGGATAATTAAGATGCCTACTTCGTTCAAGTACGGTGCCAACTAGTCGATAAAAAAAATCTCTAGACGTTAGAGTGAAGATGGTAATTTGCGGAGTATGTACCAGCTGATTCATCTTACAAATGACTATGAATTTTTAGTTGGCTCTTTCTTCAACTTCTATATCACGCGTTAAAAAGAGACGAGATCAACCAAAATATTTTACATGTTCGTGTGTGCACGTTATTAAAAGTGTGAAAATCTTGTCTTTCAGTATGCTAATAAAGATCTACTATCTTTTGGTCGATTGACCCACTCAGTTGCAAATTGTTGATCATACTGGTTATTGTGATCACACTATCTCTAGTGCCAGGAAACTCGAGTCATGTATAGCCCCCCTTATATATCCATCAAGTTATTCTAGTAAGAGCTGGTCCCAAGAATCAAAACTTAAGCTAAGCATTGATAATAAATGATTCTTCTGAGCTAAAGTATACATGGTGCTTAATGAACGGTCCAACCTTTAAAGAAGATACTGAACCGTAACATAATCACATACAAGGTACTGGATCAGATGAACTACTTATTTCATTAAATAAAGATTATCCAAAATTATCAAAATAATGTATATGACTGTTCAACATGATAAAAGCTGAATTTAATAACTTAAAAGAGTTTCAACAAAGAAAACAACAATGTAAATGTCAAAAAGGTAAAAGATTCCAACGGCTTATAATATATTTAGTCAGAATCAGAACCTGAAGATAGAATCTGGACAGCATCTTCAGGTTCGTTATCAGTGATCGAAGCAGGAGCCTCATCACCCTTTGCATTCCTCCTCCGTCGTTCTCTCTTTCTCTCTTTCGTCCTCTCCTCCTCCGCCTGTAAACAATCCATCAATCTTTCTTCATTAGGTCTATGCGAAACTGAGGCATATATATATATATATATATATATCAATCGAATCATTTCATTACGTTATTGTCTGATTGATTCGTTGATGTTTGCTGAGTTGCCTGAACAGGTTGTTGGGTTGATCGGCTTCTCGTCCACCAAACACTGCCTGCAGATAACAAAGCTCCTAGAAGCAATGTAGGTCCCATTCTTGGGTCTGCTAGGTAATCTTTGATTCTGTTCCATAAGCGCAAGAGTGCTTGTGTTGCTTTTACGCTTTTCGGGACTCCTAACCTCATCGGTTCAGCACTTTCTGGAACAAGTTCTGGAGTTTTTGCTCTCTGCAAGTGAAAGTGAAAAAAAAAAGTGAAAGACAAAGGATATAATATTATAAAGGGACACGTAAAGGATGACAAAACGGTGGTTGCTTACATAGAAAGGTAGGTTTTTGCTGTCACCATCTTCAACCATTTTAGATAGCCACTTTATAATCTACAAAAGGTTAAACAAGCAACGTAAACAAAAAGTCAATACCAGAAACTAATAAGAGTTCTTTCTAGTACTGTACGTCGGGAGTTTCAGCTGGTCCGTCATAACTAACGACAAGTTGTGCAGCGGGATCTACATCGTCAGCTTCAGATTGCCATACAGTTTTGGGCCAGTTACTTGATTTCTCCTTCTCTGCATTAGCACTTTCTGTAGCATTTCTATGGTACCGAATAATCAAGATCCTAGGGACATCAATTGGGGACTTCCTAGTTCCACACGTGTCATAGCTGGTTTCCGATTGAACATAGAAGAAACAGTATTTCTGAATGAAAAAAAAAAATCAAAAGGGAGTCGGATCGTATTAAGTAACAGATGCTAAGATGTTAGGAAACCCTGATGGATCCAGGAAACAGAACAGATTCGGGCCACAATACTTACACTCTGGACTTCTCCATCCAGCCACGCAAGTGTAAGTCGCTTGTTTTTGTGCGCCGAAGCTGCTGGAGCTACTGATGGATCCTTGGAAGTCTCATCTGATTCGTCATGGTTTGACAATGCATCTTGTACCCTGCACATGGTCTACAAGCTTGTAAGATTAAAACACGTTTCTAACAGGAAGGAGACGAAAAGTTCAGGGAAAATTTGACGAATTTTAGAAAAGACTCTACTCACTTCCCTCATCTTATTGAGTTCCGTGCTCTGTCTTCCAACAAGGACGGCACAGTACCACGTCGCTGTTTCAAAACCAGCTCGAGAATATCCACGTGCATCACAACCAAGTTCCATCGATGTTGTGCTTCTAAGTTGAGGAAGCTCTTTAAAGATAAATGTATCAGAAACCAATTAGAACCATTCATATATAACGACTGCAAACTGAGAAGAAAGAGATGACCAAAAGCAGAACCCAAATATACTAAACATGTAACGAGTAGAAGCAGAGAGGTATTACGTAATTGCTTGTTCTGATCCAAAATGTCCAAAAACCATGTACGGTTGCCGGATCCTGCAAATATGAAATATATTATACAATTAGTTGTCAAACCAAGCATCATTAGTTAACCAATCATTTAGTTCAAGATAGTGAAAGACCATGATAAACAACAGGTTTTAAACCCGGATCCTTCATAATCACCATGGCAGGTGCAGATTCCACCTCCAACCTGTTATAAGAGAGAAATTATGAGATGACCAGATGTCTAATCATGCAATGGGAGTATTAAGGTTTACAACCAAAACAGATAATCGATAATAAATCTTTAGCAGAAGTAACAGATAGTAGCGCCGATAAACAAAACTAGAAGTGCAGTGACATACGCATTCCACCAAAAAGATGCATCCTCTTCTCTCCAAAGCACGTACGTTAGAGAGGCAAAATTCCAGTAGTCTTTTGCAGCTTGGCGTACAGAAGGAGTGGCTCGCTCCCCTGTTTGTGAAAATAAAATGACTCTCACCTAGAGTACGGGAAGATCAGAGAAAGGACGAAAAAAAGAAATTAGTTTAGTTTTTAAATGTGACGCAGAAAACTATCTACATGCCTGCTCAACATGTTATTAGTTTACAAGTTAAATAGGATGGAAAAACGCTTGATAAAAGAAAAATTCTAAGGAGAAAAACCTTTTAAGAAAGTTGAACAAACCTTATTAGGTGGAACTTTGGAGAGAAACTTGGGTACCTGTATGCAAATATGTATTTCTAATTATTGTTTATCACTAAAAAAAAACATATTTCAAATTGCCTAAAAAGTAAAGAAATATTCCAAATATCCAACATGTGCCAAATGAAACTGAATAAAACATGTAAGCAAAACGGTGTACTTTTACGAGCAATGACATGGAAGAATCTAAAAGACCCAGATACTATATGGCCTGCAGCTTTGCAGATCAAAGTATACACCCATGGAAGTTTCTAATATGGCTACTCTTTGACCTAGATCCTCTACCCAAAACCATTGCCTTTAATGTTGATGGAAGGTTATAGCAAAGACATCTGGTTGGGCTACCACTTAAGGTACTGAAGAAGGTAAGACTACTAATTAAGTAGGACAGTACATTCAGACATATGGGTCCTCTAAACATTACTTCATGCGCGACCAGTTTCTAACTTCAGCAATAGCATGGAAGGATATTATATATACCAGTGTTTCTTTTGTGTGATAGAATACTCTAGGCAACTCCAGTACTGTGGTTGCAAACCAATCAGTAACTGCATCTGTTGACAGCTCTCCTTCAAACCTAACAGATAAATTTGAAGTATTATTCTTACCAAGAGGAAACGAAGCAAGTAAGTACTTTAAATGGGTAGACCAAAGAAAATATCACAACCCACAAAGCTTTCCTTAGCTAAACGATTCAGCCAGTGAGCTACCTGATAAGACAATCTGCAGTTTTGCAATGTGGGGGGAAAGCGACAATTGAAGGAAGGCCTGCATGCATAATATGAGGTTATAACAGGGGAAGAATGCATCTTACAGTACTCATGAAAGCTGTAGTACGAATCCAAGGCAAATACAATCACTACAGCTTTCTGAAATATAAACATAGTAGTGTTCAAAATAGCCCAAAACCTATAGGATATAGAATATAGTGTCATGGTACAAACACACCATTACAGAACCAGATCAGGTATTTTTTCAATGGGTCCTCTCCAACTTACTTCAGTCTACTTTTTACTTCTTTTACGTCCCCTCATCTCTTTTATTTGTCTACATTCTTAGCAGCTTGAGTAAAGTGATAACTTACCTTTTCTAAAAAATACTTGTCCTGTTGTTTTTTTCTCAGCAAGGTAGGTCACAAGCCGAATATCACCTAGCTCAACCATGGCATGATTAGCAACCCCATCCAACAAATCAACTGCAATTATACAAGAGAGCTGAGCATAACGAGATGAATGGTAAAATAATCAATTCACAATAAAGCATGTCAACACTATCGTTAGCTATTAATCTAGTGTCTCTTCTACTTGTTAAAGATATCTTTTGATATCTGGTTGCGTATCGTTTGACAGACACCATATCCTTTTCTGAAAACTAACACTGTCTACTGCAGATACATCGATTACCCTTTTCATATGCACTGTTGCAGCTTTTCAATGTATATAATTGAATTGTCTTTAATGTTAGCAATACATTTTCACTTCAGAAAAAACTACAGAAAGAGAAATCCTACCAATCCTTCTCCAAGCCGTCGAGAACAGAGCAGAGCTGTTGCTACCAGAAGAATACACCTAAAGGTATGTAGATAAACTACGTAAGATGGAGCATTGCAAAAAAAATAAAAATACATTAAATTTCAGTAAATGCCAAAATGCAAAGGCTTTCGAGCTCTAAGATAACGAGAAGCACAAAATGCACCCCCTCAGTTTGTAGCATAAAGGGCTTCCAATACACGCATGCCAACATTAACTTATCAAGCACATGTATAATTTTTGTGCATCTTCAACATATATATATATATACATCATGCCAGGTTGCATGAATGATGAATCTTTGGAAAGGGAGGGTTCAAACGCATGCTAGGTATTCTAGACTTAATTTCCAGTATCAGGTTATACACGCAAATTAACATACTCCTGTCCCTGTGTAAACAATCTAGATGAGGGTTTACCAGAATGAGCCATGGCTTGGAATCTTGGAACTTAGACGCAAAGTCTTGGGACGTAATTGTCGTTAAACCTTCACGTTCAGGCTCTAAAAAGATATAAGAGCTAACAGTTTGGCATCAAAATAAATATATAAAACGAAATTAAGGAAGAGAATTGGAAATGTGAAAAAGAGGTCTGTCAGTTAACTGACCATAAGAGACAACTTCCAGCAGGGGAAGCTTTATTTTTGAAAAATCTTCCACAGTATACTGGTTTTCAAGCTCCTCTATAATATGCTGCAAGCATTAAACCAAGGAATTATGTTTCCAATAAAAATAAAACAGAAGAAATCTTTCTGAGTGAGAAAACAGAAATAAGAACTTACTACAGATTCATCAATGCCATACACATCATAGTCCCTTTTCCATACAAGATTTGTTAACAGCTCATAGGCGTATTGTATCTGCATAATATCGGCATCACTTGCAGCATTAGCAAAAAACCTAAAATGCAACAGAAGGCTGACAGATCTGGGCAAAAAAAAAAACGAGAACCTTTATAAAATCAGCGGGACGACCACCTCCTGAATCTGAATCCCTGTGACGATCAATTTCAAAAAAAAAATTAGCAACCACCATATCTTAGTATAATTCTACTTGCACAGTCAAGAATACAGGTTGGTTCTGAAAAAAAAATCAATTGCATTACTTAAAGTGCAAGTTATAAGAGAGTAAAACAAACAGTAACTGATAACTAAGAAAGAAACATAGATACTAATTTCTGATTGAAATCAGAAAATCGGAATTCAAGGGAGAGAAAGTTACCACTTAGAAGCAATAGACTCGTAGGCCTCTCTCACTTCATCCACTGAACCGTACGTCTTTACACCCAAAACTAAGAAGCGAGAAAGGCAATTTTAATTACACTACACATAGTTGAGAGAGAGATATATAATTGCGTAGAGAGAGAGAGAGAGAGATGGTACCGTCGTAGTGAGAAGTGGGAAAGGAACGAGGAAGAAGGAAAAGCTGGAAGAACATAGAGAGGGCGAAGATGAAGATAGGAGCCGCGTAGGCTCTTAGCACGGAGGACATCGACGACGGAGTATCTTTCGCCATCGATCCAACTCCGATCAGAGAATCTCCTTCGATGTGGTTAAATCTCCTTCGGATATTTTTCCGCGAATTAATTAAATAGGAGATCGACTCCATAAGTAACAGCAGCAATTATACTCTTTCCAAAATAACCCTCCAACTTTATTTTAATTCAATAAACGCCTTCAACTTTTACAATTGCAACAAATAAACCTTATTTAGGGTTAGAATTGCTCTTAAGAACTTCTCAGAAAGAGAAGTAACGAAACAAGATCCGGTTCGATTGAAGTTTTAATTTAAACCGAATTTAGTTTAACTTTGGAGAGAAGACGCGGCCCTAACCGATGGGGATCTCTTCCTCCGTCCCGGCCTTTTTCTCTAACTCCGCCACCGCCTCTCTTCCTCCTCCGTCGCCTTCATCGCCGTCACGCGGCAATGAGAAACCTGAGAGGCCTCGTTTCTTCGATGGAAAGGCGAAGAACAAGTGCTGGGCTAAAGCAGACATCGTGCCCGGTCGACATCCGGAGAGGTGGCGTAAGGACGCCGCCGGAAATATCGTCTGCAAGAGATTCGGAAACTGCAGCGGCTGTCTCTGTTTCGAGTACGATCACATTGTTCCTTACTCCAAAGGTTTTGATTCTCCCAACCTCTCTTCACTCACCTTTGAATCTAGGGTTAGTCTTGATTGTTTGATTATGTGTTTATAAAGGTGGAGAATCGACGGCTGAGAATTGTCAGATTCTTCAAACTAGAGTCAACAGGTTTAAATCAGCTCAACAGAATGTGGATCCAGAAACGCTTAAGGGATATTCATGTGACCTCCAATTCACAGGTATTGTTACTTGTGAATCATAGATTTTTGCTCCATAGTTTCATACATGTAGGAGATTTTATCATAGATATCTCAGTTACTTAATGGTCTCTCTCACTCATTAAGTGTTGTGTTGAATAGCGGCATGTTGTGCCAATCTCATACATGTGGGAGTTGGCTTTTGCTTTACATCTTCTTGGGTTTGCACTTAAGCTACATTTTAAAGCGCAAAAGGTCTAGGTCTTGCTAGTTTACATTTTTACATGAGTGAAGCAAACTGTAAATGGATCTTCTTTCCAAAAAGACTATAGATATGCTGCCATGTTCTTACTCTTTACACAAGTAGATTTAAGTTTGGTGTGTGTGTTCTCTGTTTAAATATGCTTTCACTTTCTAAAGATCTCTTCTAGTCTGAACATACAGACAAGGAGCTGGATGTCATTGAAATGGCGGTTTATGGAGACGTGTTACGACCTGGGAAAGAATGTCGCTGCAAAACCGTAGCTGAGTTGCTTGGTCAGTACAAGTCCAAAGATGGTAAAGCCGCGTGCGAGTTACCATCATAATAATAAACTAATCAACCATCTTTTTCTAAAGCATTGATTCACCTCATCTGCTCAAACTTTGCAGACCATATTTTAGATCCATCTAAAAGTTCTTACTCAATTTGAAAACCATTTGTTTGTAAGATTTCGAAGTGATATTCTACACAGTTTCTCCTGTCTATTTTGTTGTAAGATTTCGAAGTGATATTCAAATTATACGAATACCTAATTTAAGTCAATAAAGATTTTTAGTATCCGTCGACCACCTACGATAGGTTGTCTGATTGGTGGTCATGGAGACGCATGAAATATTAAGAAGAAAAACGGGAAATGTAAGCAATTATGTGAGCTATTTAAAGCAACATGTCTGCGGAAAAGTTAAAAGTTACACAATTTGCCTTTTACTTTTTTCTTACTCTATTTTAGTAAATGTCTTTTTCCTTCTATGCAGTATTTGAATATTGCTAATTGTAGGTGAAAAGAACATAAAAGGAAAAAGCTCTTATTATTGATTTACACACAAAAAGAAATTAAAAATCAGTTGTTGGTGGATTGGAGGGCTGTGAACACCAAATGTTGCTCCCACATGCACGTATAAAATACATTTAATTTATTATGCAAGTGATAGTAGTATTTTAAATGCATAGACAGTTGAAAATTCAATTATACTATGAACTCACATGATATATCCAACAATAATTCAAAGAAAAAGAGAGAATAATTATTGATTACCGGAGCTCAAATCCCAAAGAATTACAGTACTTTGCTTTTTATAAAGAAGGATAATAGGTGTCACTATAACAATTTTCTAGTTTTGACATTTTGTTACGGAGATTAAAAAGATTGATAATATATTATCACTATTTAATATATGATCAATTAAATGAGAATAATTTAAATAAAAATATATCAGTTATACAAAAAAAGTAAAATGTAAGTTTAATATACAAAATTACACTGAAATTGTAAATTGCCACTTATTTGAAACAAAATAAAAAATTTAAAATAATATTTATTATAAAATAGAGAGAGTATTAAATAAAAATGATGTTTAATCGATTAATGAGTGTACACACGAATATTATTACAAAATGTGCGACGTAAATATCAAGTAGAATTTTAAGCAAAAAAAAAAAATCAAGTAGAAGCATGATGACAAGTGCAGTGTTGTAATCCAAACTGTACGTTTATCGATTAGAGATACAAGAAAATAGGCAAAACTAGTCACCAACGTCCCACCACCGTTTTTGGCGGTGCTAGCTCAATCACACACTGCCCACTTGGTCATACACCATCGACTTCTTTTTTTTCTTTTCTTCTTTTTTTTGGAACACAGGTCGGTCATACACTATCGACTTCTTTTTTTCTTTTTTTTTTTTTTTTTGGAACACAGGTCGGTCATACACTATTGACTATTCCTAGTAACATCGAACCATAACAATTTAAGAATGAATTAGTGTAGTCATTTTCATTTGAAAAAGAAAAACTCAAAAGCAAAAACATAAAGTAAAAGCGTTCATATTAATTTTTTAAAAAATAGAAAATATTGCTAACGGAAACCTCAGAAAGGAAAAAATAAAATAAAAACAGATTGATGGATGAACTCATCATCAGTCATCATCATTGTCTTGGATCACAAAATCATCCCGTGGATGTCGCCTAAACAATGTTCTATATTTTATACTACGGCAATGTTAAATCATAAAACGACCGTCGTCTTCCGCAATTCACGCCAAAACATTAAAAAAGAAAGTGAAAAACGGCAGTGAAAAAAAACATTCTCTTTATCTCTCTCTCTCTCTGTATATAAACACAACAATGAAACCACGATACTTTCACTCACATCTTTACTCTAATCCAATCCGGATCTGGTATCCTGACGGTTCGTCTGTTAACCGGCTCCGGTTTAAACGAGGCGGTGGAGAGAGAGAGAGAGAGAGAGAGAGAGAGAGAGGGAGAGAGAGAGAGAGAGTCCGGTGATACATACACATGTGGTGACGCGGAGGAGAGAAGATTCTTGGGATGGGTTGTGTCAACTCCAAGCAGACAGTCTCTGTAACGCCGGCGATCGATCACTCCGGAGTGTTCAAGGACAATGCTTCGGTGCAAGAACCTTCTCCGGCGGTGCAGAAGAAGCTCGTCTCCTGGAGGAGCAAGAGCGGGAGCGAGTCGTTGAGTTTCCGCCTCGGTAACCTAAGCAAATACTTGGAAGCTGAGCAAGTCGCCGCCGGTTGGCCTGCGTGGTTGAGCAATGTCGCCGGCGAAGCTATCCATGGCTGGGTCCCGTTTCCATCTGACGCTTTCGAAAAGCTCGAAAAGGTTACTAAGTTATACAGTTCTCTGTTTTTTTTTAATTATTATTAATTCGGGACCAAAATCCGTAATATAAAAAAAACTCGATAATGTAAAATAATACTGTAGTAGTTTTTTAGGATTAGTTTAATAATTTTTTACGAGTCTTTAAGAATAAAAAAATATATATTTTTTTAAATTGAAATTTAATTTTTATTGTTGCAAGATGAAAATATAAAGATACAATAATTAAACTCAAAGATACTATAATTATTAATCTTTATCACCAAATTTTTTACAAATATGCTCAAGAGGTCCCGTTACCGATGCTCTAAGCAAAGACCTCTGATTTGATCTCTGGTAATTGTTTGTTATGTTGTGTCTGACTTTTGCTTTGTTTTGTTTTGGGTATGTTTGAAGATTGGACAAGGGACATACAGTAGCGTGTTCCGTGCTAGAGAGACGGGAACAGGGAAGATAGTGGCTTTGAAGAAGGTTAGGTTTGACAATTTTGAGCCAGAGAGTGTTAGGTTCATGGCTAGAGAGATTTTGATACTTAGGAGACTTGATCATCCCAACATTATCAAACTTCAAGGTTTAATTACTTCAAAACTCTCTTGCAACATCCATCTCGTCTTCGAGTACATGGAGCATGATCTCACTGGTCTTCTCTCTAGCCCTGACATCAACTTCACTACTCCACAGGTGAGTCTCTCTCTCTCTCACATCACATTCTTATTCTGGAATTTTATTTTGTACGAGAATGATAATTGTTGCTTTGGCCTTGTAGATTAAGTGTTATATGAAGCAATTGTTGTCTGGACTTGATCACTGTCACACACGAGGTGTGATGCACCGTGACATAAAGGGTTCGAATCTTTTGGTTAATAATGAAGGAATCTTAAAGGTGGCTGACTTTGGACTAGCAAACTTTTGCAATGCTTCTGGGAATAAGCAGCCTCTTACAAGCCGTGTTGTGACTCTGTGGTACCGTCCTCCGGAGCTTTTGCTTGGGTCAACGGAGTATGGAGCTTCTGTTGATTTGTGGAGTGTTGGCTGTGTTTTCGCCGAACTTCTTCTCAAAAAAACCTCTTCTGCAAGGAAGAACTGAGGTTAAAACCATAAGTACATTTACAAGAAAAACATTCAAACTCTTGTCTTGTATATAACTCAAAAAGAGTGATTGTTTCTTGAAATGTATGTATGCTACAACAGGTGGAACAGTTGCACAAGATATTCAAACTATGTGGATCTCCACCTGAAGATTACTGGAGAAAGTCCAAACTTCCTCACGCGATGCTTTTCAAACCACAGCAACATTATGATGGTTGTCTCCGAGAAACCTTGAAAGATTTATCCGAAGCTGACGTTAGTCTCATAGAAACTCTTCTTTCTGTTGAGTCCCATAAACGTGGGACTTCCTCTACTGCCCTTGTTTCCCAGGTAACCTTTTTTTTTAATAATCTTTCAGAATCAAGTTTGAAGACTTGGAACTTTGGCCTTTGTTTTGTTTGTGTTTTTAAAAGACTTGACTATCTTTTTCAGTATTTTACTACAAAACCTTATCCTTGTGATCCCTCAACCTTGCCTGTATACTCGCCTAGCAAGGAGATTGATGCAAAGCATCGAGAAGAAACAACAAGGTCACAGTTAATAATAATACATAACTCTTATTAATTATAGCCTAAGGAAATAAGTTCGTTCGATAACTCTTATTAATGCTAAAGTGTTGTTGAAGCATTCATTCAAATTCATTATCATCATAGGTTATATTGGCATTGCAGGAGAAAGATCTGCGGGAATGGGAGACGTGGAACAGAATCAAGGAAGCCAACACGAAAGCCACCTGCATTTGCTAAATTAGCACCAGCTGAGGTATTATTCTCTTTGTAAATTTATTTGCATCTTTTTTTTAATTTATTTATTTATTTATTAATTAATTTATTTGCATCTTTGTGAAGGAAGTATCTTAAACTCTGTTTTGTGCAGGACGCAAGACGCCCTTCCCAGAATTTTCCGAAACATAATGGTCATTCAGTTCATAACTCAATCGATAGCGACGCCAGTTTATATGGGAAACTGCAAAAGCCATCAGAACAAGAGAAAGAAGAAGTTTCTCATGTGAAGAAGAATGGAGATGTACCATTCTCAGGGCCTTTGCAAGTCTCTGTATCAAGTGGTTTTGCATGGGCAAAGCGACGAAAAGATGACATATCTGTTAGGTCACATAGTAGATCTCTCTCAAGAGGAGGTCACATTCCTAACATGTTGGGTCCTTCTCCTGCTTTCAGTGAGATCTCTGACGTTGAGTCTAAGATGAAAGAGAATGAAAAGGAAGAAAAACAACTCGAGGCATATGAGATGTTTAAGCTTTCAATGCTGAAGAAGTGGAGACAACTTGAACGTCCAGATTCTTTTGATGCTTCGGATGAGTATCATTCCCAGGATCTATCGTTGACACTTTATCAGAGAGAAGAAAAGGCAAGCAAAACTGGGAGGCTTGGTACGTCAATAGAACATGCATGATTTTTTTTGATCTTCTTTTAGGAAATGGTTAGAAGCATGCTCAAGAATGCTAATGAGTTATGATATTGACAGGGTTACTACAAAGACAATGATGAGAAAATCGAATTCTCAGGACCTTTGTTGTCTCAATCTTATGGAGTTGATGAGCTTCTTGAACGCCATGAACGCCAGATTCGCCAGTTAGTTCGAAAATCTTGGTTTCAGAAAGGTAAAGCATGATGCTACTTTATGCTTTTTGATCTACTGTGCTATGGAGCGCAATAATCGTGTCTAAATATTCTGGTTACTGATTCATCTCTTTTTGTTTTACTTTATATACTATGAAGTTATAAAGATCTTAAAACATCATGATCAACAACAAGAGTATGGTTTTGCAAATTTCAGGTAAGAAACAAGGGAAATGACTCTGCATAATGTCATGAAATGCTTCCTAAGTGGAACCAGAAGAGTCTCCAAGAACTCAAAAGAGTTGATTGTCTGAGAAACACAATGATAACAAGATCTCTAGAAACCGTGAAAGCCAGGGAGCGTTATTTTTGTTATTGTTATTAATAACTTAATCTTCTAAGTTCAAATTTTGAGTATATAAGAACGACAACGTAATCTATAGATTCCAAGCATAATGTATAGAGTTAGTGCAATGCCATAGCATATATTTCTATACATTTACATAGCATTTAAATATATATATAGAAAATCTGATATTTGTTAAACAGAATTCACTGATTTATTTAAGTATTGGGACCCTCTTCTTTCATGATGGTGAGGTATGGGACTTTAATGATGATGCTGGTGTGATCAAGTATAATAACTTAGTGGTGATCGAGTATATGGTGCTGGTTCATTGCATTTTGCATCCTCTTTCTACTGATCGAATATATATCAACCCCCGCCTTATTCTCTGCAACAACAAAAAAAGTTTCAACAATCAAAAGATATGAAGTGACAAAATCTCATATCGAGCAATCTATAGGCTAGTCAGATATTCAAGTACGTACCTCTCGAGTATCTTGAAGCCGAAGTAGTTCTAGAGTCTTTCTGAATGTCTCCTATCTGTCAATGTAGCAAGCTGACACCCAAACACACAAAAAGCCACTGAGTTAACACACAAGTATCTATAACGGCAAGAGTTGTGTCCATCTTTAGAGAATGTTTTGTAAATTACCCAGAAACTGAAACGCTCGCGGGATCTTGAGGTTTAATTTAGGTATCATAGCTTCAACAATTAGAAGTGTTTCAAGTCTTCTTCTGTCTTCGTGAAAAAACACACAAAAAAGGAAGGGAAAGACTCGATCATGTCTGAAAATACTAAGAATTAAGAGTATACAAAGTGGCACAACTACAAATCAAATAGTTGCTTACCTCCATGTCTAGCTGCTTCCTTTGCTCTCTCTACCCACAACCGAGAAAATGATGCTGCGCTAGTCGTCAGTTCCCGCAGCTGTAAGAGGTCACAAAGAAAGGGAGGAAACATGAGAAAGGTTACAAATATAGCCGTCAGATGGGAAAGTCCATGTCCATTAGTCCATTTACGGTTTATGGACAGAGAGTGACCATATCCATAATGACCATGTCTATTAAAGACTATGTCCATCAAAACCCATATTTATATGGATTACTATGAGATCCATTAATGACCATTTATTAATTTTTTTTAATTTCAATCTATAAACCTATATAAATACAAATATAAATTGCTAATATTAAAATTCATTCATAAATTCACAAGTACAACAATATATAAGTTCAAAAGACCACATAAATAGCATAAGTTTTACAATAATTTCATAAGTTTAAAACATAACTCATAACATAAGTTCAAATTTCAAAAGACCACATAAGTTCAAATTTCATAAGGTATCTTCTCCTCCATCTTCCTCCAAGACACTAGCAAACTGTTTCCTGCACAAACACATTTTACTCTTAGACCAGCAGAAATGAAAACTCTTAAACCAACAGACATACACATAGATTACACGGAGAGGGAGACAACAGAGAGAGGGAGACGGTCGGAGACGGAGATGGAGACGGAGAGTGACGCGACGGAGAGGGACGCGACGGACGAGACGAAGAGGGACGGCGCTCGCGACTTCGAGAGAATCGCCTTCGGGAGAGTCTGGAGAGAGAGAGCGGCTCGTGATGAATTGTTTCCCCAAATCGATATTTTTTTGGAAACCTTGATTCTTTTGTTCATTGGACGGTCCGTGTCCATAAAGCCCAAAACCGATTAAGACCATTTATTAAATGGTCTACCAATTATGTCCAATCAAAACCATGAGAAAATGGATTTTTCCATACTAAGCCCATTTTATATATGGACGCGGGCGTCCATTGGACGGCCCGGCCATTTTACGTCTATAGTTACAAACTCATTGTAGCGAAGGCAGATAAATACTGAAATGGCATAATAGGACTGTTGAGATGTTCGGTAATCATACATCTGCTTTCTCTTGGTCGCTTTGTGGTATGTCTGTCACTCATTGTAGCCATGCATTTGTGTTTGAATATGACTAAAATTGATGATACATGCATGAAAAAAAATTGTATGAAACAATGTACATTGTACAACAACTACGTTTGCATGAGGATCCAATATTTGATCTTTACTTGTTGTAATATAATGGAAATATGTGATGTTGGAACATATACATATCACACTCCAACACAAATACAGACACTATGACAAAGCTTACCCATCTTGATCCCAAGCTTTTAGAATGTGGCACCTTCAATGGCTTTCCAGCCGATAAAAGCAGATACTGAGACCAAGTTTATTACAGGGTTCTTAGGATGAGTTCTTAAACGTAATATAAGAATATAAAAACCGTCTTTTTAATTTTAACTAAAAAAATTAAGAACTGTTTCTTAAATATCTCGCGTTATGATGAAACCTACATGTAAGTACTCTGTCACAGCAGAGAACAGAACAATGCGTCAGGTAAGTAGAGTAGCCAGCTGGCTCGTTTCTATCCATTTGTTCACTCCAATTTTCGAAACAAAAAAATAAACAATAAAAATTATCTTTGAATAAATATTTCTCAAAAAATTTTATTTTACAAAACTACTTTGTATTAATTCATTACAAAAAATAGTAAACGAAACATTTATTTAATTTGGCTTATATAAGGCTCACCAGCACATTACTATAATTTTAGCTATTGCAATAGTTAATATAATGTAATATTGTCTGGATAAATTACAAATATATAGTATTAGCGGTTAATAATTTTTTTTAGCAACTACACAATTAGGTGGCAGTTAATTTGCATGAGGACATTGGTTACCATAAGAGTCAACCGGACATTTAACGGTTAACTGTAAAGATAATGTGCAAATATTTATAGTAGCTTAGTGAACTTCTAAGTGCGCAGTTTCGTGTGATTAAAATTTAGAGATAGAAGAACATATTTAGCTTCTTAACTCTCTTTAACTAACAATACATGTACCACATAACAAATCATTTAGCAGATAATAAACTATTTATCAATCAACGTATTAACTCACAAATCATGTATTAAATCATTTATCTGTAAATGTATGGGGTAGCGGTTTTCTTTAGCTTACAACCAAGAATTGAAACTATTATATCGCAAACATAATTTTATGACAATCTTAACATACATGAATAATCGGACTATTAATAAATAACGTAACAGCAAAATAGAAAATTAATGGATAATGATCATGTTATCTGATACACAATTTGTTACCTGATATATGATTTATTAACTGATACATTTTCTAATAGATTGTTTGTTAACTAATATATTGTTTAGTATATGATCTCCTAGATGATACCTCATTTGATACAACAATATATCAAAACATGTAGTATCTTAATACAGTAATGCATATTGATACATTTGCAGGATATTTCTCATTTTCATATTTAGTTAAAGGAAATTTTATACTACACAAAACATATAGAATCTTAACGAATAACAAAGGACTTAACTGATAAAGGTAAAAGAAAAAATAAAACAGATTTCGTGACTGAAAACAAAATTTAAACTTTGGGTTTGAGTCTGATAATGAGAACAAGCATTGCCTAGACTTGACATCAATACTGATGAAGAAGGATCTGAGAACAAACATTATGAATCAAACAATATGTATCAGTTAACAAACCATGTATCAGTTAACAAAATATATCATCTAATAAATTGTGTATCAAACAATATGTATCAGTTAACAAATCATGTATCATATATGTAACCATATCTACTAGCCACACCTGTTTAGCAACATCAAACCTCATATTATTTTAAATGGAGACATAAAACTGAAGTAACATCTAACAAAATAATTATCTCAAATGGTGACATAAAAGTGAAGATTTACTAAAACATGAATAATATCGGGTAACAAGTAAAATATTTTCTAAAATAAATGTCAACTATATAAAAAAACATGTCTCCTCTATGGTTTCGACTTGATATTTGGCTGTAGCAACTTCCATATATCAACTTCTCAGATTTTGAAATGAGGCACCTTTCACGGTAGTAGCTTTTCATTGAGGGGATTCTTTCTTTTCTTCGGATATCATTTGATTTGTTTATAAGTGAGAGTAGATGAAAGAAAAGCAGGAGAACAAAAAAAGATAAAAAAGAAAATGAAAGGTGATTAGAGAAGAAGATGAGAGAGAACCAGAGAAAATAAGAAAACAAATACATAGACATAAAATATGAGATGAGAGGGGGCTAGAGAATAATCTGTGTGTTTGGAGAATGAGCCATAAAAGTACGTACAGGTTCCAGAGGAGTTGACAGAGCTATTAGTCTATGGATAGACATGCAGGAGGGGTAAAATCGTCATATAATTATTAATATCAAATCATGTGTATGATGCTAATTATGGTCTCTATTATGTGTACGTAAGCCAATTAACTCATAAAGTAAATGTGAGTAAATAAATTAGTAACTTCCAGAAAATGTTATGGAGCAAGCAAATAATAAAAGAAAAAGAATTAGAAGTCACATCAGACTATAACTGATTTACTTTTGAATAATTACGAAAAAAAGTAAGTCATTTTCGGTTTTCCCTTAGATTAAATAGTAGCTAGAGTAAACCTATTAAATTAGAACTTTTTTTCACCTGATTGGTTTATACAGTAGCTGAACCGAGAGTAAAAAAAATTCTGATTGAAACTAAAACTAAGATCATTGCCTATGCGATTTTCTCTGATTTCTCTATGTCACTGTTGTCTAGATCAATTTTTAGAACTTTTTACATACTTAAGGAATACAATGCAAAATAATATTGTCAAGCAATCCTAGCATCATTATTTCCTAATTAATCACATAACACCTAGACCAAAAAAAGAACTGCAGGAAAAATATCTCAAAAGAGAAAATAATTGAATAAATGACAATAACTACTCAGTTAAACTCAATTAAAGAAATCTAACAGCAGGATGAGACAAACCTATAAATAAGCTACATATGCCATTGACTATAGCAACAACCACCATTCAATACCACAAAAAGTATATATTATTTTTTGTTATTTTTTATTTTATCATCAAAATATATACTAGGTAACCGTTGTCACACATTGAAAACTATCTAAAGATATACATGAACAAAAGTTTGTATTCTTGATATAAGAAACTAAACTAAGGTTGTTGTACCAAATTGAATGTTAGAAACTACCAACTTTAAGTATTCAATTAATAAAGATTTAAATTAAAAAGAAATTAATTTGCTAATAACTAGAAAATTTATATGAACAACAATCAAATCGAAGAAATTAGTGTTTTCTAAAAAAATACGAATTTTTGGTTTTGGATATTTTGTTATTTAGCTAAAACTTATAATTTTATGTATATATCTGTGTGTGTGTGTACAACTTTTATATATATATATATATATATATATGTGTGTGTGTGTGTGTCTGTGTGTACAATTTTTATTGTTTAACTGTAAATCCACAATTTGTATTTTAATCTTGTATTTTACTTATATTTTGTTAATATTTTCTTATAGTTTGCTTATGTTTTGTTAATGAAAAAAATAATGATGTGTGATATCATGAGAAAATAAAATTATCTCTTAGACATTATTTGAGAAATAATTTGTCATGTGTCATCACCGTATTGATTATGGAAAAAAAATGATGACATAACTTACTATAAAATGTGACATGAATCTCACTTTATTATGACATGTACAGTTTCATTTAAAAAGTTTACATTTTTGCTAAGTTTCTTTAAATATAAGAATAACTTATGTGTATTGTCATAAATAAATACTTTATTTAGTAACATAGTTATAAATATACAAAAAATATATTTTAACTTTAGAATTTAAATATAAACTTAGACTTACCGATTACCTTTGCAAATAGTTTGCTACTAGGTGATCCTCCCGTGCTCATGCACGGATATAAATATATATAAAGTAAATATATTGTAATGATTTATTAATAGTTTAATTTCATTATTTATAATTTATATAAATAATATTATATTGTTTTAGTTAGACATGTGGTTTTGGATGTGTAATATCTGATTGGTCTGATTTTTATTTGGGTATATTAGACAACATCAAATTCTTGGAAATCAATTATAATATATCTTTTATTCTAAATATATTAAAATTTTGAATAATTTATGATTTTCATTTAAATTGGTTGTTTTCTAGATTTTTAAATAAATTTTAGTAATATTATAAATAGCATTATATATATATTGTTTTGAAAATCAAATAGAAAACTAAACTTCACTGTTGATCTATTCAGAATACATAAATAAATATCACAATAATATTTTAAAATCTCATGCATATATGTTTTACAAAAGAAATAATCTCTAACAATTAGTTAAAATTTTAGTTTTATTTATTAGTATGGTTTGAAGCAACTAATTTATATGTATAAAAATAAATAAACATTACTATAAATTAATTTGTTTCTTTATTTAACCAAATCAAATTAGTTTTGTTTTTCGCATTAATTCAGTTTTTCATCTTAAATGTGTAAATATATTTTCATAATATTTATATAATTTGATATATGTTGATTTTCTAAAAATATTTTAAAAAATAAAACAATGATAAGTAGAAAGCTATAAAGGAGAATAATTGATAAAATTTTGTAAGCTCATGAACACATATAGATATTTATAATAATTAAAATATTTTGTAAGCTCTAAGTAATGTTATATCTTAAATTTATAAAAGTAAACTGAAATTTATTTTAAATAATCTTAAATATAATAACTCAGATTTGCTTATCAGCTTTTATCATAGATATGTTGGATTGTACAAATATAAAGGAAAAAAAAAGAAAACTAAATATTAATCAAAAATATATATTTTTAATTCTGGCAAAATATAATATGTTCATTTCATTAAAACTATCTAAATTTATGTTATTTAAAACAATTTTTAATTATTTTTTTCATAAAATTCTTCTGGTAAAATTAATTTTCATAAGAATATCATTTAACATTAAATATAAATACCAGGTTCTTAATTTTTTTCTTGAGAAATTATTTTATATAAGTAAAATTTTTTATAGACATTTTTTGTTTTGTTGTAATTATAAAATGTTATTAGTTAATAAATATTATAATAATGATAAAAATTTAATTAATACTAATTATAAAATATTATTATTCAGCTAAAGATATCTTGGTTTATCTAATCACATTTTTATCTGCAATCATTTGAGAAAATATATAGATATAAAAACGTTTTTCTTACTTTGAAAATATAGTTATATTTCTTAAGAATATGTTTAAGGGAAATATTTATTTTTCTCAATATAAAAATTATTTTTGTTAAGTTTCCTTTTTATGAAATCATTTCATATATAAATATATTTTATTATTTCAAATTCGTTTTTAAATTATAAATATTTTTAATTATATATGTTATCTGAAAAAGGAATCTTCTCACTAATAGAAATTATTAAAAAGGAAAATTTGTTTTAGCATAGTAATTATAAATATATTTTCAATTCATTAAGGGTATCATTGTAATCAACCATCATGAGAATTAACGTGAGCGCGACACGTAGGAAACTGACTTCTCAAATAATATTATAAAGATATATTGTTTTCAGTATATTCCAAAACTGTGGAGACTACGGCGAATGCTTGCTATCCTAAAACTCGTGTTACAAGTTGATTCATTTCCTACTTTTATTAAGAATCTTTTAACTTAAGCTTGTTGGTTATGTTTTTGGAAGTTTCTGGTATCTCTTAAGTATGCAGATATGTCAATATGCTAAAGTTTTATACATTTTAATATAACATCCTAATTTTCGATGCTTAAATATTTAGGTCAGCTTTGTTAGATTCATCATATTCAATTTCTCTTACAACCAATGGCTCTCGTTAATCGAGATTAATTTATTCTAAAAGCAATAATAATGTTGTAAATATCATTCAAAACATTTAAAAAGGTGTATTCAATTAAAAGTTTGAGGTGATTTCTATTAAAATGATAAATTCACTGTTATTCAAACATAAATTATGAAAAAACACTTTTAAATCTAAGATTATTAAATTTATCATTTCGTACAACACTTTGAAATGCACAGTTATTGAACAAAAATTTGTGAGATCTATAGTGATTGAAGTGTTCTTAAAATGTTTGAGAGGAGTTTGTTAGTCATAAAATTGAAAATCTAAATCTTATAGATTTGGATGAGATCATAGTGGTTTAACAAAATCACACCAAAGTCTCATATTCACATAAAATCATTTTAAAACTCATTAAAAATCAAATTATTCAATACACTTATACACCCCTTAAGTTTGGGTTGTTGTTTTATATATTTTAGTTAGTTTTCAATTATATTATTAATTTTGCCTTACTAAAATTTATCACCTTGAAAAATTCTTTTAATTGACTTTTGCTTCCAAATAGTTTTTTTCCAAATAGTTTTTTTTAAATTTGATTAGTTAACAGTTTTTATTTTTGATTTACTTGATTCAGTATAAAAAAACTAAATCAAGAGCTAACTTACAACAATAACTAACCAAATAATTCTTAACAATAATTATCACAAATATGTAACTTTTCCTTGTATATTTACAGATAATAATAAAAAATACAATTAGTGTTGCTCGTAATTTTCTTACTTATGTAACTTTTCCTTGCATATTTTACAGATAATAATAAAAACTATAATTAGTGGCTAGTAATTTTATTACCTAAGTATAATATAGATAACAATATACAAAATTATACATAATTTAATGTTGGTGAGATGTGGTGCTTATTACTTAATGTATAATATAGATAGCAATATACAAAATTATACATAATTTAAATATTTAATGATGGTGAGGTGTGGTGTTTATGGTACTTATTATTGTTACCACGTAAGATGTGTTATGTGAGGCAATGTTGGATTGTGATTGTGTCATCAGGATGTGACATTGAGTTTGTCTATCTGTGATCTGTACAAGTCACGTTTATAATAATGAGTGACATTCTACCAAATTAACCAAATGTATGTTGTATTTGTAAGTCTTATTTGTTCTGCAGTTGCAACATCATGAACAATATTTTAATTTGGTTTTTAATACACTCGCAAGCAAAATCTACAACAATGGCTCGTCCAATGATATATGATCCTCCAAAGGATCATATATCTTACGTATTCCTTTAATGAATCAATTTTTTTTTTGTCAACTTTCTTATAAACAGATCCCAATAATCTCTCAGTTGTAATCGGGTATAAGGACCCGGTTTCATTGCATTCTGCATCCTCGTTCTACTGACCGAAGATATATCAACCCACGCCTTATTCTCTGCAACAGAAAAAACGTTTCAACGATCAAAAGATATGAAACGATAAAATCTCACATCGAGCAATCTATAGACTAGTCAGATATTCAAAGTACCTCTCCAGTATCTTGAAGTCGAAGTAGTTCCAATCTTTCTGAAGGTCTCCTATCTGTCAATGTTGCAAGCTGACACCCAAAAAAAAAACATTGAGTTAAAAAAACAAAGAAGATATAACGGCAAGAGTTGTGTCCATCTTTAGATAATGTTTTGTAAATTACCCAGAAACTGAAGCGCTCGGGATCTTGAGGTGAAGGTACCATAGATTCAACAATTAAAAGTGTTTCAAGTCTTCTTCTGTCTGCGTAAAACAGAAAAAGAAACGGAAGGGAAAGACTCTATCATGTCTGAAAATACTCTATAAGACTTAAAGAGCATACGAAGTACAGATCAAAAAGTTGTTTACCTCCATGTCTAGCTGCTTCCTTTGCTCTCTCTAGCCATGACCGAGCAAATGATGCTGCACTAGTCGTCAGTTCCCGCAGCTGTAAGAAGAGTCGCAAAGAAAGGTGAGTAAACAAGAGAAAGGAAATAGTACTGTTGACATGTTCGGTAATCATACATCTGCTTTGTCTTGGTCGCTTTGTGGTTGTATATCTGTCACCCATTCAACCTCTGCAACACGATACCTGAAAAAAAAAAAAAACCGATATTAAGAAGCCAAGCATTTGTGTTTGAATATGCCTTAAATTAATGATACATGCAAGAAACAAAGTACAACTAGGACAAAGCTTATCCATCTTGATCCCAAGCTTTTACAATGCGGCACCTTCTATGGCTTTCCAGCTGATTAACGAATACACTAAGTTGATTAGTTGACGATACCTTAGACATGAAATAATGCTCAACAAGATCAGTAATAATATTCACCTCCAGGACGAAACGTCCATCTGGGAGTGGATCACACCTGTGTAATTTCAAAACATTATTAGACTCTGTGTAAAGTCATCAACTGAAGGATATTAAGAATCATATCAGAAAGAAAGAAGCAACAGACTCTGTGATTTCGACTTCGCAAGCAACATCCACTGGTGAACCTGTCGCAGAATCAAGAGCTACCTATGAACATTGGAATGGACAAACCTTACTAGTCAGAAACACATTTAATGAATTTGTATGAAGAAGAAGATGCAACAAGAAAAATGACACGTCACCCACCATTCCCATCCGATGGTTTCCCTCCATTATTCTTCTCACCTGTTTCAGTTAACACATGTTTAATCAAAGTAAGGAGACTATGAGAGAATCAGAAAGAAGTTTTCTGAATCCAAACAGCAATACTGCTGCAAGCTAGAGTCACCGTATAGTTATTAGCACTTATGTAGAGATCCCATAAGTTTTATGAAGACTTTACAACAAGTTTTAATTTCTAAGAGGTTTGTGAAAGCGCTCCGAGTAGGCAACTAAAGTTGTAAAATGTAGAGAACCGTAAAAGAAAACTCACCATTAGTCGGTATCTTGGTTCAAAAATGTGAAGAGACAACTTCTGACAGGGGATGATGACATCCATGACAAAGAGAGGCATACTTTCATTGCCTAAGTGGACCAGAGTGTCCTGCTCTGATTTCCTTTCACCATACTCCTCTGGAAAGTTCTTTTGTATGATGTTATTCAGTGTCACACTGCCAACACATAATTCGCTTCAGCACAAGAACTTTAAAAGCATCATAATCCATGATATGGCATGGAGTGCAGATCTTTTACCTGACAGCGCATGTTCTTGGAGTCATGAAAATGACAGTTCGACAAAGTGGACATTTGTTGCCTATATTCCACAAAAAGCATCAATAAGCAACACAACAGTAAAAGAAGAAATATTCAGGAATATGACAAGAAACCCACCACGATCCATGGACTGGAAAAGGCATGATCGGCAGAATGTATGTCCGCAAGGAGTTGTAGCAGGTTCATACAGCAATTTGAGGCAAACAGTGCAATCAAAGTCATCAGACCGCTCAGCCTTTCCATGAGAGTTTCTCGTCGAAGCAGGCATAACCTTCTCCAGTTCTTGAAGATTGGATCGGAGAGGATCGCTTCATTGCGATCAGAAAGAAACTCCAAAACTTTAAAAACGATATATATTCTATTAGGAATCAAGACGGAATCAGAAATGATAACACAAAGACTACCGTACCTAAAGGGATCAATCTGTAGACCTGAGAGGATAGTGTCACGTGCTACCTCATATCTTTCTAGCTGCAAAAAAAACGAAATAAGAAAAAGAATTTGACACATGTGACATGAAGCAGACTGAAAACATCTTTGAATGAATGAATGAATATAAAGGTAGAAGTAGAAGAATAAGTCAGTCACATACCAACATGAGGGCACACGTCTTTGTTATATATGACTTCACTGAACTGCTCTGAATATTCATCACCTTATCAGCATCCTTAAGAGCAAGCTGTTAAAAATGTGAGTCAAAGATTCGATGAATTTTGCAACTACAGGTTAAAGAAAGTAGAATAATAAATAATACATACTTCACCAAGCATGGACATATCAAAACCGTTGAGAGGTCTATATTCAGAAATGGATGCAGATCTCTGCTTCAGATATTGGCCAAATCTAAGAAACAAACGGTTGAGTTGAGAGATCAATACAAGTAATATCAATGAACCGAGTTAGAAGTGATAACAACGACATGACAACTCTCCATTTGAAGTAAAAAAAAAGATAGCAAACGTTAAAAGAAACCATACCTTATATAAGCAGCACTTCGATTGCTTAGAACAACAGGGTCAAGAGGCTTGACAGAATTGGCTTTTGAATAATTGCTAATCGCCTGGAAGAAAAGAAGAAAATATGTTACTGGCAAGAACATATTAGAGAGTTTCATTTAGGTTTAAGAATCAAGCTACAAGAGAGAGATAGTGATTGATTGATTAATTAATTAACCTCTTCAAAGCGAGATTCTTTGAATGCATCGTTTCCCTTCTCTACAAGTTGAAACACTTGATTGTGTATGTCCAATGGCAATGAATTGTCAGCTTCACTGACCTGGACCAATCAATCAAAATCAAGAACAACCAAATTTCAGAAAAATCAACAAGACAAGGCAAGTAATAATCATGATCACTTACCAGACCATAGTTTTCGACATCATCCAAGCCGAACAAAGTGAATGCCGGAAGAGATTCTTGGTTCGACATCGAGCTAATAGATCAAGAAAACTGTAAAGATTTGTGATAACAGAGGAGAGATTGAATTGAAGAGGGAAGAAGCAACAGAGAGAGAGAGTAGCGTCGTGGACACTTGTGCGTCGTTCGTTCGTTCGTTAGCGACCACGGATTTGAATATCCACTTACGTGTTTATACTCTCTCCAAAAGCTAACCCCTTCGCCCTTTTTTTTTCTTCAATCTCTCTCTTCTCTTACTAACTAAAAGGTGAATCCTTTTGTTCGTCTTTTTATCTTCTTCCTGCTTGATGGGTCTCACAATTCTCCCACAAGCCCATTTATTTACAATTAATAATTATTAAATTTTGTTATTCATCAATTATTATTTGGGAAATTTTTTATTATGTTTATTAATACCCAATTTCTTTTACTATCTGGTTTAATATCCAAACTAATTATTTTCTCATTTTAATACAATAACTTTTAAAACTGTACTCATTTTATTTATAATACACAAATTATGCTAATTTTAGTCAAAAGTATTACTAAGTTTCAAACGAAATTTGAAAAATCTCTAAACTTCCAAACAAATCTTTAAAATTTAAAATTTTATTTTAAATTTTAAGAATAAAGTAACTAAAACTTTTATAACATTTTAAATTTTCAAAACCTTAATTATGAATAAAAGTAATTAATTATTTTAGAACTTCAAAAACCAAACTAAATTTTAAATTAAAACTAAAAATAATACTTTATAAAATTTTCAGATTATCCAAAATTTAGTTATTTTGTTATTAAATTTTTTGAAATTTTTTTAGCATTTTTCTTTTGAATTTTATAGATCCTATAAGTTTTGTTTAAAATTTATTATTAAAATGAGTATACTTTTTGTATTATAATGGGGACATTTTTAAAAGTAAATTTATAAAAAATAGTAAAATAATCAGTTTGAGTTAAACTGGGTATTAAAAAAGTTTGAGAATTAAAAATTTTATCGAAATTTAATTGGGATATTTTTTTGTGAAATTTGCCTTATTATTTTACATAAATTAATCAAAACAATTATGTGATTTTGTAAATTAACAAGAATATGTAATTTTCACTTTCTTCAATGCAGAGACTCTGACACTAGGCAATGACTTTTTCTCAGCATAAAAACTTGAAAAATCTAACCGAACTCAGAATGAGGCTTGGTTTGGATTTAGATACTATAAATTATTTGAACAAATCATATATTTTTAGAACTGAAAACTGTAACTAGACCGAGAACCAAACAAATACGCAAAAAAAAAGTTAACCAAATTGGTATTCAAAATATTTTAGATTATCTAAGTGTTACAATCATAATGAATCTCGAAAAATTCAGACAAAGATCGATTAGACAACTTTATGCTGGGTTAATATGGATGGGTTATGTAGATCGGCTCTGATATATGACCAAGAAATAAATAATTATATTAGAATAAGAGATTAATATAATATATTTGTATATATATACAAGAGATAGTCTTTGTATTACTTATTTTACTGATCTACCCTTCTAATACACTATGCTCTACACTAATTGTGTTTGCTTTGTATATTTTCCCTTGAGTCACTCTGCTTACAGAAATCACTTAATCATACAAAGATAGAATCTACCATGTAAATGTTTCATTGGCGTAGGTTATTGTCTTGAAATAAACTTTGACCAAAAGAGAGGTTACCATCTAGTTTCCTTGGTTTGTGTAGACTTCTGCTGGCAATGATGAGTTGGTCAAGAAGCTCAGAGCTAATAAAACTGATATTTATTTGATATCAAGAGGTTTTCTACAAATGATCAATGTACTCTCTCACACTCCATTTCACTTGTTTTTTCATGTTGTTTACTATGGCCTGCTGCATTAATTCTTGTGTAGAGACTACTACTACAATCATGGTGATAACGTTTTGAATGAATTTCTGTTCATTATAGCCTGTAGCCTTGATTATTGGCATCCCTCGTGATACAGCCTGGAAATCAGACTATAAGACTTGATGAACTGAAGTTCAACCTGAAAACAAAGAAGATAGATTTTTATGAGTTGTATGAGTTTTTATGAAACAAAACAGAAACAAATGGAAGATGAATGAGATGCTAATGATATGAGGAATAAATCAGAGTAAATAAATAAAGATAAAGGATAGATATGATGGAATCAAGCTGCTGGATGTGTATCACTCTCAGCTTGATCAAATGATGGATTGAAGTGGAATTGCGGATGAAGGTTTGATTGAATCTCTCAACCAGATGGGATGATGGACGAAATTGATTGAATAGACACCACAAAGCTCTGTGAAAGGAGACTTTGATAAGCCTAGTTGCTCAAGAACTGCTTCTCACAAACTCAAAAGACTTCAAACAATAGTTTTAAGAAAACTAGAAAACTTCATTTTTCATTCATAAAATTCAAGGGTGCTTTACAATGAAACAAAGACTAGAGCTTTATAGGCTCGACCAAGACAGACTCTAACAGTCATAAAATGATAAAAGGAAAGAAATAAAATTGAAATAAAAGTCTTGGAAGCAAAGGCTTTGATGGTTCCATGTAATCTTCCTTTAGCTTGATTTATGCCTTCTTCCAAATGCGAAACTTGTAAGGACTTGTATCTTGATAGCTTCTGGACGTAGCCATGATCTTGAAGTCTTCCTGATGTGTCTCTGAGTGTCCTTAATGAGTAATATGGCCGTTGGTCTTGAAAGATTTCAAGAAGAAATTCATTTAAGGTTTGTGGTGTCAAAGCTGCCAAATATGGAATGTTGGTGCAAGTGATGATCCTCCTGATCTCCTGGGTGCTGGTGCAGCTAAGGACGTCTTCCTTGTCTTCTGGTTGGTTTAGAGTGTCTCATGGCTTCCATAGAAAGGTTTGGGTCGGACCAAATTGAATTGGTTGGCAACTTTCCCAAAATAATGTCGGTTTGATCGGTTTTGGGAAATTGATTGTATTTTGGTATTCCCTGAACCAATTCGCCTGATTCTTGACTCTATGGATAGATAATAATTCCCTCTTGAAACCCATGATTGATTCTGGAAAGGGCCGCTTCATGGTTGGGCTGAAATCATCTTCTAAAGTCTGATACTCGCAACTGGATGGGCTGGAGAACCTCCAGTTTGTAAAATCCATAACTCCTTGGTCCGGTAAGCTTTTCTGGAAATTCCAATTGGGCTGGACTCCTTCTTGAGTGTAGAGTCCAATAAAATTTGTTTCACTCCAAAACTTCTTTTGGTTGTCGAGATATACGCCGTGGGCTGGACCTGTGTCGCTGGTACCTCCAAAGTGGCCGGTTTGGACTGCTTGGTTGACCTCTGGTTCAACCACTGGTTTGATGGCCGCATCATTCCCTCCTTCTTGTGAAGGTTTTGACCTCAAAACTGGATAACCTGATACACCACAATAGAGCAAGTCAGGTTTCATTCTCTTTTGAGATTCCAAAGTCTTACCTTGATATTGTTTCGGTTTGGGAATGGATTTTGCATCTGGTGGCTCTTCTTTGAAAAGATGGGAAATGATCACGCCTCTGGCCTTGGCATTGTCATTTCTTCTCTTCTGAAGCTGATGGTTCTCCACACTTTTGGAGCTGATGGTTCTGACCATCTTTGGGACTGATTCTTCAAGCAATAAAAGAGTATCCGTGGGATATCTTTAAAGCTTTCTTCTTTGCTACCTGAAAAATTCTCAACATTCTGGGCAAAGACCAAATGAATTATATCTGATATAGGAGTTTCATAAACAGAATGTGATATGGTAGAATTTACCATAGGTACATCAGCATGATGAAGAATTAAATTCTTCCTTGGACAGATTTGGATTGGTGGCTGCCTTTCTTGCACCTTTTTACCTAGGCTGGTTTGATCATCTTCTTGTCTTATTCCTGGATCAAAATTTCTTGGCAAAAGCAAGTGCATCACATCTGGAAAATCAAGTGATAAAGACATTTTAAAATTAAGAATACTTTCCTTACCCATGCTGTCTTTGAATGGCATTTGTTCAACATCTCTTTGAACTAGTTTCTGGACAGCATCTATTGACATCATGGTTAAGGCTTCTTCTTGCAAGATTTTACCACGAATTGGAGTGTCTTTTTCTTTGCTTATACCTGGGTCAAAACATCTTGGCAAAGACAAGTGTATTATACCAAAGTATTGGAATTTATAAACTGTTGAAAACCAAGAACAAAGAACCTTACTTTCAGTTGTGGCAGCAAGAAATTGTATTTCTTTGTTTGGCTTGCTCTCACCTTGGTATCCTGTACCTATTTCACTTTCCCTTGGACAAGACAAGTGCATTAATCTTATCATGGAAATAATAATAGCTTTCTGATCCATAGTGAAATTTACCTCAGGTTTTGGCACTTGAACAATTCTTTGTTCAGCTTTTGGTTTCCACTTGTGGTGTGGATTTTGATTGAGCTCATGATCTAGCTCCGCCCTTGAACTTCAGTAAGTGTATGGCTCTCATCTGGTATCCCTATACCAAGAATATAAAATTTTAAACCAGTATATAAAGGGGATGTTAAACACTTACCTTGGTTTGATACTTTGACTACTGGTTTTGCTTCCTTAAGCAACAAATCATTTCTTCCGGCCTCACTTATGGCTTCCTCCTCTTTAGCAATACCATGCTGGTAGAATAGGTCTTCTCTTTTAAGTTCATGCTCCTTAATTCCTGATACAATACCCTTTGACAAAGACAAGTACATTATAAAAGAACTTGGAAGCAACAAATCAGATTGAATAAAACTATCACTTATTTTAAAATTTTCAGTTTTAGTTTCTAGTGATATTTCTTTCAATACTTGCTTAGTTGGGCAAGCTTCAACAAGGTGGTCTATTTTAAAACATGTCTGATCTTTCAGAATTTTAAAATCAGAAGACTTACCTTGGCTTGATGTGTCCTTCTCTTTGGGGTCTAAAATCTCCTTGTTCCTTGGACATAATTCTTTTTGAACTTTTGATTCAAACAAGGATGTGGAGTTCGGATTTTTCTTGACCTCAGGACCTGTCTTAACATTCTCTGACAAAGACAAGTGACTCATACCAGTGGAAGATGATTCATAAACCAATTTATCAAGTATAGGACTTACCATAGCCTTTACTTGATCACTTTCATGTTCTGGTTTTGGAGTTGGCTTGCACAGCATGTATGGACTGATGCTTTTAGTCTCCTTCATGGTCACTGGCACGCCATGGTGTTGGGACTTCTCTACAAACTCCTTGTGCATTCTGACTTTGAGGTCTTTCCAATCTAACACTTGTTCAGTGCTCTCCTTTAACCACCATTTGTAGGCATTTTTGGTAAAGGCTTGTACAGCTTGTAACAACATCTTTTCTTTGGGAACTTTGTTGGAAAGCAGCCACTTATCCATGTTCTTTTCCCATCTTAGATACACCTCTGGGTTCCTGCTTAAACCTGAAAACACTAAGATGTCAGATTTATAAGCACAACTTTTTATTACTTCTCTTTTTGGACCGATTGATGTATATGGAGCTCTCCATGAGGGGTCTGGTGGTTTGGGCTGACATAAACAGCCTCAGATACTTCTCCAAATCTACTTTCTCCAGGTTTTGGTCGTCGGCCTTGTGCCTTGTTTCTTTTCTCCATCTGAGCAATCTGCCTTTTGAGCTTTTGTAAGGCTGCAACTTGCTGGTTCAGTGTGGCCTCCATAGTTTGGCCTGGTTCTTTCACTCCCATTTCTCCCTGCAACAATCTCAAAGATCAAGTGAAGAATAGAGAAATCTGATTGAACCAAAATAAACCCAATGCAAAATGAAATTTAAACTAAACCAAGAAATATGCAATTATGAACCGATATGAAATAAACTATGCAAAAATTATTTTTCTTTTGGTTTTATGGATGCAATCTCGAAATAAAACAAATATGGAATGCTAATAACACAATGAAAGAAAAAATATGGAAATAGAAACTAACAATGATTTTTTTTGAATTTTCTTTGATATGCAACAATTAAAATGCAGATTTTTTTTGACTTATTCAAATGGAAACAAATAAATGCAAACAACTTTTTTTTTATAAATGAAAATATCAAAATGATGAAACAAATATGATATGCACGAAATTAAAATGGTATGCTTTTTTTTTTTTTTTTAACTTTGCAATGCAAAAATCAAAATAATGCAAAATGCTGATTTTTTTTTTAAATGAATGCACAAAATATAAATATGGCAAATGGAGCTGGGAAATGAATGCAAACAAGCTAATGAGTAAAACTTGAATCCTAGATGATCTACACGAAAATAAAATTGTCTTCCTCTTTTTATAAATTTTTTTTTTTGAATGCAACAAGAACACAAAAAATGCAGAAACTGTTTTTATGGCTTTTTGATTTATAAATGCAAAACAAATGCAAGCAAATATGAAATGCAAGGATAGATATCACCTTAGTCAGGAGCTTGAGCTCTGATACCAAATGATACAACCTGGAAATCAGACTATAAGACTTGATGAACTGAGGTTCAACCTGAAAACAAAGAAGATAGATTTTTATGAGTTTTATGAGTTTTTATGAAACAAAACAGAAACAAATGGAAGATGAATGAGATGCTAATGATATGAGGAATAAATCAGAGTAAATAAATAAAGATAAAGGATAGATATGATGGAATCAAGCTGCTGGATGTGTATCACTCTCAGCTTGATCAAATGATGGATTGAAGTGGAATTGCGGATGAAGGTTTGATTGAATCTCTCAACCAGATGGGATGATGGACGAAATGGATTGAATAGACACCAAAAAGCTCTGTGAAAGGAGACTTTGATAAGCCTGGTTGCTCAAGAGCTGCTTCTCACAAACTCAAAAGACTTCAAACAATAGTTTTAAGAAAACTAGAAAACTTCATTTTTCATTCATAAAATTCAAGGGTGCTTTACAATGAAACAAAGACTAGAGCTTTATAGGCTCGACCAAGACAGACTCTAACAGTCATAAAATGATAAAAGGAAAGAAATAAAATTGAAATAAAAGTCTTGGAAGCAAAGGTTTTGATGGTTTCATGTAATCTTCCTTTAGCTTGATTTATGCCTTCTTCCAAATGGGAAACTTGTAAGGACTTGTATCTTGATAGCTTCTGGACGTGGTCATGATCTTGAAGTCTTCCTGATGTGTCTCTGAGTGTCCTTAATGAGTAATATGGCCGTTGGTCTTGAAAGATTTCAAGAAGAAACTCATTTAAGGCTTGTGGTGTCAAAGCTGCCAAATATGGAATGTTGGTGCAAGTGATGATCCTCCTGATCTCCTGGGTGCTGGTGCAGCTAAGGACGTCTTCCTTGTCTTCTGGTTGGTTTAGAGTGTCTCCTGGCTTCCATAGAAAGGTTTGGGTCGGACCAAATTGAATTGGTTGGCAACTTTCCCAAAATAATGTCGGTTTGATCGGTTTTGGGAAATTGATTGTATCTTGGTATTCCCTGAACCAATTCGCCTGATTCTGGACTCTCTGGATAGATAATAATTTCCTCTTGAAACCCATGATTGATTCTGGAAAGGGCCGCTTCATGGTTGGGCTGAAATCAACTTCTAAAGTCTGATACTCGCAACTGGATGGGCTGGAGAACCTCCAATTTGTAAAATCCATAACTCCTTGGTCCGGTAAGCTTTTCTGGAAATTCCAATTGGGCTGGACTCCTTCTTGAGTGTAGAGTCCAATAAAATTTGTTTCACTCCAAAACTTCTTTTGGTTGTCGAGATATACGCCGTGGACTGGACCTATGTCGCTGGTACCTCCAAAGTGGCCGGTTTGGACTGCTTGGTTGACCTTTGGTTCAACCACTGGTTTGATGGCCGCATCACCTCGAGAGAACATATTTTCCAACAATCTTATACAGTATAACCTTTTTAAATTAATAATCTATAAATAAATTAATATAATTTCATAATCTTGAATTGAGTTTTTGGTTCAATTAATATCTCGATAAATTAATAAAAAATCATAGTTTTGGTGTAGTCTCAACATTATTAATATAAAGATGTTTCAATGTATATGGAAATTCAGGCGAGTTTGTGGGCTTTGATGAGAACGAACCTACATCAAGAAGTGGAGGCAAAGCCAAGGCAGTGCAACAAATACAAAATGTTCATCCAACTTTTTTTCTCTCTTGTTGAAGACAAAACAATGTACCAATGAGATTCGATTTTTTCAGGGTTGTCTCTACAAAACTAGGGCCATGATTGGTGATGGAGCTACTGATCTTAAAGTATGCTTTATATTCACTGATAATCTATAAAGTAACAATAAAATCTCCAATAAGCAATTACCTAAACTAATTTACTTGGTAGGCACGTAAATCTGGTGGCGCAGATTTGTTCATATGCTAGGCAGGAGTTCAGCTTCAAGTTTGAACCACTCATAAACAAGTTGGATTAAAAGCCTCTCCTTTTTTTTGGTCAAAGGATTAAAAGCCTCTCTATACTGATAGGTAACACATTATTCATATCTAGCTGATATACGAACACTCAATATTGATTTATCATCAAACATTGAAGAGAAAGTATATATAACAAAAATAAGGATAACTATTTCAATCCACGCGGATGTGTTTTTTCAAAAATATGTTGCCATTTGCTTTTCATGTCACTATTATATACTATATATGTGTCATCATATATTACTTGTATTTAATAAGTACCATCATATAAGTAGTCATGTAATTTATAATATTTTTTATGTACCATCATATAAATAATCATATATATTATATTTTTAAAACTTAATATGAAATATAAAAACCACAATTTAATTTGGTGTTTAAAATTGGGTTTTGTATTTATATATATTGAAAACATTTTTATAATGATTATTAAAAATATTTTATTAAAAATTAATTTTTGAATATATGTATATTTTGAATCAATTTTTTGAATATATGTATATTTTGAATCAATTTTTTGTAATAATGTATTTTTTTTTTGCTTAAATATAGTTATACATGTTTTCAAACAAAATTATATTGTTATTCATGTTTGTAAACAAATCTCAAATGTATTTTAATTTTAATAATATAAATAGATGTTTTTGTGACTTTTGACTTGTATTATTTATAAACGGCTTTAGAATACAGAGGATATAAAACGAGTTTATGAATCAGTAACTACTCGTCTGCTTGGAATAGGTTGCAGCCGATCAATCTCACCATGCACGACCTCACTCACCAGATCCTTGAAGAGAAGCCTCTCTAAGTGTAGCACTATACCCGGGACTACATCATCAAACTCTGTCCATTTCTCAGACCGCATCTCCATATCTTCATCCAATATACATTTCAAGAAGTCCTCTTCTTGCTCCCCCAACAAGAACAAGTTATCTGATCTTCTCTTGGCTTCTTTTTGCACTGTTTCTATCTCTGAACATAGCTCTTTCAAGAGTTGTTGCGCACTTAACACCCTCCTCTTCATCGCTTTACCTCGCTTCATCCATGGATCTGCGTTGCTGGTGCCCTCGACAATAGCTAACTTCTTCACCAGCATTTCATTGACAGCGTCAAACACAAGCTTGCGGTTGAGCTTCTCATTGCCACTACTGCTTCCTTTAGTTTGCTCAAGAACGAGAAACAGCTCAGGGTTGATAGGATGGCCTGAAGGGTGCAGTTGAAACGTGGTTGATTCTGAGCCTAAGTCTCTCAGGAGAAGACCTGAGGCTAAGAGAATCTCTGATATGTATCTGTGATCAGTGTCAGGACCACTGTTCTCGCACAGTGATGCAATGTAGTCTTGGCTGGCTTCATCATGGCTAGAGTTTAATCTTTTCAGCTTTTGAACCAAATGCTCAACGTTCTCAAGCTTCTTTCTGTTGATCTCAGGCGAAAAGGTGGTTGTTGTCTTTGAGAAGCTGTAAGCTGGATTCCACAAGTCTTCTTCACCAGGGTCAATAAGGCCATTACCACTCGTTACATGATCAGTCTTAGTGCCTTCACTAGCTTGTATTTTCACAGGAGATGGTTTGATATCTCTGTAGATTGATGCGTTGAGGACAGAAACTGGACTTGGATGTTCTGATGACCCATCTTCACAAAACTTTGGACTAGCTTTCTGAGAACAAAAGTTTGGAAAATTAGCAGCTAAAACTTTTTTTTATGACCAATGTAGATAAAGCATGAGAAACAACAACTTACATTCTGCATTAAGTTAGAGACTACTGTTTTTGCTGTCTCTATCACAGATGGACTCTTTCCACCACCTGCTTGGCCATCATTTTGCTGCAATTTCCTCTGAGCACCTGGTCTACGCCTACCACCAGGAGAAGCAGCAGATTCTTCGAGTTGTCTATTTGTTTGTCTTCTTGATTTGCTTGAATCAGACGGTATTGGTGGGCGAGAACGCTTGTCATTCTCATGATTCTTCATATGATTCAACCTTGGACTTGCAGCTCCTGCATTCTTTGTAGTGACTTCTCTGGAAACCTGACAAGACCTCACGTTTCTGCTGCTAGATTTGTTTACTTTTGCCGCCTTCTTTGTAGTTGAGTTTCTTTTAACATTCACAGACTCTTCTTCTTCTATACAGGTTGCCTTAAGACCAGATAGACTGTGAATGGGAATCAGAGATGATGAAGGAAGACCAGATCTCTCAACAAGTCTAGCAGGTTTCATAATCACAATTGGTCCTCTCATAGTGGATGGCATTACCTGGTTTTGCAAGCCTCTTGAGTTTGAGCATTCTGGCTGCTTGACACTTTTTGTTTGCATTGCCTCTAAAATCTCATTAATAGCTCTGAGATCTTTTCCTGAATGCTTAAACTCTACATCTTTCAACCTTCCCTCCATTGATGGCAACAGAGCTTTCACAGGCCTGCAGGCTTGCTTTTGTTGCTTCCATGGTGCTGGTTCTATGGGAAACCTCAAACTTGATAAAGGTTTCATAACAAACTCAGAGCTACTTCTCCATTTTGGTGAAGAAGAAGAAGAAGAGGCCAGGTCCTTCCCCAAGCTTCTTGGCGAGCTAGGAGATGATAACCTTATAGAACGATTCATGCTAGTTTCCCTCAATGACCTTGAGAACGGATCATTGTTATGGTCTCTTCTCAGTGGAGAACCAGGTAATGTTTCCAACCCCATTAGCTTTGCAACAACACTAGGAGGCCGTTTGTTCATGCTAGAGCTTCTACCAAAACTCTCAACAAGTACAAGCTTATTATTATTACCTGATGTGAGACTAACGTGCTCTCTACTTTCCAAAGAAAGCTTAGGAGACTCTTTCACCTTCTTCTTGGATTTAGACTTCTTGTGAGAATCAACATAGTAACGAGATGCATCTTTCAAGTCAACCTCATTGTAGTAATACTGAGATGGTTTAAGTTTGGCTAGAGCTTTGCAGGATTCATTGAAATCCACAGGGGTGGATTGTTTCAAACCATAAGGTCTTGGAGAATCATCTCTTCTCTTGTGTCTGGATACTTCAGAAAGTCCTCTAGCTTCTCTGTACATGGAGTCTCTAACAACATCTCTAAGGTCAAGTCCCAACCCATTTCCTTGGCTCATCACTGGAGATTCTTGAAAAATGACCCGGTCATACGGTGATATCTCAGGTTGAGTTTCTTTGTTGGGATCAGAAGACAATGGGGAAGATGATGAACATGATGATGAGAAAGAAACCCTGGAAGATTCTGATGATACCCTTTTTAGTTGAGCATTTCCACTGTTTATAATGTTGGAGTCTTGAATCTGCAATGCAGAGTCTCTTTCAAAGTTGATGTTGTTGACATGTGCATTACCTGCAACACCAATAACAGCACATGAGATCAGAAGATTTTTATGATCATATCAAACTCTCTTTGTTTATAAACCATAAAAATTGCTGATTTAGGAAAATTGAAGAGTCTAAGGTTCATAGAAGTCAAAATCAAGCCAAAAAAAAGCCACACAAAATATAAATTTAACCTAACAAAACAAACTAGATCAACCTTGTCTAAAGATATGTCAGATAAGACTCAGCAGAGAAAGAACAAACCTTTTAGACCTCATAGAAGAATCAGACAAGACCTTTTAGTTCATGAAGAAGAAGCAGAACTTAAGAAGAGAAGAAAGAACATGGAAAAAGACATATCATATAGCTAAGAACGTTTTAACATATGCCCATGTACAAGTCAACCACTAAGAGACACGACCACCACAAGTATGCATTTATTTATATCTTAGTGTAATATGATTACCTCCTAAAGTAAGACTTTTTCGACGGTTTGTGAGAATATGGTGGCGATCAAAGAGTTTGAAAATCCCATTCATACATCCAATTTTCTTCTGAAGATCGGAGTTTTCATCTGCCAATGTATGCAAAAGCTTTGCAGCCATATGATTAGTGAAGAAGTTTAGTAGAGCACTTGAAACCAGTAACTCTTTTTTATCTTCTTGGCTTGAAGACTTTATAGTATACACTTTTCTCCCTTCCCTTTTCTGTTTCCAGCAAACACTAGTTTTGGGAATAACTTCAAGGTTTCGTTATGTCTCCGTCAACAAGCAACCACCATGGAACCATAACGAGAATGACCCACTTTCCATAATTTCATGTAGTTCCAAAAAAAGCTGAGCATTTTTAATCAATTTAGATTCCAATAAAATTGGCATAGACAAAACTCAATGTAAGAACGCCATTTCCTCCAGCTAATTACAGCTTATATATTCCCTATCAACGACAAAAGAAAAAGAAGAAGAAAATTAGCATTTTTTTGTCTCTACTTGTAGCAGAAGTTCAAAAACTTTACCACTTGACGCAGATTGATAGAGTCCCAAATCTCACCGGAGTGGATGACTACGAGAAAAGAGACGAACCCTTTTCGTGACTTATCTCAGCGGCACTAACAAAAAAAGAAGCTCTGTTATTACAGAACAAAAGAGAGTCATTTGTGTAAGAATCCCCCAGGGAAATGTACACTGATAAATCTCACAAACCCAAGAAGAAAGAGACAGAAACTTTCAGATACTGAGAAACAGATAAAGCCAAGAAGAAGAAGACCAAAGCAGAGGGAACAAAAGAAATACTCTGCCAAATGTTCCTCTGTTTTCTACTCTCTGTTTCTGCTTAAAGAACAAAACAAAACAAAACAAAACATAGTCTGTGTGTTTCTGATGAATAATAGAAACACAAAAAATGAGGTGAGAGAGAGAGAGGAAGTGAGGGTGGTGGCAAGTGGATGAGGTTTGTTAAAACTCTGTTTTTGAGATGTCTCCCTCTGCATGTGACTCCTGTCTTCTCGTTTACAACTTAAAAATATCCACAACATTATCTTCTTTTCTTCCTTGCCATTTTCTCTCCAGTGTATTAGATGAAAATTGTTAAATTTGTTTTATTTTCAATAATTAAACTGGTTTAGGTAGACATCAAATTTAAGATTAAGTTATATGAGATTCACATGCTAATAAACAATGAAATTAGTTGTAAACGGAAAAGCATGCTTATAGTAGTTAGGGTCACCACCAACTAGGAAAAGGTTGACTTTTCTTCTACGTTATCTTCCCAAAACGCATAACCATTGTGCCATTGCTTCATTTCCAAGGTTACAAATTACTCCCTCCGTTTCAAATTATATGTCGTTCTAGAGCAAAATTTTTGTTTCAAAATAAATGTCGTTTTCGGTTTTCAATGCAAAATTTATTGAAAATATTCTCTATTATATTTTTATACTGGTTGATGTGTATTGGTAGTAGTATTTTTATTTTGAAAATATGTAAAATTAAATGTTTTCTTAATCTGTGTGCAAAGACTTAGAACGATAAATAATATGAAACGGAGGGAGTATAGCCTAAGCAGACCGATACATAAAGATACACTTATTTGAAGAGAGTCTAGTCTTTGTTGAAACACAAGAGACCAATACGAATATTCAGAGATAGTTTATTTGGTGAAGTGAAGTATAATTCTCAAGATAACATTTGACTAATAATATAGAGAATATTACATCCAAAGACACAATTGTAGTTTTCAATTTCACAAAAAGACACATTGTGTTTTAACACATTTTCTTCTTACCAATTTTACCTATATAGTCTTCTATCTTTTTCCTTTTTACAAATTAATAAAAATTCTAAAAAATCAATAACTCTTCATCTATTTCTTAACCTTATCCATCACATTAAAAATTTTTTTTTTATCTCTTCACCTCCTTGATGAAAGAGAAACCTAAAGAACTTATATTTATTTTCTCGATCAGATCCACATCAAAGGAGCGTGAAATAAATTCCAACACTTCTGAATCCTTCTTCATCTTCTCGAGTCGTCTCCCTCGTTATCTTTTCGAATCGTATGTTTTTATGTGTTCAAAAGAGTTGTGGATGGAGATCTTCTGATCATGGTTGTGTTGATATGATCGGAAGAGTTACAGATGGGTTATCGATGGTAGATACGAAAGTGGTAATAGAGATGGAAGAGATAGTGGAGGTGATGGTTAAAACGGAAGTGGTAATTAAAACGATTGTGGTAACGGAGATGACAGATATAGTGGAGGAAGTGGTGATATTACACCCTAAAAGGCTTGCTTTATTGTAGCCATTAGATCTTATATCTTTACACAATACTTTGTCCACATAATCTCGTCTACGAAACCTCTTGTAAGATAAAAAACCTTGTTCACGAGAATTCGTTCACAAAATATCGTCCACAAGTCCATATATCTCTCATCCACGACTGGATGATGCACATATATATATATATATATTATAAATTTTACAAAAATATATACATTTTGGATATCAAAATGTACAAGAGAAATATAAAAATTTACAAGAGTAAAAAACATAATCACATCCATACCATATGTTCTAAAAGCTTTATATTTTTTTGTACCCCAAACACAAGGATCAGATCCACAACAATGACAATACTTCTCTAACATACACGTTTAACCACCATTTCTTATTTATCATACTCTAACACAACGCACCATTTAATTTATCAACATATAAATAAATACCTATTTTATTTATTGTTTCTTTCAAAAGGGAAGATAAAGGCAATTTTAGTTTTAATCTATGAAACCGTACAAGAAATTGTGTCAAATCATAATGTGTCTTTGGGAGTAAAAAAAAAACAGAATGTGTCTTTCTATGTAACCTTCTCAATAATATATGTTGTAAAAACTTGACTGCTGTTCCGTATATGAGAAGAGAAGACTCACCCAATGCAGAATCTTCACGGTATGTGTGCCTAAAGGAAATCATATCAAATTCTTCTTAGATCCTTAAAGAACAAAAAGGTTTAGTGCCCTTTTCCAGAGTTTTGAAGTTTGTTGTAATGCATATACATTGATCCTTTGTACATTATATGAATACCAAAAAAAACCAATTAGAACAATTAGTTTATATAGCTCAAAGACACTGTATACTATGTTTCAGTACCCTTTTGCTTTTATTGCAAAACAGAGGTTAATCTGTTTTCTTTCTCTCTGTTTCTGCCAATTAATTTGTATGCATCTTTGCATCTCTGTCAAATAAAATCGATACATAATGATTAACACTCAACAGAAGCAATAACATTTCCCTACATAATCATCCAGTGGAAACTATACTTACAAACAGTGGCGGAGACAATGCATTGGCATGGTGGTCAAATGACTGATAGACCCAACCACTTGCTTGCAAGGAAATGCATTCGTAAGAAGATAAAAAGGTTTGAGACACTTCAAAGAATGGAGACAAGAAGCCCAAAAACAGAGACCGTGGAATCAAGTAAAAAGGAAAGTGGCTAGAAGACATTAACTTGGGCAAGGATTTTAGATATTTTACTTATGTTGCTTTGGTAGTTTTCCATTAGTTATCATATTTTCTATTATGCTTTGCTTAACGTACAAGGTTCCTCCTATATATAAGGAGACCTCTATCCTTCGTTATGATTATCAAATAAAATCAACAAAACTAAGGAGTTCTTTCGGTTTCTCGAATTACCTGGAGTCGGAGTTTATTTAGCTTTCTCGTATAAGCTAGCATCTTGGTAGATATCCTAGTGGTGTCTATCAAATTGGTATCAGAGACAGATGACGAAGAACACATCCAAGGTCGTAACCAGGAGCACGGCGACAGGGGACGGAAAAGATGTGGAAGGGACCACGAGGAAAACACTGCATCTAGTGGAAAAGACGTAAACATGGAACAAACATGACAGAGGTGATGAGAGCGATTGGCATCCTCAACGCCAAGGTCGCCTCACTAATGGAAAATAAAACAGACGAAGTAGAAACCAGTAAGGCAGCAGAAAAGGAACCAATCACAGAGGTGGAGATGATTAGGTTTTACATATGATTAAATAGTTTCGTTTAGTTTTTTTTTTAACCTGATATATTATGATATTACAACTATTAGAAAGATTACATAGACGATACGACAATACTACCTGCCTTATGAAGATCTTCCCCTAACCGCATCATCTAAGCCGTCCTATGAAGATCCACGCCTGATCAGATTTACTTGCACCATGTTGAAGATCTCTTGAAATCCTTCCTTCCATAATCTGCATAGTTGCCTAATAAATCTCGCTCTCTCCGGGACTTAAAACCTGGATTTGAGATAATCTGCAATAAATTGCATAGTCTGGGAGTCGAACCCCAGACCTGGATGTCGAAGCCTTTAGACTTTAACCATTAGGCTAAGGTGCTTCCACAGTTTCGTTTAGTTTATTTTACTACTATATTTTTATTTTAGTTTCAATCGGTGGAAAATTACGTACTCAAAAACATAGTTCAAGATATGTTTTCGTGAATAAAATAATAACTTAAAATCAAAATAATTAAAATGTGCTACATTTATTGTCACTTAATTTTTTCACTCCATATAATTAGTTTACTTGATAAAAAAATTCTTTCTATTTCATTTAATTTAGCCAAACACATAAAAAGACTTTTTTATTAATTTATAGAATCAGTTAGACATGAACATTATATGTCCATTTAGGTACATGTTGTTCCATCGGATATCATTTTTTTTTTGTTTTGAAACCAAGTCCCACTTGAATATTATAAACTTATGTGTGGATTTTGAGTTAGGTCATTCTGGATCTGGATAAATTTGGTTCTGATGTATCTAAAAGGGGTTCAAATATTTGTAACAAAATAGCCATATAACTTGATTAGGTCCAAGTCTTTTGAATATCGTTAATTATATTATGATATATCTAAAATATATAATCCTAATTATGAAAAATAAATATCGATGTATAAAAAAACTCTTTCTATTTTACTTAATTTAGCCAAACACATAGAAATAGTTTTTTTTTTATTAATTTATAAAATCAGTTAGACATGAACATTATCTGTCCATTTAGGTACATGTTGTTCCTTTTCAGTATCGTTTTTTTTTTTTTGAAACCAAGTCTCGCTTGAATATTATAAACGTATGTGTGGATTTTGAGTTGGGTCATTCTAGATCTGGATGAATTCGGTTCTGATGTATAGGAGCCTAAAAATATCTAAATAACCAATGTATCTAAAATGGGTTCGGATATTTGTAACAAAAATAGCCATATAACCTGATTCGGTCCAGGTCTTTTGAATATCGTTAGTTATATTATGATACATTTAAAATATATAACATTAATTATAAAAAATAAATATCGATCTATAAAAATATATTTCAGGGGCCAATTTAACAAAATATTAGTTGGTTCAGCTGAAATAAATATATTTAAAATATTTATATGAACTGGAAAAAAATCAATATAAAAGTACTGTACATTTGGATTCAAAATGATTTATTTTAACAACAAACTACACAAATATGTTGATTTGTATACAAATTTAAATTACAATATAAATATTTAATTAATATAGAAATATGTCACATTGTTTAAACAAAATATCAATGTAAAAGTTTACCAGAGATACTCTATGTGTCGAATTTATTTTAAAGAAAGTTTTACTAAGATAAATACATTCAATAATTATAAACAAATAATATATTCATAAAAGTTAAAAAATAATATCCGCGCTTTCAAATCGCGGGTCAAAATCTAGTTTAAAAGTTATGAGTTATTTTGGATCGCCGGATCTAATGGCGTCTATCATTTTCGAAAATCCGGTGCCACGTTAGACTCTATCGACATTTTCTTTCTCATCTATTTTTTGTTTTGTGGTGGTTTTTATCGATTTCAGGTTACCAGACGCTGACACATCACGTCTTCTCCCCAAACATGGCTAATGGTATCTTTGTTAAATATTTTAGATGGAACCTAGTCCATTATTTTGATTGACCCCCACTAATCTAATCGAACTTTTTTTTAACACTGAAACTTTGATTGATTTGTTCAATGCAAAGGCATTGTGAACAAACTACAAAAAAAACGAGAAAAAGAACCCACCAGAAGGTGGTATAAACGCTCAAAAGAGCAGAGAGATAAGTAAGACGACAGCAGGGATGTTGAATCAGTAGACTGATTTCTTTTAAACAATCATCCTTCAGTCTGGATATGTTCAAGAACTTCAATAATACAGGGAAACATCTCACCAAGACGCAACAAAGTCCTGTAATATGATCCCCAACGAGTATTCCCAAGTCTTTTAAGAGAAAGGTCTTGTATCAGCCTAATTCATGTCTTAATAGTACCCTTATTGATCCCCACTTCCATTCTCTTGTGATTACTTTCAGTGCGTATAAGCTTTCTCTTGCAAGAAGATCCAACGGCATTCAGTAGAACATGAACCATATAAAAAAAATCTCCAACTTCAACATGTTTCTTTGCAATCGCCACGACAACCAACTAAAACTGATGAGCAAAGCAATGAACATAATATGTAGATCTACTTTCTTTCACAATTAGTGATTTTAAATCATTGGCTTAAAAAGCTCAGCCAATCTCATCAACAATGACTTGTCAAACTGATGAAAAGAATCTATCGGACTTAAGGACGCCATGCCAACAAGTATTTCAGAATTCACCTCGTCAATACGATCATTAAACTCTTGAAGTTGCATATCTAAGATGGTGTAAACAATCCACCTTATAATGATGCAAGTTGGTGATGCCAGTTTTTTTTTCCTTGGCCTGCATGAATCAACAAACTCTTTCTCCGTATCAAGAACTTCAGTTTTATTATTCTCACTAAAAGAATAAACTGTAGCCACAAAATTTTCCATCCTTCATCCCTAAGCTTTTGTAATAGTCGTTTCGGAGATCCAACCAACGAGACAGCATTCAAAATCTCTTGGTCTCTTTTCTGTAGAGCCTTTGTCAAATTATTAGTGAGTCTCGGGATAACAAGCATCAACTATAGATAAAACACAGAATCAAACGTGTGAAAATATTTGAGGAGACCAAATGCTTGTTCTCTTTTGCTGCCGTCCATGCCTTCAGTCTGGATATGTTCAAGAACTTCAATAATACAGGGAAACATCTCACCAAGACGTAACAAAGTCTTGTAATGTGATCCCCAACGAGTATACACAAGTCTTTTAAGAGAAAGGTCTTGATTCAGCCTAGTTCCTGTCTTAATAGTACTCTTACTGATCCCCACTTCCATTCTCTTGCGATTACTTTCAGTGAGTATAAGCTTTCTCTTGCAAGAAGATCCAACGGCTCAGTAGAACATGAACCATATCAAAAAAAATCTCCAACTTACAACATGTTTCTTTGCAACCGCCACGACAACCAACTGAAGCTGATGAACAAAGCAGTGTACATAATATGCAGATCTACAATGACTTGTCAAACTGACGAAACGAATCTATCGGACTTAAGTACGCCATGCCAACAAGTATTTCAGAATTCACCTCGTCAATACGATCATTAAACTCTTGAAGTTGCATCTCTAAGACGGTGTAAAAACAATCCACCTTATAATGATGCAAGTTGGTAATGCCAGTTTTTTTCCTTTGCCTGCTTGAATCAACAAACTCTTTTTCCATATCAAGAACTTCATTTTTATTATTCTCACTAAAAGAATAAATTGTAGCCACAAAATTTCTCATCCTTCATCCCTAACCTTCGGTAACTGTTGTTTCGTAGATCCAACCAACGAGACAGCATTCAAATCTCTTGGTCTCTTTTCTGCAGAGCCTTTGAAAAATTATTAGTGAGTTCCAGGATAACAAGCATCAACTGTAGATAAAACACATAATCAAATGTGTGAAAATATTTGAGGAGACCGAATGCTTGTTGTCTTTTGCTGCCGTAAATGCCTTCAGTCTGTATATGTTCAAGAACTTCAATAATATAGGGAAACATCTCACCAAGACGCAAACAAAAAAAAAAGACGCAACAAAGTCTTGTAATGTGATCCCCACAATATAAGCTTTCTCTTGCAAGAAGCTCCAACAGCATTCAATAGAACATGAACCATATTAAAAAAAAAATCTCCAACTTCAACATGTTTTTTTGCAACCACCATGACAACCAACTGAAGCTGATGAGCAAAGCAGTGAACATAATATACATATCTACTTTCTTTCAAAATCAGTGATCTTAAACCATTGAATTCTCCTTTCATATTGTTTGCTCCATCATAACCTTGTCCTCTTACTTTTTTCAAACTTAACCCATGTTTCGCAAATAACATTGATGCATACTTGAGAGTCAAGAAGATGTGTCTTTGACATGAATAATGCCAACAAATCTTTCTTTTACCAGCCCAAATTTATCAACAAAACAGTAAACCACAGCCATTTGCTCTTTATCTGAAACATCAGTAGATTCATCTACCAGCACGCCGAAGACAACATTATCAATTTCCTGGATAACAGACTTGGTTACTTCTTTTGCAAAGTGATAGAACCCTGATTGTATTGGGGTTCACTTTCCCTGATCTTTGAAGGTTGGATCAATGGTTTGATGGGTGTTTGCGGAATGGTAAAAGGGTGATGATAGTTGGTTTTGTGGAATGGGAACTCGCGGATGGATGATTGATGGATAAATGAGTCTTTGATCAAGAGAATGAACTCAGGTAAGGATCAAAGACAAGTTGCAATTGGAGAATGAACTCCTCAGCAGATCGATGTTCAAAGATGAACAAAGGATTCACAATGATAAGAGAGATTTTAATCAAAAAGGTGAATGATCTTATTGAAATCGAAACCAAAGTATTTGTAGAAAAGGAAAACAACATGGGAAAACAAAGTGAAGACTAAGACTTGTAGTTCACGAGAAAGAAAGGAAAACTAGGCAAGACCAAAGACTGAATGATTAAAGAGCTTGACTTGGTCTTGATCATCGATTTGGTTTGGTTTGGAGTAAACCAAGGCTGCAATCGAATTCCTCAATCTTCTGGTTTGAGATCTTGTGATTGGACCTTGAGATAAATAGAATGGGTCTTGAGTTTGATCGGATATGGGCTTCTCTTCTTTGGACCGAGCTGCTTCTACTTCGCCTTCTATGTCACTCTCACCTAGCTCCTGGTCAGCTCCTGGTTCAGTGTCACTCCTACTTAGCTCCAGTTCAGCTCCGACACTCTCCTCAGCTCCATCACTCTCTTCTAGCTCAACTATGGGTGCATCATCCCCTCCTCCTTTAAAAGGATTTGACCTCAAATCTAGATCAACATAAGAAACCAACTCGTCAGCATGATAAGGAATCAGATCAGCAATATTGAAAGTAGAGCTAACAGTGTACTTCCCTTCAAGATCAATTTTATAAGCATTGTTGTTGATCCGTTCAAGCACTTTGAAAGGACCATCTGTCCTTGGTAGAAGTTTGGACTTCCTTTCAGCAGGGAACCTATCTTTCCTCAAGTAAATTGACACCAAGTCTCCTGGTTCTAGAATCAGCTCACGCCTTTTTTTATTAGCTTGTTTTGCATAAGCCTTAGTTCTTTCTTCAATGTTCTTCTTAACCTGTTTATGCAAAGAAACAACATACTCGGCCTTGGCCTTTCCATCAAGGTTAGTCTGTTCATTAATGGGCAAAGGCAAAAGATCCAGCGGAGTCAAAGGACTAAAACCATACACAATCTGGAAAGGAGAATGCTTAGTGGTTCTATGAACTGAATGATTGTAAGCAAACTCAACATGAGGTAAACAATCTTCCCAAGACTTAATGTTTTTCTTAACCATAGTACGCAAGAGAGATGACAAAGTTCTATTAACTACTTCAGTTTGTCCATCAGTCTGAGGGTGACAAGTAGTAGAAAACAAAAGCTTAGTTCCCAATCTAGACCAAAGAGTTTTCCAGAAATAACTAAGGAACTTAGTATCCCTATCAGACACAATAGTTCTAGGCATTCCAAACAAACGCACTACTTCTCTAAAGAAAAGATCAGCAACATTGACAGCACTATCAGTTTTGTTGCAAGCAATGAAATGTGCCATTTTTGAAAACCTGTCTACTACCACAAAAATCGAATCTCTGCCTCTCTTAGTTCTAGGCAAACCAAGCACAAAATCCATTGATAAATCTACCCAAGGTGCATCAGGAATAGGGAGAGGAGTGTACAAACCTTGAGGTCGGTTCTTAGCTTTAGCTTGAGTGCAAACTATGCATCGGCTGCAGTGTTTCTCAACATCTTTCCTCATGCTTGGCCAGTAGAAGTGTTCCTTCAAGGTGCTGAGTGTCTTATCAACGCCGAAGTGTCCCATTAGTCCACCTCCATGAGACTCCCTAAGATACAACTCTCTCAAAGAACACTGAGGTAAGCATAGACGAGTCTCAAAGAAAAGGAACCCATCAGACCTAAAGTACTTTCCACTAGCATGTTTTTCACAATCTTTAAACACTACTTTGAAATCAGGATCATCAGCATAATAAGTCTTAATCTGATCAAATCCTAACAGTTTTGTTTCCATGGTAGCAAGCAAAACATACCTCCTAGACAAAGCATCAGCTACCACATTTTCTTTTCCTTGTTTGTAATGAATCACATAAGGAAAAGTTTCAAGGAATTCTACCCATTTGGCGTGCCTCTTGTTAAGCTTGTGCTGCCCTTTAAGATGTTTGAGTGATTCATGATCAGTGTGGATCACGAATTCTTTTGGCCAAAGGTAGTGTTGCCAAGTCTCTAGGGCCCTGATCAAAGCATATAGCTCCTTGTCATAGGTGGGATAATTCGCCATGGCTCCTCCTAGCTTCTCACTGAAGTAAGCGATTGGTCTCTTCTCCTGCATCAGTACAGCACCAATTCCTACACTAGAAGCATCACATTCTATTTCGAAAGTCTTAGAAAAATCAGGCAAAGCAAGTAAAGGAGCTTCAGTCAACTTCCCTTTCAAGGTTTGGAAAGCTTTTTCTTGTGCTTCATCCCATCTAAAACCCACATTCTTCTTGATCACCTCAGTGAGTGGTGCGGCTATGGTGCTGAAATCTTTCACAAATTTCCTGTAGAAACCAGCCAAACCATGGAAACTCCGGACCTCACTAACATTCTTTGGAATAGGCCACTCTCGGATTGCTTTGATCTTTTCTTCATCCACCCTGATTCCTTGAGCTGTAACAACAAAGCCTAAAAACACAAGGTGATCTGTTCCAAAAGTACATTTCTGGAAGTTAGCAAAAAGAGACTCCTTCCTAAGCACTTCTAAAACAGTTTTCAGATGATTAACATGTTCATTCATACTCTTGCTGTAGATCAGAATATCATCAAAGTAAACTACAACAAAGTGACCTATGGCTCTTAGAACATGATTCATCAATCTCATGAAAGTGCTAGGTGCATTTGTAAGCCCAAATGGCATAACAAGCCACTCATACAACCCATGTTTTGTTTTGAAAGCAGTTTTCCACTCATCCCCTTCCCTCATCCTAATTTGATGATATCCACTTTTCAAATCTATCTTAGAGAACACACAAGAACCGTGCAATTCATCTAACATATCATCGAGTCTAGGGATAGGATACCTGTACTTTACAGTGATGTTGTTAATGGCTCTGCAGTCAACACACATGCGCCAGCTTCCATCTTTCTTTGGCACCAAGAGCACAGGCACAGCACACGGACTCATGCTTTCTCTAATGTGTCCTTTCTCCATTAGTTCTTCCACTTGTCTTTGCAGTCCCTTGGTCTCATCTGGATTGGTTCTATAGGCTGGCCGGTTAGGGAGAGAGGCGCCTGGAACCAGATCTATTTGGTGTTCAATACCACGGAAAGGAGGCAGACCTGCTGGACTAACTTCTGGAAACACATCACCATAATCCTGCAAGATGAATTGAAAATCTTTCGGAAGCTCCGGTGCAAGGTTAGAAGTAGTTAGTGCACCTTTAAACACAAAGAGAAGTAAAGGTTGTTTAAGCAAGAGAGCTTTCTTAACCTCACTGTTTTTGGCCATGATATTATACCCTATCTTTTGTGAATCAGTTGATTCCTTCTTGGCTTCTTGGCGACGGAGTTTCAGCTGTAGTTGATCCTCATGCACTTCTTGTGGAGATAAGGGAGCTAGAACAATCTTCTTATCTCGGTGGGTGAAAGAATGTCGGTTTGTAAAACCATCATGGATTGCTCTTTTATCAAACTGCCAGGGCCTTCCTAGGAGGATGTGGCTGGAATCCATAGGTAGAACGTCACACACTATCTCGTCTTGGTATCTCCCAATGGTTATAGGAACCATTACTTGTTCAGTGACCATCAACTCGCCTCCTTCATTCAACCATTGAAGTGGGTAAGGTTTAGGATGCTTCCCTGTTTTCAATCCAAGCTTTGCTACAAGAGATTCACTAGCGACATTAGTACAACTCCCCTCATCTATAATCAAGCTACAAACTTTATCATAGATAATGCAACGAGAATGGAAAAGATTCTCCCTTTGATCATTGTCTTCTGGCTTGGGTTGAACTTGGAGAGATCTTCTAGTGACCAGGAGTTGTCCATGAACTGGATAGTCTACTTGTTCTTCTTCAGATGTCACCCCTTTCTCTTCTTCAGAAACGATATCTCCATTATCCAAGAGTAGCATGACTTTCTTGTTGGTACATTCATTGGCATAATGTCCAAATCCATGACACTTGAAACACTTGACGTCTCTGGCCCTTGTGGTTGGTGCTTTCCCTTTGTCATCACGCTGGAAAGCCTTAGGTTCCTCCTTTGGTTTAGCTAGACTTTTCTCATCCTTTGTTGACCTGTAGTTGTTGCCGTATGAACCCTTGGAGCTATTCTTTCTCTTCTGTTGCTGCTCAATGAGGATAGCTTTGTGAAGAAGCTCATAGATGTCCTCATAATCCTGTAGTTCCAATCGATCTTGTAGTTCTCTGTTGAGACCAGCTTGGAACCGAGCCATAGTTGCATAAGAATCTTCAACAACTGAAGCCTTGATCATGAGAGTCTCCATCTCTTGGTAGTAATCCTCCACGCTTTTAGCTCCTTGAGTGAGTCTCCTTAGTTTCTGATGAACATCCTTGTGGTAATGACTTGGAACAAACCTTTTTCTCATGAGAGTCTTGAGTTCAAACCAACCTGACACTGCTGCCTCTCCAGTTCTTCTTCTTGTTGAAGTAATCTGATCCCACCAGTGAAGAGCATAACCATTGAACTCAGTTGCTGCAAGTCTAACCTTCTTTAACTCTGAGTAGTTGTGACAATCAAAGATCAACTCTATCTTCTTTTCCCAATCAAGGTAATCGTCTGGATTGCTGGTACCACTGAATACTGGTACTCTGAGCTTGATGTTCCCAAGACTATCATCTGGCCTGCGACGATCTGTTCTGTGTGTTCTGCCCTGAGATAAGGTCCTTGTTGATCGGTTCTCATCAGAACTCCTACCAGAAGAGGAAAGATCTTCAACTTCAGCTCCAGTATCCACTCGTTTTCCTCTTCTTTTCTCCCTAGCAGCTTTCCTGACCTGAGAAGAAGAGCCTAAAACATTGTTAGTAGCAGAGTTGTTTCTTTCAGATTCAAATTTCTTTTCTATGACATTCAACAAAGTGGCCATCAAAGATTCCATCTGTAGCTTATCCATCCTACGAGTAGGAGATTCTTCTCGTTCATGATCTTCATCAGACATGGTTTCCTGATAAGAAGCTTAACAAGAAAACTTAGTACACAAGGAAGATAGCCGAAGCCTCACAAGTGTTTCACTCAAGTGTTTCTCTCAATCTTTATGGTGAAGTTTCTTGTGAATCCAAATAGCTCAGCAGCCAACAAAGATCAATGCCTCAAAGAACAAAACCCCAACCCCAACTAAAGAAAGAGATAGACAGTATTAAGAGATTTAATGGGCAGGGAGCTTTACCACCAGAGACTGGATTTCTCTTCAGTCTAGCTGGATTTCTCTTCAGCTTTCTTAGATACTTTGATCTTTCTTTTTTTTTTTTTTTTTTTTTTTTAACTGGTCGGCCCCCCCGCAATATTAGATAGATAGATAAGAGAATGGTGTTTCACAGAGATCAATCGAGGTTCCCAAAAACGAAAGAGAGAAGAAATTCAAAGAGTTTTTATGACAAACCCTAGATCACGAGCCTTCAATCTGCTCTGATACCACCTGATAGAACCCTGATTGTATTGGGGTTCACTTTCCCTGATCTTTGAAGGTTGGATCAATGGTTTGATGGTTTGATGGGTGTTTGCGGAATGGTAAAAGGGTGATGATAGTTGGTTTTGTGGAATGGGAACTCGCGGATGGATGATTGATGGATAAATGAGTCTTTGATCAAGAGAATGAACTCAGGTAAGGATCAAAGACAAGTTGCAATTGGAGAATGAACTCCTCAGCAGATCGATGTTCAAAGATGAACAAAGGATTCACAATGATAAGAGAGATTTTAATCAAAAAGGTGAATGATCTTATTGAAATCGAAACCAAAGTATTTGTAGAAAAGGAAAACAACATGGGAAAACAAAGTGAAGACTAAGACTTGTAGTTCACGAGAAAGAAAGGAAAACTAGGCAAGACCAAAGACTGAATGATTAAAGAGCTTGACTTGGTCTTGATCATCGATTTGGTTTGGTTTGGAGTAAACCAAGGCTGCAATCGAATTCCTCAATCTTCTGGTTTGAGATCTTGTGATTGGACCTTGAGATAAATAGAATGGGTCTTGAGTTTGATCGGATATGGGCTTCTCTTCTTTGGACCGAGCTGCTTCTACTTCGCCTTCTATGTCACTCTCACCTAGCTCCTGGTCAGCTCCTGGTTCAGTGTCACTCCTACTTAGCTCCAGTTCAGCTCCGACACTCTCCTCAGCTCCATCACTCTCTTCTAGCTCAACTATGGGTGCATCACAAAGAAATGTGCAATGTCTTTTTGAATTGGAGGAGATGTCATCTGATTATTTATAGGAGCATTGTGCAACATAACTTTTTCACAGCCTCATTATGTCTTGCTATATACTTCAACAGCTCTAAGAAATTGCCTTTGTTTGTTGACTCTTCTTTCTCATCATGAACACGAAAAGATAAACCCTGATATAATAAGTGTCAACAAACATCAATCGAAGCACCCTAGCGGATTCGATAATCACTTTTCACAGAATCAGTTTGCTTATGTAAAGCATGTTTGATAGACTGACATTGTCTCATCAAATCTTCACATTTATTGTTAGCATCATTGTGAAAATTATAATGATCTCCGACATGTTTACTGAAACTATCAACCTTATTCCAGCTAGAAAAAACCCGTTGATACAAAAGTACCACTCCCACCTTGTTTTCCAGCTTGAACTCTAAACAAGTAACAAAACAAGCAAAAGTCATTTTCTTGTTCTACATTGTACTCTAACCAATCAGGATGCTGATCAAACCATTGTGGATTAAAACGTCGTCATACACCCCCTATTGATTTTTGTATAAAAGTATGACTGCGAGGTTGACAAAGTCCTTTAGTCAAATATATGTGTCGTACCTCGTCTATTTGATTATGATCATATTCTTGACTTTTTTTTCGTGTAGCTGGATCAAATGGCAAATTATACACACTGAACCCCAGTGGTGGAATTTTTATTTTTATCACAAATCGATCCATTGTTTTTGATAATACCTACATAAATAAAATAAAATGAAATACATTTTTTCAGAATAAAAAATGTATACTAATGATATGATAAGTAAAACAAACTTTAAATTAATCCTAGCCTAATCTAACCCTCCTCTACATGAAACCGTCTCATTCACAAGCTTTGAAACAATCTTAGCGTAACCTTATATTCGTCTGCATCCCACTGAAGCTAAGAAGGGTTTAATTCTCTATTTCTCTATAGATTTTACTTTCTAAATTAAATCAAAAACCTAGAACATCTCAAAGTAACAGTGAATTTAGAATTTTGAATTTAGAGAACGAGAAACTATTCATAAAGTTAAAAGACATAAAATAATTACATTGAATTTAAAACCAAATTGGATCAGGTTTCAGAGTTTCAAGAAAGGTTAATGATTTATGACATGGAAAAATAAAAGCAGAAGAAGAAACTAAATAATTAGGTTTTTAGTATTAGTATAACGAGATCTCATAGAATAACAATGATAATTGGGTTATTTATTTTAATGAGCTTAGTTTATTTTAATTTTGTAATGGTTTATAAACTTTATTGGGCTTTTAATTAATTTGTATAGTTTGCTATTAGGTTAAACAAGTTTGATTAGATTAATGTGGATCAATCAAAATAATGGACTAGAGTCAATCTAAAATATTTAACAAAGGTAACATTATTTTTTCCAAAATTTACATGGGTCATTTGACCACCATGCCAATGGATTGCCTGCGCCACTCTTTCAAACTTTCAACAAATGGTCGTGATTTAGGACATGGAAAAATAAAAGCAGAAGAAGAAACTAAATAATTAGTTTTTAGTATTAGTATAATGATAATTGGGTTTATTTATTTTAATGATTTTAGTTTATTTTAATTTTGTAATGATTTATAAAATTTATTGGGCTAGTAGTTAATTTGTATAGTTTGCTATTAGGTTAAACAAGTTCGATTAGATTAATGGGGGTCAATCAAAATAATGGACTAGGGTCAATCTAAAATATTTAACAAAGATAACATTATTTTTCTAAATTTTACATGCATAATTTGACCACCATACCAATGCATTGCATCCGCCACTGTTTCATACTTTCAACAAAGGTTCATGATTTACGACATAGAAAAATAAAAGCAGAAGAAGAAACTAAATAATTAGATTTCTTATTATAACAATGATAATTAGGTTTATTTATTTTAGTGGGTTTAGTTTATTTTAATTTTATAATGGTTTATAAACTTTTTGGGCTAGTAATTAATTTGTATAATTTGCTATTGGGTTAAACAAGTTTGATTAGATTAATAGGGTCAATCAAAATAATGGATTAGGGTCAATCCAAAATATTTAACAAAAATAACATTATTTTTCCAAATTTCATATGGATCATTTGACCACTGTCAATCCATTGCGTCCACCACTGGAAGTCAGATGTCCTGACACCCTGCTGCAATTACCTTAATATTTTTTACATAAAAAAAGAAAAGAAAAATACTACCTGAATATCCTATTAACATTTTCTACCTTTTTATAATGTTTCTTACATACGTGGATTTTCTTATGATGCTATTTTTAACCGCATGCTGAAGATGAATCATACTAAATGTGTGAAGTCACTCTTTATCAGTGTGTGCATACTAAACAGTCTGCACAGAAGTTAATCCATCCAATAATTTTTTTGTTACATATTAAAAACTTTATTAACTTTTAAAAAGTGTAAACATGAAAATACCACAAAGAAAATATTTTGTCTAGAAGATAAATTTAAAATTTGGTACTTCAATTTATAAGACAGCAAATGCATTGCGAGATTTTTAATCATTTTGACATATATTTTAATTCATTACAAATAGTATTTCTTAGAGATGAAAATTAAAGGCATTCAACTGTTTCAAATTTGTGGTGTAACGTCATAAAAAGCAGCAATTTTAAAGCAGCAACTAGATTTTGATCTGCGCTTCAAAAACGCGGATTTTTTTTAATTATAAACAAAGTTTGTGAATTAGTATTTAGAATTGTTATACATTATTATGTTATAAAGTCATTACATCGAAAGACATTTGTTTTAAATTATATAATTTATGAATTAGTTTATATAACATTTTTGTATCTACACTCTTATATAATCAATACTATTAAAAGGGAAGCAGTCTTGAAAAATCTACTTATGCAAGTTGTTTGGACCTATTCATTAATTTTTTTGTCATACCTTTATTTTCTCTAACTATATAACATTATTATTAATAACCATATTAATACATGAACACTCCACCAACGACAATTAGGCAATATTATTCTCCTCATAATCATATTAGTAGCTTGAGTAACAATTTGATACCTTGGCATATTCTGTTTTTAAAAAATCGACAACTATATATTGATTTTTTGATATAAACAATGTAATCCTTGATATAATTTATCTTTCAATATTCACAAGGATATCTAACTCATGTTTATTTGTCTGTCATTATTATTAATATACACCCACTATATCAATAAAATCTAAACTTTTGAACCTTTGAAAAGATTAGCATTTTTAATGTAATTCGAAATTTTCATAAGATATCCAAATATTTAAAAAATCAAATTGCTAAACGCACTTTAGCGAATCATCTGTTAAAACAAATATATATATTATGTTAATATTTTTCAATAAAAAATATTAATAATAAAATTATTAACTAAGATAAGTTTAAAAGATATTAAAATTCCTATAAATTTAAAACATTAAGTTAGCCAAAAATATATCAAATAAATCTTAAGCCTCATCAATCCAACAAATATAACTGTTATAAAATGTACACAAAATATATTGAGAGATAGTAGACTTGAGCATTTGGGTGTTTATGTTAGGTACAGTTCGTTTCCTTTCGGCCCTCAATCCTTTAAGTTTAAACATTTGGATAAAACTAGATATTTAAAAAAATTGGTTCAGGTTCAGGTTGTTTTCTTTCGTGCCCTGGTCATTTCGGATCCATAGTTTAAATACCTACAGAATACATGTAACTTTTGTGTATGTATTGGGTCTATATCAGTTCCGGTATTGAAGACCTAACAAACCTGAAGTACCTGAAAATCTGAAAACACTCAAACTCAAAATAAATACCCTAATGCTTTTTATCTGAAATCTGACTCGATGGATCAAAAATACCAGAATATTATCTGAATATCTAAAATATATTTTAAATTTTTAAAATTTTACATGAAACTTGAAATTATAACCGGAAACCCAAACCTGAAAATTAAAAGAATATCTGAAATATCCAAATATCCAAATATATCCAATCGAATCTCCGGTATGACCCAAACCCAAAACGAGATCGCATGTCTAAAAAGATAACTGATAGGTATTTTTCTCTATACCCAAATCCATAACCTATATTTTCGGATCGATTCTGGTTGAGTTTTTCGGATCCAAATGAAAATTCTCGGACTTAAGAGAGAGTTACAAAAATGTATTAAAAATTTTCAAATAAACTAATTCTTAAACTATATAATTTTAACAAATTCTCTACTTCGATATAATATAAACTATGTAACATAAGAATATACAATCCTAAAATACTACTTCAAATTTTGTTTTCAATTAAAAAAAACCCGCGCTTCAAAGCGCGGGTAAAAATCTAGTTCTTTTTTTATGTCTAAACATTTGATCGGACCCGAAAAACCTAACCAAAATCAACCCAGAAATGTAGGTGTAGTTTGGTTCCAGGTCAAGGGAAAAGCACATATTGATTTGTTTTATCGACCCATGGTTTCTGTTTGATTTGAGGTCCTATCCGATACTCTATCAGTATCCAAAATATGTGTATATTTGGTATTTCAGATATTTTTTGGTATTTGAAATGTGTTATTGGTATATTTTTTACAGTTTCAAATTCAGGTTTCCGATTATAGTTTCAAGTTTCAGGTAAACTTTTATAAAAAAATTAATAAATACTTGGGTATTAGGAATTTGGTTTTGGTATTTTCAGTTCCTCAAGTCAGATTTATGGTAAACATTCGGGTTATTTTGAGTATTTGAATGTTTTTCAAGTATTTGTTTGTGTTTTTGTGTATTTTTATGTTTCAGTATTTTAGGTTTTCAGGTACTTTGAGTCCTAAAATACCCAAACCAATTTGGGCCGTTACGTACCCAAAAATTAGGTATTTTAGAGGTATTTGATTATGGATCCGGATCTGAAAATAATTAATCCGAATCCATACCAGAAACTTTTAAATGCCTAATTATGTCCAAATGTTTAGAATTCGAAAAATCTAGATCCAAAACGAACAGATCTGTATCCAACCAGAAGATGTGATGCCCATACATATTTTCTCATATTATATTTATGTGCATTTTATAAGCGTTACAATTGTTGAGCTCGTGAGACTTAATATTTACTGAGTGCCTGACTGGTTCAAATGCAGTGGTTGCTGTTGCGGGTGCAGGAGTTTGCGGATGCAGCTGGTTGCGATTTCAAACGTTATCTAGTGTTATATATGACTTGCATAACGTTTGAAAATTGTTTCATTTGCGGGATATTTGTGATTGGTTGATTATGAGATATTGCAGCGGTTTGGTAATAATTATCAATATAAATATATTATAATATTGTAAAATTATAAAAACATACTATTGTGATAAATATTATAATTATTATTCATATAATATGATTAATAATAATATTATTTTTATTTAATTAATTATTTTAATTAATCAAAGTTAAAATTTTAATATTTTTTGAAGATTTCTATTAAAACTTTTAAAATAATATTTTGTTTTGTTTTTTATATATGTGTATATATTTATATATGTATGTATATTAATTTTTTAAAAGTTCTAATGAATAGCTAGTTTAAAGTTTTTATAAAACAAGTTATGATATTATTTTTGAATTTAAACAATATATAAAACGTGTATATATTTTTATTTTTAATATTTCCAATTAAATTTTTAAAATTTAAAATATTTTTAGAAAATAGTTTTATATTTTTTAATTCATCCGCAACCGCCCATAACCGCAAACGATAGCTGGAACTAGCTTTTGATTTTGAGAGGTTCGGAATGATTTGAACGATTTTTAGCGGTTTGTATGATTATTTTGAAACTCTGTCAACCGCTTTCAATCACAAAAGATGCGTTTGTTTGTGGTAGCGGGAAACCAGTCAGACTCTAAGTAGATTTTGACTAATTTAATAGTATAGATTCCTAAGGTATTTTAATAGTTTATAAGACTATATTAAATTACAAATTTTATTTTAAACACTTTTGTGAAAATAACTTAATGTCAAATATATAAATTTTCTTTTTTACATGTGGTTTACTAAAGTGTTTGTATTAAATATGGAACTGTACAATGTAAGATGACATAGTTCATAAATAGCATATCTACATTGTACTCTTTTTTGTTTAAAACATTTTGTAACAATATATACTATATCTAAGTTTCTTAAAAAATAATGTCAAAATATAAGAATATTCAGTTTCATATGTTTTAAATTTAGTTGTCTTTAAAATAAGGTGGCTCAAACAAATGATATATTTTTGGTATAATGTTTTGGTAAACCATATTATTTTGTATAATAAATAAGAGTGTTGACAAAGAGGTATTGTTAGAGAATTATATGGTATACATGTATTTTTATCTACTGAATAGAGTTGTATAACAAATAAGGAAATTCATTAAACTCCAAGGCATTTGATTTCTTTTTTAACACCAAACGGCTGATCTATTACTCAAACTTGAGGTGGTCTAGGAAACCAGACCGGAATAGAACAACCAATGTAATACATGTCTCTATAGAAGGAACCTGCTATCTTAACTAGAAAATCAGATGATACATTTTCCGAACAAGGAATAAAAACAATTGAGCAATCAGGGAAATTGCTCTTCAGCTTTTGCAGCTCATCCAGTTCAGTGAAGAAGTTCAGCCATGCTCATGGGTCTTAAAACATTGAGACTAGATCCTGACAATCAGTGCCAAAAACCTGGCACGTAGATAGTTGAAGCATGCATTCCATCGCCCATATTAGTGCCTCAAGCTCCGAGTGAAGTGGTGAGATTTGCCGTCATTTGTTCTTTGCTCCCAATAGTTGTGTTGTTCCTCCTGCATTTTTCCATGTCCATCCATAACCACTAAAGAGTGCGTCATGTGTCCATGAACCATCTAGCAGGCATCTCTCAGAATTTGATTGTTGTGCTGGAGGCCTGGTGTTTCTTATTTGCCTCAAACCAAGCATAACATTCTGATTCAGCATGTCAGACAGTTTCCACTGGGTTTCTATGTATTCCTCGGAATAGTTTGTCATTCTTTGCTTTCCGAATATACCACATAATCCAGGGATATGGGTCTTTATCCAGCTCAGGATCCTCTATATCATTTTTCCTCCATAAAAGATAATCTATGTTCGTATAATGACTTGAGGTAGTAAACATAGAAGGTGGAGTTGGGGTCGCTGCATGTGCTCATGTCTGTAGAGCTGGGGGACACTCAAATAGTGCATGGTTTATCGTTTCATCGTCTGTTCCACATCTAGGGCAATGATTGTCTAGATATCGCTTGCCAGACGAAATGTTTTAGCTTTGGTGGAGCATGTATCTTCCAAGCAAATGCTTGGAGCTTTGTAATGCTTGGCTGCCCTTGGTCTTCCACTGTGTTGAGAATATTTCTAGCTACCCAATATCCTGATTTAACAGTATACATTTCATTTTTTCGTGTAGCTCCAGCAGCATTTGTCCCGTTGATAACTTTGGCTTATGGCCAAGGATTGGATCAGAGGGATATCATCATGGTGTACATAATTCTTAAGAATTTCCAAATCCCATGTTTTTGGCTCCTCTGACATAAGGTCTCGAGCTGACATCTTTGGATTAACCATTGGTGCTATCAGTCTAGCTGGTCGTGCTGGTATTGTCAGTATCCAATTGTCTTCCCAAATTCTAATCTCATTTCCTGAGTGTATCTTCTGCCTGATTCCTTATAGCATTAGTGGTTTCGCTGCCATTATACTTGTCCATCCGTAAGAGGGTCTATCTACCGTATTTAGCCGCAAGGGCGTGCTACATCTGAAGTACTTTCCTCTGAGGACTCTAACTACTATAGAATATGGATTTTGTACTAAGCACCATAATTGTTTGCCCAGTAGGACCAGGCTGAATTCGTGAATCATCCCGAACCCAATCCCTCCCTCTTATCTTGATTTGCAGATATTTTCCCATTTTACCCAATATATACCTCATTTGGGGAGGTTCGAGCTCCACCAGAACTGTGCACCCCAAGACATTTGATTCAAGTTACCTTATATTGTCGGAGAAATATTAGGTTGGACAAAAAATAATTAGTTAGTGAAAGGGTCCAACAACCTTTTTAAGTAGATTTTTTGGGAATGATTTTCTTTTAATAGTATAGATTATTAAACCGGATGTTTTCATATTTAATTATAAACTAGATAGTAATCCGCACCATGCGCGGAATGAAATAACTAATTAGATTATTTATTTTAAGTTGTAGTAAGAGATATGTCGTATATTTTTTTCAAGGGCTGAGCATTTGAATATCTGTTCGGATTTAGTTGAGATGTTCGGATTTTGGATTTTGATTTTTAGAGTTAGAAATTTAAATATGATTCGGATATTTACAATTTTTGGTTTAAATGTGGTTTAGATTTGGTTCGAATGCATGTTCAGTTCAGGTTCGAGTTTGGATACTTTTTTTTTAATTATGTAATTTTAAAAACAAAATCCAAATATACTTAATCCTCAAAATCCAAAAATATAAATAATATAAAATATAAATATTTAAATAATATAAGACTAAATACTTTAATTTACATATATAAAAATAGTTTAATTCAAATATTTAAATGGAGAAAATAATATATTTTCAGTATTTTGAACATATTTTATTATTTTAGGTATTTTCATATTAATTAATATCTAATAGATATAAATTTTATAACAACTAATATATTTAAGTATATAATTGTGTTTTAGATATTTTCGGTATCCAAAATATTTAAGTTTGGATTGGATTCGGATCTGGTTATCCGGATATTAAACTTTAGATCCGTTTGAGTAGTTTATATGTTTAAATTTGTATATATCTTATTAAAACAGGAACATTACAACTTTTTCTAGGTGGATTTTTAAAAGTGGACCTCATATATTTAAATTAAATGTCTCATTCTTTATATATAATACATACCATAGTCTAATTTTGCATTGATGTATTTCCTTAAATACAGTTTTTCTTTTTATCCATATTCCATATATGATTTTTACATTTATTACATGTCGATTTAAATAAGATATATACTAATAATACTAAAAATATTAATCGTTCTATAATTACCCTATACAATTCATTTTAAATTGATCAGTATACATTCATTGGCCATATTAATTTTATTAGTACGAATAACATTAGGTAGATAAGTCATAGACACATACATAAAGATATGACTATTCTTATAACTATGTTGGGACTAATCTACTTTTTAAAAACAAATAACACATAGCTTCATATATTGTTTAGAATATAGTAATATTGTATAGTATTATACTTATACAATAATATTTAAAACAAACCAAACTGAATATAATATATATCGAAAATGATTTGAACCATTACACACAAAATATATTAGACCTCAGAGATAAAATTCACTTTGAAATTACGTAATAATTATTTTAAAAAATTAAATTTCGTAATATACAAAAAGCATAAGTTTTATATAAAATTTTGTGTTACTATAAAAAGACACAACTCGCGCTTGTAAAATATTATTTTTACATACGAAAGACATTTTTGATATTGTTCTTTAAACACAAAATTGAATTATACAAACTCGATACTACATAAAACTAAACAATATATAATACATTTTAAAAATAAAACCCGTGCGGATGTGCATATGTTTATATAATATATAAATATATTATGTTACACATATTTTCATATAAATAATACCCCAATGTAAGTTTTGTATGATAAATGTTGAAAATACAAAATATATAGCACTATATATTTTAAATAATTTAGAAAAAATCTAATTTACGTTATCATAAATTTTAAAAATCAAATTTAGTAATTAAACACATTGCTTATTTAAACACATTAGTACACATTTTTATTTATCAAAATTTTATATTAATACACATTGCGATCATATATAACATTTAGTAAAGTCAAAGATAAAGAAAAAAATTGACTCCCGCTCGGTCGAGCGGGTCATGATCTAGTTTAGTATTACTTTCGGTTTGGTTCTTTGGATCCAAATATTTTAACCAGACTTATTTTCTTCTACTAATATAAAGAAAAATAAATAATTGTAAAACTAATATGTTGGGCTTATTTACATACATAATTATTGGACCACACTATAAGTATACCAATAAAATGGTTGGGTGTGGTGTCAATAGTGTTGGGTAAAATGTCGTCTATAACCAATAACATGTACTTTTATAAAAATATTTGATAAATATAATAAAAATACAACATAATCGAGTGAAATGGGTTAGAATTCCTTCGGAAATAATGTGATCTCTTCACTCGATATATGAATTCTGTTTTTCAATTGATTTCGTGAATTTTATTTTTTTAAAGCTTTTCTGATTTCTGATTTTTTTTCTACAATCTGATTATTGTTTCTAATTCTTTGTTTGATATAAAAATTTTGTAAAGAAAAAAATATTTTGCTAAATTAAAATCTAAATTTGTGTGGTGTTTTTCACCTAAATTTTCTTAATTCATAATCAATCATAATTATTTATTTCTTTGTATACATAAACCTCAACCATGGTTAAGTTTGGCAAAATACGGAACTTTTAATTTCTAAAAAAATTTCATTCTGACATTTTAGTTGATGTGAATCTTAATGATTTTGTAGTTTATTTCTTTCAATAATGATATTATTTAGTACTTGTCTGGAGAGAACTTGAATTCACTAATACAAAAATTAATAATATGAAAACTAAAAATGAGTTAATTGAAAAAATTAGTGTGAACACATTAAATTGTCTGCACTAGAATTAACAAATTAATGTGTAAACACATTGATTGCTAAATAAATTCGAAACTGACACGTAAGCATTTTTGTGTCAATGTGTGAACACATTTTTGCAAATGCTTCTCCTTTAATATATAAGGGATCATGTTGATAAAAAGAGATAAACAAACCTTACCTCCTAATGAATACTGATGTACATATGTAATACAATAAAATTATACCGTTCATGATTCCTAATCTTAATAGGGCAAGCAAACCCTAACTCCTCTACCCTAACTCCTCTTGAAAAATGACAGAAATCAAAGAAAAACAGAAGAAAAAGAAAACAAGAAACTGCAAGCGATTTCCAAACCAAAGAGGAGAAAACATTAAAGACAGACAGTTTACCATTCAATCAACATATATCTATTACTATAAAGAAGAAGGCGATTCTCTTCTCCTTATGCCACGTAAGATAATAGTGATGGGAGAGCACGCCAGGTGTCCTATTCATTTGAAATGTTGCGTTTCATTAAACGCTGCTCCACTTTATCGGGCTTTAATGTTTATGCTGGGCTTCGTGTTAAACTGGAGTTCTGTGGAGTTTGTTGGGCTTTTCTTTTGTCAAGATGGGCCTTTTGTCGACGACCAATAGATGGTCGCAGTCATCTTCTTCTTCGCCTCTCAAGAATAACCATGTCTATTGGCATTTCTAAATCGACTTTCCATCTTCTTCCTCAGAGTAACGCAACATTACGGTTAACCCGTTTATCTTAAAACCCTCCATTTTACTTTCTCGCACACGATCTGTGTTGAATGTGATTTCTGTATCTGCTTGGCGATGGAGGTTCAACTATAAAAATGTATGCTTCTCTCCTTCGATAATCATTCTCTCATTCTTCAAAGCTAACCAGTAGACAAAATCTGTGAAATTTGGCTAACATTTATGTCTTCCTCTCTAATTTGCAGACTTGCCACTCCTCCTACACTGTTCAAGTCTGTTTTTGAGAGGCTAGGAATGTCCGCCGAGGTGAAGAGCTCATGGGCGTCGACATGCTCTTACTGGACTCCCAGGTATGTTGTTTACATCCGCTTATTGTTCATAAACATAGTATTTAACCGGTTAGTTCTTTAGGCCTTTCCACCGCACTGAATCCATATTACAGAGTCTGAATTAGGTTTTAGAATTTTTGTTCATAATCATAGTAATTTTGTCGGTATAATTATTTATACGTCTCTGCTGTGTTGAATCGGTAGTACAAATTATTTAAAGTTTTGTCCATTTCTTAAGTTTTTCCACTCAGAAAATTTTGCAAATTTTGATTATTGTTTTTTTTTCTCTTACATGTATGTTCAGGCAACCATGATGCCGGCCACGGTGAATCTCAACCGGCTTGCAACTCAAAAGCCTCATCTGAAAGCGGGTGTGGTACCGGGTTTTGATGTTACTCGATGTAACCAAAACTACCTGCCCTCGGACTCTTCCCTGCTAATCCGTTGTAGCGTCTCAACCTCTTTCGATGAGGTTACCGAACTGGCTGTTACGATACTTCTTGAATCTCTCCGGTTCCGTAATCACAGTGAAATAATCGGCGTTGCTAAAGCAAACACTCAGTTCCCAGGTAATGCTTCACTTATCTGTTCTTCAGATTACCGGTTTAGATATGTAATAATTTCTTCCGACAGATCTTCTAGGTGAAATAACTGCTGTCGAGAGTACTGTCACGGATCCTCCTCAAGACAAGAATCATCGTGTTATGGCGACCATAAAGATAGACAAGTAAGTTATTCCAATTTAGTAATCTTCTCCTTTGTATAAACCGATTTAAACAAAAAAAATTCTCACCATTCTATTTCCCCATGTTATCAGTGACATGTCTGTGACTATGAGCCTCTTTTACTCTCAAGCTGTTAATATCCACAAGCAGCTAGACACCATGCGAGTTGATCCAAGGGTTGTGGTTGCAACTTGCAACCAGTGTCAGCCCCAAGATGGTTGGAGGTAATCAACCAAACTGAATCCTATATGACAGCCGTTAAATTATTGTCAGAACATTTACCCCCTACTCATCATGCAGGTCATCTGTTTTTAAATGCCACCTCTGGCACACCCATGTACTTTGAGAAGGCAACAACTGCAGGGGAGAGTTTTTGGTACAGGTAACTTCTTGAGAGTTGTTAGCTCTGTGCATTCATCTTTTTTTGCGAGATTCCAAATGTATGTCGCTAAGCCTAACAACTTTAAATTCTATTCTGCAGGTTGGTCGCACAAGACACTGGGCTTGCACCAGCAGCTCCACTGCTGAGAGGATATGCCAAGGTGTAATCCCTGCGCATAGCAGAGCTCACTGATTTTGTCTTAGCTGCTCCGTCGCAGGTATGTCTACCAGATTTATAAATTATAATGTTTAGTAACTTCATTGACAGCTTCTGAGCGTAGTTCTGGTTCGCCAACAATGAAGGAAATTGATTTTATTTGTATCGGAAGAGTGACCAGAATCAAAATGGACAAGAGGTGGTGCTATGTTTCCTGCTCACACTGTGCTAAGAAACTTTAGCGCACTGTCGCATCTTTCACATGTCTGTCTTGCAACAATACTAACGCAGTTGTTGTCCTCCGGTATGTACAAATTATCATCAGCTTATTAATTTATATTGAACTTCATGTGCCACAAAAGTTATCTTCCTGATTTGATACATGTTATTTGTCCGCTAGATACCGTGTGGAGATGTCCGTCGCAGATGAAACTGGTGAAGCTTTGTTTGTGTGTTTCGATGGGGTGATGAAGAAATTGCACAACACGAGCTAGAGCCTATGAAGCTGGTCATCTTTTGGTGAGTCTTTTATCAACTGTCATTCATTTATTTTGTGCTTGCAACTTATTCATACAGTTGCATTGAACCATTTAGCTCAGGCTGGTGATGGTGTCAACCCGGAGGAAACTCGGGCCCCTCTTTTTGTCACCGACATGGAAGGTAAGACCTACGCGTTCCAGGTGACGGTGAGCTCATACAATTTCACAGCGAAACATCAGACTTTTACCATCTCACGCATCCTCAATGAGGGTGAACGTGAGCCACAACCTACCTTCATTGATGATGTAAGTTATATTATTATATAAGTTATATACATTTACCGGTGACGTAGCTGTGCTCTGTATGAAGATGTATATAAATTTCTCTGTTTTGATTAGGGAAGCGACGATGACAATGTAGATGACAACTCGGGTGGCATCTCAGTGGCTGGTAAGGTGAAAGCTGGTGGCATTAGCCAGGCTGAAGGAGCATCTGACAAGGTGAAGAAAGTACGCAAGGCATAAGTGAAGAAGAGGAATGGAGTTCAAGTTGACGTTTTACCGTTTTCTATAATGCTTAGGTTATTTTCTCGGTTTTTTTTTTTTCTTTTTTGAGTTTGCTTTATGAACAAGTTTGACTTTTGCTCTTTGCTAATTTCTATTGATTTCTAGAACATCGATTATAAAATCTATTTCATTCCAGATATTTATATTGCGTACTTTTTTTTTATATCAAAGCTTACCATGGAACCTATACGTCACTATAAAACAAACAACGCATGTGTGTTGTAGGAAGCCTCTTTGTAAATCTTTGTAAATCGAGACTCTAAGTTTCTTAATGAGTTAGTCTGATAGGTAAAAATATGAATCATACATTCTTCAAGTACACACATACATGATTACTTCTGCCTAAACGACATTTGCACTTACTATGTTAATGATGAGAAACAGATTAAAACAAGGTTTTCCGTTTATAATTGGTCTTTTGGACCATGGATTTCTGAGTATTAGAATCCGTTCAGCTTATTGTCAAAGTCAAAGTAGAACTTACAATGACTAAAATAATAATAATGGCAATTTCCACACATTTTTGAAATGGCTTTAAAATTATGATTTCAGAAAGAAAAAAAACGATGACAAACGATGAACATTACTGTATGTTTTTTTTTTGTAACTTAATTTACTGTATTTTTTTAACTGAAAATAAATCTAATATTTATAATGTTTTAGTTTCAGATGACGCGTGTTCGTATTGATAACTTGAAACATACGACCCTGTATATGCACCTACTGTAATGTGTATGGTATACCTCAGTTTTCCTCTGTTATGATTTAGTATTAGTACTCTGCATAATACGTGCTTTACAATTCATCTATAAGCCACCACTAACATTAAAAGGTATCCACAAACTATTACTACCATCACTATAGACATATAGGTTCTTTTTATTTTGTACCTCTTCGCCTTCTCCAGTCATGATGCTGCGTAATCTCAACCAGGCTTATGGGTTATGCAATGGGACAAGAATGATAGTTAGTAGACTAGGTGACAGGATGGTCGAGGTTCAGATCATGACCGGGACCAGAGTAGGGGAACATGTATTGATTCCTCGGATACGGCTTACCCCTCTTGACGCCATGCAACCCACATTTAATAGAATTCAATACCCACTACGGCTCTACTATGCGATGACCATCGATAAAAATCAAGGACAGAGTCTCAAACAAGTTGTTTTGTATCTCCCTAGGACGGTCTTCACTCACGGCCAGTTGTTGCTGTTGCGTTATCTCGAGTGACAACACCGGAGGGGCTTAAGATATTAGACGACACCTCTGATTCAGACGGTGCAGATAAAGTAACAAATATAGTCTACAAAGAGATCTTCCAAGGCCTAGGATATACAAAGGTCATCACTGGACTGGTTTTGTTGGTATGCTATCTCTGATCCGATTTGTTTTTAAGTACTAACTTTATCTCTTTCATCGCAGGGAAATGAGCCTATGTGCTCTTGAACAATTCCAGGCTTCGACGAAATTGTGTTCAGGTCAACTTATCATAATATTCTCTGAAACACAACTTTCTCTTCTCTAGGGTTTTCCATTTTCTACTCTGAAACACAACATTCTCTTCTCTTGGGTTTAAAAGATATAAACAAAAAATGTAAGAAAGTATTTATTAGCGGTGAAAGGATCAGAGGTCACAGCTCTGCATTCAAACGCACTTTACGTATTTTTCTCATTTTCTTTATTATTATTTTATTATAAAAAAATCTTTAGTTCAGATTTCGAGAACAGATAAAAACACATAACCTTACCTTAGTTATTTTTGTGTATTAAAAATGGAAATTAAGCATGAAACATGAAGCTCTAAATTAAACTCTTTGCAAATAAACATGGAAAATTTTTTAGTTTTAATGAATAAGTTATTTGTAAAGCATTCTTTTTAGAAGTATCTCTTTTTAAATTAAAAATAAAACAAACATATAACAAATAACTTTACCCTATTTATTATTTATAACTCAACTAGATCCAATCGACTGTAATTTTTTACTCCATAGACTAAAATAAACATTGAAATAAAGTGAATAATTATATTTTAAAATTATATAGTAATTAGATAAATACATAATCTATAAAATTGATAGTTAAATAAAGTTTAAATTGTTGTGAAAATATTATGAAATTTTTTCCTATTTTACTTAAAATAAAATAAATGTTCTAAATGAACTTATATTTTTAATTTATTTTTCCGCCCGCCCGTAGGGCGGGTTTACCCTAGTAATATATACATCTTACCGATATCTTTCTATATATTTATCTCTTGTGAACTGTGATTATATTTTAGGTTATGTAGATTTAAACAAAATTAAGAAAAATATTTCAATTCTATGTCAACTTGGTCACTAGTCCGAGTTGGACAAGAAAACATCACGAGCATTTCTTGGGAGCATATTCTCTATGTTTTATAATAAATGTCGTTTAAGCTTTTTGTATACTAATTAAAAAATAATTAAATTTTCTATTTACCATTATTTGATATTTTCTCCGTCCAAAATATATGATGTTTTGAAGAGTTTTTGATGTTTCAAAATAGATGATGTTTTGATTTTTAATATTAATTTTAGTTTTATTAAAACTATGTGACCAATGATATTTTATACTTATTGTAAATAGTTGGCTGAATTAATTTTAGTTTATATTTTTAATATTAATTTTTAGGAAATAATGTATAATTCTTGTGCATACACCTAAAACAGCAAATATTTTGGAACAGCGAGATTATTTTGTTATACTTGATTTTAGTAATTACTGAGCTAAGATAAGGATAAAAGTAGGAAAAACATTTTATACACCTTGAAAATGTAAAACAACACTTATAATAAAACAAAAATTAAAATCTAAAACAACACTTAATATGAAATATAAGGAATATTTCAGTATATATCTCTAGCTAGCTCCTTTATTTGATCATTGTTTCGTACCTGATCCATATGCTTCGAAGTTGAACAAAGGAATATTAATATCAAGTGAAAGGAGCCAAGCTTGAAAATTTCTATGTTTTGCTAAATAAAATAACTTGCAATTTTAGTTCACTAGTCAACAGTCAGGCGCAAGAATGTGGTAAAATCCAGGACCGGCAATGACTTTTGACGATCCACCACGTATCTTGCATTATTTAGGGTCTAGCCAGTGATTATCATAGAAACACTAGAAATAAATAGGAAAAAGCGTAGAGAAATAGAATTATAGGAATTAAAAAGAAGATTATCAATTTTGGTGAGAAACAATTTTTTTCTATATATTTCAAGAATATAAAGAATGAAAATGAAAAACTATTTCTTATCAATGGTAAGAAAAAATAGGAATAATAAGAAATACATTGTTCTTTTTCATTTCTTAGTCACCTAAGAGTAGAGCAAACATTTTTTCAGTTAAATTTGATTCGATTCGTTATTCATTTCGAATTTTTCTGATAGTTTCTGTAGCAAAGCAAATATTAAAAATTAATATCCGTTAAAATCGAAGTAAATCATAAATACTAAAAGATTTAGACGCGTATATCCGATATGCTCCGACTTATATACATATAGATATATATGTATAACTAAATATAGTTTAAATTTATAATCTTATATAATCATTATTTGGAGAAATTGCCAAATATGACTCAAAACTTAATTTTAAATGTAAAACTATACTCAATCTTGAATCAAATTCAAAACTAACATAAAAGCCTTGTGAAATTACAGCCAGCCCCTTGTGTCCAAACAAAAAACCAGAACTCATTTTTACGAATATAGCCCCAGAAAATCTTTTGAGTTTTCTGAGAAAATGTAAGTCGTCTAGACGACGTCCAGGGAAGTCTTATGGTATAGTTGATCTTAAAACTAATTTATAAATTTTGTAAAAGATATTTTGATAAGTGAAAAATTAAAATCATGTAATTATAAACAATTTAAAGTGATAGAAATTAAGATATAATAAAATTAAATTATTTTCAACATAGATGAGTGAAAGTAGTGAATCATGATATTCTTTGGTTTAGGGTTTGACAACATATGTTGTAATATTGTATGTATTCTTAGGGTTAGAATTTGGAAAGCATAAATGTTTTTTTGAAAAATAATTTTTTACCTATCTATGTTTAATTTCTGTGTATAGTAAACATTTTTTTAAGTTTAATTTGATTTTATGAAGTGTTTAGTTAGTGAAATTAGTTTACAGGTTATGTTTAGGGTATAGAAAACTTACAGGAAAATCGTTTGTCGATTAGTATTATTGGTTAGAAGACTTCTCTGAAAGTCTTCTAACTCCCGCTAAAAATATATTAGTTTCCAGCTAAAAATATTGAAGTCTTCTCGGCGATTAGTAAATTTCTAGAAGATTTTCAAGTAAGTCGTCTAGAAGACTTACAAGTCTTTTAAATCGAAAATATTTAACATTATTGAAATTTGTGTCTCCTTATATAAAGAAAATTTACACATTGTCTTTCTTCTTCTCAAATGACTGCAACAAAAATGTAATGTTTCTTATTCTAAAACTCTCCAACCTCTCTCTAATCTCTTTAACTTAAAAATAACAAATTTTATATCAATTTATTGTTATTTCATGTCTTCTCACTGATTTATTTTGTTTTTGCAGGCTTTTCATTACATGGTTCTCATCTTCCACTCCATTAAAGGTAGACTATAAATCATATTAACCTCTTGTTGCTTAAAGCTCTTACCTTTTGAAAACTCTTTTGGTTGTCTTAAGCTCTTACTTTATTTTTGAAAATTTTCTATGTTTTGAAGCCATTTTAATGCTTTTGGATATGCAGGTTGTTCAGATCTAAGATAGACTTGGAAGACTTCCCTGTAAGTCGTCTGGAAGATTTCCCAGAAGTCTTTTAACATTTAATGCATTAGAAGACTTCAAGGGAAGTCGTCTGTCGATTAGTATTATCGGTTATAAGATTTATCTGAAAGTCTTCTAATTCCCGCTAAAAATATTTTAGTTTTCCGCTAAAAATATTGAAGTCTTCTGGCGACTTACTTTGAAAGTCTTTTGGGCGACTTACTTGAAAATCTTCTAAATCAAAAATATTTGACTTTACTGGAATTTTTTTCCTCCCTATATAAAGAAATTTACACATTCTCTCTCTTCCTCTCAAATGGCTGCAATAAAAATATAATGTTCCTCATTCTAAAACTCTCCAACCGCTCTCTTATTTCTTTCAATTTAAAAACACCAAACTTTATATCAATTTATTGTTATTTCATGTCTTCTCATTGATTTATTTTGTTTTTTCGGGTTTTTCATTACATGGTTCTCATCTTCCACTCCTTTTAAGGTAGATCTATAATCATATTAACCTCTTGTTGTTTAAAGCTCTTACCTTTTATAAACTCTTTTGGCTGTTTTAAGCTCTTACCTTATTTTTGAAGTTTTTCTATGTTTTGAAACCATTTTAATGCTTTTGGATATGCAAATTTTTAGATCTGAGACAGACTTGGAAGACTTCCCTATAAGTCGTCTGGAAGACTTTCCTGTAAGTCGTCTGGAAGACTTTCCTGTAAGTCGTCTGGAAGACTTTCCTGTAACTCGTCTGGAAAACTTCCCAGAAGTCTTTTAACATTTAATGCATTAGAAGACTTCCAGGGAAGTCGTCTGGCGATTAGTTGGTAACCTCTTGTTCCTTAAACCTCTTATTTTTTGAAAAATCTTTTGGTTGTTTTAAGCTCTTGCCTTATTTTTTTTTATATTTTGAAGCCATTTGAATGCTTTTGGATATGCAGATTTTTCAGATCTGAGACAGATTTAAAAGACTTCCAGGGAAGTCTTCTCGGAAGACTTCTAAACATTTAATGCACTAGATGTCTTTATGGAAGTCTTCTCGCATAGTCTTCTCCCATGTTAATTGGAGTCCAAGCTTTTCTTTGTGGAGGAATGATCTATAATAGTTTTGTTTATGGTTTGTTTTTTATTTGTATGTGTACTCTTTTATTTGTGAATTCTTTTGTAAATTTGAAAAGATATTAATGAATTTTTTTTTGTAAATATGTTCATGTCTACAATATTATCTTGCCAAAAGTACTTGACATTATTGAAGTTATTGATTCAACTTCAATACTAAAACAAAATAACACAAAAAAATTAGTCATATCTACTACAACTAAGGAAAAAACTTCACAAGAAAACTTAGTCAAATTCACAAAAGATCAAAAATTACATTAGTTCAAATATATAACAGTTTCACTAGAAATCTTGTGGGAAGTCTTCCAGAAGACTTCTCCAAAGACTTATTTTCAGAAGACTTCTCGGAAGACTTAAAATTAAAGCAGAAAATTGAAATATAAGCGGGAAATTTAGGCAGGAAACTAAAATTTAAGCGGAAAATTCAAAATTTAAGTGAAAATTGAAATTTCAAATTTCATGAAAGTTAAAAAGTATATACTATGATCTAAGAATACACATTAAACTATATGATTTGATTTCTTGAAGTTACTTAACACTTTTGAAAGTTAAAAACATATCTTAAAGTTAGTTAACAAGTTTACAAAAACTGACATAAAAGACTTCTGTGGAAGTTTTCTCGGATCAGTTAGATACTTTAATAAACATGAATGTTAGTAACTTCATAAATATCACCAATTAAATTATAAATTTCATTCAGTAGTTCCAATATTGAATAATATACATGAATTAACAAGAAAATGTAAAATAAAATATTTATAGTTTTAGAGAAAATACAAATTTATTAAACATTGACGCAGAAGACTTCTAGGAAGTCGTCCATTTGTGTCATTTTTGCAATTGAAAATTTACAAAGAATGACTTCGAGAGAAGTTTACTCTACAACAAACTTCTTTGGAAGTCTTCCTTTGTAAATATTGGTTTACTTTTGTTAACAAAAGAATTTTGGAAATACAGAGAAGACTTTCCGGTAAGTCATCTATGATAAACATGTTAGTTTTGCATTTGAACGGATTGTGTCAAAAATTTGACTTTCCCGTCCAGAAGAAAAATAAAACTTCAATATTTTATTATAATTAGACGACTTCCATGTAAGTAGTTTTATGTTACTTTTGCAATTGAAAAATAAAACTTAAATATTTAATTTTATCTGGACTACTTACATGGAAGTCGTTTACTAGACGATAAGTCGTCTACCGGACGACTTCCGTGTAAGTTGTCCAGATAAAATTAAATATTTAAATTTTATTTTTCAATTGAAAAAGTAACCTGAAACGACTTACATGGAAGTCGTCTAATTATAATAAAATATTGAAGTTTTATTATTCTTTCGGACGACTTGAAAAGTCAAATTTTTGACACAATCCGGTCAAATGCAAAACTAACATATTTATCCTAGACGACTTACCGGGAAGTCTTCTTTGATATTTTCGATTTTTTTTGTTAACGAAGGAAAGTGGATGACTTCCATATAAATCATCTCTTCAAACACATATAAAAGTCAATTGCAAAACTAACATTTGCATTGACCAGACTTCCGTGTAAGTCTTCTACTGCCAGAAGAGTTACACGGAAGTCGTTAGATGCACATATATGGTAAAAAAATTGATTTCATAGTTTCAATTAGTGAGATAACTTGTTTAGCACACATAAGTCTTCTCCAAGCATCCAAAATCTCAAACAAAAGTGATCCACCAAGAATCGTAAGCTTCAATGGCTCTATGAACCGTAAAAATTTTAGAATTAAAATCTTGGGTTTTTCAGATGAATATGGAGAGAAAGTGAAAGAGATGTTTTATTTCATAAGAATTGAGAAAGAAAAAGTGTAAATTGATTTGAGGTGCATTAAGAGTTTCAAATTGGTTGTTCATGGTGGTTGGTGTATTGATGACAATGACAATCTTGTAAACATTTGAAGATGATGAAGCTGAGAAAGTAAAACTGCCATTTTCGGAAAAAAATTAATGGCATTTTCGTGCGTAATCTGAACTTGTGGGGTGTATAGGATAAATGAAATTTCCAAAAAAAATCATAGGTTAATTTTTTGTTTGACTTTGAGTTTTGAATCAATTTTGGAAATAGCCCTTATTATTTTAACATATATTTTTAATAATTTTATTTATAAAATTACTCATAAAATATAAAATTAAGAAAAATATAAATCTTTATAGAAAACTACAATTTTCTAAAAATATTTGTTGTATAAGAAAATTTTATTATTTTAATTCATAAAACACATAATTTCATTAGTTTTTGGTTAATCTTTTATATTATGTAATATTTTAAAAATAAACAACAAGTATAAATACAATATTTTTATAGATTTACTTGTATTGAAAAAGAATAAAGTATCCGTAAATATTTTTGAATATGCGCAAATATCTATAAATATCCGGATATCAGTATTTTTTGAAACAAAAAAAATTAAAAAATCTAATATCCGTGAAGTACGAAACAAATCATAAATACTGAAAATATGGTATTATTCAATCCGTGCTCACGTTTCTAAATAAAATCGAGTATGTTGGGAATCAAAGTAGACAAAGAATATTAGATGCCCCGGTTGATTATGTAGTGGACGTGATTTTAAAATACAACTTGATGAATAGATTTATATTGTTCATTCGCAGAAGCAAACCTCGTTAGAGCACCATCATCCCAAATACCCTAATGGGTCTTTTAATTTGTTTTTATTGTATTTAATGAGTTAATTGTGGTTAAAAAGTTGATTAAGAAACTTAAGATTTTTTCCACCTCCATTGCAAGTCTCTTATTTTAAGGTTCTTAAAAAAATTTGAAAACAATTATTTATAAAATAAAATTTATTTTTGTTATAAAACATAATAAAAGAGAAGACAACATTTTAAACATACATTATTAAATTAAAACATGAAAACAAAGATTAGTAAAATATAGGAGAACAATTTGAAAGAAGCATCCGGGATCAGTTGTCGTCTTCATCTCATCCAAATTTACTCTATATATGTTCAACCAAATTGTTTTTCAGATGTTGATGCATTTGTGTATCACGAATACTTGTCTCAACATCCATCTGGTTTGCGAAACTTTGAGGGGCACCTGTATAAAACGTGTGATCGACATGTGAAGTTCTGTTGTCTTCGCCTTGCGTGAACTCTGCATTATTTTCTAGAGTGTATCCACTTCGTTCATCTTCTACTATCATATTATGGAGTATGATACATGCCATCATAATATTCCAAATTTTGTCTTTATCCCAAAACAGCACTGGATTTTTAACAATGGCAAACCGAGCTTGCAAGACTCCAAAAGCACGCTCGATATCTTTCCGAGTGCCTTCTTGACGTTAAGCAAATAAAACTGCTTTCGGTCCTTGTGGTAAAGGAATAGATTGGATAAAAGTTGCCCATTTCGGATAAATACCATCGGTAAGATAGTAAGGCATATGATACTCGCTTCCATTGACAGAGAAAGTGACATTCGGAGTTTGACCATGTATTACGTCATAAAAAACAGGCGAACGTTCAAGAACATTGATATCATTTAAAGTACCTGGAGCTCCAAAAAACGCATGCCATATCCAGAGATCAAATGAAGCAACCGCCTCTAAAACGATTGTTGGTTTAGCCGAACCACGAGAGTATTGCCCTTTCCAAGCAAAGGGACAATTCTTCCACCGCCAATGCATACAATCGATGCTTCCTATCATCCCGGGAAATCCACGATACTCTCCAGCATCGAGTAGACGTTGAAGATCAGCCGGCGTTGGTCTTCTTAGGTATTGATCGCCGAACAAAGATTTAATTCCTTCCGCAAATTTTTCCACACATAACCGAGTTGTTGATTCAGCGAGCCGGAGGTATTCGTCGACCGTATCAGCCGCAGAACCATATGCCAAGACACGAATGGCTGCAGTACACTTTTGAAGGGAAGAGAGACTAATCCTTCCGAGGGCATCGTGCTTTTCCCGAAAATATTCAACTTCGGTGGAGAGTCGATCAACAATGCGCATGAACAATGGCATGTTCATTCTAAAACGTCGGCGGAACATATTTTCTTTATACGTTGGAGTTTCACTGAAATAATCATTCCATAAAAGAGTATGCCCTTCTTCACGATGTCTTTCGATGTAAGCTCGTTTTTTTCTTGCATTTCTTCGTGCTTCTTGATCATTACGAATGGTTAGATTCTCCATGACTTGATAAAAACGTTTATCAAACGCAGCATCAAATGCATCATCAAATGCATCATCTAAATTATTGTGAGAAGAAGAAGCCATATATGGTGATTAAAGAATTTTTAGAAGAGAAGATAAAGATGGTTGTGGTGTTTGAAAAACAGAAGATGAGTTTGTTGTTGCGTTTGATATAGAGAGAAGATGAGTTTGTTGTTGTTGTTGATCTTATAAATAGAGAAGATTCATTTATAAATACAGAAGATGAGTTTGTTGTTATTATACAATGCATATGTCCGTGACACTAAACTACAAAACAAGACACACAAGCTGACACTACACAAGACTACACTACACTACACGACACTTCACTTTTGTGCTTCTTGCACTCCACTTCTTAGTCCGTGACACCACACTTGTGTGATTTTTGCACTCCACTTCTTAGCTCCTGTCGAACAAGACACAGAGATCAAATGAGTCACAAATCTAACATAAATCACAGCAACCAACAAGTCATGAACAAGAACCATAAACAGAAATCATTTCATTAGAAAGAACACTAGTTTTTTCTTGAGACATGAAACAGAAACCATAAGCAGAAATAACAGAAATCAAATGAAACAGCAGCAGAAACAGAAACATGAAAAAGAAACAGAAACATAAAACATGAAAAAGAAACAGATACATGAAACCGAGAATTACATCAACTCTTTTATGAGTTTTTTCTTGAGAACTTCTTCGTATTCATCAAGTGGTACTTGTTTATTAACAAGACTCTCAAGTAGCCTCATCTTCGTGATCTCTGTCTTCATTGCCAAATCCTCCTTCTTGATGTCCCACATATTGTTGAAGCCAGCGACCTCTTTCTCCTCACCCACCTTCTTCCACTTCTGTGCTTTTGCTGCCTTAACACCATGAGGACGACGTACTGCTTCAGCAACAGAAGCATCTGTTTCATTTGTAGCTGCGTGAGAGCTTGCTGAATGTGAACCATCGTCGAATTTCCTCCTTTTCGAGCTGCTTCCATTTACTGAGAGTAGACACCACTTCTGGTCACAGCGAAGCTCCTTCCAGGCATGCTCAAAGGTGAACTTCTTTTGATGGTTGTTCAAGAAGATATTGTGGGCCATTTTGAGCACATCATCCTCGTTCATACCACTGGTTCTGTCTCTCGTTGCTGCTTCATAAGCCCCACAAAACTTGTTAACCTTATCATTCATCTTGTGCCAACGTTGCTTGCACTGAGTTTTTGTGATTTTTTTCCCCACCAGCAACCTTAGGAGACGCCGAGAAGTAATCTGCAATTCTCTGCCAGAATGCCGTGCATTTTTGCTCATTCCCAACAAGTGGATCTTTGCTCGTGTTCAACCACGAGCTGATCAACACTATATCATCTGTTGTCGTCCACGTCCTTCGTCCCTTACGCTTTGCTGGTGCTTCCTGACTGCCTCCGAGAGGAGCTTGTGATGCAGAGAGTGAAACACTTCCTTGACTTTGACTGCCAAAAACAACATTTTGTTGCCTATTAAGTAGTTCAACAAAGTTGGCAGAGTCATGAAATGGATTGAAATCCATTACCGAAGTGAAAGAGATATGAGATAGAAGAGAGATAGGAGACAGAGGAGACAGAGGAGAAGGAGGAGAAGGAGGAGAAGGAGGCGACAGAGGAGAAGGAGGAGACAGAGGAGAAGGAGGCGACAAAGGAGAAGGAGGAGACAGAGGAGAAGTAGGCGACAGAGAAGAAGGAGGAGACAAAGGAGAAGGAGGAGACAGAGGCATTCAGATGTTGGAGATTGAAGAGAAAAACAATGTCCATAAATAAGCCAAGAAATTAAAGCAGCATTCAACACACTCAACCAAACAATTCATTACAGAAACGACACTTGAATGCATTAAGACTTGACATAAATCTAACAACAAACAACAAACAATGCTTTAATACAAATTACACGTTTGATCTACTATCTAACCATCAGTTCTATTTATTACCATGGACAACCATAATCATTTAATTACCCTATCTTCCACAACTACATCTCTAATTACCCTACTTTCAATTCACCACAGAAGCTAACCACATCAGTTCTAGTTCAATGCAATTCACTTCATTTATTTTCAGAGCATATGGAAGAGTAACACTAACCTGTCTGGATAGTGCTCTGGATGAACCTTCCTGACCTCTCTTTCGAAAGAGCATATCTCTTTTTCTTCATCTCAGCACCCAAAAACAGAAACAAAAAAACAGAAACAACATCAATAATCCAAATCAAAGGACAGAAACATTAACGAAATTGATTAACTTGCAAACAAATCACAACTGATCAAAGCACAATCTGAGACATGTATCATTGAAAATCGTTAAACAGAACATTTAAACAAATTAATTTACCTGCGCGAATCGCGTAGATCCATCGCCAAGAAGCTTCGCCGCCGTTGAGGAGAGCCACAGAGAGAGACCCATCTTTTGCCGCCGACGAAAGCCACCGCGCGAAGGAATCGAACCTACAAAGAAATAAAAACTTCCAATCAGAACAACAATAAGTCTACGGATCGACATGCATGCTTCAAGAAAGACATATATTTACCTTCCGATTCCAGTTGATCCACAGAGACAGAGAGAGCGGAGAGAAACCAAGGAGAGAGAGACGATTCGTCTACGAGCCGGATAGAGACGATTTCGTTTCACCAACGACCCACACAGAAATAGATCATCGGCGTTTCACCGTTTCACCGACGACCCAGGCAGAAACCAGGGAGAGAGACAGAATCGCCTCGGAGACGAAGGAGATGGAGAGGTTTCGAGAGAAAAAGAAAGAAAACAAAACTGAAAAACACGACGCTCCTCTCTCTTCTCATTACGCTACACGTGTCCCAATATACGGTTTCTTCTAAATAAAAAATAAGTGACGACTCCAGCTTTTTTTTGTCTTTTTGATTTATTTTTAATCCTTAATTATGCTAAATACCCTTCTATATACGACCGATAAAGGTGCTCTTACAACTAGATTTTGGTCGACAAAAAGAATATTATTGTAATATACTTTTATTAATTGTTTGTGTAGATTTCCGGTAATATGCGTCCAAAAATTTAAAGGGGGATGAGTCGACGTCAGAAAACGAACGAATCTATACTATACTAAAAGAGAAATACCCTCAAATTCTAAGCTGTCCACGTCAGATTATTAAATCGACTAATATGAACTTTTATTGTTTCCATGTCACACAGGCTTCAACGGCTGGCTTTGTTCAAGTTAATCTGTTATCAGTAATGGGCTTACATTTGGACTTCCTTTGGCTTCGTCCAACTCAACTACGGAAGTAACGATGACTTCCCCTCTACCGCTCTGTCTTCTCTTCATCTTCTCCGCTTGAATAGCATTGAAACTGAGTTCTAATCGATCCACTTCTACATAATCAATACCTCACTTTGATCAATCAATATATTCTTTATGATTTCGTTTCATCTTCCTCTTTTCCTCCTTTTTTATATACTGATCTTATTTCCTGTGTACAAACCAAAACTTTAGGACCGTCCTAAACCCAAGATTACTCAAGAGCCGACAGATTACTCAAGTGTAAGCTTAATCATGTCTTCTTACTTGTGACTCTCATTCCTAACTAATCAAAAAGGTAATTACCCTGTTTGATGTGTGTTTTGCTTTTCTACTTTGGCTATGGTTTTGATGATGATGTTTTAGCTCACACATATATATCTCCTGGATTTCGCCTTTACCTCTCAAGTCAGTTTACCATTTCTTATTACCAATGGAGCAAGAGTCACAAGATCAAGACCCATGTGTAGCTGCTGAGAAGAAACGGCTTGGGTTGCTTGAAGCTGAGAAGAAGGCACGTGCTCGCGTCCAGAAAGTACGCCACGTTGATAACTCTGTTTCTAATCAGCGTGAGATGGAGAGAAGTAAAATGAGGGACAAACTTGAAGATAAATTGCACAGTGTAACAACTGTATATATTGACAGAAGTTTTTGAAAGCTTTAAGCTTTGAACGAAAGCGTAGTGAAGAGAAATGTTTTATTAGCTTGTTTTCAACTTGAGTTTTACACAGAGCAGAGGATTACAATATATAGAAGAAGATGAAACCCTTAGCTAGGATTGATGACGTCACATATCAAGCTGTCAGAGCACAAGACGCCAAAGAGGTAAATCGGTTGTGCAACTGGATTTGCTTTGCAGTCATCCCCGTATGAAGACCAACGTGAGCTGTGTGATTTTTACCGTTGCTCAAGGGAAGATTGGGCTTTGCGGGCTGTTGAATTTGTGACTGATCACTAACGGGCTTGGGCCTGCCTATACACCCCCTCAAACTTGTGTCGGAGTACTCCGTGACACCAAGTTTGCTACGCAGAGACAGAAACTGACGTTGAGGCAAAGACTTTGTAAGAATGTCCGCCAACTGCTCGGCTGCTGGAACCTGTCGAACCACCAAAGCTCCTAACGCCACTCGTTCACGAACGTAATGAAAGTCCGTGTCGAAATGTTTGGAGCGGTTGTGCAGTGCTGGATTTGCCGTAAGATACACAGCCGAAAGGTTATCACAGAATAGCTGAGGAGTATCTGGAACTGAGACGCCCATTTCACCAAGCAAACCTGTTATCCATTTGAGTTCAGTCGCAGCAGTAGATAACGTTCTGTATTCGGCCTCTGTCGATGACCGAGAGACAGTGGGATGGCGTTTAGCAGACCATGATATGATGTTTGAACCGATGAAGGTGCAGAGACCACCAGTAGAACGTCGCGTCTCACGACACCCTGCCCAATCACTATCACTGAAACCGTAGAGCTTAAAACTTGTGTTTGCAGTGATGTGAAGACCGAAGCTTGTAGTACCCTTCAAGTATCTCAGAATGCGCTTCAAATTCGAGAAGTCAGCCACGGTAGGAGCATGCATCTTTTGACAGACATAATTAACGGCATATTGAATGTCAGGTCTTGTCAAAGTGAGATACTGAAGTTTGCCAGCAAGACTTCTGAAGTAAGTAGAGGGCTCGTTCTGACCAGCGACCTTATCGAGTTGAAGAGGTAAAGGAGTCTCCACGGGTGCGCATTCAGCCATTCCTGCAACAGAGAGGAGATCTCTTGTGTACTTCTCTTGACACAGAAACAGGCTATCTTTGTGCTTCTGAATCTGTATGCCAAGGAAGTAGTGTACTTCTCCCATGTCTTTCATCCTGAAGGTAGTGCGTAGGCTCGCCATCAGATTCTCTATCAATGCTGGACTGCTGCCTGTGAGAAGCATATCATCTACATACAGAAGGAGGTAGATCACATCCGTTCCATGATGATAGACAAACAGAGAAGGGTCCGCATGAGTGCATTTGAATCCAAACTCTAGAAGGAAGTTGCTGAACTTGTCGAACCAAGCACGCGGGGACTGTTTTAGACCGTATATTGCCTTTTTTAACTTGCACAAGTAGTCTGGTTTCTCAGGATCAGCAAGACCAGGAGGTTGTGTCATGTAGACAGTCTCCTTCAAATCACCATGCAAGAAAGCATTTTCAACATCTAACTGCTTGATGTCCCATCCTTTAACCGTAGCCACATGAAGAACTGATCTAATAGTAGATGTTCGGACAACATGACTATACGTTTCAACGAAGTCCACTCCCTCCTCTTCTGGTTACCTCGTGCAACAAGACGAGACTTGCGTTTATCCAGTGTTCCATCAGCATGAAATTTGGACTTGTAGACCCATCCTGAAGTAATCGGTTTGACTGAAGGATCAGGGGGTACTAAGTCCCATGTGTGAGTTATCTCCATGTTGTTCTTCTCATGTAGCATTGACTCAGTCCAGAAAGGATCTTCAAGAGCTGCCTTTACAGATTTCGGTTCTGGATAAGCCGTTTTGACAGAAAACAGAGCATATCGAGGATTGGGTTTGCGGATCCCATTTTAGCTCGAGTAACCATAGAGTGAGGCTGAGCTACAGGTTGAGGAGCAGGTACTGGAGGAACAACTGGAGATGCAGGAGGAGACGGTGTAGGAGAGGGAAGAGGTGGGAAGTCATCGTCTGTAAAGATGTTATCATTCACAGGTGGAGCAGCCACTACAGGAGTGTGACGTTTAGGAGGAACATCCTCTTCCTCATGATGTTCTGTAGTTTCCTCAGTAGGCTGTTGAGCAGGAGCAAAACCCAACTGCCAAGCAGAGAGCAGTGGCGTATCGAGACCTGTCAAGAACTTGTTGTATTCAGTACCATAAGGAAACACTGATTCTTAAAACAGAACATGACGACTCACATACACACGTCCAGTAGGTGGATGCAAACACATGTATCCTTTGTGTTTTTCACTGTAACCAATGAAGACACAGTGTAGACTTTTAGGATCAAACTTGTTCTTTCCATAAGGCCTAAGATACGGAAAACAGCTTGAGCCAAACACACGCAGTGATGTATACACTGGAGAACGTCCCACAAGAACCTTATATGGACTCCGATGATCAGGAAGAGCAGAGGAAGGTAGGAGGTTGCTAAGATATGTTGCTGTAAGGAACGCCTCTACCCAAAGCTGGTGTGGGACTTTGCTTTGGAACATCATGGAAAGGCCAAGCTCTGTTATATGGCGATGTTTGCGTTCTGCCACTCCATTTTGCTGTGGAATGTGTGGGCACGACAATTGGTGTTTGATGCCGCATGAAGCGAGATGAGCAGCAAACTGTTTGCTTGTGAACTCACCACCCCCGTCGCTTTGAAAGGTCAGTATCTTGTAATCAAGTTGTCTTGAGTAGATACAACTTGAATCTGAAAAAGGGAGTCTACTAATCTTTCCCAACTGACAAGCTTCACAGAGTTGAACAGGGGATTTATTGATGGCGATTGCCTTATTTGCAGATAAACGAAGGAGAACATCTTGGTGTGGATGTCCAAGACGCATGTTCCACACACCACCACTCGCTGCTTGCTGACGCGATGAGTAGCAGACCATGAACCGAGGATTATCCAACACGTAAAGATCTTTTTCTCTACTGCCCTTGGTGAACAGCTGCCTTGTCTGCTTGTCCTTAACAACAACACTATCAGCATCAAACTCAATAGAACATGGATAATCAGCAGTGAGTTTGGAAACCGAAAGCAAAGATTTGGTTATCTTAGGACATACAAGAATGTCATTAAGAGGAATCTTACCCTGAAGACTGGGCAACACGGCAGAGCCAATATGAGTGATATGAAGACTTTCTCCATTACCAACAAGAATCGTGTCGTCGCCTGCATAAGCCTGAGATGACTGAAGATGAGACAACTGGTTCGTGATGTGTGCAGTAGCACCTGAATCAGCGTACCAGTCATGACCAGAGGAACGAGTGGATCAGCGTGACGAACAGTAGCCATGGCCTGGTGGTACTCATCAGCCTGATAAGAATGGTCAAAACGTTTGTAGCATTTTGATGCTGGATGACCAAACTTATTGCAGATCTGACAAGTAGGACGGTTGTCGGGAGCTGTAGAGTTGCCGCGACCAGAGCTTTGGCTTATCTGTTGAGGAAAGCCGTGACCTTGCGTGGAGTAGGAGCCACGACCACGAGAGCCACCACGTCCTCTTCCTCTGGAAGAATAACAACCTCTGGCGGAGTAGAAGGCTTGGTGCAGAGCAACATCAGACGCAGCTTCATAGGCAGAGAGCTTCTCGTTGAACCCAATGAGTTTAAAGACAACATCTTCAAAGTTGGACCGGGAAATGAGTCCATGGAGTTCTCAATCACCGTAGAGATGGACTCAAACTCCCGTCCAAGACCACGAAGAACACCATAAATCTTCTCTTGTTCGGACAGAGGAGCTCCAATAGATGCTAGTTGGTCGCAGAGAGACTTGATCTCAGAGAGGTAGTCAGCCAGAGATCTCGTGTCCTTTTTGGTTGACTGAATACGACTCTGAAGCTCAAGCTTTCTGGTAGGAGAGATACGGTTATACTTCTGAGCCAGATACGTCCATACTTCGTGAGAGGAGCGGAGGCCATAGACGCATTTGATGGCTACTTCGGAGAGAGATCCGACCAACCAAGCCATGATGCATTGATCGGTGCGAATCCATTTGGCGTACGCAGGGTTTGGTGTCTCGAGTACTTCATGCTCGACTTGGACCGCAAGCGTAGGAGCAGGACGTTGTTCTTCGCCGGTAACGTAACCAAGCAAGCTCTGACTGTTGAGAAACTGCTCAAACTGGAATTTCCAGGATAAGTAGTTCTTGTCATTGAGCTTGAGAGTAACACACTGTGTGATAGTTAGAGTAGCAGAGAAAGGATCATCTTCCATGGTTCTGATACCATGAAAGCTTTAAGCTTTGAACGAAAGCGTAGTGAAGAGAAATGCTTTATTAGCTTGTTTTCAACTTGAGTTTTACACAGAACAGAGGATTACAATATATAGAAGAAGATGAAAGCCCTAGCTAGGATTGATGATGTCACATATCAAGCTGTCAGAGCACAAGACGCCAAAGAGGTAAATCGGTTGTGCAGCTGGATTTGCTTTGCAGTCATCCCCGTACGAAGACCAATGTGAGCTGTGTGATTGTTACCGTTGCTCAAGGGAAGACTGGGCTTTGCGGGCTGTTGAATTTGTGACTGATCACTAACGGGCTTGGGCCTGCCTATAGTTTTGATCTTTGGTTTCTCTTATTCTGTTATGTTTCTTGATTTAGGCAAAGAGACATAGATCAGAGTTTCTTCATCAGAGAAGAAGACAGCGTGATTCGATTAGTATCTACTGCGATATGATGCAGCAAGATGATGATCATCTCTATAGAAAGCTGTCAAAGTAGTTGTTATAAATCACTACTCAGTTATTTGTTTCTTTAATTATCTCCTTAACAGCTTTTGTTCTTGTGTTGTTTATTAGGTGTTGGAGGTGCTTTGTGATTCAGAAGAAGACAACCTTGGACTTGGCTTAAGATTATGATGCCTTGAAGATTAACGAGTTACTTCCGTTTTGAGCAACTCGTGGTGCTAACAAAGTCGCCTGCTACTCTTAAAGCTGTTAACTCTTTGATTGACCGCCTTCAAGTTCGCTTATAAAATTATTGCCACTGCTCTCCTACTCTGTTCCCTTTGCAATATATCATCAATAATAAAAGGTATGTGTCATAAGAAAAAAGCTTTTCAGTATGTTTTGGTTGAAGTTTTGCAAAAAAAAAAACATAATCTCATGATGATGAAAATTCCATAGCCTCTGTCAACATGATGCACAACTTCAGCAAGGAAATCTGGGCATCAATTTGCAAAGAACAGCACCGTGGCTAGGGGAATATCAGGTACTTTTTGTCCCAATAGATAGATAATTGGTCGAGAGGTGTTGTTAAGATATTATAATTGGTGCAGCTGCTTGCATCAGCACCTCAACCCTCACTTACAGATGAGCTCTTTTGGAAGCTACGTTCTATGCGGCATCAAAATCTCTACCCTTGATTCTTATCTCCATACCTCAAAAGTATTAGCAACATCAAAACTCAGCAAAGATGAGAGACCACGTAAAGAGGGTATTCATGTAATACATTGTTATTATTCTCAAATTTACTTTACCTTACTTTGCCATTGTCTGTCCACAGCAAGCATCTGAAATACACATTTTAGGGATATTTTGTGTTACATATGATCAAGTATTTTTATCAACGGAAGAAAGTATCACACACGAGTAATGGAGAGACTTGTGGTTTCACAAACATCCCATGCTAAGTTAGCACTCATGATGTATATATAGTTAATTTTGTCTCAGTCATTGGTATTTCTGCAGTTCATATGATCAACATTTTGATTTTCGACATTGTTTAATTTTGGATGGTACAGGTTGCATCAGCCAATATAAAGGAACATTTTGAGAACAGACTAAAAACATGAATTTTGTGTGAAACTATAGAGGATATCTAAGTGGACCTCATATTAACTCGAGCTTTAGGACATTTTACATTTAGAAGTTCCCCAAGAATTTTTTTACCGTACTGTGAAAGAATCATGAGACTCTGGATCAGCCATCTTCAGCAATGGAAACGGAAACATGCAATGTATGCGATGATGTGTCAACATGTTCCCTGGTTTATTCAAGTAAGTGCGTTCAAGTAATAAAATATCTAAATGTTTTGTGACAACAAATAGGTTATATTTCATTACAAAACATTTGATTTGTTTCGGTAGGTTGTGTCCCTTTTTCGTTTGAATTTTTCAATTGTTTTATTTGTATTTCATTACAAAGTATTTGATGTATTTATTGGAAAATAATTAGATCTTCTTATCGTGATTATAAGGGTGAATGTGTTATAAAACTACCTTGATATATCCGGTATCCAACCTTATGTGTAACCAACCAATACCAACAAAAACTGTATATTCATTACAAATGTGTACATTATAATAATATAGTTAAAGATCATTTTATCAGTTCTGTATTTTAAATCCAAATTCCGTAATTAAATTTAGAACAACAGAACAAAAACCAAGTTTCATATACTTTTGTATAAAACTGTATTAAAATATTTGGAAATATTAAAATGGAACTCATCATGTAACTAAAAAGGTAAAGTAGGTTTTGAATAGGTTATCAAAGTAAATCAAATCTTCTAACATTCTTTAGTTGAATACACAATATGGTCATAATTAGAGAATTCTTTTAGTATAATCATAATTCATAATTCATGTTGAGGAAAGTATTCCAATTTTTTTTTAAGAAAAATATTTTCCTAATTCTTTTTTTTTTTTTTGAAATTTTCGGTTTCACAATTAATTTTTCGCTTTTATTATTTTCCATTTTAATATTTATTGTTTTATATATTTTAAATATATAATTGTCATATTATTTTTTATTGAAACTCATTTTGGTAAATTTGACTTTTTGAGACATTTTAAAGAAAAAAAACTAAAAATGAAAATATTTAAGAGATTTTTGTAAAATTAAATAATTAGAAGACACAACTATATCTTAAAAGTGGTAAAACTCTAAAAAATCACATCAATATCAAATATATATTTATTTTATAAAGTTATAAGATGAAATTTATGATTAAAATATGATCAAAATATATTATCCGCGCGAAGCGCGGACAAAGAATCTAGTATGGCTTAAAAGAAGGTCAATACTGTACAATGTTAAATCATATTGAAAATATTTCGGACATGCAAGTCAAGAAATGAGACTATGCGACTAATTATGAAGCTTTGAAATGGAAAAAGAAACATGAATAAAAACATAATCGAAGTTGGATTAATCTTAGTTTGTGTTACAAACTAAATTTGATGAATTATATATGGGTACTTGCCACGCCCTTTTACAAAGCGGTTCTGACCCTGAGTCTAACTATACTTCAATTCATGCATGCAAATATAATAATTAGGCTTGAAGTGGCAAAGCCTAAAAAACTATTACTTTTAACTAGTTTATACATATGTTAATTTTTTTTTTCTAACCAAAAATAAATATTGATGCTTTTTTTTTTGAAAAATATAAATAAATAAATAAATAAATATTGATTCTTTAACTATAACTTGCTATATTTCTCTTGTAATGCTATTATAGTGTTTTAATTTCTAGTCTCACTTTGTATGTAGAGAAAACACTATCTTGGAAAAGTAAAATCAATCAACTTGTTTTTCAGATAATATTATTGAAACAAATCTCAGCTTTTTCTTCTATTTCTACATAGTGCTTTCAAAAAGAATATAATGATGATGCACTATTTCTTCTTATCTTTAGTCTTGGAACGTTCAAAGAATGATCGCTAGATATTTAAATAGTTCCAAACATCCACAAGAAGTAAAATAATAGTAGTAAACTAGTAGTAGTATAGTAACTAAGACCACCTCCATTAGAACCCCTAATGGGTACTTAAGATTAAATTAGTGTTTAATTTTGTGATTTGAAAGCTTTAGTACCCCTGCTAATCTATTTAATCTTTTCATCCTCCATTGGTAGAAATTCATTGAGGACGCCGAGATCCGAGAGAGACACCGAGATTTTTGGGAAAGAGACGACGAGGTTCGACAGAGAAACGACGAAGCTCGATAAAGAGACGATGAGGCTCGATTCAAAGACGCCGTGATTCATCTGTGACGTCGAGATTTTCGAAACAGAAGACAGAGAAGTTGAGAATGAAACTCGTTGGCTTTTGATTTCGAGTTGACGAAGGAGAGAGAGAGCATTAATAGGTGGTCCAATGAGAAGTTGCCACGATAGGGCTTCCTGCCAAAACTAAAATGCCCAATTTTGAGAGCGTTTCTGCAATAAATTGGGTTTTTTGATTTATTTATTTTTCACTTTTGTTAGTTACCTTGGATTAAGTATTTCCGATGGAGTTGCTCTAAAGCCACTATTATCGGAGACTTTAAAGGGGTCCTTACTGTGTTTTAAAGGTGTGGGCCCCACAAAAGGATATAAGAATTGGTCAAATAAATTGTGAAACAAGGATCAATTTTGTCTGGTTTTTTGCATTGTTCGCGGATTCATTGATACGTGATTATCCGCGATTGGTTCGCTTTTTAATTTTTTTTAATCAGATAAAAACAAAAAACAAAAAACAAAAAATAGTTTCCTAAGAAACTGCGCCACCTATTTATGTGTCGATGATGCTCTAACATCTCATGATCCGGTGGAGTAACGTTATTAGAGCATGCCCATCAGGGGTTCTAAACAGGTTCATGGGCTCGGGTTCATAGGGCCGAACTTTAAAAAAAATAGATAAATGGGCTCTTTTCGGTGACCCGTCTCTTACCCACGATCCGTCCATCGCCGAGTTCAAGCCACGTGTCGCGGACACATTGGTCGCGTGTTTTCGAGTTGAACCGGAGTAGATCGCGAAACCATTCATTTTCTCTTATTCTAAAAAAGTTAGGGTTTCTTTTCTCCTCTAGGCGATTCAGGCGATTCAGTGGCGATTCTCGTGCGACGCCGACTCCCGGAGCTTTTCACCATCAAATCGACGACGAACGGTCTCCTCCACGAGCTCAGGTCAGTATCGAGTAGACTGTCCATTATTTTGAAGCGTTTTTGGCAGGGAAGGGTTGTCGGCGATTCTTAATCAATTTAGGGTTTTCGTATTAGGGTTCAAAATCAAGTTGGGGCTTTCAATTAATCTGCATGCGGGGTTGTATTTGGTTTGTTTCTCGGGGATTCAAAATTGATTTGGGGATTTAGGGTTAGGGTTCGAAATTGATTTTGGGGTTTTACAGGTTACGGTTCTTAATTGATTATGTGGGTTTCGTTTTATGGTTTTAAATCGTCTACACGGGTTAATTGTTTCGTTTTCATCGATTGATTGACATTTGTGAATGTTTTGTTTGTGCTACAGATGGATCCCGCAGTAGAGAGAAGAGACATGAAGAGGAACATTGAGTACAACAACAGCTTGATATATGTTGCTGATTCAGAGTACGGGATACCAACAAGGTGTTTCTGTGGTGGGAGAATGATTGACGAGGTTCAGGCGAAGGAGGAGAGAGACACTCTTCCTGGGAAGCGGTTCTTCACATGCGTTAACTACGAGGTACACAACTCTTTCTAACCTTGTATAACTATTTTTCTGTTATTTTCTTTATGAAACTGATGAGTTGTGTTATCTTTATGGGTTAACCAAGGCTGATGGGCTCCATTATCGTCAGCCTTGGGTTCATGGTGTCCAGGAGGAGATCAAGAAGCTGACTAACCGCCTGGAGAAAGCTGAGAAGGTGATCAAGGAGGTGCCCATCCTCAATCAACAGATTGGGTCACTAGAGGTTAGTGATGCTGTTTTGATGTTCTTTCATTAGTTTAGTTAAAGATAACGTTTTGATGCTGTTTGATGTTGTTGTTTACATGTACAGGAACAGGTTAAAAGCCTCTCTGGCGAGGTGGATGCTCTCAGAGTGAAGGTCGCTGACCTGGAGATGGTCTGCTTCGATTGAAAAGCAAAGGTAAATGTTTCTGTTTCTCTTTCTCTGCTTCGAATCATGTTTTTTTTTTCTTAATATGTTAACCGTATATAAACTGAACTACAAGTAGTTCAGTTTATAAATTAACTAAAACTACAACTTTAAACTACAACTACAACTTTAAAATATAACTAAAACTTTAAACTACAAGTACAAGTAGAACTAGTTCTTTTAAAAACGATAATAAATTGTATCTGTTTTGTGGTTGGTTGCTGTGATTTGATTGTTAGAGTTTAATGCATTTGCGAGTGAATAAATGTACTAGCCAAAACTAGTGAATGAATGTTTGGTTGTTAGAGTTTAACGTACTAGCCAAAACTAGTTTAAAAACATAGCAAATCCACATCTAAAACACACACACATATCAAACCAAAAACCGAAACCAAAATGGAATATGTACCCCAAAACTCCCAAACCTCCCAAACCTCTCTTCAAAGAAGAAAGTGGTCAACCAAAGAAGACGTTGTGCTCATCAGCGCTTGGTTGAACACCAGCAAGGATGCCATCGTGAGTACTGACCAGAAGGCCGAAGCGTTTTGGAAGCGAATTGTTGACTACGTCAACGCAAGCCCTCAGCTCAGTGGCGCCGTTCCTAGAGAGTGGAGTCAGTGTAAGCAGAGGTGGGGAAGAATCAACGAGCAGGTGTGCAAGTTTGTGGGCTGCTATGAAGCGGTTGTGAGGGAGCAAGCGAGTGGCCAAAACGAGAATGATGTCATGAAGGCTGCCCATGACATCTTCTTGAATGATCTTGGCATCAAGTTCACGCTTGAACATTGTTGGAGGGAACTTCGGTTCGATCAGAAATGGAAATCACTCGCTGTGCCCAAAGAAGGTCCCAAGGAGAAAAAGAAGGAAGCTGCGGAGGTGGTGGCTGAGGAGGAAGGTGGTGCGGATGTTCGGCCTCCTGGTGTCAAGGCTTGCAAAGCAGCCAAACGCAAGAGGCAGAGTTATGATGAGATACATGGAATGCCTGCTGTGAAAAAGGAGATACAGCAACAGAAACTCCTAGAGCGTCTCCTTGCCAAAGACCCTACCCATCTATCTGCAAATGAAATCACCCTCATGGACAAACTCATTTCTGAAATGATTCGAGATGGGTTTGTACTTCTATCTATTGTTTGATTGCTGTTGTGGTTCATGTTGGTTGCTTGGTGTTGTGGTTCATGTTGATAGGTTGATAGATATACATTGTACTTCTTTTGTTTGGTTGCTTTGTGTATTTTATTATGTTTGGTTGCTTTGTACTTCTTTTGTTTGGTTGCTTTGTACTAAATCATTGTTTATTTTGTCTTGCAGGTCACGGGCTGTAGTGCAACTTGTATGGCAGGAAGGAAGGAAGGAAGGAAGGTGTTGAACTTGTAGCTTTATGTTTGTAGTGTATCACGGGAAGTGTAGTATTTTGTTTCTTTCTACACTTGTTTTCAATTCACGGGTGTGCCCACTTTGTACTTGTTTGGTTGCTCATGTGTTTCACGGGTAGCAACCAATTTTCTACTACTTGTATCGGCCATGTACTCTCTGTTCTCTATATATAAAGCAGGTCTTTGTTTATGAAATTTGTCCACTCTTTACTCTTCTCGATATCTCTCTTTGCTCTACTCAGTCTTTATTCTTCTTTAACTCTTCTCAATTGTCCACTCTTTGCTCTGCTCTTCTTTACTCTTCTCAGTCTTTACTCTTCTCTCTATCTCAACCACATACACTACAACAATCAAGGCAAGTATCAAAACAAGTTAACGTGACTCTTCTTTACTCTTCTCTCTATCTCAACCACATACACTACAACAATCAAGGCAAGTATCAAAACAAGTTAACGTTTGTCTTCTTTACTCTTCTCTCTATCTCAACCAATTTTTTTTATAACTCTTCTCAACAAATTAACAAGCCAAAGAGATGAGCTTATATCGAAAGACATAGGGAGCAAGGCCACCAAGACCTTTGGAACGACTATTTCAGTGAAAATCCTACATACCCACCAGAAATGTTTAGGCGGCGTTTTCGAATGACCAAGCCATTGTTCCTTTCCATTGTCGATTGCCTGAGTAATGAAGTTCCATACTTTCGTCAAAGACCAAATGCTCACGGAAGCTACGGCCTATCTGCACTTCAAAAGTGTACTGCGGCTATATGTATGCTAGCATATGGTCAATCGGGAGATACGTATGACGAATATCTCCGACTTGGTGAGAGTACCGCACTTTTATGTTTGGAGAAGTTCAACGAAGCGATAATACAATTGTTTGGTGATGAGTATCTACGAAAACCTACACCAGCTGATCTTCAACGATTACTCAATATCGGAGAGGTACGCGGATTTCCGGGAATGATAGGCAGCATCGACTGTATGCATTGGGAGTGGAAAAACTGCCCAAGGTCTTGGAGAGGGCAGTACACACGAGGTCACGGAAAACCGACCATTGTCTTAGAGGCTGTGGCATCACAAGATCTTTGGATATGGCACGCATTTTTCGGTTTACCAGGTACCCTCAATGATATTAATGTTCTCGATCGGTCACAAGTTTTTTCTGACATTATACAAGGTCGAGCTCCTAAAGTTAATTTCACGGTCAACGGCCACAATTATCGTATGGCGTACTACCTTACAGACGGAATCTATCCAAAATGGTCAACATTTATCCAATCCATCCTACTACCTCAAGGTCTTAAAGCTGAGTTTTTTGCTGAAAAACAAGAATCCGCCAGAAAAGATGTCGAACGTGCTTTCGGAGTTTTGCAATCAAGGTTTGCAATAGTAAAAAATCCTGCTCTACTATGGGACAAGGAGAAGATTGGAAAGATTATGAGAACTTGTGTCATACTATACAATATGATTGTGGAGAACGAACGAAACACATATATTCTGTCCGATACATCTGAGTTTGAGTCGGGAGAGTCAAGTAGGAGTTCACAGGTGGATATCTCGCAACCTACGGACTCCCCTTCCAACTTCGTTAATAGGCATGGCATTCAAGCTCAAATTCGGGATCAACAGAAACATAATCGTTTGAAAGCCGATTTAGTTAAAAATATATGGCAAAAATTTGGTAATCTAGATGAATAATCTTTGTATGTTATTGAATTTTCATTGTATTAAATAAAAACTTTTTTTAAAATGAAAAAAAAAAATATTATTTTATTCTTATGAATCCCATTTTTCGGGTTCACTAATGGAAAAGCAAAATAAATACAAGTTCATCACTATTCACAGGCCCACCAAAAAACTATTAAAAAATGCCTATGAACCCCCCCCAAGGGGGTCACTAGTGGGCATGCTCTTAGTAGTTTTACAAAAAAAAGGTTCTAAAGTACAAAACATTAATATTTTAATTTACACAATTATATTTTAATATAAATTAAATAACTAAATTATCAGAGCAGTTCCACTAGTGGAAATTTGTGAATATCTCGACAATTTAGAAAAATAAGAAAAATAGAAAAATAGGAGAGAGGAGGTGAAAAGTATGACATATTTTAACTGACATTTTAGATACTAACTTTACGTGTGCTAATGTATGATTGGTTTTACTTAATAAATTTTAATTAGATAATTTTATTTTATTAAAATACTAATAATTTTGGATTTAGATACTTGTATATAGATCTGAACCAATAAAACTACTCTTTGAAGACAAATGGTCAATGGATGCAGTATAAGGAAGACAGATGGATAGAGAGAGAGTTCTGAGAGGCTCTTCCAGGTGAACCAGTTCTCTCTCTTTCCTTTTTCCTGATTTTTTTTTTTTAAAATTTCCTTTTCTTAAAACACTAGATATCCATTGAGATCATTCTCAATGACATGCTCTTATAAATCGATATTCAAAAAAAAAGTTTTTTTTTATAGCTGTGAAATCTCATAAATTTTATAGACCCAAAACCTGACAATTTTGCATCCGAATACATAAATAGTCTATTAGTGTGGTACGGCCATATGGCTAAGGCGAATCAAACCAATTTATTCTAGATTTAATTAGTACTTATTTTGCATGTTCGCAATTTACGAATACTAATACACTCTATTAAATTATTTTAATTTATTACATCATGCACCAGTTTATTCACTTCATACCAAACACACTTGAGGGCAAACTTACAAAAGAGAAACAAAAAAAGGAGAGGAAAAACACCCAAAAGACACGCATATATGTTCAAAAAAAAAGTCACGCATATATGACAATACAAGCTACATGCATGGTTCCACATCATCATTATTACTAATTTATCATCATCATCATCTATCACCGTGATCATATTGAAATGATATGTGAGATTTATCTCATGCAAAATAGTTATCAATCTCTTCAAAACTGTCTTGATGTTCATAGACGGGCATCATTCCTACGTTGTCCGTCTCATCCTCCTGGAGAAACCTCGTAAGCTCTTTCATGAACTCAGTGTTCTCAACGCAAGAATCTTCCAACATCATGAAATCTTTATCATTCAGAAATGTTGAGAATCCGATATTATCCTCATTATTGTCACAATACATTAAATGATCGTTCACGGATGAATCAGAGAATGTGGATGGAGACGACGTAGCGTTACCGTTACCGTTAATGGTCATGAGAAGATTCGAGGTTGGTGTGAAGGAAGAGCTCGTTGACTTATCTGATTCAGAGTCAACGGTGACACTTGTAGTAGTGTGACTAGTAAGTGGGCCACCACTTCCGATAATCTCAGACAGAACACTCTGGTTGATTCTCTTCCCGAACCTATTAGCTACTCTGTTCAAGAACCTAGCCGATGATAAGCCCGACTTCTTCACCTTCTCATTATGATCAAGATCATCACTCGCTGTAATTGTCTGATTAACGTTTCGTTTCTCCCGAATATCCTGCACGTTCTCTGATATGCTCTTGTGAGTAACCGGATCAACACCTTTCTTGATCAAACGTTTTTTGATATGAGTGTTCCAGTAGTTCTTGATTTCATTATCGGTTCTTCCTGGTAATCCACGAGCTATTGCAGCCCATCTGATTAACAACATAAGATTACACAAATGTATTAGTCATGATTGCCTAATATATAACATATAAATTTTCAAACCTAATATATTTTTATACAGTTCAGCTTTTGGTTTGCTGAAAGTTAAATATGTTCTTTTGATAAATAAATTGAGAGAGAGAGGGAGACTAACTTGTTGCCGTGAAGGGCGTGAAGAGAGATGATAGAACGTTCTTCGTCTTCAGTGAACTCTCCTCTTTTGATGTCAGGTCTTAGATAATTGGCCCATCTCAGTCTGCAGCTTTTGCCACATCTCTTGAGTCCTACGTTATTTAAAAAATTGTTTTCAATAATGACCAAAAAGTCAAAATATTGAATATTCAAAAATGGCGGGGTAAAAACAAATATAAAATAAATACCAGCTTTTTCGGGGAGAGTTCGCCAGCCACCTTCACCGTGACGGTTAACGTAGGAGATAAGCTTCTGATCTTCCTCGGGAGTCCAAGCTCCTTTCTTTAACCCTAACTCAGCTCTGCAACATGGTGTCCGCACCATTCTTAAATCTTGATTTACTGATTCTTCAAAAAAGTCTCAGCTTTCCGGAGCTAGTGATTCGATCGAAAACAAAGGGGTTGTGTAGAGAACAAATATAAAATATTGAAAACCTGAGAGTTGAAACAAAGTGTGAAATGGGACATATGATCATAGAGACTGTGCACATGATCTTTTGATTAAAGAATTTAGGCAACGGTAGATTTTTCTTATAGACATCTTGCTCTTTTGGGATACTCGAGATCGTTTTAACATAGAACAAGAAGAACACCAAAGAAATAGATAGACAGAGAAAGAGATCTCTACTTGTTCTCTGTTTCTTACCACAAGAGAAATAGAGAGATAACCTTTAATATATTTTCTTTGTAAGAGTTGTTTGTTTCACTTACAAAGTGAGGAACTTTGAGGAAGAGACGCCATCCTTATTTATGCGGTGCTTGTAGCTGTACGTGTGGCTGCCTACAACGACGTTATTTTTGTATGTGATTGACACCTGGCTCATTTTGATTCCTTACGCAAGATTTCCATTTAAAAACTGCTAAAAGTAGTGGAATTTCGAGATAGACGTCTAATCTTTAAAAGATTATCTTTTCCATAAGATAATTCTAATTCATTTTCTATTGTTCTTTCTTATATTCTGGTGCTCAACAAATAATAGTAATCAGAGTATATCACTGTATCGGACAGCTTATTTGTAAAATTTGTTACATGCATGACCGCCATTGGAGTTATATATAGTGTGATTTTTCTTTTGAAAGCAAGAGAATAAGATTTGATTGTAACATTAACATTAGTTTAATTGGAATTTGAGTTGCTAATAGTTATTATGTTTTGCATGTTAATACCAAATTTTTATTCAAGAATTATATTATACAGCGCCGAAACATTTGGAACACAAAAAAGTTCTCGAGAGATGAGAGAGAGCAACCCCTGGTTGACTGTAGCTTCCGCTTCCTCTTTGAATCCAACGGCTCCGGCCGGCATTCTCAGCCGTCCACCGCCCCTGCCTGACCCTCCAGATCCCGACCCCTTTCCTCCCCTTTCTGCTGCTCGTTCTACCCCCTCTAAAGCTTCCCGCCGCCTCCCTTTCGCTCCCCCTTCTGTTGCCACTGTTCAGCAATCCCCTTCCCCATCTACTTCGCTTCCAATTCTTCCTCCTCCAAACCTTTCTACACCAACTACTACCCAGTCGTTGCCTATCCCCTCTACCTCTCAACTGCTGGCTTACTACTCTGTTATCCCGCCCTGTTCATCAAACCCTAACACTATTCCTCCGCCTCCAATGTCTACCTCTTCCACCGCATTTCCTCAATCATCTACCCCCCCTCTCCCTGGCATCCTGCCGCTTCCCTTGAATCTCTCACCCCTTGCCTCCCATCCTCCTCCCTCCCCACCGGTTAACCTAAACCCTATTCCCCAAGTTACTGTTCCCCAAGTTACTGTTCCCCAAGTTACTGTTTCACAAAACCCTAATCCTCCAGTCACTACCACTAAAAACCCCCAATCCTTTTCCCATCCACCTCCACCCACTACTTGGGCTTCCAAAGCCAAGCCTTCCACTTCCAGAAATCTGATGAGACTGTCCCCCCAATCTTTTTCCCCTGAAGGAGTCCCCAGGATAATCATTCCTGATGATGTCTACCGTAAGGGAGCTGAGCTCCATAAGGATTTTGTTGTGTGTAGGTTTTTTGGGAGAGTACCGGCCTACAGCCTCATCCAAAATGTACTCAACTATATGTGGGGAAAAGGAAAGCACTTGGAGATACATATGCTCCCCACAAAGAAAGCTGTTCTTGTTCGCCTACCTAGTGACTTCATTAGAGAGAAGGTGCTGCTCAAGAGGCTATGGTATGTGGACACTGCGATGTTCCATGTCTCGAGATGGGCGGAATTTCCAGAAGACTACACACCTTCGCTTCAGAGAATCCAACTCTGGGCTCATCTAAAGGGTGTCCCCTTTGATCTTATCTACGACGAAGGGCTAAGTCACATAGCTGGTCAAATTGGAGAGCCAAAGGAAACTGATGACTGGACATTAAATCTTTCTAGTGTTAGTGTGGCTCATGTGAAAGTGGAGATTGACACTACCATTCCTCTCCCGTCTGCTATTGAGGTTGGCCGAACTGATGGATCCTTTGTCATTGTTGAGGTGGAATACCCTTGGGTGCCTCCAATTTGTGCTCATTGCAAAGAAATTGGACACATCCAAAGGAACTGCCTCCTTCTCCCACCCCCTCCTCCTCCCCCTGCAAAAGACCCCCCTGCCTCTGCTAAAAAACCACCCACTGCCCCCTCTCCTGTCTGTTACTCTTGCAAAGGTACTGGCCATCTAATGAGGAACTGCCCGAAAGGCCCTAGGAGTCCTCAGGATTGGATTCAAGTTTCTCATAAGAAAACCATCCCAGCCCACCAATCACCTCCTGACCCTGATGCCCCCTCAAACCAAATTTCGCAATCTTCTCCCCTACCTTCCCTACCCTTACCTCCTCCTACCCCTTCTTCGCCTTCTGCTTCTCCTACCCCTCCTTCGCCTTCAGCTACTCCTTCCCAACCTGAAACTCAATTATTCAGTGACTCCCCAGTCAGTGACGCTCCCAACTCTATGGATATTGATACTTCTCCTGCTTCTAAAGGGGATGGAAACTTCATTATAGGACTTGAAGCAGTCCACAGAGACCGGCCAATCACTATTGTTTCCAACAAATTTGCAGCTCTCTCCTCTGATCAAAACCATACTGCTTTAAACCCTTTCGTCCTTTCGCCATCCAATCCTTTACCTCCTTCTACCCTTGCCCAATCAGAAACCCAAACCCTCACCAATTCAACCTCCCTCTCTACCACACCAAACTTTCAACCTGTTGACCTTCCCCCCATCCTACCTAAACCACTTAACCCCTCCACAATCACTACAGTTACTTCCTGGTCTCCTCCCTTGGAGGAGGCACCCCTTCATTAACCATGTATCCTAACCTATTTTTTTGGAATGTCCGCGGACTAAACGAGCAGGACAAGCATCGCCCTTTTGTAGATTGGCTATCTGTACATAAGCCGCTAGTGGGTGCTATTTTGGAGTCACACATAAAAGAACCCAACTTAAATTCTCTTCTTTTACGAGTCTGCCCAGACTGGAGTTACATATCTAATCACGACACTGATTTCGATGGTAGAATCATCATCATTTGGAAACATCCCGCAACAGTTCAGGTGATGCATCAATCCAGGCAGTCCATCACTTGTGCGGTATCGATACCTACTCTCCCTGCTTTCACTTTCACAGCAGTCTATGCGGCTAATACCCGTGAGGAGAGATGCAGTCTTTGGGATGACTTAATGGAGGTTCAGAGTACGTTATTTCTAGAGCATCGGAACTGGTTAATTGGTGGAGACTTCAATCAAATCATCCATCACCACGAGCACTCCTCTCCGGTGGTGGATCACTTAACTCCTGATATGATTGAAATGAAGGACCATCTTCTCAACTTGGGAATGGCTGACCTAAGATACCAAGGCTCCTCTCACACTTGGACCAACAAATGTCCTACCCAGCCTACCACTAAAAAACTCGATCGAGCTTTGGTGAATGACCTCTGGATTGAATCCTTCCCTCACAGCATATCCACTTTCCTTCCCTATGAGTTCTCAGACCATGCCCCCTGCCTCATTACCCTAGCCCACCCGCTTCCCTCACCTGGAACCAGACCTTTCAAATTCTTCAATTTCCTAACTAATCACCCTTGCTTCACCTCGGTTGTTGAGAATGCATGGATTCAAAGTGGAAGTGTCGCAACAGATCTATCTTGCCTTGGGTTTAAGCTGAAAAATTTAAAGAGAGATTTAAAAACACTTAATAGAGAGAGTTTTTCAGATATTCAAAAGAGAGTTTTAGATACTAACGATTTGCTTAAAGTGTTGCAGGTACGCACATTGGATAACCCATCTGCTGAGACTTTCCAGGCCGAAAAAGACATGATGACAAAATGGACTTTCCTAAGGAGTATAGAGGAGGCCTTCTTTAAACAAAAGTCCCGCATCAACTGGCTGAAGTTGGGAGATCAGAACACCATTTTCTTCATCAGAGTGGCAGCCGGAAGAAGGTCCTACAACTCTATTCGATCCATCCAACTTCCCAACGGCATCCTGATCACGGATTGTGCTGAGCTATGTGACATTGCATTAACCCATTTCAGTGGAATTCTGGCCCCTCCTCACCTTCCCCCACTGGTATCCTCACTCCAATGGTTTCTGGATTTGCATGACTTTCGTTGCACTGAGGCGCACAGACAAACACTATCAACAATGCCATCGGCGGAAGAAATCACAGCTACTGTACTGAGGTTGAATCCAAATAAATCACCCGGGCCTGATGGATTTACTTCGGCTTTCTTCAAAGCCTCGTGGTCTATTGTGGGAGAGGAGACAGTGGCGGCTATTCAACGATTTTTCATCAGTGGTTTCCTCCCTGCATCCACGAACTCTACGATCCTCACACTTGTGCCCAAGAAACCTGGTGCCTCCCTTATCAGCGACTACAGACCTATCAGCTGCTGCAACACTACATACAAAGCAATATCCAAGATGTTAGTTAAAAGGCTGAAGGTCTTCCTACCACAAGTTATACTCCCTAACCAAACGGCATTTGTTCAAGGAAGGCTACTGGTGGAAAACACAGTTCTAGCTTCTGAAATAGTGCAGGGATATCACAAGCTAGGAGGTGCTAAGAGGGTGACTATCAAGGTGGACATTGCTAAAGCGTTTGACACGATCCGTTGGGAATTCATTTTCCAGTGCTTGAGGAGTATCCATGTCCCTGAAATGTTCCTATCTTGGCTACAGGCGTGTGTATGTACCCCTTCCTACTCATTAGGATTCAATGGATCAACCTATGGCTACTTCAAAGGGAGGAGAGGGCTAAGACAGGGTGACCCGTTGTCTCCTTATCTATTTGTCCTAGCTATGAATTGCCTATCAATTTCGCTAAACAAGGCGGCAAAGGATGGGGCTTTCCACTACCATTCCAAATGTCAGAGATCCGAGCTCACGCACCTTTGCTTTGCAGATGACCTCTTGATTTTCTGCGAGGGTTCTGTTCAATCGGTCCAAGCGGTTCTAGCTATACTGAAAGATTTTGAGGATAGATCAGGACTTGCTGTGAGTATTGCCAAAACTTCTCTCTTTGCTGCAGGTATAAAACCGCATGAGCTGGATCAGATTAAACAAGCAACGGGGTTAACTGAAGGAACTCTCCCGGTCAGATACCTTGGAGTGCCGCTTTGTACAAAGAAACTGTCGATGAGTAACTGTGCTCCACTCCTTCAGACCATCAAATCTAAGCTCCATTCCTGGACTACTCGAACTCTCTCATTTGCAGGGAGACTTCAGTTGCTTGCATCGGTAATAGCGGGTATCACTAACTTCTGGTCATGCGCATTTATCCTCCCCAAAGCTTGCCTGGCGGAAATCGATTCTCTCTGTAATCGATTCCTGTGGAAAGGCAAAACGGAAGGCCATAACTCGGCAAAAGTCTCATGGGCATCAGTAACTACACCAAAAAAGGAAGGGGGACTAGGCTTAAAGAACTTACTTGTATGGAATAGGGCAGCAGCCCTTAAGCTCATCTGGATCCTATTCTTCAAGCAGGATTCTATCTGGTCCAACTGGTTCATAAGAGAGATCCTACAAGGCGATATTAATAACTTTTGGGTTATTAACACTAGACAGAAGCACTCTTGGCAAGCTAACCAGCTAATACTACTGAGGGAACACGCATACAGCTGGATCCGAAGGACGATTGGGAATGGCGAGACAACATACTTCTGGTCCTGCAACTGGTCACCTTTTGGCAGGATCAAAGATTATCTGACTGATGCACCGTCTTCACAGGTGGGAATTGCATCGACAGCAACTATAGCGGAGTTATGGGATACAGATCACTGGGTACTTCCTCCTGCAAGATCAGACAACCAGGTCAGAGTTTACTCCCATTTGTTAACCCTAACAATTTCGGGAGCTGAGGACACTTACCAGTGGGTTCCAGGAGGCTCTTTGAGATCGACTTACGCCATTGGAGAAATCTATAACCTGCTCAGACAGAATAATCCGCAGGTACCCTGGTACAAAGTGGTTTGGTTCTCAAGGAGTATCCCCAAGCATCGGTTTCTTACTTGGCTGATGGTTCTCAACCGTTCGCCAACCCGTGATCGCCTTCTACAATGGGGAGTAATAACTGATGGTGCCTGTAACCTTTGCAACGCTGCCTTAGAAACCAGGTCTCACCTGTTTTTTATGTGCTCCTTCTCGTCGGGCTTCTGGAGACGGCAATTGCAGAGACTGCGATTCCCCTTCTCGGATTCCTGGGATCAGATTATGAGTGACCTGCAATGCTTTGCTGGGAGTAAAGCCGAAAAAACTCTACTCTTTCTCACTTGGCAAGCCTCGATTTACATCCTCTGGAGTGAAAGAAACAATAGGCTTCATCGTGGTACCTACCGCTCCTCTGATTCCCTCTCTACTGAAACCGATCGAACTATCAGAAGAAGGATTGCTAGCATCCGCCATGAATCGCCCCGACTATCCTCAGAGATGCTACAGCTATGGTTCTCCTCTAGCTTGCGATCACCACCTCTCCCCTAGACCTATCGATCACCGCTACTCTGTTTCTTCCAAGTCTCTTTGATTTCATCGACACTCTCTCAATTGGGCTCTGTGTTTACTTTCTGGGTCTGGGCTTACTATTTATTTTGGGTTCTTTATTGTAGTGGCTACTTAGCCCACTAAGCTTTGCTTGTCAAACTCTTTTTCTCCTGCATTTTAATAGTAAATCTTTTAGCAAAAAAAAAAAAAAAACATTTGGAACACCAATTAAGTTATAGTCCCGTTGAATTTTCTTTTAGATATTTGGAGATATTTGTCTTGACTAAATAAGTCGGCCCAAGAAAATAAACAATATACCTTCATGTCCTATATGAAAATCTTAAATTTATTGAGAGTGTAACAAAATTGAACTTAATTTAAGAAAATTCAACGAGTTGGTAAATAAAAACAATCCGCATATAATATCGTTCAAATTTCATTTTTATTTGAGGTATTCTATTACTGACAACTATAATGGAACCTAAAAAACAAAAGGTAATAATGGAACCAACAAATCTAAATTTATAGCAACTGAAAAAAACACAAACCGTTTTTTGAAACTTAAGAAACACAGTAAACTTCACAACAGAGAATTTATAAAATGTATTACAAAGAACGAAATAAATAAAACTGTACGTGTCTTTGTCAGAATGTATTCAACTGTAAAAGATGGAGTGCGAGACTTTTCAAAATAGGACTGAAATCTTCACATTTTTATTTTGTTAAATTCAAAATATTATAAGAATCATTAGACGACAATTTTATTAGAAACAATACGCAAGCGAAGCACATGAATGAAAATTCGAGGAAGGTAGTAAGTATAAGAAAGAGGCAGTCGTATTTGAATAAAATAAATTTAACTGACAACTTGGTCACTCAAACACTGAACTTAGACTAATCGAAATCGATCATACCAAGACAAACTCTAAAAGGAACAAAGAAATAGATAATAGCTTTTAGACTTTGTACACTACTCAATTAATCATCACACTTTTATTTAGACAACACCAATTAACTCGTTACATTGTGTTTTGAATCTTTTGATAGAGTAAGCAAGTTCGAATATCCTCTGTATATTTTATCGTGAGTTTAATGCTCAACATATCAACTTTACATGATTATCTAACTACCGACTTATATTAGATAACCATGTAAATAAATACTGAATATTTTTATGTGTATTTTATCGTGAGTCTAGTGCTCAACATATATACAAATCTGAAAACTTGGTCACTCAAACACTGAACTTAGATTAATCTAAATAGATCATACCAAAACAAACACTAAAAGCAACAAAGACATAGATAATAGCTTTTAGACTTTGTACAATTACTCAATTAATCATCGCACTTTTATTTAAACAAAACCAACTAACTCGTCAACATTGTGTTTTGATAAAGTAAGCAAGTACCGAATATCATCTGTGTATTTTATCGGGAGTCTAATGCTCAACATATCAACTTTACATGATTACTAGATTTTAACCCGCGCTTTTGAAGCGCGGGATATTTTACGATGAAAAATTTTACTAATAATTTAACAAATATTTTGGTAATATTTAAATAGTGTGTATTTAAAATATTTTTGCATTTAAATCAGTATTTTTAAATTCAACCCGATTGTAATTATATCGGTTAATCTGGAGATCTGACAATTCAATTTATGTTTTTAAAATATTCATATTAAAAATCACTAAAACCCGAGACTAACCGATTGAATTGATGGATGACCGATATGTAATCTAATTAGATTTAAATTGTAATAATTTCATAATTTGTAATCTTATAATCGAAATTTTAAAGTTCACTATGAAATTATGACATTTTTACAAAATTTTAAAGAGAAAATGATAGATATAAAATAACTAAGATTAATTATTGTATTATTTGGAAACATTGATAGTAGTATAAAAAATATAAGTATATTGTTTGGAAACATTGGTAGTAGTATAAAGAAATAAGTATATTGTTTGGAAACATGGATATTAGTATAAAGAAAGGAACATTAGTGATTTAATGTATGTTTAACTGTAAAGTATAAAGGTGTATTTAATTTAAAAATTTACAAAATAAATGTTAGATCCAACAGAATATTTCTGTTTTAATAAGATAGATATAACTACTGATTTATATTAAATAACCATATAAGTAAATACTGAATATTTTCTGTATATTTCATCGTGAGTCTAATGCTCAACATATATACAATTTTACATGATTATCTAACTACCGAATTATATTAAAGTATTTATCTCTAATATATTAAATTTTTATCTTAACTTAAATATGTACATGGTTATTTAACTACCGACTTATGCCTTGTTCTTTTGGAGAACGCAGCGCATCAGCGGCAAACCATACGAAATATAAAAGAATTAAAAGTGACAGGTCAGCAATGAACTAAAACAGAGGAGTCGAAAGATAATAATAACGAGACGCAAGTGACAAATCAGTTGACGCAAGCAGACATATGGAGACGCTGCTTTTTACGGCGTCGAAAGAAACACGGAAAAAATGAGCTGCGACAGTCGTCGACGGGAAGTCTTTAACGATGCTGCACTTACATTTTTCTTTTTTGTTTGTTAAATTTTTGACGCTCGCCGCTGCGTCAGCGTACACCAAAAGAGCAGGGCTACTTTATATTCATTTACAAATCATTTTCTTTATGTCTTCCAGCGAATTCATATGACCGAAGTTTTATAAAGTTAAGAACATAGACTACTTTATCCATTAGCATTTGTAAATGATTTGGTCTGGTTCTTCGCAATTTAATGGTATACTAGATTTTGATCCGTCCTTAAAAGGGCGGGTATATTTTTTTTTTAAATTTAACTTTTGATATTTTTTCTGATTATATTTGTTTTTCTGGTAATTATTTGGGTATAAATTTTAATCAAAATATATTTTATTAGATAATAACAATTTAAAAATTGATCTGGTATACGTACGATTAAGACTGGATTACGGGTCGAACTCACCCCGCTGACCCGTCAATCCGCAGGTTTTCAATTTTGTTTTGTTTATAAAATATGACATGCATAACCCGTACCCGCTCTCCTTAATTTTGTACCCGCTCTCGCTCTGCTTAATTTTGTATCCGCACCCGCTCCGCTTAATTTTGTGATTATCCGCGGGTTATATATATTTTAAAAATCATTATTTAATTTAATTATTATAAAAATATATTTATAATAAAAATTTATACATGATTTAAATAAGGGTGGATGTAATTATTGATTCTCCACGAATTTAGGTTTAGCAGTTATCATTCTTAATCATTTATTATAACATTACTCAAGCTCCTTTAGTAATTATATTAATATGTAGATATAAACAGTTGCATATAGTTTTGTGTTTTTTTTTAAATTGGATCCAACTATTATCAATAGGGCATGTTCCTGTTTTAATAATATTGATATTAGCAATAATATTGTTTTAGTAATATTGGTTTTATAAATAAAATTTATATTTTAATTTATATTCACTAACAATATCATAATTAATATCATAAAAACTTAAACCAAGAATGTTCACTATAGTTTGAAGCTTTAATATTTATGTTGCTGTAGATATGTAACTTAAATTGCGTACTCTTAAGTTACAAAAAAAAATTGCATACTCCAATTTTTTAAAGTTGTCAGGTTTCTTAAAGACATAAAAAAGTCAAAAGCCTATATTTAAGTTTGTAATCCAATTTGGTTTTATGGTTTAGTTGTATAAGTATTATGATATAAGGTCTATAGAATGGATAAATGAAAATGAACCTTATAACTATGATGTAATTAGTGTTAGTCGAGTACGTAAATATTTACTATGGAATCTACTATGGAATAGTGTCCGTCGATAGGTTTTAATAATTGTGATAAGTGGTCCCGATTATTGTGGAGTTAAAGCGGACGTTATTCAATATTTATTCAACATATAAAAGTAGTTATAATTATATATTTAAAAGTAAGTTTAGTGGACCACGCTTATATCAATAGGTTATGATCTTATTTTAATAGTATTGATTAATGAATCTATTCTACTAAAACGATATCGTGACCTATTGATATATGTGTGGTCAAACTATTTTATTAAAATAAATTAAAATTTCATATTAATCATTTAAAAGAAGTATTATACAAAGAAAAACATAATATGATTAAAAACACAAATATAAAATTTAAATTTCTAAAAAATAAAAAACAAAAATATATCTGCTTTTTTAAAGGCGGATCATACTCTAATATTTTATTAAACAAATAACAATGTATAGCTACGTCTTTTCTAATATTCCCATAGTAATTAAATTAAATAAAATTATATTTTTTCATTAAGTTTTGATTATTTGATTTCATATATAATTATAATATAAGAAATCCTCTTGCATAGTCTTTTTAGTTTATTTTCACAAAATAGTTATCAAGGAAAAAAATGGCCAAAAAGGTTTTGTTAAAAAATAAAATATGCATTTATATCCTTTGGTTTAACTAATCTAGACTTAGAGTTTAGAGTTAATGGGTAGATCTTGGGATGAGATTTCAAATTTCAAAAAGTAAAAAATAGATATTAAATTTTTGAAATGAAAAGAAATTATTTTGGTCAATTTATTTTTTTAGGATTAATTTTATGATAAAAACTTAAAAATATATATATATGAGAGAATTGCCCTTATAATAATGTTATAATTACACATAATAAGTTGCATGAAATTACAAATGGGTTTTGTTAATTTTGACCCAGTATAAATGAAAAGGGCCACTTGAGTTGTTAAAACTAATTGCATAAACCGGAGGTATTGTGTTGTGTAATAATCATGGATTGAAAATCCAAAACTATGCGTATGAGTTTTTACGGGTTTAACATTCAAAATCAATTGTATTTATCTAAAAGATCGTGACATATCAAGGCCCAAGGCCCAAAGTTTGATCATCTCCCGACAAAACAGCAAAACACCTGTAGTATACACGCATATAAGCAGCAGTTATTTAGATTATAGGTTAAGCAGTTATATATACACGCCCATAGTGTACACATGTACAAATACATGTATATCACAGGTGTTTAGTGTACACATGTACAAATACATGTATATCACACTTATAAAAGTACATTGTGTTTGTGTAGTACAGATATACTAGTACATCACTCTGTCGTGTACACATGTACACTACATGTGTAGACAATGTACACTGTGGGGTACATGGACACAAATGTATATCTGGACATTGCCATTTATTGTACACATGTACACAGCATGTATGTACATTGTCTACGTTGTGGTTATGGGGTGGGAATGAAGGCACTGAGCTAGTTTTGTGAAGTAGACAAATGTGTACACTTATAAAAGTACATGTACACGAACTATGAGAAAACTGTACACTGTGTGGTGTGAAAAATATGGTTCATGGTCTGGTTTTGTGTGTAATAGATACATGTGTACAGTTTGGACAACAACAAATGTACGCATGTACACTATGTAGCCAAACATGTTTATTGTACATTTTGGCTGTTGAGCTATTGTCGGGTCCAGTGTCTTCATCTTCGTCTAGCAGCCACAAATCTGGGATGTTGTTGGGGTCGTTTTTGAATATTTTTTCAAGCATCTCATCTCCGCTCGAAAGAGTCTCGTCTTGAAGTGAAACTCGATTGATTTTTTTTTGCAGCAAAACGTCCCAGAAATATGATGTCTTTCTGATCTTCTGATTTTTTTGTTAGAATGAAGAAGATAACAAAAGTTGAAACATGAGTGTGGGATAATGGAACCAATAAAATCTGGGCCGTCGGTTAGTGGGGTAGATGATGTAATCGGATGGTTGAGAATTGGTAGATATAAGTCTTGTCAACAAATGCAGAAATGATCTGCACCGTTCAAAAAAAAAATAAAGATGAGGGGTGGAGAGAAGTTCCCGCTTATACACTCATAATTAGTTAGTAAAAAGTTAGCGTTTAGAATTAAATAGTGACCAGCTAGTTAAGCGTAAAAGGAAGCAGTTACAAAAAACTGCCTTGGTAGCAGTAAGTGCTCTATATTGTAATTAAAAACTTGAAACTGTCCCGTGGTGTAAATGTTTCCGTGTAAATGTTTCCATTTATATTTAGGTTCCTTGTTTTTTTAAATGGACACAACATTTTATCAATAGGTCATGCTGAAGAATTAATAGAATAGATATTGATTCAGCTGAATTGAACCATAACCGTTATATTACAACATTTCTAACTACGTTATTTTTTACTTTAAAATAGAGTTTAAAATAAAAAATACTTCAATATTTTTTTATATTTTGCTTTATATTAAAGTAAAAAAAAGTTTATTCTATAAATAGACTAATACATTTATTTTTTTGTTTTACTCTACTTTTACTATATAATAGAATAAGATTAGAGTAAAATCCAACTATATTTTAAAATGGACAAGACTTGGGTTCACCCCCTATGGTGAATCTTCAAATTCACCACCTCCCTAATAATCAATCAAAATACCAACTAGATTAATGATTAAAAATATTAAATATTTTTTTCAAAAATCAAAATAATTAAAAAAAAAAATAATGTCAATTTTAATAATGCTAATATCACTATCTAATCCATAAACTCAAAATCTATACCCTAAATCTAAATTCTAAACCCTAAATTCTAAATTATAAACCTAAACTCTATACCCTAAACCCAAATTCTATACCCTAAACCCAAACCATAAATCATAAACCCAAAAACCTGAACTCTAAACCCAAACTTATACCCTAAACCCAAATCATAGACTCTAAACCCAAAACGTAAATACAAAATCCAAACCCTATACTCTAAATATTTGGATTAATATTGATGTTCTTTTGAAATTTAAGGTTAAGAATTAAATTTTGGATTTAGAGTTCATGGTTTGGGTTACGGTATATGGTTTGGGTTTAGGGTCTATGATTTGGGTTTAGGGTTTATGGTTTGGTTTTAGAGTATAGGATTTGGGTTTAGGGTCTAAGGTTTGAGTTTAGGGTATAATTTTGGGTTTAAAGTTTAGATTTCTTGATTTATGATTTATGGTTTGGGTTTAGGGTTTAAGATTTGGGTTTAGGGGTATAAAGTTTGGGTTTATGGTATAGAGTTTGGGTTTATAATTTAAAATTTAGAGTTTATAATTTGGATTTAGGGTATATAGTTTGAGTTTAGGGATTAAATAGTGATATTAACATTATTAAATGTGATATTATTTATTTTTTAAATTATTTTATCATTAGTCTAGTTGGCACTTTGATTGATTATTAGATAAGTGGTAAATTTGAAGGTTCACCATAGGGGGTGAACCCAAATCTTGTCTTTTTAAAATTGTTCAGTTTTGGAGAAAAATATTTGAGGAGACTGATGTTCTTTAGGCACACCTTAAAAACACATTCTATCTTTCCTTAACGTTAGAGAACACAATATTTTTTGGCGCACTTTATCTTGTATATTGTATAATTTTTCATGCCAAAATGACCTTGCTTTTAGTTAAAGAGAAAGCTGATTGGTTTAATGTAGCTAACTAGAAGAAATTTGGTTTGTGGATGTTTACAATAAATTGAACATTTATTAGGTAGTTGTATAGGGTGTAGTGAAATGCTTTTGGCTGTTAAATCGGTTTTAGAAAAATAAGATCCAACGGTTTAGGATTAGCTTAAATAGTGCAGATATAATAAATGGATGAAGAGAATATCTGAAGCGTAGTGACAAAAGTTCATATTTTTTCAACAGAAGCAAGGTGTGAGAGGGAGAGGTGCTGTCAGTTGGCGGTGAGTTAAGATATGTACACATGTGTTAGGGATAGATAATGCGTGAACGGATAGATTGTGGATCTGATTCTTCATTTAGTACAAGCTCTCTATAAACTCTCATAAAAACAATGATTAAGCTTTTTGTGGACACAATTCAGTGGATCAGGCTTATGTGACAAGCTTCTGTGGACACAATTTATGTAGACACAAAAATGTTACAAAAATTTCTGTAGACATAATCCTTCTCAGCTCAGCCATCATCGCCACACCAACATCTTGCATCTTCTCAGAATCCTAAGGAAAGTGAGCATCATGAAGCACCACGTAAGTTCTCTTCAACAACGCGTCATGGACAAGTGTTTGTAGACAAGTGCTTAAATTGGTGTCTAAGGTGGATAAGTGTTTATGGTCAAGTGTTTGGTGGACACGAGAAATTGTGACGGGTTAGATATGAACATACGCGTTGTGGATGGTAAAATTGTGAACACAAGCAATTTTGGATACACAAATTTTGAGAGATGTCAATCCAAATCTTACATCGGAAGTTTAGACAAGAAAGGTATAATATATAAAGAGATGTCCAGCTCTAATTAGTACGAGACATTTTGAGAAGAAATCCAAAATTAAATCAATACAGGCCAGCCTCTTAAACCCTAAGTGGACAATGCCGTACTAATCAGACAATAAAAAGTTGAACATAGGTTAAACAAATCCCAACAATTGATATAAGAGCGGGTTGACGAAGATCTGCAAAAGGACCAAAATACTATTCAAATAGGAATGGACCCTTCAAGTCGAAAAATGAGGTCTATGCATAATCTAGTCAAAAGATCATGGAACATGTGATGTTGTGGGAAAATGAACATTCTCAAAAAGCACCTCAAAGTAATCTTGTGATTAATGGTACAAGATATATATTGAGATGATTCGTTGGAGTAAAAGGATACAATGATTCATTGGAGTACAAGGACACAAGGTGTGTTGTCTTTCGCTTGAGGTGGATAATGAGAGATGTCAATCCAAGTTCCACATCGGAAGTCTAGATAAGAAGTGCCTAATATATAAAAAGATGCCCAACTCTAATTAATCGAGATCTTTTGGGAAGAAATTCAAAAGTAAATCCATGCGAGCCAGCCTCTTAGGTCCAAAGTGGATAATATCGTACTAATCCGATAATAAAGAGTTGGACATGAATTTTCACAATCCCAACAAATTGAGGCGGAATCAAAAGATTATTCTTGCAAATTGCAAAGTTTGGGGCCGAAATGAAATTAACCAGAAGTTAGAGGACTAAAATTGTTGTTGTTCGATTCCTCTTGCCAGATTTGGTTGATGACGATAGCGAGCATGTTGCGGTGTGGAGCAGAGCACAGCAGATTGAGGAGTAAGGACGACGAGTCACAGCAGAGAAAGAGAGCTCAACCACGTATGAAGACACAAGCTGATGAGCGAAGCTTGGAGGGGACGCAGCAGAGAGAGCTAGTAAGTAAAATCGCAGCTTGCATGTTGAAGATTCACGGTCTAACTAACTAGAAAAGACCAGATCAGATGTTGAAAGGAGGTGACAGAGCTATTAGTGTTTGGTATTGGATATCAGAAGGAGGAGACAAAGAAATTCGTTGTTGGTCTTAGATGTTAGATAGAGAAGTCAGAGAGATTGGGTTTTGGTATTGGAAAGATAATGTTTCTGGAAAGAAAACTGAAGAACACACAATTCTCTGAAAAAAATATGATTGTCTCAGAAGAATATGCAGTTCTCTGAAGAACACGATGGTCTCAGAAAAACACAATTGTCTTGGAAAGTGACGAAGAAGACGACAGTTTTCTGGTTCAGATGTATTGTCGAATATGATAGATAATTAGGAGAGATTGTGGTTGAGATTAGGTGAAGAGAAACAGGATTTAGAGGTTTTAAGTTACCAATGTAAAATAATTTTTTAAAAATATGTCTATAATTTATTATTTACTCAAACACGGTTGATTTCTAGTTTAAGGGTAATTAGATTTTGATCCGCGTTTTTATAATTTTATTTTAATAAAATTTAATTGAATTTTTAATTATGATTGGAGAATAAATAAATTTAAAGTTTTCTATTTGTGTTTCAAAAAAATTGTTATATTATAATAATTGATTTTCAAGCGGTATTTTCATATTCAATCTAGTCCTATGATTGAACCGATAAATCCAGTGATATGTGTATAATTCAGTTCAATTTAATAATAAAATTATAATTATAATCTCAGAAAACCTGGTAAAAATCTAAAAATCCGCTATTAACTTAAGATCCGATATGAGGTGACCCACTGAAAACAAAAAAAAAATATTTTTGAAATTTTTGTTAAATATTTCATACTTTTTAATATTATATAAAATTGAAAAGTAACTATTTAGACTTTAATGAAATTTGTATTATGTCATTTGAAGAAAATAAAACAATGGTAATAGGAAACTTTATTATTGATGTGAAAATATTATTAAATGTTATTTTTTGGTTACTATAATAAATTTGTATTTTTATTTATGTTTATATCTAAACATTAATTTTTAGATAAGTTTTAAAAAAAAATTGAACACTCAAAATTGGCATATCATTATTATGTAAAAATGACATAATATTTTTTTTAAAATTTTCATGTATATATTTATATCTGATCTTTAAATAAGATTATATATGAAAATAATATTCAAATTAAATGGAAAGTATATACTGCATAAATATTAAAATTATTATCATTCACAAAATATGGAAAGTATTAATTATCATAGTTATAGAGAATCTTCTATTTTTAATTTAAATTAAATGCTAATGGAAAAACTTGTAAATATCATAAAAACCCAAGGGCAGAATCCTAAATTTTAAAAATAGGATCTTGTTTTAATAGTATAGACTAGAAAGCGCGAGTTTTATTTCTTTTTATTTATGTTTTAAGAATTTGTCGAAAATTTGTGAAATGTAATATTTTCATATATTTTTTATAATTTTATTTTTATTTATAAATAAATATTTATGATTATAAAATTGAAATTTATTTATAAAAAATATAAAGTGATATTATTCTTCAATCAATCTTCCTTTTAATTCACTGAATTTTTTAAGAGATATATTTTACAGATTTAACTTGTGAATTAATTTTTATATGATTTTAATAAAGTTTTAAGTCTTTCATTATAAATATTCAAATAATTAATAAGTTTTAAATTATATTGAGAAAAAAAAATAGATTAGAACTTGTAAATTTTAGACCATTTGGAAATTAATTTAATGTATAGATTATAATTTGTTGGTCCAACTGGCCCAAACTCAAATATAAAATTCGGTCCACATGTTCCAATAACCAAAAAATATCTGCCGACGGAAGTGTATGATTATAACTTTCTCGTTAAAAGACTTTTTACTTATATATAATCATATACGTGGGTGGGTTAATTATAGAAATAAGATCTATTAAAATAAATAGAGACATGATAAGACCAAAAAATATTGTTAGAGAAATAAGGTAATACCAAAAATAAGATTTATCTCTTTATAATTTATTGTTAGAGAAATATAAGGTAAGATCAAAAAAATTTAAAAATGAAAGGGTCTAAAATAACTTATATAAGTCGACTTTTCAAAACTGCTTTCGTTTTAATAGTATAGATATAAGGAAAAAAATCAATAGAATCCTATTTTAAATAACGTAAATATCCTTAATGAAGTTGGAAACATGTATTGGAAATGAAAGGGTAATGTAAGGAAAAAAACCAATAGTATCCTAATAGATTAGACAAAAGTGACTTAGAAAAGTATCTTCCAAACCTGAAGTATCTTAGTGCGTAACTGAAGTGTCTTTTAAGGGTAAAATTTTCAATTATTTAATCAAGTACTGTTAAAATATTAACCAAATTGGTTTACCCTAAACCAATTCTTAACAATGATGAATCGCCCTAAGAACTGATACATAAATGGTCTCTACAAATCATCCAACACTAAGCAAGACTACATACAACACATAATCATTATGCTAAAAGAAGACAACTAAATCATAATTTATCTTTTTATTACAAACACCAAGAACAAATCTCATTTATGTTGATTCTTGTCAGAGTTATCAGCAGCCACGGTGGCAGCTAACTCCATTAACCGCTCATAGTCGATCTCAGTTGACTTGAACTTCAGTTTCATGCCAGCTTCAATCCATGACCTGATACAAAGCACAGACTGTGTGCTATCATGTGGCATGCAATACTTTTGCTTATCAATCTCCTCACCTTTAACGCAAAATATCTCTTCCGGTGCAGCTGAAGTGGCCTGAACAGCAAGGAAATCCCGAGCCATGTTGGAAAGCCTCGGGTATCTTCCGCTGTTTCCCTTCCACCAATCCAGTACATCGGTCTGCATAGGGACGATAGACTCTGACAAGTACTGAGTCAGTTCATCAACAGCATTGCTGTTACTCATGCTTCCCCTTCTCTTCCTTCTAGCAATCTCCTCTGCAAACGAGATGTTTCCTCCTCCTTCGTCTATCTCCTGATGTGGACGGTACCCACTGGCCAGGGAAGATGTGAAATGAGGCGAAGCGTAGTTTCGAATGAAATGAACTCTTGCTTCATCTATATAGCTTGCGAGGTTCAACGTCTCTGGGATGTATTCTGTTTTGATGCGCGGGTCAAGAACGGCTGTAATGTATGTGAATACGTTGCACACTTGGGTGTTGTAGCTTCTAGCCTTCTGAGACATGTTTTCAGCGCAAGTTCTTAGCCAGTCTGGGTTATGGCAAGACTTTTGGCAAGTCGTGATCATCTCAGAGATATTATCCATAAAGAGGAGAGCTAGACCGACCGTGAGATCCTTGTTTGTGCACATATCGTCAGTCGTTTTGTGAAACGAATCCAAATCCAAGTAACTGTGAACAATACTGACCGCGTTCTTCTCTGCAGAAGTCAACATCATTCTGTTCTCTAAACAATCCTCGTTTTTCCTTATCACCGAGTCCAAGGACTTGCCAGCCTTGCACAAGATGTTGACCATTTGGTAATTGCCACTCCAACGAGAAGACGCATCAACAGGAAGTTTCCAGTTGCCTTCTTGATAAGCTGTTGTCAGCTGAACGAAATCATCTGATAGCTCCAACGACGCGTTTAACTCCTGGGTGAACTCTCTGATCTTTGAGATTATAGGCTTTATAGTAGCTAACCCTTCATCTATGATATCATTCAGAGTCTGAGCAGCACATGGGATGTAACAGAAAGGCAAGACCTTTTGACCATCTAAGTACTCCTTCAGACTATGACAAGCGTGAATAGCGTTCTCACTGTTGTCATGTGTACAACACAGAACCCTATCTTCAATGGCATACATCTTAAGGACTTTCAAAAGGGAGTTATAGATCTCAGACCCCCCAGAGGGATAAGGAACCCTGCAAATGTCGAGTAGCAAACTACGAGAGGACCAGTTCTCATCGATCCAGTGTCCCGTTACGCTCATATAAAAGATGTTCTCGTATGAACTCCAGAAACTTAAGGTGAGAGAAACTCTGGACTGGATATGCTCAAGGGATGTCTTTACAACTCCCTGCATGCTTCTGAAAACCTCCTTGAGCACAGCTTTATACTTTTCAGAAGGCCATAGCTGGACGGATGGGTTAAGAAACTTGAAGGAGTTTGCGAGCCATGTTTCGTCGACGGTAGAGGGAGGTAGGGATGAGAGAGAGAGCCATTTGAGAAGTAACCAGTTAAGATGATCGTAATCGAGATGAAGATGCGGTGGTTTGGAGTGGAATGGTGAGGGTTTCGCAGAAACTGGTGGTACTGAGGTGGTAGCAACATCAGCAGCCGCTGCCTTATCATATCCTGGATGTCGGTTATTGAGATGCCTTCCAAGATTACCTTTTAACAGAGAGAGAGGGAAAGATAAATAAAAAAGGTTAAGATTTTAAAAAGAGTGATGGAAAGAGAGAATACCAGTGGCAGTAGCAATGGAATAGCTTTGACCACAGAGTTTGCATTTGCGAGTCTTGCTGTCAGGTGCAGTGTCGAAGTATTTAAGAAAGACGGAAGTCATGGTCTTCTTGCGTTTAGGGGGAGCAGAATTGGGAGAAGAAGAGCCTAAGGCAATGTCAATGGGATCAGAGTGGGGAAGGAGTGACATATCCATCATGGCTTTTGGTTCCATTTCTACATCAAAACGAAAAGAATTGATTATCAAGTCGCAACAAAAAAAAAACAATTGATGTTGCCAATAATACCTTTGTAGGTTTTGAAAGCGTTGTTTACATTCCACTCCATGTTCAAGATTTTAGGGCATTGGAAAGGGAGTAGTCAAAGCAGAGATCTGTGAGCAGCGGTTGAAAGACAGAGGAAGAAGGATCTCGCAGGAGGAGGGAGCAGTGTCTGCTTGTTGAAATGGGAAGAAAGAGCCGTTTCAAGAGAAGAGACTAAATTATTTTTGGAGGGAAAACAGTAACAGCAGAGGATGCGGGAGGATCGGCGCTGGATCTCTGCGCCACAGATCTGAGCCGATTTCAAGGGGCGGAGAGTTTGAGCTTTAGGGAGCACTTCTGGTCGGAAGCCTGCTTGTCTGAGAGATAGATCCCTTCCGGTGGTGGATCTCGTCGGCGAACTTGACGGAGAGAAGAGGGTGGCTGGCTCCCTCGTCGTCAGGCTCAGCTAAAATGAATTGGCTCGCTCTGCTTTTCTTTCGGCTTTCTTCTTCTGCTTTCCCCTTTTCTTTTTTTTCTTTTTTTTATTAATTTTTTTTGTTTTTATTTTAATTAATTAATACTATGCTCTAGAATTTATTTTGAAATAGAAAATGGAGTGGATATGGAAGAAATAGAAAATGGAGTGGATATGGAAGGTAAAAAACATATTCCTTACAGAAACTCAATATTTATGTAACAGGGTGATGATTGCCAAATATAAGTCCAAGCAACCTCTTCTTTGGGATGTGAAGTAAATGGAGAGGTTGTTCATGTGGAGGAAGAACAAGGAACGCCTGATCCAGGCCAAAAATTTGTCACACGAAAGTGAGATAAATGAGTCAGTCTTAGAGATGACTTATTTTCGAGCCTCTTTCAAGCACAAAACGTTTCAAAGATGGCTTCATCCTTTTGTTAAGGAGGAAAACAATGCTCGTAAAAATTCCACCAAACTTAAATGGGCCATGTAAGGCCCATCCATGTAATTCCTCAACGCATATTAGGTCCATTAGGTTTTATCGTCCGTCCTCTCATATTTAAGAGCAGCTACCTCCATTGCAACCTAGGGGTTGTTGGTTTACTTCCGTCGTCACTGTTGTAACAGAGAGAGAAAGAGAATCAAGACAAAGATGCCGGCGGCGAAGCAAAGGACCCCGAAAGTGAGCCGAAACCCTGATCTGATAAGGGGTGTTGGCAAATACTCTCGTTCCCAAATGTACCACAAGAGAGGCTTGTGGGCAATCAAGGCCAAAAACGGCGGCGTTTTCCCCAAACACGACGCTAAGCCCAAGGTCGAATCTTCCGTTGAGAAGCCTCCCAAGTTTTACCCCGCTGAAGACGTTAAGAAGCCTCTCGCCAACAGACGCAAGCCTAAGCTTACCAAGCTCAAGTAAATCCCATCTTCTTTCCATTGTTTTTTTCTTTAATTTTAAAAATTTCAAGCTAAAATGAATCTACTTTATTGATTAGAATAGGATCTTCGGGAACATTAGATTTGGTTTGACTAATTGTATTAGTGTTGTGTTTTTTTTTTTATATTAGTCAGTGTTGTGTTGAAATGTAGGTTTCTTTGAGATTGCAAAGTTTGATCCTTTATGCTCTTTGTTCTTATCTGTTTGTGTGTCTTGCAGGTCAAGCATTACTCCAGGAACTGTGTTGATCATTCTTGCCGGTAGATTCAAGGGCAAGAGAGTTGTATTCCTCAAGCAGCTCTCTTCTGGTTTGCTTTTGGTGACTGGTGAGTTCTTGTTATCTCTGCTCTCCTCCTGCTAGTGTTAATTTTTTTTTGCTCAGTTTTATAAGCTCTTCTTGTCATTTTTCTCTTTTAGGACCGTTCAAGATCAATGGTGTTCCACTTAGACGTGTTAACCAGTCCTATGTGATTGGAACCTCCACAAAGGTTGACATTTCTGGAGTCAACGTTGAGAAGTTCGATGACAAGTACTTCGGAAAGGTTGCTGAGAAGAAGAGCAAGAAAGGAGAAGGCGAGTTCTTTGAAGCTGACAAAGAGGTAACATGATCACCTTTGCAACCACAATCATCTTATGGGTCTAACTTTCTCTAAGCTTAAAAATCAATGATGGGTAATCAATCTACAGGTGAAGAAAGAGATCCCACAGGAAAAGAAAGAAGACCAGAAGACCGTGGATGCAGCACTTATCAAAGCCATTGAAGCAGTGCCAGAGCTCAAGACTTACCTCGGCGCCAGGTTCTCATTGTCTCAAGGAATGAAACCCCATGAGCTTGTTTTCTAGATTTCATATCCCTTTTGTTTCAACAATATCTGTGTTTCCCCTTGAGAGATTTTGGTCATCTTTTATAAAAAAACGTTATTTCTCTTTTATATATCAATCATCAATTCTAAGAACATAAAAAGAAAAAAAAATCATTTCATTCATGAATTAATTTTTAAACCAAAATAATCAACAGCAGATTTAGCCATAATAGTAGCAAATTCACCAAAGCTAATAACACCATCACCGTTTGTGTCAGCTTCTTTGATCATCTCCCTTAATTCGCTATACGTCAACGGTTGCCCCATCTTGGCCATGGCTCCAGCCAATTCCGCCGCGCTGATGAATCCGTTACCATCTCTATCAAAAGATTTGAAAATGTCGAGTAGATGTTCTGAGTTGTTGCCGATCTCTTCGTTCAGGTCGGGGAGATTGCCTACGAGCTCATCAAACTCGACAAAACCGTTGCCGTTTGCGTCCATGCTTGCCAACAAAACATGGATTTGGTCCCCGGAAGGTTTCAGACCGAGGGAACGGAGCAGGGCCGCGAGTTCTAAGATGGTTAAGCTTCCATCTGCGTCCATGTCGAACCTATCGAATATGTCTTTTAATTGTCGTAGCTGATCCTCCATTGTTTCTTTTTATTGAAACACAAATCTCAAAACACAGATGAGAGATTAAGCATTTGATTAACGAGAAGAGATTTATTTTTAATGGTGAAATTTAAAGTTGAAATTCGGATATTTTCTTGTTTGTATGTTATAATCCTCTCATGTGTTTTTTGTGGGGTTTGTTAATTGTTACGGTTAAAAATAGGAAAAAGCTTCTAGTCGTAAAAGTTTGGATACTTTTAAAATAAAGTAGTTATATACGTAATAGAAGTGAAATATATATTTGGATATTTTTGGATACTTTTAAAATAAAGTTGTTATATACGTAATAAGCTTCTAGTCGTAAAATTTCACCATTAAAAATCCGGATAGAAATTCATGATGATTAGTCGGAAAACAAACATTACCTTGTCCTAAGAAACTAAAAGATAATTAAATAAACGAACCAACAAACAAACAAAAAAAAACTAAAGAAAAACAGCCACCAATGAAAGATTAATTTACCAAATAAAAGTGAAATGTGATAGATTCATGATGAATGGTCGGAAACAAACATGACTTTGTCCTAAGAATCCAAAAGATAAATTAACTGAAACAAACCAACAAACAAAAATAACACTTAAAAGCTACAAATGAAAATCAAATTTTAGCAACAAAAAAAAGTTACAAATAAAAAAGTAGTGAGTGATCAGGCAAAACCACTTTTCCCAACCATACGATTGTTACGACGAGCACAACAACCGCATGAATAGACGGTGATGAGGAGGATGATGAGACAGACGTTGAAAATCAAAAGGTTCCTCCACTTCTCTCTAATATTCGCCAACACTCCAGCTTTGCATGCGTTGCAGTTAAAACATAACTCCGTTTGCACGTTACTCCATGCACCGCAGTCACCGTTATTGGTCGCGACAACCGTTTCGTTTTTCGCTGGTGGTGTCCAGAACGTTGCGTTTTTGAACTCGAAGTTGCAATCTGACGGTGGCTTACAACAACCAGACTACACACACACAATACAAAGATTATAATATGTAATAAACGGATACATAACATATGTATGTTAATGTTATACCTGGAGTGGAGACAAGTTCTTCTGATAAAACTCATCAGCGATCTGACTAACAGGACCATCATTCAAATCATCACAAACGCTAGCTTCAGCCAAACAAGATCTTATACCAACCCATCTATTCCCATCGACGAAACTGTTAAGCCATGTCGAGAAATCCATGGTCTGGTACTCTCTATAGCCTCGACCAGAGACCACACGACCGGCTCCTTTGTTAGTCACGAAGACTAGAAATATCGAGAAACCCATTAACGCAACAATGCCCGCAAAGAGTACGATCAAGTACGAGACCATGGCGAGATTCTCTTTGCAGCAAGATCCTATCACTCCTAGCAACGACACCGCGAAGAGGACGACACCGGTCGTGAGAAGTGGTGTCCGAATCGCTGTTTCACAATTGGTCACGTCTTGGTGAGCGAACATGTAAATCGAATAACCAATGGCTGATGCGCCCGCTAACATTATCAACGTGTTGGCTAGACCCACAACGAAGTTGCTTACTCGAATCATTTCGTGATCTCTTTTTGTTTCTCACTCTAATGGATGGAATCGGATATTATATAGAGAAAGAGAGGTTTGTTATTCGAATTTGATGATTGTTTTCTGCAACGTTTTAGTGAATGTGGCGTCGTGGTTATTGGGAGCAAGAGGGAACGGTTGCTTTAAGGTAGTGGGGGATATTAGTGGAGATTCTTAGTGTTTAATTATGCCACCGGAGTTTGAGGGTTAAGAAGATCCTTTAGTTTAGAGAGAGTAGTTAAAATAGATTTTGACTTTGTCTAATTGCCACATCATACACTAAAATTTAGAGGTCACTCGACTCTTCAACCTTTAAAAACACGAAATTTATAAGGATTTATTGAATCAAATATTTGTTTGATTTCTTCGACCGTTTTGTTTAGGACAACTACAAAATAAAAATAAAAGCTAGTCTAAGATTTGCAAGGTTGGTAAAGTATATAAATAGAGAAAGGAATGCTTAAACGATAGAGCCACTCAAACAAAATCTTTCTCATAAAAGAGGGAACAGTTGCTTTAAGGTAGTGGGGGATATTAGTGGTTGACATTTATAAGTGGTGAACAGGTAATGTCTACGCCATCCAGATTTACAGATGAAATACTTAAGCAATGTTTAGTGTATGTTTATATTGTCTTAGAGTACTTTACATCTCATTGATTGTCAAGATAACAACGATGTAATGTCTACGCCATTCACTAAATACAAGGAAGGTGCACATGACATTTCTTCATCGACCAAAAAATGTGCTCAAAACTAGTTCTGTTTGAAGAAGATGAACTATAATATGGAGCATAAGTCAGGCAAAATTAATGTCAAATTTTTTCTTAGTTTGGTTTTGGTTTTGGCTTTGAACTTTTGGTTATTCTTTGTTTTTTTGGGATTAATGTTTTGAATTCACTTTGAGAACTAAGTTATTGAATTTAATTGCTTGCTATATGATACTTCTTCATTGAATCCAGATTATATGTTTAAATAATTGAATTATTTATCTATAACCGTATCAAAACAACACATTTATAATTAGTATCGCACTAATAACTAAAGACATTTAAATTCCAAAAGATAAAAATATTATCAGTTGTAAAAATATTATTAAACAAATTTAAATGGAAATATAAATATCACACTTTTAATTAGATTTTTATTGAAAAAATGTCGTTGAAATCATCAACTTTCAAATTTGGTTGAAATAAATCACAAACTTTCTAATAAGCCAAAAACTCAACTTTTATTGATGAGCTATTTTAATTACAAATTTTCGTTGAACAAATATCAACATAAATTATAAACTCAACTTACACTAACATTTTATTATCCTCATTTTTTGTTTCAATTTTTAAAACCCAGTTGTATTCGATTAGTTTTTAAACATAAGAAATGTAACTTCTTTGTTTTGTATTAATCAGGTCCAAAGAGTTTTTAAAAAAATATTTATCAGAATTATCAATATATCTAGAATGATTTTCCTTTATATTTTTTAAATTGCAAAAGTATTGTTTTAAAATAAATACAATCATCGTTTTTATTAAAATTATAGGTAATAAAGTATAAGTTTTGTATAATTATCAACAATTATTTTAAATTGCATTTCATTTTTCTTCCAACATAAAAATAAAAGTAGAAATTTTTCAACTTAGTTATATTTTATTATAAACAAATTAGTATTTCATTTATAAACTTATCCTTAACAATTATTAAGTATCAGTTATTTATCAAATGCAAGACATATTTTAGAAACAAGTTTAAATCTCGACATATAAATATAGAATTGAATGGGTATACAAATATCCAAACCAAACCGAATCCAAGCCCGAATTCATAAATAATCAAATGATTTTTATCTTTCAATCTAAACATCCATAAACCACAATCAGACTAAAATCAAACTAAAATCCAAAATCAAAATGGAAACTAACTTAAAACCAATACAGCAGATCAAAATATATAAATCAAAACAAATAGACGGGTAACTAAATGTAAAAACAGAAGCTGCTACACATAGTGAACAGATTGACTGGCAGATGGCTATCGAAAGGAGGAAAAGAAGTACTAATCAAGTCTATCCTACTTGCTCTTCCGACGTATGTAATGTCTAGTTTTTTACTCCCTCTAGAAATTTGTGAGAACCTCGCTAGTGCCATTGCACAATTCTGGTGGAGTTCAAATCCGCCAAAAGAGAGATACATTGGGCTACATGGAATAAGATGTGTATACAAATATCCAAACCAAAATGAATCTAAGCCCAAATTAATAAATAATCAAATGATTTTTATCTCTCAAACCAAACATCCATAAACCACAACCAGACTGAAATCAAACTAAAATCCAAAATCAAAATGGAAACTAACTTAAAACAAATACAGCATATCAAAATATATAAATCAAAACAAACAGACGGGTAACTAAATGTAAAAACAGAAGCTGCTACACAGAGTGAACAGATTGACTAGCAGATGGCTATCGAAAGGAGGAAAAGAAGTACTAATCAAGTCTATCCTACTTGCTCTTCCGACGTATGTGATGTCTACTTTTTTACTCCCTTTAGAAATTTGTGAGAACCTCGCTAGTGCCATTGCACAATTCTGGTGGAGTTCAAATCCGCCAAAAGAGGGATACATTGGGCTACATGGGATAAGATGTGTAAACCTAGAGATGAAGAAGGTATTGGATTTCGCATGAGCCATGAATTTAATTTAGCCCTTTTAGCTAAACAGTTATGGCGTCTTGTTCAGTTCCCAGATTCACTACTGGCAAGGGTTCTGAGAGGCATATATTATCGACTGAGTTCGTCCTTGCGAATATGCTCAATAAATTCTCCATCCTATATGTGACAAGTATCATAGCAGCAAGGAAGCTACTGCTGTTGGGTATAAGGAAGAAAGTATATTCAGGGTATGAGATAAAAGTATGGCAGGATCCATGGATTCCATCAGTGCCAGCAAGATCGGTTCGATCTAGTGTTCCAGTGGTACACCCGAAAACGACAGTCAGTAGCCTTATTGATTTTGAGACCAAAGAGTGGGATTTACGTATGCTTGAACAGTATGTTCATCATGAGGACATACCAAGTATACAGAGTATGGCCATAAGCTCAACTCATCGACTATATACGTTTTTCTGGAACTATACCAAAAATGGACAATACACATTAAAATCTGGATACTGGGTAGCCACAAATATTCTGAAGGATGACGGTGAAAAAGAAGTTCTCTAACCCAGCATTACTACACTCCAAGCTTTTGCTTGGAAGGTGAGTGCTCCACAAAAGATCCGCCATCTTCTATGGCAATTAATCACAGGCCAGGTAGCGGTTACAAGGAATCTAGTACGAAGAAACATGAGATGTGATAACTACTGTCCAAGATGTGGAGAGCCAGAAGAGACTGCTACTCATGCAATATTTGAATGCCCACCAATTCTTCAAACATGAGCGTTATCATCAACACCATCCAGTTCTCAGATTTTTCCGACCACGAGCATATACAATAATATGGATTATTTGTTTTGGAGGAAGAACAACATAATGAAGCCAGAAAATGATAGGGATCTATATCCATGGATTATCTGGTACATATGGAAGACTCGCAATGATAAGTTATTCAGGGGAATAGACAGGGATCTAGGTGATTTAGTTAGGCATGCAGATAGCGAATGCCAAGCTTGGCATAATGCTAGAGAGAATATGAATACGTCCCAAGTGATTCAAGAGCCTCAAGTCTTAAGTTTGGGTGATATATGCATGATAGATGGTTTATGGACCTCTACGGATCAGTTTAGTGGACTCGGATGAGTTTGGAAAGATAGCAGGGGGAAGATCTAGTTGATGGGGACGAAGAACTTGAGGAAGAGGGAGACAGCTCTATACTCGGAATTGGAAGCTTTGAAATGGGCAATGAAAACAATGTTACAACACTCAGATTGTCAGAGATTTGGTACTGACTGCAAGAACCTGATTACAATGCTGACGGAACCACAAGCATGGTCAAGCTTCTCAACTGAATTGGAAATGATTCAAACGATCAAGATGTGTTACTCGGACTTCAAGATCTACTACGTACCAAGAACAGAAAATGTGATAGCTGATTTATTAGCTAGGATTGCTCGTACTTTTTATAGATCGTTATGCTATTTTGGTTGTTCTATTCTGATCTGGTTACCCAAATCACTCCAAATTTAGGTAATAGAATAAATTTTTGATGTAAAAACAAAAACTAAATGTAAAAACAAAAGAAAATTCACAAAAAGTAATTCCGCACACACGGATCAAAATCTTATTGATCATTAATTCAGAGAGAGTAGTTAAATTATATTTTGATTTTGTCTAATTGCCAAATCCTACACCATTTAGAGTTCACTCGACTCTTCAAAGTTTAAAAATACGAAATTTACTAGGATTTGTTATCAATATTGTTTTTTTTTTGTTGAGTATTTTGTTTAGGACAACTGAAACTAAAAATAAAATCAGAGGATCTGATATGGACCTGATATGATTTCTGATTTTGGTTTGAATTAGGTTTTTGATCTTAAATTATGTTACTTCAAGTTATATTCCATTTTTATTCAAATATGTACGACTTTGATTATTCTTCCTGCAAAATTCCAGAGCACGATTGTTCGCAAATATTAGAGATTTAAAGTTTTTATAGTAACAAGTCTTTGAAATAAACAAACGAGAAACAAACTTTGAACACACCTAGAAAGAAAACTAACTTTGGTCTGACACAAAGATTATTTTCATTCAGGCAGGGACTTTGATGTTTCGAGAAAGAACTTTTTTGTGGGAGTTCTCTTTGAAATCAAGCATTTTGTTCAGAGCTCCTACGTAAGCCTTGACGCTCGAGACCACAATGTCCATTCCCGCTCCGGTTCCACTGCCAAAGACATAAACTCGTTCCATGTTACAAAGAATCATAAAATGAACCGAGGGCGAAAAGACAAGCTTTACCTAAAGGTCCTTTGAACTTCTTCACCAGTTATAGCGTTTGTAGATGTGTAGTTGTTGTTTCCGCGGACAAGAACTCGTGTGGTTGCGATGGCATCAATACCTTCTGTGACTGCATTCATCGAGTACTCAAGCAGAGTTGTCGGTTCCTACAAAGACGTAACAAAGTTTTAGATGAACAGAGTATATCATCTACAGGTGAAATTAGCTGTGTACATGATGAGCCTCAGTTGTACCTTAACGATAAGGTCAACTGCTTTATAAGCTGAATCAACAGGGCCAGTTCCCATAGAACAAGCGCAATACTCTTTGCCATCAGCATCAGCAAGTTTCACAGTCGCTGTTGAAAGCCCCAGAGTCCCACAAGTTATCTGCATTCCACATTCATGTAAAATGAGACTCTATGAACAAAGATTAAACAGAGTCATATTAAAAAACCATCATGATCCCAGATTCACCTGAATGTCAAGGAGTTTCCACACAGCTTCTGGCTGGAACACCTCATCAGATACCAAAGCTATTATATCCGCATCGGTAACTCTCTGGATCAACAAGGAAACATAAAACGATCATTTAAGCTTAGCTGTTCATCATCAAATTTTGAACGTTTACCTTTTTCTGCTCAGCCACGGATTTGAAGCGCCAGAAAATGGTGCTTAGCTGTTCATCATCCAATACATAACCAAGCTGGAAAGAGTATAAAATGTGAGAGGGCATTAATGTCTGCCTCCCGCAAAGATGACAATAGCGAGGGTATGTGTATGGGTGAGATTGATGTGTACCTCAGTCAGACGGTCTTTCAGTGCATGACGCCCACTGAGTAAATATTATATCCAAGCAAAAAAAGGCAGAAACCAGAAGTTAGACTTCAAGGTTTCAAACACATATGTATGTATATTGTCAAAAATGCCTAAAATATTTAAGAATAATCCTAACAGTAGAGCATATGATCCACAAATTACAGGCTTGTTGCACTGTCTTAACAAGACAAAGACAGAGATAAAAAAATTGCATACCTAAGCTTCCCCAAGACAATGCCAGCATCATTTGATCGCTCAAGTCCAATTTCTTCAGGGCATATAATTTCATATGTACCCTTGTGTTTCAGCATTCCATCCTATGAGAAGCATGAACAATCATTAAGCGCAACGGGATGGAGATACAATCCATGAAGAAAATAGTACAGTTATGCAGCAGACTAAAAGAGTCATATACAGTATATATATATCATGATGTCAAAAGAGTGCAGAGATTAAATCTGATATCAATTCATCGTGCGCATAGCCAGGCAATAGATGTCAAGGGATGGGGAAATAAGTATATTTAGTTAACAAGGAAAAATTATACTTTATCAGCTGATAAATCATATTAGAAAGATGAAATTTGATCAGCTGACCTGATGAATACCACTTTCATGAGCAAAGGCATTGGCTCCTACAATAGCCTTATGGGGCTGTGTTTGCATTCCAGTGTAATCTTCCACCTGATAAATCATACCACCAGTTATGATGAGACAAACTTATATTGTCGTCAATCTACAAACGCCTTTCCCCTTGTGTTTTTTTACAATGATGTTCAAAAGTGTTACCATCTTGCTTGTCATGACAATGTGCCGAGTATCAATTCCAGTAAACAGGCCTCCTAAAACATGATCTCCACGGCATTTTATAGCCATTACAACCTATACTTACACGAAAAAAGGATCAGTTCAGGTATATCCCACTGCAGTACAAGCAGAACATAAATTGAAACTCTGACCTCTTCCAGTGAAGCGTTTCCAGCTCTTTCACCAATTCCATTAATCGTCACTTCCAACTGCCTCGCACCTGCATGAGCTCCCTGAACCCCAAAAAAAGAAAAAGGGTTTAGAACACATTAAGCATTACATATCTACACAGAACCATAAAGATATAAGAAGAAAGAAAGACAAATACAGATAAAGTGTTGGCGGTAGAGAGTCCAAGATCGTTCTGACAATGCGTTGAGATGACAACGTTGTCAATCCCAGGAGTATTAGCCTTTAAATCAGCAATCAACTGACCAAACTCACTAGGCAAAGTGATACCAACAGTATCTGGTATGTTAAGCGTCGTCGCTCCAGCTTTTATCACTTCTCCAAGAATCTCATACAGAAACTCTCTCTCCGATCTAGTCAACAATTTAAAAAAAGAAAAAAGTTAAACAGTTTCCACCATCTTTAGCTTCTTAATCAAGATTACAACTAATTAAAAAACAATATTAAATAAATAAATAAAAGATACTAAACCCCCCCACCTTCCAGCATCTTCAGGACTAAACTCAACGTCGTCACAACCCAAGCTCCTAGCGAACATAACCATGTTCCTAGCGATCTCGATGACTTCTTTTTTGCTCTTCTTGAGCTTATACTCCAAGTGAATATCACTCGTGGCGATAAAAGTATGGATCCTAGGCCGTTTAGCGTATCTAACAGCCTCCCAAGCCGTCTGAATATCTTTCTCGTTACACCTCGAGAGACCGCATATAACAGGAACGTAACCGTTCTCGTCGACCGCGTTCCCGACGGTTTCGGATATGGTCTTAACGGCTTCGAAGTCGTCTTTGGACGCGGCGGGGAACCCGGCCTCGATGATATCGACGCCGAGTTTCGCGAGCTGGCGCGCGATGTCGAGTTTCTCCTTGGAGGTGAGGGTGGCGCCGGGGGACTGCTCGCCGTCGCGGAGGGTGGTGTCGAAGATGCGGACGTAGTTGGGGTCGGAAATGCGGTTGGGGATGTAGTCGGGACGGCGGCGGCGGAGGGAGTGAGGAGGAAGTGGAGGTGGTGGATCTGAGATGGAGCAGGAGAGGCGGAGGGAGACGGAGGAGCGGTGGTGGTGGTGGTGGTGGGATGGTGGGAAACGGAATGAGAGAGGTGTGGTTGTTGTGATTGTTGAGGAGAAGGTGGGAAGAGAAGGGGTTGGTGGAGATGAGAAGGTAGGGTTTCTGAGAAGGGAAGACGCCATTGTTGAAAGAGAATGTGAAGAATGATAAACCTAGAGAGAGAGAGAGAGAAGAAGGTTTGAACGTGGCGGCGGCGACTGCTTGGTTCAAGCTCTATCTGTTCGTGTCACTCTTCTCTTCTTCTAAATAAAAAACAAATCTATTTTGGTCCCACTTGAATATTCCCACTTAAACAAATGATTACGACTACCTTAAACGGCGCCGTTACAATATAAAATGAGTTTGCGGACAGCGATACGATAAGGACAATGAGTCGATGAACATAAAAAGCGAAGTGGTATTTTTTTTTCTTAAAAAAAGAATTTTAAAAATTATTCAACCCTCAAAATAAGAATTCAGATCTGATTAGAAGTCTAATTAGAACAAAATTTCAAAAATCAATCAATTACGTTTTAGCCTCGTTCATCCAGTACATCCAATACATTCTGTTAATCCGCTTTAGATATCTTTAAAAACCGGTTGCCACTCTCAACCATTAACTAAAATCTTGAAAAGGTGGAGTTCTTTTTGTTGACTTGAATCTCAGAACTTCTGAAGTCGTTTTCTTGAGTAGTTAGCTTCTGATGAATTCCTGAAAATTTATAATCGCCACTATTGTCTAAGAGTTAGATAAACAATATAGATGAAGGTTCAAGACACTCTTAACGAGAAGAGTTCCGAGAAACCGAGACATCCGATTATACTGCTACAAACACTATCGGAAAAAAGCATGAAACAAACTTAATAATACTGACGCGTTCTCCGTTGTGAAATTTTTTACTTGCATAGATAATCACTACAAGAAAACGTGGCCTTAACGACCAACATTAACGACCACAAAAGCGTAGTCGTAATTTTGGATCTACGTTACGACCCATTTACGACCAAAGCAGAATTAGTCGTAAATTGGTAGTAAATTTGCAACTAATACATGTAGTCGTAAATTAGTTGTAATTTTACATCTAGTTTACGACTACGATCCTTGCAAGTCGTAAAATAGTTGTAAATTTACGACTTATTTACAACCAAATATTTACATTCAATTAACGACTGAATTACGAGGACACGAGTAGCACTTTGGTAGTTAATTTATCATTGCACGTAAAAACGTTGTAAGATCGTCACCTACCAAAATCGAAATTTCTCTATAAATATGACCTTCTCCCTCATTCTAAAGATGCACCAAAAAAACGAAAAGAGCAAAAAAAAAACGAAAAGAGTAAAAAAAATGTCTGGAAATATTTATGAGGTTCGGAGTTGGATGTATGTGCATAAAGATTCAAGCGGAAAAGTAACAGACGAATTTCTCAGCGGAGCAGAGATATTCATGTACCAGGCCGGACAGACGCCTCTGACAAAGGAAACGGGTAAAATGTTCTGTCCTTGTCGTAAATGCAACAATACGAAGTTTGCTGCTAGTGATACCGTTCGGAAACATATAGTAAATAGAGGATTTACTCCACACTACTATATTTGGTTTAACCACGGAGAAGGTGATAGTAGGAATGAAGCTAGTAGTAGTAATCAGGTTGAAAATGTTCGTAATAGAGTTGAACCACATTTGCCTTCTGAAAGTGTCATTCAAGAAGATCATATGGTAGATCATGATAGAATGCATGATATGGTTACCGATGCATTTCGTGAAACTACATCAGTAATAAAGGAGGTCGAAAATGTAGAGGGGCCTAACTTGGATGCAAAAAGATCTTATGAAATGCTAGCAGCAGCTAATGAGCCAATTTATGAAGGTTGTAGAGAAGGTCTTTCTAAATTATCATTGGCAGCTAGGATGATGAATATCAAAACTGATCATAACTTACCTGAAGTTTGTATGGATGCATGGGCTGAGTTGTTTAAAGAGTATTTGCCTGAAGAGAATTTGTGTGCTGAATCTTATTATGAGATTCAGAAACTTGTTCATAGTCTTGGTTTACCTTCGGAGATGATTGATGTTTGTATAAACAACTGTATGATATACTGGGGAAAAGACGCAGAATTGTTAGAGTGTAAATTTTGCAAGAAGCCACGATATAAACCGCAAGGACGTGGACGGAATAGGGTGCCGTACCAGCGGATGTGGTACTTACCTATTAAGGATAGACTGAAGAGATTATATCAGTCTGCGAAGACGGCAGCATCGATGAGATGGCATGCAGAACATAATCAGAAGGAAGGAGAGATCAATCATCCCTCTGATGCAAAAGCTTGGAAGCACTTGAATTCGGTGTACCCTGATTTTGCAAACAACCCCCGCAACGTTTATCTTGGGCTCTGCACAGATGGCTTTAGTCCATTTGGAATGTCTGGAAGACAATACTCGCTTTGGCCAGTCTTCTTAACGCCATACAACCTTCCACCAGAGATGTGTATGGAAAAAGAATTGATTTTCATGAGTATATTGATACCTGGACCAAAACATCCTAAGAGGTCCCTTGATGTTTTTCTACAACCTTTGATAGAAGAATTGAAGGAATTGTGGTCAACAGGCGTGCAAACATATGATTGTTCGACGAAAACAAACTTTACAATGCGAGCAGTTCTATTGTGGACTATTAGTGACTTTCCTGCATATGGGATGCTGTCGGGTTGGACGACGCATGGAAGACTATCTTGTCCATATTGTATGGGAAGCACAGACGCATTTCAGTTGAAGAATGGTAGGAAGACGTCTTGGTTTGATTGCCATCGAAGATTTCTTCCCATTAACCATCCATACCGAAGGAACAAGAAATTGTTTCGGTCAAAAAGGGTTGTACGGGACACCGCTCCACCATATTTATCTGGAGAGGAAACCGAGAAGGATATTGATTACTATGGTGGATGCAGTACAGTCATCAAAGGCGGTAATTGGCATACTGTTGGGGATGGATTGTCACCACCCACAAGGCCCAGCGAACAGGAGGCCCATTACCATCAAGGAGGGATCGGTCGGCTCGGCGTCGGCTCCTCGACTAACCCCGACTCGGCTCGTGACTACTTTAGCTAGAGGACGAGCAGCCGAAGCGAGCAGCCAAACAGCTCGGGCCGAGCAGTCATCCCGATTGGGCCTGTACATCGAAAAGCCCATGACCAAAGGGAGGCGAATTAGGTCGAAACTAACTGACCTAGGAGACTATATAAGGAGTTGAGGACAAGAAGGAAGGGTATCACCACTTAGACATACATACTTGCGGCAAGAATTAGGGTTTCCTTTACTCTCTTTGTATCTCGCCGCTTTCTCTTGTACTTCCGGCTAGGAGCTCACCGAGCATCGACTAGCCGGCTTTCTTACTCTTGTACCCTCGTGATTCCTACTCTAATAAAACGTCTCTGTTCATCCCACTCTTGAGTTCTTTTACTTTCATTCGACCAAACTCACCTCAAACAATTGGCGCCCACCGTGGGGCCGATCAGAGTAACGTTTCTTAGATCAGTATGACGATTGGTGACTCGAACCCTGGCACTTCCGGCGAAGTGCCCGAGCTTACGCCTCCTCCTCCTCCTCCTTTTCTCTCGTCGAACTTCATGAGCTCCGTGATGGCTCGCCTCGCGCATCACGAGGAAGTCCAGAAAACGACGAACGAACAGCTCGCCGCTCTCGTAGCTGCCCTCACCGCTCCTGCTGGACCCACAAACCGTTCTCAGCCCGTCTGCCGGCATCTTTTCCCTCCAACTCCGGCGGAAGACCGCGCCGTGGACGAATCTAACCCTAACGGCCCTCCTGCCGTACTCCCTACTCCGATGACAGCAGACCAAACGACGATTCGCGAAATCGCCGAGCTCAAACTCAGCCTTCAACAAATGAGCTCGCAGATCCACCAAGCGACGAGCGCAGCCCCCCAGATCGACAGCGTCATCGCCTCCACTTCGCGTTCGCCCTTCGCTAGCGAGCTAACCAGGGTCCAGCTCCGCAAAATAGAAAAGCTCCGCCTCCCCGAGTACAAGCCCGGCGGCGACCCAGTCGAACATCTGACAGCCTTCAACATAGCTATGGCCAGAGCTCGCCTTTCCGACGAAGAGAAGGACGCAGGATACTGTCAGCTCTTCGTCGAAACACTCAACAAGCAAGCGCTAACCTGGTTCTCGCAGCTCGGTGAGAACTCGATTCGCAGTTTCCGGGACCTCTCAGCAGTATTCCTCAAGACCTACATCATGTTCGCCAAGCGAGCAGCGACCACTTCCAGCCTTTGGAATATGGCACAAGCGAAAGACCAAAGCCTCAAGGACTACATGGAAAAGTTCAAGACGATCGTTTCCCGAGTCGACGTCCCTGAGCACATCGCTATCGACGCTTTGATGAACACTCTCCTCGTCAACTCGAAGTTTCGTAAGGACCTGTATTCCAACCCTACGACTTCGCTCCCTGATGCTATCGCCCGATCCTACAACTTCATCCGAATGGAAGAAGATACCAAGGCAATAATTCGGAAGCAGAACGCCGCCAAGCCGGTTGCAGCCAAAAGTGCGGGTACTCGGCCAGAGCCACGCCAGCACGGACCAGCTGATAACAGCAGCAAAAAAGGAGGTCTCCTCTACGTCGTGGATGAGAACAACGCCCTTGTCTCAACCATGGTTATGCATGATAAAAAGTGGAATGTTTATCAGCGAGAGACCGACTCTCCAGATGAGTCTCCCAGTACCCCGAGTGCTGGTGTCGTGGCTAAAGTCGATTCAGCTCCAGGACCGACCAGAACTCCCATCGATCTCACGAAGCATTGCAAGTATCATGACGTGAAGGGGCACGACACGACCGAGTGCAAATCTCTCTATGCTCAGTTCCTCTCCTCGATCGAAAGCGGAGACTACAAGATCCAGCCGCCAAAACCCAAACCGAAAGGGAAAAACAGCTGGAGCAGAAACAAAGATAAGAAGGCTCAGCGAAAATCGCAGGAGAAAAACCGTAAAAACGACAAACAAGCGAAGGATGCCGAGAAAGCCGCTCGCGAAACCGACGATGACGACGACTCGGCGGACGACGATCAGCCTGCCAATCGCCAGCGCATTGAAGTAATCCGCGTCCAGCCTCAAGGAAAGAACGAACCGGGATCCTCGTCCGACGAGGACGACGACATGGAAACCCCAGACGGTACTACGGATCTTCGATCCTTCCTCGAGCAAAAATCCCGACCTACTACCGAGGAAACGCCAGTCTCCACCGATCTTCGCCGAAAGATCAACTCGAATCGAGCCGCGAAAGCCTCAGCACAAGAATCCTCCCTAAAGCAGTCCGCCGAAAAGCCGAACTGCGATCTGCGCGACAAACTCAACGCGAAGATCGGCGACCTGCGGACAACCCTTAACCGCAAGAAAAGGGATACTGCTGAAACGAGTAATGACCTTCGCGATGTGCTCCGCGCAAAGCGAGCACAAACTCGTCCACGGATAAATGTCATTATGGGTGGATCGCCTCCCTGCGGCGATTCGGTAAGAGCAGTCAAAGACCACCGAAGGCAAGCCACCACTTCCCAACGGTGGCCCCAGAAGCAAGTAGACGATCAGCCGATTACCTTTTCGTCTGACGATACACTCGGCGTGCACCTCCCTCATAACGATCCTTTGCTCGTCGTGCTCGGCGTCGACAAGTACGACGTCACGAAAGTGCTTATCGATACCGGGAGCTCGGTCGATATCATCTTTCGCGAAACCCTCGTCAAAATGGGAATTGACCTTAATGACGTCAAGCCTTCTACTCGGACCCTGACGGGATTCAACGGTTCGTCAGAAGTAATCGCAGGCACAATCCGTCTCTCGGTTCATGCATGCGGAGTCACGCGAACGGTCAAGTTCTCTGTGGTCGGCTCTAAAGCTCCTTACCACGTTATACTCGGCACCCCATGGTTGCATTCGATGCGAGCAATCGCATCAACGTACCACCAGTGTGTTAAATTCCCAGGGTCAGACGGATCAATCAAAACTCTGAAAGGCGATCAGCAGGCAGCGCGAGATCTCTTAATCGCCACGGTTAAAATTCAGCGCTCTCAATCACTCGTCAACTCAGTCTCTCCCCCCGCGAGCAAAGTTTGCCCGCAAAAGGAAGAGGTTCTCGAAGTACCAGTTGACGACTCGGACCCAAGCAAAACAGTCCGAGTAGGCGCATTTTTACCCGACGAAGTGCAGCAGAAGATTCTCGAGTTCCTTAAGCAAAACCTATCCACGTTCGCCTGGACAATGTCTGATATGAAGGGAATCGATCCAGCTATCACGACCCACGAACTCAACGTTGATCCCAACTTCAAACCCATCCGGCAGAAGAGAAGAAAGTTGGGACCAGAGCGATCAGAAGCAGTCGCAGAAGAAGTCGAGCGTCTACTCGGTGCCGGCTCAATCACTGAAGTTCGTTACCCGGAATGGCTAGCCAACCCGGTGGTCGTTAAGAAGAAAAACGGTAAATGGCGCGTCTGCGTCGATTTTACCGACCTCAACAAAGCATGTCCTAAGGACAGCTACCTGTTGCCTAGCATCGATCGCCTAGTCGAATCGACGGCCGGCAACGAGATGCTGACGTTTATGGATGCCTTCTCGGGCTATAACCAGATTTTGATGCACCCGGACGACCAGGAGAAAACCGCCTTCATCACTGACCGAGGAACCTACTGTTATAAGGTGATGCCATTCGGGTTGAAAAACGCCGGGGCAACCTACCAGAGGCTTGTTAACAGGATGTTCGCCGACCAGTTAGGAAAAACAATGGAAGTTTATATCGACGATATGCTCGTCAAATCCCTCCGAGCCGACGACCATCTAGCACACTTGAAGGAATGCTTCGCGATCCTAAACAAGTACGGGATGAAGTTGAATCCCGCAAAGTGCACATTTGGAGTCTCCTCGGGTGAATTCCTTGGTTACATCGTCACGCAACGAGGAATAGAGGCTAACCCGAAACAGATCTCAGCAGTCCTGAATCTCCCCAGTCCGAGAAACTGCCGCGAAGTTCAGAGACTAACAGGACGCATCGCCGCCCTTAATCGCTTTATCTCCCGATCTACCGACAAGTGTCTTCCCTTCTATGATCTCCTCCGAGGGAACAAGAAGTTCATCTGGGATGATAAATGCGAAGACGCGTTCGTCCAACTCAAGCAATACCTGACGACTCCTCCCGTCTTGGCCAAGCCAGACGAAGGAGACGTTTTGTCTCTCTATATCGCTGTCTCCTCGGCAGCCGTCAGCAGTGTCTTAATCAAGGAGGATCGTGGCGAGCAGCGTCCGATTTTTTACACGAGCAGACGGATGACCGGTCCGGAGACCAGGTATCCAACCCTTGAGAAACTAGCTCTGGCCGTCGTCGACTCTGCGAGGAAACTACGACCCTACTTCCAGTCACACTCAATTGAAGTTCTGACCGACCAACCGCTCCGCACCGTGCTGCAAAATCCCAACAGAGCTGGCCGGTTGACCAAGTGGGCAATCGAACTGAGTGAGCTCGACATTACGTATAAATGCCGAACAGCCGCCAAATCTCAAGTCCTCGCCGACTTCCTCGTCGAGCTCACACCAGATCTTGCACAAGACCTTGATGTTCCGAGCCCCAATTGGATTCTTCATGTCGACGGATCATCAACGAGTAAAGGATCCGGTGCTGGAGTCCAGCTTCAATCGCCAACAGGAGAACTCATCCGCCAGTCTTTCAGTTTCGGCTTCCCGGCCTCTAACAACGAGGCGGAGTATGAATCGTTGATCGCCGGTCTTCGTCTCGCCCGAGCTGTCAAAGCCAAACGCTTGAGTGCTTATTGCGACTCGCAGCTCGTCGCTAGCCAGTTTAGCGGCGACTACGATGCTCGCAATGATCGAATGGATGCGTATCTCCGAGTGGTTCAAGAGCTTGCTAGGGAATTCGATTTCTTCGAACTCACCAAGGTTCCTCGCGGAGAGAACGTTTGCGCTGATGCATTAGCTGCGCTCGGGAGCAAACTCCACGATCAGGTCAAAAGGACGATACCCATACATCGGATTGACCGACCAAGCATCGATCCCTCCTCCGACGAAAGCTCTCCCATCGCTCCAATCTTTGCAACAACTCGACGATCCACCACCGATCAAACCGAAATCGCGACACCGGATCAAGCCGACACTGAGATGCTCGATCGTGACGACACCCCAGTCGATTGGCGAGACGAGTTCCTGGATTATCTCCTACGAGAAGAACTGCCAAAAGACAAGTGGGCAGCAAGACGCCTGAAGAGACGCAGCGCCCACTATGTCATCATGAACGACGAGCTTCACCGAGTAACCGCGAACAAGGTTCTCTTAAAGTGCATCCAGGGCGATGAAGTGCGCCGAGTAATGGCTGAAACTCACGACGGAGCAGGAGGAAACCATTCAGGAGGCCGAGCACTCGCCCTTAAGATTCGAAGCTTGGGATTCTTTTGGCCGTCTTTGAACACTGACTGTGAAGCATACGCTCGTCGGTGCGACAAATGCCAGCGTCACGCTCCGAGCATCCACAGCCCAACCGAGCTGTTGCGGACATCTGCTGCCCCTTATCCGTTCATGAGGTGGGGGATGGACATCATCGGGCCAATGCCGAACTCACGACAACGTCGTTTCATCATGGTCCTCACCGATTACTTCACTAAATGGATAGATGCAGAAGCATTCTCTCAGGTAACGGACAAGGAAGTCCGCACCTTCGTCTGGAAGAACATCATTTGCCGTCATGGTTTGCCATACGAGATTATAACGGACAATGGCTCTCAGTTCATGTCCGGAAACTTCAAAGAGTTCTGCAGCAAGTGGAACATTCGCCTAAGCCCTTCGATTCCTCGCTACCCGCAAGGAAACGGACAGGCGGAATCCTCCAACAAGATTATCATCGATGGAATCAAGAAGCGACTCGACCTCAAGAAAGGCCATTGGGCCGACGAACTGGACGGCGTCCTCTGGTCGCACCGAACGACTCCTCGCGGTGCGACCAAATCCACCCCTTTCTCTCTTGCTTACGGGATGGAAGCAATGGCCCCCGCCGAGGTTAACGTGACTAGTCTTCGGCGCGCCAAGATGCCGCAGTACGTCGAGCTTAATCGAGATATGCTCCTCGACGCCCTTGATGAACTCGAGGAAAAGCGTGACCAGGCGCTTCTTCGGATCCAAAACTACCAGAACCAAATCGAGAGCTATTATAATAAGAAGGTGAAAGCGCGCCCTCTCGAGCTCGGCGACCTCGTGCTCCGCAAAGTTTTCGACAACACGAAGGAGCTCAACGCTGGAAAGTTAGGGACCAACTGGGAAGGACCTTATAAGATCACTCGAGTCGTTCGACCAGGCGTCTACCGACTCGAGACTTCCCGCGGAGAGGCAGTCCCACGAGCCTGGAACTCGATGCATCTTCGCCTTTTCTACCAATAGAAGCGCCTCATCTTTTTTCTCCGAGTGAACGACCAGCAGGTCACTGTTCGCTAAAAAAAAAAAAAAAAAAAAAAAAAAAAAAACCGAGTAGATGCACCTAACCGTCACTTCTACTCGCCCGAGTGAATGCACTACTATAGCCACTTTCACTCGGTCAAACGAACTACGAAAGGCTTGATCCTCACCCGAGGTACGTAGGCATCCCTTCACAGGGTCCAGCCCCAACCAAAACAAAGTCCAAACTTTTTTTACATAAGAATGACCAACAGTCACTTTCCCTCGAACAAACGATGCCAGCCCCTTCATCAAGCGGAGCACGAGCACTCGCCCAACTAAATCGGCTGAGCCTTGATCAGGTATCAGCCGAAGGGAATAACAGCTTTGCGTCACCTATGCGTCGCGCATTGACCGGCTACCCAATGGAAATTTCAGACCAAGTCTGATCGAAGGACGACGGTTTGGCCGACCAACAGTTCTCTCGATCACTGCACTGCGTCTCGAAACCTTTTCCTCGGCAGTTCAGTAGAACGATTAGAGTTTCTTTGTATTTACTTGAACGTTAGACTTGTAAAAGTTTCGTTGGATAAATAAGAATGCAAACGAACAACCATCTCTAATCACTTCTTCTATCTGAAAAGGAGGGAACTCGCTGGCAAATGCGAGTAACCGTCCAGACTATTCCGTTTCTCGGTTATAGACAGGTGAAAATGATTTATATATTTCTAAGTTAATCGACTTACGGAAATGTATGAAGAAATACTTAAGTCTGATAAAAACCAAAAGAAAATAATTCATACATCAAAGGCTTAACGCCGAGAAACAAAGGTCTTAAACAAACAAGGCCAAACGGCCGAATAGCAAAGTACAACAAACATGAAGAATCATCCCTCAGCGGGGGGGGGGGGGGGGGGGGGTCTTCCTCCTTGGAAGGGTCCGAACTGGAGACGTTGGCGGACGGCTTGGCGGGAGGAACCTCACTGGCGCCCTGGTCCCTGCTTGTTGGAGAGGCAAGTCTGATCTCGCGATTCGGATCCGAGAGGCCTTCACTCGCATCAGGCTCAGAAGTCCCGAGAGATGAACTGTCTGAGATCATGATCGACTTCTCCGGGATACCGACATCAGGCAGCTTCGGATCTGCTCCGGGAACTGGAACGGCCTCTTTGATGGGAAGGGACTCGTCGGGACGAGTAGGAGATTGTACTGTGTCGAGGAGATCCCTGATAAATCCGTCACTCGGGGACCGGAGCGCTCTTGCGGCCTCGGCATCGATCAGCTCGAGATTCGACCCATGCTTGTCGACCTTTTCGAGGATTTCCTGGATCACGAACCGAGACTCCAATACCAAAGGAGATAAGGTCAGGTCCGAGTCTGGGATTACGCCAACTTCCAGACGAGTCGTCTCCCCGTCATAGTACTTCTCCAAATCCGCGTATGTGTCGATGACATCCTGTGGGATGTCCTTCCCCGACTCCCTCAGTGCCTCAAGACAATCTCGCATCCCGCGCGCTTGCCCGAGCATACATCGCGCATCCTCGAACTCATCACGGCGTTTCTCCCGGTCCTGGATGTTTCTGAAGCGCCGAGAGCATTTTCCGGTCATCGCCGCCATCACGCGAATTCGTTCATGGGTGACCTCAAGCTTACGGGATTCCCTCAGGCGATCCATCTCCCTAGAGTATTCCAGAGCCGCAGCCACGATCTCCTTCTCAAGAGTCGTGTTCTTGGCTTGCAGATCGGCGTTCCGCTTCCGCATCTCGGTTTTCTCTTCAGCAGCCTTCTTCACCAGGTCCCGAGCAGACGCCAGTTCGGTCGCCATGATCTCCTTCTGTTCGTCAAGCTCTTTCCTTAACGCCTCCTCCCGAGCAACCGCTTCCTCTTTTGCGCGAACCGCTTCCTTCAAAGCCCGGGTCGCGCGTTTTTGGGTCCTCTTCTGCTTGTCGATCAACTCGAACGCTCCTCTCAGCTCCTCATCATACTTCCTCACTAAGACGTTCCAGTCTCCGAGACTCTGCACGACAAACCACTTAACGTTAGCAAACGAATAAGAAGAAAAAGAGATAAAAGTCGGAAACTCGACTTACCATGATGGAGGTACGGGAGGCGAACTTGTACTCCTCCTTGAAGATCAAGTCCTTGACCGGCGGCAGCGCGCCCCGATCTCCCCTGAACTGACGAACCAGGCGACCGCACTCCTGTTCGTCGTGCGCTAGCGGGACCTCGCGGTCGTAAGAGAAAGAAACCCTGTCGGGACAACTCTTCTTTGTCTTCTTCCTCTTCTTTGAGACAGCGACGGTCCCTTCAGCAACCTGAGGAACGGGTTCCTCCGGTTCGACTTCACGTCCCGGGCCCAGCGACTCCCCGGAACGGGTGGCATCCACCTCCTCGTCGTTCAGCTCCTCGGAAGAGCCTCGAGGAACCATTTCGGCGGCTCTCTTCTTCTTCTTTCTCTTCTTGTCCTTCTTCTTGGCCTTTGGAGAGACCACAGGAGCTTCTTCATCGCGGCTGCCCGCAGGCTGAGATTCCGGGACCACCTCATCTTTGGAACCACCGCTCGGTTCCAGGTCTTTGAGCTCACCTTCCTCAACGGACGAGGATCGGATCGCAGGAGAGTCGCCCCTTGCCTTTTTCCTTCCCCTCTCGGATCCAGAATGTCCTTGGGGAGAGGAAGCCCCAACGTTCGCCTCCTCGACAGTTGCGCCCTCCTCTTCGCGCTGCCTTTTCTTGTTGGTTTTTCTAACCAACTGGGCTTCGGCATCCGATTCAGTTGCGCTCGGATCTCCTAAATTGGGCGAGCCCGCGGTATCGGGCTGAGACTTCTTCGCGGAGCCAATTTTCTTCGCGACCACCAAACTCAAATTTGGTATAGTCCTCATCGCTCTTGCTCGGTTTATCTCCCTCTGGTCGGCCGAATTGAATAAATTGACCCTCTTCGTCTTACTCGTGACAATGGGGATCGTGTCTGAACGCCAAACCTCTGCGAAGAGTAAAAGCAAAATTAGATTCCGTATCAAAGGAACGCGTCGAGCAAATGAAAGCATGAAAGGAAGGACTTACGTTGGCTAATCCACCTGATCGATCGATGGATCCTCTGATAGGAGAACTTATCCCAATGATCCTGCTTCTGCGATGCGACCAGACGAGCACTCTCCAAAAAGTCCTCCTCGTACTCGGTGGTGTTCGGAAGAGCGACTGCAAAGAAAGACAAACGGGAGTTAGACCACGAGAAACACAAAAATAAAACTGACGGGTGGTTTATACCCATCTCTCGGGCCCATAAAACACGATAGCCGGTCCTCAGCGGCTCCTCGAATGCAGCCCTGTCAGATTTGACGTAGAAGTAGGACCGCTGCCAGTTGTTCGTCTTATTGGGGTAGCCGGTCACCACGTTATAGTTGGGGCGGATCTTCAGCGAAATCAGTCCGCCCTTTATCTTCGCTGACACTAATTCCTCGAAAGCACGGACGTTGAGAGGAACACCGGCTTCCGCTCCGATAATCGTCAGTGCGACGGCCAGCCGCCACGCACCATTTAGAAATTGACTAAGGGCGGCTCCTCAAAGTACGACTCGTAGACGCATTGGTAGCCTTTCGGGGGAGACCAGGGCCGCTGGTCGCTCTTCGGGATTATAAACGTAACCCCCGCTGCGTCGCGAGCCCGCAGGAGTCTTGTCACCGACTCGACGGTCGACCTCGTCTTCTCGATACCCCGCCAATCCTGTCCTTCGACGACCGAAGGACGCACGCGCTCCCGATCAAGAGGAGGTTGCTTCTCGAAGATGTTCCCCGGATAAAAGCTTATCGGGATCATCTGATCGTCAACATGATCACGACCGTCGTCGTCCTTCCGCGATTGCACCCTTGATTCCGAAATAAGGACGCGCTGTGCACGACTCAAGTTCTCTGTATCCATCATCGCCTCGCGATGAACCGCCTCTTGGCTCCCTTCAGAACCACGGACCGTCTCTAAGTCGTCACCAGATCCCGACGAGGCCGCACGCATCTTCCCTTTTTGTTCTCGAGAAAATCTCTTACTTGTCGACATTACCGAGTAAACGATAAAACGAGAGCAGAAGAAAGAGAGAGAAGCGACTTAGAGAGAGAGAGAGAAAGTACCTGAAGATTGCGGAAGAATGAGAGATCCGAAGAAAGATCTCTTATTTATAGGGAAGGGGACGCGCGCTCAACGAGGCGTCATAATTTGCCCTAAACGGGCCTAAGTGGGCCTCTAGACGGGCTCGCGCGTCGGTCTCAAGCGCGACCTTTCGGCTTCCTGATCCAAAACCTAGCGACGCTTCGGCTTCCCGATCCAAAACCTAGTAACGGTTCAGCTTCCTCATTACAATTGACGATGGTTCGACGTCACATCACGAATCGAATGCGATCAGACCCCCGGTTTAGAAGGACCGTTGTTCGGCATCGATCTAGACGATTTATACCGAACAGCGGAAGTTCTTTTCTCCAAACAATTTTTGGCGGAGCCGTCAAAAATCAACAACGAGTCTCCTGTTCTTCGAGCCCTAAAACAACTAGCTCATAGCGACCGTTTACTCGACCGACTATGAACTAGGGGGGGACTTATTGTTGGGGATGGATTGTCACCACCCACAAGGCCCAGCGAACAGGAGGCCCATTACCATCAAGGAGGGATCGGTCGGCTCGGCGTCGGCTCCTCGACTAACCCCGACTCGGCTCGTGACTACTTTAGCTAGAGGACGAGCAGCCGAAGCGAGCAGCCAAACAGCTCGGGCCGAGCAGTCATCCCGATTGGGCCTGTACATCGAAAAGCCCATGACCAAAGGGAGGCGAATTAGGTCAAAACTAACTGACCTAGGAGACTATATAAGGAGTTGAGGACAAGAAGGAAGGGTATCACCACTTAGACATACAGACTTGCGGCAAGAATTAGGGTTTCCTTTACTCTCTTTGTATCTCGCCGCTTTCTCTTGTACTTCCGGCTAGGAGCTCACCGAGCATCGACTAGCCGGCTTTCTTACTCTTGTACCCTCGTGATTCCTACTCTAATAAAACGTCTCTGTTCATCCCACTCTTGAGTTCTTTTACTTTCATTCGACCAAACTCACCTCAAACACATACTCCTGCAAATATGGCTGATGGTTACGGGACTCAGCATAATTGGCACAAGAAGAGTATATTTTGGGAACTTCCATATTGGAAAGATCTACTTCTGCGCCACAATCTTGACGTGATGCATATAGAGAAGAACTTCTTTGACAACATCATCAATACATTGTTGAATGTCCCCGGCAAGACAAAAGATAACAAGAACTCAAGGTTGGATTTGCCTGCATTATGTTCTCGGATTGAGCTGCATATTAAAAACGATGGGAGAATTCCAGTTCCCATTTTCAGATTGTCAGCAGAAGCAAAAGCAGCGTTGTTCAAGTGGGTGTCAACAGATGTGAAGTTTTCTGATGGATATGTTTCAAATCTATCAAGATGTGTTGATCATCAGGGACATAAGTTTTCAGGGATGAAGAGTCATGACTGTCATGTTTTTATGCAACGACTTCTACCATTTGCATTTGCGGAGTTGCTTCCAAAGAATGTTCACGAAGCACTTGCAGGTAACAAATTATTAAAGTTATTAGTTCTTCTTTTTGGAAAACAGATTCCTCGTTCCGGAGGGATTTGGAAACTGCGAACCGAACCATAGCCGACCACAACGACAAATTTAAGGTTATGGCTAACATCTTCGATATGCTGTTAGGTTCAACCCCACACGTCGACCCGTCGGTTGCGTCAGCGTGGCAGAGCATGCGTTCGAGCTTTGCCGGTCCCGACCCTACTCCGGAACAGCAGGCAAATCTGGAACGGGAAGCGGATGAGAGGACTGCTGAAATCTTCGATGATATAAACCTTAATGTTTAGTTTTTTCGGTTTTAATTATTTTGTATTTTGAATATTTTAATTTTATGAATGTTATATATTATGTTTTATGGAATTTATCAAATTCATATTTTTTTTTAATTTTATGAATTTTAATTATTTAATATTTTTATTTTATTTAAAGAATTTCGTAATTAATATTGGGCGTTGTAAATTGGTCTTAAAGTAACGACTAAGATACATCTACACGAGATGCAAGGTAGTCGTTAAATTACGACCAATGTACATCATCGTCGATGTACTTTAGTCGTAAAGGTATGACTCATTTACATCTAATATACGACTACATTTTCCGACGCATTTACGACCAAACATTTACATCTGTTTTACGACCAGGACGCGTAGTCGTAAATGTACGACTGATTTACGACCATTCATCCGAGTCGTACATTTACGACTCATTTACGACCAATTGTGTTAGTCGTACATTTACGACCAATGTACGACCAATTGGTGATTACGACCAGTGATTAACGACCAATCGCAATTGGTCGTAACTTGGTCGTAAATCACCATTAACGACTAATTTACTACCAATTCTGTAGTCGTTCAAGGCATGTTTTCTTGTAGTGAATGTCCAATAAACCTACTGATAGAGAGGTCAAATAACCAAACCTCTACATTGAGATATGCGTTAGAGCGAATGATGACACCAAGCAGCTCTGACCTGAGAGATCGAAGACCGCCTCGGCATTTTCCGTCTTTGAGAACCAAAGAAACAAAACTACATCTTCTTAAAACCACACTTTGAGGTTAAGGTGGAGAGAGGCGCCCACAAAACCGAAAGAACTGTCCCGATATAAGGTCACCACCTAGCTTAAGAACCAAAAAAGAGAACACCGGCAGATGATAACCGAAGTAAAAGCAGCTGAGGAACAACTATCGAGAGGCCATAGACGACCACCATCCAACTATTCGTCGAGCCTTAACAGAACCTCTAGACCATTTCCGCCTGCATCTAGAAGCTCAAGATGCACTTCCGTAGTAGCCAAATCCACCTGAGCTTACCTGAATGGGTAGAGAAGGAGTTGAGAGATCTACGACACCGCATAACACGAGCTCCAATAGAGCACTAACCCGAGTCACAGACCATCACAAGAACCCATGACCATGCACCAAAAACTCTTCTCCTCCACCACCCGCAGAAAAATCGAGGAGGAACCAAACTGAATAATAGTTTCCAAGCATCCTAGAAAAGCCGACTCCAAATGACAGCAACCTCCATCCTCCCTCACCATGGAACCAGATAACAAGTGCCACCATTAAAAAATGTCTCCCCGCAGCGGTTCTCCTCGATGGTGCAGCAACTCAAACCCAAATCCTTAGCATATCAGGAAGATATGTGACCAACGATGAAGAAAAGAAAAACAATAGAGGAGATAAGCCTTCGGCACAGGATGCGCCAGCCGACGCTGGAGCAATCTCAAATTTACTTCTGGTGTCGAGAGAAAAGGTTAACGAGGAGATAGGATGTCACGGGGAAGTGGAAATTTGAAGAAGAACAAATCAAAGTGTGCAACGATAAAAAAATGACTTTCTGGTTCAGTTCCTTGAAAGTTTAAAAAAGTGGCTCTTTTTCCTGTTAAATATTCCTAGGCTTGGACGAGTCTGGTTTGCACCGGTTCTTTTTAGGTACATGTCTTTCACATTTTAGATATTGGAACTTAGTTAGATATTGAGACTCAGTTAGATATTGGAAACTTTTAGTTTGGATATGAATCGATTTTTCGGGTCTAGGTCGATCTGGTTCTATAACTAAAATATTTACAAAATATCTATCATCTTAGGTTCATAGTGTTATAAATGGGTTCAGATATCTAAGACTTGAAAAAACCTGAGTCTCACCAAAATTTAGCATAAATCTATCATATTTACCTCAAATTATATAAAATAACAAAATAAATTATGATGTTGCTAAAAACAAAATAAATTATTAATAATTAAAATAATTTTTTTAGAAAATCTTAATTTAACATTTAAAATTCATATTACTTGAAAATATTACCAAAAAATAACGAAGATGGTAACTAAATCAGAAACTAAAATATAGAAAATAAAATTTATGGAATAGTAGTTTTGGATATTCATGTTTTAGATCAAATATAAACTGATTCTTACCAGATCAGATTTTTCTTGTTTGAATTTATATAGATCACTTTTTTTTTGGTTTTGATGCAGTAAATAAATTTTATACCTAATTAGGTACTTATAAGTTTTCAATTTTATTTTGGCATATTGGTTTCAGTTTGAATTTTGGGGTTTAGATCTTTTGTTCAAGTTATTTATTGGAGATGGAAAAATGTTAAAAAAGAAAAATAGGGAAAAAAATAGTTGTTATAACATATTTGAAACGAACTTAACATGTCACATTGTTGGTCAATATTGTGAAGCGGACATTGACTGAACAAGGAGTTTCATTTTTAGATCTGGAACTTTAGTGATATATATCCTCTAAAAGCTTATCTTGGAGTGAATATAAGACGTATATACTTTAGCGACCGACAAAATATCCATAATTTTTTATTTGCTTTATTAACCATTTCGATTCAAATAAAAAAGAATTCAGATTTCTGTAATTGTACGAAACAAATCAAATACTATTATGCAATATTAATAAAAAAGAAAAAACAAATACTAATATTTGTAGAGCATTTTTTCGAATATATACATATATTTAATACTATATACACATATATATATATATATAATTTTTATAAAATTATATTATATACAAGTTTTCAGTATTTTATTTACTAAATTATATATTAGAATATAAAAGTAACTAATTTTTTAAAATTTGTTATTATTTTCTATTAGTTTTGAATTTCTTATTTATTTTCTAAATTTTATATACTTTTACATATCAAATTGAATGAGACAATTAACTTTTCAGATGAAACAAATTAGATCAATAATACCTTCAAAAATCTAGATATCCAATTCGCGGCCAATGCCTACTCTACTCAGCTACAAAACCATATGCACAAATCTAGACTATAATAGTTAGGCCTGTATATCGTATACGGTCCCAGACGCATATGTTTTTTTAAGAGTTTTTCTTGAATTCATCCTCTACGATGAACTTACATGTTCACCAATCAATATTATTTTATTATTTTATATTCAATATTTTTTAGATAAAGGAAACAAAAATAAGAATTTTTCAAGTTATATTATATTTTTAAAATAAAAAGATAAAAAATAAATAAAAATAATATTAGTTGGAAAAAAATTAAAATATTTTTAACGCATTTGGCAAAACACTAAACCCTAAATACTAAACGAATTATGATATATCCAAGGGTTTAAAATTTAGGGTTTAGTTTAGAGTTTATGGATAAGGGTTTAGTGTTTTTAATATTTGATGTTTACTATTTATAATTTAAGGTTTATGATATATCCAAGGGTTTAAAATTTATCTAAATCTTAAAAACACTAAACCCTTGGATATATCATAAATCATAAATATAAAACATTAAATCTTAAAAATACAGATCTTTGGTTTTTTGAATGAAAATGTTAATAAGAAGGTTAATAGTTGGACAGTAAGATTTCTTACACGAGGGGGTAAAGAGGTATTAATTAAATCAGTGTCTTCGGCTATGCAAACACATGTTATGTCCTGCTTCAGACTACAGCACATTTCTGGTGGTGGGGGGGGGGGGTAGTGGTAACAAAAAAGGTATACACTGGTTTTCATGGGATAAAATGTGCACCCATAAAGAAGACGGAGGTTTGAGTTTTAGGGACCTACAAGATGTCAATACGGCTCTATTGGGAAAACAACTATGGCGATTAATTGAAAAGCCAGATTGTTTATTTTCAAAGGTGTTTAAAGGAAGGTATTTCTGAAATTCTCATTGGATGAACACAGATCTTATTCTTCATCTTATGGGTGGAGAAGTATCTGTTTTTGCTAGATCTCTGGTTAAAAAGGGCTAATCAAAAGAGTTGGAACAGGGCAATCGATTTCTGTTTGGAATGACCCCTGGATCCCAGCTCCTCGCCCGAGATCAGCGCAACAAAAAAACCCGGTTCAATTCTTAAATCCATCCTTAAAGGTGGAAGATCTCATCAACCCACTAGACAAGACTTGGAATGTAAACTTGCTTAATGCATATATACATCCGGACGATGTTAAGATCATCAGAGGTATGTCCCTTAGCCGCAATCACCGGCATGATACATATGGCTGGGCATTTACAGAATCTGGGAAATATTCGGTGAAATCCGGATTTCGAACGGAAACAATCTACCCGGACAGGGAACCAAGGATAACACCTTTTGGACCAAATATTAAACCTTTGCTGGCTCATTCTTGGAAACTAAATTGCTCGCCAAAATTACGACATTTTATTTGGCAGATACTATCCGGAACATTACCAGTGTTCAAAAATTTAAAGACACGGGGTATTGATTGTGATCTTAGATGCAATATTTGCGGAGCGGAGGAAGAAACAGTGCATCATGTTCTTTTTGAGTGCCCACCAGCACTACAAACATGGGCTTTATCAAGGATCCCGTCTCCCCCTGGAATTTTTCCGTCAACATCAGTTTTCACTAGTTTGGACTACTTATTTTGGAGACTACCGAAGGAGATGGACTCAAATTATTTCCCTTGGATTATGTGGTATATTTGGAAGAATAGGAATAGTAAGATCTACACAAATAGGGATGGGAATCCCCAGGAAATACTGAGGATAGCGGAGCTCGAGGAAACACTATGGACAGAGGCACAATTATTGATACCGAAGACCCACGAAAATGTTCAGACAACCAACGATTGGCAAACTTTGGGTACAACCAGAGTATGTTTTGTCGATGGATCTTGGAAGGAACAAGATATCTTTACTGGACAGGGGTGGTATTGCCGAAAGATAGATTCAGAGGATAAGATGATGGGAGCGATGAATCTCCGACGTAGCCTATCTCCTTTACATGCAGAATGTGAAGCGCTGATTTGGGCAATGGAGTGCATGAAGACCCTGCAGTTCTCAGATGTGGTTTTTGCTACGGATTGTTCTCAATTGGTGAAGATGGTGTCCTCACCCGAAGAATGGCCAGTATTTACTACGCATATGGAGGAATTTCGACAAAGTAAGATTTTCTTCCCTAACTTCAAGATCCGACATATACCAAGGGCGCAAAACATAATAGCGGACAAGCTTGCCCATGGAGCAAAGACTTCGCCATCAGCTATGTTATATGTCGATTCGATACCTCCGGTTTGGCTCACTAATCCGGTGGAATTACTATAGAGTAGTTTTCTGTTGTCAAAAAAAAAAAAAAAAAAAAATCTTAAAAATATCTATTATATTAAAAAAGAAATCATGACTTCTCATTCATGTGTGATTTTTAATTAAATGGACCCTTGCTAAAAGTAAAATTTCATTTAAATCTAACTAACATTTTGGTATCATTAAAATATCACATCTTATATACTCAACATATATAACAACTTCACCTATAAAACTGTTTTAATTTTATTTTTATTTATATCAAATTTATTGACAAAAATCTAACAAAATCCTACTAAAATTTAAATATTTTGATATAATAATGCATCAGTTAATTTCGTAATTAGCAGCACAATATTATTCAAATTAGTTTTAATTAAGATTTTAACGAAATTTAAAAATTTGTATGCTATTTTCATAAACTTTCTAATCATAGTCTTATTAAAATAGAAGTACTATATGAACTAAATAGAAAACTATATAGAATTAATAAATTAACTAATTTATTTAAAAAATCTTTCATTTAGAGTATCATAAGGTATTTATATTCGTAAACCATGTATAGAATTTAATGAAATAATAACTCCCAGTTGTTTAAACATAACAATATATTTACTTATAAAATCCTGATATACACTACAAATATACATGCTAAAGTGTACATATGTGTTTTTCCGAAAAAATCAGTTCCTATACTTTTGGGCACAAGAATTGAACACGAATTAAAAATGATCCATTTGATATATTGAATTACTATATTGACCCATTTATAAGAAGTATATTTTTTTAATAGATAAGAAGATTTCAATATTTATGTAAAGCCCAATTTAAATTTACATATGTTTGAATTATATTAAAACTTATGTTCTAATATATACCTTCAAATCAAACATATTAAAAAGTATCAAATTTTAGTTAATATTCAATATTTTATTTTATCATATCTATAGATATCTAATACCAAATGCTTAAAGATTAGTGTATCTGAATATTTTAAAATTATTACAAATTTCAAATAAAAATACCAAATAATAATTATTTTTATTATTACTTAAATTTAAATTAAGAATTACATGTAAATATTATTTTTAATAATATGTAAACTAAATATAAATTATTTAATAAATTATTGAACTTTGCATATATTAGTTTATCAAAGACAAATCCAACAAAACATATATAAAATAAGAAGCAATAAATACGTGTGAGTTTTAATTAAATAATAGAGAAACTATAAAAAAAATATTTAAATAATTAAATAAAGATATAAAAATGAAAATAAAAACCTGCACGGTTGTGCGGGTCTAGATCTAGTTAAATCTTTAATTCTAAACCATAAACTCTTAGATAAATCATAAACCATTGGGTTTATGGTTTATCTTAGGGGAACTCTAGACATATTATATGTTCACATCTATTTTCTCTCTCTACGACGGCGATGGCGAATCTATTCTTCTAGGGTTTTGATGACGAAGCAGGGATGGGATCCGGGATTACGAACGGGGATTTGGAATCGAGAGGGTTTCCAATACGACGAAGCGAAGTTATGGAAAGGAAGGAATGCTTTGGGCAAAAGGATCTGGAGTGATAAGCAAAGATCATGTCGGATTTGGGGTTTTTTGGAATCAACTGCGAGATTATGCAATCTTAGTATTCAAGGTATGGATTTTGTTATCCTTAATACAAAATCGCATATTCTACATCGACAAAGCGAGGATGATGTTTTTCGATTCTATTCTCGAAGATATGTGAAACTTGTGATTCTGTCGGATCTCATTGGGAGTTTAGAAAACTGGAAATGGGAAACCAAAAGATATTGTGCGATTGGGCTTATACTTGAGGGTAAATGTGATTTACGATTTGAGATTGGAAGAATTTTGGGGCTTTATGATAGACGATTGTGCCTAGGATCACAGGATTTTGGTTTCTTGTATAAAAGGGAGTGGAAAGGGATAGTATTTCTCACAGTTCTCTCGTTTCAAAATACACTTTTACTTAACTTTCACTGGAGTTTGTGGCTTGATTGGTTAATGGTTATTATGTCACAGGGACAATTGGTGGGAAAGGTTGAAGAGGTCAAGAATGGAGAAGGGAACCGGAAGCGACTTAAGGTTTCGGTACCACACTTTGACAACACAGACTTGATCAAGAGCTATGCTCGAACTTTGATCGGGAGGTGTATGAATCCGGATGAGCAGATCGTCAAGTCTCTACTGATGAATCTGCCGAAGATTTGGATGGTGGAGGAGAGAGTCACGGGGGTTGATTTGGGAATGGGGAAGTTTCAGTTTCATTTCGACAAGGAAGAAGACTTGGTGGCGGTTCTGGAGATGCAACCCTACCACTTCGATTATTGGATGCTGGCGCTTGCAAGGTGGCAACCAAGGATGGCGAGAACATTTCCTTCGGAGATTCCGTTCTGGATTACGGTGGTGGGAGTTCCGACAGAGTTTTGGTCTACTCAGACTTTCCAGAGCATAGGAGATGTTGTGGGTGAGACAACGGATGTGGATTTGGATTATGGAAAGATAAGAGTGGTGATAGATGGATTCAAGCAGATTTGCTTTGAGACAAGTGTTAACTTCAAGGGAGGGGAGTTCTATGAGGGAGAGGAGGTGTTGATGACCCTAAAGTATGACAAGTTATTCGGCTGCTGTCAACTGTGCTCGAGTCTTTGCCATCATGAGGATGTGTGTCCCACGAATCCCAATCCGGTGAAAAGAAGGGAGCCTAAAGAAGATCTTACAAATAGAGTGGATGATCGAGCAAGAAGTTACAAGGGAGTGGTGATGCATGGAGGGGGAGGCCACCAGGAAGGTGTTAAAGAAGCTAGAGGGTATCACGAGAAAGGAAAAGGCAAGATGTATGAGGAAAATGAGACCAAGTGGATAAAGAAAGCGGAGGGAGGGCATAAGAGAGACTACCATAACCGTGGTGGTAACAGAGTGGAGGAGGGGAACTCAAGGTACAGGAGCACACGGTGGGATCAATCAAGAACCCAAACCCACGACTCCCGTGACCGGACTCAACGTGACAGACGACCAAGAAGCCCACCAAGGCAGAGCCTGTTTGAGACTAAAGAAGAAGGAGAGATTCAGAACGATGATGCAGCTCACAGTGTTCACAAGCAAGGCATTGAGGCCAAGGCGTCTAATGGGGAGGTGAAGAAGACAAGTGAGAGCAATTCTGTCATATCCGCTGAGGTAAAAACCGTCTCTGTTAATGTGGAATTAGAGGGGGAGAAGGTTATGGAATCTATAGATGGTAACAATGGTACTAGTCTAGAGATAATTAAGGAAGTAGAGGAAACAGGGGAAAAGGGTTTAGAAGATGAGATTATGGCTTTAGATGATTCGGAGATTCTGTTGGACGGAATTGATGCAACTATGGAGGATGATGAAGATTTTCAACCTCTAACGGACTCTGAATTGGAGGAACTAATCATGGTCAACGAGAATAAAACGGAGGTTGGGAAGGAGGGAGATCAGGAGGCTGTGACTGAAGATGAGGAGAAGAAGAGAGGATCTAGGAAAGCTTTGTTCAAGCCGGCATCTTTGGCTCTGGGGACTTCAAAGAAGCTGCTTGTGCAAGCGGTTTTATCACCAAGGAAAAAGGCTCAGGTTAAGGCAGGGAAGAAACAGGGAGATGTCACAAGAAAGAAAGAGGAAAAGGGGCCTTCAATCCCGAAACCATCCTCTTCAAAACCTTGATCTTGTTTAATGATTTTACAACCAGTGAAGAAATATGCTCTTCTCGGCTGTGTGGGATTGGTGTTTAATTTTTTTTGGTTATGTTTAATAAGCTCTGTGAGCAATTTTCTGCTTCTGTTTTGCATTTTATTTTGGCTGTTTGTTGGCCTTTCTTTATCTGCTTGTATTGGCCATGAGCTGTGGTCTTGGAATAAAATGGTTGTTTGGCGATTTATTATTATGGCAGTTCAGGTTTTTGGTTCACATTACAGTATAGGCATGATGGTGGTAAGATGGTACAAGGTTTTTGGTGGGTTTCGATGGTTCATTTGGCTAAGATGGGCAAGGGATAGATATCAACAGAGGTACGTGAACTGGTATTTGTCATTGTTACTACAGAGAAGTGGTGTGATACAAAGAGCTCACTTGAGAGTTTTGGGGGAAAATTGGTGGATTATGTTTAACTTGGCTGCTTCACGGAGTTTGGATATATGGTTGGTGGTGGAGTGGAATAGTATTCTTAATGTGACAGTCACAAAATCTATGGTCAAAAGTGATTCGGTGGTGAACGAGAGTTCGAGAATTTATTTTTCATTTGTTATACAGGTATTGTCTGGTCAGCATTATGGTGGTAACTGTTGGAATATGGGTCTAAAGTCAATGGAAACAGAAACGGAGCAACGATGGGCTTGGCGTTTGCTACATTGGGCAAGGTTTTGGGTATACGAATGGAAGTCTCAGGAGTTCTTTACCTCCACAATTACCAGCTCGGAAGAGCCTCATTTTATTTTTAAATGAAAGTACTAAGTTGGAATTGCAGAGGCGTCGGAAGTAAGTGGACGATAAGCTATTTACGGGAAATTTGGCATAAATATAAACCGGATTTTTTATTCTTGTCTGAGACAAAGCAAGACTTTACATTTGTGAATGGTTTTCAATCACACTTTGGCTATGATAACCTGGTCACAGTGGATCCAATTGGTAGAAGTGGTGGTTTGGCTCTTTTTTATAACAACGAGTATCAGCTTAAGGTTTTATATTCTAGCAACAGAATGATAGATGTGGAGGCAGTGGTTAAAGGAAAAATGGTTTTTTTAACTTTTGTATATGGTGATCCAGTCCAAAAGTTACGAGAACAAGTATGGGAGCGGCTGACTAGATACGGGTTAGCAAGAAGTGATCCTTGGTTTATTATTGGTGATTTGAATGAGATTACCGGAAATCATGAAAAAGAGGGAGGTAATTTGCGGAGTGCCGCATCCTTTGTCCCTTTCAATAATATGATACGAAACTGTGGATTACTAGAATTTCCGGCTAGGGGAAACAAAATGTCATGGCAAGGAAGAAGAGGCAAGGGTAAGGGAGCAACAACAATTAGATGTAGACTGGATCGGGCTTTAGCAAATGAAGATTGGCATACGCTCTTCCCAGTTTCTTTTACAGAATATCTAGGAATGGTTGGATCTGACCACCGTCCGGTGGTGGCCTTTCTAGACGACAAGGTTCAAAGGAGGAAGGGGCAATTTCGTTTTGATAAAAGGTGGATAGGACAAGATGGACTTTTGGAATCTATCACTAGGGGATGGAAGGAAAATGATGGAGATGATACCGTTGACATGGTTACAAAGATAAGTAACTGTCGACATGAGGTTGCTAAATGGCGAAAGAATAACCCACCTTATGGAAAGGATAAAATAGCAGATTTACAAAAGGCTTTAGAGGAGGTCCAAACGGATAATAATCGATCTCAAGAAGAGATACTAGAGATTTCGAAAAAACTGCAAGATGCATATAAGGACGAGGAGGAGTATTGGCAGCAAAAAAGTCGAAATACATGGATACGGCTGGGGATCGTAGTACTAAATTTTACCATGCTCTAACGAAGCAGCGTCGTGTTCGTAATAGGATTGTGGGACTTTATGATGAAGGGGGTAATTGGATTACGGAGGAGCAAGGTATTGAAAAGGTGGCTGTAGACTATTTTGAGGATCTATTTACTACCACTTCTCCATCGGAGTTTGAGATTTTTCTTGAGGAGATTACACCAAGTATTACACATCAGATGAATCAAATGCTCTTGAAATTGGCGACAGAGGAGGAAGTCAGACAAGCTCTGTTCATGATGCATCCCGAAAAGGCACCCGGGCCAGATGGAATGACAGCGCTTTTCTTCCAACATTCTTGGCATATAATCAAGAAAGATTTAGTGGAAGTGGTAAATAATTTTCTGGTTTCAGGAGAGATGGATTCCAGGTTAAACATTACAAATATTTGTATGATTCCGAAGACGGAAAGACCAACGCGGATGACCGAGATAAGACCGATAAGTTTATGTAATGTTGGGTATAAGATCATTTCGAAAGTACTATGTCAAAGACTAAAGGTTTGTCTCCCAAAACTTATATCAGAGACACAATCGGCATTTGTGGCAGGAAGGTTGATTTCGGATAATATCCTTATAGCACAGGAAATGTTTCATGGACTACGAACCAATAAGGCTTGCCAAGGAAAGTTTATGGCAATCAAAACGGATATGAGTAAAGCATATGATAGGGTGGAGTGGGATTTCATTCAAGCTCTTTTGCATAGAATGGGCTTTGATCCTCACTGGGTAAAACTGATGATGGGATGCATCTCTTCAGTGCAGTATCAGGTTTTATTAAATGGCCAACCTCGGGGTCTAATTGTCCCACACAGAGGTTTACGACAAGGAGATCCCTTATCGCCTTATTTATTTATTATGTGTACAGAAGCTTTGATTGCCAACATAAAGAAGGCTGAGAGGGGGAAACAACTTACCGGGATGAAGGTGGCTAGAGCATGCCCTTCTATATCTCATTTGCTTTTTGCAGATGATAGCCTTTTCTTCTGTAAAGCGCAGAAGGAAGAGTGTCAAACCATCCTTAGGATCCTAAAGGAATATGAAGCGGTCTCGGGTCAACAAATAAATTTTCAAAAATCATCAATCCAGTTTGGGCATAAAATTGAGGAAGCCAGTAGGCAGGAGCTAAGAGATATTTTGGGAATTCAGAATTTGGGAGGAATGGGATCTTACTTGGGTTTGCCAGAGAATATTGGAGGATCTAAAATCCAAGTCTTTGGATTTATTCAGGAGCGTTTGAATAGTAGGGTAAATGGGTGGACTTTCAAGTTTTTTACTAAAGGCGGCAAAGAGGTAATCATTAAATCAGTGATAACGGCACTGCCAAACCATGTGATGTCTTGTTACAGGTTACCAAAGGCGACTGCAAAGAAACTAACAAGTGCAGTGGCACAATTTTGGTGGAGCCCGGGTGGAAGTATTAAGGGCATGCATTGGAAATCTTGGGATAAGTTAGTGTTGAGCAAGGAGGAAGGCGGATTGGGGTTCAACGATTTTATGGATTTTAATACGGCAATGCTTGGTAAGCAATTGTGGCGATTGATAGAGAAACCCAATACTTTATTTTCACGAGTTTTCAAAGGACGGTACTTTAGGAATGCTTCACCCCTGGAACCGATCCGTTCATATTCCCCGTCATATGGCTGGAGGAGTATTATTTCTGCTAGATCTCTGGTTAGCAAAGGACTAATTAAAAGGGTGGGAACAGGATCCTCTATCTCAGTATGGAACGACCCCTGGATCCCATCCACCCGCCCGAGACCAGCAAACAAAAATCTTCACATCACTTACCCTGATCTTACAGTTGATTCCCTCATTGATTCAACTACAAGAACGTGGAACTCGCAGGCAATTCGGACTTTGGTGGATCCCCAGGACGTCAAACTAATTGAGAGTATACCTTTGAGTAAGGTTCAGTTGAGGGATAGAGATGGTTGGCATTTTACAAATAATGGAAAATACACAGTGAAATCAGGATATCAAGTGGAGAGAGTTTATCCCGATAAGGATAAACCAGTGACAGTGGTAGGACCGACAGTAGATATTCTGAAGGCATATTGCTGGAAAGTTAAGTGTCCGCCAAAGATGAAGCACTTCTTGTGGCAATTGGTATCAGGATGTATAGCAGTTAAAAAGAATCTGCAAGCACGAGGGCTCAGAGGAGATATTTGCTGTGACAGATGTGGTGCTCCAGAGGAATCAATAAATCATGTGTTTTTTGAATGCCACCAGCGCGTCAGGTATGGGCCCTCTCACAGATCCCATCTAACCCATCTATCTTTCCCTACCAAGGTTTTTATACAAATATGGATTATTTATTTTGGAGAGATGACCCAAAGCTGGAAAATCATCAGTTCGCTTGGATTCTTTGGTACATTTGGAAAAGGAGGAACTTTAAGGTCTTTAGTAATTTTGATGTTGATCCGAGAGACACATTAAAATTGGCAGAGACAGAATCTGCATTATGGATTGATGCACAAGTTGTGGATACACATGTACAGAGTAGACAGGTTGATGGTCACAACACTGGTCCACGGCTTGGGAGATGGTGTTTCATAGATGGCTCATGGAAGGATAAAGATCTAGTTTCGGGACAAGGCTGGTATAGCACTTTAGAAGGATTTGATAGCCTGATGGGTGCAAGGAATGTCAGGGCGAGTCTTTCTCCCATGCATTCAGAGGTGGAGGCTTTGATATGGGCAATGGAGTGTATGAAAAATTTACGTCAGTACAGGGTTACGTTTGCAACGGATTGTTCCCAATTGGTAAAGATGGTTTCGGAACCAGAGGAATGGCCAGCTTTTGCAAGTTATTTGGAAGATATAAAGACCCTTAAAGACGTCCTCGTCAACTCAGAGATTATTCATGTACCACGAACACAGAATACGCAGGCGGACAGACTAGCACGAAGTGCCAGGATGCAACCGTCTTTTGTCGTTCACATGGACTCCGAGTTACCGACTTGGTTTTCCGAGTCAAGATGAGAGTTTCTAGTTTACGCTGATGACAAAAAAAAAAAAAAAAAATGGTTTATCTTAGGGTTTAGAGTTTAGTGTTTATGGTTTCATGTTTTGCTAATGGTGTTAAAATATTTACTTTCTTTTTTCAACTACAACTACTTTTTGTTTACTTTTAACTTACTATTTTAAAAATATAATATAATTTAACAAATGCTTACTATTTTGTTTCTTTAAAAAAAATATTGGGTGGTAACTTGCGCCATGCGCATGGTGAATTGATTAAAATAGATTATAACTTTTAATCTATAGATATTAGAAAAATAAAAGTCATAATCACAAATAATATGTGTTACAAAATGAAATATTGAACGAAGTTGTACATATTTATATAATTTTTTTTTAAACTTGTGTAGTTAGTTAGGTGTAATTGAAGTATATTTTATGGAAGTAAATCTATAAGATTAAGTAAAGACTTATACAATTTTTTTTTGAATTTAAGATAAAACGAATAATAAGCAATAAAATAATAAAATATAAAAAGAAAAAAATTATAAAGAAGCAAATAAAAAATGATAAAATCACAAATGATATTAGCTTACCAGTATTGTCAGAAGTCAGAATGAGGATTCAAAGGTGCAAGCTTTATGTATATTACCATGCTAGCAGTGTTGAAAACCTCTGCCCATTTTCCAGTCATGTCAGCCATGCCAAGCGCCAAAGCTCTAGCAGATAACGTTCATAGGCCCCAGTTGCATCCTTTGCTAAAGGTTTGCTCCTACACAAAGAATGAGAGGATTTCACATCAGGTAATGAATGTTCAAGTTTGATGTTTGTTAAGTATGTTGCTGCGTAAACATATACTGAACTCAACAACTATTGTGAGTATTGCCCATAGATAGTCGTTGCTGAGCTCTGATCCTGGGAACTTAAAGAAGACGAGAATGGAGATGACTGTTAGAGCCAAACCCATCTTGGCCGAGAAATTTCGTCGGGTCCGATGTTCCCATCTCCCATGCCGTAACAAAAACATCCTTTGATTTCTTTACAAACCCAGTGATCTTGTCAGAGAAGTACCTGCAAACAATGTTCAGAGCATTCACTACAACAAATATGGGTATTGATAGCAGATTATAATAGCACATTTTTCGTAATTGCTATGAAAAAGTAGTTTGAAGTCTGGGTAATAAAATTATAGCATTAAAATTGTGCTATGCTCAAAAATCAGTAAAAGATAATTAAAAAACTCACTAATCCGACACGTTTTTGCAATTAGCACTAACACTTAGAATAAAAAAGGGTTTTCCGGCCAAATTAGCCAAACCAATACTTATAATAGCATTAAAAAAATACAAAAACTTTTCTTCTTTTCCCCTTCTTCTTCGGTCTTCGTCTCCTCCCTCTCTTTCTCTTCGCTCACCCCCGATCTCAAGAAGCTCACCTCCTCCGATTCAGCCCTCATCTCCTCCGATTCAGCCCAACTCACCGCGATTCATCCCTCCTCGAGTTCTCCGCCGATTTCAATCCCATTTTCAAAACTGAAAGTGAGTTCTTCCCATCGATAGATTCAAGTCTATTGATTAGGTAGTTTTTGGCTCTGCTCATTGTTGTCATTAGTTAGGTTTTCGATTTTCTCTATCACTCTCCCATGGGTTCATCGATTAGGTAGTTATTGATTCGGTTTTCGTTTTAACCATCGATTAGGTGCACGATTAGGTGCATATAGATGTAGATTATAGACATCGTTTTGTATTTATAGATTAGATGCTTATAGATGTTGATTATATATGCATCCTTGTGATATATAGGCATCGTTTGTTGTTTGAGAGTTACCCAAAAATCACAGATTTTATTTCTCAGGTGTAGATTATAGACATCGTTTGTTCTGATTCTGGTTTTGTTCAAACATCAATTTTTAAAAATTATAAACATTGAAAGTAGAACACCAAAATATAAAAATAAAAAGGGAAAAATGGGTAACTAATATAATAAGAAGGAAAATTACTGGCCAATCCGCTCTCATCACACGGATCACCCTCTGAGCCGTAGGATACAAATAAATCAGCGGATGAGATTGTTTTATTTTTTATTTCCTTTTTTTTTCTTTTATTTTCTCTCTCTCTCTCCCCGTCTTATTTTCACAGATCTCTTTTTTTTGGATCTCTTCATCTTCTTCGACAATCTCTTTTAGTTTTACAGACCTCTTTTAGTTTTTCATCTCACAGACATCTATCTGTCTCACTCTCCTAATCTCTCTATCTCACACACGACACATCTCTAACCATCTTCTTTAGAAAGGCGGATGAGGCGCCAAAGCGACGGTGGAGGCGCAGCAGACTCGTCACTTGTCAAAGCCCTGCGTTGGCTTCACCTCCTCTCCACCACCACAGGTCAACTCACTTCACATATCTGCTCTCTTCTTGTCGTCATATTCTAATAAACTTATGATTAGTTGTTTTTTGTTTTGTATACAGATTTATTAAGGAGCAGGGAAAGAGAGGCATTGGTGTGAGGCGCGGCAGACTCGTCTCCGGTCAAGCGTGGTGCAGCGGTGGTGCAAGCCGGTGGTGGTCGTGCGGTGGTGATGCGAGCAGCATGGTCGTGAGTGGAGATGCGAGCAGCGGCTGAGACTGAAGAAGTTGATTAGGTTTTAGGGTTAATTATGTTTAGATTTAGATTTTTTTTGTGAACGGTTTAGATTTAGATTTCTAAACCGGATTTGTCTGAAACCGGGTTTAATTATTAAACCGGCATTTGTAAACAAGTTTTTAAATAATATATTAACATTTTAAAACCAATTATCAATTATATAAAAAATCAATTTTAATTTGGATTAAAATATACAATTAATAATTTAATTAATATTTTTATATAAATAAGCTACAACTCAGATATACACAGCTCAATATCAGTGCTATTAAATATAAAATAATGACACCAAAAATAAGCTAGTATAACATAAATCATAGCAAAGAAATATAGTTACAAATGAATTATTGATAGCAACGTATATCTATTAATATAAAGTTTAATATAGCACGCTTCATGTGTTATTAATAAATATAAAATAGCATTAATAATACGCTATTATATGTTATCTTATTATAGCGCTTGGTAAAAACGCTATCATATCTTACCATCTTATTATAGCGTTGGCTGTAATAGCATTTATGAAAACGCTATAATAATAATAACATAGCGCTAATCGTCTGCTATCAATGGCCATATTTGTTGTAGTGATTTCAGTACTAACTATTTGAGATAGGATCCCAGAGGTATCATAATCGTTAAAATAACTTCAAAATTATTTGGTCAATGGAGTATCTGGAAAGAAGGAGAGATTGTATTTAGATGTATAACCTGTAGGAGCAGAAACGGGCTTGAGTTCTGTCTTCAAACATATATGAATAGTCTTTGGTCTGATGTGGGAGTAGCCTATCTCTTAAGCTTTGTCTAAACGAACCATCGAACATGCTAATTCGTCTGAAAGATGCGTCAAACATGCTACCCCGCCTGAAAGATTCCAGGTCCATTTTGGTTCTTGGTTCAAAATGATTGCACAAGAGAGGAGTAGCAGGTGCTGGAAGAAGAGGTTCTATTTCTTGTGCATTGTGGTTTCAAGAAAAGACACAAACGCTGATTTGGAATTTCTCAGAATTTGTAAAGAAGTGGTTTGGAAATCTTGTATGTTTTGCTATGCACGTCCAGTGGCGGAGGCAGAAAATAATTTTGTCGGAGGCGTATATATTAAAGTAAAATATGATATAAAAAAAATCTCTTAAATCAAAATATTCTTACAAATATTATTAAACGAAATTACAAACATACTCTACGTTCAGCTATGGTTTGAAATCTTTTCACCACTGTTTCATTTGTAACCGATGCAAACAAATCTTTTTCAATATAGCAAACAAGACAGTCACTTAAAAACTGATCTCCAATCCGGTTGCGCGAAGCTGTCTTCACAAACTTCATTGCAGAAAAACATCTCTCGACAGTTGCCGTAGCAACTGGTAAAGTTAGTGCTAACTTCAAAAGCCTGTAAACTAGAGGATGTGCAAGATGTTTCTGTGTTTCAACCATCAAGCGAGAAAGATCTCCAAGACTCTCTAAGTTATTAAATCGGCCATCCTCTCTTATATTATCAATGTAGATTTCAAGTTGCTGCTCAAGAGAAGAACGCTCAAAAAAATTAAAATCGTCTGGATAGAACTCAACCAATTTTATCAGCTTCTCTTTGTCAAACAACTTGAACGATTTTGTAGGACTTAAGGAAGCCATACAAATAAGAAGTGGGGTGTTTACCTCAGTAAAACGATCATTGAACTCTTGCAGCTGCAGATCCAGAATAACATTGAAGCAACTGATCTTATAATGATGCAAATTGGTTATGTTGCTTTTCTTTCGTCGCCTTCCAGAACCAACAAAACCGTCTTCCATCATGATCATTTCAATATCATGTTTCTTACAGAACAAAGAAACTTTAACCATCAGAGAATCCCATCCATCATCTCTAAGCTTCTGCAGTTCTCGCTTAGTTGATTCGACCAATGAAACAGCATTCAGAATGTCTTGATTTTTTTGTTGCAAAGCCATGGATAAATTTTCCGTTAGTCCCAAAATAAGAAGCATCAGTTGCATATAGAAGACAAAATCAAAAGTACACAAGTACTTAATAAGACCATATGCTTGTCGTTTCTTTGAGTCATCAAGGCCTTCATTCTGGATATATTCAAGCACCTCAATAACAGTTGAAAACAACTCGACCAGACACACTAATGTCTTATGATGAGAACCCCAACAAGTATTTGATGGCCTTGGAAGAGAACGCTCTTGATTCTTCCCTTTTCTAGTGCTAATTTCACCACTGCTAATACCTTTTTCAATCTCCTTACGGTATTTTTCTTTAAGTTTATCTTGTCGTATGCAGGAAGCCCCAACTACATTCAACAATGTAGAAATCATATCAAAAAACTCACCAACTTCAAAATGTTTCTTCGCGACTGCCACTACTACCAACTGAAGCTGATGAGCAAAACAATGAACATAGTAGCTTGAACTGTTTTCCCTCAAAATCAAAGCCCGAAGACCATTGAATTCACCCTTCATATTACTTGCTCCATCATAACCTTGGCCTCTTACATTTTTCAAGCTCAATCCATACTTAGCAAACAAACCATCGATAGCTAGCTTAAGTGTCAAAGAAGAAGTTTCTTTTACATGAACCACACCAATAAATCTTTCTTTGATTGTTCCGTTCTTATCGACAAAGCGCAACACAATAGCCATTTGTTCCTTGTGAGAAATATCAGCAGATTCATCCACCAGTAGACCAAAAACACCATGACCAACTTCTTCAATAATAGATTTCACAACTTCTTCTGCAAAACAATGGACAATGTCTTTCTGGATCGGTGGAGAAGTCATCTGGTTATTTTTTGGAGCATTCTCCAAAACAACTTTACTTACCGCTTCGTTCTGGTCTGCGGTATACCTTATAAGTTCCAGAAAGTTCCCTTTATTACCAGCATCTTCTGACTCATCATGAGCATGAAAAGGTATTCCTTGTCATAGCAAATATCTAGAAGCATCAACTGAAGCATTCAACAGAAGACGATATTCGTTTTTGACCACATCATCATGCTTATAAAAAGCTTGGGCAATGGACTGTTTTTGATTCATCAAAGAATCACACATCTTAACAGCAATATTGTGAAATCTTTTCAGACCACCCACATGAGTAGCAAATCTCTCAGATTTATTCCAGCTAGAAAAACCTTCTGTCACGAACGTATCATTCCCACCTTGCTTATGTATGTCATCTCGAAACAAGTAACAACACAAAAAATAAGCTCTATCTGTCGATACGCTGTACTCAAGCCAAGTACCATACTGATCAAACCAAACATGACTAAACCGTCTCAAAGAATTTGAGATCATCTTTTTCGGAAAATTATGACCATACGGTTTACAAGGACCTCTAGCTAGATACTTGCGCCTTATCTCGTCTCTTTGATTTGAATCATATGCATTGATTTTTTTTCTTTTAGTAGGATCCCATGGTAAATCATCCAAATTTTCTTTAGGTGCTGGTGTGAAAGATCTTTTAAGAAACTTGTCCATTGATCTGTGTGACAAACAAAAGTATTAGTTTATATCAAACTTAGAATAAAAGAAAAACAAATATTTTAAAAGTTGACTAGATTCATGACTCACCAAGAGAATTATATAAGTGAATGTGAATCTCGTTTGCTTGACGAAAAAAAGTGAATTTGGAAGAAGAAGAAGTTCCAAACGTGAAAAAGACAATGTGAAACACAGATTTTAATTTTAGGTTTTCTTGATTAGTGGGCTTTGCAGTATAATTCCATTGAAATACTAATTGGGCTTAAATACATTATTATTCTCTGTATATGTAAATGGGTTTAAATAAATGTATGGGGGCAAAAAAATTTATTAATGGGGTCATCGTATACATTGGGCTTTAGGTTACACTAATTTTCTTAATTTTGCTGGGTTCATTGACCCTATGTTGGTGGGTGTAGCTCCGCCACTGTGCACGTCTTTGAGCATGTTTTCATGTCTAGTTGCAGATTTTTAATCCAACACAATCTCAACAACATTTATTTATAATACCAAAATTAAGCATCAAACGGTCAAATTTTTTAAAAATGGGTATATGTAGGTGATAAGCTTGATATGGTCTTTGTGCGAAGAGAAACAGAGAAGAGAGAGCAGAAGACCGTTGTGTGAGGAAGAAGAAAGAAACATTTCAAATACTTGGAGATACTTGTTTTCATTTAGAGTCTTTCAAATAAGTAGACACTCATTTTGAGTTAGAGGCTTTCTAGCTCTTGTTAATTTGAATTGGTATTAAGTTCCGTTGGAGTCTGTCAGTTACGGTTAGCTTAGAATTTGGATTGAGTTGTTAGACTTGTAGAAGATCGTCTGGGTGAGGCCAGCGATTTTTCAGATCCAGATTCTGAGTTGTAATCTGTACTTCTCTTATTCATTGGAGTAATATACGAAGGGATTGAGTTTACTTTACAAATCGATATCAAAACTCTATCAATTGGTGCGTGAGCTCGGTGTTCTGGCGATGGCGTTTGCAGACGAAGTCGACGATCGGATCAACTCGATCGATAACACAGTCACGGAGCTGCAGAAGCAAGTTGAGGTGATTACCGGAGGGTGGAAGAGGTTGATGAACTCGAACGAAGAGATGAATAATCGGATCGGTTCAGTTGAGAAGGAACTTTCATCGATGATTCAGATCTTGAATAGGCTCGAATTGCACATGATCAGAGATAAAGGAAAGTCAGTTGCGACGTCATCGACTCCGGTAACTCAGGTACCGTTTACCTTTCCTCGGAACGAACCTGGATCAGATGAGTTAGGTTATCGGAATAATCAGAACTCGTTTGCAAATCGCGATAGTCTGTTGAAAAAGATTGAGTTGCCAGTGTTTGATGGATCGCTTCCTTATGGTTGGATCTCGAGAGTGGAAAGATATTTCAGGGCAGCTCGTTACGATGATCAACAGAAGGTTTAAATGGTAGCGCTGAGCTTAACAGGATCATAACTCGTTTGCAAATCAGAACTCGTTTGGTCAGATGAGTTAGGTTATCGGAATAATCAGAACTCGTTTGCAAATCACGATAGTCTGTTGAAAAAGATTGAGTTGCCTGTGTTTGATGGATCCCTTCCTTATGGTTGGATCTCGAGAGTGGAACGATATTTGAGGGCAGCTCGTTACGATGATCAACAGAAGGTTGAAATGGTAGCGCTGAGCTTAACAGGGGCTGTGGGAAACTAGTATACATGGGAGAACGAAGAAGAACCTTTCCTCAGCTGGAATCAGTTCAAACAGAGGATGCTGGATCGTTTTGCAGAATCAAAAGATGATGAGCCAAAAAACAGATTGTCAGCGTTGAAGCAAACTGATTCAGTGCAGACTTATGTGAGAGAATTTGAAGAGCTGATCAACGTGGTTAAGGGAATTGATGAAGATAATTTGGTCAGTAGGTTTTACACGGGATTAAAGCCAAAAATGAAAGAAGTAATCAGAATGAAGGAACCTAAGGGACTAAGGAATTATATAGCTGATGTGGTGAAGATGGAGTCTAGCATGTTCTGTAGATTGTTAGCTGGAAAATCACAGACAAAGCAGTCGTATTCAAGGAATAACAGTTCATCGAGTAGAGCCAAACCTTCGGGAGGTGACCAACATCTTGATAGACTGAAGACAACTGCAGTAGCTCGACCACGACTGGACTTGACACCAGAAGAAATGGCTGATTTAAAGCGTTTGAAGCTTTGCTTCAAATGCAGAGCAAAGTGGTTTAAAGGCCACTTGTGTGGTAATCCTGCATTGCAAGTATTCACAGTGATCAATGGGTTTGAGGTTGAGTTGGGAGAGTGTGCGCAAGATGAGGAAGAAGTGATACAAGAGACCACTGATACTCAGTTGATGCAGATTTCATTGTTTTCATTCTTAGGAATGGATTCAACGGCAACAATGAAAGTGCGAGGAAGAGTTGGCAACCATACAATGACTATTCTGATTGATAGTGGGGCTACACATAACTTCATTGCTCCCACGTTCATTAAGAAAGCTCATATACTGACGATCACAAATACAAAGCTACAAGTGTTACTAGGCACATGCATAATGGTGCATGGCTTGGGCGTTTGTACACAAGTTCCACTGCATATACAAGGTCTGGAGTTCGTGATAGACTGTATTGCATTAGATATCAGTGGAGTCGATCTAGTTTTGGGAGTACAGTGGCTTCGAAAGCTAGGACTTTGCGAAATAGATTGGGAACAACAAGAATGGAGTTTCATGTGGGGTAAAGAGAGAGTCAAACTAAGAGGAGAAAGTGACCTCCACTTGCCCACCAATTCTCTGCAATCACTCTTTCCGGTCTCTGATGACTCGATGCAAGGTGTTGCGGATCATTGGTTATACACTCACAACGTTAGTGCGACCTCTTGTGAGATAACTTCACTGATACTTCTTGTTTGCTAGAAAGATTTTCAAAAGTGTTTAATATGCCTGAAGGATTACCTCCAACTCGGGGTATTGAACATTAGATTATACTGAAGCAGGGTACTTCTCCTGTAAGTGTTAGACCATATAGATATCCACTAGCTCACCAAGAAGCTATGGCTACTCTGGTTCAAGACATGTTACTGAAGGGAATCATCATAGCAAGTCGGAGCCCTTACTCCAGTCCGGTTTTACTTGTGAAGAAGAAGGACAAGTCCTGGCGTTTTTGTGTGGACTTCGAGCTTTGAATCAAGTTACAGTCGCTGACAAGTTTCCAATTCCGATGATAGATCAGTTACTGGATCAGTTACATGGAGCTGTGATATTTTCAAAGCTGGACCTCACTTCGGGTTATCACCAGATCAGAATGCAGCAAGGAGATATAGAGAAGACTGCATTCAGAACTCCAGATGGACATTACGAATTTCTGGTCATGCCATTCGGTTTAACGAATGCACCAGTAACTTTTCAAGCTCTCATGAATGAGATATTCAGACCGTATTTGAACAAGTTCATCCTGGTGTTTTTTGATGACATTTTGATATACAGCTGCAGTGAAGAAGAAGTGTGTATTTGGCCAGAAGAGTGTTGAGTATCTTGGACATGTTATTTCTGCAGACGGTGTTGCTACAGACAGTGCTAAAATAGAGGCGATGAGATTGTGGCCAACTCCAAAGAACATCAAGCAGTTGAGAGGGTTCTTAGGTCTTACATGGTATTACTGCAGATTTGTTCAAGGCTATGGTTCTTTAGCTCGTCCTTTGACAAACCTTTTAAAGAAAGATCAGTTTGTGTGGTCTTCAGAGAAACAGGAGGTGTTTGATACATTGAAGGAAAAGATGTTAGTCGCTCCAGTGTTAGCCTTACCAGGCTTTACACAACCGTTTGTAGTGGAAGCAGATGCATCAGGATTCGGTATTGGAGCAGTATTGATGCAGAACAAACGGCCAATAGCATATTTCAGTCATGGGTTATCAGCTAGGGAGCAACAGAAACCAATTTATGAATGAGAACTGATGGTTGTGGTGTTGGCTATTCGTAAATGGAAACATTACCTGTTGGGATGCAAATTTGTAGTCCACACTGATCAGAGGAGCCTCAAATAATTGTTGGAACAGCGTGAAGTCAGTATGGAGTATCAGAAGTGGTTAGTGAAGCTGTTGGGTAATGAGTTTGATATTCTATTCAAACCGGGGATTGAAAATGCTGCAGCAGATGGCTTATCAAGAATAGATCATTCAGGAGAGGTAGTTTCAAGCTCAGCATTGTTCGCACTACCAACACCAACTGCATTGCAGCTTAATGAGTTGTATCAGGAGATAGCAGAGGATGATTCTATTCAGGATACAATTCGTCTGATCTTGCAAGGCAACACAGTTAAAGCAGGGCTGACAGTGTGTGATGGTAAACTATGGTATAAAGGCAGACTTGTAATTCCAAAGACTTCGAAGATGATTCCATTGATCTTATCAGAGTGTCACGATGGTATAGCTGGGGGTCATTCATGTGTGCTTAAGACAGTGAAGCGGATTCAGCTCTGGTTTCATTGGGAGGGTTTGTTCCGAGTAGTACAACAGCATGTAGCTTCTTGCCAAGTTTGCCAGACGCACAAGTACTCTACACTGTCTCCAGCATGCTTATTACAACCGCTACCTATTCCAAATAAAGTCTGGGAAGATTTATCTATGGACTTCATTGAAGGTCTTCCTATGTCTTACGGCAATAACGTGATCTTGGTGGTTGTTGATCGTCTCAGTAAATATGGACACTTTATGCTCTTGAAACGTCCTTTCACATGGGTTTCCTAAATCAATTGTATCTGATAGAGATAAGGTCTTTCTCAGTCAATTCTGGAAAGAGCTTTTCCGTTTAGCTGAGACGAAGCTGGAGTTCAGTACTTCTTTTCATCCGCAAACAGATGGCCAAACAGAGGTTTTAAACCGTTGTTTGGAAACATATATCCGTTTTTTCGCTTCAAGTCATCCGCGTACTTGGTCGAAGTTTTTAGGCTGGGCAGAGCTTTGTTATAATACGTCGTATCATACGTCACTACAGACAACACCTTTCCGTGTGGTGTATGGTCATGATCCACCAGCTTTGATTCGTTATGAGCAAGGTTCAACGACAAATTAAGACTTGGAAATGATGTTACTGGAACGAGATATATGTTGGTTGAGGTTAAAAATCAGTTGGCTCATGTGCAGCAGTTAATGAAGAACAACGCTGATAAACATCGTCGCGATGTGGAGTTTGAAGTGGGTATGATGGTTTTCTTGAATCTGAGGCTGTATCGCCAACAGTCAGTGGCTCGTAGAGTTTGTCAGAAGCTATCGGCTAAGTATTTTGGACCTTATCGGGTGGAGGAAAGGATTGGTAAGGCAGCGTATCGATTACAGTTACCATCATCGTCGAAGATCCATCCTGTGTTTCACGTTTCGCAGCTCAAGGAAGTGATTGGTAAACATCATGTGGTTTTGCCATTACCGGAGCTAAAACATTGATGAGGAAGAGTTGGTTTTAACACCTGAAGATATCTTGGACTCACGTTACAATGAGAGGGGACAGTTGCAGTTTTTTGGATCAAATGGAGTGGGGTTCCTGCTGAAGCAGCTACTTGGATGGACGTACGTGAGTTTTGCAAGCAGTTTCCGTCTTATTAGCTTAAGGGCAAGCTGAGTGTTAAAGGAGGGGGTAATGATAAGCTTGATAGGGTCTTTGTGCGAAGAGAAACAGAGAAGAGAGAGCAGAAGACCGTTGCGTGAGGAAGAAGAAATAAACATTTCAAATACTTGGAGATACTTGTTTTCATTTAGAGTCTTTCAAATAAGTAGACACTTGTTTTGAGTTAGAATCTTTCTAGCTCTTGTTGATTTGAATTGGTATTAAGTTCCGTTGGAGTCTGTCAGTTACGGTTAGCTTAGAATTTGGATGGAGTTGTTAGATTTGGAGAAGATCGTCTGGGTGAGGCCAGCGATTTCTTAGATCCAGATTCTGAGTTGTAATCTGTACTTCTCTTATTCATTAGAGTAATATACGAAGGGATTGAGTTTACTTACAAATCGATATCAAAACTCTATCAGTAGGAAGAAACTCCATCGTTGAAGTTCATGGAAAACCGACCTTAAATGCTTATCATCTTCTATAAACCATAGCATCTCCGTGGTCACAAAGAAGAAAGAAAAAAGAAACTTATTTTCTAAGTAATTAGCTATACAATATACATAGAAGTGGCATCTTAAAGTCTCTTTTTGTTACTGTCTAATCTCCTTGGTTCAACTCTTGCTCCAATCAGTTAGCTGCTCACGCTCAAGGTCCGAGTCCTCTTGCTACTTGTGCTTCTCTTTTGCTAGCTCTGGCTCCATGTGGTCCATTCGTGCAAGCTTTGTCCAGATCCAATCCCAGCCATGCTGCAATAGCCTGATCCAGATCTGTAACCAACAACCGACATGTCTCTGTCTATACAGAAATTCCACTTTATCATCTGCTTTTCCCATAAACAAACCATAGCGCTGCAATTGCGTCAGCTTTGTAGCATTCTAGCAAGTTCATCTGTTTGCTCCTCAGGTATATAAACTATCCATTCACTTTTTACACACAAACAAAACTTAATTTGACATGTAACGATTTTGTGAAACTTATAAGAACATTTGGTTTCTTGTTAAATGGGGTTTCCTCGGTCTCTCCACCATCTATTAAGTCAAAATTGTTCTCAAATATTTCTAGGTGCAAAGAACAATTGCAGGCAAGTTGATTTAATCAATTGTAGGTATAAGCCGGACCACAAACATTAACAATATAGGATTGGGTAATGGTCTTAAACAAGGAGAGCATTGAACTATCTAAGTATAAATGTAATGAAACTCATATGATATATACATTCCCAAAAAAAGAATATCATCTATTAAAGAACACAAACACCAATTCTAACCTGTCGTTAACAGACTTAAACTTAAACATTTTGATACACATACAAATGTTAATGTTCCGTGTAACTAATTTACTTACTGATCCATTTCACAATTACACTATCAGGCGACTGTGCCACCAACGGTCCACTCTTACTCACAACCACAACATCTTGAGACTCTGCAACCAACGGTCCACTCTTACTCACATCTGCAACATCCATTTCCGAACCAAACCTAATGTTCTGTATCCTCGTCAGCGTCTCCATCACGTGAGTCATACACGGTCTAAGATCTTTATCCGACTGCAAGCATTGGAACGCCAGCTCAGCAACTGCGATCACGGTCTGTCTCACTTCTGTATTTGTGTCGAAACCAAGTGAAGGATCCACCATTTCTTGGAGCTTACGGCTCTGGATTTTAAGGACTGCCATGTTCGAGAGGTTGATCTCTAAGCGCGGCCTTTGCATGTCGACAGCTGGAAGCGAGGAGATAAGCTCCATCAGCACTACTGCAAAGCTGTACACGTCGCTTTTGTTGGAGAGTTGATAGCTAAGGTGGTAATCTGGATCAACGTAACCTGGAGTTCCTTGTGGACCGGTTGATACATGAGTTTGACCGCTCGGGAACAGTCTTGAGAGTCCAAAATCCGCAACCTGATGTCAATGGAAACAAGCAAGATATTTTTAAAAAAATCATACTATCGCATAGTATGCATGTGCATAAAATCTAGAAACCAAGGGAAAACCCAAACTGTATGTGATTCCAAATGTAAAATGTTGAATGGATCGTGTAAGGTATTACAAAACCGTATCCGAGTTTGTAGTCTTACTAATAGAACAGAAAAAATCAAAAAGAACCCTCATCCGAGGATCCAAATTAATATTCGGCATAAATATTTCAAACATAAATAAATAATTTAAATATCCTGTTCCATATTTATGTTAACATGAAATATAAAGTAAATATTTTAAACTTACATAAATATCTTAAATGTATAGTTCGATGATTATTTTGATATGAAACTCGTAAATTATCTGAATTAAAACTGAAATAGTTTGCATTCAAATGACATACTCCTTTTGTTTCATATCAAGTGTCATTCTAACATTTTGTTTTTTTCTATAATAAGTGTCACTTTAGAACTTCAATACAAATATTAGTTACTTTCAGCTTAAAATTAATTGAAAAGTACATTGATTTTATAAATAATTTTATTTATTTCAAATAGTATTGGTCAAACATATATCTAATTAATAGAAACTTAAACACATTTCATTCATTTTCTTAATCTAAGTGAAACATGTCAAAGTGACATTTATTTAGAAATGAAGGAGTATGTTACTTTGTGGATTTTATGATGTATTATAAATTAGAACAAAATCCAAACATTTAGCTGACAAAAAAAAATCCTAATAGTTAATAAAAATGCTGACCCATAACTATAAAATATTAAAATGGGATTTACGAGAGTGAAACCAAAAACCTAAAAAAGCCAAAATATCTGATCCAAGCCGAGTATCCAAACTCCCATGACATAAGTAATAGCCAGTGTGAGTTACTGACCTTGACATTGAAGTTTTGGTCGAGTAGGATGTTAGTAGACTTAACATCACGATGGATGATCTCAGAGGCGTGGAGATATTTCAAGGCAGAGGCGGTTTCAACAGCAATCTTGAGACGTGTAGACCAAGGCAGTGAGCTAGGGTTAGCATTTTCACCATGTAGATGATCAGCTAATGTACCGTTTGCAACATACTCGTACACTAGCAATAGCTCACGGCTCTGTTTTGAGGAGCATCCAAACAAAGTCACGAGGTTAGGATGGCGTAAACCTGTTAAGATCTCAACTTCGTTCCTGAACTGCGCTGCTCTTTTAAAGTTGTTATCGTACAAGCGTTTCACAGCTACGCTTCGTCCATCTTTAAGTTTACCGTAGTAGACAGTACCAAAACCTCCATCACCGAGTTCTTTAGATGGGTCGAAGTTGTTGGTGGCTTCTTCTAGCTCTTCGTAAGAGAAGAGTTGAACACCCACTAGCAGCTCCTCTGCTTTCTCGATGTCCGAAGAAGGCTTTGAAGATTGATCTGATAGGTTTCTTGGAAGCAACGCTGAAGAAGTTCTGTAACGTTTGGTTATTCTACGATGGTACACAAACCAAGCGAGGCTCGCTGCTGATATTCCAAAGACCGAAGCGGCAGCACCTATGCCGACCTTCACCTCATAATTTGGACCTGAAGAAATTAACCAAGACGAAAAACATACTTATTTAGCAAAAAAAAAAAAAAACATGCTCAGAAACATTGAGAATATAGTATTCTCAAGAACACTGGAAATGAGGCATGTTTCTACTGTTGCTAAACATATCAATGGCTTGGAAAATATCGAAGACTCGTGTTGTTAGAAAAAGTAACAACAGGGAGCTATTGCTCATCGTCACAAGTGAGTTCGAAACTGAGATAGCCGCAAGAGGATTCAACTATAGTGTGTGCGGAGATTATAACAAAACTGATCTCGTTAGGTACAAGAAAATAAAGACTGCAAATTGACTTGAACTGAAAATTTTAATCCGACTCTCTCGAAGTGGAATATGACCAGCAAAAAAAAAGATTGACGAATGAGAAATAGTGGCAACTCTAGCAGTGATGATAAGCAATATACTATTAATAACTTTTAAGAGTGTTTCTCACTCTAGCACACTTCCATGTATATTACATGTAAACGCGGGCGCTTGTACGATAACCTTCGTTAACTTTTACTATGTTATTTTGACTGTTGTGTCATTTTCACTAACGAAAAATTAGAGATTTGTAAACCAAAGTATAACTTGGTCACGCATATGTTTGGAGATTAAGTTCATGATAATTGACTAAAAATCCAGCTGGAAATATGCATTGATTATAGTATTTATATTTTTTAAAAATATTTTGGCCAGTGTTTTGTCATTAAAAATCATTGAACCAAAATCTAAGAAAATTGAGAGAATATTTGGTGAAGAGACTGTTTTCTTGGTGAGGAGAGTATGCATCGTTCGCCGTTGTTCGTTGTTCATTGCAAGGAAGAAACTTTTAGATTTTAGAAATTAAGAAGAAAAAATATTTAAGAATTAATTTTGAAATGACATAACTAAACAAACTAAAGGTAAGAGTGGTTAAGGACAACCAGGTAAAAAACTTTTAGAGAAAGTGTACCTTAAGTGCATAGGGTGTCCGTATGTAATTACAAGTTTACTTTGATCTTTGCAACCGCAAGAATATGTTGTTATTTATTTTTCATCTTACTGTTATATATCATATATATATATCACCGTATAATTAACCATATTTTATAATTATTATCATATAAATAATTATATAATTAATAATATTTTATACATACCATTATATAAATTATCATATATATTATATTTTAAAAACTTAACATAAAAAATCAAAACCATAATTTAAGTTGGTTTTTGGAATTGGCTTTGTATTGTATTTTTTCATATATATATTGAAAACATTTTTGTAATAGTTATTGAAAAATATTTTAGTAAATATCAATTTGAGTATATGTATATTTTGAATTAATTTCTGATATAAATCAATTTTAAATTATTATTTTGATTTAAAATATGTATATAAAGCTTAAATGTTATTTTAGACAAAATATGTTTTTAGGTATTAAATTTGAACATTTTGATATATTTTAAAGCTGACCCAAATGGATAATTTCTCATAATACAATGGATTTCCAGTTTTTCTTAATAACTTAAGCTCATTATTTGTTAGATAATTAGATTGAGTCATTTTGTATATTTTAAAGGTTGTCCAGATAGATAGTTTCTCATTATTTATTTTTCTACATAAATTTTAAATGTTTTTGATATTTGTGACTAATTACATAATATATCATATTTAATATTGCTTAACTTATTATTATTTATTGATAATTTTCATGTAATCAAAATAAATGGTATAAAAGTACGTTTTTTATATATGTGTAAAAGAATTAAATATTTTAACCTGACTTTCTTCTACACCGACAACTACAAAAAATAATCTGGACCCATAAAATCAGTAGCTGCCCATTAAAAACCCATGAATTGGTTCCGCCAGGTCTGGAAAAGACCAGCCGTACAAACTAGAAAGTACAGCTACATATTTCTGCTGGATCACTATCTTTCAAATGATTATGAAAATTCTGATTATTATGATAATGCATATTTAGAAACTTGCACCCAAACAAAACAAAACAAAAAAAGTCAATGGAAAACAAGACACGTAACATCAAATTATAGAAGCCAAAATACACTATTATTAAAAGGTTGGGGTCAATAACGATTTAGTCAAAGTATACATATTCTAGAGTCAGTGCGCATCATATCGACTTGATGGAACTAATTTTAAATGTAATAATGGTGGCAATTATCTAAATTGCAATGAAAAATTAAAACTTGGACCAAAAGAACTAACCTCTTTTGTCGTGGCAGGAGAACTTGTGAGGCTTGTCTGTACACAGACACATGAAATTTCCAGACCTTGAGTCAGAACCACATATACCAGTTGAAGTAAAACAGTTCTTGCAAGTCTTGTCTTCTTTATCGTACCTCAACTCGAACCCTTTTATCAAAGCCATCTTCAATGCTTGATCCGAGCCATTCGCCTGGCGAAGCTCGTTCTTAGCAGAATCAAGCATCGGTATTTCTCCAACCTTGGTACAATTTCGAGGAGGATGAGCTGATCCAAAGACATGATATGTTATCGGATTATCTTTGCTTAGCTGGCAAGAAACCGCTGACAACGATTCTGCCGAGTTATTATCGGCGCAATTGAATATATCGACCAACTCGGTGTTATGGTTTAACGTGAACTGCTTAGCCCCGGTGAAGTTGAAAATGTGCGGACAACCATCCTGGAACAAACTCTCATCAGCAACGGTGATTGTCTTATCACCAAGACTCACAGATTTAATTCGAAAAGTAAAACTCTCCAACTCTAGGGTTAGGGTTTGATTCTCCTTGCATGAAAGCTCGAACCCTTTTTGGCCGCAGAAGTTGGGTTTACCGATGTTATTTCCCCAAAATGGGTAAGTGATGTTGGGGAACACCGACGGTTCAGATCCGCATCTCAGAGGTAGTTGGCACATCTCGTACTGTTGATCGGCGGAGAAGCACGATGGGAGGTCAGTGATGTAGAGGACCACGGAGATGATGAGGAGAAGAGAGATGGACATTACTGAGTTTTTGATGATAGACTAACAATAAGTTAAGCCCATTCGTTTGTTGGGACTTGGGATGGTTCTTGAGGACTTTATGGGAGATTGGTCAAAAAGATCGGTGACGACTTTTTGTATATTTTTAATTAGGGATGATGAAGATGATGATTAAAGAATTTAAGAACGTTAGTTAGTGATTACATCTAAGATAAATATTTTTTCTTATATAAGAAGTCCGATATTCATGTAGAGCATGCTGTAATGGTTATTTCATAATTGACTTGTTTCATTACATGAGTTTAATTCTGGTCTTGAGTGAAAGCGATGTGATAGTTAATACCACTTACAATTAAATATTGTATTCCACGTTTTATATTAGGCTTCTAACCAATCAAAGTTATTACCCTAAATTGCAATGTATCGCACCTTATATCCTTCAAGGTTCAAATATTTCATGTATAGTGAAAATTTGCAATTTTGTTAAAAAAGAAGACCAAAAGGATAACTTTCTAAACTGCATCAAAATGTTAGTGAATGTTTTCTTTTACACCAATAAATTTAATAATGCAAAGATGGAGATTTTGTTTTTGTTTTGTTGTTGTTTCAACTTTGGATTGTGACCAAGGAAGATGGGAATATTCTTTTTTTTTTTAAGACGGGAATAGTATTCTACTTACAATATATATATTGGGTTGTATCAAATTATTATGTATTTATTTGATATAGTTGAACTTTTATATAAAATATTTCAACTAAAGTTGCTACATAAAAATCAAGGCTTGCAGATATTTCGAAACCTCATGCAAAGACCTTGACTTCATACATCAAAGAATAGAGAGGGAAGTTTCTACCCTTGTGGAGAGTGACGAGGGTGTAAAACTAATTTGCTATTTTTTTATACGCCGAATTTATGATGATAGTAATATAAGATACTCACCGCTTGATCTGCAATTAAATTAAAAGTATATAGAAGCCAGAAATTAAAAATAATAGATGACCGTTTTCATAGTAAAAGCCCAATAATTCAGAAGGCGACAAGTTAATTAAAGGAAAAGGTGGAAAACAACAAAAATCTATACAGAAAATTTGACGAGAAAATTTGAGGTGATCTATACTACTCCCTCGTATCATTATAAATGGTGTTTAGAAGAAAAACTTTTGTTCCAAAATAATTAATGTTCTCGTTATTCTAGACAAAATTTAATATCATTTGAATTTTATGACCAATTAGATAATATTGAATTTTTTTTATTGGCTGAATTAATTTCATTTAATGATAGTTTTATATAAGCAAGATAAATTGTATAAATTTGTATTTTCTCAATTCATGTGCAAAATTTTTAAAAATCACTTAAAGTGATACAAATTAAGTATTATTTATGAAGTAATTTGGCTTATGTGTCAGCTTTTCCATGATTTTAGAATTTTTATTTATTTGTCATTGATTATTGTTTATTTATCATATTTTCCAAAGATTAAGTAATTTTCTTATTTGTTATGTTTTTAATAATTTTAGTTTTGATTATTTATCATATTTTCCACATTTTGGGTTATTTATTTATTAATCATCTTCTTAATAATTTTAATTGGTAATTTTATATATTTATTATATTTTACATAATTTTAGGTTGTATTTTTAGGTTTAGTCATATTTTATAATCAATTAATAATCTTAATAAGTAATTTTAGTGATTTAGTTGATAATTTATTATTATTTTGAGAATAGTTAAAAAATAATGACAATATCATGTTAAATTTATATTATATTTACTTTAGTAATGTTCAATATATATATATGTGTGTGTGTGTGTGTTTATATTATATTTTGTTTAGTAATACTAAACTAATTATATTTTAATATATATATATATATATATATATATAATACTAGTATGCGATGGCAATGCCGGTGTATGCGATGTCAGTATTTAAGCTTCCGAAAGTAAGATGTCAAAACCTTACTAGTGCTATGGCAAATTTCTGGTGGAACGCTCAAGATGGAAAAAAAAATAAAATGCACTGGGTCTCGTGGGAGAGAATGTGTTTGGATAAGAAGAATGGTGGCTTGGGGTTTAAAGACATCGAAAAATTTAATCAGGCTCTTCTGGCAAAACATGGGTGGAGGCTTCTCATGGATCCGGACTCTTTGTGTGCCAGAGTGGTGAAGAGCAGATACTACCCTAATGGAGATTTCTTATCGGCCAATATTGGATCAAGGCCTTCATATGCGTGGAGAAGCATTGTTTTTAGAAGGGAGCTTTTGGTTCAGGGCTTGAGGCGTAATGTGGGATCAGGTGAGGCTATTAATGTGTGGCTGGATAAATGGCTCTTTGATTCTAAGCCTGTCGCTCCCATGAGGAAACACATTTCTTTTGATTTGAAGCTGCGAGTCTGTGACCTTATTAATCCTCAGACTAGGACCTGGGATAGAGGGAAGCTAGAGGAGGTTTTCTTCCCTGCTGATGTAGAACGCGTTTTAAAGATCAAACCGGCTTTTGGGAAGGTGGATTCATACGAATGGGTCCATAATAAATGGGGTGCTTACTCGGTCAAGTCAGGCTATTGGCTTGCTTGTTCTCTAGATCGGTCTGCAACAAGAGTTAACGCTCAGTGTAAGCCATCACTAAATGATTTAAGGAGTAAAGTGTGGGAGGTGAAAACTGCACCAAAAATTAAAACTTTCCTGTGGAAGGCCTTATCAAATGCTTTGGCGGTTTCAAGTGAGTTAATTACGAGAGGGATGAAGATTGATCCTCGGTACCAAAGGTGTGGGGAAGATGAAGAATCTATAAATCATGTGCTCTTCACTTGTCCAGTGGCTAGACGAGTTTGGGCTACGTCTGGATTTCCTTTTCCACCTAGAGGTTTTGAACATCGTCAACTATATGAGAACTTTAGCTATCTGTTTTCTTGTGGTAAGGACAAACGGGTGCCTAAAGAATTGTATGAGTGTTTCCCTTGGATTCTTTGGTTGTTGTGGAAAAAACGGAATGCGTTTGCTTTCGAAGGGAAAGAGTACGAGGCTGAGGTGACTGTTGCTAAGTGTTTTTAGGATTCTAAAAGGTGGGTTGATGTTACTACGGCTGTGAAAGCTGAAGAAAGGGAGACTGTTAGGAGAAACAGAGGGCGTATGGGGTGGAAGGCCCCTGATAGTGATAGGCTCAAATGCAATGTAGGAGTATCATTGTCAAAACGCTCTGGCTTAGTGGGTGCTGCATGGATTGTGAGAGACTGTGATGGGAAGACTTTGGTTCACAGTAGACGAGCTTTCAGTGGGGTGACTTCGCTTTTTGAGGCAAAACGGCTAGTTTTAATCTGGGCTATTGAAAGTATGGTATCTCACAGAGTGTCTCGAGTGACTTTTGAGGTTGAATCAAATGAACTGGTGGGAGCTGTTAACAGACCACGAGCATGGCCAGCATATCGGGCTTATGGAGAAGAGCTTAGGTTCATCATTGGTAACCGGCCAGATTGGAAGATGGAGACGGTGAAGAGGGATGCAAATAAAATTGGTTTCTTAATTGCTCGGAGTGTCACGAGGGATAATAGGATACAGTCATATGTCGCTCAGGGCTGTCCTCGGTGGCTTGAGGAGTTGATTGAGGATGAAGGTACGAGGTCCAGAATGATGTAATGGAGTTCTGGATGTTTAGACATGGAGGAATGGTTTTGCAGAAACGTGTACTTTAGGCTTCATTTTATTCTTTGGTTTTATTGGTTGCTTTGGTCGCTTTTGGTTTTGATTCTTTATTCTTTGACATTGTACGATTCTTATTCATTGGAGTTAAAAAAAAATATATATATGTATATATCACATAATATAATTATCCATAAATTTAAGAAGAATTTTATTAATTTATAATCATCATTATCTTAAAAGATTCTCCATTATGTTATCCAAAAATATTTTACAACATAATATTTTAAAAATAAATACAAATCAATGTATATAGTTTTTTGTATATGTGAATGTTTTCAAGTTTTTTTTATCTAATAGAAGATTTTTATTAAATATTAAATTCATGTTCTCCATAATTTTAGGTTTAGTCATATTTTATAATTTATTATTAATCTTAGTAACTAATTTTACTGATTTAGCTGACAATTTATTGTTATCTTGACAATGATTAAAAAATCTAATGATAATATCATAGTTAAATTCATCTTATATTTAGTTTAGTAATATTATAATATTATATATATGTTTATATTATATTTGGTTTTGGTAATATTAAACTGAATTGATTTTTAATATATTTTATAATATATATCACAGAATATATAATCGCTTATAAATTTAAAATGAATTAAATAAATTTTATAATCATCATTATTTAAAAATATTCTATATTATGTTATCCAAAAATATTTTACATCATATTTTATGTATATATGAATGTTTTCAAGTTTATTTTACGTAATAAAAGATATTTTATTAAAATAAAAAACTATTATATATAAAAAAATAATATTTGAATGTTTATAATATATCTATTTACAAAATTTTATAAGATTTTCAAGTCCGTAAGTGCTGACAAAACATTTAGTTTATAAGTATTTGAGGATGGATTCTGAAATAAGTAAAAAAGAAAGCACCTCAAAAGAAACGGGGAAAGGACTAGCCGTTGGGTGGGGTTTCCTCAGATTCAAATCTCTCTCTCTCTCTCACAGCACCTCCGTAAAGACAAAAAAGAACAAGCCCAAAACACGTTCATCTTCTTCTTCTTCTTCACCATTTAGACTAGACTAGAAATTTCTCTCTCACTATTCTTTTATTCCTTTCCATCGGCAATTATATATTACTCGCTACCTGGATCTCTGATTTGGCTTCAGTTTTCTCTCTCTGTAAGTGTTTAATCAACTCTGTTCAGCTAACATTACCTTCCATGGATTATTACATTTGGATCATCAGTTGATGTTTCCTTAAATATGATGAGTCTTTTCATACATCTCTGAGTTTAAACCCTAGATTTGATTTTATTTTAGATGAGATGTAGTAATCTGATGAAACGTTTGTAGGGAGGTGACAATGAGAACACCAGGTGGAAGCTCAAGATCGAGGGAGGAGAAGATTGTTGTTACTGTGAGGTTAAGACCACTGAACAAGAAGGAACTGTTAGCCAAAGACCAAGTTTCTTGGCAATGTGTTGATAGTCACACCATTGTCTCTAAACCTCAAGAACGTTCTCATCACCCCTCCTCTTTTACATTCGGTAATAATTAAAAATTACATATCTTTTGTCTTTTTTTTTTCCGTTCTGTTCCTAGCCTAAATGCACCCTTTTGTTTCAGATAAAGTGTTTGGACCAGAGAGTTTCACTGAAGATGTGTACGAAGATGGTGTTAAGAATGTTGCCTTGTCTGCTTTGATGGGCATTAACGGTATCTCTAATGACTAACAATTTGGCTTCTTTTTTTCTTTTTTTACTTGGATATTTATGAAAGATGATTTTAATGTTTCAGCTACAATATTTGCATATGGACAAACGAGCAGTGGGAAGACATATACCATGAGAGGAGTAACGGAGAAAGCTGTCAATGATATTTACAATCACATTACTAAGGTATGATCAGATTTTGCAAATCAATGTGTTCTTTTTATACATGTCAATGCCCCAATATCATTTCTGTTTCACAGACCCCTGAAAGAGATTTCACAATCAAGATTTCTGGTCTGGAAATATATAATGAAAATGTGAGGGATCTTCTCAATTCAGAGTCTGGTCGTGCCCTTAAACTCCTTGATGACCCTGAGGTATCACTTATTTGCATTTTCTTGCTGATGTTGAATGTATACTGAAAACCTAATGATCCGCATGCAATTACAGAAAGGGACCGTGGTTGAGAAACTGGTGGAAGAAACTGCTAATAACAATCAACATTTGAGGCATCTGATTAGCATCTGTGAAGGTAACTTGAACTTGTTGCATCTTTCTTGGTTTCTTGTATTCATTTTTGACTGGTGCTATCTACTTTCTGATAGCTCAAAGGCAAGTTGGAGAAACTGCTTTGAATGATACAAGCTCACGGTCACACCAAATAATCAGACTGGTAACGTTCTTGATTCTCATTATTTCTCTGGAACCAAAACTACATATCTCCTGCATAATGCTTTTCTTGATGCCCCAAAACAGACGATACAAAGTACTCACCGCGAAAATTCAGATTGTGTGAGGTCATACATGGCTAGTTTGGTAAAAGAATAGTTCCCTCTTTGTTGACTTTTTCCTTTTGCAAAATGTTTAACTAGAGTTTTGTGGATGTAACTATTGTTTGTGTGAAATGCAATGCAGAACTTTGTGGACTTAGCAGGAAGTGAAAGAGCGTCACAGTCGCAGGCAGATGGAACCAGACTCAGGGAAGGTTGCCATATTAACCTAAGTCTCATGACCCTTACAACTGTCATAAGGAAACTAAGGTAAAGGTCCTTACATTTTGAGAGTGATAAGCAAAGTAATAAATTGATATCATCTGAATTATGTGAACTCTTAGCAGTGTGGGGAAAAGAAGTGGCCACATACCTTACAGAGACTCCAAGCTCACTCGGATATTACAGCATTCACTCGGTGGAAATGCTCGAACAGCCATTATATGTACGTTGAGTCCAGCTTCCACTCATGCTGAACAATCAAGAAATACTCTATACTTCGCCAACCGAGCAAAGGAAGTTACAAACAATGCTCAAGTGAATATGGTAATGATCTTTGTTTCATTTGCTCTTTACCTTGGATGAACACAAACAAAATACTTACTTGCTCGTCTTGTAACTACTACAGGTTGTCTCTGATAAGCAACTAGTGAAACATCTTCAGAAAGAAGTGGCTAGATTGGAGGCAGAGCGTCACACTCCTGATCCATCGAGAGAAAAGGATTTTAAGATCCAGCAGGTTTCTATTTACTTCAGTTCTGTCCAAACAGCAAAAGTTTAATATATAATGAACAAAAAGGATGTTTCATGATTCTTTTTAGATGGAAATTGAAATGGAAGAGCTCAGGAGACAAAGAGATGATGCACATATCCAACTTGAGGAGTTACGCCAAAAGCTTCAAGGGGATCAACAACAAGATAAGGTCTCTACGTCTACCTCTCTCTCTACTGTTTCTAAGCTTTGGCTGAGCTTAAACGTTTTGTGTGTATCTTCAGGGCTTGAATCCTTTTGAATCACCAGACCCACCCGCCAGAAAATGTCTATCCTATTCTGTAGCATTGACGCCTAGCGCGGAGAACAAAACTCTAAACCGGAATGAGAGAGCAAGAAAGACAAGTGTACGTCAATCTATGATACGCCAGTCATCAACAGCTCCTTTCACACTGATGCATGAGATCCGCAAACTTGAACACCTTCAAGAACAGCTTGGAGAGGAAGCAACAAAGGCTCTTGAAGTACTACAGAAGGAAGTAACTTGCCATAGACTAGGGAACCAAGATGCTGCTCAGACCATCGCTAAGCTTCAAGCAGAGATAAGGGAAATGCGTACTGTGAGATCATCATCCCCAATGCTTAATGATGTTCCGGATGCTGGAGATGTCATAGCTCCTAACAAGAGTCTAAGTGCCAACCTCAAGGAAGAGATAACAAGGCTTCACTCACAAGGAAGCACAATCGCAAATCTAGAGGAGCAGCTTGATAAGCTGGTGATGTCACTTCCAAGCAATATCGATGGTGGAGATAAAACCCTAAAGACAAAGAAGAAGAAGAAGAAGAAGCATCTTCCATTAACGCCGAGCAGTTTATCCAGCCGCCAGAGTTTCTTGAAGTCTCCATGCTCTCCTCTTTCATCTTCGAAGCAAGTCTTGGATTGTGATGCTGAGAACAAAGCTCCCCAAGAAAACAACAACTCTGCAAGTAGAGGAACACCTACACCACAGAAAGGAGAAGAAAGCGGAGAAGTCTCGTCAAGAGAAAGCACTCCAGGTTACAGGAGATCAAGCTCAGTGAAAATGAAGAAAATGCAGCAAATGTTCCGAAACGCAGCGGAGGAGAACGTGAGAAGCATAAGAGCATACGTAACCGAACTCAAAGAACGTGTGGCTAAACTGCAGTACCAGAAACAACTTCTCGTTTGTCAGGTGCTTGAGTTGGAAGCAAATGAAGGAGCTGGATACAGCGTAGAGAACGAGGAGAAGACGATAGAGGGAGACGAAGAGCAGAGTCAAGTGGCGTGGCATATAACTTTCATAGAGGAGAGGGAACAGATCATAGAGCTGTGGCATGTCTGCCATGTCTCCATCATCCACAGGACACAATTCTATCTGCTGTTCAAAGGTGACCAAGCAGATCAAATCTACATGGAAGTCGAGCTAAGACGGTTAACTTGGTTAGAACAACATCTAGCAGAAGTAGGTAACGCAACTCCAGCACGAACTGGCGATGAACCTGCGGTTGTATCTCTATCATCGAGGTACATAGTACATACACACACATAAATGAATATCTGACATTATTCATTTTGTTTAATCAATGTGTTTTGTTGATGTAGTATAAGGGCATTGAGAAGAGAGAGGGAGTTTCTGGCTAGAAGGATAAACTCGAGACTGACGCCTGAGGAGAGAGAGGAGCTGTACATGAAGTGGGACGTGCCACTGGAAGGGAAACAGAGGAAGCTCCAGTTCGTGAACAAGCTATGGACTGATCCTTACGACTCAAGGCACGTGCAAGAGAGTGCAGAGATAGTTGCCAAGCTTGTTGGGTTCTGTGAAAGTGGTAACATCTCTAAAGAGATGTTTGAGCTCAACTTCGCCATGCCTTCAGATAAAAGGTGGAACATTGGTTGGGACAACATCTCTAATCTTCTTCATCTATGAAGATAGTCTTTTTATTTTATTTTATTTGTAAAAAAGTATATAGAGTACTACTTCTAGTTATATATCATTGTGGCTGTGTTTGTATATTAGATTCCTTGTCAAATTTGAGACTATAAAACTATGTATGCTCCTAGCGTTAGTACCACGTCCTCTTGACAGTGGTCGCTACACAAACCTCTGTTTTTAGAATTGATTTTGATGAGTCAAGGACATTGAACCCCATTGCTGGGAGGCTCAGCTAAGTGATTCTACCTGTAATGAAGTTTTTCTTCCACTGTGCACATAAAAAAAAAAGTTGAACTTTAACCAGATTAATATTCGGCAATATGATCTGGTACACGACAAAACTGAATTCAAACTCTGAAACCTGAAACTTTTGTGTGCAAGCCAGGCCAGGACAGGCCCTTATTTTCTGAGGAACACTGTAATATTGGGAGCATGAGTGTAAAACAAAATCTACGATAAATAATGACAATAACTGAACAAATATTCGATCGAAACAAGCTTCGGTTTCTTCTTCTATGTTGGAAAATGTAATTCTAGTTTTCCCTCTCTCCCTGTGCTCAGGTGATGAACTGTAATAAGAAACAGCTAAACAATTCACAGCCATGGCGTTTGTTGGATATATCGTTGGTTTACGTATGCCTGTCGAAGAACTTCTCTATCAGTACAGAGAAAGTTGCAAAGCCAGCGCAGCCTATACACGCAGCTTTTGGCCCACCTGAAACAAAATCAAATTCATCAATCCCCAGAGACAGACGCAACGTATAATGAAAGCAAACAAAAATCTCTTAAAAGAGAGCATGTGAAATGTGAAAAGGAACAAAAGCAACCTCGGGCAGACATGGAGCCACCGGTCACACATCCAGCAAAAGCAGTGTTTGTTGTGTCATGCTTCGCCCTTGCCTTCGAAAAATAAATCGACATCAAGGAGTTGAAGTAATGATTCAAGAGTGTGAGTTCACAAAATAATGTGTTCTTTTACCTTCTCGATAATGCATTCAGCTGCAGAGAAAACCAAACCCATAACCGCAAAAGTCTTGCAAGAACTCCAACTCCTTTGTCCCATTTGTTTAGCAGTGAACACAAACTGCTGCCTACCAGTCATGGTATCATTCGTTATAGGATTATCCAATGCTCCCAAGAACAAACCCATCATCAACCCAAGCCCTCCTCCTAAACACAACAACTCGATAGACATTGTGAACAAAACCAAATCAATATCATTTCTTTTGCAACAAATCTATTACCAACGAGCAAAAATTAGTAGCTTTATGTCCGAAAATGTACAAAAGATTCGATTCGATTCAACAACTAACCTAACATAACACAAATCCGACTAAACTTCCTATTAACCAGCTCAAAAACATAACCACTAGTAGAAAGTTATGCACTTTCTACAAATATGTAACAATGTGAACAAAACCAAATCAATATCATTACAAATAAAATAAATCTATTACCAACGAGCAAACATTAATAGATTCGATTCAACAAGTAACCTAACATAACACAAATCCGACTAAACTTCCTATTAACCAGCTCAAAAACATAATCACTAGTAGAAAGTTATGCAAAGCTGTAACCAACGAAAAAACATGAATAGATTTATGTCATAAATATACAATATATTCGATTCGATTCAACAATCCGAGTCAACTTGGTATTGAGTGTTCCATTAAAGAGCTCAGAAACATAATCAGTAGTAGAAAGCTAAAGACTTTAGCAATAAAGATGGAAAAGGAGAGAGACCCATGACTCCACTAGCTACACTTTTGACGGCGCAGTTGTTCCAAACATCTTGTGCTCGGATCTCCTCGATGGTTGGCATCCGGATCGGCTCAATCTTTGTAACGCTCTCATTAGATCCCGAAGAACCAACGGCCGGTTCGGCATTTGCACCCGCCATTTTCAGAGATGTAGAGGGCAGAATCCGACAGGATTTTATGTCATAAAAAGAAAAGGGAAGAAACAGATCGAGGTTTCGCGATTCGCGGGCCTTGGGAGGAGAGACAAAACTAATCAGGGTTTAACGTGCCCGTGGTCCTAGGGTTTAAGCCACAACTATGGCAGACATTACCATTTTAGGCCCATTAGTGTAAATATGGGCCTTTTTAATTTTGATTTATGTAGAGGATTATGATAAACGTATAGAGATACTTCGCTATATATGGCTTTGGTTTATGATTTATTTTTCTTCCTATCTATCTGGTTGTTATTAAGTTTTTTTTTTGCTAAAATATAAATATCATAGATGAAAAAAAAACTTATACAAGATCTACAGTCTGAAACCAACTTGGCAAAAAAAGAAAATAAAAAACAAGTTGGATCAAGTGAAGAACATAACAAATAAAACAATTCAACTCAGCCACATAACCATAATAGAACTGAAACCCTTTCTATGTTTTCTAGCTGAGATGATATTCTTCATTTCTTTTTCCATACCATGAAACACAACTGCAGCAGATAGAGAAGTCTGATTGTGAATCAGATTATTTCTTTGCTTCCAGAGGTGAAAAATGGTAGTGTGAACTGCAAGCTTCCTAAACAAAGAAAGCTTCCTAGAGGGCGATGATCGGATCCATGAGAGCAGCTCCTGCCAGGATGAAAACATCGATATCGGGGGACTGCAACGAGCTACAACCAGCTTCCAAACGTCCCTGCTGTAGTCGCAGGCGAGCAGAAGATGGTCTCTGTCCTCATCGTGTGACGAGCAGAATGGAGAAAGCGGAGAGATTTGGAGCCCCCATGACGCCAGTCTTGAGCTCGTCGGGAGCCTGTCATAATTCGCAATCCACATAGTGAATGAATGCTTCGGGATTCCACCTTTGAACCAGACGACATCAGTCCAATATTTGATCTCCGCTCTCGGTCGCAGCACTTCCCATGTTGTTGCAGACCTGAAAACACGCAAAGGAGAATCACCAGCAACCCATTCATAATTATCTATCTCATCTAAAGGTAAAGGCAAAGGAATTGTGGTGAGATAGGCGTGGAGGTCCACTTCCTTTTGCGATCTCGGGTGAGGCAGTAGCCAAGTTGAGTCTCTGATAACATCCGCCACCTTCGCTGACCTCCTCGTCCGTAGAGCTCTTGGACCAGCTTCGCCAATGTGTTTGATTAGCTGCCCCAAAGGCGACCAGACGTCGTACCAGAAGCTTGCGCTTAACCCGTTACCAAGCTTGAGTTTACAAAACTGAAGTGCAAGGGGTCTGAGGTCAAGAAGCTTCCTCCATGCCCAAGAGTCCGCAGCCGATGCTTCTACGGTCCAGAAAGACTCTTCATTAAGGTGTATGCTCTGATGCCAATCCACCCAAAGCGATGGGGATCTTGATAATATCAACCATATGAATTTTAGGCAGAGAACATGATTCCAAGCAGTAAAGTTTCTAAGGCCAAGTCTGCCTTCTTCCTTTGGAAGACAGATTGTATTCCAGTCCACCTTTACAATGCCCTTCTTCTCAATATTACCAGACCATAGGAATCTAGAACACAGAGATTCGATGCTTTTAATACAGCCTTTGGGAAGGATGAACGCTGACAACCAGAAAGAGAAGGTGCCAAATATAACAGTCTTGAGCAGTGGAAGCCTTCCCGCGAACGAAAGCAATTTAACCGACCAGGACTTGAAGATTTCAGTAAGCTTAAACAGAAGCGCTGAGTATTCCGAAATCTTGAGTTTCCTTCTCATGAGAGGGAGTCCTAGATATCTGATAGGGAACTGACCAGTTGGGAAACCATAGCTGTTGATGGCATTGGTTTCACAATGGTCCAACCCTGCAGTAAATATCTCTGTTTTATACGAGTTCATATGCAACCCAGACCAAGAGGCAAAATCATCTAGACACTCAGCAATCCCGTGGAGGCTGTTACTAGAACCGTAAAAAAATACCATTACATCATCTGCGAACATAAGGTGCGAGATCCTGAGATGTTCGGTTCTAGGATGGTAGCCTATAAGACCAGCATCATAACGGGGTGTGAGCAGACGGGAGAGCTCTTCCATTGCTAAGACAAACAAGTACGGAGAGAGCGGATCCCCTTGACGAATTCCTTTGGAGCTTTTGAAGAAACCACCTGTGACCCCATTGATGCAAACAGAGAAAGAGGCTGTGGAGATGCATTCTGAAATCAGCGCAATGAATCCTTTTGAGACGCCGATGGCTCGAAGCGTAGCAACTATGAAATCCCAACGGACACAGTCGAAAGCTTTCCTCAAATCAACCTTAAGAATTCCTCTTGGAGATAGCGTCTCCCGATTATAGCCATTTACGAGGTCTGTCGCGAGAAGCACATTCTCCGCTAAGAGCCGACCCGGTAAGAAGGCAGATTGCGATTTTGAAACCATGAGGGGGAGAATCTCCTGTAGCCTTGTCGCCAGCAGCTTTGAGATAACTTTATAAACCGTATTGAGGCAGGAGATGGGGCGAAATTCCGAAGGGTGAGACGCGTTCGGTTTCTTGGGGATGAGGACAAGATTCGCAGCGTTCCATTGCTTTAGCAGTTTTCCTGATCTGAAGAATTCAAGAATGGCGTCTGTTACTTCCGGTCCAATGACTTACCAGCATGCCGTAAAGAATTCCGCTGAATAGCCATCAAGCCCAGCTGATTTGTTTTTTTTGGCAAAGAGAAGAAGGCTTTCTTTACATCTGCTGGAGAGAACTCCTTGCCAAATCTACTGATCTGATCCTCTGAGCATTTCCATTCAAATAGGAGATCGAGATCAGATTGGATAAACATAGGTGGAGTAACTGGGCTGCCGAACAGATCAGTAAAATAATCAATGCACATCTCCTGGATACCAGCCTGAGAGTCTATCCTTTCACATGAGCACGAGATCAGAAAATGAATGTGGTTTATAGCCTGCCGTGTAGCTGCATATCTGTGAAATAATCTCGAATGGCCATCGCCACACGAGAGCCAATTTATGTGCGATCTCTGATAGAAGAAAGATGTTTCAGCAGTAGAGAGCTCCTCCCATTCATGCAGAGCCTGAAGCTCATTTGCTGCATTGGCAGTGTTTGGTGCTGAGAGAATGACGGATTGCGCCATAAGGAGCTTCTCATGAGCCTTCTCCGTCTTGATCTCAATCCCATAATAGTTATGCTTACTAAACTCCCTGATGATGTTCTTCAAGATCTTAAGCTTCCTTGATAACCTGAACATAGCAGACCCCGTAACATTAATGGATTACCAACTTTCACAAATCAGGACCAGAAACTCCGGGTTTTGTAGCAGGAAATTATAAAATCTGAATGGCTTCTTTGTCCTTTTGATCTCAGGGTCAAGCGTGACTGTGATGACAGCGTGATCCGAGAAGTTTGGATTTCCTACAAACGCCACCGAGGAAGGGTAACACGCAAGCCATTTGTCATTAACCAGGCTGCGATCGAGTTTTTTAGCTAGAGGAGCGAGCTTTTGCTTGTTCCACCAAGTGAATGTTGTACCCCTGAAATTAAGATCATCCAAGTTAGCATTTAACATGCAATCATTAAAATCTCTACACTTCTTATCAATTTTCAAAGTAGGGGGTTTAGAATGCTCAGCTGGATCACGAGTTTGGTTGAAGTCCCCGAGGATCAGCCATGGCTTTTTATCCATTCCCAAAGAAGTTGCTAAAGAAGAAATCTCAGACCAGAGAAGAGCTCTTTCAGCGGGGCTGTTGGAAGCATAGACCAGAGACACGTATAGCTTGGGCTGTGTCGAAGAGGGCCAGATGATCTCCACCGTAATCATTTGAAGAGATTTAGATATTACCGTAACAAGAAGGGACGAGTGCCAAACTAGCCAGATTTTTCCAAGTGGAGAGAAGCTGTAGTTATCTTCAGCTGACCAACCCGGGAATATCTGAGGCACGGATTTATTCATCTTGAGTTGCTTTACATGATTCTCAAGGATACCTCCAAAAAGTGGTGAGTTTTTCCTAAACCATTTACGTAATCCGATGCGATGGCTGTACTTATTTAATCCACGTACATTCCAGCAAAAAATGTCTGTCGACATGAAAAATTAGTTGAGTTTGGGGCCCTTGCCCTTGTTTAACTTCTGGCCCGAGCTTTTGAGACCTGAGAATTTTTTCCTGTTGCGCACTACCTCAAAATCAGGCTCCAATCTACTGAATCACCTTCTTCCAGTTCAGGGTCTGATGATTCCACATCCGAAGAATCAGAAGGAAGATCATATTTCTAAGTACCGGATTTTCCTGAGTTACTGCCGGGACTTTTGAACTAAAGCTAAGCTGGAGTAGCACTTGTTTCCCCTCTTTCCAAGTCATGCAAAACGCCCAGCTTAGAGTGCAGAACAATTTCAGTTCTTTGTTCTTTAATAACCTCAGTTTGAGCTTGCGGGATGGGTGGGGGAGCTTCCTCTTTGAGGTCTACTTCCCTCCACTCTTGCTTTCCTCTTGATCTGCTTCTCCGCGTTTTCCTTTTTGTTGGATCAGGCTTCTTCCTGTGGGGACAGTTTGCGAGAACGTGCGTATCCGATTTGCAACCTGAGCAGGATTTGGTCACTGACAGACGTCTCCTATAGCCGTGTCCAATCTCCTTGCAGATAGTACAAACAGGAGGCATCCACGGACTCGAAACCAACACCCTGCTGATCTCTCCAGAATCAAACCGTACGTTAACCGCTTCAGGTAGAGGCTGTCGTGGATCAATAATCGTGAAGACTTTGGCCACTTCCAGGTTAGTTTTGTTTGCTGTCGTTGGATGCAGGTACTTAGGCTCACCGACGAGTCCCGCGATCCTTTCCAGACCATCCTCATTGAAGAATTGCAATGGAACCTTCCTTAACTCCAGCCAAATAGGTGCGGAAGTGAGCTCGGGTTTGGTGGGAACAACTCCCGGCTCCCATTTGTCCACAAACATAGTCTGACCCTCAATCAGCCATAACCTTTGCTTGACTACCCTATCTCTCGTTGCTGCGTTTGGGATCCTGAAAAGAAACGCAAAGCCTTCCATTTTAGACACTGCAATGTCACGGTATTGCTTGCTCCAGATACCGTTAACAATGTTGTGCAGAGTTCCCTGAGTAGGAGGATCTGAATAGAATTGCCCCAATTCCCAACTCGGTGATAGAGAAAAACAGGAAAGCATGCATCAAGATTCCCAACTCGGTGATTTCCTGTTTTTCTCTATCACCGAGTTGGGAATCTTGATGCATGCTTCACCGGAGGGAAGTGTGAAAGCTTCTCCTTTCTTCGAGAGCCTCTTTCCTTTTGCGTGAGCACACCAAGAATCGGATGGGTCCTTGCAGTTAACCTGTGGAGCTTGCTTCTCCGAGCTAACCTCCGCAGTGGGAGTAGGTTGTTTCTGAGTCACCACCGTAGCAGGAACAGCAGGAGAGGCTCCCAGGTTGCCAGCGTCTCCAACTTTCGAGCCTGAGGCGTCCTCGCTTACAGTCTCGGTGGCTGTTTGAGCGCCTATAACCTGAGGAGTTATCTCATTCTGGGTATCTACCCTAACCTACTCAGAAACAGAAGAGCAAGGAGGCGCGTCGCCTGAGCTCAACTCATAGTTAATTTCAACATGAGAGTCAACAGTTGTAGATGGATCTGTCACTATGGCGACGATCTCTGTCTTGCTTGTTGGCTCTGTTATTAGGTCAGAGAACTCAGTAGAGGGAGATGGATCTGTCGTAGGCACGACGATCACTTTCTCGCTTGAGGGAGGAGCATTTCGGCCGGAGTCCATTGCATCTGAATCGTGAGAAGGTTGAGCGACAGTATCGGCTACAGAGCCGATTTGTGCATCTAAAACCTCCATCGAACCAGAGAGGGCGTCGGCTTTGGATTGAGGGGACGAGAGCCGAGACGAATCCAACGGAAACAAAGTCGGGTCAAGTGTCGGCGGTGAAATCGGCGGGGGAACTTCCGGGGATTTTGCCGGGGATTTCTTCGGTTTCTTCTTCTTCATCTCCGCCAGTGTAGATGGTGAGGAGAGCTGCTTCAGAAGACAACTCCTGATGAGCCGTCGGTGAGACGCGGTGGTCGGCACTGTAGAAAAGGGGATCGCTCTTTTTGTCGCCTAGGAGAGAGAAAGAGCCGTTGGGACTGATTGTTGTTATTTAGTTTTCTTTGCGTCTTTGTAGCTCTGAAAGGATTTTGATTATCGGCTTTTGGTTCCGAAAAGAAAGTGTCCTTTATCAGTTCAAATGTGTATGATTTGTATTGTACTAATTTAGTATAGTTGTAACGTTTCAATTTATGGTATATTTAGAATGGTTTTAAAAAATTGATTTGACTAGTATATTTAATATTTAGGTTATACATTTCTAAACATTTCAAAATTAAGTGTGTTTGAATTAGAGTAATAGAACGATGAATAACATATCGAGAAATGATAGGCGATAGATCATATGAAGAAGACCAAAATATATAAAAGAATCATATGGTGATTATAAGACTAGTAAACAAAAAAAGAATTGAATCTTTTGACAAATTAATGTCATCATCCAACGTAAGGAACATAGTCCATGGATTGAGTGAGTGCATGGTCGGCTCTGAGCTAAAGCTTGTAAAGCAAAGACCAAACACACCAGAGATATATATATATATTTATAAGGGCACCAAACTCATGGTGTTTCATCTTATTCTAGTGGATGTTAGCTAATTCTCTTTACCTAAGTTTTACAGGTTTGAGATCCCCTTATGCCTTTTTACTTTCAATGATAATAATAATAACATTTTTTCCCTTTGTATTGACAATAACAGTTAATTTTGATTCATTTATATGTAGGTACAAATGATTTGGTTACTTGTTTTAACAATCTAGTTTCTTTTAATATAAATGTTTTACTAAATGATATGATATTAGATAAATAGTTTAATAAAACTATTGTTTTATTTTGTAGTAGGCTTCACACTTAAAACTAATTGGTGATTAGTGGAGAGGCTCATCTATTCTATATATGGCAAAGGATCACTTCCAATACCCGATATGAGACATTTGTCCCTAATACTCCCTCTCGAAATGATGGCTCTTTGAGCGTTAATCTCGGAATGTTTGGGTAAGGATCGATGGACCGACTTTGGGCTGAATCGATAATAGATCGGGTTGGACTGCGTGGATCGTACTCTGATACCATGTTAAGCTAGATGGGCTTCACACTTAAAACCAATTGGTGATTAGTGGAGAAGCTCATCTATCTTATATATGGGTAAGGATCACTCCCAATACCCGATATGAGACATTTGTCCCTAATAGTGTAAACAAGAGAAGTTATACTAACTCAAATGATCAATTCTTTATATATCACATTTCACTTTTTGCTAGATCTTCACCAAAATTGTTACATCCTTTACTTAACTTTTGGTTTATTTTTGTGCGTGGAAATTTTGTAGTCTTATAAAAAGTGAAATCCAGACAAATGATTATTAAAATATTTTAAACGATTTATTCTTAAAGAAATTGTTTTCTGAAGGATGTTTTAAAATTTTGTATCTAATATTTTTACAATAAATCAAGTTATAGTAATATCTATTATTATTTGTTTTATTTATTTTTTGACAAAATCTATTATTATTTATTATATACTTAAAATATACTAAAATGTTAATATTTAGGGTAACACTTTTTAATTTGCTTAAGGGGCCAAATCAGTCTTGACCGGTACTTAGTGAATGGACGTAAAAAATCTATTAGTTACTATCGAAGCGTTATAATAATTTTCAGATGATAAAAAATATGATAAACATGTTATCAGTTAGGTGCAGTTGAGTATAATTTTTGGCCGAGGACGAAAAAATGAGCAGGTCATTTCTAATATTCCTCTTTAGAAAATGAGATTTTCAGAGTCTCAGGTTGTGTGAGTGAAGAACAAGCCGTTTAGAAAATGAGGAGTCTTGAACTGATGAAGGAGAGAGTCTGCTGGAAGAAAGGTTAAGTGATTGAAAAACATGAGATTATGTGGAGATTATAGAGTTTAAGAGTATGAGAAACTAAGAAAATAGAGTTTCACAATCAAGATCACTTAGAATTATGAAGTAGGAGGGAAAATCCCTCTCTTTCTCTCTCTCTTAGAGACTATAACTTGCCATCTGAGAGTCTTTAAATAGAAACAAATTACAAAATGAGTAACCTAAAATCAATGGATATAATTGCTTGAAGATGGTTGGCTAGGATTGATTGTTAGGTGTAATCTGAGTGAATGTATCTGATTGGAGGATAGCATGATGGCTTCTGATTGGTTGAGCTAAGGCTTCCATGAATCATCCCACATAAGTGTCTAGATACATTGTCCTTTTTTTGCTCTCTTTTTCCACTACATGACACTTCATTGCACTTCTCTACACTTTATTGCACTTCACAAAATTTCAGTGCACTTCACACAATTACACTTCACTGCACTTTATTCCTCCTTTGGCTCCACTTATGTCTTCAAATTAACACTCCCCCTCAAACTTGACTATATGAGATCCTTAGTCAAGTTTCGAACCTTGAAAAACTCCCTCATTAAAAACTTTACAAGAAAAATCCTCCGAGACAAAATCTTAGATCCATCTCACTACCGATCCAACCTCTGGTTTCCATGGCGACTACTACATCGGAAGTTTGGAATATTTTGGCCACTACATTCGGAAAACCCACCAGAGGGCACATACTGCAATTAAAACATCAGATCTGTACGAGTGTTAAAGGTACAAGCACCATCACTGAGTATCTCTGTGCAATCAAAACCAAAGCAGAGGACTTGGCTCTTCTCGGAAAGCCTCTTGATCCTGAAGATCTAACCGAGCAAATACTTGCTGGCTTGGGTGAAGAATACAAACCCGAGATCGATGCCATCAATGGCCGTGATACACCAATTGCTTTTCATGAGATCCACTAGCGTTTACTCAATCGTGAGGCCATGATCCTCTGCAAGGAACCAACTGCAGTAACATCAACTCCGATCACAGCAAATGCAACTCAAGCTCAGCAGAACAATTGGCGTCCAAACCAACGAACAACAACTCCCGGTTCTACAACAACAACTGTCAGTTCAAACCATATCTTGGGAGATGTCAAGCATGTGGGACACAAGGACATACTGCCAAACAATGCCCTCAGTTCAGAATTGTGCCTGGACTGCAGCTACAACAACAACCGAATCAACAACAACAACAATGGCAGACCATGCCATATGCAAACCAGTATAACAAAACCAGCAGCAATACTGGCATCCTTGGGCAAATGCAGCCATGATGACAGGCGATCCATCTACATGATTACTGGATTCAGGTGCTTCCCACCACATGACATCCGATCTTGCAAACCTGTCCTTACACACTCCTTATAACAGTGGCGATGATATTCTGGTATATCCATCTCTCATACTGGTTCCTTATCACTCCCCTCTCTTAAACATCCTTTTTTCTTAAATAATGTGCTATATGTTCCATCCTTAGATACGAATCTCATCTCAGTATTTCAATTATGTTCAGCTAATAATGTTTCTGTCACCTTTAAGCCAACTTATTTCCAGGTCCAAGGTCTGACTACGGGGGCGCTTTTTCTTCAAGGAACACCTAAAGATGGAATGTACCAATAGCCGAGTCAGAGTCATGCAAATTCTCCATCTCTTTCGTATGCTTCGGCTATTAGAACTACTCTACCTGATTGGCACTCGAGATTAGGCCACCCTGCTTTTTCTATTCTTCAAACTATGGTTTCTTCTTATGATTTTCCGATTTCGTCTAAGGCTTTATTAAACAAACCTTGCACTGCTTGTTCTATTAATAAAATGCATAAACTGCTGTTTGCAACCTCTACTCTTGTCTCTACTTGCCGCTTACATATAGTTTTCTCTGATGTGTGGTCGTCTCGATTGATTTCTATAGATGGTTTCAAGTACTATGTTATTTTTTTTTGATTATTATACTCGCAATACGTGGTTTTATCCGTTGAAACAAAAATCCCATGTTCATGATGATTTCACAAGATTCAAAGCATTTGTTGAAAATCGATTTCATACCAAGCCGAGAACTCTTTATACAGATAATGGGGGAGAGTTTATTGCTTTAAAATATTTTTTATCAACTCATGGCATTTCTCATTTTACAACTCCTCCCCACACCCCAAAACATAATGGTATTGCTGAACGACGCCATATGCATATTGTCGAAACCGGCTTGGCCGTGCTATCTCACGCTTCTATGCCTAAGTCTTACTGGACTTATGCTCTAGCAACGGCTGTATACCTTATAAACCGAATGCCCACGCTAAACCTGTCTTTAAAATCACCTTTTCAACTACTTTTTGGGCAAACTCTAATTTTTTAAAAACTTTGTATCTTTGGTTGTTTATGCTTTCCATGGTTAACTTAAGACCATATGCATCAGATAAAATAGATCCGAGATCCACACCATGTGGTTTTCTTGGTTATTCAACAACCCAAAGTGATTATTTCTGTTTAGATGAACTACTTCTCGCATCTACACATCTAGGCATGTTGTCTTTCATGAGTATATATATCCTTTTGCTCTGCCTCATTCTCTAGCTACTTCTTCTAGTGATGATGATATAGCAGGTGAAAAAACCTCATCAATGCCAGCAGTGATAGTGATACCTCTACAACCACCTCCTGCTCAGGTCACATCTTCTCCACCGACTGAACCTCCATCCACAAATCATCCTGCAACATCAAATACAGCTTCAGATCAAGCACCGCCAAGCATAGAAACTTCTCTTATCAATGGGACGACTCTGCTATACCAAAATATTCCTTCTACGTCATCAACAACAGTGGTGGCCAATACTGAAGCTGCATCAGTCCCGACCAAACAAACTCCACCGCCGGCTCCAGCACAAGCATCAACTCGCCAAAGAAAACCTGTCAACAAAATTAATCTCTGCACCACAGTTACTCCATACCTCAACAAGATTCCCACATCTGTAGCAGAAGCTCTCAAAGACCCTAGATGGCGAAAAGCCATGGCTGAGGAAATAAATGCTCAACTCAAAAACAGAACATGGGATCTAGTCTCCTTTGCTGTTGCACACAATATTGTCGGGTGCCGATCGATATTTACAATTAAATGGAATGCTGATGAATCACTTCAACATTTTAAAGCGAGACTAGTAGCTAAAGGCTTTAGTCAACGACCCGGACTTGATTATAATGACACGTGTAGTCCAGTCGTGAAACCAGCAACAACCCGACTTGTCCTAAGTGTCGTTGTATCTAGCAACTGGACCATGAGACAATTTGATGTTAATCATGCTTTCTTGCAGGGGCATCTCACTGATGAAGTCTACATGATGCAACCTCCAGGATTTGTCGACAGAGACAATCACACCGCTGTCTGCAAACTAAGATAAGTTGTCTATGGTTTAAAACAAGCCCCATGGGCTTGGTATAATGAGCTTAAAAATTATCTTCTCTCTTGTGGTTTCAGGAACTCATATGCGGATGCAAGTCTTTTCATCTACAACAAGGATGGAGTCTTGATGTACATGCTAGTCTACGTCGATGACATCATTCTCACCGGAAACAATACTGATCAAATAAGCAGATTTTTTCACTCCTTCTCTTAGAGCTTTTCTCTTAAAGATCTTAGAAATTTATCATATTTTCTTGGTATTGAGGAAACCCATAAATCTACTGGTCTGTTACTTACACAAAAACGTTACATTGCAAATTTATTACACCGGACAAACATGACTAATGCTAAGACAGTAGCCACACCGATGTCTTCCACCGAGCAGCTCACACTCAAGTCTGGACACCCGCTTGATGATCCCAAACAGTTTAGAGCAGTGGTTGGAAGCTTGAAATACTTGTCTCTAACAAGACCAGACATCTCATTCGCGGTCAACAGAATGTCTCAGTACATGCAGTAGCCTATAGATGAGCATTGGACTGCGATACCTTTCGGGTACCATGTCCCAAGGTGTTTTCTTCACGCACCATAACACTCCCTCTCTTCACGCCTTCACTAACGCTGATTGGGCTGGCAATAAGGATGATTACACCTCTACAAGGGCTTACATTGTATACTATGTGAGACATCCTATTGCATGGTCATCAAAGAAGCAAACGGGAGTCGCAAGGTCCTCCATGGAAGCAGAATATCGATCAATTGCTTCAACAGCAGCAGAGGTGTGTTGGTTGATCTCTCTGCTCAATGAACTTGGACTACGAAGCACACTCAAGCCCGCAATATACTGTGAGAATATTGGAGCAACTTATCTAGCTGCCAATCCAGTCTTTCACTCTAGGATGAAACATTTGGCACTTGATTATCATTTTGTTCGTAATCATGTTCAGTCTGGTCATTTGCGTGTCTCCCACGTCTCATCTGCGGACCAGTTAGCCGACGCCCTCACTAAACCTATCCGTTGTCCACACTTCAACAACTTGTGCATCAAGATTGGACTCACTAATGGCGGTCCATCTTGAGGGGGCATATTAGATATAGAAAGTACATAAATCACTAACGTTCTTATTCTTCTTCATAATGTCATATATTGTATTTTCCTTTCTTATACATTGCATCCTCTGTATATATTCAGAGCTCTCCTCTATCAATAATAATACAATTCATTAACCTAATTAGCTTTTATAATTATGTGGATATTATATAGTTGTACTAGTTTATGTGGTGATTATGTATTAATTAATTTTTGTTGGTTGTATACAGCTGTGTGAATCTTCTTTCTCTCGGGATTATAGTTGTCGCTTCTTATTTTTATTGGGAACTTTGTCTGATAGGTATCGTTTGTGATGTAGCAGAAGCAACGATAAACCGCTCAACCAAGGAGTTATGGAACCACGCTTGGGACCTGATTCTTGATTGATGAATCTAATCAAATCAATACAAAGGATAGATAATACAATTCTCTCAAAAGCCAAAGCTCTTTTATTAATCAAATCAAACTGAATACAACTATAGGCTTGAATGCCTATTTATAATAAATCATCAAATCTATGAAAACCCTAATCTTAATTAAAATTTGAAAACTATTAAAATATGGAAAACACCAATAAAAGGTAATTATCTAGATATATAAATATATAATAAAAATATTTGGATAATTTCCAAATATCTTGCTGTATCAGGACTAGCCGGCCAAGAAAGATTCGTCCTCGAATCTTCAACCGCGTTCTTAGCATCAGAATTGTATAAATTTTCACGAATTTTTCACGGATCATATTATCAATAGAATTCTGCACAAAATCTTTACAAGTCGAATCTGCATAAATCTTGCACAAGCCAAATTCTTCATAGAACTGTCTCTGCACGAGTATTGCACGAGCCTGATTATGCTTGAAGTCTTCTGCGTAGACGAGATTTCGCCCTAATTTGCACGGACGAAATTATCATGTTCTTCATAAACATTATAGATTGGATCTCCACAAATCTCTTTGTAGATCTCATCATCTTCGTAAACGTCGTAGATTGGATCACCATAAATTTTTCTGTAGATCTCATGGTCTTCTTCTCTTCCGACAAAAGCACTTTCGTCCACGAAAAGATAGGTATTGCAACTGCTAATCAACATGACATCCAGAATCGGTCTTCGATTAAGAAATCAAAGAACACACGGCTCTGATTACCAACTGATGTAGCGGAAGCAACGATAAACAGCTCAACCAAGGGGTTATGGAACCACGCTTGAGACCTGCCAGCTCAACCAAGAGATTCTAGAGAATCCTCACTTGGGACCTGCTTCTTGATCGATGAATCTAATCAAATCAATACAAGGGATAGAGAATACAATTCTCTCAAAAGCCAAAACTATTTTATTAATCAAATCAAACTGAATACAACTATAGGCTTGAATAAATCATCAAATCTATGAAAACCCTAATCTTAGTTAAAATTGTAAAACAACTAAAATATTGAAAACACCAATAAAAATAATTATCTAGATATACAAAGATTTTTTTTACTCTCTAAGACACTTTCTAACTTTACAATATCACAATCAGACACTTCTCACTTGACACACACATTCTCCTTATTCAAAGACTAAAATACCCCGTAAAAAAGCAACTCGTTCTGGTTACCTCTCTCCAATCTAAACCTCTCGAAAATTTTAGTTTCTAAATTTAAAAAAAACTCCAAAAGTTACTTTCCCTTTTTCTTGAACACTCCACAAAGTTGTTTTCCCAAATATGGTGATTCAGTTCACGAACCCTAAACCGAGATTGAATTTAAATTGAGAGATTAAAATAGAGAAGGAGATCTTTCAGCAACATGAAAGAGGAGATGGTGGGTTCAACCGAAGAGGAATTTTGTGGCTAGTAGGTTGAGCTCGTGGATGGGAACGAGATTGAATATCAAAAGACACAAAGGGTTCAAATTGCAAGGGAGACGCGTCGGAAACCACCACCAATTGTAAGGAAGACGCGTCGGAAACACCATGAGCTTAATCATAGCTACATCTGGAAACAAGACCAGTAAGTCCAAACTGGTCCATTTTTTGTTTCACCCATTCAAGTTCCATTCTTTTAGAGATTTCAGTTCATCCCTTTTTGTTTTGATCTTTTATAGATCTTTTTCAGTTTTTGGATGTGATTCTGTTTGTAATTTGGAGATTTATGATTCAAAATCAATCGATCTTCTCCAAACTCAACTTTCACAAAATTGCATAAATGATCCTCCTCATTTTTGGTTAATCACGAATTTGGTACAATACTATTTAGTGTGCATATTTGTTCTCGGATTAGTCCATAAACTTTCATTCGCACAATTTGACTCTTGTTATATGTTAATGTACACAAAAATGCAGTATACATAAATCAATTTTGACCTGATTTGAAATTCTTTTTCTTTTTCGGATTTGAAATTCTATATGACTCATACGTACACAAGTTTCTATATAATTTCACAAAATGTATGAAAATATGTGTTCAAAATTATATATAATTTATGTGTTCACAATTAATTAACCCATATTTTTATCTATCCACAACATCTATATCCACTGATTCTTTGTCCACCAAACATCTAATTCATAAAACTGTTTTTTTATACATCGATATATTTTTGTGGATGGCTTCTCAACAAATTTTTTTCAATTTTTCTTTCTCACAGAACATCTGATTCACAAAATTCCTTTTCAACTTTTTCGGATTTGAAATTTTATATAATTCATACGTACACAAGTTTCTATATAATTACACAAAATGTATGAAAATATGTGTTTACAATTTATATATATTTTATGTGTTCACAATTAATTAACCCATATTTTTTTATCTATCCACAACATATATATCCAATTATTCTTTGTCCACAAAACATCTAATTGCTAAAATTGTTTTTTTTATATATTGACATATTTTTTTGTGGATGACTTCTTAGTCATCTTGTGGATACACATAATCAAAGTGTCATATCCACAATTTCTTTTGTCCACTTTTCTTTTATAATTTTTATGTATAGATTTCATCAAAACATAACAAGAAAATATATCAAAATGGATATCAAATTATAGAGAATAAAAAAATATAATTTTTTACATCAACAAATTTGTTATATATAATATTCAATTTAAAAATAAAGAAATATAAAATATTAAGAGGTAAACTAAATAATAATAACAATAACAAAAGAAAGAAAAAAGTGGTCCCACTATCTATACGCAAAACACACTCTCTTCCCTCTGTCTCACTCTTTCCCGGTCTCAGATCCATCAACGAAGGATATTTCGGTAAGTGTCTTAAAATGTTAAAAAAGAGAACAAAGTGTCCTATTTGGTAACTCACTCATATACAAATATATAATAAAAATATTTGGATATTTCCAAATATCTTGCTGCATCAGTTTGCGTAATCAAATTACAAAATGTAATGTTTCTCATTTCAAATGTTATAGCAATATTTTTTTTCATATGAATGTTGTCGCTACTTAATTAATATTAATATGATCACTTTGTTAGATTCAGCCTAGGGGCAAAACTAGGTGGGGAGTGGACGGGCAACTGCACACCATAATTATTTTCAGTCAATGTAATTTTGTATCGAATTTAATAATGTTCTTGATGAAAATTTTAATTTGTAAATGCATTATTAGTGTTTTATAGTTTCCCTCCGAGTAAAAACTATTCCTAAATCTGCCACTGATTCAGACCCGTTTAATTGTTTAACTTTCATTCTACCTTTTTTTTGTTCAAACTAACTTCCATTCTACCAAACACTAAAAATTACTAAAAGATAATGTATATTTATTTGTGACTTCTTGTTGTGCAGATCATTTAGAACTAAAATGTTCTTATTCAGTAAAACAGCATGAATCAAGGCGGTAATAAAAAGTAGAAAATATGTTTATTTCTTACGGTTTTTGACAGTTTAATAAATTATTTTGTTTTTCTTAACAAGTCTAAAAATGAATTATAAGTATGATGTAAGTAATCTGTATGAGTTATATTCTTTTTACTCGATACTTGTAAACCCTAATTTAAATGAATACTGGTACTCTTTTATGTTTACCTAAACTATTAAAATATCATAAAATCAAAACATGATTTAACGACATATCTTTCGTTCTCTTGCTCCTATTTTAGATTGTTTTCACCTAAACTACGTAAATATTTGTATTCTTTTGATATATCATCCGATTAAATCTATGCCAGAAAATATAATTTGATACAAATGTAATTTTAAGTTTATATACTGAAAAATCTAACACTGTATAATTTTTTTTTGTTCAAACACTCTGTAATTTAACTACCCATCACTAATTCACTCCGATCACTAAATATGTTGGAGAGAAGATCCCACATCGAAAATATGAATTGGACTTGAATAATACTAATAGATTTGGGCCACTCCACTTACCGTCAATTAGTTTTAAATTGGAAGTGCAAGAAACTTATAATAGTATCAGAATGGGCCCACACCCTGATCCATTAATCCGGCCTGGAAAGAAGCCCGATCATCCCATTATCTGATGGTCCATTGAAATATCAGTTCCACCGAGATTGATAGAAAATAAGCATTGTCTCGAGAGGGAATATGATGGATTTTGTGAGATTAATAATTATATCCCCTATTATCTCGAGGGAGGATGTTGTAGAGAAGATCACACATTGGAAATATAAATGGGACTTGAATAATATTTAAGGGACTTTCGCCACTCCACTTATCGCCATTAAGTCGGAAATACACGAAACTTATCAAAATAGTATACCGGTACACTTTTGGTTTTTTCTGTAAGCGTAATTTAACCGAGATCGCCTGTTTACACCAACAGATATACTGTGAACTACTATATTTTATAAATAAATGAATACACAATATGATAGATCAGAAAAGAGGAGAAACGCATGAAGGATGTGTGTGATTGTGAAGAGCTGGATGATTGGGCTGAGATCGAGTCCGACGTTACCTAACTTATCAAAGGCCAAAAACAAAGATCACATAAGTATACAGCTCATTATCTGTCTGGATGCATAATACATGTATGTCTTTGTTAGTTGCTTAATTTTATATGATCATTAATCAACATTTTATATGATTGAACTAGAAAAGCATGGCATATGTGATCATGTATTCTGAAATACTGTTTATTCAGATGTATAAATAAATATTCGTGTAAGGTTTTACTTTACCAACAAAGATATACATATATTAAGATCGATATATATTTAATTTTGGTATGAATACTTTGTACCTGAATAACTGATTAAGAAAATTACACACACACAGTTTAACAACAATGATTAGGCTTTATATGATGTAAAATATATAAAATTGTTATTGAACAGTCTTACCTTATGCCACCATATAGTCGAGACATACACACTAATGTGTATGTGCATGTTACTCTTGAGTATATGCATTTGTCGGTGTCTGATATCACCATACACAACAAATTATGTGATTTTATTTGTAAAATGTCCTGGACTTTGGTCTCTACTTGTGTTTCTTTTTCGATTCAATCTAACAATTATATAAATTAAACCGAATCCTTTTGATGAACTGTCACAAGATTTGTTAATCACATATCTAGCGACAACACTTGGATAACATTATATAAACACATTCGTTAGAATTAAAATGAAAAGGGCATCTCAAGTAGCTATCATCAACATATTTAAAACATTGAATAGATATACATCATCTGGGAGTTGCAACGTCCAAATCTTGACATAGCTCTAGCTATTAAACTCTAACGAGGTATATACCCATTTATACTACTTGAACTTGATATATGCATGCATATTATAATACACATGAATTCATATTAATTGTGTGAGCTAGTAAAGTCATAGTGTCATTAATTCATAGTTCAGATTGAGTTGCAGTGACAAAACATACAAGCTTGGCTAAATGGTTTATAATCTAGCTCGTTTTCCCTTGACTCACAAGAATATAAAAGAAGACGAAAATAAAATAAAAATCGTAAAGGGATGATTTTAAAATTTCGGCGCTTAAGTAGTTAGAGAAAATGTTGATAAAGATCTGTTGGAAGTTATTATATTATAGAGTTTTCTTACATATTAATAAACAGTTACGAAACATGATTTTAAACAAATAAAACCTACATAATAGTAAATAAAGACATGATGTAATATAGTAGTAGATCAGAGGAAGATTGTTGCCAATGCCACAATCGCTGATGCGAAGCTATGTCTAGCAAAATTGATGGCCGTAGCCGAGCTTGTCGGTGTGGGGGTCGAAGAAGATGAAGCTCTGGTGGAACCGCTTCCTGTTGATTTATTTTACAAACAAAAAAATAAATACTTTTTTCTCAAAAATAAATAAATAAATAAATACTCCACAACTTTTATTTCCACGACGATGATAGTCGTAAGGCTTGTAAGACCTTTTCATTTTTTATTTATTAACAGGATACATTTTAAAAGAAAATCGTAAATCCATGACAATGTCTTTTAAAAAAATTGAAGATTATACCAGTGGAGGATATTGGAGGAGTTCTAGGAGTTTCATGCGAAGTCGAAGGCGTAGTAGTACCTTCGTAGCAACACAAAATAAAAGCTTAGGAACAAAAAAGTGCATGCATTAGGATAAAAAAGAAATCTATTAAACTGCGTCGTAATAAGTTACTCACCACCCGCGGGGCTTGCTTTGCATAGTGAGATGTCAGGGTTGGCGCCACAAGCTTTAGGGAGATCGAGAGCATTGTCTTTAGTGAGGTTAAGCGATTTGAGCATATCCAAGTTGTTGAAGACGGAGCAAAGACACGTTGCGTCGTTGGCGACGATCTCCCTCATCGGCAGGCAGCACGATGGAGGCGGTGGTGGAATGACCGAGTGAAGAAACGGCTGACACGGCATAAGTTTCTGTATACACGGCATTGCTTGAGCATCTCCTCCTCCTCCTCCGCCTTCACCGCTCACTGGTGCAGTTGCGGCGTTAGATGATGAGACGGAGACAAGTACAAAAAAGACCGCGACGGTGACTCTAACAATCTTCATTTTCAAAAACAAAGTTCTTTGAAACAATATATGTAGTTCTTGAAAGACGATGGTGTCTTTATCTTGTGTTTGTTGTTCTGTGAATTTGTAAAACATTTCAACATGTATTTATAAACATAACACACATGCTGAGGTTTGATATAATTTTGAATCTGATCTACTTCTTGCTGATTTTTCGAGAACAGTAAATCTCTAATCATTACGCAACAGGATCGAAGACTATAGGTTTGGATTCGTTAGCTAAATTCAAAACTAATCCAAAATAGAGTTGTCAGAGTTGTAAGAGTTTAGGTAATCATTTGATATAGAAAATCAAAGTGATCCACGCTGGCTTGACTGAGATTAAAAAAATAAAAATTGATCTGTAACCTTAAATTTAGAAATAGAAGAAATATTGTTATTACATCACAACAACAGAATATATATATATATATATATATATATATATATATATGTTTCCTTGTAGTTGTCAACCATGTTCCCAAATCTCATCTCGGCAAATACAATTTTTGTTTGATAATTAATCTGTTTTTTAACTAGTTTAAAAGTTTAGTTTTATTTTTTTATGTATGATGTAATTTGTACGAGTTATATTATATTTACACGGTACTTGTAAACCCTAGTTCAAATGAACACTGATACTCTTTTATGTATATTCAAACTGTTAAAATATCATAAAATCAAAATCATGACTTTACGACATATATTTCTTTCTCTTGCTACTCTTTTAGATTGTTTTCACCTAAATAATTCGATTAAAACCACGTAAATCAAAAGCTACTGTTTCAAACAATGTAAATATTTTAAGCTTTTGATATATCACCCGATTAAAAGTGAGAAAAATCAAAATCATTCAATGAAAAATATTATTCAAGTTTATAAAAGGAAAAAAAATCACACTGTATCTAATCTATTAAAATAGAAGTATAAATTAAGTCTAACCCTTAAATTTACACAGTATTGACAATTCATTGCCACTGAATCAATTAATAAACCTTAAGTATTTATTGTCTTTTACTTAGTTAATTAAAATTAAAACTATTAATCCCTATAATCTAGCTAACCAAAGAATTTACCATACTTTTGGTACTCTATGCAATCAATTTTAAATAAATTTTTATTTTTGTTCTCACTTTTATGTTGTAATAAAAAATACTCCTAATTTTGATTGTAAAAAATTGACATACACGTAAACTTTTTATTTAAGATATCCAAATAACCAATATACATTTAGTTATATAGTGACACATCTAAAATATATAAAACTAATTATAAAAAAAAAGATCAATTTTTTAAAAATAAAAATCAAAATCGTGGGTCATACTCTAGTAATTTCTTTAATCCACGGAAATAATAACTACCCATCACCAACTACTCACTCAAATCACTAACATAGTATACTGGTAGCATTTGTTTTCTGTAATCTAATCGAGATCGCCCGTTTTCACCATCACATGAATTTATCTTGTACTCATTAATAATTACATTTTCTTTCAAAAAAAAATCAAATTTGCCTAGATTTTAGCATATATGGAAAACAAAATATATTTTAAATATAATTACTCCCCCTATTAACTAATTGTCATTAAGAATATAACTTGGGCCTATACGAATTTTTAGAGAATCTCGGTTAAAGGCATTATTTCCACACGGTCATGCAAAATATAGAAATCGTATATGCATAATTATTAGGAATAGTTCCTATATTTTTAATTTTTTTTTTGTGATGCGATTCTCTAATATGCCAAGTTTTTCTGAAAATTATAGTTTTAATTTTAACAAAATATTAATCTTCAATTACTTTCAAAAATTCTCAATTATAAATATATATAAATATATGTAAATATATATATATATATAGATATTATAAATTAACATTATATTATATTTTATTACTCTTATATCTCAATAATTATCATCCGAAACATATAAAACAACTACTAAAGTTACATATACAAACAAACACACATCATATGCCAAATTTTTTAATAGTAATATGTTATAAAATTTAATATGTTACACAATATAACATTCCAAAAGGAGATAATCCCGCACTTTCAAAGAACGGATCAAAATCTAGTATATTTAAAAATAAATGAATAAACAACTAGTTGATGATAGATCAGTAAAGAGAAGAAAAATACATGTATGAAGAATGGGTGTGATTGTGAAGTGCTGGATGATTGGGCTAAGCTAGATTAACGACGTTACGTAACTCATCAGTAGAAAGGCCAAAAGACGAAAACAAAGATTACACAAGTAGGTACCATGAAACAAAGTAATATATCATATATATATATATAGCTCATTAGCTGTCGATACATCATACATGTATGTCTTTTTTAGTTGCTACATTTTATACATGGACACTAATCACGTTTATATGACTGAAACTAGAAAAAAACAATCCATATGTGATCTTGTATTTTGTAAATTTATTGTTCATATGTACAAGATAAATTCATGTGATGCTTTACGTTACCAACAAAGATCTACATATACTAAGTTTGATATTAAATGTAAGCATGAATAATTTGTAATATTGGTTAATTAAGAAATCACATACACATAATTTAAAAGCAATAATTAGGCTTTACATGATGCAAAATGCATAAAATGGTTGTATACAATATTAACTTATCCCTTCATATTGTTGTATTTGTATATGTTGAATTGGCTGTATATTTGCTTGCGTATATGCATTTGTCCTTGTCGGATAACACCACACACAACAAATTATTCAATTATGTGCAAAGTGCCCTGGACTTTAAATTCAACTTGTATTTGTTGCTTATTTTTATTTTTTTTGAAATTGTTTACTTTTGCAGTATAACAATTTAAGTAAATTAAACCGAATCCATTTGATGAACTGTATCAAGATTTACTTATTAAATCGATAATCTTGAAGCACAAAGTGACAACACTTGGATAACATTATATAAAGACACTCGTTAGAATTAAAGCGAAAAAGGCATCTCAAGTAGCTATCTTCAACTTACTTAAAACATGGAATGATTATTAGTTGCAATTGCAAACGTCAAAATCTTGACAGTAGCTAAAAATCTAGCTTCCTAAAAATTAGCTATTAAACACTAACGAGGTATATATCTATATTATACTACTCTAGCTTTACATATCTATACTATACTCCATAATTCGTATAATTGTTTGAACTAGTAACATCATATAGGGATGAGGGAGCATATTCATAATTCAGATTGATTGTAGTGATGTACATGTTTGTCAATCATGTTGTATGTATTCAAAACATACATCATTAACTAAATGCATTGAACTAGCAACATCATAATATCATTGTTTTCCCCTTAACACAGTACAATTCAAAGGAAGACGAAAATAAAATAACAATAAAACCGTAATGCGATGATTTTAAATTTGGTGCTAAATAAATTATAGAAAATGTTGGTAAATATCTGTTGGAATTCATTAATATTATTAGAATTTTTTCATTACATATGAATATTAAGTTTCCAAACATAATTTCAAACAGATTAAACCTATCTAAAAATTAATAAAAACGTGATGTGATAATATATATATAGTAGTCGATCAGAAGACAGTTGTTGCGAATGCCACAATAGTCGATGCGAAGCTTAGTCCAGCAAAGTTGATAGCCGGAGCAGAGCTTGTTGGTGTGGATGTTGAAGAAGCTGATGAAGCTCCGGTGGAACCGCTTCCTGTTTATTTATTGTAAAACAAAAATAAATACTCCACAACATTAGTTCTCAAATAAAAGGTGAAATATTAAAGGAAAATTTGCAAAAAAAAAAAAAATTGCCAACCATGACAATAATTTTCTTATAAAATTAAAGATTTTGTGTTCATACCAGTGGAAGACACCGGAGGACTTTTTGGAGTTGCCGACGATGTCGAAGGCATAGTAGTACCTTCATAAACATAAAATTTAAAAGCTAATTAGGAACAAAAAGAGTAACTAGAAATCTATTAAACAGAATCGTAATAAGTTACTCACCACTCGTGGAACTGGCTTTGCAGAGTGAGATGTCAGGGTTGGCGCCACAGGCTTTAGGGAGATCAAGAGCATTGTCTTTAGTGAGGTTAAGCGATTTGAGCATATCCACGTTGTTGAAGACGGAGCAAAGACACGTCGCGTCGTTGGCGACGATCTCCCTCATCGGCAGGCAGCACGATGGAGGCGGTGGTGGAATGACCGAGTGAAGAAACGGCTGGCACGGCATAAGTTTTTGTATACACGGCATTGCTTGAGCATCTCCTCCTCCGCCGCCTCCACCGCTCGGTGGTGTAGTTGCGGCGTTAGATGATGATAGGGAGTAAAGTACAAAAATGATGGTAACCGCGAATCTAACAATATTTTCCATTTTGAAAAAAACAAAGAGCTTTGAAACAACGTATGTAGTTCTTGTAAGGCAGTTTCTTTAACTTGTGTTTTAATGTTTTGTGAATTTGTAATAACATTTCCACATGTATTTATATATACATAACACACACGTTGACATTAGTTACAATTTTGAATTTAATTCACTTTCTGGCTGTTTTTTCGAGAAACAGTTACTAAATCTGTTCTGGTCCGATGATTACGCAACAGATCGAAGGCTAAGATCTGGATTATTTAGTTACATCAAAAGATAAGCCAAAAAACAGAAGAAAGATTGTTATTACTTAACAACGATAGAAATTACGTGATATGTTTTCTTGTGGTCGTCAACCATGTTCTCGAATCTCACTTAGCAATAACAAATTATCCTCATTTTTATTATTTTTAAAATATGTGTGATATTCTTTGGCCCGTTCCAAAAAAATTATGGGTGGATACTGAATTAGGCACTCTCAGGTACAAAGGATAGCTTGACAAGTTGAAAATCATAAAGCAAAGCTCACCAACATTCACCAGGTCCGTATTGTTTCTAAGAGCATATAAATCCAATTTCAAACTTACAACTATCCACTTTTGCTAACCAATCAACGATGAGATTTTTCAGGCTCATAAATTTATTTAGACTGTTATAGATGCTTCAGATGTGTGTATAGGCAATGTCCAAGGAAAATACACCGACTCTGAGCCATACCTTAAGCTCAACTTACTCAAGGTTAATCAATATAAGAGAAACAGAAAAAAGTCAATGACCAAGAAGTAATTCACCTGTTACAGAAACAGTGGATGTTGATGAAGCTCGATGATAGAAAGAAGATCTATGTATGCATATTAAAAAAATTGTATTACATTTCATTCAAACCAAGTAACCACCAAATATGCTTGAAACTAACTAAATAATCTAAGTCCAGCCTAAATGTTATAAGATAATTCTTGATCAAAATCCTTCTAGTAACCCTAGTGTCGACATCAATGAACACAATGTACTCAAGCCACCAAGACAATCTCCCCCGTCCCCCCTATCTGGTTCATGCCCAAGATTGGTAGAGTTCTTGGGAATCAAGAAGAAGTACTTAGACCAGATTTGTTGCACAATCTTCTAAGACCCACATACCAAATTCATCAATATTACCATTGGTAGTTAGTGACACAAAGCCTGTGTTAACTTTGTAGTTGAGTAGGAAGTATAAGGTGTGTACTAATTCTGACCCAGTAAGGATGAAGCTCCATCTGTTACTTGCAAGAAATCAAACGTCTCTGTTGCCACTTTAAATATCACTAAGGAAAATATTCAACCCGAGAGGCTAAGAGAAGAAAGTAGTACACCATGCCATCCAAGAGGACCAAGACCGGGACTTCCGTGTACAAAATTAGCAATAGCCTTTAAGACCAAAATATTTAGGGCCCTAGTTTAATAAAATTTAATATATATATATATATATATATATATATATATATATACACACACACGTTGGTGTTTGTTTTACACTATATATTATAAACATATCAAAACACAAAAAAATTAATGTTTCCACTTGTAGTACTTTGTTTATTGTTTAGACCAAATATTTCATAACTGTATCGTGTTATATATTTTTCTTATTAGATGTATGTTAAATCAGTTATTTAGTTATACTAAAAATATTGATTTATTAGGGGAGTTCAATATAATGAAATGAACCAATAAATACTGATTCGAACTCAAACATAAAATGGTTTGGATTTGATAAATCATATGAACCGAATGATGTTATTTTTAGCACACTACAATTCAAAGGAAGACGAAAATAAAATAAAAATAAAACCGTAATGCGATGATTTTAAATTTGGGTGCTAAATAAGTTATAGAAAATGTTGGTAAATAGCTGTTGGAATTCATTAATATTATTAGAATTTTCTCATTACATATGAATATTAAGTTACCAAACATAATTTCAAACAAATTAAACCTATCTAAAAATGAATGAAAACGTGATGTGATAAAATATATATATTGTAGTCGATTAGAAGACAGTTGTTGCCAATGCCACAATAGTCGATGCAAAGCTTAGTCTAACAAAGTTGATAGCCGGAGCAGAGCTTGTTGGTGTGGATGTTGAAGAAGCTGATGAAGCTCCGGTGGAACCGCTTCCTGTTTATTTATTTTAAAACATAAGTAAATACTCCACAAACTTTAGTTCTCAAATAAAATGTGAAATATTAAAGGAAAATTTTCAAAAAGAAAAAAATTGCCAAGCATGACAATAATTTTCTTATAAAATTAAAGATTTTGTGTTCATACCAGTGGAAGACACCGGAGGACTTTTTGGAGTTGCCGGCGATGTCGAAGGCTTAGTAGTACCTTCGTAAACATAAAATTTAAAAGCTAATTAGGAACAAAAAGAGTAACTAAAAATCTATTAAACAGCATCGTAATAAGTTACTCACCACCCGCGGGACTTGCTTTGCAGAGTGAGATGTCAGGGTTGGCGCCACAGGCTCTAGGGAGATCAAGAGCATTGTCTTTAGTGAGGTTAAGCGATTTGAGCATATCCACGTTGTTGAAGACGGAGCAAAGACACGTCGCGTCGTTGGCGACGATCTCCCTCATCGGCAGACAGCACGATGGAGGCGGTGGTGGAATGACCGAGTGAAGAAACGGCTGACACGGCATAAGTTTTTGTATACACGGCATTGCTTGAGCATCTCCTCCTCCGCCGCCGCCACCGCTCGGTGGTGTAGTTGCGGCGTTAGATGATGATACGGAGTAAAGTACAAAAATGATGGCAAATACGAATCTAACAATATTTTCCATTTTGAAAAAAACAAAGAGCTTTGAAACAACGTATGTAGTTCTTGTAAGGCGGTTTCTTTAACTTGTGTGTTTAATGTTTTGTGAATTTGTAATAACATTTCCACATGTATTTATATATACATAACACACACGTTGATGTTAGTTACAATTTTGAATTTAATTCACTTTCTGGCTGTTTTTTCGAGAAACAGTTACTAAATCTGATCTGGTCCGATGATTACGCAACAGATCGAAGACTAAGATCTGGATTATTTAGTTACATCCAAAGATAAGCCAAAAAACAGAAGAAAGTTTTATTACATCACAACAATAGAAATTACGTGATATGTTTACTTGTGGTCGTCAACCATGTTCTCGAATCTCATTTAGCAATAAAAAATTATCCTCATTTTTATTATTTTTAAAATATGTGTGATATTCTTTGGCCTGTTCCAAAAACATTATGGTGGATAGTGAATTAGGCACTCTCAGGTACAAAGGATAGCTTGACAAGTTTAAAATCATAAAGCAAAGCTTACCAACGTTCACCAGGTCCGTATTGTTTCTAAGAGCATATAAATCCAATTTCAAACTTACAACTATCCACTTTTGCTAACCAATCAACGATGAGCTTTTTCAGGCTCATGAATTTATTTAGACTGTTATAGATGCTTTGGATGTGTGTATAGGCAATGTCCAAGGAAAATACACCGACTCTTAGCCATACCTCAAGCTCAACTTACTCAATGTTAATCAATACAAGAGAGTGGAGAAACAGAAACAAGTCAATGACCAAGAAGTAATTCACCTGTTACAGAAACAGTGGATGTTGATGAAGCTCAATGATAGAAAGAAGATCTATGTATGCATATTAAAAAAAATGTATTCCATTTCATTCAAACCAAGTAACCACCAAATATGCCTGAAACTAACTGAATAATCTAAGTCCAGCCTAAATGTTATAAGATAATTCTTGATCGAAATCCTTCTAGTAACCCTAGTGTCGACATCAATGAACACCATGTACTCCAGCCACCAAGACAATCTCCCCCGTCCCCCCTATCTGGTTCACGCCCAAGATTGGTAGAGTTCTTGGGAACCAAGAAGAAGTACTTAGACCAGCTTTGCTGCACAATCTTCTAAGACCCACATACCAAATTCATCAATATTACCATTGGTAGTTGGTGACACAACTTTGTAGTTGAGTAGGAAGATATAAGGTGTGTGCTAATGCTGACCTAGTAAGGATGAAGCTCCATCTGTTACTTGCAAGAAATCAAACGTCTCTGTCGCCACTTTTAAATCTCACTAAGGAAAATATTCAACCCGAGAGGCTAAGAGAAGAAAGTAGTACACCATGCCATCCAAGAGGACCAAGACCGTGACTTCCGTGTACAAAATTAGCAATAGACTTTAAGACCAAAATATTTAGGGCCCTAGTCTAATAAAATTTAATATATATATATATATATATATATATATATACACACACGTTGGTGTTTGTTTTACACTATATATTATAAACATATCAACAAAAAAAAATTAATGTTTCCACTTGTAGTAATTTGTTTATTGTTTAGACCAAATATTTCATAACTGTATCGTGTTATATATTTTTCTTATTAGATGTATGTTAAATCAGTTATTTAGTTATACTAAAAATATTGATTTATTAGGGGAGTTCAATATAATGAAATGAACCAATAAATACTGATTCGAACTCAAACATAAAATGGTTTGGATTTGATAAATCATATGAAACGAATGATGTTATTTTTAACACACTACAATTCAAAGGAAGACGAAAATAAAATAAAAATAAAACCGTAATGCGATGATTTTAAATTTGGGTGCTAAATAAGTTATAGAAAATGTTGGTAAATAGCTGTTGGAATTCATTAATATTATTAGAATTTTCTCATTACATATGAATATTAAGTTACCAAACATAATTTCAAACAAATTAAACCTATCTAAAAATGAATAAAAACGTGATGTGATAATATAAATATTGTAGTCGATCAGAAGACAGTTGTTGCCAATGCCACAATAGTCGATGCGAAGCTTAGTCCAACAAAGTTGATAGCCGGAGCAGAGCTGGTTGGTGTGGATGTTGAAGAAGTTGATGAAGCTCCGGTGGAACCGCTTCCTGTTTATTTATTTTAAAACAAAAGTAAATACTCCACAACATTAGTTCTCAAATAAAATGTGAAATATTAAAGGAAAATTTTCAAAAAGAAAAAAATTGCCAAGCATGACAATAATTTTCTTTAAAAATTAAAGATTTTGTGTTCATACCAGTGGAAGACACCGGAGGACTTTTTGGAGTTGCCGGCGATGTCGAAGGCGTAGTAGTACCTTCGTAAACATAAAATTTAAAAGCTAATTAGGAACAAAAAGAGTAACTAAAATTCTATTAAACAGCATCGTAATAAGTTACTCACCACCCGCGGGACTTGCTTTGCAGAGTGAGATGTCAGGGTTGGCGCCACAGGCTCTAGGGAGATCAAGAGCATTGTCTTTAGTGAGGTTAAGCGATTTGAGCATATCCACGTTGTTGAAGACGGAGCAAAGACACGTCGCGTCGTTGGCGACGATCTCCCTCATCGGCAGGCAGCACGATGGAGGCGGTGGTGGAATGACCGAGTGAAGAAACGGCTGACACGGCATAAGTTTTTGTATACACGGCATTGCTTGAGCATCTCCTCCTCCGCCGCCGCCACCGCTCGGTGGTGTAGTTGCGGCGTTAGATGATGATACGGAGTAAAGTACAAAAATGATGGCAAACACGAATCTAACAATATTTTCCATTTTGCAAAAAACCAAAGAGCTTTGAAACGACGTATGTAGTTCTTGTAAGGCGGTTTCTTTAACTTGTGTTTTAATGTTTTGTGAATTTGTAATAACATTTCCACATGTATTTATATATACATAACACACACGTTGATGTTAGTTACAATTTTGAATTTAATTCACTTTCTGGCTGTTTTTTCGAGAAACAGTTACTAAATCTGTTCTGGTCCGATGATTACGCAACAGATCGAAGACTAAGATCTGGATTATTTAGTTATATCCAAAGATAAGCCAAAAAACAGAAGAAAGATTGTTATTACATCACAACAATAGAAATTACGTGATATGTTTACTTGTGGTCGTCAACCATGTTCTCGAATCTCACTTAGCAATAAAAAATTATCCTCATTTTTATTATTTTTAAAATATGTGTGATATTCTTTGGCCTGATCCAAAAACATTATGGTGGATAGTGAATTAGGCACTCTCAGGTACAAAGGATAGCTTGACAAGTTTAAAATCATAAAGCAGAGCTCACCAACGTTCACCAGGTCTGTATTGTTTCTAAGAGCATATAAATCCAATTTCAAACTTACAACTATCCACTTTTGCTAACCAATCAACGATTAGCTTTTTCAGGCTCATGAATTTATTTAGACTGTTATAGATGCTTCGGATGTGTGTATAGGCAATGTCCAAGGAAAATACACCGACTCTGAGCCATACCTCAAGCTCAACTTACTCAATGTTAATCAATACAAGAGAGTGGAGAAACAGAAACAAGTCAATGACCAAGAAGTAATTCACCTGTTACAGAAACAGTGGATGTTGATGAAGCTCGATGATAGAAAGAAGATCTATGTATGCATATCAAAAAAAATGTATTCCATTTCATTCAAACCAAGTAACCACCAAATATGCCTGAAACTAACTGAATAATCCAAGTCCAGCCTAAATGTTATAAGATAATTCTTGATCAAAATCCTTCTAGTAACCCTAGTGTCGACATCAATTAACACCATGTACTCCAGCCACCAAGACAATCTCCCCCGTCCCCCCTATCTGGTTCACGCCCAAGATTGGTAGAGTTCTTGGGAACCAAGAAGAAGTACTTAGACCAGCTTTGCTGCACAATCTTCTAAGACCCACATACCAAATTCATCAATATTACCATTGGTAGTTGGTGACACAAAGCCTGTGTTAACTTTGTAGTTGAGTAGGAAGATATAAGGTGTGTGCTAATGCTGACCTAGTAAGGATGAAGCTCCATCTGTTACTTGCAAGAAATCAAACGTCTCTGTCGCCACTTTAAATCTCACTAAGGAAAATATTCAACCCGAGAGGCTAAGAGAAGAAAGTAGTACACCATGCCATCCAAGAGGACCAAGACCGTGACTTCCGTGTACAAAATTAGCAATAGACTTTAAGACCAAAATATTTAGGGCCCTAGTCTAATAAAATTTAATATATATATATATATATATATATATATATATATATATATATATATATATACACACGTTGGTGTTTGTTTTACACTATATATTATAAACATATCAACACAAAAAATTAATGTTTCCACTTGTAGTACTTTGTTTATTGTTTAGACCAAATATTTCATAACTGTATCGTGTTATATATTTTTCTTATTAGATGTATGTTAAATCAGTTATTTAGTTATACTAAAAATATTGATTTATTAGGGGAGTTCAATATAATGAAATGAACCAATAAATACTGATTCGAACTCAAACATAAAATGGTTTGGATTTGATAAATCATATGATACGAATGATGTTATTTTTAGCACACTACAATTCAAAGGAAGACGAAAATAAAATAAAAATAAAACCGTAATGCGATGATTTTAAATTTGGGTGCTAAATAAGTTATAGAAAATGTTGGTAAATAGCTGTTGGAATTCATTAATATTATTAGAATTTTCTCATTACATATGAATATTAAGTTACCAAACATAATTTCAAACAAATTAAACCTATCTAAAAATGAATGAAAACGTGATGTGATAAAATATATATATTGTAGTCGATTAGAAGACAGTTGTTGCCAATGCCACAATAGTCGATGCGAAGCTTAGTCCAACAAAGTTGATAGCCGGAGCAGAGCTTGTTGGTGTGGATGTTGAAGAAGCTAATGAAGCTCCGGTGGAACCGCTTCCTGTTTATTTATTTTAAAACAAAAGTAAATACTCCACAACATTAGTTCTCAAATAAAATGTGAAATGTTAAAGGAAAATTTTCAAAAAGAAAAAAATTGCCAAGCATGACAATAATTTTCTTATAAAATTAAAGATTTTGTGTTCATACCAGTGGAAGACACCGGAGGACTTTTTGGAGTTGCCGGCGATGTCGAAGGCGTAGTAGTACCTTCGTAAACATAAAATTTAAAAGCTAATTAGGAACAAAAAGAGTAACTAAAAATCTATTAAACAGCATCGTAATAAGTTACTCACCACCCGCGGGACTTGCTTTGCAAAGTGAGATGTCAGGGTTGGCGCCACAGGCTCTAGGGAGATCAAGAGCATTGTCTTTAGTGAGGTTAAGCGATTTGAGCATATCCACGTTGTTGAAGACGGAGCAAAGACACGTCGCGTCGTTGGCGACGATCTCCCTCATCGGCAGGCAGCACGATGGAGGCGGTGGTGGAATGACCGAGTGAAGAAACGGCTGACACGGCATAAGTTTTTGTATACACGGCATTGCTTGAGCATCTCCTCCTCCGCCGCCTCCACCGCTCGGTGGTGTAGTTGCGGCGTTAGATGATGATACGGAGTAAAGTACAAAAATGATGGCAACCGCGAATCTAACAATATTTTCCATTTTGAAAAAAAAACAAAGAGCTTTGAAACAACGTATGTAGTTCTTGTAAGGCGGTTTCTTTAACTTGTGTCTTAATGTTTTGTGAATTTGAAATAACATTTCCACATGTATTTATATATACATAACACACACGTTGACGTTAGTTACAATTTTGAATTTAATTCACTTTCTGGCTGTTTTTTCGAGAAACAGTTACTAAAACTGTTCTGGTCCGATGATTACGCAACAGATCGAAGACTAAGATCTGGATTATTTAGTTACATCCAAAGATAAGCCAAAAAACAGAAGAAAGATTGTTATTACATCACAACAATAGAAATTACGTGATATGTTTACTTGTGGTCGTCAACCATGTTCTCAAATCTCACTTAACAATAAAAACTATCCTCATTTTTATTATTTTTAAAATATGTGTGATATTCTTTGGCCCGTTCCAAAAACTTACGTGTGGATACTGAATTATGCACTCTCAGGTACAAAGGATAGCTTGACAAGTTGAAAATCATAGAGCAAAGCTCACCAACATTCACCAGGTCCGTATTGTTTCTAAGATCATATAAATCCAATTTCAAACTTACAACTATCCACTTTTGCTAACCAATCAACAATGAGATTTTTCAGGCTCATGAATTTATTTAGACTGTTATAGATGCTTCGGATGTGTGTATAGGAAATGTCCAAGGAAAATACACCAACTCTGAGCCATACCTTAAGCTCAACTTACTCAAGGTTAATCAATACAAGAGAAACAGAAACAAGTCAATGACCAAGAAGTAATTCACCTGTTACAGAAACAGTGGATGTTGATGAAGCTCGATGATAAAAAGAAGATCTATGTATGCATATTAAAAAAATGTATTCCATTTCATTCAAACCAAGTAACCACCAAATATGCCTGAAACTAACTGAATAATCTAAGTCCAGCCTAAATGTTATAAGATAGTTCTTGATCGAAATCCTTCTAGTAACCCTAGTGTCGACATCAATGAACACATTGTACTCCAGCCACCAAAACAATCTCCCCTGTCCCCCCTATCTGGTTCACGCCCAAGATTGGTAGAGTTCTTGGGAACCAAGAAGAAGTACTCAACTTTGTTGCACAATCTTCTAAGACCCACATACCAAATTCATCAATATTACCATTGGTAGTTGGTGACACAAAGCCTGTGTTAACTTTGTAGTTGAGTAGGAAGATATAAGGTGTGTATTAATGCTGACCCAGTAAGGATGAAGCTCCATCTGTTACTTGCAAGAAATCAAACGTTTCTGTTGCCACTTTAAATCTCACTAAGGAAAATATTCAACCTGAGAGGCCAAGAGAAGAAAGTAGTACACCATGCCATCCAAGAGGACCAAGACCGTGACTTCCATGTACAAAATTAGCAATAACTTTTAAGACCAAAATATTTAGGGCCCTAGTTTAATTAAATTTAATATATATATATATACACACACGTTGGTGTTTGTTTTACACTATATTTTATAAATATATCAAAACATAGAAAAATTAATGTTTCCACTTGTAGTACTTTGTTTATTGTTTAGACCAAATATTTCATAACTGTATCGTGTTATATATTTTTCTTATTAGATGTATGTTAAATCAGTTATTTAGTTATACTAAAAATATTGATTTATTAAGGGTGTTCAATATAATGAAATGAACCAATAAATACTGATTCGAATTCAAACATAAAATGTTTTGGATTTGATAAATCATATGAACCGAATGTATGTTATTTTTAAGAAACCACAATATATAATTATTCTTTGGTATAAGTTAACCGAAAAAACCAATTCAATTGAAATACAATAGTTTAGTTATTAGTAAATTATATAATATAGTTATTTTTATTTTTAAGTAAATGCTTTATTGACATATATTTATGATAGATTTAAGAATATTATGATACTACTAAATTTTATTACTTTTGTTTACAAATCAGTTATAAATATTTTTAGTCAACAGTTTAAATCAATTTTTATTAAAACTGTAATTTTACACATATATATTTTGGACATGTTATAGTGGGGAAATATGCCATTTCATACCCAACATATCGTAATATGTTTAATTCATACCGACTTATATGACCATGGGAAAGTATATCTGAACTTTAGAAAACGTTAAATAACATACCTGATATTTATATTTTCGGCGAAATTATACATCAGTCGCCACATCAGCTGACACATCATGTAATTTTGCTAACATGGATGCTATGTTAATTAATTTTGCTGACAAAGATGCCACATGTATACTTGTTTTTTGAGAACCTAAATAGTCGTTCTATAAAAATGATATTTTAAAAAATGTAAAATTTTATTAAAAATTAAAATTTGAGAAATTACCAAAACTACCACATTCCTAATATATACCACTTTTTATGTTTACTTTAACCACATTTACTCTCATATTTAAAGAGATAAATAAAAACTTATAAGCATAGTGTTAACTAATCTAGAGTCAGTGTTTAGAGTTGAGGGGTGGAGTTTTGGAATGTGAGATTTATGATTTTTATAAATATATAAATAAATACCTAATTTTTTTTTACTTTTTATTTTAAATAGATTCAAAAATAATTTTTCGAATTTATAAAAGAAAATTTATAAAAAAATAAAAAATAAAAAAATTTATAAAGAAGTTCGAATTTGAAAAGTTATAACTCGAAAAGTAAAATGTTTTTTCTTTTCAAAATAACTATTTATATTTATACATTTATAAAGCAATGATATAAGATTCCTTTGCCTCTTTAATGAAGAAGATATTTCTGTAAAATGACTCTCTAATGAAGATAAACATAATTAATGGTACCAATAATTTGGTAAAAGTGAAATTTTCCCTTAAATTTCAATCTTATATAAGGGATGTATCTGTAAATATTTCGATCATATCACAATATTATCCTTATAAGAATTGTATATGGTTGTAATGATTCAATTTCAATGCTAGTGTTGCAGTCGTGCTACTCTTCATAGATATGTTATTTATATATAAAGAATTTAGATTACCATATCATAAATTCTTTAAATGTAAACCCATCTTTGATTAATCGAGAGTAACACGATTGTAACACCATCATTGAATTTGAATCATTACAATACATATATTAACGTTTATAAAAGCGATATTCTTATATGATCAAAATATTTATGAATATATCGCTTATATAATATAAAATTTAACTATTTAACTAATTTTTGTCAATTTGATTAAAAATAAAATTTTACATTTTCTTTTCTTTTTTAACGCCTAAGACGATTATTATCGATTAATTATGCTATTACAACGATGAGAATATTACAAAGACGACTCTACAACCAACAATTCTACCACCCTGTGAGAATACACGCCTGACTGCACCACTCTGAGCTGTCCTATGAGATCCATGTTCGATGGTACGCCCTGCACTAAGCTGAAGATCTCCTTTAACATGTTTCTCCATATATAATCTGCATAATTTGGTATTTTTTGGGGTTTAAACCCCAAACCTCTGGGTGTAGAAGCAATTGAACCCTTAGTCAAACCACACGACCAAGGAGGCTTCCACAAATTTTTCATTTTCAAAAAACCTTTTTTTATAAAAAGATTATTTAGTTTTTTCAAAAAACATTTGTACACGTGGCATCCTAATCAATAAAATTAGATGATGTAGTAGCATCCATGTTAACAAAATTAGATGATGTGTTAGCTGCTATGAGGACTGGTCTATGATTTCGCCAAAATAATAAACATTATATATGTTATTTGAAATTTTCGAAAGTTCATGTATATTTTTCACGGTCATTTAAGTTGGGTATGAATTAAACATATCACGTTATTTAGTATAAAATGACTGTTTTCTGGTGAATAAATATTTATATAAACAAAATATGAATGATTAAAACAGACCATAAAACAAAGTGAAACAGACTTTGGTTATATTGTCATGTACCAAGTCCACTAAAATATCAATAGTTTTGTCTGGGAAAATAAAGAAGCACGTGATCTAACCTAAGTAATTGTTTGCTTTGTTGTAAAGGACGACAGAGAGAAATTTGTATTGTGTTTGATATTCTTTGGACTTGTTGTTTCATTATCTTTGTCTGCTAAGATCCACGACATAGCTTACAAAAATAAAGAAACCAAAAATTTATTTCCGGGTTTATAATCTGATGGTCCAAATGTTTTTGAGTCAAACTCTTCGACTCAATCAAAGTCAGATTCCTACACTTATTTTGTTAGAACAAGAGTTTATGCTATGCATGTCTGTGAAATCTTATAAGATTTTTTAAGATTAGTTTTCTAGACTAATTACTTCTAGATCAGGCCGATTTATAGAATTGATCTAAAAGGAATAGCATGTTGAAGACCTGTGTTAAATATGTGGTATATACAATTGAGATAAGAGGAAATACATAGGAAACATAAAATAACAGAGAAAGCTTGCATATATTTTAGGGGTCACAGTTTTGTTGGTCGCCATTTAGGTGTATGTAATTCTCTCTGTTAATAGTTCTCTTAGTGAGTACTGAATGGGAAGAGAGTTATATATATATTTATACTAGAGGTTATCCGCGCTTCGCGTGGAATTGTTAACTTTACCTATGTGTGTTTTATGTGTCTTGTTTAACGGAAATTATCTTCGTTTATATTTGGTTTGTGGTATGTGTTTAACATAACTCTATTGGATATTAAGGATGTCAATTGTGCTGCCTACAGTGATTATATTTATTACTGTGAGATATTAAACAAAGTCTCTACATCGGATATTAGACAAAGTCTCTACAGTGCAACCAATCTTGATTTGAAATGGTTCATTATGCCATCTGCGCTTCTCTTGATCTTGAAAACCCAATTAAGACCAAACACTTCAACTCCTGCTGGTTTATTAACTAAGATCCACATCTTGGTCTTGTTGATCGAATTAATCTCCTCAATACAGGCCAATATCCATTCAGCAGAGTCTTCTGCTTCTTCAGTTTCTACTTCTTGTTCTAGCTCGTTTTGAGGTTGAACAGGATCAGACTTACTAGAGTCTTCATTCTCATTTCGAGGATGATATGCAGGGCCGGCTTAAGTGGGGGGGGGGGACAAACGGTGCGACCGCCTCGGGTCCAATCCTATGTCCTCTCATTTCTTAATAGTTAAGGGCTTGGTTTTTTTGAAAATATATGTAATATTATGTTAAAAATCTATATAAAGGGCCTAATTTTTTTATATAAAAAATATATATATTTGTTTTCATCGCAATATTTTGAAAATATAATTATAATTTTTTTATCGGAAAAATATTAAAAATTTTGAACTGATATTAGGTTAAGGCTCTAAATTTTTTTTTTGCGCTAGGGCAAGTAAAATTGTTGAGCCGGCCCTGATGATATGGTCCAACACCTTCGTCAATAACGTCTTCCCACGTCATTTGAAACATGCTTGGATTACCTCCATAGTCTCCCTTTGAATTCCAACTAGCACTCTCATTGTAGACCACATCGCATGGCTCCTTCTCTAGAAAGCACGCTGTTTTTCTAATCTTGAGATTGTTTTTTTTAAGTCTGTTGGATGAACATGTGACTTTCACCAAAAGACTTCCACTTGGATCATGAAGAGTCAAGTAATCTTGTCTCATTATGAGATCGCAGCCAGCTTCAGTGGCTTGTCCGAGACTCAGAATATTGCTCTTAAGTTCAGGGATGTATTAGATATTTGTGACGAGCTGTTGTTTGCCAACTTTGCTTTGAAATAAGATCAATCCTTTTCCTCCTATTTCAATGCATGATCCATCTCCGAACTTCACTTTCAAAGAAATATTTTTTGTTACCTGTCATGTGATTACTTGATTCATTGTCAAGATACCACATTCCTTCTTCAGCCTTGGGGTTTACATAATTCCTTGGAATGACCTTCTCTTCATTCAAGAGGATTTCCTGCATATAGAGGATTTCCTGAATGATATATTAGAACTCAGTCGCTTAATCTCAGTGATGTCTCACTGGTTAAATCATCTAGATCTCTGGCCTCTACTGTCGTATGTTGACACAGAAAAAGAGTCGATCGATAATCCTTTAGAGATATCGATCGATACACCTTTCGCTCGGCGATCGATTCACCTGTCGGGATATCGATCGACGGCTTCTAGATATGCCTAGGCGCGAGCCGATAATGAACACTAGATCTCAAGGAGGGCGGTTAGCTCTTCTTCAGAAGATACTAGTTCAAATAGATAATTCAAGATTATCAGAGATCCTAGTGATCTATATTCTAGTTAGCTACTCTAGAACAAGCATAGGGTGCAATCTATTTGATGAATATCACAACTTAGCAATTATAGTTTGGGGCTAATCCCACAAACCTATTTAAAACCTAGATCTAACAAGTAGACTACTCAGACATAGCTAAGAAATTCAGGACAATAGATAGATGAAAGAATTGAATAGATAGAATAAAGTAGAAATACAAAAGGAGATGAGAAATCTCTCCAATCTCTCAAAACAAGTAAAACTCTAGTCTCTCTCTCACACTCTCTGCTTTGCCTCTCAAGACTTGTGTTTTTTAGACTCTTCAAAGTTTGCCGTCAAAAACACTTAGCAGGAATATTTAAGAATTTCCATTAGGTTAAAAACTCGTCAGGGGCAATCTCGTAATTTGGTGAAGTCTTGGTGAAGTAGTCGGCTAAACCATTTCGTCCTCGATATCGATCGACAACACTGATGTGTATCGATCGATTGTAATCTTCTAGTACGCGGATCTTCTCAGCTACATCGATCGACAACTCTGGGTGAGTATCGATCGATTCTTATTGCAATGTTGACACTTGGTCTTGAATGGTCAACTCGGGTATATTATCTCATGTACTCCAAAATGCTCCAAAAACATCACTTTCTCACAAAATGCTCCTGAACCTGAAAACATACCTAACAGGCTAGAAAACAGATTAAATATATAATAAAACACTAGTATACCATGGTTAAAAACGGGTAAAATCCATGGTATATCAGCAACCTCTTAATGTTAATGGCAGGCATTAGAAAGACTTTTTTGCAGAAAAATATAAATTAAGGTGATCGAGAGGACGATTGTCTACGGAGCTAGGGCCATCACTTAATATTATGTCGTGGCTAAAAATTCCACGTTGATAAATGTGATCGAGATATATATAAATTAATATATGACTCAATATATATAGTTATTTAACTTTGAAATGAAATTGCATCAATGTTTACATATCACAATAATGATTATTGTTGCACTAATTATTAGGATGGATTTCAACTATTATTTTTTAATAGTGTTTACCAGATTGCCGACCATGTATGATGTTCTTTTTCAAATATTTAAAGCAATGCTTAATCGATCAAAAATGTGTGCTGGCCAGAAAGATTCGAAAACATAAAGAGAAAAGGAAGTCTAGTGCTGACGTGGCGCAATTTTCTGCTTTTGCTGATGCTGACATGGCGCGATGTGTGAAGAGAGTTGTCCTTTTATATATAGACTAGGGTCTCAGAATTTTATTAAAATTTAATTTTTGATTATATATTTAGTATGTTATTTATTTATAAATATTATAATCTATTATAAAAATAGAAGTAGCTAAAAAGTATAAAATTATTTTAAATTATTCATTAATTTTATTTAACGCATTTCAAAAATTTTGCTATCCATTTTTTTATTGGAAATTATATATAACTGTATACATGTTTCATTTCACTGTTTATAAATTTTATTTCCAATTAATATCAAAGTAGTTTAATGGACCCTCCCCTGTAATCTACATTTTATTTTTCTTAAATAAACCGTTTAAAACTTTACATAATTTTTACATAAAAAGCTTCAACCAATAATCCTCATTATCTAAATATTCATTTATCTTACTTATGTAAGTTTTGATGTAAAATATTATAAAATGTGTAACCAATTAAATTGATTCAACAAATAATAGCGACTTAATGATTTGGATATATAATTGTAGATCTTTGTAATGTTATGTCTAAACTAGCGGAGTGTGAAAGTCGAGTTGACATTGAGTGCAATGCATGGTATGATGTTTGGGTTGTTTACTAATTTTTGTTTGGGTCTTCGAACTAATTTTGCTGTGTTGTAGGTATATGGTTTCAGATTTTGTGGTATTAATTTTGTTTACTAATTTTGTTTGGGTCTTCGAACTAATTTTATTGGGTCGTAGGTATATGATTTCAGATTTTGTGTTATTTCTGTTTCAACAGAATTGTGAAATCATTATTAGACAGAACATTTTTTAGTTTCCTATTGATTTTAATATTTTTATATGATATTATAAATAAATTGTTAACTTCACATTGTTAGATATTTTAGTTATGAAAATATTTATGAGTGTTTTTAATGATAAAATGAAGGAAGATACAATTAGTTCTAAGTATGAGGCAACTCTTAGGTTGCCTTGCGGTTAAAAGACCTTGTAGGATTTGTAAAATCGTGTTGAGGATTCTAAGAATTTCCAAAGCTCTGAATCGTTGTATGTTAGATTTGATTTGGAAATAATGTGTATGATAATGATGTTTTCTTTTTTTTAGAACCAAGTAAATTGTAAAACCTCCGACTTCTCTCTAAAAATATCAAATATCGATCTTGTCTTGCGACTCTGGCGGCTTCTATAAAGCCGGAGTCGGGTTTGTTTTTTGCTCTGTTTTCTCCAATTAGATCCTCATTTTCTGTTCCTTTCTTCTTACTTTTCGGTGGATCTTGTCTGGTTTTGGATCTAGACTAATTTCTTTCTGGGGTGAGTGAAGATTTTGTCGATCTATTTGGGTTAATCACGATGCTTTGCATGTCGGAATCGGTCTTCTGGTGAACTAAAACCGGATGAATGGTCTTTACACGTTTAGTCTCGAGTGTTCTTTTCTATATCTTCCATTTCGATCTTCTACTTGGCTCAGTTCTGTGAGAGGTAGTATCCGGAGTTGTATCTTATCGCTCCTTATCTTCAACCATGAGATCTGATCGAGATCGCTTCATTCTCCAAACTTCTTCCTTGAGGTTCTTGTCGGCGGGTTTCCGATTTCCTTTTCCGGCTTTCAAATCAGGAACTGTTGAAGTTCTTTATTGCCGGTTTATGAAGCTGTGGTTCTTAATTTTTCTGGGCTATTCACTATAGGAGGACTATCTTTCGGTGGTTTTGTTTGTTTGGCTCCATCCACTTGTTTCATCTCAAAGGCACTCTTGTATATTTCATGCAATTCTGTTCAAGTTTGGTTTTTAGTTTTCATTCGATCTTTTGGCTAAGGACTCTGGGAACTTTGTTATAGTTCACCGGCTTGCTTCTGGGATTTCGTTAATCGCTGGCTCTCTTTGTATCTTGTACGATGTTGTTTTTAATGGAAAACTAGTGTTATTTTGTTAGCCATGGTTTATTGTATACAATATTGGTCAATTTGATTTGTGAGAGCAGTTTAGTTTGGAGAAGAGGTGTTGATGTAACATATTTGATAAGTTACGTGCACTTTTAATGGTGTTGAAGTTTTTGGCTTTTTAAAACATCCAGTCCATAATTGGTGAGGTTACTGTTTTTGTGTTATGGGTTTGCAAGGATTGGTAAGTTTATTATAATAGGGGAAATTAACTCAAATATTACATATTTTAGGATAATTAACGAGAACCCTACAAATCTTTTTTTTTATTACTGCCATTTTTTTAATACCAAGCGTGCCTCTTTTTTACGTTATGAGAAAAAACGTATTTACAAAAATGCCATTATTTTTTAATGCCACGTAAGCAAAAACCCGGTGTCACGTAAGAATTTGGTTCCGTATTTTCATTACGTCAGTCGTAAAACGCAATATGCGTCGTTAGGAATTAGTTAGTGTTTCGTTGTGGCTGAATTATACAACGCGTCTGAGTTCATAAAAAACGGCTGACTTAAGAACATAAGTCAGCAGTTAGTCATGGCTGACTTACAGAAATATGGTTGATTTATGGGGAAACAGCTGATTTACGTGATGCGCCCGAATCAGCAGCAAAAACAAATCAAGAAGGTTTGGTTTATGGGCTTGAGTTTTAAACGAGATTGACTTGATGATTTATGAAAATATGTTTATGCACATGCTTCAGCCCAAAGAAAGAAAGGCCCAATAAGAAAATACAAGCTATGGTCGAATAATATATCAATCTGACGGCAATTCAGACACGGTCGACCATGCAAAACCACGAGACCAGCCGAAGAGTTTGACGACTACAATCCTTCAATTTCGGTCAAGTCAAGACATTTATGATTTTTGGTCAATTTTAGTCAAGTCTTCCCTGTTTTTACAAGTTGCTAATTTTTATGTTTGATTAGTCTTTTTGTATTCTAACTTTTTGTATGCTTTGCCTATTATATAAATGTCATTTGATCAATGAAATAAAATAAATTTTGAGTGATTATTTTTGGAACCTTGAGAGGGAATCTCACTTTTCTTGTTCTTGGTGTGGTTAGCTCCAAGTAACTCTCTCTTTCTCGTTGGACCGATGCGTCATATCCGGCAACAGATTGATTTCGGGAATATCAGCAGCCTTCCGCAATTGTTGTGCGGCCCTTCAATCAGTCATTCTCATTCAATCTGTCTGAGATCATATCCTCTTATCAGTCCGGTCGAGTGATACCGATTTAGGGTGTATCAAGTGGTATCAGAGCCACTCAACCGGTACTTGTATGTTTATTTTTTCTCATCTTTTCATCTTCTTTTCTAAAAAAAAAAAAGAGATCTACGGAAAGCCAAGAGATCGTTCCATCTTAAACTAAAGAAAGACAGATTTGAGGGCAAATATTTTTAAAAGAGAAGGGAATGATGCACCCCGAATCCGCAGCAGAAATAAATCAAAAAGATTTGGCTTATGGCCTTGAGTTTTAAACGAGATTGGTTTGATAATTTATGAAAATATGTTTATGGACATGCTTCAACCCAAAGAAAGAAGGGAAAATTGCCAATAGAGAACAAAAAAATAAGGGTGTTGTCCCCTTGGTATAAATCCATCTCAAAGTTGTCCTAATGGTATAAATCTTTTCATAATCCCAAAATTAACCTTTCCTTAAGTAATTTAAAATCAAATTAAAACGAAATTAAAAGGTTTATATACATTTATAATGAAAAAACTATATAAAAGATTTTTAAAAAGCAAAACAAATGAGTAGAAACATTCTTTTTAACATAGCCAACAAAATTCTTTTTAACATAGCCAACATTTTATAAAAATTGCTTACAAAGTTTTATTTTTATAAAATGTTTAAAACGTTAATAAAACTTTAATTAAATAAAAATTTTAAAATTTATAAAAATAAAAATAAAACTTTAAATATTTTTGATAAAAACTTTAAACTAACTTTATAAAAAACATTTTACAAAGTTTTGTTTTATATAAATTTTAAATGTTTGTAACCTTTTTAATTTTATCAAACTTTTTAATAAAAATAAAACTTTTAAAAATATTTTTAATAAAAATAAAATTTGTAAACATTATTAAAAAAAGAAAAAAACTTTACAAAAAAATTGTACCTAATTTCAAAACACCACATGTTGTATAGATATGTATCATAGAGAACAAGAGTTTGTGAAAAAAAATCAAAAGAAAAACTATGGAAAAACCATAGATTAATGAAGAAGACAAGGGAGAATCATTTTTAAAAAAATTTTGACAACTAAAATCGAAAATAACATGTTTTAGGAAGTTAGAATATTTTTAGGAGATTTTTAGAATATTTCCTTAACTGAAACTTTCATTAATTTTCGCAAAAATCAGGTAATCTTCTCCGTAGAAAGCGCCTTCTAAAAGTTTAGAACATTGAAAAAAATCCAGAACACGCTTTCTACTTTTAGTAGACGGAAGAGTAAACTTTAGAAAATACATTCCGCGAAATTTAGAATACTTAATAAAAGTAAAAGATGCTTCCGGACGAAAAGTAGATAGCTTTAGGATTAGTAGAATGCGCATTCCACATTTTTAGAAAATTAGTAAATAGTAGAATGTACGTTCTAAAAATAGTAGATGAACGTATTTATTTTAGAAATCGCTTTCTACTATACAATTTTCCGTAGAAAACAGTTTCTACCTTTAGTAGAACGTATTTTCAAATTTTTATTTATGAACTTTTTGAAAAAAAAAATACCAGATGTGTATATAGGTGTTTTATTAATTGTTTATATTTTTAATATTTTTTTTGTTTCACAAAAGTATTTATTTCGTTAATTTTCAGAAATACAAAGGATAAAAAGGAGAAAATTTGGACAAAAAATGATTTATACCAAGGGGACAACACCCTTGTTTTTTTGTTCTCTTTTGGCAATTTTCCCAAGAAAGAAAGGTCCAACAATAAAATACAAGGTATGGTCGAATAATATATCAATCTCATGGCAATTCAGAAACGGTCGACCATGCAAGAGCACGAGACTAGCCGAATAGTTTGACGATTAAAATCTTTCAATTTCGGTCAAGTCAAGACATTTATGATTTTTGGTCAATTCAAGTCTTTGGTCAAGTCTTCCTTGTTTTTATAAGTTGCTAATTTTTATGTTTGACTAGTCTTTAATATTCCAACTTTTTGTATGCTTTGCCTATTATATAAAGACCATTTGATCAATGAAATAAAATAAGTTTTGAGTGATTATTTTTGGAACCTTGAGAGGGAATCTCACTTGTAGAACCTAAAATCTACACTCAAGTATTTTGTAGTGTTTGTAAGTAAACTAGGGAAGTGACAAAAGATGTAGGCAACGATATCCTTAGAACACAACGATGTAATCGGAATTCGGTTGACAAAAATGGACTTTTATTGATCAAGAGGTCGAATACAAGGAATAACAAAGAAATCGATTATAACAAGGAGGTCGATCAACAATAAGATCTATAACGAAGTGAGAAAGGTGAAAATGTCTGGTGTGCTCTCTCTCTAGGGTTTTCGCTGTGTCTTTAGCATTGATCTCCTCCCCCTTTTATAGCTCGACTCCGCTATTCTTGTAACTGCTTCCGCGACCTCCTCGACTTCGGCAAACTCCTTTTGCACCTCGTTGACGTCGCTGTTGGCCTCATAATTTTGGCCCGTCCGTTTCGACCGCAGAATCTCTGACTCGAGCTACGCATCTTCCTGATCATTTCCTTACGAACAGATCGATACTCTTACGCGGGCTTCTTGTTTATGGCCCATAATCCGAAATAGGCTCAATAATTCAAGGGACCGAAATTGGGTCTAACATTTATCCCCCAGCCCAGTCGGTTTATTTTTATGAAACCGAAAGGGCGAGCACTTTTCCCTTAGTCGCGAATCTCGGGGCGAAGTGTCCACGCGTGCTCGTGTGATTTGACCTGTCGACCACTCTTCCCAGATCGTGCGGCTCTCATTGATCGCGGAGATTGCCTTCGGAACTGTCGTTTTTTCCCTTTATTTATTTGATAATTTTTTTTGTAATGGACTCATCTTCTTCTTCTGCTTCGACTTTCTTTCTTCTGCAAACTTCTCCCATTTGTTCATATCTCATGGCATCTCTAAATAAACCGGGACCACTTACTGGAGCTGAATATGAGGCCATCCAGGAACTTTGAGGAGTTCCGTACGAAGCCGTCAACGATTATCCAAATGGGGATACTCGGGAGAATGTGAGACCGGGATACTGTGGAGCCTTCATGTGTTTTTTCGCGATGGCCTTATGTCATTTCCCATTCCTTCGTTCCTCCTCGAGATCCTAGCGGAGCTGGGGCTGGCGTTTACCCAGATTACTCCGACCTTTTGGCGTTACGTCTTGACGACGTTCGTTAGGGCCAGAGAGGAAGGGTTGGAGTTTGGTTTGGCTGAGTTAAAGCAACTTTATACCCTTAAGCGAAGTAGTGGCGTTACTGGAGCGATTCTTCTCTCTCCACGCTCAGGTCGATCAATCATTAGCGACATTCTTGGGAAAGACGTCAATTGGACGGACACGTTTTTCGTCTTTAAGATCGATCCAGTGACGGTTGGGGATTTTGACTTCTCTCGGATCCCGGTGAAGTGGAACGAAAACGTTGGTAAGTAGTTTATTTTCTTTCCCCTTTTACAATCATTTGTCGGATCTTGATTTTGGTTTTCTTTAGAGTTGTTTGGAGCTTCAAAAATGACTCCAGAGCTGCATGGTTTGATCTTGGCGCTTCGCCGAGGTGAATGCCACTGGGGCAGCTTTACTCAAGAGAGGCTTCGAGCTGCTTATGCTTTGTCCCCTGGCGTGAACCGCGCCGTCCCCGTCGCGCTTGCGGAACCGATTCGTCCTCGGAGAGACCAGAAGGACAAAGCTGAGTTATTTCCTTGTATTCTATGTAGTTCAATAATTTTTAATCTGTTGTTGTGGCTTTGACTTTCAGTGGTGAAAAGGAAAGAGCCTCCTGCAGAGCCTTCGGATGCTAATTCTGATTCCGTGCCTTTGAAACGAGCTTGTGGGACTCCGGATAAACGTATACTTCGATCGAGCTCCCAGGTTCAATCTCCGATTGTTGTGGCTACGCCGCTTTCTGTAGTTCCTCCAGCCCATGATGATAACCCGGAGTCTCGAGTACCAGGCGAGGTGGAAGTCGGGGAAGTAGTTTCCAAGGTTCAGCGACGTCGTCTGATTTTGGAGGATGAGGAGTCATCTAGAGGTTTTAACGTATCCAGCTCGGAGCCCAGATGAAAGATCCCGGAGAAGGGACTTCTGTTGGGGTCAAAATCGGTCAAGACGAAATCGATGTCCGAAAATCTCGGAAAAACATGAAAAATGTTAGAGCAACCTCGAGAGACTAATTGTTAATCGAGAAACCTCGGGAAAATATTGAGTTCGAGATTAATCATCTCGAAGTCAACAGCTAGAGACATTTTCTACACAAGGAAAAACCTACGGAGAACTAAAAACGCAAAAAAACGCACAAACCGAAGGAAACGAGCAGCCGACCCCGGAAGTATTTTATTTAATCGCTGGCATAAAACTTTAGAAATAATCTTGTAGCTAACATTGCAAAGACTGATTGGCCGAAACTGAGACATCTCATTTGGTTTGTCTTTCTTAGGGATAAGGCAAAGATTTGCATCATTAAGGCCATGTGCCATTGTGCCGTCAAAGAGAAACTCATTAACCATACGGGTTTAGTCTTCTTTCACTGTATCCCAACATTTCTGATAAAAGAGGGCTGTCATACCGTCAGGTCCAGGAGCCTTCTCTGGATGCATTGCGAAGAGTGCCAACCTTACCTCCCATTCGGTAACGGGGGCTGTCAAGTCCGTATTATTTTGATCTGAGATCTTCGTTGTGACATTAGCCAGGGCTTCATCAATGAGCTCCGGGTTGGAGGTTGCAAAGAGATTTCGAAAATAATCAGTAGCGATGGCTACCAATTTTTCTTCATCTTCCACTAGATTCCCAGCAGAATCTAAATGACCACTAATTTTGTTCCTTGCTCGTCTCTGTCTTGTAATCACATGAAAGAACATCGTGTTCAAGTCTCCCTCTCTCAACCAAAATATCCTACTCTTTTGCTTCCAGTATCGTTCCTCAGCCTTAAGAGCTTCGTTAAGTTCTTTGAGCGCTGCTCCAATCTCTTCTGTTGTAGCCCCATTGTCAGAATAAATATTATCTATCTTTGCCTTGAGTTCTTCAATTTGTTTTGAGGCATTTAACTCTTTTTCTCTTCTCTATTGTCCAAGTGCCTTCCTACAACTGGATATATGATCCATGATAGTTGCATTAGGAGGTAGGTCAGGAGAGTTCCAACCGTCAGAGATCACTTTTCCTATCTCTTCACTGTCCATCCATCTCTTATCAAATTTGTCTTAAACATATCTAAGTAGTACACCAGACCCTGTAAAATATTTAGGGCACTATTTTAATAAATTGTAACATATATATCAATCGAAGATGAATGCCCAACATATACACACCAAACAAAAGCTGTCGAGATTGAATGCTTAATTTCTCAAAGATTGATCAACAAATACTTTGAAACATCTTCCTTGGCGTTTTCGTTTTCTTTATCCTGAAAGTCAGGTGAAATTTTTAGTTTAGATATTTTTTCTTTTAATAAAAAAAATAAAACAGTTTTCACATGTAGTGTTAAATATATTAATCATAATGTTTATTTAAATCTAAATCTTTCTTATTTTTATAATTTTTCTAATTTGTGCACAAATTTTACTTATGTTTTGTTTATATATTTTTTATTTTTAATATTTTTACTTTTATTACATAGGTAAAAGTAAGAGAAAATTAATAAAAATATTGAAAATGATTGAAATAAGAGAAACGAAATATATAAAAAGTGGAATATTTTTCCCGAAACAGGGGATAAAATTTTGCTATAAGCATTTCCCTTTAAAAAAATTTTGTGTTTTGTGGAATCAGTGGAGTGATAATTGCGGTTCACTTAAACTGAAACGAATACTTGATTAGCCAACTGACCATCTTATTTAAAAACAAGAGATAATTGGCCCCCATACACATAATTGGACCCTTAATTAGCTTTATATACATGATTTGATGTTAATATTTTCGATTCCGATTTAACCTTGCAGACAGCTTTCAGCCAGCCAGCTGTGTCAGTATTTGCAGCATAGGTTCTAGGTTCTAGCTATCTTTATTCAAATCCTAGATTCTATCTTTCTCTTTTATCTTCTTCTCTCTTCTCTTATTCATGTTCTATATTTTTTCTTCTCTCTTCTATCTTTTCTTATATATTTTCTATTCTTATTTTCTAATTGGTTTATGAGAGGAAGATTTTCAAAGAAGGAAAGTGAACCAGCTAATTGTTTCAGCCATAAGTAGAAATCTCATGACTATCAGGTGAATATTAATCAATTTATTTAAAAAAAATATTTTAATTTGTTTTGTTGGTTGCTTTGAATGAATATATACATGTTTCAATTTTTTCCTTTGGGTTTCAAGTTGTTTTGGTTTGACATGAGTGTTAATGTCTCTGGAAATTCCAAAACATGTTTGTGATTTAGTAGTCTCGATTCTAGGTATTAAGCTAAAAGAAAGTTCACCATTTCAGACAATTAAGAATTACCTTTTACACAAGTTTATCGAGACAGCAAAAGGATGTGGTAGGTAAAATGTGCAAAAATACTTATTATTAGTTGATACATAATTTATTACCTGATAAAGATTTTGATAATAGTTTTTCAGTTTATCGATTTATTTCACATATGTCTTGTTATGTGATAGATTAGGTGATACATGGTTTTGACTTGATACATTCTCTCGATAAATGATTTGTTACATGATAAATGATATGATACATAGTTTGTGAACTAATATGTTAATTGATAAATAGTTTATTATCCGCTAAACTATTTGTTACATAATAATATAATTTGATACATAGTTTGTGAATTAATATGTTAATTTATAAATAGTTTATTATCCGCTAAATGATTTATTACATGTTACTTGTATTGTTATCTGATAGAGAGTTTAAACCAGCTGAGAATTGTGTTGACTATATAGTTTGTGAGTTGATACATCTTTTTGTGAGTTAATATAATGTTACAAAAGACTTGTTATTTATCAGTTTGTACATTATTTGATACCTAGTTTGGTAACTGACACATGAGTTGATACATTTTTATGAGTTAATACGTTGTTTGTTGAATGGTGTCATCCGATAAAATATTTGTTACTTGGTACATGTTCGGTTACCTGATATATAATTAGATATAAAATTTTTTAGATGTTTTGTTACCTGGTATATGTTTTGTTAACAGTTATATAATTTGTTATCTGGAATATGTTCTCTTAATTTATATACAACATTATGTCTTAGAGATTACAAATTAAATAAGTTTTTCCTAATAATCCTTTATATATTGTTACAACCATATGATTAATTATTTTTATATTGCCTCATTTCAGAATATGAGAAGTTGATGAAGTCTCTTCCCAAGATTTGGAAGTTGCTACAGCTAAATATCAAGTCCAAACCGTAGAGGAGACATGTCTCTTTTATATAGTTGACATTTATTTTAGCAAATATTTTAGTTATCACCCGATATTATTCATGTTTTAATGGATCCTCTCTTTTATGTCACCATTTGAGATAAATATTTTGTTAGATGTTACTTCAGTTTTATGTCTCCATTTAAAATAATATGAGGTTTGATGTTTCCAAATAGGTGTCGCTAGTAGATATGGTTGCCTATATGATACATGGTTTGTTAATTGATACATATTGCTTGACACATAATTTATTCGATGATATATTTTTTGTTAACCAAAACATGTTTTTGTTGTAGATACCTCTGTACTTTATTATGTATGTTATTGATTATTTTAACAAGGTATACATACATAACTATGATCATTAGTAAACACATCTAGTATGATTTCCTAGCTAATTTTTAGTTTGTATATTTTTGGTATATTATTTGTTTGTTGTTAAACAATTTATTTTCCACTAAATGTGTTTGTAGAGTGGCTGTTACTAATACATGTAGCTTGCTAACTTATTTAATGTCAAAGGTAATATTTTTATTTGCCGTTAACTATGCAAGTAGCATGTTATCATACAACTTAACATATGTTATCAAAAAATGTATCACTTAACAAAATATATATCAGCTAACAAATTATGTATCTATAACAAGCAAAGTTAGTTCATAAGTGAAGTTATTAACAAATTAGTTAACCACTAACAATTGAGACCATAGTCTTCAATATTTGGCCGACATACATGTGTTTATTGTTTGTCATATCCTCGTCCACTGTCTTAATATAAAGATAGTTTAAACTTTACAATTATAGGTACGTGCAAATAAATATTAAAACGGTTCTACTTTAAAATTATTAAGATTTTTTAGTAATATCTAAGATCTCGCAATTTTCATATTTTTTTGTGAAACACTTCCATTACATATTTGAAGAAATAAAAAAATTGTGAAACATTTTCTAATGAAATTATTTCACTGCCACAAGATTCACCAAGTTCTCATCTTTAAAATCACAATTTTTTCTTTCGATCTTTATATTGATACTCAATTTCATCATTGAAGATGCATAATTAAAAGTCCTATATTTGTAACTTCAAATCAGAAAAAAATTTGAGGATATAATCTTTTCCCCCTTTATGAAAGATGAGAGACATCGTCCACTTTTTGTCTCAAAAACAAAAGTAAACGAGTGGAGGAGAATGCAACCAGCTGGCAACCTAAGACCTTAGATAGCACTCTAACATCTGACACGCTTTTTTCTCTCTGCAGTCCGACAAAGTACTGTGAAGCTTTTTTCATCATGACGCCATGATAATTTCGTCTTCTCATGTTCAAATTGGTATGAACTGTGCTGATAATGTCTATCAATGTGCATATAGCTAAATTGAGCTTCATCTAGGTAGATATACCTAATTCTCTCTTAAAAAACAATCCCATGTATCATTTAATATATAGATTAGATATAATTGAACCAATCATAAACAAGTGTCTATAATTTGATTGGTCACGTTATATCCAATAAATGAAAAAAATTACTTAGAAACATAAAAACTATTTATAGTTTGAAGCAAAAGAAAATTCACTAAAACTACTTCCAATATGAATAGGAGGGAGTATAAAAACTTCTAACCCTCTTGCCAAATTTACCAAATCCACTTTTCTCAAAGGCAGCAACCCTAGTGTTTAGAATCAAGGTACATTGATGAACCTCACCACTCTCCTCCCAAAAGAAAAGCCTTGTTTTCCAATACACAACCCAATTTTGGTTATTTGCCAGGCTGTGTCAAGGCTCATAGAAGAAAACAAATGTATGTCTGAAACCGAAGCCTTGACCCAAGATTCCTAGATCCTATATGCACGTACGTCTCTCTATAAAGAAAAAGTTCGTAATTTTTCACTACTTAGAATTTTTCCCTCCAATAATCTCTCTCATACAAGATTTGGTAAGCAAACACAAAGCTCAAGAACTCAAGCAGGAGCAATTGAGACTCTTTCAATCTCAACTATATACTCCAGAGAAGCAGAAGCGGGAATCTGAAAACCGGATTCGAGTTCAGCACCCTCTTCTCCAAATCCTAAGGATGGTGGAAGGATCACTCTTCTTTTACCTCCAGCCTTCATGGACCTCAGAACATAGTCAACGCCTTCACATAATCCTTTGCTATATGGTTTTGAACCCACCACAAGGGCCAGTGGCTTCTTATTGCCTCTGCTTTCAAACGTGTCCACGAACACTTGCCCGGTTTCTTGCACTTGTCCTTTCATATTAATCACTACCAAATCACCTGGTCTTGGTGTTGCCCCTCCTCCAAGCCGTAGATCATAGTACCTAGGCACGGTTTGATTCAATAGAAGAAGTAAAAGGCCAAGACTTGAACGATTCAAGAGAGACTGAAGCTAAAGGCAAATGGTACCTTATGCCATTGGGCAAGACAATCTCTTTCTCTTCTTCAACGTCTCTGCATACAAAAAAGAGAGAGATTGTGAGAAGTTGAAGCTATGGATTTGGAAAAGGAGTGGTGCAAAACCTTGTGTTGGCTTCTTCCTGAGAAACTTCAATCCTCGTTTTGATCTGCTCTGAGATAACACCGAAAGCTAGAAACCCCGCCCAGGCAAGACCAGCGCCGATTCCGAACCGTCGCGTCAGCGAAGAAGCGACCCAATCCGTCGTCTCGACGCTCTTCTTTCTCTTCTGTTGCGATGAGACTGGTTGCTCCGCCCTTATGGATTGAGATGGAGTAGGAGGAGGAGGAGGAGACTCCGGAGGGTTCTGCTCCGGAGGAGTGGAAGAAGAGGCGCAACAGAGGTGATGCGGTGCCGTCTTCGTGAACGGCTTTGAAAGGAAAGGAGCTGTAACGTTGTATAGATACGCCATTTTCGTTTAAAAGAAAAAAAAAAGAAGAAAAATCTCAGCTTTAAAAGAATATAAAGGCTTATCCTGTTCGTGTGATTCATTTTGAAGACAGAAGTCGAGCCAAGTCTTCGATCATGTTTTTTGTTCTTGTCACTGTGAGTGATAAACCGTATCCGGTTAGGATAAACCGGGTCGTCGAAATTTTTTTTTTAAAAATTGAATTATTTCTTCTCTCTCTCCAATCAAATAGGAAGAAGGTGGTGAGCAACTGGGAAGGACAAAAGGGAGAGAGGATCCGAGAAAGAAGGTGATTTTGACTGAGAATCAATTGGCTGAGAACAAGAATCGGAGACCCAATATCGTAAATTAGCAATCTTTGTAATCTAAGTAGATGGGTGGTGGTGGCAATCTCGTCGACGGTGTTCGTCGTTGGCTTTTTCAGCGTCCTTCTCATTCTTCTTCTTCCAATAATAATCATAATCACGAACCCACTTTTTCTAATCCCACCGATCAATCTGACCTTATCATTACTGAAGATCTCGATTTCTCTGGTCTAAAGCTTATCAAAGTTCCAAAACGTCATCACTTACCCATGGATCCTCAAAAGAAGGTATCTTTGGGGCCATCCTTGATTGTTTTTGTTGAGTATCTGTGATTTTGTTTAATTTAAATTTTGAGTGACCCCTTTTATTAATGTTTGTGCACTGTTCAAAAAGGAACTTTTTAAAGATAAGAGTCCCATTCTAGACGTTGATTAGGTCTTTTATAGTGTATTATTGAATCCAAATTCTTAAGAAGTTTTGTTTAGGCCAGATTTGCCGCTTTTTAGAACACTGGTTTTGTATTCATTTAATTGGATCCTATTGTCTTGAATCTGATGAGTAAATGTTATTCAGGGTGTGCAGGAAAAAGACTTCTTCACAGAGTACGGAGAAGCAAACAGGTACCAGGTTCAAGAAGTCGTTGGTAAAGGAAGCTATGGTGTTGTGGCTTCTGCTCTTGACACCCACACTGGTGAAAGAGTTGCTATCAAGAAGATCAACGATGTCTTTGAGCACGTCTCTGACGCTACTAGGATTCTCAGGGAGATCAAGCTTCTAAGGTTGCTTCGCCATCCTGATGTTGTGGAGATTAACCACATCATGTTGCCTCCTTCTCGTAGAGAGTTCAGGGATATTTATGTTGTCTTTGAGTTGATGGAGTCTGATCTTCATCAGGTCATTAAGGCCAACGATGATTTGACTCCTGATCATTATCAGTTTTTCTTGTATCAGCTTCTCCGTGGTCTCAAATATGTTCACGCAGGTTAAGTTTTCTTTCTTGGTTTAAAACATTCTTCTCTTTCGACCCTTATATACTAAAAACATGCAAGGGTTTCTGTTTTCAGCTAATGTGTTTCATCGGGATTTGAAACCAAAGAACATTCTTGCTAATGCTGATTGCAAGTTGAAGATCTGTGATTTTGGACTCGCTCGTGTTTCTTTTAACGATGCACCAACTGCTATCTTTTGGACTGTGAGTTGAAGATTCTGAATGCTCATTAGATTTTCTTCAACTCACTCTTTATATGTATTTTGTAGGATTATGTAGCTACTCGGTGGTATCGTGCCCCTGAACTCTGTGGATCCTTCTTCTCCAAAGTAAGATTCTCTTTTGTTACCTCTCTGTATTTTTTTTTTTTAATTATACAGAGGTATCTTGGCCCCACATAAGTGGTGGCGGAACTCACAGCTGTGAGTCCTTTACCACCAGGACTAGAAGTCCCGGTTAAAAGAAAAGACTTTCTTGATTTAGGTCTTGTAGAATGTGTTTTTTATAAGACCTACCGTCTAATGCTAAGTTCATATTCCAGTACACTCCTGCGATTGATATCTGGAGTGTTGGTTGCATTTTTGCGGAAATGATATTGGGTAAGCCTTTGTTTCCCGGGAAGAACGTGGTGCACCAACTTGATCTTATGACTGACTTTCTTGGCACTCCACCTCCTGAGTCCATATCAAGGGTTAGTCACTCTATGACATTCCCATCATTTGAGAGCTAGTTAGTTAATGAGATTTTTGCAAATTTTGTTGACAGATTAGAAATGAAAAGGCGAGGAGATATCTTAGCAGCATGAGGAAGAAACAGCCGGTTCCTTTCTCTCACAAGTTCCCTAAAGCTGATCCTTTGGCTCTCCGCCTTCTTGAACGCCTTCTTGCCTTTGATCCTAAAGATCGTGTTTCAGCTGAAGAGGCACTAGCTGATCCATACTTCAGTGGTCTGTCAAACTCAGAGCGTGAACCATCAACGCAGCCAATTTCAAAGCTTGAGTTTGATTTTGAGAGAAAGAAGTTAAACAAAGATGATGTCAGAGAATTAATCTACCGAGAGGTAACACACAAATAGCTTCGGTTTGACTCTATCTTATTGTGCTCTTCATTGATCTAACAATCACTTATCTCCGGGGAGGAAAACATTAGATATTGGAGTATCATCCTCAGATGCTGGAGGAATACAAGCGCGGTGGTGATCAGCTTAGCTTCATGTACCCTAGGTTAGCTAATTAAACAACTCATGAACTATATAATTCCCTGAAAGAGAATGAAACCAAGAAAGCTTCTGTTGTTTACGCAGTGGGGTTGATCGATTCAAGAGGCAGTTTGCTCACCTTGAAGAGAATCAAGGTAAACCAGGAGCAGGAGCAGGAGGAGGAAGAAGTACTGCACTTCACAGACATCATGCTTCCTTGCCTAGGTAATGATGTCTTTCACAGAATCTCTCTCTCCCTCTCTCTTTCTCTGAAAGCTTAGTGCTTCTCTGTGATTGTGTGTTGCAGAGAGAGAGTCCCTGCTCAGAGTAGTGAAACTGCAGAAGAAAGAGCAGCTGCTGCTTCAACCTTGGAAACTGAGGAAGCAGACAATGGAGGAGGTTACAGTGCTCGTAACCTCATGAAGAGTTCGAGCATCAGCGGTTCTAAATGCATCGGTGTCCAATCTAAAACCGACAAAGAGGTTAGTTTGTAAAAAAACAGAGGATCTTGAAATGAACATGAAGATGGGAGTTTACTTATTGTTGTCTCTGGTTGCAGGACACCATAGCTGAGGAAGGAGAGGATGAAACAACAGTTGCAGAGCTTACTGATAGAGTTGCTTCTCTTACGTAATTCTTAAAAAAAGGAATTGTTTTTCTCACGTTTGGCCGAAGTTTTCTGGTGAAAAAATTGGTTTCTCCATTTTTATTTTCCCTTCTTCCACATCTATCTTCGTGGTTGGGTTTGATTTGTTGTATTTAATAGTTTGGGGGGTGAGAATGAGAACTTTAAATAAGAACATCGATCTCCATGTAATTTCTTTTATCCTTTTCTATAAACTGTTCTTTTTACCGATTCAATTTGCTTTAGAACTTTAATTTAAACCTTTAAATCACTGAATTTTAAAATGCAGTTATTTTAATTTATACTAGGATAAGATCCGCACTTTACGTGGAATGAAGTTGTTATTTTATTATGTTTTGGAAAATAAAACAACGGAGGGTTGGTTTCGGTTGATTCAGTTTTTTTGGTATTTCGGTTAGTAAAATATAACTACTATTCTAAATCCATATTTACTTCGATTCGATTTAGTTTACATACCGTCGGTTTTCAGTTTATTCGGTTTTATACCAAAAACATAATTATTTACTTTGAGATCATATTATATATTATACGAATTTTAAAGTCATATTGTCAAAAAATCATTTATTAAAAAATATTAAATATTTAAATAAAAGAATAAAAACAAAAAAAACTTCTATCATCTAATAAGATAATCAAATATAGAATTAATATTAAAGTTCTAAATTTTGAAAACAAAAATAAAAAACAAAACAGAAAGATGAATTAAAAGCTTTTGTATTCTTCCATATTTAGTGTTCATCAAATTAATATGTCTTCGATTGAACACAACTTTGTTTGTTTAAAGATAAAAAAAATTATAAAGAATTTCAACTAATTGTTGTCCATCAAATTTATAATCTTTACTTAAATTAGTTATTGTTAAAATAAGGATAAAAAAAATTAAAAAATAAGAAGCTTCACTTGCAGTAAATTGTTACTTAATTATAATTCAAGTGATTCAAGTGATTTACAAATTATAATTATAGTTCAACTCATTATAATTCAAATTATAATTATGAATGATAAAGATTTCATAACTATTTTTTATCTTCTATACTTTTCGTTTAATTTTATTTCCTAATAAATATATGAATAATAAATATATGGTTAGGCAAAAAATCTGAGTCCAAATCCAATCCAAAAAATAGTACAGAACTTTAATCAAATTGGATAGATATCCAAACGGATTCAAAATTTTGATATCTAGAGAACTCGAACCGAACCCGATCCGCACCAAAATATTTTGGGTATCAGAGTATATTCGAACCAGATTTATATACTTAAATATATTAATTATTTTTAAATTTAATATCTAAAAGAATATACAAAATACATATTATGTTTTTGAATTGTCCAAACTACTTAGAAATATATGAAAATAGTAAAAATATATATTTAAAATAGCTAAATGTTACTCCAAATACCAAAAATATTGAAAATATCTATTCATTTTCTATCCAAATATTTAAGTTAAACCAATTTTATGTTAAGTTTAAGTATTTTGGTATACATTATTCAAATTTATATGTTACATATTATTTTTATTTTTAGATTTTTAGAAATTTTAAGTATATATGAACCTTAATTTTAAAAAAAAATTAAATGGGTTATCCGAACATAAACCCAAACCGAACATGCAAAGATTCTAACTAAACTTGCAAAGATCTGAACTGAATCTAACTGAACCAAATGGTACGCGCATGTCATCCCTAATCAAATGTAAAAAAGGTTATTGATAACAAAATACATATTGTTTAAAATTTTTAGTTATAACATATTTTAAAAGAAAACTCACTCCACGCAAGGCCCGGATTATCATCTAGTGTTATATTATATAGTATGTCCATTATAAACCATTCATTTATCAAATTGAAATTTATTATCTATTCTTTCCTTAAATAAAACCTATGAAATTATCGAATGTGATTAAAATATATATATATAGGGTTCATGATCCAATTAAAAAAAGTGTTGCTAGGGAAAGAGTATCCTACGAGATACTTAAAAAATACTGTACAAAGATTTGAAATATAGTTTTCAAAAAATTATTATATTACTTATTATTTTATTTTTATTTAATTACTAATTAATATTCATTGCAACGAAATATTTAAGACGTTTTTTAATTAATTAACAGCTGGTTCTTGTTCTTTATGGATCCTAAAATGAAAATAGAAGATTGGGGGTGAATCATAAATCCAAAGGAGGTTTCATGGCCAAAGGTAAAGATGTTCAAGTAACAATTATTTCTGAATGTACCAGTTGTATTCGAAATAATATTAAAAAAAGAATCGGCTGGAATTTCCAGATAAGTTACTCAAAAGAATTGGCATAACACTTAGTCGATTGGAATTGATAAAATTTTGTCCCTATTGTTATAAACATACAATTCATGGGGAAATCAATAAATAGATAAAATTGAGTCCTTTTATGTCAAATTTTATTTTAAGAACATGAATAATGAGAGTATCTACGTATTATTACATATATATATATATATATATATATATAAACAAATCAAATAATAGAAATAAATAAAATCATATTTTCAGGTAATTTACCGAGCATGTTCGGTGGGTTCTCAGATTAACTAGAGAAACTTTCGTTTTAGCTAGTTAATTAGATCAGTCTAGTATATTTCAGGTAATTTACCAAGCTTTCGCTTGAGTGAATTAATCCTAAGATCTAAGTTAAGGGTGATCAATCTTTTATATAGCAACAAACACAACTAGAATGAAAGAACTATTGAAATACCCTAACAATCATGATATGATTAGCAATGCATAAATCAACCTTTCATAAACCTAAATCTAACAGTAAGACTACTCAGACATATTCATAAGAAGCATGATCATGATGATCTGAATAATACTTTGAATAAAACTAAATGAGAATAAGTAATAGAGTAAGAAAACAAAAGAGTTCAAAATCTTCTCTGTTTATGAAGTTCAGATCTATCTCTCTCCAAGACAGAAGTCTTCACTCTCTCTCTCTCTCTCTCTCTCTCTCTCTCTCTCTCTCTCTCTCTCTCTCTCTCTCTCTCTCTCTCTCTCTCTCTCTCTCTCTCTCTCTCTCTCTCTCTCTCTCTCTCTCTCTCTCTCTCTCTCTCTCTCTCTCTCTCTCTCTCTCTCTCTCTCTCTCTCTCTCTCTCTCTCTCTCTCTCTCTCTCTCTCTCTCTCTCTCTCTCTCTCTCTCTCTCTCTCTCTCTCTCTCTCTCTCTCTCTCTCTCTCTCTCTCTCTCTCTCTCTCTCTCTCTCTCTCTCTCTCTCTCTCTCTCTCTCTCTCTCTCTCTCTCTCTCTCTCTCTCTCTCTCTCTCTCTCTCTCTCTCTCTCTCTCTCTCTCTCTCTCTCTCTCTCTCTCTCTCTCTCTCTCTCTCTCTCTCTCTCTCTCTCTCTCTCTCTCTCTCTCTCTCTCTCTCTCTCTCTCTCTCTCTCTCTCTCTCTCTCTCTCTCTCTCTCTCTCTTTTCCTTGGTGGCTGCTTATGAGTTTCTTCTATGAATGCCTCCAATAACTCCCTCTTAAAACGGTACAAAACGCTAATAATATAGCCTAAGAGGCGGTCAGAGTGTATAGTGCAAATATGATAATATTTTGGGTAAAACTCGTAATTCTTCTAATTTTCATTAATCGTGAATGCCTCTGCATCGACCGATATGGCTAATGGACAATCGATCGATGCGAGAGGTTCTTTGTCGATACTGATGTTGATACATCGGTCGACACTATCTTCAGTAATCAGCTCCGCGAAGGTGGAATGCAATATCTCCCAAAAAGGTTCCAAATTGAATCATCACTTTACTCCAACGGGTACCTAAACCTGTAATATCTCTAAAAGAGCTACAAATGCATATAAAAACCTTTGAAAACATATATAACTTATACGTAAAATAGGATAAAATCTATAACATATCATTGTATTTTGATTTTTTCAAAACGAGTATAAATTACTAAAACTGTTAAAAGTACCACATACAGTTTTGTGATCAAGGTTTAATTTTTTATGTAATAAGATACAATGATTATAAAACCATATGAATAAATAATTTTATTTTAATAGGTGTTCATGCTTAATATATATTTAATATCGTTAAACTACATTATATGAAAATACATACTTATATTTTGATATTTGCATTGAACATATATTGAAACATTAATATTTTAATTTTGAAATCTTCATTGTTTTTAAATGATTATAAATTATTGAAACCATTGAAAAACAATTTTTTGGTGTAAAATTTTGTTACACAAATATGCAAATAATCATTAAATAATATAAGTAGAAACCTCATTTAATAAATATCCATATTAAAACAAAAGAACAAAATGAGAATAAACTCCAAAATCAATATTTATATCGAGCAATAACCAAAATGAAAAAAAAAAATCGACTTAAAAACAGAAAAACATTGAAGATAGATAGGATTGGCACGTGAACTTAAACTTTTTTATAACCATAACTATCTTTTAAATTGCTAGATCATGAAGTAAATAAAAAACCGAGCTGACATAGTTTTGACTGTAACCAAATAGTAGACCTGAGATTCTTCGGTTTAAACGTTAGATTCTTATGCGATACGTGATTTTTTGACCTAAAATATTTTTAAAAATGGGATCAGCTTATCAGTAAACAAATTATGTAATTAACAAAATAATAGAAAAGTTTAAAGAAAAATTTTAAGGGCCAAAAATATTTATTTGATCAAACATATAAATTTTATTTTTTCATACATTATTTTTTAAATAAATTTCATATAAATTTACCATGCGCAAGATGCATGTCTTATCCTAGTTATTTGAGAATATTCTTAGATGAAAACATTATAATTTGATTGGTTTACTGTTTCACAATGGTGATTTAGATATTTTGCAATAGTGACGTGGCTTTTTTCATTAACAATTTCTAAACCGTTTTTTAATTTTGCGGGATTACATTTCCTAAAACATTTTTAATTATACCCTTTTGATCAATATTGGTTTCTCTTTAATATATTTTCTGGTTATGCTAATCAAACATCTCTTGGTTAGCATTCTCTAATTTCTGTTTGGTTACTAACTATTGAATTCTCTCGAATCATATTCGTTTAATCCTTTTTGAAGAACTTGCATACAATATGTTGGTTAAACAAAACTACATGATGTGTGATTTTATTTTCAAACTTACATGTATATGTTAAATGTAGTAGGTTTATGTTTGTAGACAAATATACATTTATGCTATTTAGATTTTAGGATTTAGGGTTTAAGGTTTTGTCTTCCATATGGTTAGGTTTTAATATTAGTGTATATCAATACGAGACATATGAAACATTATATAAGATGTCGTTTAGGTATTTTGTTGATTGATAATCACGTATCATTTAAAAAAAAATTGATATTGTTCCCAAAAATCACCCAACTAAATATTTTGAAATAGAAATATAGTAAATAAGGAATGTTAGACAGGAATGTTAGACACCAAACAAGTAAGAAGGCAATGGATAATAAAGTGAGTGATTTGGCCGTGTAATGTATTTCCGATTATAATTGATTTGTTTGTCCTACACTAATTACCAAATGTATCAACTAGTTTGCACACTCATATGTAATGCAGATTAATCATGTCTATTCTAAATACCAAATAATTGAGAAGTCAATACATAATGAAATGAGTAATCTTGGCTTTTAATATATATCCTCCCGGCATTACCATGGTAACTCGTCACAAGTACCATATTTTTTTGCTGCTACTACTCGTTTTGAATTCATATTTCCAGAAGAAACACTCGAAAAATTCTCATTCCTAAAATACAATGAGTTAAACAAGGGATTAATTCATCCCAAATTTTTATTCGGTTAGAACTCTATTCTTTTAGTATGTTTAGTTAATTTCTTATTTTAAAGTTGAATACAAATGTAAAAAAAAAATTCTTCAACTATATATTATACAGATTAAGGGATTTTATATCAGTTGGAGATCTAGAGTGGGTATTTAAGTAGAACGTTGGAGCTGAATTCAACATATCAATACTATATCGTTAAACTTAACGGATATCAAGTAACTGTACATCATACTATTATGTTAAGTTGTTAAAATTATTCTTATTCTATTATATGATTCCTATATACTTGTTTTTTGTTGAATCCTAAATTTAGCCTTCAGCGAGTCGCTTGTGTTGCATATGGGAAAATGAAAAAAGATGTCCATGCATTCTGGTCATCTTAGGTGGATGACGTTCCGTGCTACGATTCTGGAAGATTGACGTTCTTGACGGTTAGAACTTAATGGGTGATATGTTTGTTCTAATAATTTATGATATTGGTTGTATGATATAATGTTACATATTTGTAAACAATACATAGGGGGATATAGAGAGATTACCAACATTCATGGATGCTCTGAGATTAATTTTAATTCCTTAATAGAAATAGTTACTACGTTCAAAAGAATGTTCGTAAATATTCTTAATTCATATATAATGATTTTCACAAAATATGTTAACATTGTCTTTTTGTGTTTGACATGATCGAAGAAATGAAAAAGAAAATAGTTTGAGATTTTTGGTGAATAATCTATGTGTTTTATTTTATTTAAGTTTGACTATCTTTACTATTTTTATTTACTTTTGGAATATTTATTTATTATTGTTTTAATCTATGTTTTAAAAATTTGGCATATTAATTTTCTTCCGAATAAAATATTAATATTATGCTTTGATATCACATAATTAATTTTTTTACATATATTAACACAAAACAAATTACATATTGAATTTGTTTAAAAGCATCAATAGTTAAAATGAAGTTGGCACTCAATTTATTTATTCACTTGTCTCGCAAGTAATAACATTTATATTATGCTCTAAATATTTATAATATCTTTAAAATGATTTAGTGTTTTTATATTAGCAGCCAAACATCTGAGTTATATGACATTCATTCCGTCCAAACCCAGTGAATAAATTTTGGAGTATCATCAAGAAAGACATAGAAATTCTTTTTAAAATAAAAAAAATTAGAGTAATGATCCGAGTGGAAGATTTGGCAATGAAGCCACTAATTAACCGTTTGTCTTCATCTTTGACGTCATAAAGATGCACCAACCCAGAAAAAAAAACAAATGTAACAAGCTAAATATAGATAGGTTTAATTTAGGAAAAATGATCGCTGGCTACGTGAAGTATTAACCATCACATGGTTAACCATGCAAACTAAACTAATGTATACCTAGCTACACGAAGTATATGTTATGCATGACAACATCCCTCAACTTAATGATAATATATACTTAACATCACGAGTTTATTTTCATTCATCCAAAAATTGATGTAGGTGACACAGACCGTTTAAATATCTCGTTTTATCAATTAAAATATTATCAACCTGGCCGTAATTTATGTAAAATTAGATTTTAAACCGCGTTTTAAAAGCGTAAAAATGTTTTTAACAAAATTTAATTTACAAAATAAATATTTTTAATATTATTTGATAAGTAATATTTTAGAATTTTACTATTAGTGTATTTGAAAAGTATATAATTATATTATTTATATTTATATAAATTTTAAAGTCATATAAATATTATATATTTATTTTTAATTACAAAACTTATTTAACGTCAATCTGACGGTTCATTTGTTTAAAACTTATTTAATGTCAACTCAAACCAAATATTATCTTGTGTATATAGTTATTAATAATATACTCTTAAGAATAAATGTAATCTAATAATACAAATCTAATATTACAGTTTTACTAAGTTTAAGTGAATGAAATTTTTGTTTATGAAAATATAAATAAAATAATTCATTAATTTAATTAATTTTGTATTAAAAATAAAATTTTAGAGTAAATATATAAATAGACATCAAATAAGTTTTATAATAAAACAATTATCAGATAAGTATATATCACATAATTATTCAAATGAATTACAGAACTATATTAAATTTTAATAATAAAACAGATTAAAATAATTTAAAAAATAATCTTAATAACTTTCAAATTTAATAGGAACAAAATAATATAATTATATAGTTTTCAAATTCACTAAAAGAAAAGGTAAAACACTACTAATCAAAAAATATTAAGACATATTGATTTTGTAAATTAAATTTTGTTAAAAATATTCTTACGCTTTTGAAATGTGATTTTAAATCTAATTTTAGATTAATTACGGTCATATTGGTTATATTTTAATTGATAAGATGTGGTATTTAAACGATCTTTGTCAGCCACATCAGTTTTTGGATGAATGAAATTAAACTCATGATGTTAACTACATAACATCATTAAGTTGAGGGATATTGTCATGCATAACGTATACTCCGTGTAGTTAGGTATACATTAGTTTAGTTTGCATGGTTAGCCATGTGATGGCCAATACTTCATGTAGCCAACAATCATTTTTCCTTTAATTTACTCTTGCAAATTTTGAAAATCTTCATCACCATCATCATCATCATCTCCATTCACTTCTTCTCCCCCTGGAGCATGACTCTGTAGAAGTCCCAACATCCTCATAACTTTATCAATGTTGTGATACATCACATGCTGATATGAAACCGCACGCGGAACATAAGCTTCCGGCATTCTCCACAAATACATTGGTATACCAATTAACTCATCTTTCACTATAAGTGGAAATCCAATTGGTTGTCGTCCATTGGATTGCCTTGCCATATCCATTATCTGATCGTATACTAGTTGACCAATATCTATTAGCTTCTTTTGAACAAGATAATATAAAACCCGGAGACGATTTTCACAAGGTACAAAATATTTGTACCTGGAATCTAATTTGTAATGCATACAATTCACAAAACATGATAAACTAGACTAAGATCATCAGGATGAAAACTTTCTCATATGTGCTTATGAGCTACTGTCAAATACGCAACAGCCTGATCCAAACTTTCTAATTCCCACACATGATCATGATCAAAATTCAGAGTTCCAAACAAAAGATTGATTAAAATAGAAGAAAGCTCGAACCTGTCTCCTCTAATCATGACTCCATCAACAGATCGAAACAAATTTACAAGACATTCTCTAACTATTTTAGGAGAGAATGCTCTAATATTCGTAACCTTATTCATCCAATTTACACTAGCTAGGATTTTGCGAACTTCGTGAAGATTAACCTCAATTGGTGATATGATACCTTGAGCTAGAAATCTTCTAATGCAAAGATTAAGGTACATGACATGAGCTTTGTCAGATACGAATCGAGTCAATGATCCTTGAAGTGAATCATGTTCCAGACAACTTTTGCGTCTGCCTGGACTGGAATATGTCGAGTTTGCGTCAGAAACCCATCTTAATTAGCCCAACACAGTTGATATCAAATGAGTATTAGGCTTATTATATATCTCAACTCAAAATATCTAAAATTTACAAATGTTTATAACGATATCATATTTAGTAAATATTTGAGGGTATATTAGTGTTTTGATCAAGTAACACATTGACAGAATTTATTGCTAATCGTTTATGTATTAATCTATTTTTTTCTTATTAGTATTTCTTAACCAATATGCTTTTTTATCATAATCCAAATTATAATTCATTTACTCCATACTAATAACCAAGATAGATTTTGGATTATAACCCCTATCTATCAACATTTAGAGTCAATGAAAATTACATAATATCTCTAATTTGTTAACAAACCTTAAAAATTCATGATCCGCTAAATGTAAGCATTTAAAATAATTTAAAACAAATAACTAAAACCCTAAACTCTAATGTAAGTATAAAATATAGATTTGATATTTCATATGCAAAATAAATAATATTATACATGCATATGTAACATACTGATTTCGTCAATATTTAATATATTTAAAAGCCCAAATTCAAAATTCACAGATAACAGTTGTAGTTCAAAACAAGGCCCAAAATTTACTAACCCAAGAGTCGTGTCTCTCAATCCAAAACGACATAACTCTTGAATCTATTTTAGTTATAAATACAAAAACTGACTCATTTCCCCCAAAGATCTAATCTTCTTTAGTTGCTTTGTCTCTCTCCTGCATCTAGTTTTGGTGAGATTTTCTTCTTTTATTCTAATAGTACATGAACGTATGAGTTTGTGATGTTGGTTCAAGAATTGATAGAGAACTGTATTAGAATATATGTAAGATATTTGATGATCTACCTATTGATTTAGTTTTTTATTGAATGTAACGATGTATTTAGTATACACATCAATCGTTTGTGTCTGTTATGTACTCTTTCAAGAAATTGATTTACCTTTATTTCATATATCAGATTAATCTCTTTTAATTCTATTTGATTTTATGACCAAGATAAAATGGCAAGAGTGGCTTGAAGTTGAAACGTCAATTGGAAGAAGACCATGGCTCAACCTATCAAAAGGTTATAAGAAAGCAAGGATGTAAACTCAAGCCCGTTACATGGCTATGCTCGTGATATATGAGAGAACAAAGTGACGCTAAAGATGTATATCATTATTTGAACTCCCTGACTGCGAAACTCGAGTTGATTTATGACCTTATTAAATAAACTGAACTCAAGTCTGAGATGGAGAAACATGAATCTGAACTATGCCTTGCCGAAGCAAAGGTAACCGATGTGATATTTACAGTGATCGATTGGTATAAGCTTTGGGAGCCAAGCATGTATGACTAAACCCTCACTCACCTAAATCTCTTAAACTCGAGTTTAATTATTTTGTTTCTTTATTTTGCTTAAAACTCTGTTTGTGGTGGTTGTTACAACCCGAAAATTACTCATTATGTTATCGGCAACTATTTTAACACTAGATCGTTTTATATTTATTTGATTGTCTTTGTTTAAAATTTTAATTTAGGGTTAGATTACAATGATATTGATCTTATAGGGAAAATATAAAAACTGCTAGGTTTAATGTGAGTTTATTATTAAAACTTTATAAAAAATACCTTAAATAAATAATAATTGTTAAATGTTTAGATAAAAAATCTTTTTTCCAATCTTTTCTCTACTCTTGAGAGTTTGATTAAAATTCGTATATTAATAGTCTTTATTAGTTTTGCAAACTCAATAATGGTGGCTTTTTACTAGTTCCTAGGTGTGTAATGATGATACCTTAAAACTATAAAACATTAAATTTATGTGACACTGTTAAGCAACAGTATAAATACTATACAAAAATAAATAAATATTATATTATCAATTGAATATTACAGTTTCTTAAAATTGTTTTTATCATTTCTGTGTATCATTTCTTTGGAATTTTTAGATGATTTGATTACAACACTATATTATGAATATATCTTATTAAATAGAAAATATTTAGGAAAAATACATATTTTAATATTTTTAGGAAATTCTAAAAATAAATTCCTATAAATACAAGAAAGCTTATCAAGCTAACCTCCCCAGTTTTCCAAGTCAAAATTTAAACAAAAAATGAATCTCGTCATTTAAATGATTTATTTGTAATTTGTGCAGACTTTTAAATCATGATGGTTAGTTGACTTTTAAAAAAAATATTGGATTCCTTCAATAAATCTTTGATAATTACTTAATAATTTTCAAATAATTTTATAAATTTTAAACGCTTAAAATAAAACTATGGTGAAATCTCAATCATTATCGTAAAATATTATTTTAGCCTTAAGTTATTTTTTGGTTCAGGTTGTGTAATCATATGATACATCAATAGTAACTTAGGGCAATCTATTTTTTAAATAATCAGATTTTTAAATATTTCTTTTTTAAATAATACAGATTGTACATATAATTTACACTTAAGTTATCATCTTCACAATGATGTCAAAATTAGAATACAAAATATTTTCCAAAAATGTTAATCAGAAACGTCTGTATCAAATATTTCTATTACTTGATTCTTTCTTACCCGATTGAGAAAATCTAAATGATATTCCATAATCTATAGACCAGCCTATATATATTTGATCATTTCTATTTTTTTATATAGGTCTCCCGAATCACCTATTCATTTTAGTTTCCATAAGATATTGTTATATTTTCTTACCAAAATAAAATAATATAGATTGATATAAGTAATTTAGTTTACTAATAATCAAAAAGGAATATACGTCAATGATACTATAGTATCAAATACTCTATTCGTTTCTGAATAAGTGTCACTTTGACATTTTTCACACATATTAAGAAAGTGGCGAAAATATATGTAAGTTATTATTAGTTACACCTCTCTGACCAATAGTATTTAAAATAAATAAAATTATTTATAAAATCAATATAGTTTGAAATTAATTTTCAGCTGAAAGTAAGTATAATTTGCATTGAAATTGTAAAGTGACACATTTTATGTAATAAGAAAAAAGACTAGAATGACACTTATTATGAAACAGATGGAGTATATATCTACACTTATACGCGAACAGTTATTTTTAACCTAATTTTTAAATTACATCCTCCCAGAAATTGTATATAAACACCTTAGAAACCACATAGCAAGTAAAGTTTTAAGATTTTAGTAAAATGTATTTTGACAAATTAGAAGATTTAAATTCGACAGAAAAAATTGGATTACACATATTAAAATTAAAAGTATATGTAAAGAATATATCATTCACCAGGGTTCAACACTTAATATGGTGTTGATCGATGAAAATATACATGTAATTCAAAATAATGTAGATTTCTCTTTTATATGCTAAACTAGGCTACATCCGCTTTACGGGCGGGATATAATTACTTGTGATCTAAGTTTTTAGTTTTTGTATGATTTTGGGGTTTTTGTTTTAGGTTTTCATTTGCAAAAGATGTGTAGGATAATGATTTCTGTCTTCCTGAAAAAAAATATTTTTGTCTTAGAAAATTTTAAGTGAGGCAGGATGTTATATTTATTTTACTTAACATTTGATGTTCGTTTATTTTTCTAATTTTTTTTTAATTTGTTCATCAATATAATTTAATACTTTATACTATTTTAGTTATTATATTTCTTTTTGTTATGTTTTATGATGAGAACACATTTCTATATCATCTTCGCATATGTCTTACTAAAAAAATTTATTTTTTTATTTTTATTAGTCTTGTTGAGATTGTAAGTTTGTATTAGCATGACACAATTTTTATGATTAGAATGGTATACATTTTCTTAAAGGTTAGATTGAGTTTTTTATATATATAGTAAGTAAATTTTAGTGTTTTGTTGTGGTTAGGTTTAACACTCAAAACATTGATGATTTTATATTTTTTATATATTGAATGTACATGTATTTATATTTCTTTTACATATTTTATTTTAAAATTACTAATTTAAATAATTAAACATGAATATATAATTCACTATAGTAGGAAAGTATTTTTTTCTAAATCAGAATCAAAACATAATATTAATTATCAGTATTTAAATAAATATTAACGAAAACTATAACCAAAAATTTATAAATAAAAAATAAACAAAATTCAGTTTTGATAAAAAAACATTTTAAGTTAGAATACAGAATATAACTTAAATAATGGTGAAAAGTTATTTAAAATAATAATTTAATGGAAATATATAATTTTCAAAAAAAATATACAAATTATATAGACAAAGATTTCACATAAATAATGAGTATCAAAGAATAATCAAACTTTTTTTTTTGTCATCAACAAAAAGAACAACAGACTCATATATCACATAATCAAACTCTTAACACGAAAACAAATATTACATAATTAGATTTGCAAATATAAAAGTAACTCACCCCACCGAGTTAATGGTATGTTTCATCTTTGAAACTTAACGGCTTGAATAGCAAGTAACTCACCCCACTGATGTCTCATGTCCATGAAATCATCACATCAGTATCATGAACATAAATTATCCCATAGGTACTAGTGCTAATAACTACTAAAATATATTTCAGATAATATATATGTAAGTAACAGAACAGAAAACAATTATCTTGAAGATATAATGGGAGTCTTCAACGCTGAAGCCCAGTTCGATGACCCTGCATAGCCCAAGATGGTGTTTTACATACGGGACAACAAGTAAAAATAACATATGATCCCAGAAAAATATTATGTAAATGTAATTGACATATATTGTTTTATTCATAATATTGAGACATAAAATGTGTGGCAACTGATGATCATGCTTATGCGTTCTAGAATTAGTTTGAAAACAGGAAGGATCGTGGAGAGGTGATTGTGGTCCTTAAGATATTGAGGATCCGGAGACTTATAAGTAAGTGTATTATCATTACAAGAAAAATGGCTTTTCCTAGCGGACGGAAAACGCTATCTATCGATACTATAGCGTTTTTAACAAGTGTTGTATCATCATCGCCTATCATAGTAGGTCAGACACATTAGATAGCGATTTTTTACACAACTATCATATTGCGATATATTATAGCATTTATATATGCAATTAAATATTTTTAATAGCGTATATTTTTTGTTATTACACAAAAAATTAAATAAAATGAATAAATAAAAAAAAACAAATAATCACAAATCAAATAAAAATTAACAATAAAATTGAATTATAATTAAAATCGGTTTACAAAATAATATTGGTTTAAACTAAAACCGGTATATCTAAAATAACCATAATCTAAAACATACAAAAAAAAAACTTGCCACCGTCGTCAACACCTAAACCTAACTAAACAACCGTGTCTTCCACATCACAAGAGCCGTCGTGAGGTCATTGTCGTCCTCTTCCATTCCTCACCTCCACCATCCCCATCACCATGAGATCTCTGACATCGTGTATTCCATTCAAACAACGGTTCTGATACCTCCTCCTCCACCAAGCTTGTCTGCCTTGTATACCTTCTTGTAACAAGACCAAATTTAAAACAGAGAGAGACAGGTGAGCAGTGTGGTGATGGCTGATATACCATGGATTTTACCCAATTTTAGCCATGGTATATAAGTGTTTTAAGATATATTTACTACGATTTGGAGTCTTTTTAAAGTATTTACAGATTCATGTACGTTCTGGAGAAATATGGTGATTATGAAACCTTTTGATTTGCAGAATTGCATAGACACTTCAGATGTTTAGCTATGGATGAATACCTTCCCACCGTTAGATTGAGCCAATATATTGTCACTAGATAGATATTTGAGTTAGCTTTCCAATTTCACTGGTTTGAGGTCAATCAGCATCATGTAGCATAACTTATTTCCGTTTTACTGTAGAGTGGTATGTCTGCCTCGCGAGATGAAGCTATCAAGGAGATGAAAGACTGTCGATCGACGGTGCACCCTTGGTGTCGATCGACGGTGATGCCAGAATGTGCCGAGCCAATTTTATGACCAACTGAAGCCCAAAAGTCACCAAAAATTATCAAGATGCCACTGCACGACCTGAAACCCTATTTATGTATTTTCTAAGCCATTGTTGACAGTTAAGATTTATTCTATATTTATTCATTGTTTTAGGGTTGGAGAGAAGATCAATTCTCCTTCAGAGATTGATTGGAAGTCTACTGGTTTTATCTTTGATTTCTATTATATTATTTATTTAGACTATGATTTATGTTACTACTTTCATGTCTGAGTAATCATCTTTTTAGGTTTAGGGATTTCATGAGTTTAATGTCAAACTGATAATCAATTAGGATTGCTAAGATATCTATATATCTCTACACCAGGGTGATTTTTAATACTAGGATCTAGAGTAGTTGGAATATCACAACAGTGTGACTGATTGATTGAACCTAGAATCATAGGACAATTGAGAGGCACAAAAATGCAATCAATTAACAGAACTCGAACTCTGCTGGATTAGATACTTAAGCGCATACTGCAGTTGGTCTAGGAATCTAGTTGAACATAATCGATTAGTTCGTTAATGCTTGTCTGAAGAAGCATCGATCAACGCTCTCGCCATAGCATCGATCGACGCTCACTCCTTGTTCGCACGCAGCAGCTGGAACATAGGATTAAGACATCTGATTAGTAATTGCATGCGAAAGCTGAATTACTTACTTATTGAAATTGAGATAGAGAATTATATCTATAATCCGTAGCATCCTTGATTGTAGTTTTGAATCTCTTGATTGATAGATCCCTAAGTCTAGATTTTATCTTTTATATCTCACAAACAATCAACCGAACAACTGTCTTGTTCAACCATGCTTACTGCTTTGTTTACTGTTTTAATATTGATTGTCTAACTTAATCTTAATATCTATAGTATATTGTGTGCCTACGATTCTTGTGGATTTGATCCTCAAGTACTACATTGAACCTCTTATTTGAGAGAGTAGCTTGAAGGTTAATTTGAGCATATCAACTATGGCGCCGTTGTCGGGGAGCATTGGATTCGCCATTAGATTTGATTACTAGGTTTAGTCTAGGTTTTATTTTCTGTTTTAAGTTATTTACATAAATGTTTTCTTGTTTTTCCAGTACATGCCTATTAGTACCAAAAGCATCAAGGAGGATTACTTTTCTTCTCAGACCCAACACTCTTTGAAAGACCGATTCGCAAAGAGAAACGTGCATCATCGATTGACACCAGCTCAACTTCGTCGATCAACATCTGTGGTAGAGGAACGATCGACACTTCAATTCGAGCAACGATCGATACTAATCCGCGAGCAGACATGGTCGCGACAATTGTGCTAGAAAGGGATGAGAATGAAGACATGCATGACCCTAAAGGTCATCTATGTAATGCAGCAGGTCAGAAGATATATGGATAGGGGGCTCAATCCTTGAGCCATCTGCTTATACTGAGGATGCTGAAGTTCTTCGACAGAGGATGTTGGCAGATGAATCATGCCTAGTCAGTTTTATACCAACAGGCATGCGGTTCAACCTCCATCAATCAAGGGATTTGATATAAAAACCGCATACTTCAGCTATGTGAGTCAGAACCCTTTTCATGGTCTTCCTCACGAAAATCTCCCGGACCATATTGAGACCCTTGAAGATTTTGTGTCTGGCATCCATGAGAATGAAGCAACCAAAGACTACATCATCTGCAAGCTGTTCAAATTTTCTCTTTCTGGGAGTGCTACTAGTTGGATGAAGCACCTATTGTCAGGATCTCTCACTACATGGAATGATGTCAAGACTGTGTTTCTAACTGAATTTTTAAATGATGCAAAAATGGATGAGATGAGGAATAATATATGGACATTCTCTCAGGAACCCATTGAAGCTTTCAGAATCTCTTGGGAAAGGTTTAGGAGATACCAAAGAGACTATCCACTTCATAGTTTTACAGAGGTTCGGCTGTTGAGAATATTGTACAAGAGCATTGATCTGCGATATCATATAATGAAGGATACTGCAAGCGAAGGAAACTTCGAGATGAGGACCTAAGAGGAAGCTAAGAAGCTGATTGAGAACATGGTGACTAGCACTGACACAAAAAATCTGGATATGCATAGGATGAAATCGGCTGCAATGGATGGTGACAAGATTGATGCAGTGATTGGTTCTATACATGAAGTCTCATTGGTGAAACAGGTGCAGAGAAAGATTTCCAGGGCAATATAGAGAGTATGGAATTTAGGATGGAGAAGATCCTGGTAATTCCGGAAAATGTGAGAACCGGCTTGAATCAGAGGTTGGATGTTATCTACAGAGAGCTGAATGGAAAACTTGACCTTGGATGCCGCCAATATCATGATGCTAGACACTCCAATTTCTCAGACTCTAAAAACTGTGAAGATGCAAGAACCTCTGTTTAAAGGGAAAGCTGAGGAAAGTAAAAGGAACCAGATTGATACAATCTTAGATGATGATAAGTCACCACAAATTACCAAAATGCCTATGCACGACATGAAATCCTATATATGTGTTTTCTAAACCATTATATTGTTGACGACTACGCTTTATTCTATTCTTATTCATTGTTTTAGGATTGGAGAGAAGATAAATTCTCCTTCAGAGATCGATTGGAACTCCATTGGTTTTATCTTTTATTTATATTTTATTATTTATTCAGACTATGATTTATGTTACTGCTTTCATGTCTTAGTAATCATCTTGTTAGGTTTAAGGATTTCATGAGCTTAATGTCAGACTGATAATCAATTAAGATTGGTAGGATATCGATAGATCTTTACACAAGGGTGATTTGTAATACTAGGATTTATAGTAGTTGGAATAGCACGACAGTGTGACTGATTGCTTGAACCTAGAATCATAGGACAATTGAGAGGCACGAAAGTGCAATCAATTAATGGAATCCGAACTCTGCTGGATTAGATACTTAGGCGCATACTGCAGTTGGTCTAGGAATGTAGTTGAACATAATCGATTAGTTCGTTAATGCTTGTCTGAAGAAGCATCGATCAACGCTCTGGCCATAGCATCGATCGACGCTCACTCCTTGTTTGCACGCAACAGCTGGAACATAGGATTCAAACATCTGATTAGTAATTGCATGTGGAAGCTAGATTTCTTACTTATTGAAATCGAGTTCTAGAGTTATATCTATAAAACCCGTAGCATCCTTGATTGTAGTTTTGAATCTCTTGATTGATAGATCCCTAAGTCTAGATTTTATCTTTTATATCTCACAAACAATCAACCGAACAACTGCCTTGTTCAACCATGCTTACTGCTTTGTTTACTGTTTTAATATTGATTGCCTAGCTTAGTCTTAAAATCTATAGTCTCTTGTGTGCCACGCTCCTTGTGGATTTGATCCTCAAGTACTACACTGAACCTCTTATTTGAGAGAGTAGCTTGAAGGTTAATTTGGGCATATCAGTGGCGACTACGGTGAACATTGAGGCCGGCGAAGACGGATCTGAGAGCGGCAACAAGGATGACAGAGGCGAGTATAGATGGCTGACGACGGAGACGAGTTCAAGATCCGTGACAATGGCGAAGATCAGGTGACGACGGTGTGCTCTAAACCAGTTTTCTCTGGCACTTTTCTTCTTCTCCAACGAATCTTCTTTTCTTCTCTGACTAAAGAATCTTCTTTTCTGACCAAAGAATCTTCTTCTCTGACCCTTCTTCTTCTTTCACTTCTTAGATTTACAAAACCAAATAAACTTAAGCATAATAAATTCATGACGATGTAAGAATCTCTCTCGTTTACAAGACAGAGAAAGATGAATATCAGGGACTGTGAGCAACTCATGAAGGAAATATAGAGGAGAAGGAAGCGTCATGGAGAAGAGAGAAAATGAAGAAACAAATAAATCAACTTTAGACCATTGGATCTAAAATAATCGATGATCAAGAATTGTTATCCTTGTGTTAAAAAGTATGATTAATGAGAAAGAAGTTAGAGGATAACTAAAAGATGGATTAGTAGTCCTTGGATTGAAAACAACCAATGGTTAATGATTTTTTATGGTTAAGAAGATATATTATATTAAATTGTATTTTTGATATAAATTTTAAAATTTCAAAAATTTAGATTTTATGACTAGATGTTGATTTTGGATGTGTGGTTTAAATATGAAATTTAGAGTTTATGGTGTAAAATTAGTGAGTTAGTTTGGAGTATAGTGTTTTAGGTTTAGATTTTGAGATTAAATTTAAGATTCAAAGTTAAATAATAAAAAAGATTAAAGTTTTAAGATTTTTAGTTAGAATTTATGGTATATTATTAATTAGATTTTATTTAAAGTTTGAGTTTTAGTGTCCAATGGTATAGTTAAAGAATGTGTTAAGGGTTTATGATTAAATTTTAGAAATGGGTATATGGTTGAGATTAAGTTTTGAAATTACTCAACTTTATAAATTTATACTTAAGATTTGGGGTTTAAACCTTAAAGTAGTATAATTTTAAATAGTGTATTAGAGTTTAAATTTTGTGTTTAAGTTTATGGTAAAATTTGTTTAGGCATTCAAAAGCCAAACATACTGTTTTTTAATTAAGTTTGCTATTAAACATAAGTGTTACGTATAAACATTTATTCTATCATAGCGTTTTCAGATATACCAATCTATCATATCGTTTCCAAATATCAAAACTCTATGTTAAAACCGGCGGTATATCAACCATAGCACAATCGGAAAAACGCTATGCTGTCTTGCTATTAAAACACAAATTTTTGTAGTGTATATAATGTGTTTAAATTTAAATGTGTTAGTTGAGAAAAAAATGTTTCCTAAACTCATTTATACTGGTCTTTTTGATGATGATATATGGCTTGAGATCGAGGGTCAATTATCTGACTTCAGGATGAATACCTGTTTGCCGGAAGTTGAGGAGTCAGACAATCGCTACTACGCAGTGACTTCTATGTTCGGAGACACGGGGCTGTGTGGCCTTTGTAAAACTTGGTGTTCTCTATGTGTTTCTTTGTTGTGTTTTATTTTAATAAATTTTTACGCTTAAAATTAAGTTATAGTAAAATCTTAATCATTATCTTTATTCGGCCGGATTTCAAATCTTATGTGATTGGCTTAAGTTATTTTTTTGTTCAAGGTGTGTAATCATTTTAAACCCTCGTATTATAGACCAACCTATAAATACTTTATCATTTCCAACCTTTTTATATACACTCTTCTAAAACACTTATTTCAGTTTACTTTTCTTAAGATATTATTATATTTCGTTACCAAAATATAATAATACATATTGCTATAAATGGCTTTTGTTTACTTAATATCAAAAAGGAATATATGTCAATGATTTTATAGTATCAAATGAATATCTACATTAATTCGTGAACACTTTAAATCACATCTTTGCATACATGATTTGTTGCATATTCGAGCTTTGTTCTATCAGATTAATGAACAATGTACTAATACACATACATGATATAGAGAGATACAAAGAAAGATAGAGTGAGTGTGAAAGAATTATGCTCTATTTATACACTTAATAATATCTATAGATACAATATATAAATGATATTTATGTCTGCACATATGTGCGGACGGTCCACCTAATATTATTAAAACTGAAGTAAAATAAAACTAATATTATTTTTAACAGATTTACTATATGTTTTGTTTATCTTATTTTCGGTTATCCTAACTTTTTTGTTGTTACACTTTTATATTGTTTTCATTCATCATAACTATTTTATTATTACTTTTTCCATTTTTCACAGTACTATAATTTATAATACTTTTATCAGATATGACCAATTAAATTATTGTTGTATATTATACTAGATATAGTTTGATACATAAATAATCGTTTGTTATACATATTTTTACTTTGTCACAATAACCATCATGAATAAAACCGATTTAGTCTGGTTGAAAGTCAAATTCATATAATCGATTATTTTTTGATGAAATTTTAAATTTATTTATCATCATGTAAAAGAATTAGCATTTACAAAAGAATTAATACTTCTATGTTATAGTCTTTAAAAGAGAAAACCTGAATGAATGAGATATAGAGAGAGATACAAAGATAGATAGAGTGTGCGTGAAAGAATTATGCTCTATTTATACACTTAATAATATATATACATACAATATATGAATGATATTTATGTCCGCACATACGTGCGGGCGGTCCACCTATATTATTAAAACTGAAGTACAAAATAAAACTAATCTTATTTTTAACAGATTTATTATATGTTTTGTTTACCTTATTTTCGATTATCCTAACTTTTTTGTTGTTGCACTTTTTTATCATGTTTTCATTCATCATAACTATTTTATTAATTAATTTTTTCCATTTTTAACTCTACTATAAATTATAATACCCTTATCAGATATGACCAATTAAATACTTGTTATATATTTTACTAGATATATGTTGATACATAATTAATAGTTTGTTATTCATATTTTTACTTTGTCACAATAACCATCATGAATTAAACTGATTTATTGAAAGTCAAATTCATATGATTGATTATTTTTTTGATGAAATTTTAAATTTATTTATCATCATGTGAAAGAATAAGTATTTACAAAAGAATGAATATTTCTATGGTATAGTCTTTACAAGAGAAAACCAAAAACTCAACTCTTATCAGCCCAAGATTTTGAAACATCTCTGTAACAGCCCAACATTGCGATGCTGTCCAGTGTACTTCAAAGATACAATTCTGTTTCTCATTGTCTTTTCTATGATCATGAAGAGTTTGTCTGCATTTTTCCACTTCATATGGTGTCTTCTCTCATTCCTCTCCCTTCAAACATGATAGATAGTCATCTGAGCACCATCTTAAGCAGAACCGAATCTAATCCATTATGGTAGTTGTAATTTGTATGTTTTCTTGTAGTGTTTGTCCTTCTACCAAAGAAATCTCGCACCAGTTTCAGTGAAATAGTAAAGACATGCAAAGAAGATGTGATCTTGTGTCTCATCATTCTCTCCACATAGCCCACACCCTTGTATGACACCCCAATTCCGCATTCTATATCTTGTACCTGTAGATACTCTATTTATGACAGCTAGCCACGTGATGAAAGAGTACATCGCCAGATCCAGACTACTTTACTCCATTGGACTTTATTTTTCCGGGGTCAAATTTGCTCCCAAGTGGCTGTAGATAAAAAAAACGTCTTTGAAATCATCTTCCCCATGTTTCCAGAGCACAATATCAGTGCCTCGAGCTGCATCAGGGATCGGCTGTGCTAGGATCTTATTGTATAAATCATGAAATCGCCAACTACGCTTCCTACTAATACACCAACCATTCGGATTTATTGCCTCTTTCACTGTATCCTTGCGAGGCAGACCCAAATATATAGTTCCAATAGTTCCTGCTACATCAATCAACTTTCTCATTCTCATCCAATCATCAAACCCAAATTCGTACGCTTGATTTATTTGTGGGTTAGTTCGATTTGAACAACAAATTCAATTAGATTGATTTTTGTTTTTTTTTTCTTTTAATTTCTCCTCTTTGTACAAGGTCAAAATAATCATTCTTTCCTTTCTTTTCTAATATAAAATAAATAATTTTAACCCAACATCTTTATCGACCAAACTATCTATTATAATAATATATACATTTTATTAAATCATAATTGTAAAAATTATTAACATAATATTGACTCTTTTCGATTTTGAAATATAACAATCTTAATTAACTTTAAAAAATATTTCTAATATATATGATAATTTCACTTATGTAAAGAAGCATGACTTTAAATCTAACATTTAATCGTGTGTAATATTATATTTTGTATTTAATGCATCATGATTCTGTGCATACCACGTATCTCTAATGAGGGAGGTATGGCCACCTATCTTTCTATTCCCGAGGATATCAGTGGGTCAAAAAGGAGATTGCAAAATTGAGTAAATGGATGGATAAGGCGATGGCTAACGAAGGGAGGGAAGGAAGTATTGATAAAATCTATTATCGTAGATTTACCCACGTATGTAATGTCAACACTCCTTCTACCGCTGGAAACATGTGAGAACTTAGCTAGTGCCATTGCACAGTTTTGGTGGAGCTCAAACCCGCCTAAAAGGGGTATACATTGGACGAAATGTGATAAGCTTTGCTTACCGAGAGAGGAGAGTGGGTTGGGGTTCATGATGATCCATGAGTTCAATCTGGCTTTACTTGGAAAACAGCTGTGGAGACTAGTTCAGTACCCTGATTCCTTAGTAGCACGAGTACTGCAGGAAAAATATTTCAGATGTAGCTCGCCTTAGCGGCTAAACAAGATTTCTAATCCTTCATATGGATGGACAAGCATTATAGCGGCAAAGCCATTAATGTTGCTGGAAATCAGACAAAAAGTACAATCTTGGAATGAAATTATAGTGTGGGAAGATCTCTGGATGCCTACATTCCCATCAAGACCAGCTAGATCCATTGCGCCGGTGGTTCATCCAATGTTGCCAGTATGTAATTTAATGGTAGTGAATCCAAAGAGATGGAATTCAGAGATGCTAGAAAACTAATCATTCCTGAGGATATCCTACTGATCCAATCGTTGGCCATAAGTCAAGGATTTCAACTAGATAAATTTTGTTGGAGCTATACAAAGAGTGGACGATACACTGTTAAATCAGGCTATTGAGTTGCTAGGAATGTGCTTAACAAATATATGATGGAAACACAGGAACCTTGTCTTGCCAAGCTTAAAGCCTTCTCTTGGAAGCTACAAGTTCCACTAAAGATCAAACACCATATATGGCAATTGCTCACAGGTCAATTAGCAGTGACAAATAATTTGAACCATCGTCATATACAATGTGATGACCATTGTACCCAATGCAGTGAAGGAGATGAAAATATAATCATGCCATATTTGGATGTCCTCCAGCTATACAGACATGGCCTCATGCAGCAACCCCAACTCTCCCTTTAGTGTTCCCCAGCGCAAGCCATTACACAAATATGGACTATCTCTTTTGGAGGAAGAATGATATTGAGGATCCTGAGCTAGATTGAGATTTATACCTTTGGATCATATGGTACATCTGGAAAGCGAGAAATGATAAATTATTTAGAGGAATTGACAGGGACCCGTTGGAAACTTTGAGACATGCTGAAGCAGAGTGTCATGCTTGGTTTGAAGCTAATCGTAAAGAGGAACTACCGAAAGAACGCCCTGAGCCAGTGAGAAGTTCTGAGAGATGCATGATTGATGGATCATGGAAATATGACGCACTCTTTACTGGTTATGGATGGACATGGAAAAACTCTAGAGGAGTAATTCAACTAATAGGAGTCAGAAACCAATTGCGAAGGATTTCTCCGCCTCACTCTGAACTTGAGGCCCTACTGTGGGTGATGGAATGCATGCTTCAACATTCGATGTGTCAAGATTTTGGCACCGATTGCAAGGATCTAGTTTCGATAATTCAAGACCCTGGAGCATGGCCCAACTTTTCAACAGATCTAAAAGAGCTGGAAAAGCTGAAAAGCAGATTTACGGAATTTTCTATTTTTTTGTTACTCGTGCTGATAATGTATCTTCTGATTCATTACCTAAGATATCAAGATCTTTTCATAGGAACTTGTACTACATTAGTTGTTCTGTTCCGGTCTAGTTCCCAACACCACCTCAAACTTGAGTAATAGAACAACCGTCTGATGTCAAAAAAAATTATGTGCTTACCACATTAATATTACACGTTAATTCTAGCTATATTTTATTTTAAAGAATTCAAAATCACTTAATTAAAATACATTTTCAAAAATACCACTTTTATTAAAAGGTTAAAGACTCTTATATTTTTGTTTTTATATGCTTTTCAAAATTCTAATCTCAAACTCTAAATCCTAAACCTTCAATTCTAAACTCTAAACCCTAAATTCTCAACTCTAAACCCTAAACCCTAAATTATATACCCTAAATTCAATATCCTAAACCCTAAAACCTCAATTATAAACTCTAAATCCTAAACTCTAAACCCCAAACTATATACCCTAAACCCTAAAACATCAAATCTAAACCCTAAATTCTAAACCTTCAAATCTAAATCCTTCGTTAAAATTGGTGGTAAAAGTGGTTAGTGTAAACATGAAAAGTGGTACTATGAAAATGGTATTTTTGGAAATTTTCCTATATTATATCATATGTTAATTTATATATCATGAATCAAATGTTTTATACATCCACTTATTCGAATTCTGTAAATTAAAATATTTTATTTACAAGGTATATAACAAGATTTAGTTATACATTTTATTAATATACAAAACATAATAATTGGTGTATTAATGTATAGATTAAAACATCAGAATCGGTTAATATAGTTAAAATATTATTAAAGAATCTGTTTAATAAAATATTTTTTTTTGGTTTACCATCCAACCACAATATGAGCAATTGGGAAATTACAGATTATTAAAAACTGGGTTATCATAAATGTTACTACAAATTGGGTTGTTAAAAAAAATTACAAATTGGACAAATACTTATACAAACACATATTTGTGCAACTTTTACATTTTTATACTGTAAAAAGTGTTATATATCTATTCTTTTTAAACAAATATCCGTGATCAAGTTCTAACATTTACTTATAAATGTGAGTATAAGTGTTCAAAAAGGTTTTAAAAAAAACCACAGTTCCATTTGGAGATTTATTTATATATCAGTCTCAGAGCACTTTCATTTTGTGTTCACCAGGGTCATTAATACACATACATCAATATGATATAACACCAGTGCCGGCTTAGGATATGGGACGGTCTGGCAAACAGTCCAGAACAATTTACAATTCAGTCCTCGTGTCTGATTTGTTTTAATAGAATATACCAAACCAAGAGAACGAGTTACATGTTATCCACTACGAAGATCTTTTACTAGTAGATTACTGGCAGTTGGTATAAAAGTTACCACCAGTAGAAAAGAAACTAGTTTACCAACGAGTACAACGAGGATCATCCACGTGCAAGGAGTGATCCTCGTAACTGACGGCAGGAACGATGTAACGTGGCAGGACAAACCGAAGGAATCGTGGGTAACAGCTGAGACCGAGATACGGCACGTGTCACAATTGTGGATGAAAAGATGTGTGAAATGGCCTATGCATGGCCTATAGGTTACACTAATCTGACCAAAAGCCTCTTTTAACATTTTCCTTTTGTTTCTTCTTTCGCTTATAACCAAGTCAGAAACTGTATTATAACATTCGGTTAAGGCATCTTTAACATTAGTTTATTTGTGGTAAAGTGAGTTCAGAGTAATATATAGGGGATTAGCTTTGATGGTTTGCACAATAGTGAATCTGGGGCCTGACCATAAATTACAAGACACGAGTAGATTCTAGTATTACTTGTACCACTGACGACAAAATAACGCATCATGCTATTTTGTTGAAATATTTTATCTCTAATATTAAATATATTATAAAAATACCAAAAAGTTCCCAAAAACGCAATCAAAATATAACATTTATAGCATTGTTTTGTTTTCTTGACATATATCACATTGTTTATATATAAATATTTTGAACTGGGTTTACAGCTTTCACTAGATATTTTATGAAAATAAAAACAAGACTTTTAACATATAAAAAGCAAACACGCATGCAAAATGAATTGGACTGCATGTAAATCATTGTTCAAATTCATTGTATTTGTCGATAAAAATTAAATACTTTTTGTTCTAAGAATAAATATTATCTATATAAACCATTACATAGATGTCCATCCCAATTCGGACATGCGCTGAACACAACAAACGATTCTCTTTAAGAACATCTCTCTCTTCTCTCCACTTCTCTTTCTCTCTCTTTTAATCGATGGCAGCTTCGGTTGATCCTTTGGTGGTTGGAAGAGTGATCGGAGATGTGTTGGACATGTTCATCCCCACCGCCAACATGTCTGTTTACTTTGGGCCCAAACACATAACTAACGGCTGCGAGATCAAACCCTCCGCTGCAGTCAACCCTCCCAGAGTCAACATCTCCGGCAACTCCAATGAGCTTTACACTCTCGTACATATATATTCATCTTATCAATCCTATCCATTTATGTGCAATATCACAGTCTTTTACTTTCAAGTTTCAAACATATATTTGTATATACGCATACACACATGCATAATATGCTCCCCCATGATCCTGATTCATGATTCTTGTGAGAGGACCATGCAAACATTTACTCTATATAAAAAAAATTAAAAAATTACTGTATATATATTTGCTGGTACATTCACATAAGTATATACTTATTTATATACATGTCTGGCCTCAAAAGGTGTCATGTTCCTTGACTAATTTTCCAATCTCCAATGTGGGATTTACTTTGATATTTCGCTATACATAGATAATTCAATGAATTTTTGGTGCATAATTAAATAAGTTAATCATGGTTAGCTGAAAATTCGATTACACAATATTGCTTAACCACTTGGGCTTGTGTGTTCCATCGATTAGTGGTGCGTGCATGAGTTCAAAATTTACCGGCCGTCTTTACATGTAGTATTGGATGCATGCAGGTGATGACTGACCCGGACGCACCTAGCCCGAGCGAGCCAAACATGAGAGAATGGGTCCATTGGTACGTACGCGTGACGCACTCAGTTACATCGGGTTTTTGTATGTTATTCTAATGTTATATATCCAAAATAAACATCATACAACTATTTTTTTATGTTTCAGGATTGTCGTGGATATCCCCGGAGGCACCAACCCCTCAAAAGGTATGAAAATAAAAGTCAAAACTAAGTTTCTGTTTTTTGAGTTTTAATCGTTTCGCTCAACTTTCGGAAAGTAAATTATTCTTTTCCTCAACTTTTCTTACAACGTGATTTGTGAATGAATTTTATTTTAACTTTTTTAACTCTTGAAATAAAGTGACGTTAGTGTGAAAGTCATTAAGAACATATATGATAATGGTTAATTATATCAATGAAGACGTGTTTAAATCTCATTGAAAATCCAATACACTAATATATTTTATTCATTTAAACATATTATCTTTGCAACGTGGTGCTTTCGGTTTGATATGAAATGGATTCCCCGTATTGCACGATACTGATTGGTTCAAACACAAATATGCACGACTCTCACATGCATAGTCACTGTGTAATTTTCCTTCGTTTCAAGTTATGCCCCGCAATAAGACGTGTGGTGTCTTCTGAAACCAACATGTTCTCTAGTGGAACGATGATTACTTTTATCTTATTTTTAGTAGCAATCGATATATGTTCATGTTTTCATTTTAGGAAAGGAGATATTGCAATATATGGAGCCGAGACCACCGGTGGGAATACACCGTTACATATTTGTACTTTTCAGGCAGAACTCACCGGTGGGTATGATGGTGCAGCAGCCGCCCTCGCGAGCCAACTTCAGCACCCGAATGTTCGCTGGACATCTCGATCTTGGTTTACCTGTGGCCACAGTTTACTTCAATGCCCAAAAAGAGCCAGCTTCACGCAGACGCTGATGCATGTCAACCAAAATAAAAGAGAGCCTTTTCCGGTTTCACCTAAAAACCGGACCGGAAAGAAATATGGGGTTTATATATCAAACCATATTTTGTATTCTCCGGTTCTTGACTATATATATATGTAGATGCATATACAATTTATACAAATATGTTTATGTTTTTGTGTTATACTAAGCAGGACTGATACTAAGTGGCTTGCGTATAATATATGGTTTTCGTTTCTTTGATAAACTTAAATAATAATTTAATATATGTATACTGCTTTTCTTGGTGATCTTAGCCTTCTTGTCCTATGAACCGCAACAGCTTGTTTAAGTTCTAAAAGGTAGTTTCAGCTATTTCCTTCTCTCCGTTCTCAGTCTTTTATGATTCCAAAATCATCAAGTCTTAGCAATCGTGTTCGTTAGAGTTCGGTGTAGAACATCCACTGTTTCGCTATTGGTCTCAGAAGAAGCCTTGAGTACTTGTAACACCAGTTGTTATTCGGAACCAGTGAGGGATAGGCTGCAACACGCGTTTGTGTAGATCTAAATCTTGTTTGGAGCGCTTTGCCTTCTCAAGAGCAATGGACTTGTTAATTACAAGTTTACTGTTTTACCTCCAAGTGCTTCTTAAGAAAGTACATAAGAGTGTCACTCTATTCGACCATTTTGATAGATTATCAAAGATATCACGCGGCCACAAAACAGAAGTAACTCCAAACAACAAGATCTCATAAACAATATAAGAAGATCCAAACCTAGAATTGACATAAAACGAAACATTATTGCAAAATCTCAGTTTGTTGACAAAAGAAAAGAGTGATAGATAAAAACAAAACCAAGGAGAGAGACAGAGCAAAGAAATGGGATAAACTAGTAACGTCCAATACCCCAAACTCTGATAACTCCATCGGTATATCCACTGAACAAGGTGCTTCCATCCGCACTCCAGTTCAGGCTGGTGCAGTAGATAACCTGTCCACAAATCAACAAACAAATGTTTAAGTCTTCTTCTCATTATCAGCAAGAATCTCCTATAAGAGTGGGTATGAATGAATACTCAGAAACCACTCCACTAAAGAGCTAGTTTTAGTTTGACAATGCAGTCATAGCCACAGGATCCAGATTCACGTATTGATAAAGACTAGTCAACAATCTATGGCAAAGGCAATGTATAAACGAAAACTGAAACAAAAGAAGACTGCACCTCAAGCATCCACATGGCAAAACAAACAATTTTACAGAACTGAAAGAGTGATGGATAAAAGAACCAAATGCATGTACCATTTGTTTGCGTTTCAATGGATCAATCTATAAGAATCATTTGAATCTATAAGATCTAAATTTTGCTATAGAAATATAATCGCTATCCTCTAGTAACAGTCAGTAATACAAATAAACTTGTAAGAATAACGTAGCAGCGTAGCCAGTGTATACCTTCCTTCTGGTGGCAGCACTACCACTTCCATCAGACTTCTCAGCCTCAGCCTTGAGATCAACCTTCAAGTCCTCAACAACACTCTTACTCTCAAGATCCCAAATCTTAATACCCTGCTCAGTGGCAGCACATAGCCAATACCTATTAGGGCTAAAGGTAAGAGCATGAATGACAGAGTTAGCCTCAAGAGAGTAAAGCTTCTTCCCCTCAGCCAAATCCCACAGCAAAACCACACCATCTTTGCCTCCACTGGCGCAGAGAGAACCATCAGGCGACACAGCCACCGTGTTGACATTCCCAGTGTGACCAGCAAGAGTCGATCTGAGCTTACAGTTGGACAAGTTCCACACTTTCACCGTCTTGTCCCACGACGCCGACACAATCGTCGGCTGGAGCGTGTTGGGACTGAACCTAACGCAGCTAACCCACTCGCCGTGTCCCTCACCGCCTCCTTCGGCGATAGTGTACTTACACTCACCCAGAGTATTCCACAGCTTGATCGTACGGTCACGAGAGGCCGATACGATCTGACGGTTGTCGAGGGAGAAGGCTACGGAGAGCACGTCCTTCGTGTGTCCGACGAATCTGCGAGTCGAGATACCGGCGGCGAGGTCCCAGAGGCGAAGCTCGCCGTCCCAGCTTCCGGAAAGCGCGAATTGGCCGTCAGAGGAGAGGACGACGTCTTCGACGAAGTGGGAGTGGCCTGTGAGACGTCTCTGAGCGACGCCGTAGGATTTGTCGTCCTTGGTGAGTTTCCATACGATGATGGATTTGTCACGGGAAGCTGAGACGATGGTGTCGGAGTTGTCGATTGGCGTGGCGATCGCGGTGACCATGTCGGTGTGTGCACGCATGGTGCCCTTCAGTACGAGTCCTTCCGCCATTGTCGTCGTCTTGTGAAGCTTAGGATAATCAGTTCTCGGGGGAGGCGGAGATTACAGACGAAATGGCGTCAAATCGTAAGATATGCAGTTTTTATGAGAGACAACATAATGGATTAGGGTTTACTTTTCTTGGGCTTTGATGATTTGAGTTTAATAATGGGGCTTACGTAAATGGGCTTTTTTCTCAGTTCATGTTTGGTGGCAATTTTAGTTTTACTCATCTCAAATATATTTTTTTTCCGTCTGATAAAATTTATTCAAAGGAGGAAACCAAGGTTTGATACATCAGCTAAAACCACAGCAACAAAAGCCCATGAACAGGCAACTTCAACCCACGCAGGGGCTTCTTACAAGACCAAATAGAATTCCACAACTAACTTAAGAAAATTAAATGGAACTCACAATGATACTAGAACACCAAACTTGCAACAATCCAATAACTCCAAACGCTTGTGAACGAGACTTATCGTTGTCGCCCACGGCCCACCGAACGACAACCTCAACTTCTAACATTTTTTTTTTAATTTGCTTTGATCGTTGTTCATAAAAAAAGATTTGCTTTGATCTAAAAATCTAATTGCAACAAAGGAATATAAGTGGAATTAATCCATTGTAAATCATATATAATCAGGTTCATTTGTTTGTGTGCGTATGACTATATCAATACTATTAAAACAGAAAGCCTTTTTTTAGGTGCTCTTCTATTTCAAGAATATTTACAGATTTCTGCTACTGATATATTTAAACAAATGCTTTTTATTTATGATGCATTCCACGATTTTTGTTTTGATGCACAACAATTTAAAAAAAAAGAAAGACTTCCTCCTCTTTATGTAACTAAACATTTATAACCGATACTTATGCAATCAAAACTGTACATATAATTAAAATCATCGGGACGATTTCTTGAATACACTTATTCTCATTGGTATGAAAAATAAATGTACCAATGTTTTTATGGCTTCTACTATACAAATCGCGATGGTTGGCTCATGTAAAAGTGCTACACTCTTGGAAACAAAACACTAACTTATCAGGCAAAACCATGGAGTTCATTCTAGCTGGAGAGAATGTAAGTGTTTTTACTAACAACCTATATATATCTTAAAACAAGCTTTATCAACTCTTACATTCTATGTCGGATTCATTTCTACAGACATAACTTTTGTATTTGTATATGGAACATGTAGAAGGGTCACAAAATCCATGCCTCAATAAAGAAGATATACCTAAAGAGTTAAGGAAGGCTTCTTCCGGCTGTAAGATGGAGAAACATCTAGAATTTTAACCTGAGTAATGCAACAGAAGTGTATCGATCAACAAATCATACATACAAGATGGGGTTTGCAGAAGAATTTAAGAACACGTGAGTCATTCTATATTTAGTTTGATTTTATATATCAGTTGCTTAACTAATCTTTTATATATTTAAATTCAGATTCAATGATGAGGAAAGATGAGGAAAGAGTGATTACATTGTTTGAAACTAATAAAAAAAATCTTGCAAAAGATTGCAATAAGTTCGAGCAATCAGAGAAGAGTTTAATTGTGATAAATGGCTACTCAGTTTGTTATAGTCAATAATTTATTTGCAATATTTCATTTAATTGTATAAATATCCAATTTACTGATTTTTTTTTTCAATATTTCATTTGATTTCCCAGAAAAATGTGTAAATAAAATAGATTTTAAAAATTTCGTCTGTCTAATATTCATGACAGAATATAGAACTTTTCCATATGTTTCAAACTATATATAATTTTCTTTCAGTAGTCGTAAAAAAAAAGAAAAAAATATATATATATATATATGCTTTCAGCCTGTATTCCTATCAATTATCAGTTCTATTACTAAAGCAGTACTAATATAGTTCTGCTGTGAATAATATATTACCTTTTGTTTTTATTTTGGGAGAAATTTCATCATTTTGCTTCTTTTCACATTTGGATGTGGCATGAACAGAGATGGTCCTGTTAAAGCCACATATATCAAACTAAAGTCTAAAACACTGGTTGCTCAAACGAAAAAAGATTCTAATACACTGAAAGATTTTTACGATTGTATCAACGCAATTATCTTTTATGGTGGTAGTATTGCTTCACTTTAGTTACTTCCTACCCTGCATGCAAAAAAACAACCAATGATCCTTATTCCTTCAAACACAAATAAAAAAGTTACAGAATATTGTGTTCTTTAATTTCAAATACAAAAGCTTTCATACATCCTATTAACAGATGATAATTGGAGGTGTATAAGAATCATCTGGAGTTTGTTATCTTCGTAGCAGTACTAACCAATCTTGACTAAGATGAAGTGTAATGTTATATTTCTTATAATCCTCTTCTGTTCAGCTATTTACATCATCAATGACCTGAATACACATTTGTACTTATGGTTAAGTGACTTGCTGACAAATAAAAATTTTGTTCCGAAACCATCGAAGATGTTCTGAGAAGTGATGGAGAAGTTTTATTTACAGTTAGTTACCTTTGTTTGTTTCTTCAAAGGTATTAAAGTCTCTGATCTGTATCTATGATACAGATGATGTTCGTCCGGTCCGGTTCCATTCAAAATATTTCAGATCTAAGAAACTCTTCATCTGCATGTTAGGATCTGTGAAAAGAAAAGCTTTTTTGTTATGATATGTGAACAAAGATAAAAGTTTATTATTTTGTAAGAGTGATAACTCAAACCAAAATAATTTAAGGGGAGCAAATGATTTATACCTTACTATTTCTTCATTTTGAAGTTGTCTTTTTTTTTTGAATATACGTGGTAGACCTTTTGAACCATCAATTTTTGATTTTGTAGTTATAGATTGTTCGTCAGTCAAGAGCCGTCCCTATGATCTTTTTTAATTTGTTCCCTTTCTATTTTACTTTTTTACTTAGATAAAGTAAAGAGTGATTTACACTCAGAGTCACATTATGACTTTACATATCATTATGAAATAATATCACTCAAGGTCACTTTTTCAACTTATACTACACAATAAGTCACTCTTTGCTCTTGAGGTACTTTTGCACGGGAAAACATATGAACAGGTCACACCAAATGTCATAACTACCCTTATTTCTTTCTAAATTAACTTAATTTAGTTATATTCTTTTTTATTTGTTTTCTTCCTCTTCTTCAATTCTTTTTTCTTTTTAAAATAGAATCTCTTTCTCCAGATTTTTTTTTTCAAGGGATTTTGTACTAATCTTTGTCTATGTTGTTCGATCTATCTTTTGATATATATCAAGATGCTGGTTTCATCTTTCTCCCCTGCCGCCGGCTACATCTTTCTCCCCTGCCGCCGGCTACGTCGTGAGACACTTGGTGTTGTGTTGAATCGATAGTGAAGTCATGACTACAAGAGATTCCCTTCCTGAGCTCTTCCTGGTTTATTATGTTTCAAACAATATCCAGTTTCAATGCGTATAAGAATCATTTAGATGTTAGTGTTACTGGAATCGACAATGCTCAGTCCTTCGGAGACCTCCGCAAGTCCATGGCAGTGAAAGAGAAGATGATGAAGTGGAAGATGTTTATAGTTACAATTGAAAGCAGTGACCTTTTTATTCATGTTGTTCGTTGTACAGAGGAGATGATAAAAGCAGAGGACATCCACCCGAACCCCTTTGTTTTGTCATCTAGATTGTACCTTAAGCACATGCACATACACATCCACGTTACATGTTATCCATGTGTACATCAAATATATTGTACATGTGTACATCAAGTTACATTGTACATTGTACACCAAATTTATTTGTTAACTTTTTCATTTCTCCCAATAATAATTAGGCTAAACATATTGATGTACGTGTTGTAAACTTCTCTCGTTTGCTTTAAATTTGTTAGTGATTATTCACAAGTTATTGTAAATCCAAGAAAATGTATACGTGGGAAATTGTACACTTGAGTATTGTACATGTGGATAGCTAAAAGTATGTGTCCGTGTCAAATGTTCTCTATATCGCTGGTTCTTCTGTTTTTTTTTTCTCCATGGCAGAGCCTCATCAGTGTGCCATGCTCGTTTCGGATGCAACTCGGGTTGAGTTAAAACTGGGTTGTTCTTTGATTCCTTGATGGAAAACGCGCAGTTAGGCCGCCGCGTTGATGGGATCTAAATTGGTCGATCTAATATTTCAAATTCACGGTGGTTATGATTATGGAGATAACAAAATGTAAAAGAAGACGAAACTGAGATCCTTGACCCGTAGTTTTTTTCTGTAAGGAGATATTCCAGAAATTTAAAGCTCGTCCATTGGAAGTGAGAGAGAGATTTAGAAAGAGAGAAAGAGACAAAAGAGGAAAAGAGAGAGAGAGAGAGAGAGAGAGAGAGAGAGAGAGAGAGAGAGAGAGAGAGAGAGAGAGAGAGAGAGAGAGGGAGGGAGAGAGAAAGGAGATCGGACAGAAAAGAAATAAAATGGTTAATTTCATGCACATTTAGTTATGACCCTATTGGCTTTGAGAGGGCAATTATGTATTTGACCACACACAAAGTGTGTTAGTATAAGAAAGTGACTTAAGGTGTTATTAAAAGTCAGAAAGTGACTCATGAAGTAAATTTCTCACCAATATCTCTATCATTATAGATCATTTTCTACTACTTAAACACTTTATTCTAACTATCTTCCTTCTCTTTCCTTCTTTACTAACTAAAGCATAACTATAAGATAAATTTGTAGGTCCCACTACTTTTCTCTCTTCTCATGTTCTTTATATTTTGTTTTATTTTTCTCTAAGCATTTGATTTTAGTAAAAACATGATTAAAATGAATAAAAAACAGATGCATTTAAATAGCTGAATATCAATAATCATAATTAAATAATTTTCCAGGGTATATACAAATAAGTGTGCACAACAATCTCATCGTGTACAAGCACCTGATTTGGCTATCATGAAACATATGTACATATTGTTTCGTGTACAATAATCTCATTTTCAAATGGAATATGTGTATATGGATATTGTTTACAGAAAAATGTGTACATGAACATTAGTGTACATGAGAAACACGTGTACATGTACAACGTTGTATGTGTACATTAGTCAACTTGAACAATGATTCACATGTACAGACTGGAAAAATTTCACCAATTCCATCTTGTATTTTTGATCAGAAACATAAATTTTATTTTGCAACTTAACCAGAAGTACAATATTAGCACTATAAAATATCGTCAAAATGTACACATTTTTTTTACTGTCCACATGTACACCGGATCGTACATTGCACGAATTAATAGTTGATGTTTTGGATAATTTTGAGTATCTTGTAAAATCTTCCACACAACTTCACGAGGCTTTAGCTTCATGAGTATCAACCAGACTAAGCAAAACCCAACCGATTCTTGTCACTAATGATATTCATATAATTACAGATACATGTTAAATGCAAAGCAGTGACCTTTCTGATTATACTATGTATTATCAGTAAAAAACAATTAAAAATTACACAGAAAGTCAAAAACTTTAATGTCAATAGAAATCAGATAAGAGAAACAAAGCAATGCTCTTTCCATGAAAAAGTAACCCACCAAAGAACCAAGCTTAGAACTATTTAATTACCCGGAATGAGGCTGTATCCAAATCCTCTTGGCTAGGCTATGGATGCTGAATTTAGAAGTAGAGGACTGAAATTAAGGTAGGATAAGAATTCAACCAGAGTTTGTTACCTATGCCCATTGCAGCGAAAAATCGTACAGATCTGGCTATACTCTGATTCCGTATGTGTGAATGTGTAATGATGATTGTCGGAGTTTTATTACTGGAGTCTCATGATTTCTCTTTGAAGACGATTAGAGGAGAGTCCACAGCGGCTCATCACGGCGAGTCGCGACCAAAGGAGCCACGAGATGACGGCGAAACTATGAACATAGCACCGGTGTTCCGCGGATACACAACTGCAGAGACGGATCCACAACTGCAGCAGAGCACATATTCTACTTATTAACTTGTATTCAATTGAACAAAAATATAATTTGGGAAGTAATTATTTTTGAAAAGTAAAATCTGTGAAAAAATGAAAAAACAAGATCTTACGAAGAAGAAGAAGAAGAAAGAAAAGATAGTGGAGAGAAAAGAAAGTGTGTGGGTCCATTAGTTGAGTTATAATTTATTTTGTATTGAAAAACTAACTGGATATATGGTAGTTGAGAGTTTGGTTGACAAAAAGTGTTTCAATATACATAAGTAACTTATTGTGTTATAATAAGTCAAAATGTGACCCATGGTGTAATTTTTTCTAAAGTAAATAGTCACTTTTAAATAACCGAAAGGCCACTATCAGTGGGTGTACCTCATGATTATTATAATGAAATTAGAGGAAAAAAAGATGAAAGAGAGACAAAATTAGGAAAGATACTACTTTCTCCAAAAATCATTATTTGACAGTTGAGAGATTTTAATTCACCTGGTGTTATTTCTATTGCTTACATTTCTTCAATTTTAATATTTATTATTAAATTCAGTTATATTGTCATTATACTGCTAGGTACCCATAAAAAGATATATGCCACTAATGTTGCTCTTAGGTGTATTTTTAGACCGAGTAATCCAATTTAATTTGGATAGTTTTTAATCGGTTTATCAAGAACCCATATTGTTTAATATAATGTTACATGGATTTATAAATAAATAATTTTATTTCGTTTACACTAACAATAAGTTGAACTTATTTGAAAATAATATATATTATTTCATTATTTCAAGAAACAATCAATGGCTTTTAATTGATATCCAATATAGGGATTCATTTTATAATTCATAAAAATTACCTAACTGTTAGATTATTTTATTAATTTTTAACTATTTTTAATTATATCTAAAAATGAAACCAAAAAAATAATAAAGCAATATTTTTTGTTTTAACAAAAAAATGTTCTATTGCTCTCAAAATTTTTTAATTCTAAATATATATATAACCTAGCATCAGATTATATACTGTTATATTTATATCTCAATAAAATTAATCCTAAATATGTATAACAACTAATTCATATACACACAAAAACACATTACCTATTTCATATAAAAATATATGGTATTAAATATAATATTTTTAAAAGAGATAAATCCGCCATTTTAAAAGGACGGGTCAAAATCTAGTCTATACTATTAAAACATGAGTTTTTTTTAAGTGTCATTCTGTTTCAACAATATTTATTCTCTGCCACTGAAATGTTTTACTTTTTAGTCTATGCTTTTAATTAAATGTTAATTTGTTTTTACATAACTTGCTGACATTATATGTTCCATTATTCTATTCTCTTTTCAGTTCTTTATTTAATTTACAACGTGTAATTATTCTCTCAATATATATATCCAATCGTGTGTGTATGTTTAACTAGATATCGAAGGATTATAACCTTTTCAACAACAATAACCTTCCTTTTCCATATCTTAAACAATATGTAAGTGAAAAAAACTGAAGCTTCACATTAAGATTATTAGTTTCCATCAAACATTACATGTTTATTTAATTGCCGGAATTCTATTCTGCACATTCAACACTAAACAAACTATGAATGGTTTATGTTATAAATGGTTTAAATATTTGTATGGTTACATTTAAATATTTGTGTTCATGACTTTGTTTATTGATTTTAATTTGTGTATAGCAGTCTCTATATATATATATATATATATGTATATATATATCTCCCTCTCTCTCTCTCTCTCTCTCGCTCTCCCTCCCTCCCTCCCTCCCTCCCTCCCTCCCTCCCTCCCTCCCTCCCTCCCTCCCTCCCTCCCTCCCTCCCTCCCTCCCTCCCTCCCTCCCTCCCTCTCTCTCTCTCTCTCTCTCTCTCTCTCTCTCTCTCTCTCTCTCTCTCTCTCTCTCTCTCTCTCTCTCTCTCTCTCTCTCTCTCTCTCTCTCTCTCTCTCTCTCTCTCTCTCTCTCAATGGATAGTCTTTGTGGAAGCCTGATTGGTGACATGGCAGAAAATGATATTTGATTGGTTGATTTAATAGGTTGATGTGGACAACTCTCCTTTGAACATTAAGCCTTTTTGTATTGTTAGATTTGCTGCTATTTTAAACTGATACTAGATTTTGATCCACGTTTCGAAAACACAAATTTTTCGAATATAAACGAAGTTTAATATGAATAAGTATTTTGAAATTGTTATATATTTATGTTACAAAATCGTATTATATTAGAGTCTGCTTAAGATGCTGACAAAAAATCATATTACATTGGAGTTTGTTTAAGTTGCTGACAAAAAAAAAGTTATATTACATTGAAAAGCGAATATGTTTAAAACTACATAATTTATTAATTATTTTAGTAAAGATTTTGTATAGACACTCTTATGTAACTAGTTTTAGATTTAACATATTATCCGGACCAGAGAAACCAAACCGAAATTGACTTTAATATACAGATTTGGTTCGGATCTGGATTCATGGTAGAATACCTAATTGATATTTTTTTTGGATCCGCGAGTCTTGGTTTGAGTCTAGGTCGGATTTTTGGTTCGAGTCTTGGTCCTGCTCGAGACATGGTCGTGTACCTAAAATACATAAAATATTTTGTGTATATTAGATATATTTGGGTATTTCGAATATGTTTTCTGTATTACGAATGTTTTTTTAAAGTTTACGGGTTTGGTTTTAGGTATAGTTTCAGGCTGTGAATATACGTAGATGACAAGGGAATGAGAATGATAATGAGAATGCTGGATGCAGTAGCCCATATCTGTCTATAATGAGGTTCGGATGCAATCATATATGGCCTTGGGTTGGGATAAGGGTAATTTAGTTTTAGTTACAAAATGGATGATGATTTAAAATCCTAGAAACTTGAAAGACTCATAAATGATAATATATATATATCGTTTCAATATTTTTTTTATCCAAATCACTAGAAAGACAAAAGTGAAACTGTAAAAAAGTAATACTACCCTTTAATCAATATAAGAATTTCTTTTACAGGTCGATGAAGGTGCTTATCTCATGTGGAGAAAATCCAAACTAATGGTTGGTTGTTATAATATAAGTTTTGTTCGTACTTAAGAGAAATGTTATCTGCGCAAATTAGAGAAAAAAAAACTACAATTCAGAGTTACAAACTTATTGCTAACTAAGTGTACGTACTTTATTATTTTTCAAACAAATAACATTTCTTTCTCAGAGAAAAAAAATGACACTTCTAAAAATGTACTAAATTTTTTCAAACAGAGTGATGTTCTCAAACGTGCAAGTGTTTTAACCTCTTGAACTCAAAAAGGTTTTATTAATTAGTTGCTGTAGATTTTTTGAAGTGGCACCAACATCAAGCAGCTGAGTCTGCATTCTCAAGAAAAGGGTAGTCTGTGTATCCCACGACAGGATCAGAAGTATAGAACGTTGATCTGTCATACTTATTCAAAGGTGCATCGAGTTCAAATCTCTTTGGCAGATCGGGATTGGCCAAGAACGTCCGCCCATACGCCACCAGGTCGGCTCTTCCCTCTTCCACGACCTTGTTCCCATCTTCTCTAGAGTAACCTCCAGCTACTATGAACGTTCCTTTGAAGGCACTTCTCATGGGAGTAAGCGACTCGGTGCATTCAAACATTTCTTCAAGGAGTTTCATTCTAGGTTCCACCATGTGACAGTAAAGGATCCCATGCTTGTCCATTTCTTGCACCATGTAGAGTCCTAATGCCTCAGGGTTCGAGTCTCCAGACTCCATGTAATCTGCAAATGGCGACAGTCTTATTCCCACACGATCTGAACCAATCTCCTTAACCACTGCTTCAACTACTTCCACAGCGAATCTACAGCGGTTCTCTAGTGATCCACCGTATTGGTCACTTCTGTCATTCACTGTGTCTTTCAGAAACTGGTCGATGAGGTAACCATGTGCACCGTGAACCTCCACCCCATCAAAGCCTATATAATTACCATAAGTGTCTTGTTCAGCCAACATCATAAATCCGAAGGGGAAAAAGACTTTGCTTACCAGCTTCCATTGCATTTCTTGCAGCAACTCTAAAGTCGTTGACAATGGCTGGGATCTCTTCCGTCCTTAACCGCCTTGGAGGGGTAAACTGACCTCCATAGATGTTATTACACGTCAATGACTTGTCTGTAGAGGAGACAGGAGCTTCCCCATTTGGCTGGTCTAACAGAATTGAGGGAAAATAATAATTATTCAAATCAAGAACTGAAAACATCAAATGTTTCATTCCAAATGGTAAACCTTGATTAAAGACTCTGCCACCGTGCCAAATCTGGCAGAAGAAGATGCCGCCTTTGGCATGAACCGCATCCACAATGGGCTTCCATGCTTCCACTTGCTCTTTGGTCCATATTCCAGGTATATCCGGATAGCTTCACAAACAGAGGTGAATCTATTGGTTGACTTGGACAAGATATAAGTGGTGAAGATTGTTCAAAAGCTGTTATATTATATGTATATATACCCTTTTGTTGCGTCCGAAACTGCACAAGATTCAGAAATAAGAAAACCACCAGGTGTTGTTCGTTGAGTGTAATATAACTTGGCCTGAGGCTGAGCAATGTAACCGTACGCTCTCTGTCTCGTCATTGGCGCTAGAACAACCCTGTTTCAGAACCGTCTATTACTAACACTGAAAGAGAACAGTCAAGTTTTCTAGTTCGTATATTGGAGAAGCTCATCCCACAAAGGACTAAACTGAAGATTTAGGACAAGGATAACATTTACTAAGACTTTAAATGATGTACCTGTGAGCAAGGGTGAAAGGTCCCATCTTATAGGGTGTGAGGAGAGGAATACTCCTACTCTCTTTGGTATCCATTGACAATAGTAAAACTGTGTGTTGCCTATTGTGATCCAAGACTTTGGAGTTTTGAGTGTTGTGAAATGTGAAAAGATAATATAATTCAATGGTACAGATCTGGTGGTGATAGCGTGTGTTGGTTGGCTTTCATTTGTGATTAAAGAGGTGCCTACTCGTCGTCTTCTGTGAGCAATTATCAGACCAATTAAAAGACCACATTTTACCATCAGCTCTCAATATCAAAAGTGCATTTTTTGTGTACTCTCCTCCATCTTGTGATGATTCAGATAGTACAACAATTGATTCAACTTCTTGAATGGGCTATTTTGAGGCTAAAGTCAAAGTCATGAGTGTCATGAAGCATCAAACAACTTGTTATATTGTCTTGTTACTAAAACTTCCCGGTTTGAGAATTTAGTGTGGGGATGTTTTAGTCGGTTTTGTTCATATGTTCCCAAAAAACACAGATCACACAGTCGTGTGCAACAAGTCGTAAACATTAAGTGAAATCAGATTCTGTACCCTTAGCTTTACGCCTTTACCCTAGCCCATGTACTGTGTATTGTTGCCTATGTGATCCAAGACTTTGAAGTTTGTGTTTGTGACATGTGGAAAGATAATATATTCAATGGTACAGATCTAGTGGTGATAGCGTGTGTTGACTGTTCACTACGTGTAGGTAAACCGTCCTCTTCTATGAACATTTATTAGACCAAGGGCCACATTTTTTTTCCCCCAAAGTCTACAATGAAGCATGCTACGTCTACCCTAGATATTCTCATCCATCTTGTAATGATTCAGATAGTACAACAATTGATATTAACTTATTGAATAGTCTCATGAAGCAACAAACAACTTTTTATATTGTCTTGTTACTAAAAATTCCAAATTTTTAGAATTTAGTGAGGTAATGTTTTCAGTCAGTTTTATTCATCTGTTCCAAAATAAACACAGATCACATTGTTGTATGCAACAAGACATCTATATACTACACTCTGTGAATACAGGTTATGGACCCTTTATCCTTGCCCATTCCCATGTACTGAAAAAGTTATGGTAATTTGTAACAGGGTGATAGTCAGAACAGAGTAACAAGCCAACCTAAAACTCACCAAGAGCTTAAGGAAGGAGTAATCAAGCCTAGAAAGTGATCAAAGGGAGAAAGATCACCTTGAAGGAGCAGGATTAGATGATGATAGGGTTTTGTTGTTGAGAGCGTAAGAGAGATAGAGAGATAAGACAAAATGTTTTTCTGATTACTTTCCTGCAAATGCAGTCACAAGATATATAAAGGATAATTCACTAACGGTCACATGAGACTCATTAGCTGTTAAAGCAAAAAGCAAAAGCAAAGGGATAAGACCCAAATTACTAAACCGAAAGTGTTTGAATTGAAATGAGAAATTTAAACTGATAGTGAACCGGAAGTGAACCGGTTGTGACTCTGTCACACTACTCCCCGTTTCAGAAGAATCCTTGTCCTCAAGGATCAAAAGTTGGGAATTTGGTGATGAAGTCCTTGTAGAACTCCCATGTAGCGTGATCTGGAGAGTAGCCTTTCCACTGAACAAGAACCTTAGTGACTGCAGTGTTGTGATGTTTGACCACTTTCGTCTCGAGGATGCGTTCAGGTTCTTTGGAGGAGCCCAAGTCTTGGCAATACTGAGGCAAAACCGGAGGAACAGCTGCAGGGTTTGGGCACAACTTGAGCTGACTGACGTGGAAGGTGTCATGTATTGCAGCATCGTTAGGGAGATCCAACTTGTAAGCTACAGACCCCAGCCTTTCTGTCACACGGAATGGACCGTAGAAACGAGGAGAAAGCTTATGAGGCAAGTGTCTGTTCTTGAGAGAGTGTTGTCGGTATGGCTGCAGCTTCAAGTAGACGTGATCACCAACTTTGAACTCCCTGTGAGAACGACGAGCATCAGCATACTGCTTCATTCTGTTTTGTGCTCGGAGGAGGTGGAATTTGAGCATGTTGATGATCTCCTCACGCTTTTGCAAGCTGCGATCAACCACAGAAGAAGAGCTCTCACCGGGAAGATAAGGTAGGTGAGTAGGAGGGGGCTGACCGAAAACCACTTCATACGGAGTGCATTTGATAGCGGTGTGATAGGTGGTGTTGTACCACCACTCTGCTAACGGGAGCCACTTGCTCCAAGACTTAGGGGTTTCCGCTGTCATGCATCTGAGGTATGTTTCAAGTGTCTTGTTAGTGGCCTCGGTTTGGCCGTCCGTTTGCGGGTGATACGCTGTGGAGTGCTTCAGATCAACACCCTGAACCCGGAACATCTCTTGCCATACTTCACTGAGAAAGGTAGGGTCTCGACACTGATAATATCTTGGGGCATGCCGTGGAGCTTGAAGATGTTGTCCAAGTAAGCTTGTGCAACTTCAATAGCAGTGTAAGGATGCGCGAGAGAGATAAAGTGAGCATTCTTACTCAGTCTATCCACGACAACCATGATGCAGTGTTTACCAGCCGATGGAGGGAGGCCTTCGACAAAGTCCATACTGATCGACTCCCAAACGCCTTTAGGGACAGGAAGGGGGTTCAAGAGTCCCGGTTTAGCAGCCAGATCATTCTTGTTACGCTGACAAACAGAGCAATTTCTGACATAGTTTTGCACTTCCACATACATTCTAGGCCAAAAGAATAGTGACCTGATGCGTTGGAGAGTAGCGTCCTTGCCAGAGTGACCACCGACTGCAGAGTCGTGGAGCCAGCGTAAGATGTGCAACTTCACCTCAGCGTCGTTTCCGACGACTAGCTTTCCTTTACGGCGGAGCTCGTTGTTTGTGAAAGTGAAGGAGGGGTGGGAGGCCTTCCGTTCTTTGATCTCAGAGATGATACGGAGGAGAGTAGGATCAGTAGACCAGAGGTTCTTGATAGAATCGTAGAAGCCTTCATGGGACTGAGACAGAGTAATGTTGAGGAGCTGAGAGCCTTGAACCCGAGACAAAGCATCTGCCGCAACATTTTCTTTTCCCTGCTTGTAGTGGATCTCAAATGTGTATCCCATTAGTTTTGACACCCACATGTGTTGAAATGGAGTTGTCATCTTCTGCTCCATCAAGAACTTAAGACTTTTCTGGTCTGTTCGGATGATGAAAGGCTTGTGAGCTAAGTAAGCATTCCATGATTGAACAGCATACACGACAGCAAGTAGTTCCTTCTCGTACACTGATAAAGCCTGATGCTTTGGACCCAATGCTCGACTGATGAAGCAGATAGGGTGGTTGTCCTGCATCAGAACTGCGCCTATGCCAGTGTTAGAAGCATCTGTCTCCACAACGAAGGTTTTGTTGAAGTCAGGCAGGGCTAAAACAGGGGCAGTGGAGAGAGCGGTCTTGAGCTCAAGAAACGCAGAGGTGGCGTCTAACTTCCACGCAAAACCGTCTTTCTTAAGGAGAGTTGAAAGTGGTTTAGCGATGATGCTGTAGCTCAGTATAAAGCGACGGTAGTAGTTGGCGAGGCCAAGGAAGCTCCGGAGTTGTTTCTGAGTTGTAGGAGTAGGCCACTGCACAATAGCCTCAATCTTTTTGGGATCAGTACTGACTCCCTCAGCAGAAATGAAATGACCCAAATATTCGATGACAGTAGCTCCAAAGGTACACTTTGAAGGTTTCAGGAACAGCTGAGCGTGTTGCAGGATCTGAAACACTTCGCGGAGGTGGTGTAGATGATCCGACCAGGAGGAGCTGTAGACTAATATGTCATCGAAGAACACCAAGACAAACTGGCGTAAGACTCCTTCAAAGATGTGGTTCATAAGACTCTGGAAGGTGCAGGGAGCGTTGGTAAGGCCGAAAGGCATAACCAAGTACTCGTAGTGCCCCGCGTGAGTCTTGAAGGCGGTCTTATAGACGTCCTCTGGTGCCATTCGTATTTGGTGAAAACGAGCGCGCAAGTCCAGTTTGGAGAAGTACTTTGCTCCACCAAGCTCATCGAGTAAGTCTTCAAGCAGGGGAATAGGATACTTGTCTTTAATAGTCTGCTTGTTTAGACCTCGAAAATCAACACAAAGCCTCCATGTACCGTCTTTCTTTTTGACTAGGACAACAGGAGAGGCGTAAGGGCTGTTGCTGGCTTGAATGATACCATCTTGGAGCATTGAACGAACCATACTGTCAATCTCGTCCTTCTGCAGTGAGGAATAGCGATAGGGACGGAGGTTGACTGGGTTTGCTCCTGTCTCTAGAGGAATACGGTGGTTAAAGCCGTCTCTAAAGGGAGGGAGCTCAGAGGGGTCTTCAAACAGAACGGGGAAATCCCCCAAGAGGTTCTGCAAGTCAGGGTGGTTCTCCATTGTAGCACCGCTGGCAGAGATGTGAGACAATAGAGCTTCAGGTTGTAGAGGCGAGGGTGTCGCGGGTTGCAACTCAACGACGTGAAGCATTGCAATCTGTGGCTTTTGAAGCATGATTTTGTTAAAGCTGCTGCCTTTAAGCACCTTGTAGCCGTTTTTGGTAATGCCGAGGAGCACATTCTTCACCCCATTCAAAGAAAACTCCATACAAGGGTTGAGGAAGTCCCAGAGGATTGGGCCAAGTGTGCAGAGCCATTGAACGCCAAGCACAAGATCACAACCTTCGAGAGGGAGAGTACGTATCTCAGAGGAGTAGTTGTAACCTTGGACTCGCCATTGGAAGTCACTGCATTTGTAACGAGAGATCATAGTGGAACCACCAGCAGCAGTGACAGCCATTGGTCCTGTTTGCTCAAGCAAGCAACCTATCTCGTTGGCAGTGTTGAGATCGAGGAAGTTGTGAGTGCTTCCATTGTCAATGAGTATGTGTAGCTTGCGCTTACCACATTGACCGATGACTCTCATACAATTGAAAGTAGAGGACCCACTGAGTGCGTTGACAGAGATGATTGGTGTGGTCTCCGCTTTGTCATCAGTAGTAGCGAGAGCCAAAGCCTCTGTATCATCTTCAGCGTCAGACTCAAGAGTGTCGTCGTCGTCAGCACCCTCCATGACAAAGATTTGGGAGCGTTTGTGTTTTTGGCTGTGACCTGGTGTATAAACCTCATCACAAAACATACACAAACCTTTAGCCCTCCTATCTTGCATTTCTTGGTAGGAGAACTTCCGTGGAGGTTTCTCGGTATTGGTGGGAAAGGGGAAGGCTTTTTGTGGGTTTTTGGGAGGGGTAGGGTTAGGTAGTAGGGGAGGGTTGGTTTGGGGTTTGGTGTAGTAGGGATGGTTGTATTTGTGGCTAGGATTGAAGGGAGCTTTTGGGTTTTTGGCAGGGGTGTGGAGAAGGGATGACTCTTGGAGCATTGCTATCTTTGCAGCTCCTGCTATCGTTGTATACTCAAACTGCCGTGTATGGAGAGACAGGTGAGTACTCAAGTTAGCGAGGAAGATGCTTATGGCGTGGGCTTCCGGCAATGTGATTCTCATCCTTGCGGTTTCGAACTTGTCTAAGAACTCGGTGACAGAGTCAGAACCTTGTTTCAAGGCGACTAGTTCGGCCAACGGGTCGTCATAGAGCTCGGTAAACCGACCAGAGATGGCAACGACATACTCGGTCCAAGGAGGAAACATACCAAAGCGAGTGCTCATGTAGTTTTGGTGCCATTGATTCGCTTTACCGGTGAGGTACAGAGCGGCGAGGCGAACTTTGAGCTCCGGTGGGGTTCCGTCGATGTCGAAGAATTGCTCACATTTAGAGATCCAGTCGCGGAGTTGAGAGCCATCGAAAGATGGGAACCCAAGTTTCGAGAGCCGAGAAGCTAGTGGGTTTCGAGCGCGGTTGTCGAGGTTTGGAGGGGGGTAGCTAGGGAGATCTGGTGGGTCGGGTGGGTGGCTTGGGGTGTACGGAAGTGGGGTGTGAGGGTTTGAGGTTCCAGGGTCCATCGGGGCTTTTCCGGCCGCCTGAAGGGGAGGAATGATGTTGAACAACATCGCTTCAAGCCTGTCGAAACGGGAGTTGAAGGAGTCGTTGTTGGCTTTCACTTCGGCGGAAAGGAGGTCGTGGAGGGATCTCATCTCGTCAACTTGTTCGAGCAAGGATCTCTCTTGAAGACGCGTTTCAACCATGGTGCCTAGGATCGAGTGAATCTGATACCAATGTAAAAGGGTGATAGTCAGAACAGAGTAACAAGCCAACCTAGAACTCACCAAGAGCTTAAGGAAGGAGTAATCAAGCCTAGAAAGTGATCAAAGGGAGAAAGATCACCTTGAACGAGCAGGATTAGATGATGATAGGGTTTTGTTGTTGAGAGCGTAAGAGAGATAGAGAGATAAGACAAAATGTTTTTCTGATTACTTTCCTGCAAATGCAGTCACAAGATATATAAAGGATAATTCACTAACGGTCACATGAGACTCATTAGCTGTTAAAGCAAAAAGCAAAAGCAAAGGGATAAGACCCAAATTACTAAACCGAAAGTGTTTGAATTGAAATGAGAAATTTAAACTGATAGTGAACCGGAAGTGAACCGGTTGTGACTCTGTCACATAATTGTAGGTCCATAAAAAAGATGTGATTGCAGCTTGAATCTTTTATGTTCATATACTAATCATAAGACTCAAAAAGTTGTGTACAACACCCACTTTAATTAGGAGAACCCAAACAGTCTCAATAAAAACATAAAGTACATAGACATTTCACTGAATCGAATCTTTGTCTCTCTCTGTTATTATATACGTAATCGATTATCAAAATGTATTTCAACAAGAGAACACTGCATATGATTATCAAATGCATTTCAAACGACAGAACATCGTAGTTGTACTAGAAAAAGAAAGCTACTCAATGCTCTAAACCTTATTACCACTAGCATCATCAGCTTCATCTTCGTCTTTAACAAACACGTAGACAAGAATACCCAACAAAGGATAACTTACCGTAGTGAGTGACCAATTTATAACAAGCTGTGACATTAACGGTACCTTACGTGTATCTATTTGCCAAGCCACTGCAGCTCCCGCGCTCTGCACTCCTTTGTAGAATCCACTGTATCTACTCAAAGTCAGAGAATCATTCGCAAGTGCACCAATCAACCAATACACCATACTCTGATACATCGCATCTAACAAACCATAGCTCATGTATAGCATGAACGGTCCGGCGAAGTCTCTGCCTGAATCTTTGAAATCAAGTTTCTTCACCGGAAGATTGTCAAAGGAGTAACCGTGCTGATTCGCTAACCCACCTGCCCATATCACGGTTCCGATCACCGCCACTAAAGATATTCCGGCGAAGCCTCTCGCCCTCCTGCTTTTGAAGCTGAAGTCCATTATGTAGCCGATAGCGAAGGAGCCAGCCATCTGAGCTCCCCAGTAAAAGACATTGTTGAAGCCTCTGGTTCTGAGGTTGAAGAGGAGACCGTTCACGTTGTTGAACTGATAGCTGTAGAAGAAGTTGCTAGCCCAAGCCGCCGGAACGATGAGAAGCATTTTCTTGTCGAGGAACAGGCGTAGCACCGCGGCGAACTCCGTCGAGGCGCGAGAGTATTTCACGGCGGAGCATTTGGATCCGTCGTCGCGGATGACGGAGTTCGCCGGGAGGATACCGAACGAGAGGAGAACGCCGGCGAACATGAAGCACATGAAAGCGATGTAGGTCGCGTCGTTGACCGACGCGGCGGAGCTACGGCGGTAGTTGAGGATGAACGGGATCAAACCTCCGATCACGCCGCCGAGGTTGAAGATGCTCCAGAACAGCGCGATGTAAGTGCCTTTCCGATGCGGAGGAGGGTACGACGTCATCACCGCTCCTTCACCCGCCCAGAGAAGACCCGCGCCGCAGCCGAGGAGAGCTCCGGCGACGACGGCGAAGGCTTGGTGGTGGTGGTGGTTGTAGTAAAGAAAAGATCCGGCGTAGAGAACGTAAGTGGAGCAGCCGGCGGCTAACGTGAGGCGCGGACCGAGGACGTTGTAGAACGCGCCGCCCAAGACGCCGAAAACGGTGAAAGCGGTGTAGACGGCGGTGTTGGCGTTGTTAGCGGCGGTGGGATCGACTTGACCACCGCCTCCCATGCCGGAGAGAGCGTTGAACATACCTGGACAGCAGAAACAGACGAAACCCATTAAGGTGACTTGAGACAGAGGAGAATTGAGTCGCCATCGTCTCGGCTTTTCCTCGCCGTGATTCGTTTTTTCGTCTTCGGTTATTACACTCATGGTGGTGGGGAAAGAGTTGAAGATAAGAAGAATGTTTCTGTCCTAAAACTCAAAGCTCGGATCTTTTTTAGTTTGTGATTTTGAAATGATTCTTCCTTCAATGGCGGAGATGTCACGGGAAGAAAGAATACTTAATTAATTAAAAGGAAGATTTAATCTGATCCTAGTATCTAACTGTAATAACTCCAAAGAGAGCGAAAGGTACATGACCATTAATCATGGTTACGTAAGTTGTTAAGTAAGACATTTCAACAAAAGAAAAATTGTACCAATATTTTTAGAAAAGTATTATAACTACTCAACGTTGACCAAAAAAAAATAGAAAAAACAAAATGTAGATAATTAAATAGAATAAAAAATAACGAGCTCCAGCCTGATCTAAAATTGGGAGTATTAAAAAAAATAAAAATAGCGAGCCACAGTTAAATAAAAAACCGGGTCGGATCTAAAATCCGACCAGATTAAGAGAATAAATTATAGATAGACTGAAAGAGGTGGGAGAGAAGGGGTGAAATTGGTTATCTGTAGAGAATCAATTGGACGGAGATCATCTTCGTTATTCTGGATTGAGTCTACATCTATTGAAGGGTGTTCAAAAGGACGAGACTTTTTCTCTCGTTCTGTTCGTTGTAGTAGGAGTTTTGCTCGGATTAGGTTTTTTTAAGGGTTGTTCCCTCCGACTCGGTGGTCATTGTTGTATGATTCCATAATGTTTCTCTTTTTTTTCCTTGCGGCTTTCTGTTTGGTTTAGCAAAGCCTTTGATTTTTCTTTTTTTTTTGTATTCTCTATGATTAACAATTTTTCCATAATAATTTTCTCAGAGTCTTCCTTTTTTTTAGCTTTAACATTATTCGAAATTATCCAAGCAAAAGAAAGTATTGAGTTTTCATACTCATAATTGAAACATTGAGAAAAAGTAAGTTAGGAAAAAAAAAAAGAAAGTAAGATCGATGGCTAATGTCCATCAAAATGGGCAAAGGTATAGTGTTACAGAACCTATCTCTTTGGGAGGGCCAGCGGAGTTTGATGTCGTGAAGACAAGAGACCTCGAGAAGGTTTTTTTTGCTCATACCTTAAACCTTAGTGTTTTGTTATGTTTAACTCTTAGTTTCCTGCTGATTTCTGTTCTGTTTGTATTGTTCAGTATTTGCAAGATTTTGGATTGTACGAGAGTAAGGAGGAAGCTGTCCGAAGGGAGGAGGTTCTCGGCAGACTTGATCAGGTTTTTACTTTTTTTTCTAGAAGTAAAAGAAGTTGTGCTTATGGACGTTGATGTTTGTAGAAAACCCGTGATAAGGTCTTTGTTGTTTATGTGTACAGATTGTAAAGACATGGATTAAAACAATCAGCCGCGCCAAAGGGTTGAATGATCAGCTGCTTCATGAGGCCAATGCTGAGATATTTACTTTCGGTTCTTATCGGCTTGGGGTAACCATTAAGATCTATACAAGATTTAACTTTTTTTTTACTTATCCCTCTTGTATTGTCAACAGTTTGGTGTAGAGGGGAAGGACATATCGTGAATTAGTGAAAGCTTTCTGTTTATTTGCTCGCTCTTGTCTTTCGGTGTTCCTGTGTGGAAAGTGGCATCACTTGTCTCAATTGCTCTTTCGTGTTATTCAAACATATTATGTTACACATATGAGCTTTTCAGGCATTTCAATTGTTGATAAACCTCGGGCACACAAAGTTTTTGTTCTTAAACAGTCAGTGTCTCCTTGTGAACTCCTCTGCAGTTGATGATTGTTCTTTGTAACATGATTAACATCCATATTCTAGCATTTCTAGTGTTCCTATAACAGTTTGTTTTACTTCCTTAAATAGGTACATGGACTTGGTGATGATATAGACACATTATGTGAGGGGCCTAGGCATGCAACCAGAGAAGTACTATTAACCTCTTGTGGCTGAATATGTCTTTGAGTCGATTTATAAAGTTTAATATTTTTTCTTTGAATTGCCAATAGGGTGATTTCTTTGGTGAGCTACAAAGGATGCTGTCGGAAATGCCTGAAGTAACTGAGCTGCACCCTGTGCCTGATGCTCATGTTCCCTTGATGGGCTTCAAACTTAATGGAGTGTCTATAGATCTCCTTTATGCACAACTTCCACTCTGGGTTATAAACTGGTCATTGCTTGTAGCTCGGATATGTCAACTTTATCCAAACGCACTCCCAAATATGTTAGCATCTCGGTTCTTTAGGGTCTACACTCAATGGCGTTGGCCGAATCCAGTCCTTCTTTGTTCTATGGATGAAGGATCCCTGGGTCTTCAAGTTTAGGATCCTAGAAGAAACCCAAAGGACCGGTTGCACATGATGCCCATCATTACTCCTGCTTATCCTTGTATGAACTCCAGTTATAATGTCTCTGGAAGTACATTGCGGATTATGACGGGAGAGTTTCAGAGAGACAAAGATATATGTGAGGTGAGAAGATTTAGATAGTCCCTAATAGTTTTTGGCTTCTATGCAGCTTGCGGGACTTATGATAGGTCGTTTGATGTCTGGTAGGCTATGGAAGCAAACAAAGCTGACTGGGATACCGTTTTTGAGCCATTTGCATTCTTTGAAGCGTATAAAAACTATCTTCAGATCGACATCTCTGCCGCAAATGTCGATGACTTAAGAAAATGGAAAGGCTGGGTTGAGTCACATCTCAGACAGCTCACACTGAAGGTGAAAAACTCTTTGTTTATTCTCTGTTGATCTGTCTATAGAATCATTGACTATTTGACTTTGTATTCTTAGATTGAGAGACATACTTATGACATGCTTCAGTGACACCCTCATCCACATGACTTTCAAGATACATCCCGACCCCTTCATTGCTCTTACTTCATGGTTCTGCAGCGTAAACAAGGAGTCCCAGCAGCCGAAGGCGAGCCGATTGATATTAGAAGAACTGTTGATGAGCTTAAACACACTGTTAACGGTTACATGTTGTGGATTCCCGGGATGGAGATTAGTGTCAGCCATATAAAGCGAAGAAGTCTACCGAGCTTTGTATTTCCTGGTGGAGTTAGACCTTCTTTACATACCTCTAAAGGAACATGGGAGAGCAAACACCCTTTAGAACATAGAATTTCTTCTACACCAAGTGCAGCTACTACTACAACAAATGAAGCGAGTTCTGAAAGTAAAGCTGGTTCTAACAGTCCAGGAGATGAGAAGAAGAGAAAACGGGGAGATGATGATGAGACGCTCGCGGATCAGGAAATCTAAACACGTTGCAGTTTCAGTGCCTGTTGAGAATGGTGAAGACGGGAGCCCGGATCCATCTGTTGGATCCATTTGCTCTAGTCCTATGAAAGATTGCTTTACAAACGGTAAATCTGATCACATTAATAAGGATCCACAAGAGAATGTTGTTGTTTTTAGTAAGGAGGCTGCACCAGAGAGTCATCCAATAGAGAAGATAGCCACTGCTCAAGCTCCTAGTGAAGAAACAGAGGAGCTTGAAGGCAGCTTTGACTTGGGAAATCAAGTTATTGATGCAGATGTCAAATAAAGACGCGGTAACTGCTATCCATTCGAGGCCACAACTTCAAATGGCTCACCATTCTCCAATGAACCACTGGAAGAACTCAAGGTCTTTTAATGGTCTTTCGATACTTTAAATTGGTCTCATGATCTTCTTCTTGTCTGATTTTTCTTGTTTCATAAAGGTTCTTCCAATGCAACAGCCTGAGGTGACCAATAGAGCTTCAGTGCAACAGCGAAAACCGATAATCAAGTAAGTGGTTTGTATTCTTATACTCCATTACGATCTGCATGTAGGATTTGACAACGTTTGCTTGCTTTTTCTTGTCTGATTATTCGCAGATTGAACTTCACGTCCCTGAGCAAAACCAACGGCAATTAATAATGGTTCTTCCCCTACATGACCAAGAATCTCAGAGCTTATCCAAATTCGAGAAGGCTGCTTCTTACTTCATGTAAAAGAAGGATTTTATATCATTATGATTTCTCTTAGATGTTAAAGCAAAGTCTTAAACACTTGAGTTCGATGTAAAACTCGTTTGGATAATAATCATAAGATAAAATATAAGTGTTTAAAATACTTGAGTTCCGTGTCTATATGAAAGATCTTGAAATATCCTAAACTCCTTTTTTTTCTTGGGGTCAAACACACAACTCTTTTTTCTTTTCTTTTTAACATGACCACACTAGCTGCATGCATGGTTTAGTTCTTCAACTTAGCCACTGATATTAGTCGTTAACTGAAGCGATTATGGTATTTTGTTTTCCCCATTATTAGTCACTAACAACAGGGCATTCTAGAACAATCTCTTAATTTTATAAGGAGCCAGACAAGGAACATGACAAATCTTCAACCAGTGTGAGTTTGATCACTTTATTAAGTCAGGAGTCAAATCTATAACATCTACCAGATTGAACATTCTACCTAGGTAAGATCATCAGGGGTAAGGGCGCTGAAGAGGACCATGGTATGGTAAGATTCCATTCTCTAACCGAACTAGAGTTTTCATTTCTGAATTGTTTATTGCATATCAAACCCGAGAGGACCAAACATCAAACAAATTATTTTTCTTTATTATCTCAGCCCCCATGAAAAAAGGTTAATAATATAAAATCTCTACCACCAAAGTAGACCCTTGTGATTGTCTAAAGAACCTAAACCAGACAATTTTATAAATCAAAATTTGGCCAACATAATTTGAATTTTTTCTTATTTTAGTGTTACCGCAAGATTTGCTGTCATCACCAAAAAGCTTGACACCCACGTTTTCTTTTTAGGCGTTTTCTTTTCTTTTTCTTTTGTCAACGCGTCCTATTTTAAGCGTTACTAGATTTTAATCCTCGTTTAAAAATACGAGATTTTCTTCTTTTAAATATTTTACTGAAAATTTTTAGTCACAAAATTATATCTTATAATTTTTTTGCCTAATATAGGATTTGGACATAATATCCCCATCCGAAAAATCGAATGGAAAACAACTCAAAATCAAGATATCAAACTCAATTGAATCCGACCTAAATATTTTTCAATACCAAAACCTTATACATACAGAGAAACGAATGATTATACATATAAATATAAATACATTAGTTATAATTAAACTTATAAACCTAAAATAAATATTATAAATCAAATATATCATTTATTTTATGTATTTATAGATAGAAATAAATGCTTTGGATATGTAATACACAAATAAAATTAGATTTTTGATTATTATTGGATTCATAAATATCTTAAAATAATTAATATAATTAATTAGCCATAAATATATGAGTGGCATACGATTGTAAATTAATTAGAAAAGTATAGACATAATCATATGAAAGATTCTGGTTTAATAGTATAAATTCTTTTTTTTTTACAAATGGAAGATTATGTTCTATAACTGTTTTTATCTGTTATATTATATTCTATATTTGCTTAGTGCTACATTATATGAAAAAAATGATCACAGTATCCACATACATTAACTATAGTATACATCATTGGATAATACATAATTAAATAAAAATTATTAAAATCTATCAGATTTGTTTGTCTGTTTCTACATAAAAGGTTTATAAATTAAACGAAAACCTCTTCTGTCTTCAAGGCTTTGCTCTCATCTTCCTTTCGAATTCAACATTATCTCTTAAAGACTTTCCTCAGCTTTTTATCATTTTTTCTGTGCTCTTGCATCGATGGCAGATAATCATCCCAAGGATGAGGCTTCTCTCTCAGCCATCATCCAGAATGCTTCATCTGTGAAACAAAATGAATTTTTCTTTTGTGACCCACTCTTGAGGTTCTTTTCAGTGCTAATGTAATACAGTAGTTCCTCTTTCTTGTGTGCCCCACGACAAAACTAATGATATATGTAATAATTTCAGCCCTGGGAGTTGCTTTCTCCTCCCACACGGCACTATTGTATATAACAAGTTGATTGAATTCATTAAGAAAGAATATTGGAAAAGGGGTTACGAAGAGGTTATATATCTTACTAGTCCTTCACTGTTTCAATATAATTTGATGTGAATGCTCACTAGGGTTTGCTTAAGTTAAACCTTGAATTTTTCCAGGTTATTTCACCGAATATTTACAACATGAAACTCTGGGAAACATCAGAACATGCTGCAAGCTATAAGGAAAATATGTTCACATTTGATGTAAGAATGCAAAAGTTTCACGCAGTCTTCTTGACTTTGTTACTTTGGCTATATAGGTGAAATTGAAATGACTTTCTATGTTGTTTCTCGTGCAGATTGATAAACAAGAATTCGGGCTCAAATCTATCAATGGCCCTGGTCACTGCTTGATGTTCAAACACAGAGTTCGGTCCTATAAAGGTCTGGTTCCGTTCCTGTACTGCAGTTTTATCTGGTTCTTTATAAATAGACACATGAACCTCTTGTTCCTTGTGAATCTCTACAAGGAAAATATGGAGAACTAATGCTTTTCTCTTTATAAATCTTACTCATGATAAGAATGTAAAATCTATCTTTTTTATATCTTTGCTGACGCCAGTTTTATGGTATGGTATTTAGAATTACCCATTAGACTGGCTGACTTTGGAGTGTTACATCGAAATGAGGCAAGTGAAGCTCTTAGTAGTCTGACCCATACCCGACGGTTCCAGCAGGTATTTTGCGTCCTTATAGACTTCTCCGGTTTTAAATTTTGTAAAGAGAACTGAGAAAACTTTAATGTTTATGTGAGAGTAACTTGGAGACAAACAACATCATAAGACATAAAATGATCATGGTGTAGTTAAACTTCTCTAGGAGTAGAGCTAGATCAGAAATAAGTTCTTGCACTCTGGCATTAACATTAGAGCCATGGTGAAGTGAAGAGTTCAGCACTTACTTTGCGTACTTGTCAATATTCTTTATACCCCTTTGCATGTTGCATTTTTTTCCAGGATGATGCACACATATTCTGTACAAAGGAGCAGGTTTGTGCTATTTGTTTTTTAATCCAGCAACGTTGGATTTTCATATTCTCCCAATTTCTTGTTAGAAGTATTCTGTTTATGTACAGGTTTTAAAGGAAATCAAAGATGTATTGGATTTTGTGGACTATGTTTACACAAAATTTGGCTTTACCTATGAGCTACAGCTCTCAACGGTAGGATATTATCAAGTTGGTGATATCTCCTACCACATTTGATACACTTTGTGTGATATGATCCTTGCATGTTATCTCAATTTCAGAGGCCAGAGGAAAACACTAAAGATTTGCAAAGATGGGAGGAAGCTGAAAAAGATCTTACAGAAGCACTACAAGAATTTGGAAAGCCATTCATAGTAAACTACTTCTGATGCTTCTACTCAAAGCTTAGTAGTCACAGAGTATGCATTTGTTCTAATGCAGATTGATGTATTCTGCAGGTGAACAGAGGAGAGGGTACATTATGTGGCCCAAAGATAGATATAACATTGTCTGATGCAATAAAAAGGACGTTCCAATGTGCTACTTTACAGGTTAGGCTCCAGATGCTTTCAGTTTTAAATTGGTTGCTTCCTGGATTTCTCTTGGTAGATTATTCAGTGTATCTTTTTTGTTGTTGCTCATATCAGCTTGATTTTCAACTTCCGGCTCTCTTCGAACTGGAATATACTACAAAGGTTGAAGGGAATTTGGAGACACCTGTTATGATACATAGAACGGTGTTGGGATCTATTGAGCGTATGCTTTCCATATTGTTAGACCACTACCAAGGAAAATGGCCTTTCTGGCTTAGTCCGAGGCAAGTCATAGTTTGCTCTTCGTCAAACAGTGAGAATCATCGTTCCTACGCAGAACAGGTTTTATAGTCTTCACTGCACTCCTTATGAGCACTTGCAGTTACTTGGAGAGTCTTATCTCTGCCTATTTGTTTCCTTTTTTTTTGTCTGCAATTATTCAAACAGGTGAGGAACCAAATTCATGAAGCTGGCTACAATGTTGACGTTGACACAACAGACAGAAACATCTCGGAGAAGGTAGCTATTACAAACTTCCAGATTTTAATTAAGGTCCCGTCCCTAGGCACATAATAATGGTGGTTGCTAGAGTTATATATTCAGAAAGATCTAGCTGACTTCTTTTCCATTAAATATTTGTGTTTCTTTGTGCGAAAATGAAATCTTGTTTCTTGGTTATATATATATTGAGTAAGCATGATCAGTTTGGTAAAGTAATTCAACTGATATTGCATAGTTATTTACTGTATAAATACATATTTTTAGTGATGATTTGAATTGTTTTATAGGTGGGAGAAGCTGAGATCGCCCAGTACAACTACATACTAGTTGTGGGTGATGAAGAAGTTGCAACCAGACAGGTTAGAGCTCAGTTACACTCATTCTTATGTGTGATTGTATGTGCATGAAGAAGCCTCTCTTAAACATAGATCTTTTATTTTTAGGTGACTGCTCTGCTACGAGACTCAAGCAATTCAGGCCGTTCAAAATTCCCAGTGATGAATGTTGACGCTCTTCTCGATGAGTTCAAGCTCAAGATTGTTAAATTTCTTTAAAATTCAATGGCTAAATCTTATTAGTTTGTTGATTTGTTTATTGGTTGATGTCTTTTACAATGAAAACCTCTTTAAATTTGTTATGGATATTATTGCATTATAAACTTTTATTAATCTATAATATTAAAACTGAAATACATTTTAGTACTGTTTGAAAACATGAATAACAAAATAAATGAGAATTGTTTGGAAACATGGATAGCTGATTAAATATTTTCTTTTATTTACACATTTAGTCATTACATTTACAATAGACTAAGTACTTTTTTTTATTCATAAATTTTGCCAGTGCATTTAAAATCAATTTAAACTAGTTAATTATAATGATTGTTGTTTCTTTGTGATGAAAATAAAAATATAAACTGAAATATATAGTATATATTATATAAAACAATTTATAAATATCTATATTATTAAAACTGAAGTACTTTTTATACTGTTTGGAAACATGGATAATAAGATAAATGAGAATTGCGTGGAAACATAGATAGCAAATTAAGTATTTTATTTTATTTACACATTTAGCCATTGCATTTACAATAAATTAAGTACTTCTTTTTATTTATAAATTATGTCAATGCATTTAAAATCAATTTAAATTAATTAATTGCAATGGTTATTGTTTCTTTGTGGTGAAAATAAAAACATAAACTGAAATATATAGTATATATTACATAAAACAATTTATAAATATAATATTACCTTATTTAGGTTAGTCAAATATAAAAATTCTGAGAGTTTAATTTTCAAAAAAACAAAATATCATAAAATTAATAACAATTCATAGAAAAATAATGCAAAAAAATAAAAAAAATTAATATGTTGTTTCATTACAAATAAATTAACAAAAACATGTTAATATATGAATAGTACAATTACATCAAATTTCATCAAGTTATAAATTTTTTAATATAATATTAAGTACAAAAAAATATTATCAAACATATGTATTAAAAATAATATATTATACTCTATATTTAAATTACAAAACATAAAAAATATATATGTAATGTTTTTTATAAAACCAATAGTTTATGAATTTACGTTTAACAGAAGTTAAATCAAACATCCGCGCAGGGGCGTGGATCAAATTCTAGTTTCTATTTAAAGGAGTAAAATTATGGATGATATTTCATATTGTGATTCTGTTGTTTATATTAATTTTTTTTCTTAGGATATTTTTTTATTCCATTTTTAGAAGATTTATAGTTTCCTTTAAGAATTATTAGAGCATCAGCATTAGGAAAAACTTACATTTCTCTCACTAAGTAAATTAAAAATAATATTTTAATTTTTTTTAACTGAATCATCAAAATTATATATGAGTAAGAGTAGTCTTTTAAATGAGTGACTCGCTCTTTTTTCTATTTTTATTTATTTTTGGTTATTTATTTTAAGGGTTAATTATAAAAAAATGTCTAAGAATTTCGTTTTGTGGATGCTCTTATAACCTATCGGACTACATACGCTTATTTCATACTCCCTCTGTTTTATAATAAGTATCATTCTAAACTTTTTTTCATGTTACACAAAAGTGTCACTTTACAATTCTAATGCAAATTATACTTACTTTCAGCTGAAAATTAATTACAAACTGCATTGATTTTATAAATAATTTTATTTATCTCAAATATTATTTGTCAGAAATGCATAAATAATAATAATTCACATATATTTCCGTCACTTTTTAATCTGTGTGAAAAATGTCAAATTGACACTTATTCAGAAATAGAGGTAGTATGTTATATCTTAGAGTGTTCATTTTTTTAATTATTAGAATTTTTTTCCATCAAACGGTTGATCTATTATTACTCAAGCTTGAGGTGGTCTGGGAAATTAGACCGGAATATAACAACCAATATAGTACAAACATCTATGGAAAGATCTTGGTAACCTATTTAATGAATCAGAAGATACATTAACAGCACGAGAATAAAAAACTAAGGAAAAATTCGAGAATCTGTTCTTTAGCTTCGCCAGCTTCTTTAGCTCAATTGAAAAGTTAGGCCATTCTCCAGAGTCTTGAACCATCGATATTAATTCCTTACAGTCCGTGCCAAAAGCCTAACATGTTGAATGTTGTAGCATGCACTCCATTGCCCATATTAATGCTTCCAGTTCTGAATGAAGTGGGGAAACTCTTCGTAGCTGATTTCTCGTTCCTGGTAATTGAGTTACTCCTTCCAAGTTCTTCCATGTCCAACCACATCCACTGAAGAGTGTGTCATGTTTCCATGATCCATCTATCATACATATTTCTCTCCGGCTAGCTGGTTCAGGTTGTATGTTTCTTAGTATTTCCTCTTTGTGATTAGCATCAAACCAAGTATTACATTCTGATTCAGCATGGCAAACAGTTTTCAATGAGTCCCTGTCAGTCCTTCTAAATAGCTTATCATTCCTACCTTTCCAAATGAACCATATGATCTAAGGATATGGATCTCTATCAAACTTATGGTTTTCTATATCATTTTTCCGCCAGAATAGATAGTTCATGTTTGAAAAGTGACTAGCACTAAGGAACAATGAAAGCGGAGTCGGAGTGGCTACATGAGCCCAAGTCTGGATAGCTGGAGGACACTCAGATTATTAGAATTTTTTTTTATCCGGAGGCTCCTCTATTTTCATAGAACAAAGATAAAATTATGTTAAATTAACTATTCTTTGGAAAATAGATCCGTCTCAAAGTGATTGACTTTTCACCACCATAAAATGTATTATCTCTCCTGTGAGAGATAATATACACATCTAATCAAGAAATTATACATGTCCTAGCGGGTCTCTTAATCTTATCCAAATTTGATTGATTTCAACATCTTTGTACAATAATCAACGTTTGCACTTAATTATCTTTCATAAAAAAATATGTGTTTATCCTTTGGGTTGTTCTATCGTATTGTCTTAAAACCAAAAAAAAGTGACATACATAGTTAACTCAACGAGGAAATCCTAGCAATCATATAATAACATCAATTTCAGGAAAACAAAGTGAAAGAAAAACTTTCTAATTAAATTAAATAAACTAATCTATTTCGAAAGTAGAAGTATGGTTATAAGTCGTGTCAAGATGTGTGTTCTTCATCTCCACCTAAATAAAACGAATTATAATAAAACAAAGGTAGATTTTTGCTACTTTGGATTATATTTCTTGGTGGCTGATAACTACTCCCAACTTAATCATATCTATACTCAAGCCTCGATTTCGCCTCTTCGTTATTAACTTATTATACTTCACATCTAAAGAAAAATTTTTATTTACAGTTTAAAAAAAGGTTTTTACATCTAGTTACGAAAAAGATCAGAGCTTCATCATCACAAGTTATCCGAGTCAAAATAGTCTGCCTATGAAATTATAGGTCATTAAAGAAATTTTGGTGATGCATTTTCTTGATCATTAGTAACATGATGTTTTAGGTTAACAATAAAACCTTTTAATGTGCTCTAACTGATTCGTAATGAAACCAAACCTATATAAATACACAATCTTAGATTTGATGTACATGAAAAGTTGGGGTGTCTTAGTTAACATTTGGTTCAAACAAGAACTCTAACTGATTAGTAAGCTTTACATGTCACTAACAGATGATCTCCTTATAGTACATGTTGTACGAATTAACATAAACCCTGAGAGGCAGAGTTTCCAACAGACAAAAAGTCTATAAAGGGAACACAATTCGCGTTGTGATTGTGGTTGTGTTCATGAACATCATCTTCTTCTTCGTATTTTCTTGAATTATCTATCACTTCGGGTTTCTTTGAATCCGTCTTGACTTGGAGAAAATCGTAGAACTCCATCGGTCTTTTGGTTTGGTTTATCGCTCCTAACCAAATAAACGATGATCATATCGTTAATTTTTAGAACTCTTACAATTATATAAATTGTACACACAAGAAAGCGTATGCATGTATGCATTTTTTTTCTGAATATATGTTAAATTTATTCAAAAAGAAAATAACATTTTTACAACTAGTGCATCAGTTTTTTAAAATGTATTCATGTATGCATGTTTACTTATCATGTTTGTTTCAAAAACTATTTAAGAATTCGTTACAAATTTGATAAACAAAATTAAAACACTATTTGGTGAAAAACATGGATTACAATCCATATAAAACTAAAAGAAAAAAAATTGTTTTTATCATTTGCACCACTAACTGCACATTTAATATAATGTTTATGAGTTTGTATGTAGGACATGCACATGTTTTTGTTTATATATGCTTCTATATATCTACATAAACACACAAATTTGAACCATAATTACCATCGTTGATTGGAGTATTATTATTGCAAAATCCGATCTTTCCGGTCAAAAACTCTTTGAGGAGCTGAAAATGACTAATATGAGAGAACTGGCGAGGACAATTGATAGCGGTTGCGGTTGCCAATCGTTTCTTCTTATCGCAACCGTCATAACCAATCGTCGCAACCGTCGTGCCATCATGGCCTAGGTCACGTGGATGTAGCTTGGACAGTTCTCGGCCACGACGAGCCATGATGACGTGCCAATGGTTTTTAACGGCGTTATCGGTTCGACCGGGGAAAAATCTAGCGATCACGGACCATCTGTTCCCATGGATCCGATGAGATGCTAAAAGCCTTTCTTCTTCATCCTTTGTGAAAGGGTTTCTGTTTATTCTAGGATCCAACTGATTAAACCATCTTAATCTACAACTTTTACCTGAAAATCAAATAAATAAGTATATAAAACTAACCCGAATGAATCATAATAATTATTTTAAGAAAGCGTATTTTTGTTAACAGTAAGAAATTATAGTAAAAGATTTTTTGTTAAAATAAAGTAAATGATTATTACCAGATCGACCAGAAAGCTTCTGAGCTATGGCGTTCCAATTATGAGGACCAAACTGTTCAACGAGTTCTCGAAGCTTCTCATCCTCTGCAGGTCTCCAATGTCCTCGACTACACATCATTTTGAATCTCTATGTTTCTGAGATCTTATGTTGATGATAGATGAATATATATATGGATATATAGATGATGGTATAAGAAACCCTAGGTTTGATGTAGGTGAGAGAAGATGGGTACGCAGGAACAAGAAGAAAGCTGAAGAGCAACAGCACCATACACACACACATATATATATTATATGTAGAATTGGAAATAATCAATATTAAGTTTCGTTAGGAGTTTGGAGAGACGTTTTCACCGGTGACTGATGCCAACGTCTTCCCTAACCAAACACACTCCTTTTAAGTAATCTACCTTTTGTTCTTTTTTCAAATGAAAACTTTTTATTCTTATTTTACACCTTTTTCTTATAATATTTTCCATTACATATTTTTGTGTATGTGAGATTTTTTTAGTTGATGAATATTAAGAAAAAAAGAGAGGAAGTCTTAGCAAAAAAATGAGAAAAGGAGATAACACAAAGAGGATCAGAGATTGCTTGGTGGGGTGAATCTTCGTTAGACTTTCAACTTCCACTCTTAAATATATATATATATATATATTTTTTAAAAAATTCCAACCTAAAACCTCTACTTCAGCCACCATGACCAATATATGCTTCAAACTACGTTTGTATACTCTTATGCAATACTATATACAATCACATAACCGTATAGTTGCCCAATAATTTATATTATACTCCCGCTTTACATATATGGACAACTTCTAGAACACATAATTCAATATGGGAGGTACGTACTACAATTTACGGCACCGAATATACATTTACGTTCAGATGTTCTTTTTTCGCTAAAAGATTGTTTACGTTTCAGATGTTAAAAACTATGTCCTTAATTATCAAAAATGTTAATTACAGAAAGAGCCAATAAAGTTAAAACTACGAATATTAGCTTTTTGTACGTAAATGTATATTGTTAGCTTTTATATGTAAAATTTTGTATTTGTATCGAAAATACTTCATTTGTTTAAGATACACTATTAAAGGCAAAATATGTTTTTTTGCTTAAATTTAAAAGGCAAAATATCTTAGAGATGCATATAAAATACTTCATTTGTTTAAGATACACTATTATTTTAGTTTTAAGTTTATAATTTGTAAGAGAAGAAAAAACTAAAATGCATATTACGAAACTAACCAAATAAAATAAATATATAATCATGTACATATCATAAATGTAGATCTCACCTGGAAATATTTTCAGCATAGTTTTTAATTAAATTCATCTTACATATTAAAGACAATATAGTATAGGCCAAAACATTGGACAATGGAACATTTGTTATCCCAGGATTTGTGGATATCAAACTTGATGAATAGATTCCTACCGTACTGCATTTGGTATAACTAATGGACTATTACAAGTCATTAACTGCTTTTCTAACTTCCGAAGATATCAACAAATTTTTTTAAGATTGAAAACTGGTGGGGAAGAGGGAGATGGTTTGGTAAAGCTGTTGGGGACCTGAGGTTTAATTGCAGCTCACGTATAATATATCATAAAATATCTAATGAATATATTTGTTTTGTTAACCTCTTCAAACCTAACTAAATGTTTCTTTTGCTTAAATCGGATCAACGTGGAAACCCTAAAACGACTGTGTATTTTGATTAATTAATTGGCTAACTGATTGATATATCAGTGGCTTTATACTGTATAAAAACAATTATTTTCGACAAGTCGTCCCATCTTATTTGCTCGGCATTTGGTCTCGAAGCACATCACTACTTATTTTATCTCTTTTCTATGGCGGTTAGCACTCTCAGCCTTCTAAAAGAGACTAGATGTTTTAGAAAAAAAGTAATTTTTTTTTGAACTTGAAAAAAAAAAAAGAGTAATAAGAGCTGGTTTTGAAACCCTGAAGAAGCGATATATTGTACCTTATAATTTCTTTGGGATTGCTTGCAAAAATATTTATAGGTTGTGTTTAATGATTGATTGAAAATATATTAAATCCTAGATAAGTCCTAATCAAATTGTTTTTTTTTTTGATGAAATTTCAAATTTATTGAACTATCAAAAGAATGAATGTTATGTACAGCCTTTCTCCAAACTAAGGAGGAGATTTGAGTTTCCTATCAACTACATATTGTGGTGAAACCAACACTGCAATAGACCTGCGAACTTGTGATCGTGAGTATACTTCAACGAGATAATCCTGGTCCTCATTGCCTTCTCAACTCTTCTTTTCATTTGTTCTACAGTTGTTCTGGGTTGCTGGTGTCTTCTTCCATTCCTCTCTCTCCAAATGTGATAGATGGTGGTCTGGAACAACATTTTTGCTAAAACCGACTCCATGCTCTGCTGCATACCAATCAAGTACTGGACTGTCCAATGCCAATCCGGATTTATCCCTCTTCCGATGATCCCTTTAGCTAAATCTTCCCATACCGTGTAAGAGTATGGGCACGCAAAGAACAAGTGATCTCTGGTTTCATCTCTTTCTCCACACAACTCACAGCCCTGTATCACTCCCCAATTCCTCATTCTATTGCCCGTAGAGAGACGATCTTTGATGGCAAGCCATGTGATGAAAGCAAACCTTGGAACTCCCTGTACAAACCATAATCAAATTGTTTAGAGCTCACTTGCACGTGTGGAGAACAAAACCAAAATCTAATTACTGGTGAATTTTAGTATGAAAATAGGTAGAGTTAGTTGGGAAGGAAGTCAATACTCTTTAGTCTTTACCGTATTTGTTACTGGAAAAATTGTGTGTTTAGACTAAAAAAATACTCCCTCCGTTTAGGAAATATCCATATTTTAGAAAAAATAATATTTCAAAAAGATACATTTTTACTTTTTCAATTTATTATTTAATGAAAAATCGTAAATTTAAAAAAAGTTAATGTTGTTTATTAAATTTCTATTGGCTAAAATTTATAGAAAATTGTTATTAACAAAAAACAATGTATTTACAATAAAATTTAATGTGTTTTTTTATATATGTGAAAAATGTAAAATATGTATTTTTTTGAAACAAAGGGAGCAAATACATTGTCTCTTTAGTTAATCCAAAACCCTAATTGTCCTATTAAGCTAATGTTTTTAAAAGAATACAATAGTATCTTTCGATTAATACAATCTCTATAATATTATTTGAGAAGTCAGTTTCCTATGTATCGCGTTCACGTTAACTCTCACGATGGTTGATTACACTGATACCCTTAATGAATTAAAAATATTACATTTAAATACTTTTTTTTTAGTTTCCTTTTTTTAAATTTTCCATATAAAATATATATTTAAAAGGAAACATTTATAAACTTTAAAAAATCAAATTTAAAAACGAAAATATATGTATATATAATATGATTTAATTAAAAAGGAAATTTCACAAGATAGTAATATTCTATTTTAAAAATATTTTTAAATAACATAAAATATACTTTTGAAGAAAATACTTTCTTTATATCTATTGTTTCTTACATGAAAAATATAAATTTGTATATAATGTGATTTCATAAAATCCAATTTCAGAAAGATAATCTTGATATTAGAAAAGAAATATTATTTATTTTAATAAATAATTTAAACAATACAAAATATATATTTTCAAAGTAACAGAAATATTTTGATCTCTCTATCTAATTTCGTAGATGATTACATAAAATAATTAAGTAACATAAAATTATATATGTTTAATTGACTAAAAGTAGTTTATAATTAGTATTATTGAAATGTTTTATTTACTTTTCATATATTTAGTTGACTATAGTATCTTTCAATTACAGCAAAAAAATATCTATAAATTATATTTTACTTATATAACATGATTTCTTAAATACAATTACAAATTTTACTACTTATTTTTAAGAGATATTAAAAACATATCATTTTAACAATAAACATCTTTTGATCAAATAATTATAAAATATTTTAAATAACATAACACTATATACTTTAACGAGGTATATATATTCTACAATTATTTGTTTTCCTAATATTAAATTAGCCTTAAATTTTATGTTTTTATGTTTGTGGAGTTTAATATAACTATAATCAAAATACTAAAGTAAATATGAATTCTTATGTTTAGATTATTTAAAATAAATTTTAGTTTACCTTTCAGTAAATCTAATACATAAAAATTATTTATAATTTATAAAATATTTTAACTATTGTAAATATTGATATATGTTCATGAGCGTTCAAAAATGTATTAGTTACTTATGTATGTAACTTATTATATTTAAAATAAAAATATTATAGTTGAATTCAGAAAAATAAATGCAATCCAATATTCTTAAATGATAACTAATTGACTGTAAAAAAACGACTACATATAACATATCTAAAAATCATATGTCCAATAAATTAAATTATAATTAAATTATATAGCAATCAATTATTATAGTCTATTTAATTTATAAATATTTATATCCGTGCATGAGCACGGGAAAATCACCTAGTTAACAAAATAATTGTTAACTATTAAAATATAACGAATAATTAAACTAATTAAAACAAAAGAAAACATTAAAAATTCCCAAATCAAAAATTACAAACCTAATTTTCGAAGACCCCACCTCTCTATGTTACAAGAAAGGGATTCCACTATTACGTTTTCAGCCTCATATGGTTCTCAACTAAAAAGCATGAACAACGTTACCATCTTAAAACTTTTGTGGAAGTTAATCTCTAACAAAACATCTCTCTGGGTCAGATGGCTTCACTCCACATTCCTGAAGAATGAGTCTATTTTGTCTGTCAAAGATAATGATCAGAGAGGTTCTTGGATGTGGCAAAAAAAATTGAAAGCTCGAGGGCTGGCTCGGGAATTCTGCAATGCCGAAGTTCATAACGGGAAGGGACGTCTTTCTGGTATGACCAGTGGTCTCTTTTAGGCTGCTTGATGGATATGTTGGGAACAAGGGGTCAGATTGATACGGGATACGGATACACTATACGCCTGACAGTGTTTTGAAACCCGACCCAGACCTGCGGTTGAACCGGTAAACCCGGTGACCCGAAATAAATTGAGTTTTGTGAAAAATCAAAAATTTAAAAACCCGCAAAAACCCACCAAAACCCGAAATCCAGTACTGATTGAACCACTGGTTGAACCAATAGATAACTTTTTTTTAAAAAAGTTTTAATTATGTTTTATATTCTAAATTTTCAATTAAAAATAAGTTTTTTCAGATTTTTTTTGCCGTCTCTCTTCTCTTGTGAACTCTACTAATTTTGTATCTCTTTTTTTTTTTTTTTTTTTTTGCTTTTTGATTATTTTGTTTATTATAAATATGTAGTACTAGGTTTTATGTGTTCTAGGTCCTGTATATATTGTTTTGCTAATAAGTTTAGATTAAAATTTCTGATTTTTAATCATATATAATAACAATTACACTATTTTATTTGTGATTTTTAGATTTTGATGAAGATTTCACTATGCCACCAGAAGAAAATGAAGTGAACTATGGTAGAGAGAACCAAAATTAGTTGATGTGATTTGGTGTTAGTTTATTTTTATTATTGACAATTTATTACAATGATGTTTTACTTTTGTTTTATTTTTGATTTGAAATTTAATTTATTATTCACATTAGACATAAATATTTATGAATTTTATTCTTGATTTTTTAGATATCATAACTCTTAACTAGTTACAATTTTTTTTAAATAGTCTAAACTATTTTTTTTGATATTTTGTATATCAAATGAAAATAAAATAAAAAAATAAAGATAAGCATTTTCTAACTGTTTTTTTTAAATAAAAATATATACATATACAAACTATTATTTTATGTTTTCAAAACATTTAGAAAATATTAAATTAGTTTCTATATTTTTATTTTCATAGCTAACATATTATTATATAATAAAATTAATTAATTTATTAACCCGCGGTTTACCCGCGGTTGACCCGATGACCCAGTGATCCGGTAAGTTGTCCGGTTCAGCGTCCGGGTCGATTTTCAAAACATTGCCGCCTGAACAAAACGAAGAAGAAGAATCCATCGCTCTGAGGGTCTTATTCAAGTTAAAAATCAGCTCCAGTCATTGTCTCGCTCCGAAGAGAAGGATGTTGTTCTTTGGAAAGGGAAATAAGAAATTTACAAAGATCAGTTTATTACTTCAGAAACTTGGAATCACATTAGAACTAAAAGAGATACAGTTCCTTAGCACAGAGGACTCTGGTTCATTCATGCAATGCCAAAACACATGTTCTGTACTTGGCTAGCTTTTAGTAATCATCGGCTCACCACAGGAGATAGGATGGTAGCCTGGAACCCCGGGATTGATGAAAACTGTGTACTGTGTATGCAGCAGCTGGAAACGAGGAACCACCTTTTTTCCGGTTGCGCTTATTCCTTGTCATTATGGAACAAACTGATGAATGTACTGATAGGTAATGGTTACTCGAATGAGTGGATGGAGGTCGTGTCCTTCATACAGAAACCAAACCTAAATCGGAACAGGAGCTTCCTTGTTCGTTATATTTTCTAAGCCACAATCTACATGATTTAGCGTGAAAGAAACTGTCGGAGACATGGTACGAAGCCACAACCTCATGAAGCTCTCTTTACCATGATTGACAGACTGGTCAAGAACAGAATTATGTCCACTGCAGCACAAGACAGGAGACTTGATAGTGCTTTTCAACTCTGGAGTGAAGCTGCACAAACGTGATCGATTTGTTTTAGTTTTTGCTTGAAAGTTAATTAGCTAAAGTGGCTCTTGCTGTAAAAACACTACAAGAAAACATGTCAATGCTGACGGCCAAAACCATGGGCATTCCGACGGAAAACACATATTCCGACGAAACTATAACGAAAATGTTCTTCAGAATCATTTAGTCTGAAAAATAATTTCGTCGGAAATCCGCCTGAGCTTCCGACGATATTCGGACGAGTCCCAAGAAACAGTACTCCGACGAAAGTCCGACGATTATTCCGACCACACATATCATCGGAAATTTGTCAGAGGCTGTCCGACCACTACTTCCATCGGAAACTAATCTCTCCGACGAAAACTGGTCATCAGAAAATTTCGACAACAATTTCGTCGCAAATTTCGGACGGAGAGTTTCATAGGATGATTCCGACTCTTATATTTCGTTGGAATTTTCCGAAGAAATATTTCTACGAACCTGTCCGTCGGAATATACCGACGGCCTGCTGTCGGAATATTCTGACGGATACAGTTTCGCCAGAATATTTAATTTATTCATTAATGTATTTATTTTATCTTTTATATTAAAAATTGATAAATAAACAGAATCTAAAATTAAAAACTAATAATATCATAGAAATTAAGTTCGTACATAGTTTGAAACTGAAATTGAAAAAAAGAAACATTCAGAAGTTAAAAAAAAACTAAAAATCCGAAGGAAACAAACGCTTCATCTTCTCCAATATCTCGAGGTTGGTCTTCTTTTGATCCGCCAGCTCAGCAAGGATTGTGGTGTTCTACATCTCTAGTGCCACAATCCGGTCATCTTTGTTCTGTAGCTGCTCTAAGATCATGGGATCAGCATACTAGACTTGTGAAGAAGAAGATGGACATGTAGGGGCACGATGAGCTAACCCAACTAAATGGTCGTTTTTTTAGGGACCACCTAAAAAAAAATTAGTAATATATTATAAACTAAATATAGTAATGAAAAAACAAAATTACCTTTTCCACCAAGTCATTTATTTGCAGCCGGGACAAGTTGGTGGAAGTTCCCGTTGAATCGTCATCAGAGAGAGACTGAGAAGCTATAAATGCTTCTTTTTGGGTCTCCGCCAACTCAATGACCTCTTTTATCACGGGGTCCTGAATTTGACGCGTCCTCTTGTTAGTGTACGTCTCCTTCATGAAAGAGAGATGATCAACGAGATTACCGTTGTTTGCTTCAACCTGAAAACAACATTAACCAAGGAATATATAAAAATGTTTATTTAAATAAATATATAATAATAAAAAATAGAACTTACAAGTTGATCTTCCTTAGGAGATATAGTGCAAGCACCGAGGTTATACAAATAAACACCTTTCCCGCCAAGATCACTCTTCTGATTGGATGAGTTCTTAAGAGACTTCTCTATAATCTCATGCTTCTCCCAATGCACCTGCAACTCTTCCCACACTGTCGTGTTAATAAATTGTGGCATCTTGTTCTTGAGTCATAGCTGCTTCCACTCGTAGATCTGCTTCGTAAAATAAAAATACTAACCACGTTGTGGATTCCCGTCGTGGATTGGGATGGAGGACCGGGAGATGGTCTCAACCTGGTTTTTGAACCAATAGTTCAACTGGGATGGTACCCCCGGCTCATGTGGAGCAGCTGCACCGGGAGCGGGAGCGGGAATAGCTGGAACCAAATTTTGTTCCTGAGTCGATCCCGATGCACGGGAACTGCTCATTGAACTAACTCGGTGACAGGGTATGGAACGGCGTAATAGTCTACCAGAATCTTCGGACCTATTGGTTGTCAAAAAAAAAAGAATCTTCCGACCTACAAAAGGAAAATAATCGGGAAAATTGTAAATATAGAACAAATAAACTAGTACATTGTCCCTATACCATATATTGAACATAAGATTGTCCCTATACCATAATTTTTTGTGTAAACCCAATTAAACCCCTAATATAAACCTAACCATATCTTTTTAATATTTTTTGTAACTGATTTTTAAAAACATTAATTAATTAATTTAAAAACAAACAAATAAGAAAAGGAGTTCCGGCTCCATTTATCCCCAAATTGAAAACATATGAACCCTAATCAAGTGTTCAGTTGCTGTCTGAACAAGTTATAGTGTTCAGTTGCTTGTTGTCTGAGTTTATTGGGTACGAAATAGATTAAGGTTGCAGTATTGTCTGAGTTTAACAATCACTGGATCATTATTATCAGCTTCAGTTTACTACTTTTTGTCAGATTTTTTTTTTTGAAGCTAGTTGCGTGTGAAAAAATGTAAAATGCAGTAAAAATACAACAGAGATAACATGCCAAAAATTAAGTACTCTCCTTCTTTTTTTCTTATCAACAGCAAATCCCCTTTTTGTAAGGAGATCAAATTTCCACAACCCACAAGAAGCATAAATATGCATATTCTTCAACAAGAGATTCAAAATATTTGGATGGCTTCAAAAAAAAATTAGAGATTGATGGATGAAGAAGAAGAACACGTTTTAAAAAAAAAAGAAATTAGGAAACACGGAAATTATGGAAAATATTGATTTAGAATATATTCTCAACAGATTTTGGATAGATTTTAGGAAAATATATATTTCGTATTTGGTAGAATATATATTCTACAACCGTAGAAAGTAGATAAAACAGTAGATTAGATTACCCAGCAACAGTAGAATAGAGTATTTTGGTAGAAAATAGAAAGCATACATCCGTAGATATATTAAAAAATATAGTTAATGAAATCAACTGTAATCCAGAAATAAGGGAAATGACAGCTGAATAATTCTACGATGGTAGAATTGTATTTATTGGAAGCTGATTTATTCTACGATGGTAGAATTGTATATAATGGTAGATATGATAGTTCTACCACATGTAGATAACTATATTATTAACCGAATGTACAGTCTACGGTCCGTAATTAGTAGATTAAGTTTTCTACCATCCGTAGATCAAAATATGAAATTTTGATATACTATTATTTAGTCTATAAAAATATTTTTCATATGATTGTTTCTTGTTTGTGTACATTTTGAATATTTTTTCATATTTTTTTGACTACTAAAATAATTGATATGAATTTTTAAAGTTGTTCAGGGATATCTAAGTCTAAAACGGACCAAAAAGTGATTTATGGCAAAAGGACAATGTAGTTGTTTTTCTGTTCCGTTTTGACAATTTTTTCAAAATAATCTAACTGTGATACAACTGTTTTATGCATATATGATACAACTGTTTTATGTATATATATGTATATAAAATGCCCTTTAAATATATAAAAATAATTTAAAACGTTTTAATTATAAAGAAAAATATTTATAAACGTTTTTATCTATATATAATATTACTGGAAAACTTTTGATAAATAAAAAATAATAATATTACTCTAAAAAATTAAAAACATTTTTACTGTATATAATATTACTGGAAAACTTTTGATAAATAAAAAAATATATTCAATAGTTTATAAACCCCAAAAACGTTTTTAAAAAAACAAAAAACATTATAAAAACAATAAAAATACTTTTTTACTATTTATAATATTACTGGAAAAGTTTTTATAAATAAAAAAATATATTCAATACTTTCTAAACCCCAAAAACGTTTTTAAAAATAAAAATAAAAACGTTTTAAAAAATCAAAAAACGTTTTAAATAAAAGCAAAAACGTATTAAATTTCAACAAATACACTATATAATTCTAAAAAAATAAAGACAACAATCTAAACAAAATCTAACTAATACATCCTAAAACTATCCATTCAATCCTAAACATATACATGAAAAACCTAAAATCTAACATCCAAACCCTAAATAAATGAAATTTACAAAGGGTTTGAGAGACTTACATGATTTTGAGTGTTTGGGGTAGAGATTTGGAGTTTGGGATGAGGAATCGCCGGAGTGGTCGCCCGATTAGAGAGATTTTAGAGAGAGGCGAAAATGAAGAAAAAGGAAGAAGAAGAAAGATTATATATAAAAACAAACCGACGGACATAGGTCCGTTGGAAATCTGTCGGAAACCTAATAAAATATTATTTGGCGGTTCATGAATTTTTTTTGGCGGTTTGTATTCCCGGATAATAAAATTCTCCGACAGATTTCTGACGAAACAAGTACTAGTCATCGGAAATCCGTCGGAATGCTCGGGAACATGCAAAATATCAGGTTACGAGGCAAGGAATATGCCACCTTTTTCAGAATCTCATCGAAAAATGCCGAAAGAATTCTGACAAAAGTAGCATATTCTTCTGATTGGTTAAAAGGACTTCGTCGGAAATCCATAGGAATTTACCGACGACATTCCGACAAGATAGTGTTTGGGGTTTGATAACAAGTTTCTATTGGTAAAATCCAATTCTTTGATAATAAATGGAGTATTTGTAAAAGGTTTAACTATAAAAAAATGTGTAATATGACATCACTCCTCAATCTGGGGTGCTGTCATACCAATCACAATAAAATACTACACACCGCAATCCAACCATACCGGAAAACTGGATTTCCAAAATTTCTTGTATGTTGCCGTAGTACACATCGTCACCGGAGGAAGATGAAACACCAGTATCATAAGTTGTTCTAGAATGACCTTTCCTTGTGAATGCATATCCTCGAGTACAATATTTTGGATATGATTTGACCACATAGTTTAGTCCCCGCACAAATTCGCATATCCAATCATCGAACACTACACCTCTGGCCAGACCTTCACTCACCTATAAATTAAAAACATATTAGTGAAATGTAATTATTTTATTAAATATAAACTAATCATTTGCACATGTTCAGATATATGACTCACATAATTAAGAAGCCATCCAACAAATCTGTTATGTCTGAGTTGTTGAAGATCCTCTCTTGTGGCATGTCTGTAAGTGATACGCAGCTCTGCCATATAAACACTATATAAAATGATATTATTAATCTGCAATAAAACTTATTGAATATTAATCGAATAATTTAAATGAAAAAAAAATATTTTTACCTTTCATATTGTAGAACATCTTCAGTTAGTGAGCAAATATGCTTGCGAATGAGCATGTTCAGTCTCCGTAAGTCCCGCTTCGTGGGTTTTTCACTAAGTGTCCAATTTCTCTGAATGTTTGGGACAGTAACATAATATGTTGCTTTCTCCCCTCCGTCATCATGCCGAACATGTTTTCTGTTTTTTTGTATACACTTCTGATGGAAAGTACTTTTCAGCAAAAGTTTCAGTTTCTTCATTGATCACCTGTGAGACTATAGATTCTTTTACCTTGCTTAAATTTTTAATATTCTTCTTCAGATGATGCATATAACGCTCAAAAAGATAAATCACAGAATGATGGAGGACCACCAAGTTCCAATTCTCTTGCGAGATGAATAGTAAGATGTTGCACTACATCAAAGAATGATGGAGGAAATATTGAGGTTGCAAAGGCTGACACGGGTATGTTAGCTTTCAAATTACTAATACCCTCTGCAGTTACTGCTATGGTGCATAAATCGCGGAAGAAAACACTTATCCTTACATAGATAAAAGACAAAAAAATCATAAGTATTTAATTTATATAAGCATAATTATAAATATGATAACCAATTAAAATGTAAAAATATTAGATACCTTCAATTGCTTCATTCACATTATGTGGCAATAGTCCTGAAAAAACAAACGGAAGAAGGTGCACTGCATCATTATATGAAAATAGTGACTCTTCAAGACAGTAAATTTTCCTTCGCTTATGTCGACGCTGTTACGCAAATTAGATGCATAACCGTCTGAAAATTTCACTCTATCTGTAATCCAATCAAAGAACTCCTTTTTTGCAGCAGCATCCAGCCGATAAATAGGAAAATGGGTCATACCGTTCTCATCAACGTGAAGTTCAGAACGAGCATAAATATCGACTAAATCCAACTTTGACTTCAAATTATCTTTCGTTTTACCTTTGATGTTAAGGATTGTGTTCATCAGATTGTCTAAAAAATTATTCTCAATATGCATGACATCTAAATTATCCCGCAATAGATGATCCTTCCAATATGGTAGATCTCAGCAAGTATTCTTTTGTGCCAATTATGTAGCTCTCCAACAACATCGATTCCAATATTTTCACATCCACCTATGTCTGGCCTTTTTTCCGCACCAAAATCCCTTAATTGTTTCACAAATCTTCCCCACTAACTTCTTCAGGTGGACCATCAAACACTTTTTTGTTCTTCGTAAACAAAGTCTTACTCTTACAATATGGATGATAAGGTGGTAGAAATCTTCTGTTACAGTCAAGCCAAAACGTTTTCCTTCCGTGCTTTAGTTGGAAAGCATCTGTATTATCTTTGACAATATGGACATGATAGCCTCCCATGTGTTGTCCATCCAGATAACATACCATATGCTGGAAAGTCACTTATTGTTCATATAAGTACTGTCCGCATATGAAAGTTTTCTTTGCACGAAATATCGTATGTCTCAGCACCATGCGCACATAGTTGTTCGAACTCATATATCAGTGGTTGAAGAAACACATCTAGTGATATCTTATGATGCTCTAGCCCGGGGACGAGAATAGAGAGGAACAAAAACTCTCGTCGCATGAACAAATTCGGCGGCAAGTTGTATGGTGTCACAATCACTGGCCACAGAGAATATTGTCTTTCATGCTTTCCAAATGGACTGTAAAAATCAGTACATAATCCAAGATAAATATTTTTTCTCTCTTCAGAAAATTCTGGATATGTTGATTGAAAATGTTTCCAAGCTTTTGCATCTCAAGGATGTCTAATCTGGCCAGTTGTGGAATGCTCCGCATGCCATCTCTTTGCTTTTGCTGTGCGCTCAGACTGATACAATCTCTTCTATCTTTTCGTCAAAGGCAAATACCACATCCTTTTGAACAGCACTGAAACTCTTCCCCTCGTATCCTGATAACGAGGTTTCCTACAAAATCTTCATTTATCCGTTCCTTATCCGCTCTCTAGTAGATCATGTAGTTGTCGATAAATACATCTATCACCTCTTACGGTAATTTAAGACCTGCAACAAGTTTATTGATGCACTCCAAATCAGCAGCAGAAAAAAATCAAGAAAGTTTGGCTTATGGATTTTGGATTAAACAAGTGGGCTTGATGATTAATGAAATTATGTTTATGAACATGTTTCAGCTCAAAGAAAGAAGGGCCCAACAAAAAAATGTAAGACATGGTCGAATAATATATCAATCTGACGGCAATTCATAGACCGTCGACCATGCAAAAGGACACGATCAGCGGACGAGTATTGCGATCATAAATTCCCAAATTTGGTAAAAAAATCTTGGTCTTTAGTTTTAGTCAAATCTAAAATATTTAAGAGTTTTCAAGTTTTTAGGTTTTGACTAAATCTTTTGTATACTTTGCCTATTATATAAAGACCATTTGACCAATGAAATAAAATAAGCTTTGAGTGATTATTTTTGGAACATTGAGAGGGAATCTCACTTTTCTTGTTTTTGGTGTGGTTAGCTCCAAGTAACTCTCTCTTTCTCGTTGGACCGGTACGTCATATCCAGCAACAGATCGAGGCTGCCCTTTTGTTGGATCGGTGCGTCACATTCGGCAACAAATTGGCTTTGGGAATATCAGTAGCCTTCCGCATCTGTTGTACGACCCTTCAATCCATCAATTTCTCCTTTTTGTTGGACTTGTGTGTCATATCAAGCAACAATTGAAGTTCGAGAATATCAACAGCCTTCCGCAACTGTTGTGCGACCTTTCAATCCATCATTTCTCATTCAATCTGTCTGAGATCATATCCCCTTATCAGTCCGGTCGAGTGATCCTAATTTAGGGTGTATCATTTATGAACCTCGTAGTATGAACCCGGACAAGATTATCCTCTGGTAGAACACCTCTAACAAAATCTGCAATCACATCCACACATTCTTCAGCCAAATTATAACTAGTCTTAATACCCATCAATTTAGTTGCAGATGATAAGGGTGAATGACCATCTCTACAACCTTTATACAAAGGCTGTTTTCATGCATCCAACATGTCAAAAAAATCTCTTTGATTCGGCATTCGGTTCTTCTCCTCTATAATGATCATTTACCATATGCTCAGTACATACACCATAATCTACATCTGTTCTTGGTTCTTCTAACCTATAATCAGGCTGAGGTTCGCTAACAGACTGAAGTTCGCTAGTACTACCATATTCAAAACCAGGTTCCTCATGAAGATACCAAACCTATAATTCTGTGTAAACCCGTTCATATACAAATGAGTCCAAACATCCAATTCTCTTAAAATCCTACTATTATTGCAAGACGTGCAGGAACATCTTAACATACCGGTATTTGCTTCTGGTTGCTGCTGAACAAGCCTCATGAATTCTCCAATACCTTCTATGTATTCTTCTGTAAGCAAATTGGTGTTGGGATCCAAATGAGGTTTATCCATCCACGAACAATAATAATTTCCAGAAGACATGATTTTTTCCAGATTTGTTGTGATTAGAGAGAGTGAAGAGAGAATGAAGAGTGAATGAGGTGAATGAGGAGAGCTTGTATTTATAGGAGAATGCTTTCGGTAATCCGACGGTATTCTAACGGATTCCGATGTTGTTTTTCAATTTTGTCGGAATTCCGTCGGAAATTTTAAAATTTCAAACGACTATAAAACAGTCATATTCTTCCTCGGAAACGGTCAAATGTTTTGTCAGAATGCGTCGGAATATACCGACAAATTTTCGACAAAACTTAACGGTTATATATTATGTCGAAACATTCTCGGTATTTCGTCGGAAGTTTCCGACGGTATGTGTTTCTTCGGAATGTCCTCAGAAAAATCCGACGAAATACCGAGGAAAGTAAGTTTTTGAGTTTCGTCGGTATGTCGTCGGAAAGTGGTTACTGTTTTCCGACGACACTGTTGTTCGTCGGAATGTCCGTCAGAATATGCCTTATTTTCTTGTAGTGAAAGTACAATTTTTAAACCAAATTTAAAATTTTATTCAAAAAATAAAATAAATAATTGGTTAACTAGACAAAAAGATAATACTAGTTTAGTTCTCTAATTGTTGGGTACAAATCACAGAAAAATTAGTCTCTTGTTACAACATAACACATTAGATGTAGTGTAGCAAACCAAATAAACATATAAATTTTCTAAAATATGGTGTGTTGGGTACAAATCACAGAGAAATTAGTCTCTTGTTACAACTTAACACATTAGCTGTAGTGTAGCAAACCAAATAAACATATAAATTTCCTAAATATGGTGACCCAAATTCTCTTTATTTTTATTCCATAATTTTTAGTATCCCCCAATTTTTGACCAAAAAGAAAAAATATTTGCAGAATTTTTTTTTTCTTAACTATTTTATTCATGGGTATTAATATTTTATATTTTTGGCCCTAAATAATAATTTAAAAAGTAAAGTAAGAAGAAAATGAGGTCAGCAAAATCCTAAAGAAAAGTTAAATTTTGTCGCTACGTGGTGCGCCGGAGCAACTGGATAAAGTCGACAGCTTAATAAACTCGCCGGCGCCTTTATCCACCATGAAAATGTACCATAATTAACCTTTTGGGGAATTTTGAATGAGGGTAGAGAGAGAAGAAGAAGAAAGTTGGTTTGAATCGTAATACCCCCTTTTATCTTCTCATTGTTTTCTCGTTTCTGTTCTGTGATGACTTTAGCGATTTTTGCACAGCTTTGAATGAGTGTCAACATCCAGATGAGAAACAGGGGATGCAACTTAGCAAAGAAGTAGGTTTAGCTCTTTAGGCAGATCAAGTTTTGGTTTCAAAATAGAAAAACTCAAAAAGAAGGACCCTTTCACTTTTAACCTCTCTCTCTCTCTCTCTCTCTCCCTCTCTCTCTCTCTCTCTCTCTCTCTCTCTCTCTCTCTCTCTCTCTCTCTCTCTCTCTCTCTCTCTCTCTCTCTCTCTCTCTCTCTCTCTCTCTCTCTCTCTCTCTCTCTCTCTCTCTCTCTCTCTCTTCCTTGTTTTTTTGTCTTTATTTTGCTTCTCCATTTTGCAGGCACAACACGAGAGAGCTGATAATTGTACACTCAAGGAAGATAATAATAGAAAACATTGCCATTAGAGAAGCTCTCAAATACACCGTTTGCCACAACTGTGGTGATGCTCCTGTACACAAAAACTCTTACTTTTGATGAACAAAAGCTTTATATCAAAATGCACACCTTCTAGTCTTGTTTTCATGAATACTATTAAACTCGTGGACATGCTCATAGTATCAAAATTTTAAAGTTTTTTTTGGTTTTCTCATGTGGAGTTTCTTTAACTAGCAGGTAGGAATGTTAAAATGGACCTAAAACCCACGGGCCAAAACATGCTTTGTATAAAAAGGCTGACCCATGCCCCATTTATTATCATGTAGAAACAAAGGGGTTTATACGGTTTAACCTGTTTAGGTCTGTTTCGTTAATGGGCATACACTTTAAATAAACGGATGCCCATTTAAGCCTGTTTATGATTTTTTTTTGGAAAACAATATATTTAAAATGAATATAAATATATATATTTTTAAAATTCATAATTTTTATAATTTTTTCTTTTGAAACAAAATATTAGATTAGATTTAGTTTGTGTGTGTTTCTTTTTAAATGTTTATGTTATAATTGTGTTTAAAACTTACTATACTACGATTGTGTATCTAAAAATAATAATTTGCATTTAGAAGAAAAATTAATTAACGGATTAGGACCTAAACGAGCATTTCAATATTAAACGAACTAACACTTAAATGGGCTATAACGGGTTTACAATCAAACGGGCATGCAGTTAACGGGTCAGCCTAAATGGGTCCGGGTAGCCCGCATTGACATCCCTACTTGCAGGTCAAGTCTTCAAAGCTTTTTTCCTTCAGTGGTTACATCGTCTAAAACACTTGCAGTGATTTTATCTGAAATGCATGATTTCGATGGAGATGCATTGCATTTGATAAAAAGAAAACATTAATTCTTTAGAAAATGTGTGAGACTCTTTGATTTTAACTTTGCTTTTGGTTGGTGTTAGATGATTGAAGAGCTTCAAGTCCTTTCACTATTGGTACCAACTCGTGAGTTCAGTGTGCTAAGATACTGTCATCAAATAAAATATGGAACTTGGGCAATTGTAAACATCTCCTATGTGTTTCCTCAGTTTATATCTCATTCTCTTTCTTATCGATTTCCTTTTGGTTGCTTGATTCAAGACATTTCGAATTACTACTCCAAGGTTTGTGTTGTGTGTAACTATTCTTTATGTTTCATTTTGTCAGCATCTCGGATCATTTCATTATATCTTAGAATACAGAACAACAAGTTACATGGGTTGAACATGTTGAAACGGAGGACAAAGAACCGATTCATGAGATGTTTAAAGATAGCTTCCATGAAGGATTAGCTTTTGGAACTGATCGTTGGATAACTACACTCCAAATAATGTGTGAGAGATTCAACGCTCTAGTGGAACCCACAAAATCATCCGTCGATCTCAAAGGAGGTAACCTGAAAGGTTTTTAATATCTAAATCAATCGGCTTAGCATGCTTCTAAGTAACACATTTGAAAAAAAATCAGTTATTCCATCGCCAGAAGTATAATGAGAGTTGCTCAAAGAATGGTAAGCAATTTTTGCTTGAGCGTTGGCATATCTAACAAAACTCGATCAAAGGTTGTTTCGGGGTTGGAAAAAGTTTGAATCCGTGTGAGTTCGTATAAGAGCCAGAAAAAACCATATGTAATGGTTCTATGTGCAGCTACTAGTTTCTGGCTCCTAGTTTCTCCAGAAACTGTCTTTAATTTTCTCAAAGATGAAAGAAATAGACCTCAGCTACTTGTGGTACGCGATCGCCAAGATCGCAGGGATTATGCGTTTGTGTTTGGTTCTATATTTTTATAGGCTATGTAGGAGTGTTCAATTCGGATATCGGTTAGGTTTCGTTTTTTTATCATTCGATAAATATTCAAGGATTCAGTTTCTCTTCACAAAAGACAATTATTATATACAAAAATTATATTGTACACTAAATATCTTTTCAACCAAAAATTAATCCTGCGTTTTGAAAGCATGGATCATAATCTAATTATAGCTTAAAGGTCGTGCATAAATACTAACAGGTTTTCCAAAGGAAAGTTTGAGTTTGCGGGGCCGTGAAGAAAATAATTTGTTTTGGAACCACCACTGGTCATATCCCATATAAAATATATTTTTAGATCTGTTCTTGGTTGTGAATTTGTGATGATGGACCAGTGACCAAGAGACTCCTTTTGGTTTAGTTACTTACAGAATTGCAAGGAAGTTCATAGAGAATCAAGTATATGCTTGTGCCCAAGATGGGTTAGTATATCTTGGAAGTGCAGCGGAGTCATGCTGAAGCAGCTCAATGCTCATGATCACCATGACTCAACTCTTTTTACCTGTGAACAAGAACAAAACTACTGAATCAACAACTAATTAAATATAACATAACAATTTGTGACAATCCACAAGAATTTGTAGTGCATTAAGATATTGTTTAAATATGATCATTTTATTTTTGCCACCTTAAATTTGATATAATCTTATGACTTATTTTTAGGTTTACCTCTTATGTTGAACCTGTAGGTTCACTAACCAATATGATTTGCTAATTTCATATTCAATCTATATTAATAAAAGAGGAGAAATACTTGGGTTCACCTCTAGAGTGAACCTAAAGGAAACAAAATATGATTTCATTATTTCATATTCATTATCTTTTAGAAAAGGAAACAAAATATTGTCAAGTTTTATTATGTTTTTAAAATAAAAAATAAATAGAAAATAATAGTTGTCGCAAAAAAAAGTTCTATATTTAAAGTACCGTCACCAAAACACTAAACCCTAAACCCTAAATCATAAACCCTAAATCTTTGGTAAACCCTAAACCCTTGGATTTTGGAGTTTAAAAAAAAATATTTTTAACACAGTCAGCAAAACACTACACCCTAAATCTTAAACCCTAAACTCTAAATACTAAACCGTAAACCCTTGTGTAAAATTTAAAACCGTGGATAAATCCTAAACCCTAAGAAATTAGAATTTATCCAAGTGATTGGGATTTACCAAGGGTTTAGGATTTATTTAAGAGTTTAGAGTTTATGATTTAGAGTTTAGGGTTTAATGTTTGGCTGACGGTATTAAAAATAATTTTTTTAAATGTGATTTTGTTTGCAATTAATATTATTTTTTATTTATTTTTATTTTTAGTTTAAAAATATTATATAACTTGACAATATTTTATTTTCTTTTTTAAAGATACTGAATATGAAATAACGAAATCCTATTGATTGGGTGAACCTATAGGTTCACTCTAGGGGTGAACCTAAGAATTTTTCATAAAAGAGAAGTACAAAATAGAAATACCTCTTAGTTTTACTACTTATTTACATTAGAATGCCATTGAAATATTTATTGAACCTATATTAAGTATGCTTATCTTTTCCTAATTTAAATAATAGATTTAAGTATTTAGTGTCTTTTTTAATTAAGAAGTGGTTTGAACAAAAAAAATGTCTTTTTTAATTTAAATAATAGAGTTCCTTAATCAAATCTTAACCAATTGATTTTCTAATATATTTCGTATTAACATATTAAATATTTTTTAATATTTATCAGTAATAAATAATAAAATAAAAATTCACACATCATAATCAATTTATATAACATATAAATCAAATATAAAATAATTTATTCATATATTATTAGTATAATTCTTTCATTACATAACTCCAATTAGTTTAAAATATATGTTTTTATTTAACAAAAACAATGCAGGATTATTTTTATTTAACAAATTTATTTTAATAGAAATTATAGTTTCAAATATGCTTATATATTTTATGTATTTATAAATTTATTTTCTTTGTTTTTTTGGATGCTAAGATTTTGGAATTGGAAAAAATAATGATCCACTTCTATATTATTTTAATTAAGAAAATTTAATATTTATATCCAAATTTTTTATTAAACTTTTAATTTTTATTATAACTGCAAAGATTAATTTTTAATCTAAATTTATATTTTAATATTACAAATACATCATTTAATATAAACAAGAAAAACTAAATTTGAAATAAATACCCGCCCGATTGGGCGGGTTAAGATCTAGTATCTTTCAAAAAAAGAAACAAAATATTATCAAGTTTATTATGTTTTTAAACTAAAAAGTTAAAAATAAATAAAAATAATAGTATTTGCAAAAATGGAAAGAATTTCTTTCATATTTTAACGCTTTCCGCAAAATATTAAAACTAAACCTTAAACCCTTGGATAAACCTAAATCTTTGGATAAACTCTAAACACTTGAATTAATCATAAATCCTAAATAAGAAAAAACTAAACATTTAATGTTAAAAAACTAAACCATTATTTATAATCTCTAAAGCCTTGGATATTTAGGGTTTAGAATTTAGTGTTTAAGATTTAGTTTTTAGTATTTGAGGATTTAATATGTTTTGCTGACGACGTTAAAAATATTTTAAAAAGTTCTTTTTTAGTAACTATTAATATTTTTTATTTATTTTTATCCAAAGATTTAGAGGTTATGATTAAGGGTTTAATGTTTTTAAGATTTATTGTTTGAGTGTTTATCGTTTTTGATTTATAATTTATGATTTATCCAAAATTTTAAAATTTTGGATTAAGATGGTTTAGAACTTATCCAAGATTTTAAAATCAATAGGACTTTGTTATTTTATTTTTCGATATGTTTTAAAAAATAAATAAATGATTTTTAAATTATATTATGTTTTTAAAAAAAAAAAGGTAAAGAAAATGAAAAAATAGTAATAGTTACAAAAAAATTTAAAATATTTTTAATTCTTTAGTAAAACACTAAACCATCTTAATTGGTGAGCACAGAGATTTATTATAATCTTATTCTAATGAAAGTTATTGGTTGAGAGTATAAAATATTTATCTTTGATTATTTAAGGTAATTCTATTTTTGAATCTTTAGCATAGACTTAATAATACTATTAAACATTATTTCTATCTATTGTTTGTTGGGTTCCGTGGTCCTTGTATAACTGACATGAACAACCAACCACGACGCCACGAATCTTCTTCTCTTCTTGATTCCTTCACAAGAAACCTTCACCGCATTGAAGCAACGCTTAGAGCTTCCCGGAGAAGATGTTCTCGTCCGTTGGTTTCGTCTTCCTCTCTGGTGTTTTTCTCGGAATCTTCGTCATCTTGGCCGCCGAAGCTGCGGGATTGATGTATCTCGTGAACCGATTGAAACAGAGAAGAGATCCAAAACCCGTCTCCGCTCCATCCACCAATGATACCATCGATCCTCCCATCGATTTCTCTCTCAACAAACAGGTGATCGATCTCAATTGCTTGATTATCCTTCAAAAATCCAATTCTAGGTCTAATTTTGGAAGGTTGCTTTTGATGCAAGTCTTAACAATTTTGAGACAATTTTTCTAAAGTTTTTCAGATGTTTTGTAATGACAGGGAATGGTGTGGATTCTGGAGGTGGATGAAGGTGTTAAGAACTGGTTGAAGGAGAAGCCACAAAAAGAGCACAAGAGGAAGAGAGATTTCTTGGAGGTTCATCCTCTTCGAAAATTCGCTAGGATCAAAGATCACAAGCTCCTCTTATCAGATGCTTCTTCTGCTGATAGCACCACTCAGACTACGGTTTCTTTAAAATGTTGCTCTATTGACGCCGTTTCAGGCTCTCATCTCCCTACAAGAAAATGGTAATATCTCCATGATTCTTATCAAATATTTGAAGCTCTTTATTGTTCTTTTTGATTTTGTTAGGGCGAAAAGGTTTCCTATAAAAGTAGAGAGCAAGATATCTTCAGAGTTATACAAAGGAAACAAGGTGTTTTACATCTACCTCGAGACTTCTTGGGAGAAGGAATCATGGTGTAAAGCTCTTCGTCTAGCTGCTTGCGACAATCCGGAAAGGTTTATTTGGTACTCTACCAAGTTGCAACAAGAGTTTCGTAGCTACGTCACGTCTCTTAACGTTGCATATCATTCGTTCATGAAACCATCCGCTGGGTTTTGTTTCGAGACGTTTGACAAAGGGAACAAAACTGATGGTGGTTCTTCAAAGGTTCGCTTGTTCTTGAAGAGGTTTTCGAGGAAGCGATCGCATCGGGAAGACAGGAAAAACTCTCTGCGTTCTTACCAAGATTCACAACACGGAAGCAGCTCGGGGAGGAGCGGCTCAGGGAGGAGGATGGGAGATTATAGCGCTGATGAATCTGATGTGCCTGTCTTTTCACGTTCTGTGAGCCATAGCAGTCATGTTTCTGGTGTTTCAGATGGAGACTCTGAAGAGAAGTTTGACATGGATGAAGGAACATTGGCCTGGAACCTGCTGATCTCTAGGCTGTTTTTCGATCTCAAACAGAAAACAGGAGTGAGGAGCTCAGTGCAAGCACGAATCCAGGTCTGCACTTTCAATGATCATGAAAAGCCTTTCTTCATCTACTTAAAAGAGTTTTGATTTTCTTAACAGCGGGTGTTATCAAGCATGAGGACTCCAAGCTACATAGGCGAACTAATCTGCTCGGATGTTGACACTGGAAATCTCCCACCTCATATACATGGTACTCGAGTTCTTCCAATGGAGATGAGTGGTGTATGGGCGTTCGAACTAGACATTGAATACTTTGGTGAAGCGGTGATTGAGGTTGAAACACGGGTCGACATCCGTGAGGTGAATCTGCAAAAAGGTATAACCGACACAAGGTTACAGCCAAGCTCTGCAGGGGAGGAAGAAGTTGAAGATTTTGAAAAGCAATTAGTACAAAATGGTGGATCCAATAAAACAGGCTAGTTCAATGTTTACTGTATACTGATTAATGCAGTCATCTCACGACTGCTCTTACCATATTTTTTTTTTAGATGAATCCAAGGGATCAAAAGGAACGAAGACATCTCCAAATGGTGTATCCAGGTGGAAGTCTATTATTAAAAACATTGCTGAACAAGTGTCCCAGGTTGATTCTCTTTAATCAAATGTCTACAAGACAATTCTTTCTTGCTAGTTGGATTTGTTTCAACTTAGTTTGTCTTTGTTTCACAATTTCAGGTGCCTATCTCTTTGTCAATACGGGTGTCTTCTCTTCGAGGGACACTGCGGGTACACCTGAAGCAGCCTCCTTCTGATCAGTTATGGTTTGGATTCACGAGCATGCCCGATGTAGAATTCGATCTCGCATCTTCTGTTGGGGAACACAAAATCACCAACAGCCATGTTGCTATGTTCTTGATCAACCGGTTTAAGGTACACCTTTCCTCCACCTTTAGGGGGTCTCTTCTCTTTGACCTTACAAAAACATTATGATTCTGCTGCAGGCGGCAATACGAGAGGCAGTAGTTCTTCCAAACTGTGAAAGCCTAACGATTCCTTGGATGATTGCTGAAAAAGATGATTGGGTTCAACGCAACGCCGCTCCATTCATGTGGATGAATCAAGAAAGCGATCACAATAGCTCACATGCAACAGAAGGGAAATCTAAATCTGACAAGCCACCCACCTGTTCCTCCTCTGTTCACTCTGATCAAATGCAGAAGACTGCAGACACCGCTCAGAAGCCGATTGTTCCTGAAGCGGTGACTCTGACTTCTTCCTCCTGTGCTCAGTCTGAACAAGTCCAGGGGGCTTCCAATACCATCCAGACACCGAATATTGAAGCAGAGGCTACATTTACGCCATTGTCAAGGTCATCCACGACCGTTACAGTAAAGAGTGAGAAATCCCTGGAAGAACTGAAAACTCCATTACTGCGACCCAGCAGCAGTGAAAAGCAATATACAAGCTCAAGAGACAGGACCACTCAGTCACCATCTAGGACAATACTACTTTCAAGCGAAGAAGATGATTCAAGCGGAAAGAAACTGGGAAGGAGAGCTAGGATGCTGGGTCTTGGGAAGAAAATGGGGGAGAAGTTGGAGGAGAAGAGGCGTCACATGGAGGAAAAGAGTAGACAGATTGTTGAAAAGATGAGAGGACCTTCTTAACGTGACAAGGAAGATGCTTTTTTTTTTGCAGGGTTTCAGATACATAAGCTAATTTATAGAAACAGGCATTGTTACATGTACAGCTCCATCAATGCCTCTATTTATTTATTTATTCTTTAGGTAAATTACAAGAAAACATACTGTTCTGGATTCAATTATACAGAGAAAGTTGCAGTTACAAAAGAAAAACCACATACACAAGCAAAACAGAGATTCTTGATACAAAGAAAGAACCTTCAACATGAAGATTGGTCCAGTCTAGTAATCTTCCGGAGCCAATGGTTGGTGGGTACTGTGGCGAGGAGGTTCGTTCACGTTTGGGATGATCATGTATTCATAGATAAGCGCGACGAGCGCACCGCCGATGAAGGGCCCAATGTAAGTGCAAAGATGACATTACAATTAAGTAATGCAGAAGGTAAATCAGAGAGACAAAATACACAAGCACACCCAATAGCTTTATTAGAAATCGCCTTATACAACTCAATTACAAGTTCTGCTTAATCAGCCTCGCTAGCCTGTTAACACCCTAACAGCTGCTACTGAACAATTCCTAAGCTACCCGCTTATGTCTCTCCACCGTCAAGTACTTCAGCCCCTGCTTCAGCACGACCCAGAACACTTCCAAGCGCTTCTCTCTCTATAAGATCAGCCTCTGTGTCTCTGTCTCTCTACAGACGACCCATAGCTATCTTATATAGTTCTCCACGTTCCCGAAACCCTAGTCTCCAAGGAACCACAATATGGACATCTTCCATATCAATAAGTGCAACTTTCCTTTTCTTGGAATGCACTTATTCCTCTTCTTTAAGTCATAAACTTGCTCCCCAAGTTTATTCCTCTTTGTCTTTTCTCCAAGATACTCCCTTGCTCTCTAAGTCTACACGACTCCAGCTCAGCATCTCGACTCCACATGGTCTTCACCACTCACTACGACGTCTGCTTCAGCAACTACGTTAGCGACTACTTCAGGGCGGACATCTTTACATCAACAATCTCCCCCTTTTAGTTTTGTGTGCCGATCAAGCACAACCTTCTTCTGGTTCAACAACCATGTTCCCCACCTGGAAACTTCCACGCCAATTGTGCTTTTCTCCCCCACGAGATGTGCACCACACCATGCTTTTCTCCCCCATGAGACAAGCATCATCTACTTCAGGACGTCCTTCACTATGCTCTTCTCCCCCATGAGATATGCACTCCTTGGACCAGAACGTCACCATTCTCCCCCTGCTTGATTGCATACTAAGCTAAAACAGATGCTTAGATGTCAAGCCTTACAGACAAACCCGTCTGCTACTCCATGCGTAATCATGATACAGCCTCTGCTGCAGCGGAATAGATTACACTTACTGCATCACGATCTGACGCACCTGTCGAGCTACCTCTCGACTCACTTCTGTTGAGGACCAGGCTTCCTTCATGCGTCGTCTCCTTGACCATGAGCCTCTTCTCAACCACCCCGAGTGCCCTCTGCACTCGTTGCTATAGCCTTGGAGTGATTTTACTATCACCCTCCTGAAGATCCTCTCGCATCACTTCCTGACGCACTTCGATCTCCTTCCCCTTTGTGCTACGGACAACTCCGTGTCCTAACTCCAGACTTGATGCTTCTTGATCTTCCTCAAGATCACTCCTACCAGAGCTGCATCCCTCTTCTGATGTCTCTTTCTTGATCTCATCAAGTAAGCCACTCTTGGCTACAGACACCTCTTCAACCCTCTTGGGTTTAGTGAACGCCTTGTTCACCCTCTTGGTCATGTTTCTGCTCTTCTCACGAGCAAAACACTCCACCTTCTTGTGTCCAACCTTCCCACAGAACCAGCAGCACATCCGATGTTGCTTCTTCTTTGGCCTGACACAGTTGTTGATGCACCGATCAACCTCCTTCCTCGTACCAGCTGCACACCCATGCTTCAGAACCCCCTGTCTGACCTTCATGTTGCTGCACTGATGTATCACTTTCGGCTTGTTACTCACAGCCACGCGCTGTAGAACTTCCTGCCGCACTTCTTGTCGTACGTCCCGACGCACTTCCTGACAAGCTTCTTTGGCTCCACTTTTTGATGTGCTCCCATGCACGAAATGTGACAGCCCCTTCTGTACTTCCTTAGTACCCTCAGCTCCTCGATATCCCAGACCCCAGTTCACCTTGGCTGGTTGTCCCATCGAGAGTATCTTATCCAACTCCTTGGATCCACTATTGAGCATCCTGATCTGTTTGCGATTCTCAGCCAAATCACGTTCCAGCATCCTTGCTCTATCTCGTTCCCCAACGACAACTTCCCTCAACTCGCTCATCTTCTGCTCAAGAGACTCATTCTTCTCATTCACAGCAGCAAGTTCTTCACGAAGTTCTTCAAGCAGCTCGTTCTGCTTCAGAACCATATCCTCCAATCTCAGATTCTGATCCTTGACCCTCAACCACTTGTTAAGCAGCACGTGATACTCCTCATCATCTGTACTGAGATCTGAACCAGAGGATTCACTAGATCCCTCCTTGCGTGCACCAAATGCAACAAGGTTCACCTTTCCATCTTCTTCAGACTCTGACTCATCAGACGACTGCAATGGACTACCTTTACCCTTCCTTGAGTTTGGACATTCACGCCGTGTGTGTCCAACACCTCTACACTCAGAGCACTTGAGCTCTCTTCGTTGTACCAACGGACAGTTAGCCCTTATATGACCAACTCCTTCACATTCATAGCATCTGAGATTTCCTCTCCTTATGCCATTCCCACGATCACCTCCCTGGCGACCATATTGTTTCATCTCCTCAGGGTGATTCATCCTCTTTCCAAGATTCCTGACTATCTACCCCAAGGCATCTTCAACCTTCCGAAGTCTATCAACTTCTTTGTCAGCTACAAGGGCTATACTCCCTGGCGTACCTCCTGATGTAGACACCGAGCCACTGCCTGTCTCCATCTCTTCTTCAGCATACCCACAACCTTGTCAAACTTGAGCTCATCCGTGTTTGCAGTCATATTTAGGATCGCCTTCTGAGCTCCAAACCTTGCTGGAAGACAGCGTAACAACTTCTTCACCAGCTTCTTCTCCTTGTACTTCTTTCCAAGTACACATGCTTCATGTGCCATAGCACTGAGTTTGGCACTGAAGCTCGCCACCGTATCCGCATCTGACCACTTCAGATTCTCAAACTGCGACCCAAGATGATCCAGACGTGTCCTCTTGACACTATCATCTCCTTCAAACGAATTCAGCAGGATCTCCCACGCCTCTTTAGCTGAAGTACTCCCCTGAATCAGCTGAAACGGTTCCACTTCAACAGCTCCGAAAATCACCGATAGCGCCTTTGCATTAAACTTTGCTGCATTGCGCTCTGCCTCTGACCAATCCACCTTTGGCTTAGGCTTCTTCCCATCTGCTGTGACTATGGTAGGCTCCTCCCAACCAGTCTCCACAGCTGTCCACGCATCTTCATTGATTCCTCGAATCAACTGCTTCATGCGAGCCTTCCAATGACCATACTGGTCCGCCTTCAACATGATTGCCTTCTGCACAGAAATAACCGTGTCCATCTTCACCTCTAGGATCACACCAGTAACTTAGGTGACCCGCTCTGATACCACTTGTAAGTGCAAAGATGACACCACAATTAAGTAATGCAGAAGGTAAATCAGAGAGACAAAATACACAAGCACACCCAATAGCTTTATTAGAAATCGCCTTGTACAACTCAATTACAAGTTCTGCTTAATCAGCCTCGCTAGCCTGTTAACACCCTAACAGCTGCTACTGAACAATTCATAAGCTACCCGCTTATGTCTCTCCACCGTCAAGTACTTCAGCCCCTGCTTCAGCACGACCCAGAACACTTCCAAGCGCTTCTCTCTCTATAAGATCAGCCTCTGTGTCTCTGTCTCTCTACAGACGACCCATAGCTATCTTATATAGTTCTCCACGTTCCCGAAACCCTAGTCTCCAAGGAACCACAATATGGACATCTTCCATATCAATAAGTGCAACTTTCCTTTTCTTGGAATGCACTTATTCCTCTTCTTTAAGTCATAAACTTGCTCACCAAGTTTATTCCTCTTTGCCTTTTCTCCAAGATACTCCCTTGCTCTCTAAGTCTACACGACTCCAGCTCAGCATCTCGACTCCACATGGTCTTCACCACTCATTACGACGTCTGCTTCAGCAACTACGTTAGCGACTACTTCAGGGCGGACATCTTTACATCAACACCCAACCCAATAGATCCAATGGTTATGCCATCTCCATCCAACTAATGATGGACCAAAGGCTCTTGCCGGATTCATTGATGCGCCTTCGAATGGTCCTCCTACCAACATGTTTGCCCCGGCTATGAGCCCAATGGCTAGCGGCGCTATGATCCCAATACTCCCTCTCTTGGGATCGATAACGGTTGAGTAGAAGACATAAACCAAGGCCTTTTCCGGTTTAGTACCGGTTCGGTATCTTGTTGCTTTCCTTTTTTCTATTACGCATAATGGCTCTAACTGGTGACCATTAAATTAGGAATATGAATGAGTAGGAAATGAATGAATAGGAACAAAATCAATGGAATTAAAAGGAATATTTATTACTTTTGTTCCCTATCAATTTTGATAAGGAATACTTTTGTTCTATGGTTCCTTAAAATTTAAGGAATGATAAGGAATCAGACGGAACAAAAATTCCCTATAAATGGTGTAATTTTTAAAAATGAGTGGGAACGGATCATTCCCCTTGATTCCCTATGTCACCAGTTAGAGCCAATGTGTTTATTTACCCTAGTCTCTCGCGCATTATTAAAGCTTACGCTCTATTCTCGCGACTCTCACCATTGCTTCCTCCTAGGGTTACAGACCTTTGTTTTGGTCTTCAAGTTGATAAAGCTAAAAATCTCTAGAGAAACCGTAGATTCCTGTTACGGGTTCTAAATCGAGAACGGGAATGTCTTCTGAGCGGACAAAGCCAATGATGGTTGCTAAACAGGAGCTGTCGGTGAATGTTCCTCTCATGTTAAACGTCAGCTTCTTAAGCTCAATTTCAAAGCGGAAACTAATCTCTGAGCTAAATAATCTGCTTACGAAGCTGATGAAGCATAAGCATGGATGGGTTTTCAATGTGCCAGTACATGCTCAAGGACTTTGCTTGCGTGATTACCACACAGTTGTTAAAGAGCCTATGGATTTGGGTACAGTGAAAACTAAGTTGTGGAATAGTTTGTATAACTCACCGTTGGAGTTCGCTGAAGATGTGAGGCTTACTTTTAACAATGCCATCTTGTATAATCCAATAAGGCATGATGTGCATCGTATGGCTAAGTCTATGTTGAGTATGTTTGAAGAGGAGTGGGTTTCCATTGAAGTGCCAACTCGTGATGTAGAGCCATTACCAGCTCCTAAACCTTCCCCTCCTCTTAATAGAATACTTGAGGATAGGGTTTTGGAGAGAGCGGGATTTATGATAACACCAGTGTTACCTGAAACTGTCAATACTACTACTACGACCATCGAGAAGCGTAGAGAGGAAGAGGACGCTCCTGTTGATGATAGGGACCTTACGTTAGGTGAGAAACAGAGACTCAGTGAAGAGCTTCAGGACTTGCCTTGTAACAAACTAGAGATAGTTGTTCAGATTGTAAAGAAGAGTAATCCAGAACTCTCTCAACAAGATGATGAGATTGAGCTGGATATTGATAGTCTTGACATTCAAACGCTTTGGGAGCTTTATAGATTTGTGACAACTGGGTATAAGGAGAGCTTGGGCAATAAAAAAGAGGATCAAGAGTTTGATTCCCAAAGAGATGCTGAATCTGCTCACAACATTATCCAAGACTCGGTAAAATTTACTTACTTCAGGTCTTCATGTTCTTATTTATTTTGTCTCATATCATTTGTTTCTTCTTTTGGTTTCACAGAACAATCTAGCAACTGGCACCGAAACATCGAGAGTTACTGAATCAGGTAAGGTTTCAGTTCCAAAGGTCATACCAAATTCAAATGCATGCAGTTTGGTATTTATGTTTATTCTAACCAGGAAAAGCAATTCGCATGTCATCTCCTGTTCGGCAAAAAAAAACAAAGCAGGTGGATCAAGTAGTTCTAGCAGTGACACAGGATCTTGCTCTAGTGGCAAACTTTAAAACCCTGAGTCGGTTCTTTCACCTTATCATGATCAAGACTCACATCACTTTTCTTCTTTATTCTGCACATTCTGACTTTGAAAGCTCCTCGTGACATGGATTAGCTACTGACAATTAGGGCTGACAAGTCAAAAAAGTGTATTGTTATTCATCCGTTTTAATAGCACAGTTAGAATTTTCTATGTCAATGACTTTTCTAGTTCGGATTGTTATCTGTTTTATGATTTTTTTTTTTTACTGTACAGAGACAAAAGCTGAACAATATGCAGTATTTTTAGAAGTCTGCGTCTCTTAATTGATCTAATAAACATATTTTTTTCCATTGCATCTTAAAATCTAAGTAAATTTTAATAACACTACTATATTATGTTTTGACACAGTGGTTAATTGTAATCATCATTCACAATAAAACAAAGTACATGATTACTCTTCATAAGTCCTTAACAGAATTCACTAATAAAAGTTTTAGGATCTATGCTTGTGAAACTTTATTAAAGCAATCAACATAACATATAAATTAAAAAAGATCTCACATGAATTCCATTAAATAAAGATATTTGCAAACGGTGTTAATAAAATATATAATAACATTAAAATCTAAAGAGGTTCACCAAATGAATTAGTTTAAATTTTTAACAATATTTATAAAAAAATACTATTAGAGTATAATTTCAGTGACAACAGAAAAGAAAAATATGGAGAACGTTCATTATACATTTGTTAATTGAAGACTATATTATCTAAAAATATATCTACTTACCAAGATGAATCAAGATGTAAGAATCTTGATTTGTTAACATTAATCAATCTCATATGAATTACGATAAAATAGTTATCTCACTTTCTAATCATGTGATTCATTCTTACTCTTTTTAGACATATGTCAATTTCTTTTTGATTATAATCAAACCTTGTTGAATCATTATGAGAGAACCTTGATTTGGTAACCTTAGTAAGTGGAGAATCCCTAGAAAATTGAATCAATCTCATATGAGTTACGATGAAGGAGTTATCCCACTTTGTAATCATGTGATTCATTCTTACTCTGTTTGGACATATGTCAGTTTATTTATGATTCTAATCAAACACGGATGAATCTTGATGTAAGAACCTAGATTTGGAAACATTAATCTGTGGAGAATCACCAGGAAATTGAATCAATCTCATATGAGCTATGATGAAGGAGTTATACCACTTTCCAATCATGTGATTCATTATTACTCTGTTTGGACATATGTCAATTTCTTTACGATTCTAATCAACCAAGGATGACTCAAGATGTGAGAACCTTGATTTGGCAACCTTAATAAGTGGCGAATCACCAGGAAGTTGAATCAATCTCATATGAGTTACGATGAAGGAGTTATCCCACTTTCTAATCATGTGATTCATTCTTACTCTCTTTGGACATATGTCAATTTCTTTATGATTCTAATCAAACCAGATGAATCAAGATGTGTGAACCTTGATTTGGCAACCTTAATAAGTGATGAATCACCATGAAGTTGAATCAATCTCATATGAGTTACGATGAAGGAGTTATCTCACTTTCTATTCATGTGATTTATTCTTACTCTGTTTGGACATATGCCAATTTCTTTATGATTCTAATCAAACCAGATGAATCAAGATGTGAAAACCTTGATTTGGCAACCTTAATAAGTGACGAATCACCAGGAAGTTGAATCAATCTCATATGAGTTACGATGAAGGAGTTCTACCACTTTCTATTATAATATGATAATAATAATTTACAATAAAGGCAGGGGTAACTCCATGTGATATGATATGATATGATAATAATTATATCATTATATGTAATAATATCTTAAATACACATTTATAATATGATAATAATTTTACCACTTCATAAAATGTATTCTCTACTTTATGTGTAAAATAATAATTATATTATTCTTTTTTGATATTATTACAATGTGTTTGATTGTTGACACAGCTTTATGAAGGTCCCCAATTTTCTTCTCAAACCCAAAGCACCCAACAACCGTCTCAACTTGAGAGTGGAACACAGCCAGGACCCTGGTCTCCATGCCCAAGAGTTCGTCTCTAATTTGGCCGGCAACAAGGTTGGCGAGACTAGAAACGGGAGACTGTTTCTCAAAGTCGTCAGCTTCCATCAAATCATTGGCGTTCTCTTTATCCAGCTTCTCTTTCTCTTGGTTGTCCTTTGCCTCTTTCTTCTTCTGCTTGTCACCCCTCAAACGAGATATATCAGCAGCCGTAAGACCACCGTTGAACATTTCCCTGCGGAAATCAAAACACTCCTCGATAAGACGGACAAGTGTATCCACAGCAGTGTCTGCAGTCTCATCGTCCCAGTCCTTCCCAACATTCCATTCCTCTTCTGGGTCATCAAGAATTGATCTAACAGGTACCTACAAAAAGAGAAGGAATGTAGATTAGCGTTGGCCCTCATCACAAAAACAGAGTGCGTTTAACGTTAGCAATAACAAATCATGTTACAAACCGCTTAAGATGTTACCAACTATGGACCTAGTTAATGGTTATGTCTAATATTGTAAGTGTTCTGAATTGCGTCAAAGAATAATCCACAACATTAACTTGGTTCGTAACCGCTATTCCATATCGTATCCGATACAATCAAATTTATAACATACGTATAATAATTTAGTTTTGGTTTTCAGTTGGCTACTAACCTGGCACTTTAAGTCCAACTCTTTAGCGTGCCCGGGGATGAGCACATATCTCGCCATTGCTATTGGTTGTTCTTGAGGAGCACTTCCTTCCGCTCTTCTACCAAATCCACTCGTTGGGGAGTCATTTTCACTCTCCGAGTCCACAACCACAACAGGTACATTTTGAACGACCTCTTCCTTCAAGGCAGGGACATCAGCAATCATGACGAGTTGGATGGTGTCAACAAAGCCTTGCAAGACGAACGAATCCTGTGCTAAAGCAATCTTATATTTCTTTACCAGAGTTGACATTAGTAATTGGAAGGATACCCGGCCCCATGGGTACGCTAAGAATTCTTCGAGATCCCTTATCATCTCGACGTGCTCTGGTATGATCTTCGGGAAGTGAGACGTTGGCATGAGAATGGAAGAAGTAATTGCGAGACAAGCAAACTTGATTCTTTGATCTCTTTCCTTGACTTTGTGGTTCTTTAGCATGTCGACAACCATCTCAATGGTGCAGGACCTAAGAGAGCCAAAGAGCTCGTTCCAATAAGGCTTCTACCGGAGAGGGTTCTTTCTTTTTCTCGAAGCAGTCAGGAGTTTTCCGCAATTCAGCTTGGTAACAATCGCAAATTTGCGCAACGAGAATCTGATGAGACAGCCAGCAAAGAGGATCCAGATTTCATATTTCTTGTTCGTCTTCAAACGCCTTACCATAATGAAATGACCGAACGCACCCGAGAATGGAGGGTTCTCATATAAAGAGATAACCTTCCCGAAGGGGGAGTTACGAAGAAAAAGGATCTCATCCTCTTGAAGAGCTTCACTAATGGATTCAGTGCGCTTCATCCTGTGATACGAATTCACACGTTGACCGGAGGGTTCTTCACCCAGTGCGAAAATTCGGTTAGGAAGGACACGTTCCTCCATGTCTGAGTTTATTTCGAACCGTGAATCAAGAAAATCAAGAGAAAAGAGACAGTTTGCAACACTGAGATTCACTTTGGAGAAGAACCCTAAAATGGCTTCATCGGCCAGCTTTAATTCAAATGGAGTGAGTAGCGAAAGGTCTCCAACTATAATTATGGAAGAAAAAAATAATAATAATGACATCTCTTCCCTTTCTCTCTCGATAACCGCATTGTTCTTGTCTCGGGAGGGTTCAATCAGCTCCCATAGTGACGTCTAACAGAGATATGAGTCTATACTCTGCGGATAGATGAGTAGGGGTATTTTTGGAATGAAAAAGGGTTTTCTTCCACATGGGTAAATATCGAATTGAGACACCGGTTAAGGATATAGAAGCCAATTTTTCCTATATTATATACGAGAATAGTCTTCTGTATTTTTAATACTACAGATTAGACGACTTGGCTAAATGTAAACAATTCATTCATACAAAGCTTTTTAGATTAAATTCTATATATTTGAGAATGCATCAAATTACTTGCGTGAGAAGTAAATTTATTTCCAAATATTATTGTCAATGACTGACCTTGTAAGTAAACTACAAAGGAAAATGAAGAATCTATAATGGGGGGTAAATATAGGTACAAGAAACCAATTCAAGTGGTCAATGGTTAAAAAATATTCATCATGATTTAGTAGTTCAAGGATTTAACATGAACTAAGAGACCTATAAATTTAACAGTATTTTTATTGCGTCTTTCTATTAATGCTGTTTATGTAGTAGTTCAAGGATTTAACATTAACTAAAAGACCTATAAATTTAACAGTATTTTCATTGTGCTTTCAATTAATGCTGTTTATGTAAATTCATGTTAACTTTCTAATTTGTATTAGCTTTAACTAGATTCTTGAACCGCGCTACGCGCGGTTTGTATTTTTGTAATTATATTTTTGAATTTATTTTTTATATTAATTAAAAAATTTAAGTTCTTTTCCTTTTTGCATTTTCTCCTTACCCATCAAAATTTACTCTGTTTCACAATAATCATGTTTTAAAGAAAAAAATAAGTTTAAAATTTATTATATTTTTATTAGGTAACAACGATAATTTGTAAACTTTGAAAAGACATAATTTAACTTACTATTGACTGAATAATAAATGTTTTATTTATAATTGAGGCCATGTGAATGGAATAAATGTTGAATGCATGACTTAAAACTTTTTTTTGAACATTTTGACATAAAACTTTTGGCATCAACATCTTTGTTATGTGAGAAGTGTATGTTCATATTTATGATTAAATATTTTATTTTCTTTAGCATAAATTTATAAAAAAGTTATTGTAATGTATCCGTTATTTTTTTATCATATATTTGTTATTATTGGCTTATTATTTTATAGATTTTTGAATTATGCGTGTTTATTTAAAACCTACATTTAAGTTATGTTCATCAAATAAAATTTTGTTGTTATTTAAATAATAATATATTAAAATAAATTAACTTTAGTATTGATTTTTAATTAATATTTTACTTATTGAATTTGGGTATAGTTAGTAATGGTCATCTACCCATCTTTTTTTTTGGTAAGAAGAATAACCTTTGAGACATCATAATAACAATAAGATATGAAATACATGATATTAGATGTACTAAAAATGTGTAATTATGTTACCAAGTTTTTAGTTCATCTTTCATATCTATTTTCTTATTAAAACTAATTTAAATTAAAATTAAAGAAATTATTTTGATTAGGACTTAATGATAGCTACTCTTCTAAAATGAGTATTCTATAGCTAATATCATTCAATGAAAATATTAGTTTAGTTATTACTCCATCCGTTTTATTTTTAAGTGTCATTTTAAAATTGTGTATACAAAAAAAAATTTTTTTTTATATTTTTTATATAAGAACATCTTAGAATAATAATTAATGATAACAAAAATATAATTAATACTTTTGATCCACATGTTCTAAAAGAAAAGTAATTAATAACAACTATTTTAAAATAATATTGATTATTATTTACATGGTGTGAAACCATGATTATATAATTTTGTACAAAGTCACCTACGATTTATATTTCTTATTCTCTTCCAGGATTGATAAAACTCAGCCAATAATGATATTGGTTAACTTTTATAACATGACTTTTCACATTAGATTTATTTTCTATTAATAATTTACTATATTTATTAATAGATACAAATATTTTTAAATTCTTAGATATTCCTGTATTTTTTAAAATAAAATTTTATGTATATCAAATGTTATAAGTATTATTTAACTGTAAGTGTCGATTTTAAAACAACTAGTCATCAAATTTGTCCTTCTTAGATATAAAATTTTAATACTAATATATTTGTAGGTTCGGAATGAACTTCTGGAAAAAAAAAATCGGGTTACTTGGAACACATTTTTGGGCAAAAGCTTTGTTAGTCAATTTGACAATGTTATTTGTTTGTCAGCTTACTAACACGTTCGAAGGTTTTTGTGAGCGACACGGAGTACTAAACATTTTATATTGAAAAGCTTTAAGATAAACTTGGAACATGAGTTATAGCTCTTATATTTCCCGTTGTTGGTTGAAGATGTAGAGTAGGAAATTCTGCATCTACTCGTAGTTTAAGCAACGACTGCTATGGTTGTCTAGGTCATTCGTGTGGCAGCTTGATATACCACGGATTTTACCCGTTTTTAACCATGGTATACTAGTATTTTATTAAATATTTAATCTGTTTTCTAGCCTGTTAGGTATGTTTTCAGGTTCAGGAGCATTTTGTGAGAAAGTGATGTTTTTGGAGCATTTTGGAGTGCAAGAGATGATACACCCGAGTTGACCATTCAAGACAAAGTCGGAAGTCAACATTGCGATTATAATCGATCGATACTCATCCTGAGTTGTCGATCGATGTAGCTGAGAAGATCCGCGTACTAGAAGATTATAATCGATCGATACACATCATGTGTTGTCGATCAATATCGAGGACGAAATGGTTTAGCCGACTACTTCACCAAGACTTCACTAAATTACGAGATTGCCCCTGACGAGTTTTTAACCTAATGGAAATGCTTAAATATTCCTGTTAAGTGTTTTTGACGGCAAGCTTTGAAAAACTTAGAGAAAAGCAAGTCTTGAGAGTCTAAGCAGAGAGTGTGAGAGAGAGACTAGAGTTTTATTTGTTTTGAGAGATTGGAGGGATTTCTCATCTCCTTTTGTATTTCTATTTATTTCTATCTATGCAATTCTTTCATCTATCCATTGTCATGAATTATTTAGCTATGTCTGAGTAGTCTACTTGTTAGATCTAGGGTTTAAATAGGTTTGTGGGATTAGCCCCAAACTATAATTGCTAAGTTGTGGTACTCATCAAATGGATTGCACCCTATGCTTGTTTTAGATTAGCTAACTAGAATATAGATCACTAGGATCTTTGATTATCTTGAATTATCCATTTGAGCTAGCTTGTCTCCTGTTGAGAAGAGCGACAGCCCTACTTGAGACCTAGTGTTCATTATCGGCTCGCGCCTAGGCATATCTAGAAGCCGTCGATCGATATCCCGACAGGTGAATCGATCGCCGAGCGAAAGGTGTATCGATCGATATCTCAAAAGGATGTCGATCGACTCTTTTTTTGTGTCAACATACGACAGTTGAGGCCAGAGATCTAGATTATTTAACCAGTGAGACATCACTAGAGTTAAGCGGTTGAGATCTATAGTATCATGCAAGCAACTTGTTAAAGCATTTATAGAAATTATAATCTCCATTCCTGAATAAAACCCCTATGTCTAGCACTCTTTATCACATTTAAACAACCCATCATATTGTTAGTTAGAGCAACTACCTTGCTCATTTTAGGAATTGCTATTTTTAGTCCCATCATATAAAACAACTTCACCTAGGATTGATTAGTAGATTTTATTTAATTGGTTCCCTAACTCCTCGTGATTCGATCCATAAGTACTACAGCTGTACCTCTTATTTGAGAGAGTAAGCTCTACTGGGTAATTTGAGCACTATCAAATTTGTTGCCGTTGCCGGGGAGCTTTGATCGCCATTATATTTAATCTTATTAATCTTAGGTTTTTCTTTTTACCCCCTTTCTGATTAAAATTTTTCTTGTCTCTTCAGGTACATGCCCAGCAGTACCAGAAGTAACAGGGGAAATCAATTATTATTCTCAGAGGATCCTGCACACTTGGAACGCTCAATCCGCAAAGACCTACGCTCCGCATCGATCGACAGAACTGCAGTACCGTAGACTGACACTCACGTTCAACCATCGACCGACACTCAGACAGTACCGTCGACCGATACCGTTTGCCGATCCACATCGTTCGATACTACTCACCGTACATCGATCGATACTACTCCGCGAAGCATGGTCGCGATTGTTATTCTCACGCAGGACGAGAATGGAAACCTGTATGACAAAGATGGTCATCTGCGTAATGCAACAGGTCAGAAGCTAGATGCACATGGAAACATAATCCCTGAGCCTGAAGCTGAGGCTACAGGAGAAGCTCAAACACGATGGTTGGCAGACTACAATCGTCCAGACGAGTACTACACCAACAGATCAGCTATTCGACTTCCAGAGATCCAGAAGCCAAAATTCGAGCTCAAGCCTCAGTACTACTCTCTCGTGTCACAGATACCTTATTCTGGGCTATCACACGAGCATCCTATGGACCATCTGGAGAGGTTCGAGGATCTTATCGCTGCTATTCGTATGGATGGAGTCCCTGAGGACTACCTACTCTGCAAGCTCTTCAAATACTCACTGATTGGAGAAGCTTCGCACTGGCTCAAGCAGCTACCTACAAGATCACTGACATCGTGGGCCGACATCAAAAACGCCTTCCTGCATAATTTCTTTGATGAGGCACGCGCTGAAGACTTAAGGAGCAAAATCGCCACTTTCGCGCAAAAGCCTAGTGAGACTTTTAAAGACGCGTGGATCAGATTTAAGTGATTCCACCGAGACTGTCCATACCATGGATTCAATGAAGTGCAGCTGCTAAGCACTTTCTACAGAGGTATCGCCTTGAGGTATAATATGGCTCTTGATACTGCTAGTGAGGGGAACTTCAACACTAGGAATCCAATAGAGGCTGTGAGACTTATCGAGAACCTAGCCAAACAGCAGCACCAAGAACACTGACTCTGACAAGAAGAAATCAGTTGCAGCCATCGGGGAAGACCAGATGAATGAAGTCAGAGCCAAGATAGATGCTTTACATGCATTTCTGGGGCAGCCAGTCTGCTCAGCTGAAGAAGGAGAGGCTAGAGAAGATGATACAGAGGAAGATGTGAACTACATTGGAGGTACTGGATTTCAGAGATAAGGAAACCAGAGTGGAAACAGAAACTTTTTTGGTAGTGGTCAGAAGTGTAACTACAACCAGAGTTCACAGTATCAGAAACCCTTCACCAACACAAGGAACTACGGCAACTCAGCTTACCAAAACCCACCACCACCCACCCACGAGAGTAAGTTTGATGCCATGATTGATAGAGATCTCTAAGGTCAGCAGAAGCTTACAGTAGACTTCAATGGGAAGATTGACTCTGTCTTCAACAATCTGACCACAAGGATAGACACCATTTGCACTCAAGTTAAGAAACTTGAGACACAGATTGTCCAGACTAAAGACTTTATCAGGAGAATTGGAACTTCTAAGGAAGTAGGGGAAGGAAATCGGAAACACCACTTGAATGCCATTATAGATGATGATTTCTAGCAAGTGGTAAAACAGGAGAAGCTACAAGAAGGAGACTTTGAAGTGGAAAGTTCACTAAGTTTAGGTGGATCACAATGGTGTCGATCGACACCAACTAGTCCACATCGATCGACACCAACGATGTCATTTCCGGATACGACTGCAGATTGCAACGCGGTTAGGATATTGACACATGCTGAATTCACGGCTTCTCATCCATACCCACCCACCCACACCTACGAAGATATCGACCGACGAGATGAGCCACTCATCGATCGACACAAAGATGAGAAACGTATCAATCGACCCTTTTCTCCACCTATCGATCGACACGCACCCCTAACATACCGAGTGCAACTACCATCGATAGACAGCAACCGAATCAATGCACTCAGACCCACACCGAAACCACAAGCTAACCCTACAGAGACCACTGGTAACCGTTCAGACACTACACCTACATCAGAGGGAACTGAAGGAAGAAGGTTAAGGAGTAGGAAAGAGAAAATTCCTAAGAACCTTAAGAGGGAAGCTAATGAAAAGGAGATTGATGGTTTCACTAAGAGAGTTATCATAATCCCACCAGAAAAACCTTTTGAGGAGGTTTACTTCACAAGCAGATTGTGGATGTTCTTCAGAGAAACAAAGGAGACTGAAAATGACATTAGAAGAAGGTTTGACAATGTCAGAGAAGATATGAGGAAAATGATTACTTTGAAGAAGAAGAGTGATCCTGGGAAGTTTGCATTACCCTGTGTAGTACAAGGGATTGAATTTCCTCATGCACTATGTGACACTGGTTCAGCAGTCAGCATTTTACCAAAGGTCATGGGAGACCATGTGGGCCTGCAAGTAGAGCCTTCACCAGAGATCTTTACATTTGTGGATTACACTCAGAAAAACTCTGGAGGCTTGATCAGAGACCTGGAAGTACATATTGGTAATGCTATCGTCCTGTGGATTTTCATGTCCTAGACATCAAGCTAAATTAGAACTCTTCTCTCATACTTGGAAGAGCATTTATGGCTACAGTAGGAGCCATATGTGAAATGAACACCAACAGGATGTGCTTGACTATGATAGCTCCAGAAATCCACTACGACCCTGTCAAGCTTGGCAAACCACCAGCCAAATCAGTGATAAAAGAAGATGATCCTGGTATCATTGCAGTTTGTCATTGTGAAGTCAAGTACGAGACAGAGTACTCGGGATCGATCGACAGCACCCTAACTTCATCGATCGACACCAGCAAGTCAGAGGAGATCAACAAAAAACATAGATCATCGATCGACAGAGACCCACCAGATGATGAACTCGATCTACCAGATCATTGCTACCCGAATTTCGCCATCTCACCCAGCCGAAAGGAAGATGATTACTCAGTAAGGAGTTAGGCAGATAGCGGATTTCATGAGAGTTTTGCAGTAGACATAGCCACCTCTTCCCACAGTGGAGACCACAATGAAGAACATGATGCAGACTATTGGGAAGAGAAAGCTTGGGAAAACTATTTGGAAAATGACAGATTTGCAAATCGATTCCCAAAATCGATCGACATCAAGCGCCCTCCATCGATCGATTATCTACTTCATCCAGCAAAACGACATCGTCCATCGATCGACATAGCCAGTATCACATCGATCGATATTAACCTGGATGACTTAAAGGACAAAATCGGAATTTCACCGATTAAGACAACACATGGGTATAAAAGGTTGACAACCCCAGCCACGAAAATTCAAAATTCTAAAACTTCTACCCAGCAGCTTCCAGCATTCAGAAACTTATCAATGGAGGATTGCAACACCATGAACAATCGATCCAACCATGCAGCTAGACGTTGTGGGAACCGAAATTCGCACTGTCGATTTTAGTTAAGTTTAAACGTAGGAAAACTAAGTTGACCTAGTTTTCCCCGAGGATCCCGGCTATCTGCTGGGCCACGCACGACGAAGTTAATACGAGTTTAGTTTGAGAATAAATGCGTAAAATAAAGAGAGCAAAAGAAAGAATCTTATTTCCGAATTCGCGGAGAGCGTTTGAACAACAGGTCGAGATCTCGGCCACAAGAGCTGTCGATCGTCGCTAGTCTCAAAACCTAGATCTAACCTAGTTGAGTCGCAGCTCGCTAAAAAGGAAATAAAAGCCTAAGTTCTAAGTTGCTCTAGAGTGGTTTCTTTCTTCTGATTTCGGATCCCCCTTCCTCTGCTCCTAGCTTTGCTTATATACTCCCATATGACGGTCTATTCTTGATGGGCTGAGTCTGCCGCGAGCTGGGATTTTTCCATTTTCGTCGGCCTTCGTGTTTATCGGGAAAGTTGACATTTATCCTTTCCGAAATTTGACATTTATCCTTTCGGAAATTAAACATTTATCTTGTTATGTGAAGATAATTGTAAACCGTCGTATCTATCTTTTAGAAAATCGTAAATGGGTCGTCCGATCGGGTTTGGTCCCTTTCGGGCCGTCTTCCGGACTTCCGTTGTTTTCTACGATTTCTTTGAAAGAATGCTCCTACTTGGATGTCGAGTCTTTCGGAAGATCTTCGATCCATTGCTGAGGTGAATGGTGTTTTAAGATAACCATCACTGTTTTCTACGAAGTCTTTCTGTCCGTTGACGTCTTACGGGTTCTTCGAAATCTTGGAGCAGGAAAAGGAGTTTTGTTCGCGGGATCTCGGAAAGTCGCAAAATAAGGATTTCTGGCGACCCGGGGGCCTAGAAATTACGCACGAAGACTAGCCGCCCGACGACCAGAGCCAGCACGGGGCTAGCCGCCCGGCGGCCACGGCCAGCACGGGGGCTAGCCGCCCGGCGACCACGGCCAGAACGGGCACTAGCCGCCGGCGGCCACGGCCAGCACGGGGGCTAGCCGCCCTGCGGCCACGGCCAGCACGGGCGCTAGCTGCCCGGCGGCCACGGCCAGCGACCGGAGTCGGCTGTTCGGTTCCTTCGGCTTGTGCTTGTCTTTGCGTTCTTTTTAGTTTTCCGTAGGTTTTTCCTCGTGTAGAAAACTTTTCTAGCCATTGATTTCGAGATGATCAATCTCGAACTTAATATTTTTCCAAGGTTTCTCGATCAACAATTAGTCTCTCGAGGTTGCTCTAACATCTTTCATGTTTTTCCGAGACTTTCGGACATCGATTTCGTCTTGACCGATTTTGACCCCAACAGTTAGCCCCCCAGCTAGCTAGGAGCCGTAGGGTTTGTAGGTCCTAGCTTGCTGTATGGTTCGTGAGGAAAGTATGGAGACGAAATCGTGTCGAAGGTCGGGGTGAATAGTCAAATCCTTGCCTATAAAGACTTGTGAATTCTTTACCATTCTTATTTCACCCAAGAATCTTAAGTTAATCTCTCTCTTGCAAATTCTCTCTCTACCTTTAAGAAAAGAATGACTTCAAGATCAAAATCCTCGAGGAGGCAGTCTCACTCGTTTTCGGATAGTTTCCATGCCGAGGAGGAAATTCTGAAAACCGAGGTTCCAGAGGTTGACAGGAGCGCATATTGCGATGCCGTCTTCGGTTCTGATGCTCCCCTTCCCGTGATCCCGATTCCCCGGCGACCTCTGAGGACGCGTAAGGAAACTGACTCGCCGAGCGAAGTATCCCCTGAATATCTCGGAACTCTTCGAGAGTTTTATGAGGTTCCGAAGGGAGTCATGTTTCGTATTCCTCGTGGGAATGAGAGTTCGGAGCATCCTCCGAAGGGTTACTTTACTTGCTACGAGGCGTTCCTGACGCAATGCCGACTGTGGTTCCCAATCCCTGGAAGTCATTGTTCAGGCTCTCGACCGTTTTGGAATCGTAATCAGCCAGCTGAACGTGCCAGCTTTGGAAAGCTGGCTTGGCGTTGTGATTTTGAGTAACGAGTTAGGGATGGACCTTAGCCCTGCTGACTTCGAAGGGTTGTGGAACTCCAAGACGACGAGCATCAATGGAGTATACTCCATGAAGGCGAGGACCAATTTTTCGGTAATCCATGGAGTCACCTCGCACGCCAAGGATTACGTTGGCCGTTTCTTTTTCGTGAGGATAGATGGAGAGTCTGTCGAGGAAGGCTTTCTCCACCTATTCCCGACGGACTGGTTGTACCAACGAGGTAAGATTGTCGCATCCCCTTTCTTAGAATCCGAAAAGCGAGTACTGAACGTGTGTGTTTTTTTTTTTTTTTAGAGAACAGGTGTCTCACGCATGTTCCTTCCGATCTTTCGACCAAGAGAGACATTTTTAGGACAATGCCTTGTTCCTGGAACTCCTTTACTCTTGACCGGATTCGAGGGGCGGTCGCGCTTCACCGATCGCAAGGCGGTACGCGGCCCTGTTTCAATGATAGATCCTACGTTTTTGCCCCTTCAAGGCGGAGGCGGAGATCTCGAAAGGATAAAGGGATTGCTTTCGAGGCCTCGTCGGGAGATGGTGAGCTGCTGAGATATGATCCTGACTTCACTACAGAGAATCAGGGTGTTCCTCCCCCGGGTGACTTCTTTGATGAACTCCCTCCGGCGTTTTCCCGTGACGAGTCTTTGGACAACGAGGAGAGGGACAAGGTGACTGCGGAGGGTGCTCGCTTGGTTAACGAGGTTTGTTTTCGAAACTTGAGTAAATCCCCTTTTCTTTTTATTTGACCTCGACTTCTTTGCAGGCCGTGAGAGTGTGGAACGCATCGATCGATGGAAGTTTCCGTACTGCCCGGCTGGCCCGTTTCAAAGCGGAGGAAACGGAAAGGGAATTCGCCAAGAATCGGTTGGAGGTGGGGGAGCAAAAACGCTGGCAAGCCGAGATCCAGGCTCAAGCCCTCGTTCGTGCGGAAAGGAGCGGGCGGAGAAGAGCTGTCGCCGAGCTGAACTGAAGGACCGAAATTTTCTCTACCGAATTCGCAGCGTACAAAGAGGCTCAGGACTTTGTAGGCGATTTTCGCGAGTGTCGTGGTTCGGTCGGTACTCTACACAAGATGCAGCGTGAGGGTTTCTCTCTTTCCGGCGAACTTGCCGCGATGGATGGCTCGATGAGAATATGTGCTAACGCCGAATCCTTTGTTCCTCCGATCGAAGGGAGAATTCGAGAGTTGTGGAGTCCTATCCAAGTCTCGGAAGATACGGCGGATGTAGGCGCGGGTTTGAATGCAGGCGACGGGGGTGAAGAGGTCGACCAGCCCGACTCCTCGTTTGGAATATCTCTAACTGATTGTTATGCATTTGATTATAATTTGTGATAGGTTAAGTGTGGCTGTTTGTATGTATGTGTTGCGACCCTTAGGAGGTCGCGTGACTTTGAATTTCTCGGGATTGGCCGTTGGTGGCTTTTGAATCCCTGCTATGAATGCTTTTATGAATTCCGCGTTTTGATTTATATTTTCGTCAAGTGTAGAGGGTTTGAATACGTGCAGTCACTTCGTATTCAATCTCTTTTTTTGTCGCTTGATCCGTAGGTTACTTTGTTGCGAACGTTAGATTTGTAAGCGATAAGAGGCAAATTTTGGAATCTCGTATTCTGGATACTTATGCCTATGAGATGTCTTAGATACCAGCAAGGCCGGGTTTAGGGCAAGACCTAGGTCTACTTTCGGACTGAAGCTGTGCGATGACAAATCGGCTTTCGTTTTGCCTGTTTGCGATTTCGACCTGACTCGTACCGTTTTAGAATCTGCGAAGTGCTTATCGGCTTATATGATTCGTTTGGATACGAGTCGAGCTACTTCCTTTACGAAGAGCTAACCAAAATTTGGATTTTTTTTTTGTATAGCGCGCTATGGTATCCTTGTCGGATGCAAGAGGACTTCGTTAGAAGCCAGACTACGAATTTGATTGAGTGAAACGTTTCTATGTTTTTCCGTCGGGGCCAATCGACGGAAATGAACTTTAGAGTCGCGGACAGACTGTTTGATAGAGTTTTTTAGAGTCGCGGATGAACTTTCGGGAACTAACGACGTCTCGCGTTCCTCAAAGATATGATTCTCGTTTTTCGTGATGTTTATACGTTGAGTAAGCATTTGAATTAAAGACTTTATAATGTAGAGTACATGTGAAAAGTATTTTTGCGGGAGTACAAGGATGTTTGTCCCCATCTTCCCCCCCCCCTTTTCGGTGAGGGGGATAGCTGAACTCGTCGGGTTGCGACGAGCTGCCTACGTACCTCTTGCGAGGATCAAGCCATCTCGTAGTTTTGTTTCTATCGCGGTTGCTATTACTCCACGATTTCCGGTACCTTGACTGTTTCAGCTAAGTCGGTGGTCGCGTTGGGAGTTAGGTCATCCGTTCTTTCGGCGATGGACTCGAGGATTTTCCCGCTATCCTGAGTTGTGGCCTGTTCGGACAAATCCGCGCTGTTCTTTGCTGAGTTCTTGGAGATACTCAGATGCTTCTTAGTTCGCTTCGGGTTAGCTACTGGGGCGTTCCGATTGCTGCGCAATTTATGTTCGGCCAGGAAGCAGAGTCACGACTGTTTTTGGCTTCCCCAGATTACCGCTGTTCCAGTCGGTGTTGGAAACTTGACGCTGAGATGGTAAGTGGACGGGACTGCCATCATGGCGTTTATCCAAGGAGTTCCCATTATGGCGTTATAGATAGCCGGGTTATCCACTACCGCGAATTCGACGATCTTCGTGACTTCTTTAGCCATTACCGGGAGTCTGATTTTTCCGAGGGTCATGGACGTGACGCCCGAGAATCCAGTCAACGGTCTTGGTTCTGGGATGACTTCTCCGAGGGGTATGTTCATCCTCTGCAGAGTGTTGCGGAACATGATGTTGACCGTGCTTCCTGTGTCGATGAGGATGCGGCCAACTTCGAGATCCTGAATCACCAAGTCGATGACCAGAGGAACGTAGTGGGGTTTATCGAGTCCGGCCGTATCCTGTTCCTCGAAGATGATTGCGTGATTGGGATCGTCGTCCTCTGGACACCATCCGGGGCTTGTTTCGGCCCTCCGTCCGTAGGCTTTGATCGACGAAACGGAGTCCTGGTAAAAATGCGATCCTCCGATGATCATGTTGATCCTTTGGCGGTTGTTGTTGTTTCCTTCGCCGTCTTGTCTCCGTCCGCGTTTTTCGCCCAATTGAGTTCCAGGAGCGTTATTCTCGGGATTGGATCCGTCGGTCTTCGGCGGACGATCAGAATCTAGGAGCAGGTCTTTCACGCTCCTGACTGTTGCTAGTTCGCCGGCAAGCAGCTTCGTAATGAGTCTAGCGCCGAGGACTTTGCAGTTGGCGGTGGAGTGACCTCTCGTCTGATGGAACTCGCAGCTGGAATTGTCCTTGTACGAGTTCCGCGTCCAGGTGTTTCCGGTGGTCCTTCCTTGTTCGGAATTTGACGGCGTAGTTATGTTCGCCTTGGACGTCTTCCCCTTCGTGATGGACGTACTTGTCGTTACGAGAGGTTTTCTTCTTGCCGGATGCTTTCTGCGGTCCATGCTTTTGCGCTAGGACTTTCATCTCTTCTTCCATGATGATGAAATTCGTCGCCTTGTGGAGAGTGTCCTGGATGGTGCGTGGCCTTTCCAAAGAAATCCACTTTCGAAATTTCGATTTGTACCAGAGGTTTTTTCTCAGGGTGTCGATGGCGACTCTGTCGCTGAGGCCTGTTACCCTGGACATCACGAGTTTGAACCTCCTTATGTAGTCGCGGAGCGGTTTATCTTCCTTTTGAATTAGACTCCAAAGGTCTACGTCGGAAGTTTCCATGTCCCTGAACATGGAGAATTGCTTCAGAAAAGCTGAAGCAAGCTGGCGGAAACTTCCGATGGAGTTTCTTTTCAAGTGTGAGAACCACTCGAGCGCAGCACCTCTGAGGTTCTCGACGAATAGGAGACAGCAGCCGACGTCCTTTTCCTGCTCCGGAAGTTTAGATCTCGCCATCGCAATCTGGAAGGACTGCAGATGTGCCTTCGGATATGTGGTTCCGTCGTAGGTGGGAAGCTTTATTTTCCCGGGATCTGAGACTTGTGAGTCCGTGATTCGAGAGGTGAATGGAGTCTTTCTCGATTCCTCGAGGAGCAGGTCGATCTCGGGGGCAGTGCTGGTTGCGTGGTGAATCTGTGATTTTACCGCTTTCACCTCGGCTGCAGTTTATGCGATGTACTCGCGCAAATCATGGATCTCGTTGGCGCCGTTCGCGCTCCTTTGTCTATGTTGGCTGCGATAGGCCCGAGTCTGGTCTTCAGCCAACCTCTCTTGCTCTGACCAGTAGAGGTCTTCTTCCTCTTCTGTCATGGGTTTTTTGAAGGCTGCCACCAGTCGAGCTGACTGACTTCGGGTCCTTCTGTGGTGGATGTCGGCGTCTTCGTCGGACGGATCCGATTGATCGCTGATGTCCATATTGATTCTTTCGACGTCGTCTCCTTCGCTTTCCCTTGCAGGAGGTGGGAGGTTATCCGTCGTTTTCTTCTGCCTCGCCGGAGTGGTATCGTCAGGGATGAGTTCCGGGGATTTTCTCGGGGCATCTTTTTCTTGGTCTCCGGCAGTTCCGAAGTCGAGCCTCCTGACACGCCTCACCTTGGTGGATCCGCGCGGGAGTTTGCTTTTCGCTGTTAAGGTATTGACCTGTTTAGCGAGTAAAGCCATTAGTTTCTCTTGTTCTTCCGACCGTTTTTGGGCGGTGGCGAACAGTTCCTTCACCTGGTCCAGCATCGCGGTGTTTGCCTCGGTAGTGACCGTCGATACGTTTCCGGCAGGAGTCTTCTCAGCGTTGGCATCGGCAGCTGGTCCGTCGTGCGTTTTCTTGTCTTTTTCCACGTTAGCGGACATGCTTAACTGCGCGTGCGTAGTTGCGAGAAAGATAAATCCGTGTATCCCCTTCCTTCTAGCGCTAAACTGTGGGAACCGAAATTCGCACTGTCGATTTTAGTTAAGTTTAAATGTAGGAAAACTAAGTTGACCTAGTTTTCCCCGAGGATCCCGGCTATCTGTTGGGCCACGCACGATGAAGTTAATACGAGTTTAGTTTGGGAATAAATGCGTAAAATAAAGAGAGCAAAAGAAAGAATCTTATTTCCGAATTCGCGGAGAGCGTTTGAACAACAGGTCGAGATCTCGGCCGCAAGAGCTGTCGATCGTCGCTAGTCTCAAAACCTAGATCTAACCTAGTTGAGTCGCAGCTCGCTAAAAAGGAAATAAAAGCCTAAGTTCTAAGTTGCTCTAGAGTGGTTTCTTTCTTCTGATTTCGGATCCCCCTTCCTCTGCTCCTAGCTTTGCTTATATACTCCCATATGACGGTCTATTCTTGATGGGCTGAGTCTGCCGCGAGCTGGGCTTTTTCCATTTTCGTCGGCCTTCGTGTTTATCGGGAAAGTTGACATTTATCCTTTCCGAAATTTGACATTTATCCTTTCGGAAATTTAACATTTATCTTGTTATGTGAAGATAATTGTAAACCGTCGTATCTATCTTTTAGAAAATCGTAAATGGGTTGTCCGATCGGGTTTGGTCCCTTTCGGGCCGTCTTCCGGACTTCCGTTATTTTCTACGATTTCTTTGAAAGAATGCTCCTACTTGGATGTCGAGTCTTTCGGAAGATCTTCGATCCATTGCTGAGGTGAATGGTGTTTTAAGATAACCATCACTGTTTTCTACGAAGTCTTTCTGTCCGTTGACGTCTTACGGGTTCTTCGAAATCTTGGAGCAGGAAAAGGAGTTTTGTTCGCGGGATCTCGGAAAGTCGAAAAACAAGGATTTCTGGCGACCCGGGGGCCTAGAACTTACGCACGAAGACTAGCCGCCCGACGACCCGAGCCAGCACGGGGCTAGCCGCCCGGCGGCCACGGCCAGCACGGGGGCTAGCCGCCCGGCGACCACGGCCAGCACGGGCGCTAGCCGCCGGCGGCCACGGCCAGCACGGGGGCTAGCCGCCGGCGGCCACGGCCAGCACGGGGGCTAGCCGCCTGGCGGCCACGGCCAGCACGGGGGCTAGCTGCCCGGCGGCCACGGCCAGCACGGGCGCTAGCCGCCGGCGGCTACGGCCAGCATGGGGCTTGCCGCCCGGCTGCCACGGCCAGCACGGGGGCTAGCTGCCCGGCGGCCACGGCCAGCACGGGCGCTAGCCGCCGGCGGCCACGGCCAGCACGGGCGCTAGCCGCCGGCGGCTACGGCCAGCATGGGGCTAGCCGCCCGGCGGCCACGGACGCGACCGGAGTCAGCTGCTCGGTTCCTTCGGCTTGTGCGTGTCTTTGCGTTCTTTTTAGTTTTCCGTAGGTTTTTCCTCGTGTAGAAAACTTTTCTAGCCGTTGATTTCGAGATGATCAATCTCGAACTTAATATTTTTCCAAGGTTTCTCGATCAACAATTAGTCTCTCGAGGTTGCTCTAACATCTTTCATGTTTTTCCGAGACTTTCGGACATCGATTTCGTCTTGACCGATTTTGACCCCAACAGACGTGCACCATCGATCGCCACCACCACATCACCATCGATCGACGCTTTCAACATAGCTCAAACTCGATTTCATGACCCTTATGATATCAGGAACGTTTCACTAACACCTGATGAATTTGGAATTTTCAGGGACACAGATGGCTATGCAAGAGCAATGGATGGAAGAGTTCTGCACATAACCAGAGAAGACATAGCAGACATCCTCCAAGTTGCTAATGGACCAGAAAACCTGTTCACACAGCAATGTGGCCATCCAGACATCCTAGCTCACGTCCAAGACAACCACCACGTCACCACAAGGGAGGATACAGTTCCTCAAAACTTCGGTCAACCCAGGAGTTTACCATCGATCGACATCGTTTCATCACCATCGATCAACGGCGGATATCCCGGTTCGATCGACAGACCAAGAGTCAGATCGCCCGACAGACGATTGGAGTTTGGACGACGTGCTTTCAATACTGATGGATCCAGGAGATTAAAATGGGAAGCAAATGATGAATATGGTGTCTACAGAGATGAGTTTGACTATGCTAGAGGAGTTGATGGTGAAATCATCCATGTTACCAAGGAGCAAATAAGGAGAATTCTGGAGAGAGCATCCCTTTTTCACAAAGGTTACTTACGCCTTCCAGTACACACACGCCCTTACCATGCATACAGACCACCACCAGTACCCTACAGTAGAGAGGAGATAGATGATATGGTGACTGATGTATGGAGAGCTCAGGTACACCTTGAGGCAAACATGCACACATTGGTGGAAGACACTTTCCAGCCTTTGGATGTCAGCTACAAGGATTTCCAGAATGATATGGCTAAGATAAAAGTGGAGCTTGGAAACATATTAACCATGCTTGAGAAGGAAGCTACGCCACCAATATCGACCGATAGAGAACCTGTACCATCGATCGACATCGGCAAGACCACATCCAAGGACCGACCAGAATGTTCATCACCTAAGGGAGATGAATGGGAGATTGCTTATATCAATACACGGATTGGAGACGTCTACAACCCTCTCAACAACAATGTCGACTGGTTAAGAAAGAGGATCGATCTTCTACAGAAAGAGCTAGCATCAATTCGCAAGAAAGATCAAGCTAAGAATGCTACTTTTCCATCGATCGACACTCAATCTTCTCCGTCGATCGACACAAGGTTCACAGCACCGGAAGATAGGATGAAAGCATACGAGAAGAAGCATGACAATTTCAGTTCACCTATCATGCGATACCAGGACACACTGTCACAGCAGCTGAACGAGCTACAACAAGACATGAGCATAGTTCAAGATCATCTTGGTCTTCGTGACAAAAACGCAACATCGATCGACAGGCCTAGACCAATATCGATCGACATCGAGCCACCACCAGCGAAGAGAGCATGCACTACAGCAGAAGTTGATGAGATCAAACATGAGCTGTACGAGGTTATGGATGCAATGGAGAGGAGACTCAATGGGACCTGTGATACCATTGACGACACTGTTAACGAACGAGTAAACAGCCTATGCAGAAGTACTCGCCAAATGAAGGGCGATATACATGCTCTGCAGTACCAAGGACAATGCTCAGAATCGATCGACACAGTTGATACTGAGTCGACCGACATAACTCTCAGCGAAACGACCGACGTGCATGTAGTAGCATCGATCGACACCGAGTCCTTAGCAGACCGAGATCAGTTTATTCATGACAAGATCGATGCATTACAGAGTGAGCTGAAGGAGTTGTCCGTCTATACCTACCAGACCATCGACAGGAAGGTTGGCAACATCGAATACATTGATAATTCTGTGAGGAAACTTCAAGATACAGTCCTCAAGATAGATAAGAAACAACTACGATCAGATGATGCCACAAGAAGCTTCACTGCCACATGGTTCAACAGTAGGAGACACAAGATTGATGATTGCTGTCCGAGAATCAGCAGTTTCTGCACCCTCTGAGTCACACACCTACCACAGTCAAGCTAAATGACTATAACAAAGCGCTGAGTGGGAGGCAACCCACTATTAGGTTTTTTTTTTCCTTTATTTTATTATTTTTCATTTTTGCTTTTATTTTTCGGATTGCAGTTTTTTTTATAAGATCCGAGTAGAATGATGATTCTATCGACCGACATTTACCATTCATATCGCTCGACACCACACGACCATTACTAACGATCGACGTACACCACTACGAATCGATCGACACCTTGTCGATCAGGTTTAATCATTCTAACTTGTTATATTTATTAATTATGATTTATTTTATTTACCTCACTACCGGCTGTGTTACACTAGGACAGTGTAATTTAAGTCTGGGGGGAGTTTACTAATGTGTTTTTATTTTGGTTTTTATTTTAAAAAATGTTTTTCAAATTATTTTTCGCATAAGTATTAAATAGTAACATTGATATAGATTTATATTTAATTGTCTGACCACTCTTTAGCACCATTCTAGATTACTGATTGCAGATAGTACTAAAGATGCTAAAGTGGATCAACCTGTCATCTATATTCACTAGCTAAGATTGTTTGAAGGAACCAAAGCTGACCTCCAACACTAATACTGACTTATTTGCTTGTCTTGGGGCTTGGAAATCATTGGATCGAAATCCTCTTACAAGTCTGGAAGGTAAAAAGTCTGTGTGTTTCTGGTTCCCTTCCTTCTCTCTCTTCAGCGTCTCAAGATCTAAGTTTATGTTATAAAAGATTGAAATGATTTCTTGAGAGGCAGAGGGGTAGGAGTGTCTCCTGCGACCCCAGTATTCTAAATCTCAAGGATGATCACACATTGTGGAAACGAGGGATAGGTAAATTACCAAAGACCCCATTATTCGCTACACTTTGTCAAAAATGTATGAGTTACAATGAAAATGTCAATGAGATGGACTAGATGACCTATGTGGCATCGAAACCTGTTAAAATTGAAACTAATAAGAGATTCAGAGAAGAGAGATGAGGGGAGAAAGGGATCAGAGAAGACTACCTGTGTGTTCAGATACTTGTTTGAGTTAAATCCATGTGTCATTTGATCGATACTCCCAAGGTAAAGCCTGCACTTTTATTTTATGTTAAGAAATGAGGTTAGTAGAGGGGAATGTCAGATGAGATTTGCTAAGTTGTTGACTAGATGAGTTTGGTTGCTAAGCTAGGATAAGGCATAATGAACTTATGTGATTAGGATGTTTAGATATGAATTGCAAACCCATAGAATGATGACTTCAATATTTTGAATCTTTGAGTTCCTGCTGTTTTCAAACCTTTTCCAAAGACTACTGTTTTTTTGCTTGAGGACAAGCAAAGGAGTAAGTCTGGGGGAGTTGACATACCATGGATTTTACCCGTTTTTAACCATGGTATACTAGTATTTTATTATATATTTAATCTGTTTTCTAGCCTGCTAGGTATGTTTTCAGGTTCAGGAGCATTTTATGAGAAAGTGATGTTTTTGGAGCATTTTAGAGTTCAAGAGATGATACACCCGAGTTGACCATTCAAGACCAAGTAGGAAGTCAACATTGCGATTATAATCGATCGATACTCATCCTGAGTTGTCGATCAATGTAGCTGAGAAGATCCGCATACTAGAAGATTATAATCGATCGATACACATCCTGTGATTTCGATCGATATCGAGGACGAAATGGTTTAGCCGACTACTTCACCAAGACTTCACCAAATTACGAGATTGCCCCTGACGAGTTTTTAACCTAATGGAAATGCTTAAATATTCCTGCTAAGTGTTTTTGACGGCAAGCTTTGAAAAACTTAGAGAAAGGCAAGTCTTGAGAGTCTAAGCAGAGAGTGTGAGAGAGAGACTAGAGTTTTATTTGTTTTGAGAGATTGGAGAGATTTCTCATCTCCTTTTGTATTTCTACTTATTTCTATCTATGCAATTCTTTCATCTATCCATTGTCATGAATTGTTTAGCTATGTCTGAGTAGTCTACTTGTTAGATCTAGGGTTTAAATAGGTTTGTGGAATTAGCCCCAAACTATAATTGCTAAGTTGTGGTACTCATCAAATGGATTGCACCCTATGCTTGTTCTAGATTAGCTAACTAGAATATAGATCACTAGGATCTTTGATTATCTTGAATTATCCATTTGAGCTAGCTTGTCTCCTGTTGAGAAGAGCGACAGCCCTCCTTGAGACCTAGTGTTCATTATCGGCTCGCGCTTAGGCATATCTAGAAGCCGTCGATCGATATCCCGACAGGTGAATCGATCGCCGAGTGAAAGGTGTATCGATCGATATCTCAAAAGGATGTCGATCGACTCTTTTTCTGTGTCAACATACGACAGTTGAGGCCAGAGATCTAGATTATTTAACCAGTGAGACATCACTAGAGTTAAGCGGCTGAGATATATAGTATCATGCAAGCAACTTGTTAAAGCATTTATAGAAATTATAATCTTCATTCCTGAATAAAAGCTCTATGTCTAGCACTCTTTATCACATTTAAACAACCCATCATATTGTTAGTTAGAGCAACTACCTTGCTCATTTTAGGAATTGCTATTTTTATTCCCATCATATAAACCAACTTCACCTAGGATTGATTAGTAGATTTTATTTAATTGGTTCCCTAGCTCCTCGTGATTCGATCCCTAAATACTACAGTTGTACCTCTTATTTGAGAGAGTAATCTCTACTGGGTAATTTGAGCATTATCACAGCTCCTTCAGGTTTACTGTGTACTCCCTCTCCCTAATGATGATGATGTCTGCCGTATGCGTCAGATTTCTTGTTGTTTCCAGGAATGATCACCTCTGTCTTTGCTTAGTTCCTACTTCCTAACCTATCGTATCTAGGCACATCAGTTTTGAGCTGTGGTTTTCTGAGATTACCCCGAGACAATTCGAACAATATATTCTAACTTTCACATGCAATAAAGCTAACTTCACACTTTCTAAGATTCAACCATAATAATCTAATGACGGCCACTGATGGACATGGAAGGCAGATGGATTTAAGTTGTGAATTTATGAGAATGCATGAAGCAACATGAACATTATAATCATTTCCAGTATGATAAAAATCAGACAATCCCCAATCATTCAGACGAAGTTTACGTAGCTGATGATCTATCATAACATTGTGAGATTGACATCTCTATGCATGATCACTTGGGAGTGGCAGTAATCTCCATAAACATTGCATGACACCCACAAAATTAGATATTTATCTTATGAAACTACGGATTCGCCAGTCAGTCAAAATGGGATACGATTCTTTAAAGTCCACTGTGTTAAAAATTTCAAAGACCAAGCTAGGTGCTTTTGAGTGTTCATCTCTGCCCATATTAAGGAGCTTAGCGATGTTTGGTTAACCACAAAGGTTCTGTAATATCTTGATCTCTCTCTCTATCTAAACTACTAATACACAAATTGTTGTTGTTCTACTAAAATTATCACCTTCTTCTTTTTAACAGGTTTGAGGGTCTTGATAACGCAGCGCTCGTTCGTGTTGATGTTTTTATTTCCCTCGACCAACTTTTCTCACAACCTCATAATCATCTCGATGACTTTGAAAGCAGAGAAAGAGCGAGAGTGTTGAATTGGGTATACGTACATACCATGTAGGAGCTTGAATGATATCACCTCTGTCTTTGCTTAGCTCCCAACCTATCATATCAAAAATGATATATGTTTCGTCTGCACAACATTAAAACTCCCTAGAGAAGGAGGGTTGTTCTAGAAATTGTTTCCGGATTATTGTAAAAGTTCATCGTTGTTAGAAATCATTTAGTTAGTTTACCAGTTACTACCAATATATAATTATTTTATATTGTCATCAATATTTTTATTTTTGACCTTTTTAAAAAATGTTAGTCAATTGTACTTTTTCATACATTTTCTCTTCCAGTTCACAATATATAACGCATTTTTGATCTGCAAAAATTATTTGTTGCAGCTAGAAACAATGACTGATCCTGTTGTCTTCAATGTGACACCAAGAAAAAAAAAATACAATGGTGAACCTCATAATTTTAAGAAATAAATATAACAAATATGTGACAACTTCTTGTTCATCGGATCCCTGAAGCAACACTACTAATTATTTTAAAAGAGATGGAAAAAAAACTGAAAAAGAGTGGCTTAAGGAGAAAGAAACAGAAGAATATGAAACTTAGTTTATCTCAATGAAGAGACTTGCCTGAGGATGCAAACCTGCATATTTCAGTGACATTGATTCTTTGTCTCTTCCGTTCATTGTTCTTGGAAAGTTTGTGATAAGATATACTCTTCTGTTTCTAGCACTCCAGGTGAATCAATGTTGGCATACAATGTCTGTACCTTGGTAATGCTTTCAAACCTCCCTTTTCTTTCTCCATTCTAGAACCTTACCAAAACCTACATTATCACTGCAAAAAACAGTCCACATATACCATAAATACCCAACAAAAGTAAAACAGAGTAAGTAATGAATGACAAAGAAAAGGAGGAGAAATTACTGATGTAACATCAGGTCCTTTCTCAGGTTGCTCTCCAAGAGCAAGTGCTTTATCTTGTCTCATTCTCACTCTGCGGCTTCACGCTCGTCTCTCTCTCTCCCGAGCCTCTTCTTCTTCTTTTCGTTTTCTCTCTGCCTCAGCAGCTTCCCTCTCTAACCGCTCCTCTTCCTGTCCTGTCTCTTCCATGCCTAATCAACATCTAGCCCTGTAAGCAGCATCTTGTTCCTCTCTCAGACGCAAATTGGTTCTTCTTTCCTCTGCTTCAGCCCTTTCAGTTACAATAACAGGTGAACTATCTTCCACAACTCTCTGCAGTATAGCAATCATTTCTTCTGGAGTTTTTGGTCCCTCCACCTTCCACAAACAAACAGTACAATAAAACTAAGAACCCCATCTCCCGTCACACAACATAAAATACTAAACTCACACATGTTTAGTAGAATCAAACAACTATCTCTACAATACTGGGTCACAGATAAAAGCAGAATCAAACAACTATCTCTACAAACATGAAGAAGATCCAAGAAAATAAAATAAAAAATTTGGTGAACAAACAGGAAGAGGTTCGCAGGAATCAAGGGGAAAAACCATGGAATTAGCCATATCACTTTCAGTTAGTATGAGATTTAAGAGAGCACGAAGAGAAGATGTGTGAGAGTTGAGCAATACTCACATATATTTATACGGAACCACCACCGTCTTTCGGGACAAAATAAAGCATTGAAGATGATATCGTGTGGGAGTGAATCAATGAATTTAAAAAAAAGTCATAACTCTGATACAGGGAAACAAATGAGGACAGATGGCAGAAGAATAAGAGAAGCGAAGGTTGTTAAGAAGTTAGTTACGAGAGGAAAGATGTCACTAGTTCATTGGACGATCAAAATAAGTCGTTAGAGTCGTTGTATAAAACAGAGTCTGTTCTAACTTCGAAACTATTCAGAATCATTTGTAAACTTTCTAAATATCTAATAAAATTCTCTTGTGTTCTTGAGTTTGCTGCGTTTGAAGATCGTTCTTAACTCGTGATCTTCAACAGGTAGACTTCGTTCAGAATTGATCATAGAGTGAACCGTAGGTTTAACTCTATCAGTGGTATCAGAGCTTACTATCCTCGGAGCTATGGCGGAAACAAGATCTCAAGCTTTACAGAAGGGAGCGATGACGAAGGAGATCGATGGGACGATCACGAATCGTTTCGATGCGATCGAAAAGGAGATGCGATTGCAGAGAGAAATGCAAAAGGAGAGAGACGATCGAAGAGATGAAGAGATGCGTCAAGTCTTCGCAACCTTAGAGAAGATGGTGAGCAATCAAACCTCTACGAGTGGAACGGCCGGTCATTACGATTACCAAGGCTGAGATGACAATCATGGTGATTTGAATCGATTGTCATCACGTCCACAACAATACGGAGGTATGACTCGCTTGACGAAGATCGATTTTCCCCGATTCGATGGTGTGAAGTACAAGGAATGGTTGGGAAAAGCAGAGCAATTCTTTGCGACTGATAATACTCCTGAAGAGAAGAAGGTTGGAGTAGCTTCAATGCACTTTGATGGCGAAGCATCTACTTGGCATCTCGCTCTAATGCAAGAAGATGAGGAAGCAGAGGTGTTGAGCAGTTGGTGGAATTATAAGTGTCGACTCAAAGAATGTTTTGAGGAGATTATGGATGATCCAATGGCGGAGTTGAAAGAACTCAGGGAGACGGAGAGTATAACGGAATATCACAAGAAGTTTGAGCTCATTAGAACTCGTTTGAAGATGTCAGAGGAATACTTGATGAGTGCTTACTTGGCAGGTCTACGTCTTGATACGCAAATGCATATCAGGATGTTTCAACCACAGTCAACTCGACAATGCTTCATCTTGGGAAGATTGTACGAGAAAGCTCATCCAAAACGAGAAGGAAAGAGTAATTGGTCTGCTAATAAACCTGCAGCAACCAACTTTACACAAAGAGGGTTACTTTCAACACCAAAAGAAGAAGTAGCAAAGCCTAAAGAGACTGGTGGAAGGTTAAAACCTTTCATGTCACAAGCCAAGATGAGTGATAGAAGGGCTATAGGGTTATGCTACTACTGTGATGAGAAGTTCACACCGGAACACTTTCAGAAGCATAGAAAAACGCAGTTGTATGCTATGGAGTGTGAAGAGGAAGAAGGTGTATCTGATGAGGAAGAGTACACTGATGGGAGAGCAGAAAATGGGTACAGAGAAATGGCTCAGATATCAATAAATGCTATTGCAGGCATCAGTGACTATACAACTATGAAGGTGAAAGGAGTACATGGTAAGAAGAACATATATGTGTTGATTGACTCTGGGTCTATAATATACCATGGATTTTACCTGTTTTTAACCATGATATACTAGTATTTTATTATATATTTAATCTGTTTTCTAGTCTGTTAGGTATGTTTTGAGGTTCAGGAGTATTTTGTGAGAAAGTGATGTTTTTGGAGCATTTTGGAGTGCAAGAGATAATACACCCGAGTTGACCATTCAAGACTAAGTCGGTAGTCAACATTGCGATTATAATCGATCGATACTCATCCAGAGTTGTCGATCGATGTAGCTGAGAAGATACGCGTACTAGAAGATTATAATCGATCGATACACATCCAGTGTTGTCGATCGATATCGAAGACGAAATGGTTTAGCCGACTACTTCACCAAGACTTCACCAAATTACGAGATTGCCCCTGACGAGTTTTTAACCTAATGGAAATGCTTAAATATTCATGGTAAGTGTTTTTGAAGGCAACCTTCGAAAGAAGCAAGCTTTTGACAACCCTCAAGAGAAAACCAGAGAGTGTGAGAGAGAGACTAGAGTTTTATTTGTTTTGAGAGATTGGAGAGATTTCTCATCTCCTTTTGTATTTCTACTTTATTCTATCTATGCAATTCTTTCATCTATCTATTGTTATGAATTGCTTAGCTATGTCTGAGTAGTCTACTTGTTAGATCTCGGGTTCAAATAGGTTTGTGGGATTAGCCCCAAACTATAATTGCTAAGTTGTGATACTCATCAAATGGATTGCACCCTATGCTTGTTTTAGATTAGCTAACTAGAACATATATCACTAGGATCTTTGATTATCTTGAATTATCCATTTGAACTTGCTTGTCTCCCGTTGAGAAGAGCGACAGCTCCTCCTTGAGACCTTGTGTTCATATTCAGCTCGCGCCTAGGCAGATCTAGAAGCCGTCGATCGATATCCCGACAGGTGAATCGATCGGCGCTGCGAAAGGTGTATCGCTCTATATCTCAAAAGGATACCGATCGACTCTTTTTCTGCGCCAACATTACGACAGTTGAGGCCAGAGATCTAGATTATTTAACCAGTGATACTTCACTTGAGTTAAGCGGCTGAGATCTATAGTACCATGCAGGCAACTTGTTAAAGCATTTATAGAGATTACAATCTCCATTCCTGAATAGAAACCCTATGTCTAGCACTCTTTATCACATTTAAACAACCCATCATATTGTTAGTTAGAGCAACTACCTTGCTAATTTTAGGAATTGTTACTTTTATTTCCATCATATAAACCAACTGTGCCTAGGATTGATTAGTAGATTTTATTTAATTGGTTCCATAGCTCCTCGTGATTCGATCCCTAAGTACTACAGCTGTACCTCTTATTTGAGAGATTAAGCTCTACTGGGTAATTTGAGCACTATCAGTCTACACATAACTTCATGGATACCAAGTTAGCTGAAGCTTTAGGCTGCAAAGTCAAAGAAGCAGGACGAGCTAAAGTTGCAGTAGCTGATGGTACAAAAATTGGAGTATGTGGAAAGGTTGAGAAGTTCAAATGGAGCTTCCGAGGTCATCAGTTTGAGGCTGACTTCATGGTAATACCTTTGGGTTGTCACGATGTCAATGGCTATCAAAACTGGGTCCTATAACATGGGATTTCCAGAAGTTGGAGATGGAGTTTAAGTGGTGTGCTAAGAAGGTTTCTCTTCGAGGGATAACACCCAATTCAGTGAGAGAAATCAAAGCTAAACGTGTAGAAGCCCTGCAAGAAGAAGAGGATATTCAGCTTCATATGTTTTATGCATATGAAGAGGAGGCAGAAGATCATATGGCACTGAATTTAACGCACACTGAGCAGACAAATGGCGAGGGTTGTCCACAAATGGAACAGTTGCTTGATGAGTTCCGAGATATCATTGATGAACCAAAGTCTTTACCACCGTTGAGAAAAGATCCCAATCATAAGATTGTACTCAAGGAAGGATCTAACCCTGTCAACCAGAGGCCGTACAGATATGCAGTGCAACAGAAAAACGAGATAGACAAGATGATTCAAGAGCTGTTGCAAGCAGGAACGGTTCAGCCAAGCTCAAGTCCTTATGCTTCTCCTGTGGTTTTGGTAAAAAAGAAAGACAATACTTGGAGATTGTGTGTTGACTACAGGAAATTGAATGAGTTGACAGTGAAAGACAGATTCCCTATTCCGTTGATAGAAGATTTGATGGATGAATTGGGAGGCTCTTGTGTGTACTTTAAGATTGATCTGAGAGCAGACTATCATCAAGTGCGAATGGAAGAAGATGATATCCACAAGACAGCATTCAGAACACACAATGGCCATTATGAGTACCTAGTAATGCCGTTTGGATTGACAAATGCACCGGCAACATTTCAAGGGCTCATGAACCATGTATTCGCAAAATGTCTCATGAAATTCGTTCTGATATTCTTTGATAACATTTTGATATACAGTTCATCATTGGAGGAACACTTATATCAGGAGGTGTTTAAACTGATGAGGGTGAATAAGTTGTTTGCAAAAAGGAGTAAGTGTGCTTTTGCGACAGATAGAGTAGAGTACTTGGGTCACTTTATTCAGGCGAATGGCGTATCAACAGACCCTGCTAAGATCAAAGCAGTAAGAGAGTGGCCTATTCCGAAGAATTTGAAAGCTCTGCGAGGATTCCTGGGATCGGCTGGTTACTATAGACGTTTCGTCTATAACTTCAGTCCCATTGCAAGACCACTCACTGTCCTTACAAAAAAAGATGCATTTGGGTGGAATGATGAAGCACAAGAAGCGTTTGATGAGTTGAAGAAAACGTTGTGTGACGCTCCAGTATTAGCATTACCACGCTTTGATAGACAGTTCGTGGTGGAGACTGATGCATGTGGGGTAGGAATTGGAGCAGTCTTGATGGAAGATGGTCATCCGTTGGCTTATATCAGCAGACATCTTAAGGGTAAACAACTACACCTATCTATATACGAGAAGGAGTTATTGGCTGTGGTGTACGCTGTTTAAAAGTGGAGGCATTATTTGCTCCCAAACCACTTTATCATCAAGACGGATCAGAGAAGCTTGAAGTACTTACTGGAACAGAGGTTGAATACACCAGTCCAACAGCAGTGGTTGCCAAAGTTGTTAGAGTTCGACTATGAAATCCAATACCGTCAAGGGAAAGACAATGTAGCAGCTGACGCATTGTCAAGAGTGGAAGGATCAGAGATCTTACATATGGAAATGACAGTCTTGGAGTGCGATTTGTTAAAAAAGATTCAAGCAGAATACTCTAAGGATGAAGTGTTGCAGGAAATTATTGAAGGGTTGAAGAGGAATCCAAAGTTCAAAAAACACTACTCTTGGACTTTGGACATTCTAAGGAGGAAGAGTAAGATTGTGGTACCTAAAAGCGTTGAGCTGAGGAATGCAATATTAGAATGGCTACACGGTTCTGGACAAGGGGGTCATTCAGGTCGTGATGTCACTATACAGAGAGTAAAAAGCTTGTTTTACTGGAAGGGGTTGGCAAAGGATGTACAGAGTTACTTGAGGAGCTGCAACGTGTGTCAGAGTTGCAAGTATGATACAGCTGCAAGTCCCGAGTTACTTCAGCCACTTCCTATACCAGAGGCAGTATGGATTAATATCTCTAAATGGATTTTATTGACGGATTACCACTATCTTTTGGGAAATCAGTGATACTTGTGGTGGTTGATAGGTTGAGTAAAGCTGCACATTTCATGGCTTTAGCACATCCTTACTCAGCTGCTTCAGTGGCTCAAACGTTCCTAGATAACGTTTACAAGCTTCATGGGTTCCCAAGATCTATAGTGAGTGACAGAGATTCAGTATTCTTGAGTGACTTCTGGCAAGAGCTTTTCAAGTTTCAGGGTTGCTCATTGAATATGTCTACTGCTTATCACCCACAGAGTGATGGTCAAACAGAGGTAGTGAACAGATGTCTAGAGACGTATCTGAGGTGTATGACGAGTGACAAACCATACATGTGGAGTAAATGGCTTCCTCTGGCTGAGTACTGGTACAATACCAATTATCACAGCGCCATCAACATCACTCCATATGAAGCAGTCTATGGTCAACCTCCACCAATTCACTTACCTTACTTGGCGGGAGAAACAAAAGTGCAAGTAGTGGCGAAAAGTTTGGAGGAGCGTGAGAAGATGACTTTGATTCTGAAGTTTCACCTGCTAAGGGCTCAACACCGTATGAAACAGATGGCTGATAAACACAGAAGTGAGAGGAGTTTTGAGATTGGTGATTGGGTATTCTTGAAGCTACAACTGTATCGGCAGCAATCGGTGGTGAACAGAACGTCGCAGAAGCTGTCACCGAAGTACTATGGACCGTACAAGATCCTGGACAAGTTTGGAGCAGTGGTATACAAGCTTCAGCTACCTACTACGTCACAGATTCATCTTGTATTCCATGTTTCTCAACTAAAGAAGTTGGTAGGTGACGTCTCGACTACAACACAATTACCTTCAGTGATCTATGAGACGTTGAAGAAGACACCAGAGTTGATTTTAGAGAGGAAGATGGTACAGAGGAAAGGACAAGCAGCAACAATGGTACTAGTGAAGTGGGCTAATCAGTTGGAAGAGGAAGCAACATGGGAGTTTCTGTTTGACTTGCAGCAGAAGTATCCAGAGTTCTCTTGTTAAACCTTGTGGTCAAGGTTCTCTGGAAAGGGAGGTTGTGATACAGGGAAACGAATGAGGACAGATGGCAGAAGAATAAGAGAACCGAAGGTTGTTAAGAAGTTAGTTACGAGAGGACAGATGTCACTAGTTCATTGGACGATCAAAATAAGTCGTTAGAGTCGTTGTATAAAACAGAGTCTGTTGTAACTTCGAAACTATTCAGAATCATTTGTAAACTTTCTAAAGATCTAATAAAATTCTCTTGTGTTCTTGAGTTTGCTGCGTTTGAAGATCGTTCTTAACTCGTGATCTTCAACAAGTAGATTTCGATTCCTCGTTTTATGAATGTCGAATTGATCATAGAGTGAAACGTAGGTTTAACTCTATCAAACTCCGGCAGTTGCAGATACATCGAGGAAGCAGGAACGTCACCTCGTTTCTCGTTGCCGTCGCAAGAAGATGATAACCAGATTTCGTCTCTTCGCTAAGCCATATTAGGGAACGCTTCTATCAGGCCAAAACCAATACAAAGATTAAGCTCACATACGCAATCAGGCCCATCACGAAGTAAATGATACGGTGCATTCCAATACGCAATCAGGCACTGACGTGGCAAAAAATCTGGTTTCCTATTGGTCGATTTTTAAAATTAGACGTGGCCACTCTAAGAGAACTTGATATTCTCCTTTTAGTAGTGTTATTATATAGATTTTATACTACAGTAAAGAAATCTAACTCAAAAAAATTCATCAACACTTGACAGTTAAAAACAACTTTACCATTTTTTTCAAAAGTATAAACTAAACAAAAATGATTTGACTCAGTAAAACTGAGTCAGTTTGAATAAAATTGCATAACATCTTTTCATCAAACCTAAATATTTCCTTTGTAAAATCTGTCTTTAAAATTGTAAAATAACTGATGTAAATTTACGCATATCCGTAAAAACATCAATAATTTTCGAAAATAAAGCAAATAAAAAAAATTAAATATCTGTTAACTACAAAATAATTCACGAAAATTGAAACTTATGGTAGTATTTGATCTGTGTCCACCTCTAATGGAGATGGAGATGCTCTTACTTTCGACGTTTTCTTATCTCAACCTTTTTTGAGCATTGCGCCGAAACAAATGACTACAAATCTAAACAAACCACACATTCTCTATATAACAAAGTCAAACAAAAATCAAATGTATAAATCAATTTTGGTCGATAAAAAGAGAAACAACAAACAAGGAACTTTGTAAAGCTGTGTCGGTATTATTAACAAAGATGCGGCTACTATTGTATTCTTCATGTTAATTAATATATCTGTCCAACCTGATGTACCTGCCAAGTAACCAGCGTTACCTTCTCCTGCATAGCACAGTTTCATCTCCGCACCCTGTACAATGCTCGTCCGTATTCCACCCACTGAGTGAAATCATCTGAGAAGTCAGGTACTATAACATAGCCAGAGAAACTTTCTGGTGGATTCGGACCTGAAGGAAACTAATAAAGATAGGAAAACCCGTCCGAGTCAGTGTATTTGTATACCAAAGCTTACAACTTGTAAGTTACAAGTAACTTCAATACTTAAGACTGAGATGGTAATGAAGCAAAATACCTCAATAATTAAGTCTGACGACGTGGAGCTGCAAGAAACATTTAAAACATTAATTCACCAAACTTGTATATAATATCTTTATATTATAAAATGGGCTTCTAATGTGACCCTTCTTATGACAGGGTAATATGTCAGAATCGTATCTAGTAAACGATGCGTATAAAGGAAGAATAATATTTTTTACCTGCAACGTTCAAACATTTCCTCTGCCGTAATGAATGTAGCATTGTATGAGTGCGAAAAACCAGGTATATCATCGAGCCCGAAATAATCAGACGTAGAGCCAACGTCTAGAAACATCTGTCTTGATCCTGTTCCTCCCAAATGATCTTCATCGCGAATAACAGAGTGGACCCTGTAGTTTTTATCAAATAGGAAGAAGAATCAGAAAGGTGTAACAATGAAGGCTTGCAACAAGTTAAATGAACTCTAATGAACCACCTTGAAGAAGATGATTCTGCTTCATAGAATCCAACTTCTGAAGTGGTTTCCCAGCCATCGTTTAACCCTTCACGTGAAGGCTGAGGATTTTCGTATAAAAGCTCCTTCGGATCCAAAGCCTCCAAGACGAGGTTATCAGAAAAGGATCTCGAAAGTTTTGGCCTGTAGTTCATATTGTGTAATCTTAATACATCTTAGTATTTGAAAATATGTTTACTCCTAAATTCTGGTAGAGAGTTCCCTTGGACTGATGGTTTAGTTTTCAAAATTAGGTACCTAAGATTTTTGATATCAAGGTCAGAACTGTTTCTCATAGTGTTTTGCTGGTCAGAGCGCAACTTCCACAGGGCTGGCTTCCCCAACTGAGGCTTGAATTTCCCCAAGAACCTGTCAAAAGAAATAATCTCTAGACTAAACAAACACTAGAATTTTATTTATTAAAAAAAAAAAAAAGATTAAAAGTTTCTAAATGAGGCTTACACATTGATGGCGTTCTGCTTTTCGCTGTCCTGAAAAGTGTTGTATAAGTAGCGACGAAAAGCTATGATCTTATCACGGTTCTTCTTTATCATGTTCCAATCACCTCTCAGAGCACTGAACATCTGTTAAACAATTTATTTCTTTTTTAAAATGTTGGTATTCATAATTCAACTATCCATTTCAAGCCTACAAGGAAAAAAGTGTTGGAAAACAAATCACCCTGATGTGTGCGTCTGAGCCAGCATACTGCATTGCAATTGCATCACCCATTTTTTGATAAACTTCCATCAGTTTCTTTGCCAAAGGATTGTTCTTATCGACAACAGGAGGTCCTCTGATACCCGATATCTGGAGCTGATGAGCAAGAGCTACCAATCCATTGGCGAACTGAGCAACATTAGTACGATCCAAGCAGTCTATGCAGTTTGACCTATAGACCCCAGATTGAAGCATGGATATATCTGCCTTCAATGCTTCCGGTTCTGATCTAGTTGCCACTTCATCTTGATTCAGAATAGGGCTACTGGAGAATGGTAGCATTTGTATTAGGACTTACCAACAAACGTGCAATACAAGCAGACTTAGGTATCAGATAGACGTAGTGAATACACAGCTCATATTTCAAAAATTTAGTTTTCAAAAAGTTTATATTTTCTCGATAATTAAAAAATTTTAAAATATTTTCTTTGCAAAAATCACTCTTCTAATATATTTTAAATTCAAAAAATTATAAATTTATCCTAAACAATTTACATAATAAATATAACTAAAACATTTGACCCAAAAAATATAAATAAGACATAAAATAACAAATTAATTATAAATTACATGAATTTAAACGGTTCTTATGGTTACATCTGATTTTAGCAAATAACCCTAACTAGAATTTGACCCGCACCCCCGTGCGGGTGTTTGATTTAATTTATGTTCAACGTAAATTCTTAAACAGTCGGTTTTATAAAAAGATCCCATGTATGTTTTTTATGTTTAGTAATTTGACGATTTAGTTAATCCCATGAAAAAGTTATTTTCCTTTAGTACATGCGATTTGGTTAATATTCGTACAATATTGATAACTAGGTGATTTTCCCGTGCTCATGCACGGGTATAAATATTTACAAATATATATATTATTTTAATCTTAAATTTAGTTTTTTATAATTAATATCTATGATTTATTTTAAATAATATTAAAATATTTTATTAGACATATAAATATATAATATCTAGTCGATTTGGTTATTATTTGGATAAATTTAATTGTATTTACTTCTCTAAGTTTAAATACAGTATTTTGGTTTTTTTACATTTGAACTTTTGATTTTGCTATAATTTTAGATTCTTTAAGTTATTCATTTTGTGGGCTATATTGAGTTACACATATTTCTTCAGATCGAAGCACAATTACTTTTGGTTCTGGTTAAACTAAATATGATTAGTTTTTTTATTGTATTACTTCAGTTTTGTTCATCTTAAATATGTATACAGACTTTCATAATTTATTTTTTGTAATTCGATATTTGTGGATTAGTAAAAAATAGTAGAAAAATTGAAATGAAGATAACTATGAAAATTTATATATGAATGTATATCAATATTTACAAAATATTTTTTCTTTTGGTATTTAAGTAATTTTATACTTTAGATGTATAAAATATAATAATAAATCTTAACCATAAAATTCACATTGGTTTATGTATTCTTATTAAAAGTATATTATGTTGTATAAATATATAAAATTTAAAATCAAAATATCAAGTCTACATAATTTTTACTGGTATATTAGGTTTGATTAAAGTTTGAATATTTTTTTTTATTTATGTATTTTGATAAAACAATATATAGAAAATTTAAATGGAAAATAAAAGTTAAAGAAAAAGTATGTAAAAATGAGTAACATCTCAACAGTAGCAATTATAAAATATCACTAAAAATCAAAATTGTAAATAAGGAAAAAAGAATAATTTGTATAAATTTTACTAAATAAACGTTTATATAAACCTTACTAACTAAACAGAGTTTCCTTTTCTATTAAGAAATAACTAAAATAAGGAAATTCTTTAATGTATGAGGAAATATGTAAACTTTTTTAAAAAAACATTCTTTATTAAGGTCACCCACATTATTATAATTATGTAAATATGTAACTTACGTGAGGAATTTCTATTAAATCATATGCTCTGAATATATATAATAATGTGGCTAAAAGAAATATTTCCTTATTATATATAATTCTTTTTGATAACAATGAGGTTAAAAGAATTTATTAATAAAAAGAGGAAAAGATTAATATTAATAATGACAATTATTATAATAATATAAAATTAAAATTCATTAAGGGTATCAATGTAATCAACCATCGTGAGAGTTAATGTGAGCGCGACACATAAGAAACTGACTTCTCAAATAATACTATAGAGATGGTCAATATATAAATATCGATTTGGTTAAATAAACTTTAGAAATGTAATTAATTCATTTAAATTGATTATAAATACAGCTGCATAATCTATAAATAAAAATAAATATAAAAGAAAAGTACATAATGTATAGTAAATGTAATAGCTAAATGTGTAAATAAAAGAAAATATCAAATATACTATTATCCAAATTACTAAACAATCTTCATTTAAACTATTATCCATATTTCCAAACAGTACTAAAAGGTACTTTAGTTTTAATAATATAGATAGATACATCTTAAAACTAACTAGATTTACACAGTTTCAAAATTTTAATGGGTGAGTTCTAAATGGGATGGGTTTATCAATCCATTTAAAGTTCCCTAACATACTAAACTTACTTGAAAAATGAGTCGTTAATTACGCCATCAGTTCCCATGCCTAAAGGAGCCTCACAGAAAAATAAGTTAATTAATTTTAGTGCTCTCTTCCCATAGTCACACAAGTTCTCGAATGCACGATCAGCTCCACTGCAAAAATTCAAGGAAAAAGGTGTAAAAGTTTTAGGAGGGAATACTTATAAAAACAACACACCAACTTATGCTTATAATATAATGCAGCACCTTTTGTAGTGTTCGTTTAGATCAAAATGGATTGCCAGTAAATAACCCTCTTTAATGCCTCCATTGATAGACCAGATCGCCTTTCGAAACTCTTCCCGTAAGTTGTTTTCGCGATGGTTTCCTGCCTGGTATCAAAAATAGCAAAGATACACAATCTTCCATAAACAAAATGCAGTGTATTAAAAATTTGACTTGTCTAGGAAATCCCACTTTTAGAAGATTCAGAATGATTATCAGCTTTCCATATCTCTGTTTCAAATTCTCAAAGTGGTGTTGAGTAGCCACGTAACTCCGGTCGTTGTTGTTCACTGTGACAGGTAAAGAAAAAAAAAAGAGAAACATAAGCCTTAAGAGAAATTCAGAACTGGGGATCCTTTTCTAACAATGCATATGATGATTTTTTTTTTGTAATGACTAGGAGGTTCTGAACATGTAGGTTCATATATGTCCTAAGAAGAGGTCCATACCACTGAAAATGAGACTCTTCCTAATGGAACCTTAACATATAACCTATTAGGAATCTACTAGATAATCTAAGAGTTTTAACAGTTAGGCCAATTTTTCGTTGGTATATATATGGTGCTTACATATTATTTCGGGTTGTGGGTTGAACAAAGATGGTTTCTGTGACCAAAATAGGGGTATGGAGCCTCGTAGCTGCACGACAGATGTCATTGGAATTTTCTGACCCTCTGGAACCTCTTTGGTAACAATCTGCTCTGTCTCAACCTCATTGGCTACGCTGCCTTCGTCATTTACACCACGCCTTAAATATCTGCACATTAACAGATGGAGGAGGCAGTGATTATTCTCGTTCAGATTAAAAGGTATATCAAAGACTAGACCCTGTCTTTGATAGGGAGAGCTACTAGTCCATGAGACAAAAGCAGAGATGAAAAGAAGAATAAGAACATATATTAATTAATGGTATTAAGATGCAAAAGTACCTTGTACCAGCATAATGGCGCGAACGCCGAGCAATGACAGTCAGTATAAATTGTTCATCAGATACTAAACATTTAGTCTGTATAAAGCAAAGAACAGTTGAGATTAGGTCTTGTTGAACTAGCAAAGTTTTGGGAAATCTCTAGAATAAACCAATTACCTGTTGAAAGAATCCGTACACCAGTGCAACTGTCCATACGGTATTCTGGAGTTTCGTTCTGATTCCGTGTGTTAAATATTTGTTCCACACGAACATGGTTTCGTAGTGAATTTTTCCTCTCTCAGTCTCGCTTATATTCTTTTGAAGGCTGTACATGAGGTGATACGTGTAGCTAAAGTAGAAATTTTTGCTAAGATCCACCATGTTTAGGAGCTTCTTGTACCTGTAATACAAAGAGGGATTATTAATTAAGGATAACATCTCATATCAGAAACTGGAAATGATTTTAAATATAATTAGCCGACTCACTTATCACCAACTAATTTTACTTTGGAAACTCATCTAACCCAATAGAGAACATGTCAGATATGTGTTCTGCTAAGTTAGTTTACACGATAATATTTGCATATGGATAACAAAACCGTTACAAGAATTATTGATTAAATACCTTCGCTCGGCTGAAGAATCAGCATATGTCATGTCACTGGGAGAATTTGGGATCATGATCATTTGACTCTCTGCTACACCATAAACAGTGTGGCCACAGATCTCACCCACTTTCTTTCTTTTTTTAATCACCAGCATGTAATAAGGCCCCAAGAATCTCACAAACCCTACACCAAAAGAATCTCCATAATAAGTTCAAACGACACACAAACATTGAGAAAAAAAAAAAGACAGTGCTTCGAAAAAAGTTCCCTCAGTACCAATGATTCCATAGCAAGTTGTCTCTGTTCTAAGGCCACCATACTCCTGGTTCCCTCGACTTAACCATTTTTTAAGTTGGACGATTTCTTCATGTGTATACCTTGTTGGATCTTCAAATAAATTCAACTCGTTTGGATTGGTTCGGTCAATCTTAAGAATCCTCCAAAAGGTTTGTTTCTTATCTCTCCCAATCAAGTAATAATTCTGCACAAACAACCAGTGCATTCACATCTTTTTATATTATTACAGAAATAAATTACAGAAAAGGAATCTATACAGCTCTCGCCTTACACTAACCAAACAGTCTCATCAAACATAAACCGAACCATCTTACAGTAATTGAATGCAAACTGGAAATAGTATAAATGTATTAAAGCAGTTTTTGGTAAATCAGTTGAAAGTGGAAGAGCTTTTATACCGTTAGGGTGCGGTAGAGCGTGAATTTGTGAAGAATGGGCAAGTCAACCAATTTCCGCGTTGGTTCCGATCCCATCAGACAAGACCAGCAGAAACGAGATAAATAAAGCGTCAAGAAACAGAAGTCAAATCGATTTTCTCAGAAGAATCTCAAATTTTTGCGAAGCTAATAAAGAAGAAGACTATTGGATGAAGAAGATAGAAGACTGGAGCCATCGAGGATGTGACCAGGTCGGAGGAAGATTTTTAAAAGGTTAAAACAAATTTTGTTTCTGCTTTTTTTTTTTTGTTGTTAATCATTTTCGCGCTAAATCGACTATTTTTATAGACTAAAACACGCGGCCGTTTCCGGAGTACCTTGTTATAAAAGGTTACTACCTTTTTTGCGTACCCAATTATAATTGTAATCAAGGGCAGATCAAAACTATTCGTTTTCACATTTTTTATCAAATATTTTAAAGAGAAACTACAAAAAAATGGCCTACTTTATCTGAGAACATTTGCATTAATTAAATTTCGCAACACAAAAGTATATTAATATTTATTTCTTAAATATAAATTAAAATCTTATTGATATTTTGTTGGTGATTATTTTTAAAAATTGGATTCACACTAAAATCCTAAAAATATGCATTTGGTTTTTTTCTTATCAATTTAATAATAAAAAATGAAAAATAGAAAAAGTATCTAGTATGAGAGACTTGAAAATGTTTTTAAAAACTGATTCCACATCGGTCATATTATGAATAATTGATACCAATATCAATACAATACAATTTAATATACTTATCATTTTGTGACTGAATAATAATTTAATTTATTATATTTTGCGAACTTAATGAGTTTCAAAATGATATATTATTTGAAAACTGTGGTTTAATTTTCAATATTGAAAATTATTATTAATAAAATATTAATATATTTTTCTCATTAAAAATAAACCTAAATATAATTTTTTGCGTAAAACTTATTTGAAAGATTAACCATAATGATGGTGTAACATCCTTCAAAAGATTTGGTAAACACTAAAGCTTGGATCCCTGGTTTTTACAGTTTCACGTTTATATTGGTTTGAACAAATTTCACTCTTCTTTCATCTCTTCCGTAGTTTTTTATTTGTTTTTTTCTTCTTTTGTTTCATTTTATTTTTTTTATGACGAAATGCCGTTTTATTACTCAAACTCGAGGTGTGGTCTGAGTTTTATTTATTTTTTTATTTTCTTTTGTTTTTTTTTTTTTTTGACTGCAAACGCTATTCTATTACTTAAATTTGAGGTGGTCTGGGTAACCAGACCGACCGGAATAGAACAACCAACAAAATGTAACTTCCTATGAAAGGATCTAGCTGTCTTAGATAAAAAATCTGAAATCTGATTATGCGCTCTTAGAACAAAAGAAATCTTGAAATTCGGGAAGCATATGAGTAATGTCTCTATCCTCTCTAACTCTATAGCAAAACTTGACCAAACATGAGGTTCCTTGATCATTACAATCAATTCTTTACAGTCTGTCCCGAACTTCTAACATGTTGAATGCTGAAGCATATTTTCCATCGCCCATCGCAGTGCTTCTACTTCTGAGTGCAGAGCTGATTCTCTTCTGAGAAAGTTCTGTGAGTCCATGAATTGTGTCTTCTTCCCACTATCCAACCAGACCCATCCACACCCACTAAATTGAGCATGAGATGTCCATGATCCATCGAGTAAGCAAATATTACCCAAGCTTATGACTTGGGGTTCCTCTACATTACTCTCTTGTACTACTGGCGGTATCATCTCATTGGCATTAAACCAAGTTTGACACTCACTCTCAGCATATTGAACTAGTTCCAGAGGATCTCTGTCTATTCCCCTAAAGAGTTTATCATTTCTAGCCTTCTAGATGTACCAAATTAGCCAGGGATAAGGATCCCTGTCTTACTCTGGTTCAAGTGAACCGTCTTTTTCCCAGAAGAGGTAGTTCATATTCGTGTAGATACTCGGTGCTGGAAAAACACCAGGATTTGTTGGAGTCGATGAGTGTAACCAAACTTGTAGAGCAGGTGAACATTCGAAAATAGCATGTGTTACTGACTCCTCTGGTTCACCACATCTTGGGCAGAAATTATCACATCTCATATTTCGCCTTACTAAATTTCTCGTCACTGCCACATGACCAGTTAATAATTCCCATATAGGATGACAAATTTTCTTTGGCGCCTTTATCTTACAAGAAAAGGCTTGGAGCTTTGTAATACTTGGCTCTAACACATGCTTTTCTTCTGCATCCTTCAAAAGATTTTGAGCAACCCAATATCCAGACTTGACTGTGTATTGTCCATGTCTTGTAAAGTTCCAGCAAAACGTGTCAGGCCTATGAGTTGTGCTTATGGCTAAACTCTTTATAAGGGGTATGTCATCGGGACTGGCATATTTTTCCAGTATATTAACATTCCATTCCTTCAACTCCTGATCAATAAGATCACTCACTCTCATATTTGGATGCATAACTGGCGCTATAGGTATAGCTGGCCTAGTAGGATTCAATGGAATCCAGGGGTCCTCCCACACCTTAACCTCATAACCAGAGTGTATTTTCTTCCTTATCCCCAGCAACAAAAGCTCTCTCGCAGCGGAAATACTAGTCCAAACATAAGAGGGACTGTTTACAGAATTTACTCGCAAAGGCGAGTTTAGCCTGTAATATCTTCCTCTTACGACACGGGTGACTAGTGAATCCGGGTTTTGTGTTAGCCTCCATAATTGTTTCGCAAGTAATGCCAGACTCAACTCATGAATCATGCAAAATCCAATCCCTCCTTCTTTTCTTGGTAGGCAGACTTTTTCCCATTTCAACCAGTGTATTCCTCTCTTCGGAAGATTTGAACTCCACCAGAATTGAGCAATAGAGCTGGCAAGATTTTCACATATCTCCAATGGGAGCAGGAAAGTAGACATAACATACTTCGCGAGAGCAAGCAAGATGGACTTAATCAATACCTCCTTTCCTCCTTTCGAGAGCCATCGGCCTGTCCAGCCATTCACTCTATGCATTAGCTTGTCTTTTAGGAAGGCAAAGAGCTTGCATTTTGATTCACTAATATCTTCTGGAATACCCAAATAAGTCTCCATCCCACCATCCTTCTGTATTCCAAGTACATCTTTGATCTCTTACCTTGTGGTTGCGTTAATCCTCTTACCAAATAGTAAAGAGGATTTATCAAAGTTAATACATTGTCCTGATGCTTTACCATAGATCCTGATCACTTTCATTACTTCTTCACATTCACGGGGTTCCACCTTACAGAAAAAAGACTATCATCAGCAAATAGTAGGTGGGATACCGATGGACACGCGCGGGTAACGCGCATCCCCGTTATCTTTCCCTGGTTCTCTGCATGATTGAGAAGGCTAACGAGCGCTTTCGTGCATAGAATAAAAACGAAAGGAGACAAAGGATCTCCTTGGCGTAGGCCTCTCCCTGGAATAATATTTCCTCTCGGTTGCCCATTCATGAGGACTTTGTATTGTACTGACGTGATGCATCTCATTATCCATGTGATCCATGTTTCTGAGAAACCCATCTTTCTCATCACCGCTTCAATAAACGACCATTCCATCCTATCATAAGCTTTGCTCATATCTGTCTTAATAGCCATTCTTTTGTTGCGTCCGTTTGGCTTTGTCCTGAGAGTATGGAACATCTCTTGAGCAATCATAATATTATCAGAAATCTGTCTTCCAGCAACAAAGGCTGACTGGATTTCTGATATCAATCCTGGTAGCACTTTCTTAAGTCTCTGGCATAGGACCTTAGAGATGATCTTGTAACTTACGTTACATAAACTAATAGGCCGAAACTGAGCCATATCATTAGGTTTTGTTGTCTTTAGGATGAGACAAATATTAGTTTCATTCAGTCCATCAGACATTATCCCTTCAGTAAGGAACTTATTGACCATAAGAGTTAAATCATCCTTTACTATATCCCAAAACTTCTGGTAAAACAGCGCAGTCATCCCATCTAGCCCCGAGGCTTTTTCTGGATGCATAGCAAAAAGAGCTAATTTAATCTCCCACTCCGTTACCGTTGCTGTCAGACTTTCGTTCATTGGCTCCGTTATTGTCTTAGGGACTTCAGATAGAACTTCTTCGATATCCTGTGGATTAGAAGACTCAAAGATTTGTCTAAAGTAGCTAGTAGCAATGGCTACTAATCCTTCTTCATCTTCCACAATATTTCCGTTTTCATCCAGTAACTGGGTGATCTTGTTCCTTGCTCTCCTTTGTTTCGTTAAGGCATAGAAAAATTTCGTATTGCGATCTCCTTCCCTTAGCCAAAATACACGACTCTTTTGTTTCCAGAACATTTCTTCTGCCTTAAGAGCATATGAAAGCTCCTTTAAGGCCGCTGCAATCTCCTCAGTTGTGGCGTTATCATCTGCATACAAACCTTCCACTTTGTCTTTATGCTCTTCCACCAGTTTCGCAGAGTTTATATTATGTTGTCTCCTCCACTCGCTCAATGCTTTCCTACAACTGGAAATATGTTCCATTATAGAAGCATTGGGAGGAAGATCAGATGATTTCCATCCCTCCAAAATAACTTGTCTCAGTTCCTCATTATCCAACCATCTTTTGTCAACCTTAAATTTCCTCGATCTCCTGGAAGGTTTTTTGAGGATATCAGCAAGTATCAGACGATGATCTGAACCCCATAACCTCATATACTTCGTCTTCGAATGAGGGAACTTATCATGCCAATCGGCATTTTCTACTGCTCTGTCCAGACGACATCTAACAGTTACTCTCCCTGCTCTCTTACCAACCCATGATAACATATCTCCAGTATATGGAAATTCTAGCATCCCACAATCACTTAGCATTTGCTTGAAAGGTAGAATGAGCTATCAGTACGTTGTCTACCTCCTTCTTTTTCATTATGACCAGTAATCTCATTGAATCTCCTATCATAAACCAAGGTCCAGTTCTTGTTGTTGAGAAACGCGTAAGACGTTCCCAAACTTGATCTCTTCGTTCTAGTACAGGATCCCCATAAACAAACGTCATAAAGACTTTTATTCCATCAATGACTGCCTCAATGTCAATCATTCTGTTATTTGAAAATAAAACATTAACTTGAAATTCATCCATAAAAAAGAGAGCTAAACCTCCGCTGAGACCAAGTGGCTCAACAGTAAACAAATGATCGAATCCTAAATCAGCCTGAATGTTTTGCAACAGCAGCTTCTTGTTCTTCGTTTCAGAAAGGAACACAAGTCATGGGCGATGCTTCTGACACATCTCTGTAAGGCGTCGAACTGTGAGGTCGTTCCCTATCTGTCGACAGTTCCAACTGAGTGTCCTCAGGGATTACGTCGGGAAGAGTTTTTGGACCCCTCCACGCCATTTCTTGAACTGACATTGACCCTCGAATTTTTTTCCACCTCTGATCGATGATTATCAGAACCTGATGTAGCCTTTGCACCCGATTTATGAGCCTTCGGAGATCCCCGACGGAGGAACTCAGATTTCCTTATAGGTATACCCAACGGGTATCTACGGCTTTTTCCATTTCTGCTCGATGATGAAGCTCTCTGCCTTCTTATCACCTTCTCCTCCCTTGCCGTCTCCCCTTCATTTCCCTTATTCTTGGAAGATTCAATGTCCATTAATTCTTCACCTAGCAGGTCATCATCCTCTACGTCCACGTCCATCTTTGTGGCATTCGTGCTCTCCTCCATATTTCCTTGCTCAATGAGCTCCATGTCGCTTAAAGCACCAATAATTTGCTCATTCTCAAGCGATACATTCTCCTTAGGAGAGAAAGTTAACAGACGAGGTGATATATGACGACGTTTTGTGACATATACATCGTGCTCCTGATCATGACGAGTAGGCGTCACCACTTGGCTAGCTATCCTCTTCCCACTACTCTGTTGTGGTACAATCGCCATTGTTGCTTCTTCTCCGGTGAACTCTTTGTCTTGTTGAGCAGAAGAACAATGATTTGCTCTCTCCTCGCCGCGTCCTGAACGATTGCCAATATCACGTCTGCCCTCATCACGTCTCGTTTCATCCAATCGAGACATCCCGCCAGTAGACTTGAACCGATGAGCATACGACTCATCTCTTCGGTCATAACTTCCATACCTCTCCTCTGTTCTTTCCTTTGGTTTCCAAACTTGTGCTCTGTTTTTCGCATAAGGAGCGTAACGAACGTTTTGATGCGAAATCTTCCTCTCCTTTCCACCTTTGTTCCAGTCATATCTATCATTGTAGCCTCCTTGTTTTCCATACGACAGCCTAGCATCCGCCATAAGCCCACCATCAACTCGTTTTTCCTCCATGGTTGCTCTGTTTCGCTGATAATACGCTTCAGGTTTGGCCTTCTCATTAACCTGCTTGTGATCGTTAAACCACTCCTTCTTATCCTCATCACTCCATGGAAGCTGCACCCTTGAAAAAACTCCTGTCCTTTCACTCTGGTCCTGCGTCACCGGTTTCTGAATCAAGCATTGCGCCTGCTCATGGGTGAGCATTCCACAAGTTCTGCAATGCTTGAAAAGTTTGTCATAGTGAATTTTAATTGTGACCTCATCACCATCCTTAGACACGATCTTCCTGGAAAAAGTAAGTGGCTTCCTGGTGTCGACATCGATAAGCATACGACATGCCGATAGATCAACTGTATCAATATGTCCCAGCCTGCTGCCAATGTTTCTAAGATTCTTGATTGTCCATAAGTGTAGTGGGATGCCTGTAATCTCCACCCAGAATGGGATCACCCACGGATAGTCGTCGTGCACCACCGGTTCCCAACGAACAAGCACGAACATGCAGAAGTTATAATGGAAGGGACCTTGGCTTTGAACGGACTTAAGATCCGTTTCATTTTCAAACTTCAAAAGGAACTTCCCACTCCCAAGATCATTAGCTGTGATCTAATCTTGCAATCCCCATGTCGCCGGCATTGTTTGAATCAACTTCTCCACGATTTGTTTCTTAGGATTGAGTATCTTGCCAATCAAAGATAACCGGAAATCCCGAATGGTAGGAGCATCTTCTTCATCCGAAAGCTGAATAGGTTCATCAGTATTCTCATAACAAATGCTTTTACCTTTCTCAGCAGCCGTAAGAGCCAAACGAGAACGATTCATTCTTCTCTCAGGTTCCATTGTGTTTGCTTATCAAGCACGTCAACGTAGAGTAGACAGAGCAAACAGAAACAACAGTGAAACAGATCGTGATGGAGCAGAGAACCGATCGCGATAAACACAGGTACTAACAGAGTAAACAAGTGAACATAGTACCCAGAAAACAGTCAGATCGAATAACAGTCAGGTCGTGATCACCACGAAACAGCACCTTATCACCACTCCTTCCTTTTGTGAAAAGAGTAGATCGCCAAACTTCTTTGCTGATACGAAACTTGAAAACTTATAACCTAATCGCCAAAGAACGATCAGTTATAAGGAGATCACGATCCCAACGAAGATCATGATCTAGTATCGCATCTTTTGTCGCCTAGGGCTTCCGCCGCTTGTAATATATTGGATCTTTTTTTTGAGTCATTTTTTTGTTTTATTTATAGGTTTTGTTCAACGGCGTTTAATATAAATGTTCATAATATGATTAGTATATTTTCCTTAAAATGAGAAAAATGACAGTTCAACTGAAAATATGAATTGTATGTTGAGTTTTTTTATTTTTGGGTTTACCCCTTACCAACCAATATAATTTTGTTATGAGAAATTTTATAGAATAGCACTAATTTTTTTTGTCACAAATATAACACACAAGGAAGAAAATGGTCAAAATATTTCATTAAATGAGTTAATTTATACTTATACCTCTAGGGTTAACTAATATAAACCATAGGATTTAGAGTTAATGGGTGAAGTTTTGGGTTTAGGTTTTAAATTTTTATAAAATAAAAAAATTAATACTAGAATTTGAAATGTAAAATTTTTTAAAATAGTTTCAAAAAGTATTTTCGAATTTCAAAAAAAAATTTGAAAAAAAATTTGAAAAATAATTTGAATTTGTTTTTGAAAAAAACAAACTTATAAAAAATTCGAATTTGAAACATATAATTCGAAATTATAAATAAGTTTTTTTTAACTTTTTTAAATTTTGATATTATTTATTTTTTATTTATTTTTATTTATATATCTTAGGTATAAAATTCTTTTGCCTCCTTAAATGAAACATTTTGGTCATTTTCTTCCTTGTGTGTTATTTTGTGACAAAAGAATTAAAAAGGTCTATTTAGGAGAATTGACCATTTGTTATTTCATATTCTGTATCTTTTAAAAAGAAGAAAACAAAATATATATGTCAAATTATATTATGTTTTAAAAATAAAAGATAAAAATAAAGAAAAATAGTACTAGTTGCCAAAAAAATATTTTAAAATATTTTTAACACCATTACCAAATACTAAACCTTTGAATAAATTCTAAAACCTAAATCATAAACACTATACACTAAATCTTAAAATACTAAACCTTTAATCCTAAACTCTAAACCCTAAACCCTTCGATAAATCCTAAACTCTAAATCCTAAGCCATAAACCCCTTGGATAAACCCTTAACCCTTTTATATATCTTAAACCTTAAATCATAAACAATAAACACTAAATCTTAAAAATATTAAAATTTTAATTCTAAACCTGTAATTTTTTAGTTTTCTTAACACTGTCACCAAGATATTAGTCCTAAATCCTAAACACTAAATCTTAAAAACTATATTCTAAATTTTTAAATAAACCATAAACCATAAATTCTAGGATTTAGAATTTATCCAAAAGTTTAGAGTTTAAGATTAAAAGTTTAATATTTTTAAGATTTATTGTTTAGTGTTTATGATTTATATATTCATTATTTCGGTCAACTATGTTAGATAACTAAATATCCCTATTTTAAAATCTAGAATTAAAGGCTGTCTCCTTTTATTTTTTCTTCCTGGTCAATATGAGAATATATATATTTTATTCTTGTTTTAACAAATTGCTAGACCACGATAAACCTATATCTTAACAGATGCAAAATATTGTAAACTATGTTTGAGAATTTGAGATATCCATTATTGTGTCCACACATTATTCCATGAAAGTCGTAGGGGTGCACGCTAAACACATGGAGGAGGATTAGGCCCACTAACATTAATTAAAAAACTAGAGTTCGATCAGCGCAAAAATGTTTATTTTGTAGATGCAAAGTTCATGTAAACATTCTGATTCAATCGCAATCGCAAGTACAACAACAAATGGAGCATAATTGATACTTGCTCAAATTATTCTATAGTCGATCGATGTGCTGTCGCCGATGTCGATTGACATGTTTCCCGCATCTATCGATCAATTACTCTATAGGAGTATCGACCAATTGCGCTACTAGTAAGCTTTAAGCGTGTGGTTGAATACAATTCACCAAGTAATCTACCCAGTCAGCTGTCGCTTGTTCCAGGTAAATTACTAGCTCAGAGAAGATAGATCCAAGGATTGATATCTCTGTATTCATGTGTAGGTTAACTACCCCTACACAAGCATTAAGTATGATCTTCTAAGATGAATATCGCATGCTCATGTAATCATATTTTGGACTAGTCCCTTATACCTATTTGATTCCTAAATCTAACAAGGGTGTTTACTAAGACATGGCTAACTAGAACACAAGCATAATCATAAAAAACTTCATAGATAGATAAAATAAAAAGTGTTCAAGATTGCTCTCAATTTGATAACTCTCTCTCTCACAAAAAACAAAGAAACTAAGAAAATCTTGTAAAAACCGTGTATGTACCAAAACACATAGGCAAGACATAAATACTAAGAAATTAGGTTAATACTCGTCAGGGGCGTTTTGGTCAATAGATGGTGTCTTGGGCTTCAAGTCGGCTGTGACCAAATCCGGGCTTCTGTGGTTAAGTACCGATCGATAGTCCTGAGTGTGTATCGATCGACGCGCGTCTCTCCTTATCGACTTCGGATGATCGATATGGTTCTCTCGGATATGAACTCCAAAATTCTCAAAAATCATTATCTTTCTTCCATTAGTTTTTGAACCTATAAATATGCAATACTAGGGAAGCCCAGCGCTACGCGCCGGATTTCGATGATGAAGTAAAATTAATGTTATGATCTTGAAAAATAAAGTATTCGTCTAACTTATGAAGATACATTAATATTCTCTTATATAAGCCGAAAAATTCCTTAGAATCGAGACTTAAAAAAATCTAAAACATATTTTGTTTACACTATTTGGCAGAACACTACTTTCAAAAATAATAAAAGAAGCTGCTTCTTCTCAGATTCATACGTGTTTTGGTTTCACGTGTTTGTCATTTTTTATTATTTTGTGATGAGGTGCTTGTAGCTGAACCCAACAACATCATGTATGGTTATTATGAGTTCCGAAGTTGAAACATTTCAGGATTTTTATTATATTTATGGTTGTGCAACTTGTGTTGTTTGTTTCATTTCTATGATCAAGTGATGAAGTTATGTGGTTATATCAGGCCTTAACTAAGCCTTTTAATGTGGTTATATCATTTCTTAGTTTTTTTTTTTTTACAAAAAAAACTAAGCTTTTTAATGTTGTTCAAAAAAAAAAAAAAAAAAAAAAAACTAAGCCTTTTAATGTTGATAAACAAAAAAAAAAACTAAGTCTTTTAACCATGGTGTTTTGTGTCCAATATAAGATTAGTGTAAAGATTGTGGATGATGTAACCGTCACCTTCATGATCGTTTTCTTAATATCTCAACTTATTTTAGTTTTCAAGTATTCCCAATATGCAAGTGGTAGCACGTAGAAAATTCAAATGTATATTTAAGTGTTTCTGTTGTTTTACCCTCTCAAGTCAAAGTAGTTTTTATTCAGAGTTTGGATATGGTTAGACTTTAACAGCAAAACGTCAAGTTCAGTTGTATTGAAAATATTCAACAATAACTTGACACATTATATTACCAGACTCTAGAAAACCCCGCGAAAGCAACCCATTTCAGACATATCACATCAGAGATATTACGACATGGCAGCCTTGTCCACTTGTTTATTGGCAAGTTATGCAACAAAATTCTTCAGATGTTTAATGAAACCCGGATAGAGTTCAAGGTCACAGTGTCCACCTCATTTTATCCACAAAGGTTGATACTTCTCTTTTCTCAGTTCCCGGAGCCACCGTCCATGAAAACAAATAACCTACTTTTTTTTTTTTTTTTGTTAGTTCCCTGAAAGACCAGCAAAATAGTCTAGAACCGCATTCATAAACTTTGAAAGTAATTGCATAATAACCTCTCTTGTGAGAAGAGCTGTTAATTCAACCACTCTCATTAATAAAAAGGGAGGCAACAAAAGCCACTGCAACGAAAGTAGTCAGACTAAAGAAAAATATGATTTTCTACTTACATGGATCATTATTACATGGCATGTTACTGCACCGATCTTGTCAATATTCTGTAAAACATGGATATGCACAGGTGAGCAGCCAACAGCTACAAACTATAATCAGAAACAAAAATCTACTACAATATTCTGTAAAACTATAATTACGAAAAATTATAATTATATATAATAAATCAACTTAATTTCTATTTTTAAGATATAATCGTCTTTTAAGGGTTACAAAATCCTATTTTCCTAAAACATCTAGGTAAAATCCTAATGGACAGGACTTAGGTTCACCCCCTGTAGTGAACCTTTAAATTCACACTTGATTTATAATCAATCAAAGTGACATGTGGATAATTAAATTAAAATATTAAATATATTTAAAAATAGTTAAAAAAAAATAATGCCAATTCTAAATCCGAAATCTTAATTTCTAAATTCTAAACATTAATTCCTAAATCCAAACCCTATACCCTAAACTCAAATCCTAAACTCTAAATCCAAATCCTAGACCCTAAACTCAAACCGTATACGCTAAACCCAAATCCTAGACCCTAAACTCAAATCTTATACCTAAATGCTAGATCCTAAACCCAAACCGTATACTCTAAACTCAAATTCTAAATCCTAAACGCAAACCGTGAACCCTAAATCTAAACTCTATACCCTAAACCCAAATCATATACCCTAAACCCAAACCCTATACTCTAAACCCAAATCCTAAACCCTAAACCCAAACCATACCTACTTCAGGGTTCTATCACTAAAATAGAAAAAATTACGTAGTAATTCTTCGGGGTTTACGGTTTGGGTTTAGGGTTTAGAATTTGGTTTTAGGGTATACGGTTTGGGTTTAGGGTCTAGCATTTGGATCTAGGGTTTAGATTTAAGGTTTGGCTTTAAAGTCTAGAATTTGGGTTTAGAGTTTAGAATTTGGGTTTACGATTTAGGATTTGAGTTTAGGGTATAGGGTTTGGATTTAGAAATTAATGTTTAGGGTTTAGAAATTAAGATTTAAGGTTTAGAATTGACATTATTCTTTTTTAGTTATTTTTCAATATATTTAATACTTTTTATTTAATTATCCACATGTCACTTTGATTGGTCATTAATTAAGTGGTGAATTTTAAGGTTCACCATAGGGGGTGAACCCAAGTCCTGTCCAATCCTAATATGACAAAGCTGAGAAAAATGGATATTTTTCCCAATTTTCTCTAAAGAATGCCACCGTCTGTAACCTTGAGATATCAAGACAAAAAACGTTATCCCCTTAGTATTAAAAGAGAAGCAAAAAACAAGAGTAACCTTCAAAGAGTACTATATTTTCGGAATTGCCATTATTGACGACGTGTCGGCACGAGGTTCCTTCTCAGCCTCTTTTTCAAGGAAGGCTTAAGTATCTAAGGATATTACGGTTTATGCCATTGGACAAACATGCATATTCGTATAAGTATGATTCATAGTTTAATGTCCGTATGTTTATATAAGGAAATAATTAAGTTTCGTGATTCTAGCATTTATGTTTACATGATTTTTGCATTCATTCTCACTTTCTATATTTGTCCTGATGTTTAATGAGATTTATATTGTTCTTTTGTATATGGAAACCCAATTTTTAGTCCTATTAAATATAGTGTGGAAAGTGCTTATTTTTTGGCAATGAGAATCGAACTATCAAAGATGTCACTGAATTTATAATTTGAATAATAATTGAGTACAATCTTGGTTTATGCTTGGTTTTCCAAAGATTGTATTACTACATTTCCATCAAACCAGATTTCACGGACGAATCCAATACTCTGGTTATGCTTGGTTTGTTCGTAATGATGATTTTGATTGGACATTTCGAGATTGTCTCAAATTATTTTTAATTAGTTTGTGAATTATGTATGAGTATAATCATTATTACTCATTCTTTTTAATAAGGGGATTATGGCTAATATGTTTTTTAAATTTAGTTATTCTATGTATGGAATGATGATTTTGATGTGACAAATTCGAAATTGTATCTCAATTAACAAATTGAGACTTTGAATGGTCTATAAGTTTCCATAACCAAGATTATATGAATGTCATATATTAGATTGGTAAAAGTGAATAAATAGCTATCTTGCAAATACGTTATATGAATGTCATATATTAGATTGGTAAAAGTGAATAAATTCAACCCTCATGCACACGGTAATTCGTATAACTCGATTATGGACGACTCAATTTGAAGAAAATATTTGGAATAAATTAAAAAAAGTAGTAGTTTTCATATAGTATTGAATCTTTTATACAAAATTAATAAATTCGAGTCATATTCATTTATATATTTAAAATTTAGGGTTCCTATGTTTGTAATGATGATTAGTCATTTCGAGTAAAAGTAGATTTTCTAGATCTTTTGGGATTTGACAAATTAGAAATCAAATCTAAAAATATAATTAGCAAATATAAGAAATTCAATTTAGTTTCCATAATACTTTCCACTTCCTTGCAAATAATAAATTAAAAAACCGAAAGCCGGTTCTATATATACTCGACTCATTTCATTTTTCTCCAAACATCATCTCTTCATTTTCTTCTTGAGTAAGCTTTTTCATCTATCTCTTCTCTCTATCATTTGTGCATATTTCTCTTCTCTCTATCATCTACCTTTGGAGAACGGTTTGGAGTTGAGATTCACATGTTTTCTCAAATCTATATATTTTCGTAGATATGTGATCTAATACATGAAAAACTTTAGAGAATAGTCTATTGTCTTAGCTAGGTTAAACATCGTTTGTAGCGTACTTTATGTTGGATTTTTCTTATTAGTAAAGTTTGTCTTTCAATATATCAAGATGGCCACGATAATGTTATTAACATTATAATAGTTTAAAATGATATTGAACTATCTTAGTTTAGTTTTTTATTTGGTATAATACTAAAAACCATTTATAGATGCCTTTAAACCACTTTATATTGTTTAATTGATGTTTTTCATAATGCAAACCCACATTTAATTTTCTTTGTAAATACATGCAGGATCAAGACATGTCAAGTTAGAAAGATTTGAAGATGAAAGAGGCCGTGGTTGATGAATCGGGATCAACATGGGAAGATGGTTACAAACAAGCCCAAAAGGAAATGAGGCTTCATTACCGTGCGGTTCTTCAACTATTCAAAGATCGCTATGAAGCTGTTAAGGCTAGACATGTGGAGGAGGTTGCGGTTGAGAGACTCCAAGCCAAGCTTGAGATACTTGAGAAAGCGGAGAAGGTGTTCGGTCCGCTGAAGGAAAAGCAGAGAATTATATGTGAGCTGAGCCTTGCATATGAGAGGATGCAAGATGTGAGAGTGCCAGCTCCCGATTGGCACAAGATGGGTGAATCTTGGTTGTTCGATTGATCTCTATTCTCTATCATTTGTCTTTTGAAACTTTTTGGATCCATTTGTTTAGAAAGGATCTATGTCTCAATTTATGTTATTTATTCTCGGCTTAATGTTTTATGTTTAATTAAGGACTTATAACTCTCGGATTATGATTTGATTGAAGCAAAACTCTTTATGTTTTATTATTTTCATTACACATCTCCACATTCAAATTCACTCTTTCGTGAGTAATTAAGGGCTAATCCCCTTCTTACTAATCATATACTAATAATTATGAATTATATAAGAACTCTATCACCAAGTATAGGCTTTTAAAATTCTCTTATTTTTAATTGTAATTTTTTTCAAAAATATTATATAAAATTAGTAACAATCATTACAATCATAGATAACATAAATAGATTTTTTGTTTATTTAGATACAATTTCGAATTGTCATATCAACAACATCTTTACAAACATACAAGACATCTATTTGAAATATAGAAATGAATCAATCATAATCACCTATATGAAAGTGTTGTTCTACGTTAGTAGTGATTTTTTTGATTGTTGTTATATAAAGGTTTATAAAATTGGGTAAAAATAAAATTATGTTAATAGCTATTTATTGTGTGATCATCCTAAAGTGATATGGCAATGTATTTTAGGTTATATTTTAGAATTCGAATACAACATCAAACATAAATCGATCTAGATAATATTTGTTCCTTAACTCTTCCATATGAGTTAATCTTACATATCACATTTCGTGATGTTCGTTTCATAGTTTCACGAAATCATGTGTATATAAGGAAATAAATAACTTTCGTGATTCTAGCATTTATATTTACGTGATTTTTGCATTCACTCTCACCTTCTATATTTGTGCTCATTTTCAATGAGATGTATATTGTTCTTTTCTATATGGAAACCCACTTATTAAACATAATATTTAGATAATGGAAATTGGTTTTTTTTTTGGCAATAAGAATCGAACTATTAGAGATGATACTTAATTTAGAATATGAACAATAATTGAGTTTCCAACTATTAATCATATAAAATAGAGTAATATTAAAAATGAGAGTTAATTAAGGTGTTTTTTTCCAAATCGATAGGCTTATTAAACGATTTTCTTTCCTCTTTCTATTTGTTGAAATTGTCTACACACCAATTTACCATGTTTGGTTTTTCAGATGGAAACTTAACCAAGTCAAATAAACGATTTATGAGTGGAATATCATATACATTCCTAACTATGATCGAATATCCTATACATATTTTTGACAATGAAAATCTGGTTCTTACTCATATAGAAACCGATTTATGGCTCATATTAAATATGAGATTTAGTAAATATATTTTTTTTCCAAAATCGAATTTTGTCAACTCGATTTCCTTTCCACTTTCCATTTTTTTGGAGATTGTCTTTACGAATATTTACCCATCATTGTATTGCATAAGGAAAACAAACCATACCAAATCTTATATTGAGAGTTAATTATATACAATTATGATTCGTTTTTCCATGATTTTCATACGAAATATACTAATTCCAGGAACTTTCTATAATATGAGCCACCAAATCAGTCATCGATTCAAACCGACCACTGCAAATATGCATTAACTACCATATGTCATGTAAACTCGCTATATAAACAAGTTTACTTCTTCATATTATACCACACCAATCTAAGTTTGAATAAAATTATTTATCAACTTAAAAAGAAAAGTTTTTGAGGTTTTACTATGGCAGGTTTTGACATGCTCGCCGATCTTAAGCCTAAAAAGAACATGTGGAAGATCAGGGTCAAGATTATCCGACTGTGGAAGCAATACTCGATGGTGGGTGGAGAGAGTATTGAAATGGTCTTGGTCGATTCAAATGTAAGCTAGCTTCTTCATCGTCTTAATAAGCAAGTGTTATCCGTTTATTATTTAACGTTTCTTTTATATTGACTTTACTTTGTTTCAATTGTTTTTTTTTTGTAGGGTGATAAGATTCATGGTTCTATTAAGAAAGATGAGGTTCCCCAGTATGAAAATCTGATTCGTGAAGGTGAATCTAAACTGATAGCGAACTTCATTGTTACGCCATCTTGTGGTCAATACCGTACTACCCCACACCCTTACAAGATCGTGTTTCTCCCCACGACAAGAGTGAAGAACTGTGAAGATTTACCACGTAATTTGACTGGTTTCAACCCAGTCAATTACAAAGATCTCATGTCTGGTAATCTAGATGGTGATTACTTGGTTGGTAAGTTACTTAAGATTTATTATATTCCCGACCGTCAAATATATAAACTTAACTATCTACCATGTTTTTGTCTGTAATAAAGATGTTATGGGACAAATCATGGAGATTTCTCATCTTGATGTTGTGTCTGTCCATGGCAAAGATACACCTAAGCTTGCTCTCGAACTACGTAACATAGAGTAATCCTCTGCTTTTTAAATCGACCATTCTTTCATATATTGTCGTAGTCACTATCACCGATTTATTTCTTAACATGTGCGGTAATTTTCAGAGATGATCGTCTTCCTATAGTGTTATGGGGAAAGTTTGCTGAGGAGGTCAATGACGCTGTGCTTAGGGGAACTGAAGATGGGGTGATGTTAGTTATGCGATTTGGAAAGATAAAAGTTTGGAAAGGTTATTTTTGATGGATCATCTGTTGATATACTTATATACCAATGCGTATATGGATATGTAGTTGTTTTTTTACAGACATAAACTAATGCCTTTGATATTATTGCTTGATATTTTGATGCTAATATATTTAAATTGACATGTTTTTTTTTCTTATTTTGAAGATGAACACAGTGTCTCCAATGCCTATAATGTCTCGGTGGTGGCATTGAACCCCGCAATGTCCGAGGTTGAAGAATTCAAAAGAATGTATAAATTTTTCTGGATTCCTTTTTTTTTCATTTTATTCTATTATGAGTTTGGACACAATTGTGAAACTATGTTTATCATGACAAGGTTGCCTAATGATGGTTTATCATTAACCATCAAGGAGTCAAAGCTACTTGCTCTGGTTACGAGCGAGGCTGATAAAGATGACTTCTTCCTCCACACACCAAGGATGACTATCGCGGAAGCCAAAGCTTCCAGACAGGTTGGAGTATTGATCATTATTTAACCAAATAATTTCTTACAAAGATTGGAAAATAATACATGATTTGTCTGTAGGCTGAGAAGTGTGTTGTGATGTGCACCATTGCCGGTATAGATTCTGATATGGGGTGGTATTATCTAAGCTGCAAAGTGTGTTCCAAAAAGGTTCAGGCAGTTCTGAGTGAATGTTCTGATGATGAGAATGATCTTGGTGACTTTACGCACAACTATTTTTGTGTAAAATGCAATAATCATGATCCTAAACTGCTGCCTAGGTGAGTATTTGTATATTATATTTATAACTAACGGACATGTATTTTATATATTAGTCTAAATAATTTTATGTTTTTTTTAGGTATAAGTTGCATCTGGTTGTCTTGGACAGTTCAAGCAACACCAAATTTTTGCTTTTTGATAAACTTGCATCTCAGCTTATTCGGCAACAATGCCTTGAGTTAACTGGACCCATCACTAATGAGGTATTTATCAGAGTAAGTTGGGTGTTTATGTAGTTTTTATTTAGTAACTTTCTAATAGTATAACTTGTGTATATGTAGAATGAAGAAACAGATGTTCTCCCGGCTGCTATAACCAATTTAATTGGTAAAACATTTCTTTTCAAGATTTCTATTGAGAAGGAGAACTATCAGTACAAACTGGATGCTTTCAAGGTTGTGAAGATCATCACAAACAATGACCTGATCTCTGAGTTTGTTGACAACTCTCCTTTGGTTAGTGATCTATATGGGATTATTTAATGTGTTGTTGCATGCTGTGTATAATAAGTGCTATTATTTATTTCATTATTATCAGGGAAGTCAGAACACATACGGTCCCAATTTATCAATCATGTCTGAGGCACCAGAGGTATTAATTGTTTCGAAATCAAACTTTCTAATTTAATTTGTTACTAATTGGTGGTTGTTACAGGGATCGTATCTCACTTTTGGAAGTGAAGGTGACCACTCCGAATCAATCAACCTTACTCCGGCAAAGCGAAGTGGCGCATCTATTATCAATCTAGCGGAGACCTTTGATCAGAATTCTGATACTCGCAGCAGTGGCACAACCAAAATCAAGAAGGAGAAGAATGAGAAAAGTGGCTAAGGAGTGAAGGAGTGTTGAGAGAGTAGAGGATTTTCTTTTCTTGGAACTTTGTTTCTGTTTTGCTTTTTTGGGTTTTTCTAATATTCATGCACTTTGTTTTATTGCTAAGAACTTGGAAATTCTTCAAGTTTGCGATTTGTCTACTTTTACTAAGCTGATGTATCCTCTACTCTTATCTTAATGCAAGTTTTTCAGCTTTTCATAGTGTGCATGGCAATTATTTTGAATGATCGAGGTGAATATTTCTTAGAGAATAGCAAAGAACTCTTAACTTATGCTGCCGTGTAAGTAGTAACAACACCGATATGTTTACCAAACCTATTTATTTCAATATTTCAAAATCATGTGAATTTATTTACCTCATGAGTAATCACCAAAATCGATAAACTTTTATATATAAAATGGTTTTTGGAGAAGGTAAGTAATATTGGTATATATTTTGATGAGACCCGCGCCCTTTACTTTCGTAAGGAATTTTCATACCATAGATCACTAACTCAACATTATGTTTTGACGAAATATAGTTAAAAACCACAAAGAAGCCACCTTTTCATTGATTGGATCCATAAAGAGTTTCATAACTCGAGTACACAAACAAACTAAAAAGACGAACTTAAAGCAGAACAATTCCAAATACAAACGAAACAGCTTAGCGCATAGACAGGTAGAATTACACAACTCTTTTCTTTCTCAATCTTTGGTTCTCGCGAAGTGGACAAACTGGTTCAACCTTTTGAAATAGTAACAACGATCGCATAATTTCGCCATGTTCTTGGAATTGCAGCTGCCTTGGGGCTTAATGTTAATCATGTTAACATAGTACTCAGACTTCATGAGCCGCAGGATGTCTAATAAGGAATTCTTGATGACGGTCCAGCAATGATCAGTCTTTGATATATCTGATTTCCAATCGAGTTTGTCCAAGTATTTTTTTCCTTTTGGATAGTAACCCTTTGCTAATGCTAAGAGACCATAGAGATACGTACCTTTATCAAAGTTTCCCTTCGCAGATATACGTAGATGGTGAAGTCCGGTTTGTTCTTCTTTGTGCAGGAAGTATTGGATGAATCCTTCGATGTAGTGTGCTTGCGGGTTGCCATGCTATAGACAGAGAGCCTTGAATTGGGCGTGCTGTGTCAACATCTTGATGGGTTTCGCAACAAAATATGCGAGGCTCACTTTGCGGAAATAGACGTCCGGGTCCGAGCTCAACGAATTTTCATCGACAGAGTCGTCTGCACTTTCGTATAAAGGATAATTGGTTACTGAATTCTCTGATGACATCGTGTCTTGATACTCACATACGTTAAAGGAACAAGTTTCTCTCTAATCTTTTTTCTCTCAAGAACAGGCTCAAGCGGTGGTGGTGCATGAGAAAGGGGAGGAGGGATTTATATAAACCGATTAATATGTATAGATTAATTCCAAAATTTTCAGTTTACAAAAATAAAAAAAATTTCGAAATTCTGTCATGGATGGAATTGAAAAGTTGACCGAACTTTTCAGCTTTTTTTAAAGCTGTTTACATTTTGTGTTGTCTTTTCGAACACATAGATATCCTCATAAAGCTTCAACATGCGTTATCTTATTAGTAACAATACACAGTTGTGTTTTATAGATTCACTAATTGAAGTATATGGTTAGTTTAGGTCTATCATATTTGTCATCGATCATAGTTACAATGTATCGTTTAGCTAGGTTAGACAACATATACGTTTTGTCTGAGCACTTAACATTATTATTGAAGTTTCGGACCAATATTTGTTTATGATCCATTGTATACGAAAGGTGCATGGATCTTCGGTGATAACAAAATGGTTTATCATGGGTGACATAGTTTGTATCGACAAAATTTAAATTATTCAATTGAGTTGATAATAGATAGATTGTTTTTTTTTTTTTTACAGTCATTAGTAAAACATATTGGTCATAATTGGTATTAACTCTAAAGTCATTTCATCGTATATTTTGACATAGTTTGTTGGTTAATTTGCCAATTTTGGGCTGGAAAGTCAGAATCTGGTCTTACCATAAACATTTTTCCTATATAATGATAGAATTACTATAATATACGACTGTAAATGTATATGTTTGTATGACATATAAGTCAAAATAATTATCAAGTTTGCCCATTAAAATACACGTTTGAAATGATGAGTTTGGCATTCTCGACAAATAAGGCACATATGACAATTTAGATCATGTAAATGCTATGGTCGTCATGCTAAATAAGAACACTCCTTGAAAATTGTTACCGGAACTGACCATTACAAACAGTTGTCTTCTAAGATTATTATTAAATTCCTGAGTCAAGAATAATGTTCGTCAAAGTTGTCAGGATAAAAGACAACACAAAAAGAAAAAAATATGCAAGTTTTTAAGTCCATTGTGGACTCATAGGGGACAATATCGACAACTTCTATTCCAAATACAAAGTTTGTCTTATTTGAAGTTGTATAGTTTGAATAAAAAGCAATTATTATCCTCATAGCCAAATTAATTCCCATTATCATCTTAGTTCTAATCGCTTTGTAAATTTAGGTTTGTCATTTTGAATGTATTACAGAAAAAAAATGAATGATATTATTGGAATCATAATATAAATAGCTATCCTATTGCCATATGTGGTTTGATGGCATAAATTAGTTCGTGGCTAATGATCATACATTTAGTTACTAAATCAATCAATGATTAAATTTCTATACCATTATGGCGAGTTTTTATTACCTGCGTTTATTATAATATATTTTCAATATTTTTTTGGCAACAACATTATTTTCGTGCTTGAAAGTATCAATATCTTCTGGATTTACCTAGACTAAATTACATGGCAGGTTGGTATTAATGTGATTCCATGATAAATACATATTTCCATGTAATTTAGTCTATTTTATATAAGTGGTTTTAAAATTTAGAATCAAGTGTGGTTACTATTAATGATTAGTAATTTATAAAAAAAATTCATTTTGGAAAATTTTTATATGAATTTCCGGAAATAGATATATAAACTCAAGAATAAGGAAAGTTGTGTCTTCATATTTATGTCAATTGGAAAGTAAAATCATTAGTTTACACTTAAAATCGTTGCGAAACTATTAGTTGATTTTAACATATATATCAATTCCATATTTGAATAATACGTATCATATTTCCAATTTGGAGCATTGCAGAGGATATTAACCAAGGGGCGGTGTTTATATGTGACTCTAACCAAACATCTAATTTAGTTACCTTAAACCTAAAACTAAATCTCCGTTCTACACGATTTTGTAGTTGATGGCTTCTCTTGACTCCATTGAGAACTTGGTTCCAAATAAAGGCAGGTGGAAGATTAAAGTTAGAGTAGATCGACTGTACCAAACATATGATGAAGCTGGGAATATTAATTCTATTGAGATGATACTCTGTGATAGTAAGGCAAGTAATTTCGGGTTTATTCATTCATATCATATCAATCTTATTCTTCTGTCTGACTAATTGTAGCATTTATTCTTGCGTTATCAATTTTACAATAGGGTGACAGAATTCATGCATCCATCATGAAATGTCTGGTAGCCACATACAAACCATATTTGGATCAAGGACGTTGGAAGATAATTACTAATTTCATTCTTGAAGAACAAACTGGTTGTAACAAAACCACCTACCATCCTTACAAAATACGATTCCTGCCATTCACCGGTGTTAGGCCAGCTCCGGGACTTCCAGAATCCGTATGCGAGGTGCAACCAGAGAAGTTTGATGATCTGCTTGATCGATCACTAGATCCAGACTACTTAGTCCGTAAGTCTTTAAAAATACAGTTATATCCACATATATACGCCCCTACTATGTAGTTATGATGTCAATAATAATTTTCTCATGCAGATGTTATTGGCCAAGTTGTTAAAATCAGCAACGTTGAACACGTTAATATTAATGGAAAGGAGACCGAGATTTTGTTCGTAGAGTTGTGTAATGAAGAGTAAGTTTCATCAACCCTTTTTGCCACATAGACGTTATTTTCAATGCAACTATATATGCAGAGAACCTGAGTTATTTTTTATTTTCGTTTGGGTATAAAGTGATCAACGATTTCCAATGATTCTTTGGGGACAATTCGGTAGGGAGGTACACGAAACCATCGAGCTGTGTGGTGGACATTCTACCGTCTGTCTTTTCAGATACATGAAACTTATAGTAATGAAAGGTACGGAACTTAAAACAATATTATTTATTTTTCAGGAAATGCATCTTTTTAATTTATGCAAGAGTAGTATTAATATACTTTTGCCACAATAAAAAATATTGTTTACTAATCCAAATTTACAGTCAAAATTAATAACTGGTCGTATCTGCAGATTGTTCTATAATAAGCAACACCCAACATGTCAGCAGCTTTACTTTTAATCCTCCACTTGCTGGACTCCATGGTTTGCTTTCAAGGTAATATGATTAAAATGAGTATATACAATACCAAGATTATTATAAATTACACTTTGTTTGCTATCTGGTATATAAATCATTTTGATTCTCTACTTACTATTGTTTATGATCCCTAGATGTGACATACCATTGGATATTATAGAGTCCAAGTTTCTACCACAGGTCTATTTTTTTCAAAAAGAAGGTATTTATGTTAGCAATACCCCAAGGAAGACAATTGCTGATATTTTTTTAACTGCAAAGGTACTAGCTGGTAAGGTAAATACATCCTCTAGAAATTAATACGCAAACTGACTATAGTTTAAGGAAAAGATTTCTACATACCTCTTTTCACACTATATGTATAATTTTTAGTTTCATTTTAATATATTTAATAAGGTGGAATATGGAAGAGTTCTATGCACTATTGCTGCTATTGATTTCGATATGGGGTGGTTTTATTTTACATGCATAAAATGTGACAAAGAAGTCTTAAGCGTTTCCAAAAAGAGCAACATACACAATTTTGAGTGTTATTATAAGACCACCCCTTCATACTATTGTCACCAGTGCGATACTTACAATACGAAGGCAGTGCCAAGGTATACATATTCTAATTGGATGGAAATTCATATTTAAATTGATATTTTTAACTATTGTATTAACCTTCTCAATTTTAATATTTGTAGGTACAAGTTGCATTTAGTTGTGCTTGATGATACAAGCGAGACAAAGTTTCTGGTATTTCATAAACATGTAATGCAGCTACTAAATCTACCATGCTGGGAGATACCTGCACCATCTGACAAATTTGAGGTTTGCTACTTCAAATTATATACTCAACAATATGTAAAAAAATTGGATTTTTCCTTTCGATACATTTATAAAACGTATGCGTTAGTTATTATGTAATGCCCTAAAAAATACCGTTTTTTTGTTATCTTATTCTGACCTTCTCATTTATTCAGATTCAGGAAATAGACGAAGTCCCTATTGCGCTTAATAACATTATTGGGGAAACTTACCAGTTCAAGATTGCAATTGAAAGGGGAGACTATAAATCATCCTCTCAACCGTTCAGAGTTTTGAAGATAATCACAGAAAGCTGTTGACATTTTCTTCTTTCAATACCAATTACTCTATCTTATTATTGTTTTTTTGATGATCGATTTTTATATGGATTTTATTAGTTTGAAATATCTTTTGCTTGATTTGTTTTACTTTGTTATTTTCAATCAAAATCATTTTTAATCTACATGTTTATTTAATAATTAGTCTTCTGCGTAGAAGACTAAAGAAATAAAAAACCTTTATTGGTCAATTTATCTGTGCTTATGTTATTAGTTTCTTATTCATGTATTTTACATGACTTTAATAAATTACCATCTCTAATTAAAAAGTGATCCAAAATTATTGATTCGGATATTCTTTGGCAATATTTTTTCGTACAAATTTACGAAAAAAATATAAGGATAGTTGAGGAGGAAATCCAATATATAATTATTCGTAGCAATTGTCATACTCTATCTTATTAAGTCCGCGTCTATAGGTAATAATAACGTTTACACAAATTTTTGATTGATAATTTAAACGGTCGTTGTAGTTTTTCTAAATCTGCATTAAGATATAGACACATCCTTTATGAGCCGGGATAACTAAAGAGCACAAGCGAGCTGATCCATGTACTTATAAATATGTAGCAATTAAGCTTAAGACAGACGCAATTTAAGTTTAATTTGATATACGATCAATCATATATGTAATCCTGATTTTATTACCAATTAGGGAATTTCCGAAGAATTGGTAGATCATAAACTCTACGTAACTTATGTGTTATATGGAATTTTATGGGATTGTAATAATGGCCTAAGTCATCTCCTATAAAATCACTTTATAGGATTTCACAAAAAATCATATCAGTGAAGATGAGCAGTAGACACCCGAGAAAGAGAGATAACAATTCAGATGAAAATCAGAGCACAAAAAAGCCGAGACAAGGTTAAAGCTTTTAACTTTTACTACAAACTTACAGCTTTATTAAAAAAAGAGGTTTACTATCCAGCTAATCCACCATACATTCATTTTATATTTTTTCATCAAAGATACAAAGACGAATGAACCGAGAGTGATTTCGGTCGCAACCACCCAAGGTCCTATATTTGGAGACATTACAAATGTTGTTGCTAGCACTACAAAACAAGCCAGAGATGAAAGGAGAATTCGATTGCAACAGAAAAGAAAATTCCCATTCGCAGATGACCCTACTATTGCTAATCCTATCGTGGGGCAATCTGGAACGACAAAGTCTAAACCTAACATTGCGGGGAAAACAATCAAGGGTAACTCCACGATTATACGGATTTCTTCTCAATATTATAAAACGATGGCAGAATAATCGTAGGGCTACTCATATATGCAAGCTGTGTTTGTTTTGTTTTCAGAGAAAACTCCTTCAATTGGTATGAGATACAAGTTTGCTAAGGTCAGCCATGTGAATTCTCAAACAGATGAAATTTCAAAGACGTTGGAAGGAGTTTATAACCTAACGGGAAGTCAAACCTTAGGAACAGCTTCGAGTTCTGTTTTCAACCCAACACAACAAATCCACGGTTATTTACATGCATAACTGAATTCTCATTGTATATTTGAATTTTCATGATTAACACCCATCTTTTTATACTGATTTCATAGTGGCTTCTGGAAAAGTTTCGATGGGAGCAACAAACAAGGGTGCAACAAACAAGAACCAAACAAGAACCAAATTTCCACAAAGATATACGTATACTCCAATGCCAACGGTTTCAGGGATTACCTCTTCTTATAGTCATGGGCTTAGTATTAATTCTCGAGGAGCAGAATCTTCGAGCAGGATGGCTTCATCAAGATATAAAAAAAAAACGACCCTAGGTGATTTACATAGCCCAATATCGATTGAGTCTGATTCATCAGGTAGGAAGCATAGAATATTTATAAACCGGCGGTTTGAATTTATATAGAAAACCTCTGTATAACATATATTTAGTATATTTTTAAAAAATAATATAAATAATTACTATTGATTGGTGATATACATGAAACTATTTTTATTGACTACAGATGGTGATGATGAAACTCGGATTACACCACAGCCGATAGAATCAGCTTCCTCAGGTAAAATGCTAAACAAGTTTTGAACAATTTTTATCTTTTATAGTAATTAAAAAATCTTCGGAAATTTTTCTAATAGTGTTAATTATGTTCTCCCATATCATATTTTGTATCTTATATCAGAAAGTGGTGATGATATTTGGGATTGCTCCAGCAATGAAGGTGATGGGTTTAGTTCTGACTCTGAAGACGATGTAGGTGATCGAGCTGAATCATTAAGACGTTATAAGTACACATCTCTGGTGTATGATTCATTAGCAAAGATATTTGGTGGTTTACAAAGTAAATGTCAGAAAGAGCTCCCCGGGCCGTCGGTTTTATCTAAAATAGAGGAAGGTAGATTCACTCTTATGAACAACGTTATTCACAGTAATTATAAAACTTCAAAAACAATACCATCATTGACCCTTTTTTTCAGACTACAAGGATGATGGAGATATGACATATGAATGTCCTAGATGTGGAGCTTTATTCTGGTACAATGAGAGAGTTTGTAAGACGAGGAATCAAAAAATCCCTGTTTTCACCATGTGTTGTTTGAGAAGGAAAATCCAACTACCTACTCTCAAGGAACCACCATCATATCTTATGGATCTTCTGACCAAGGATGACAGCATCAGTAAGCATTTTCGTGATAATATACGAGCCATGAATATGATGTTTTCTTTCACATCTTTGGGTGGTAAGATTGATAATTCAGTGAATGAGGGCCAAGGTCCTAGAGTTTTTAAACTTCATGGAGAGAATTATCACATGATTGGCAGCGTGAAGCCTAAAGGAAATGACACTGCGAAATTTTCTCAGCTTTATATTCATGATACTGAGAACGAAGTCCAGAACCGTCTCAATGCATTAAGGTAAAAATTTTAACTTTTGTTATATTTTATGGTCATTACCACAGAATCTTACAAATTCCTTTTGGCTTCGCAGTGGGAATTCAGGGAGAAATAAAGTTCGAGAGGATTTGGTCGAGGGTTTGATGGAAATGTTAAGGATATCTAATGTGCATGTGAAGAGTTTCAGGAGTGTGAAAGATAGATTTAATGATGAAGAGTCCTCGGAAGAGTTATCATTAGTCTTGATTAACACTCGACTTAAAGATGGCCGTGTATACAATCTTCCAACCTCTAAAGAAGTTGCTGCTCTGGTAGTTGGTGATGCTCACGAAAACATTGACAAGAGAGATATCATTCTCGAGAGGAACAATGGAAAGTTAAAGAGAATCAGCGAGCTGCATCCATCGTATCTCCCTTTACAATATCCTCTGCTTTTTCCATATGGAGAAGATGGATTTCGTTTGGGTATCCAAAATGGATTCACCGGCATCAATAAAAGGAAAAAACCCAATATCAGCATGAGGGAGTATTTTTGCTTTCGAATCCAAGTTCGTAACATTGGTTCTCAGGTCCTACTTCTATCTAGACGTTTACTACAACAATTCTTGGTGGATGCTTACACCATGATTGAATCGCATCGTCTCCGGTACATTCGCAAGAACCAATCAAATTTGAGGACCGTCAAGTTTAGTAAATTCGTGGATGCTGCCAATAATGGTAATACTACTGTCGCTATTGAAGGAAACCGTATTATCATTCCATCATCCTTCACCGGAGGACCAAGGTATATGCATCAAATGTACTTGGATGCAATGTGTATATGCAAATACTTTGGGTATCCTTCTCTATTTATTACATTCACGTGTAATCCTAAATGGCCGGAGCTTTCAAGATATTTACGGAAATTCAACTTAAGGGCAGAGGACAGACCTGAACTATGCTGTAGGCTATTCAAAATCAAGCTTGATAAGTTGATGGAAGATCTAACCAAGAAACACATACTTGGTAAAACAGTTGCAGGTATGTCTGTCCAATTTTTTCCTATAGACGATCTGAATCATATAAAAGAGTGTCATTTATATTAATATTTAGGGTAATAAATCTTTTTATTTAAAACTTAATAAAATTATCTTATAACCAAACTTAATAGTATAACCAAACTTTCATTAAATTTCTTATATAATCTTATATATAATTTTTATATAGGTACAAGCTAAATCTTATATTGTTTGTTTTATATTCACAATGAAAATTATTTATTTTTCTTAACATTTCAATATATTTTGATAATAGTTAGTAAATTTATACCGATAAACACTTAACAATTCTATGAAACATAAAATATATACAAAAAAAAGATACTGATACAATATGAAAATCAAAATATAAAATTTACGATACATTACATACGGTAAACTAAAATATTTCCTTTTTTTATAAATAAAAATATTTAAAAATATAAAAATATAAATAAGGTAGCTTTTATAAATTAATATCTCTTCAAATTAATAAAATTTTAAAGTCCCAACATTATTCATTGATATGTGTTTTAATATGTGTATATGTTGATTGCAGCAATTTATACGGTTGAGTTTCAAAAAAGAGGACTTCCACACTCGCACATTTTTTTGTTTATGGACTCCCAAGATAAATTGCCTAATGCCGATGATATCGACCGTATCATATCGGCGGAAATTCTAGATAGGTTTGAAGAACCCAAGTTGTATGAAGTGGTGAAGGACATGATGATTCATGGCCCATGTGGGGTGGTTAATAGAAGTTCTCCATGTATGCAGGATGGGAAATGTTCTAAATTTTTTCCAAGGAAGCATGTTGACAAAACAACAGTTGATGCACAAGGTTATCCTGTATACAGAAGGCGAGACAATGGTAATTTCGTTGAGAAGAAAGGGGTTCAATGTGATAACCGTTTTGTTGTCCCATATAACAAAAAACTACTTCTACGATACAATGCACACATCAATGTTGAGTGGTGCAATCAATCCCGTTCAATTAAGTACTTATTTAAGTACATAAACAAAGGACAAGACCGTGTCACTGGTACTGTCACTGCCAAAAAAAAAGGAGAGACTCCTGGAGCAGAATCTATCAATGGGGTTGATATAAATGGGGCAGATGCTGTAGAACCAGAAGTGGATGAGATTAAAAAATATTTTGATGCAAGGTACATGAACTCTGATAGTTAACATATATGATTTTAGCATATAGTTTTCCGAAATTAATGTACTTTTCGTTATTTATAATGCAGATATATATCGGCCTGTGAATCGACTTGGAGAATTTTTTCTTTCCCTACACAATATAGATCCACACCAGTTGAGAAACTGACCTTTCATCTAGAAGGAGAGCAACCTGTGATTTACAAAGAAGGTGACACGGTCGAGAGTGTGTTGAGTCGAGTTCACTTATCTAAGACCATGTTCTTAGCTTGGTTCGACTGCTGTAAAATATTCCCTGAAGCCAGAGAGTTAACTTATCCAGAACTTCCTACTCGATTCGTTTACGATGCAAAGTTAAAAGTCTGGAATCCTAGGAAAAGAGGGTTTGCTATCGGTAGACTTGAGTCTGTTTCTCCCTTATCTGGACCACGCTATTACTTACGAGTCTTGCTTAACAAGGTCAAGGGACCACGTTGTTACGACGACATTACGACTGTTGAAGGACGTGTTCAACAGAGCTTCGAGGAAGCATGTTATGAACGAGGTCTCCTAGATGATGACAAAGAATATATTGAAGGTCTTAAGGAATGTGCTTTTTGGGCATCTGGTACATATGTTCGCAATCTATTTGCCAATATGTTGGTATCTGGGAGTTTGTCTTTTCCGAAATTGGTATGGGATTCTACATTTGATATACTATCGGAGGATGTCCTTTACCTTGAACGGAAAAAGCGTCGAAACCCTGGTATATTGTTGCCGTCCTTATAATCATTATTCAATATATCTACATGATAATCTATTTTATATATATTATGTTTTCCTTCATTTGAATCACCACTTACAATTTTTTTTTTGTGGCATCCAGATCTTATATTAAGCCCAGAAGAAGTTCTAAACGAGACATTGATATTGATAGATATTCTTTTGCGCCGTAAGAATAGTTCCCTTGCAAATTTCGACACGTTGCCAAAACCGGTTGTTACTGAGCACACGTTCCAAGACAATCCGTTACTGCAAGATGAGCTGAACTACTCCCGAGACGAATTGCGAGCTAATCATCATGAATGGCTCGGTAAGACAACAGACGAGCAACGGTCAGTTTATGAGCAGATAATTGGCGCAGTAAAGAGTAAAAAAGGAGGGGTATTCTTTGTGTACGGATTCGGTGGTACAGGGAAGACGTTTTTATGGAATATTCTATCGGCTGCGATTCGGTCAACTGGTGGTATTGTACTGAATGTTGCATCTAGCGGCATAGCTTCTTTATTACTCCCCGGTGGAAGAACAGCTCACTCAAGGTTTGGTATACCTATTAATCCCGACGAGTTCTCTACGTGCAATATTGAGCCAGGAAGCGATAAGGCCGAGGTAATAGCTAAAGCGTCCCTAATCATTTGGGATGAAGCGCCTATGATGAGCAAACATTGTTTTGAAGCGCTCGATCGTACATTGTCTGATATTATGAAGACTTCCGACGAAAAGCCATTCGGTGGAAAAGTTGTTGTTTTTGGAGGAGACTTTCGACAAATTCTTCCAGTTATTCCAAAAGGTAACAGAGCTGATATTGTTAACGCCACAATGAACTTTTCTTATTTATGGAAGCATTGTAAAGTGCTGGAGCTGACAAAAAACATGAGGCTTCTATCAGAGAATAATGTCAGTGAAGCTCAGGAGATCAAGGATTTTTCTAAATGGATTCTGGATCTAGGAGATGGGAAGATTAATGAGCCTAATAATGGAGAATGCGTTATTCAAATTCCCAAAGATTTGTTGATTACAAAGTCTACTGATCCGATTGAGTCCATTGTTTCAGAGGTGTATGGTGAATCCTTCAAAGATTCCAGGGATCCTAGATTTTTCCAAGAAAGAGCTATTTTGTGTCCTACAAACGAAAATGTTGATGTGGTAAACAACTATATGTTAGATCGTCTTACAGGTATCTATAAATTTTTTGGGGGAATTATAGATATTAGTTCTTAATATAATGACCAATTATTTATATCTATGTAGGGGAGGAGAAGACTTATCTAAGCTCTGATAGTATTGATCCGTCAGATTTGAATTCCAAAGATGATTCGATATTCTCTCCCGAATTTATCAATAGTATCAAGTCGTCAGGATTACCTACTCATGCACTACGTCTCAAGGTTGGGACTCCGGTCATGATACTAAGGAATCTCGAGCCTAATGAAGGTTTATGCAATGGGACAAGGTTGCCGATAACTCATTTGGGTAACCATATTCTACAAGCCAAAGTTATAACAGGAACTAATGTTGGTGATAAAGTATTTTTGCATCGCGTGTTGCTTACACCAACGGATTCAAGGCTTCCTTTCAAGATGAGGCGTAGGCAATTTCCATTGAAAGTTGCTTTTGCTATGACAATTAACAAGAGCCAGGGCCAATCACTAGACAGAGTTGGATTATATCTACCTAGATCTGTCTTCTCACATGGTCAACTCTATGTGGCTGTCTCGCGAGTAAAATCACGAAAAGGTTTGAAGATTCTTATTACTGACAATGACGGTAAACCAGAGGAGTCAACACTGAATGTCGTATACAAGGAAGTTTTCGAGAATCTTCTCGACATCGATTCAAAAATGAATCCGCAGTGATGGTGTGTTTCTTTTCAATATTAGTTTTGATATCAATTAATATAAGAGCTTTTGTTAACTTTTTTTTTGTTTTGTAATATAATCAAGGTGGTGGTTACTACGGAGGAGCAGATTATCGATGACCTGATATGATAATGCATCGCCATCACTTATTTTTAGTTAACGACAATAATCTTTTCTGTTATCAAACGGTTTTACATTTAATTATTCTGAAGTTATATTTTTGATTCTTTCAGTTTGAGAAACTTCCAGTTTGAGAAACTTCCATTAGGTTTCAGAGTAGACATACATCACGGTTAAATCTTTTCAGTTTAAGAAATTTCTATTAATTTTTTTTCCATGCAGATATTTCAATTTATTGGTCCAAAAAATCAGGTTATTTGGTTAACCTTTATGCTCAAGGAGTAATTAATTGTGCATTCAAAACTATACGCATCTTTTGTGTTTACAATTAAACATCGATTAAGAGCAGTATTAAATTATACTGTGCATTTTCCAAAATTAGTAGCATAATTTTATGCTTTTTAACACTAAAGATTCATATTTTTGATATCATTTATGTCTAGATTTTTTTTAGAGTATCTATGATAATTAGGGAACTATATATATTGATTGATCTATATTGAAGTTATTCGAAAATTTTGAAACCTATCTCTGTGAAGTTACTCATCAAGGGTATTACAGTTGTTGGTACGTCGACAAAGACATATCAACTGATACTAGGAGATGAGCAAGTGCGCTGAATACATTTGTATATATTTTATATTATTATTATATTATCTGATTTCAGTACTAACAATGGTATATTACTACTCCAGGGTTCAACCATCCAAGCCAAGTTTACAAGGGATTTGGATGACTCATTGGAATTTCCAATGGAGGAAGGTCGTTGGTATGAGATACAAAACTTCGAAGTTACTTATGTGATTGGTCTCACTAGGGTGACAAGGAACCGGCACCAAATCAACCTCAGTGACTCCTCCATCATTTTCAATATTCCTCCGGTCTCTTTCTGCCACTATTATTGTTTTCAAACTTTCGAAAACGTTCATCGTGGCTTCGTTCATCCGAAGTTCTCAATTGGTATGTCTATAAATTTATAATTTCTTTATACGCGAATCCCCTGAGATTTAAGTATTTTCGAGTAATAAGCAATCTGTCAGTTTTACATAATGTTGTCAATGCATATTGCTTACTACAGATCTATATGGAGCAATGGTAGCAGTAGGAGATATTGACGGAGCTGAGATAGATAACCAGAGCATCAACTTCTCATTAGTCAATATGGAGTATTCTTTCATTATTATGTATATTCATAATTATATTAAACATAATTATGATCCAATTATATAAATCGTATTACCTTCTTTTAACTAATAGGTATGAACACATGCACTGTGTAGCATACGGAGAGGTTGCTCAGTTTTTACATTTTTACTGGAACTCAACCAATGCCCCTGTTGTCCTATGTGTGTTACAGTTCTGGCAAATTCTATGGGGTGTTGGTAACTTATATTCTAATCCTTTCAAAACTGAATTTGTTTAATATATTAAATGTTTATTATGATGTTCACTTTCTTATCATGATCAGGTGGGCTCAATCAAGTTAGAACAATTGATGGATTTTCGAGGATTTTATTCGAGCCTGACGATGTGCCAGAGATCCAGTCTTTCAGAAAGAGGTAACACCATTTTTTACCAAGATATACATTACATAATATACTAACTTAAACTATATTGTTTTAATAGGATACCCTTCTATAACTACTAAGGCATTTGGCAAGGATGCTCTGCTTACGGAGTTGAATTTTTTTCTTTCTCATAAAATCAGTTTTGTTGTTTCCCATTATGAGTTTACACTTTTTTTATTTTGGTGTTTTTCCATTTGGTTATCTTTTAATTTTAATCTTTTATTAATAATATTTTTTCCCCATAATTACTTCCTAAATCAAATAAACATGATATTAAATATACATATATATATATATATATATATTAGAGGCCGTTATCCAATTAAGTACATCATATTTTTTAAATCCTGGAAAAAAATATTTATTACAATTACACAATTGTGAATTAATTTTTTTTAGGACATAATTATTATATAGACCAAATTATTCTAAATATAAAGCAATAATTACAAGAATGATAGTAATGGCAACAAGGCCAAATATATCATTTATGTAGATTATATTCCATGTTCCAAAGATATGTATTCCTAGATTATACATATTTCCCTAAAATATATTCTGAACAGGAAAATAACATTTAGTATTATTATAAAAAAATCCAATATATTATATACTGCGTGTTTATACTATATTTATTAGACTTTAATACTTCTACAATGTACTCTTTTGATTTTATAAAATAAGTAAAGTTAGAAAATAAAATTTTAAATTGCTTATCTCACCCCGCGTAGGGCGCGGGTCTCACCCTAGTATAGTAGTAAGACATTAACTTATACTCGAAAAAAACATTCTGTTGTCGATTTGTCAACTAATGTTATTGGTGACTGAACAACTCGGTAAATACTCTGTTTTAACCGTTTGCATGTGTTTTTTAAACAGACTGTAACCTGCTTTAGTTGTTTGTGAACCATTGGTCTCAAGGCTTTAGAGAAGTTGAATCTCGTTAGTTTGTATAAATGTTGTGGTTTTTTTGATAGCTTTAGGTGGTTCTGCAATTTGTGATTGTCTTGTCTTAGGTTTGTTCTGCAATTTGTAGATGTGTGATAAACTGATTCTTTTGTTGACTCGTTGTAGAGCAACGAGTGTTTGAAGAGACTCAAGAGTCAAGAGACTTGGAGAGCAAGAAGTGTTGGCTGACTTGGAGAGTTTGAGTAAAGTTCCATTTAATAAAACCACTGTTATATGATTCATAATTTGAGAATGTAAGCTTAGATTTTTAATTTCAGAAAGACCAAAATGAATAAAAGACACATTTTACATTTACATGATTCATACTTACAGTTTTTAACATTTAAATCTATACTATTAAAGGATGATTCTATTAGTTTTTTACTAAAAATACCATTTTCTTTACTAAGATTGCAGGTTTTATTAAGGGCAATCAAGTAATATTAATAACACATTTATATTGGATTAGTTTTTTTGGATCCAACCCACTGTCTACATGAATCTCTCTTGGACCATTTACGCCGATTAAAAATCAGATCCAATTCTTATTTTTTTCCTTTTGGGCCACTGAGTTCAAGTTCAAATAATTTATTTTCAACCATTCTTAATATTTTGTGTAGTGAACAAAAATTAAACACTTAATTATTATGTTTTTCTTTTTTTAATATAATTTAAGCATTCATAAAAAAAATTGAATTTTTCATTGAAAAGAATAAATCTTTATTAAAAGTATATAATTTTTTATTTAAAAAATTATCCACATAATAAAATTAATTTATCAGAGTTATACCAACTTAATGTTAAGGAGATAATATAAATAGAAGGACTTCTTTGTAAATACAGTAGAATAGTATTTACCCTACTTGTAATACAATATAAATATTGTACATGTTGTTAATAAGAAATCTATTCAGTCTCAATTCCTATATGGTATCAGAGCTTGTAATACCTAATCTCTAAGCCGCCTTACTTCTTTTTCAAATTTTTCTTCTTCTACGCTTCATCATCATCATCATCATCTGTTAACAATTCTCCAGCCTCCACCACCGAAACCATTCCTGTCTCAAACACCACCAATCTCCTAAACATCAATATGACCAATGTTACCAAGCTCACAGCATCCAACTTCCTGATGTGGAGCAGGCAAGTTCATGTGCTTCTCGACGGGTACGACTTGGCAAGCTTCATTGATGGATCCGGTGTTGCGCCTGCAGCAACGATCACGACAACGCCTGCAGCAACGATCACGACTGATGATGGTCTTGAACCCAACCCCGCCTACACCCTGTGGAAACGCCAAGATCGGCTTATCTACAGCGCTCTCCTAGGCGTTATCACTACACCTCTCCAGCATTTGTCTCTACGGCTGCTACTGCTGCAGAGATCTGGACGACTCTCTCGCTCACCTATGCTAAGCCAAGCAGAGCACACATCAAGCAATTGCGTCAACATCTTCGTACTTGGACAAAAGGTACCAAGTCCATCAACGAGTACTACCAAGGCTTTACCACTCGTTTTGATCAACTGGCGTTACTTGGTAAGCCAATGGATCTTGAGGATCAAATCAGGCACATCTTGGAAGGTCTTCCTGAGGACTACAAGACTGTCGCTGACCAGATTGAAGGTCGCGAACCTCCTCCCTCTCTCACTGAAATCCATGAGAAGTTGCTAAATCATGAAGCCAAACTGCAACTCGTCTCACCGCCTCCTACCTCTGTGCCGGTTACAGCAAACTTCACCAATTACAGAGGCAACTTCAGCAACAATCACAACCGCCAAAACAACTCTCGTCGTGGTGGATACCGTGGGAACCAGAACCAGAGCCAGAACCAGCCTCCGATTCAGCATCAAACGTGGCAACAACAACAGCTCACCGCCTCAGCGCAGCCAAATACTGGACGTGGCTATCAAGGCAGGTGTCAAATCTGCTCTGTTTACGGACATAGCGCTCATCGTTGTCCTCAGCTCCAAGGCTACTCGACTCAGCAATCATCGGTGCCTTCGTCCCTTCCATGGCAGCCTCGAGCTAATGTCGCTCATGCTTCGCTCTACAATACGTGTCCGTGGTTACTTGATAGTGGAGCCACGCACCACTTGACGTCAGACCTCAATAACCTTGCGATACATCAACCATATGGTGAAGGAGAACAAGTTGCGATTGCTGATGGGTCTGGTCTTCAAATTACTCACACTGGTTCTGCCTCTCTCTCTTCTTCATCTTTGGCACTTAAAGATGTTCTTTGTGTTCCCAGTGTGAAAAAGAATTTGATTTCAGTATATCGGTTGTGCAATGTTAATCAAGTGTCAGTGGAATTCTTTCCTGCTTGTTTTCAGGTGAAGGATCTCAGCACAGGGGTCCGGTTGCTCCAAGGCAGCACGAAGGGTGATTTGTATGAGTGGCCAATCCATCTACCCAAACCCATCGCCTACTCCATTACCTATCCCGATACCAAGACCACCTTATCTCAATGGCACCAAAGGCTTGGCCACCCCTCTTCACCAACTCTTAAATCTATTGTTTCACAGTTTTCTTTACCTTGTTTCAGCAACTCTTTCAATGTCTTACCTTGCAACGATTGTTTGCTTAATAAAACTCAGAAACTTCCTTTTCATCAAAGCTCAATCATCTCTTCTCATCCTTTAGAATATCTTTTCTCTGATGTTTGGCAATCCCCAGTTCTCTCTACTTAAAACTACAAATATTACCTTGTTTTTCTGGATCATTTCACTCGCTATACGTGGATGTTTCCTCTCACAGCCAAATCTCAAGTTAAACAAATTTTCACTGCCTTCAAACCTCTTGTTGAGACCCATTTCAAAAGTAAAATTCGAAATCTTTACTCAGATAATGGGGGGGGGGGGGAGTACTTAGCCTTACGCCAGTTCCTTTCAACCCATGGTATCTCCCACCTCACCACCCCACCACACACTCCTGAGCATAACGGTCTCTCCGAACGAAAGCATCGTCACATCGTTGAGACTGGTCTATCGCTCCTCTCCTCTGCAAACATGCCTCTCACTTACTGGCCCTCAGCTTTTGCCACTGCCGTGTTCTTAATAAACCGCTTACCTACACCTGTTCTCTCTAACCAATCCCTTTACCAGAAACTCTTCAAAATGCATCCCAACTACCTTAAACTTTGCACTTTTGGGTGCCTTTGCTTCCCTTGGTTATGTCCATATGCGCCTGATAAGCTTCAAAACCGTTCCCCACCCTGTATTTTCATTGGTTATTCCTTGACACAGAGTGCCTATCAGTGTCTAGAACCCATCTCTGGTCGTATATACGTCTCTCGCCATGTGCGATTTAATGAAACAGAGTACCCTTACCAAACCCTGATCCGGTCTCAGTCGCCTCCTACCACTGATACCCCCACCTCTCCTCCATCGCCTCCTGTTACTACCATACCTATCCAAATCCCTAACCACATCCGCCACTCATACAAACTCCATCTTCGCCAGCGAGTAATCAGCCCTCGAGCTCTGGTTCTCCACCGTCGGAAACTTCTGCTCCTGCTACGTTGCCACCACAAACTGAAACGCCTGCTCCACCACCAACAACTGCTCCGCCAGCAACAACAGCTCCGCCACCAACAACAGCTCCGCCACCTACTACGCCAGCTCCGGGTCCCTCTGCAGCTCCTCTCCCACCGGTTGTTGAGAAGAGACACACCATGACCACCAGATCGAGAAACAATATCGTGAAACCAGTTACACGATACAATCTCACAGCGAAACTCCAGACGGACCCTCACTGGATACCAGCTACTTGGCAACAGGCTATTCAACATGATCACTGGCGAGAAGCAATGAGCAAAGAGTTTAACTCTACAAGGCAAATCATACATGGGATCTCATTGAGTATTCTCAAAATATGAATGTCGTAGGTTGTCGATGGGTATTTACTATCAAATATAATCCCGATGGAAGCATTAATCGCTACAAAGCTCGTATAGTTGCTAAAGGTTTTCACCAACAGCAAGGAGTGGACTACACTGACACCTTTAGTCTAGTGATTAAGTCTACTACTATCAGGATTGTACTTGGGCTCGCAGTCAACAAGGACTGGCCGGTTAGGCAGATCGACGTCAATACTGCGTTTCTGCAAGGTCATCTTCATGAGGAGGTTTTTATGGCTCAGCCTCCTGGCTTCTCAGATGCTGATCGTCCATCGCATGTGTGTAAGCTGTGAAAAGCAATCTACGGTTTAAAACAGGCGCCACGAGCCTGGTATTCTGAGTTGAGATCATTTCTTCTTCAGGCTGGTTTCTCTAACTCCTTATCTGATACTTCTCTCTTCATATACAAGAACCGTGGCGACTTTATATATGTCTTGGTCTATGTGATGACATCCTGATCACTGGCAGCAATCAAACATTGGTACAGCGCTTCATGGATACTCTTGCAAACAAGTTTTCAATAAAGGATATGGGTCTGTTAAACTATTTCTTGGGAATCGAAACCATCAGGACACCAGATGGGATTCACCTGATGCAAAGGAAATATATTACATATCTTCTTGTCAAGGCGAACATGCTGCACTGTAAACCGGTTCCCACTCCGTTGCCTACGTCTCCGAAGCTCACTCTCACATCTGGCGAGCTTTTAACTGATCCCCATGCTTATCGACGCCTTGTAAGGAGCCTTCAGTACCTTTCTCTGACGCATCCTGATATCTCCTACGCTGTGAACAAACTTTCACAGTTCATGCAGCGTCCGACAACCGATCATATGCAAGCATGTAAGAGAGTTCTTCGATATCTGTCTGGTACTCTTACTCATGGCATCTTCCTGCGGAAACAGAGTAACTCAAACCTTCATGATTATCCTGATGCCGACTGGGCTGGCGATACCGACGACTACGTCTCCACCAATGCTTATATTATCTACATTGGCTCTCAGCCAGTCTCGTGGAGTTCTAAAAAGCAGAATGGTGTTGCTCGATCCTCGACTGAAGCGGAGTATCGTTCTGTTGCTAATACCGCATCTGAACTGAGATGGGTGTGTTCTTTGCTAACTGAGCTTGGCGTCTCTGTTCCCACTACTCCGACAGTGTACTGCGACAACATTGGTGCGACGTATCTGTGTGCTAATCCCGTCTTTCATTCTCGAATGAAACACATCGCTCTTGATTATCATTTTGTTCGAGGTCAGATACAGTCTGGTGTGCTTCGGGTCTGCTACGTCTCTACTAAGGATCAACTTGCAGATGCACTAACCAAGCCTCTGCCTCGCACGCCATTTCAGCTGTTAAGAAGCAAGATTGGTGTCACACATGTTCCACCATCTTGAGGGGGCATGTTAAGGAGATAATATAAATATAAGGACTTCTTTGTAAATACAGTAGAATACTATTTACCCTACTTGTAATACAGTATAATACTGTACATGTTGTTAATAAGAAATCTATTTAATCTCAATTCCTATACTTAATTCATTAAAAATAAAGTTTAATTTTCTAAACATAAATACTCCTTTAAAATGAAATACGATAAAGAAAGATAAAAAGCTTAAGTCTTTTATAAAAAAATACAAATATATGAAAATATGACATTTACTAAATATTTGTCAATTTCAAAAAAAAGGAAAATAAATCCGCGTTTCTATACTATTAAAACATGATACACTTTGAACGTTTTACTGTTTCTGACCCTACCGGTTAAACATTTCCTTCCTTTTCAGTAAGGATAGTTTCGTACTTTCAGCCCCAGTTAAACTTTAACCATATTAATGGTTTGACATTAAACCGTGTTTTCCTAATTATAATCCGGTCTGCAATTATTTTCCTGTTCAATCATAGCTAAAATCAAGCAATATCTAAATATTAAATGCCTAATTAAATGTTAAATCACTGAAAAATCGATCATTCCTTACTTTATGTTTCTGTTATATGGCAATCGGTTATTCTTTTAAAGAAAGAATATTCTTAATTATATTATGCTTAACAATCAAGCAATATCTTACAATTAATCTAAAAATTAAATAACAATAACAATTGATTGCCTAAAATTATGTAACAATTTTAATGACACTTCTTCTCCCCATTATATAAGGTTTGAGTCATCCCATTGGTTCGTAGTCGAAATTATTAGGCTCTCCTCTTTGCCTAACTACTTTTTTTTAAGCTTTAGTATAGTTTTTTTTTCTTTTATATCTTTTTGGTTTCCCATAAACTAAGTTTATCATTTGTTATAATGTGTACGTTAATGCTCGACGAGTCAATGAAATTTCTCATACAGTTTAAAGTAACGAAATAATGGTTTTAGTCAATCAAAGCTTCAAAAATCAACATTGTGGGTAAATCACAACCTTTGTCAAGGTTTTGCTCTGCATGCTCAAGTTTTTGTACGGCTTAGTGAGGAACTTGACAAGATGGTAAAAGTCTTTTGCTTCCTTTTTTATTTAAAGGTTATGTGATTAATTTATTTTGTATGATTTTTAGCATTATTAATTCTACAGTTTATATCAAATGATAACACATACATGATTTACATCACGTTGACTTAAGGTTGCACGTCATTCTTTCATACAATTTAGTTTTCTATAGTCAAATCACAATGTGTATGTGTAAGTTTTCTTGTTTCAGTTCCTGACAAATGTATCTAAACCCCAAAACACAAAATATAAATCCTAACGATGAATCTTTTTTTTTGGTGGGCTCCTAACGATGAATCTAAAACCCAAAACTGTACCCCTAATATTTTTTGTTATTTAGTAGTTAACTAATTAGTTAATTTACTGAATTCTTTTTAAACGTTTATCTTTACCAATAATGTAAGAACTTATTTGTTATTGTTTAGTAGTTAAGTTATTAGTTCCTTTACTTGGAAATATTTTAAACATTTTTTTGAACAAAAATTTAAAATATTTATTGTTACAAATATTATAGGAACTTCCTAAACAACAATAATTTGTAAACTAACTACTCCTGCGTATTTTATTATTTGTTCAAACAAAATACAGTATTAAACGAATATATGGAAAGGAGATTAGTGAATATATTGAGGAGGGAATTTTCTATATTGTTGTTTAGGAAATTTGTTCCATATAATTGAGGTAATTTATGACAAAAATATGAGTGTCCGACACCAAGTTCCTATTTCTTAAGAATTCTAGATTCAAATATATTTTATAAAATATACTACTCCTATATTATATTAACTTGAATCCTTATATAGTTAACAGAATCCTAAACCAACTCTACAAGTTACAAAACCGCTTAACAAATCATCAATGAGAAAAGTAAACAAACTCAATTCTTTTCTTACTCCCATATATAAAGCGAGTTATCTCAGATTACTATTACAAAAAATTGCCATGTTTAAAAAGATTTTCTTAACTTTACCAAAACTTGGGCAACATTATTAAATCTTAGTTTTCTTAATTACGAAATGTGCAACACACAAATAGTACATTGACCCCCTCAACTGATTTAATACCACTTAAAAAGATAAACAATCAAGACAATTATAAATAAATACATAATTTTATTACAAATAAAATACTTCACACAATTATATGAGATTCGCAAAGAAAAAATACCTGCATTGTCAAAATGCGGGTCAAAATCAAGATATACTTTATTTATAAAATAAAAAATTGGAATAGATTCGACCACTGTGGATGAAAATTATAGATATATATAAACACGTAATGACAATATATATAAACACGAAAACACAAGTCGAATATACACACTAATCAGAAATTTGGAAATGAGGATAACCCGCGTTTTGAAAACGCGGGTTAAAATCTAGTTTAAGTTAAATTTGATGTGCAAAAAATTATTGACTTGTAAAAAAATTAAATGGGCTAACCCTGGTCCAGCCCTAACCCTAAACAAAATGCAGGGTTAAAATAGTGTTGGGTTTATATTAGACAAATGGCCTAACCCTAATCCTGCATATTAACATGGGGTAATTTGTGAGATGACTAATGGGCTGTAGATAATTAAGTGTATAGCACTGATTTTGACATAATATATTATCTAACATTTTAGTCCTAATCTATCCGGTTTTATCCTTCCTCTTTATAAGTAACAGGTCAATGAGAGAGAATAAGCAACTTGACTGATAAAAAAAAAGAAAACCAATCTGTAAACTTTTGTACATAAAAAGAAGAAGCATCCATTTACTATCCACACATATATATGCATTGATTATTCTATTCCTTATCGTCGAAATAATATATGATTATAACCCCACATACAACCCCTAAATACTAAACATACCATAAATCTTAATCACTAAACCTTAAATCCAAGTATAAACCATAATCCCAAATAGAATGAAACAAATTAAACCCAAGTCTCAAACTCCACCATCCAAACACTAAACCCTAAATCTTAATCACTAAACCCTAAACCTAAGTATTAACCCTAAACCCAAATAGAATGGAACAAACTAAACCTAAACCTCAACCACCACCTTCCAAATACTAAACCCTAAATCTTAATCACTAAACCCTAAACCCAAGTATAAACCATAAACCCAAATAGAATAGAACAAACTAGACCCAAATCTCAACCCCCACAATCCAAATACTAAACCCTAAATCTTAATCACTAAACCATAAACCAAAATATAAACCCTAAACCCAAATAGAATGGAACAAACTAAACCCAAATCTCAACCTCCAACTTCCAAATACTAAACCCTAAATCTTAATCACTAAACCAAAAACCCAGTATAAACTATAAACTTAAATTGAATGTAACAAACTAAATCCAAACCTCAACCCAAGCACTAAACCATAAACCCAAGTATAGATCATAAACCCAAATAGAATGGAACAAAATAAATAGTATAGTACATATTGGTGAACAAAATGAAACACTTTATATTAATCGTCAAATGATAAAACTATACCCCAACCAGTAAATGTCAACCCACATCCGAGATATAAATAGTTTCTCGCGTTTTTCAAATATTGAATGTCTCCAGATTATTACATTTTTAATAAATAGTATGGAAATATGTCCCAAATAGTATAATAACCTTACATATATAGCTACACTAAAGAATATATACTATACTATTTCGTTCACCGAATATAGTATAGACGGCGAGTTAATCTTCTTCAATTCTTCTTTTTTCAAACGTACTGATACACCTTCACTTCGTTCATTGTCGTTATTCTTCACCACCATATGAAGATCATTTTTGTCTCCTCTTTTTTTTTTCCCGACACAACGACGTTTCTACCGGTCCTCTGTTGTTATTCTTTACCATCGGATCACTAGAACAAAAAGAGAAACACAGTATAAAAGCAGAAGCAGAAATATAGTATAAAAACAGAAACAATGTATAAAAACAAAAATAGAAACAATGTATAAAAGTGCGATGTCACCTCATTCTCTACGGTGCCATCTTCTCCTCCGAACCCAATTTCGTAAACCATAATATTTGTTTCTTCCTTGCTTTGAGATGAAGTAGCATGCGTTTCTACGTATGAAGAAGAAACAGAGAGTTGGTAAAAAGAAGAAGAAGAAGAAAGGAGATGTATATAAATGGTAGCCACAATTTATTACTTTGTTTAGTTAATATTTATTTTAGTAAATAATTCTCAGCAGGTCACATGGGTCACAACTGAGGGACAATATGACAATTATTTATATTGTGGAGGTTGTGTATAGGTGAATTAGGGGTTTTAGATAGTATGTGAATTATAATTTGTTTCATGGTTGTTGGACGCAATTTCCCTATTAACATCCCTACTTATACGTAGTTACCCGGAAAAAACAAGTAAAATGCTCAGGTACTCTTAATGAGGCAAAAAGTGATCTAGCATACTCTCACGTGATCTGGTATACTCTTATTTGTTCTGATACTCTTCACCTCGATGGTCAAAGTCGAAAGTGCCCCTCTCTACTTGACCAATCAAAACGCTCCTCCACTTGACCAATAAAAAAGCGCGGTTTCTCTCTCTCTCCTGTCCAGGTGGATTTTCTTTTTAGTTTTACTTTTTCTCTCTCCTCCCTAATTCTCTCTTCTCGACGGTTTAGCGAAGAAAGCGAATGAAAGCTCGAGCGATCCTTTGATTGTGGCTCGCGTGGATGCTGAAATTGATCACCAACCGAGGTCAAATAAACTTCAGGTAAAGCATTATCTTGGTCTGTATCTTATAACTCAACCCCATCATATTGGACTCGAATGAATGAAATGCTGCTCGTTTGGTTGGGATTGTTAGACAATAGATTTCGAATATTTGGGTTGTCAATTGGGAGCTGGATGGTGTGTTTGTTATGGAATCGGATTATCAACAAGAAATGTCGGGAATCAAAGCTGAAATCCGGAATGAATAGGGTAAAACTGGTAGACTATAAAAGTGTAACTAGGTGAAACTTTACTTTTGACAAAAATGTGTAAAAAAAATATAACTTAGTATTACTTTAATAGCAAAACTGTATAACTATGATTAACTTTAATTGTATAATTTTTATTTGGTACAACAGATAATGGGTTACTCTTCTACAAACATACACTTTGACTATGATGGACATTATGCGAAATTTGGAGATAATTATGAATGGATTCCAAGCGATGGTTGTTTGTATGGTATATCCTTTAAGACATCATCATTGGATGAGATCATTTATTCTTTTTTGAAGGAGAGGATATGCAAGAAGAAGAGCATAGATCCGTGTTTAAAGAGGCTGAATCTGAGTTACATTCCATTGGTAGTAGAACCTAAGAAGCATTCATATATTTTGGATGATGAAGATGTGTATGTGTATCTGACATCAGTGGATAAAGAGGGAAGAAGAAGTATTTTGCATGTAGAGGTCATCGAAGAAATGGAAATAGTTCCAGCAATGGAGCAACAATCAATAGTTGAGAAAGAAAGATCATATGGTGGGAGCTATAGTGAGCTTGCGAGTGGATTATCCGAAGTTGAAGGTAATCCGGGTGCACTCACTCTATTTCCTCGCATTGAAGAAGCATAACTATATCTACCGGGGGCTGAACGGATGGAGAATGTTGTTAATGAAAAAACTGTGGAAGGGGGCATTAACGTTATTAATGGAGAAGCCGACGAAAGGGGCATTAATGTTGTTAATGGAGAAGCCGACGAAAGGGGCATTAATGTTGTTAATGGAGAAGCCGGCGAAGGGGCGTGGACAATGAGTGCGACGTGGATAACTCTATGGGTTTTCTTCCTAGTTTGGACTATGTTGAGCTCCCACGTGTTGCAAAAGAAATTCTAGTGGTCAAAGAGTGGGAAGATGGTTTGGGTCTTGAGTTGTTTCAAGAATTTCCAAGTAAAGAAGCTGTGAAAGATATTATTGATAGAGCATCACAGGAGAACTGTTTCGGACAGGAGTCGATATGTGGTGAAATGTCGGGGAGCAGCTGAAGATTGTAAATGGAGTGTAAAAGCTTGAAAGATAAATATTTCTGAAGCGTTCTCGATTAGAACATACATGAAGATCCATTCATGCTCTCGCCCAACTTCAATTACTAGAAAGAAAAGGAAAGTTACACAAAGATGTGTTGCAGCTATAGTGCATAAAGATTATCCGGGACTATATGAGACACCAACTGCGAAAATCCTGGTCGGTCTGGTGCAAAGGAGATTGTCGTATACGACATGTTTGAGAGGAAAAAAAACAAGCTGTTGCAGATTTGCGTGGTGATCCCGAGAAAGGATACAAAATATTGTCTGCTTATTTGTATATGTTAGAGAAGGTGAACCCGAATACAAGAACAAGTTTGTTACTAGATAAAAAAACCGGTTCAGATACCTATTTGTTGCACTGGGAGCCTCTATTGAAGGGTTTAAATACATGAGGAAAGTCATCACTGTGGATGCAACTTTCCTGAAGATTGTTGAAGGTGGTTGTTTAATTATTGCCACGGCTCAGGATCCAAACCTTCACCATTATTCAATAGCCTTTGCTATCGTTGATGGGGAGAAAAACGAAAGCTGGAAGTGGTTTTTTCACGACACTGAAAACTGTTATACCGGATTCGATGGAATTGGTGTTTGTTTCAGACAGAAATCCAAGTCTGATAAAAGCGGTTGCTGAAGTGTATCTGATGTCTAAACATAGGTATTGTATCTGGCATCTACCATACAATGTGAAAGGTCACTCTTTATTCAAAGTCTGAATTTAAAAAGTAGTATGATAATTTTAGGGAGAAGTATCCATCGTGTATTAGGTATCTTAAAGCTGTCGACGTCAAAAAATGGGCGAAGTGTCATTTCCCCTGTGCAAGGTACAACATAGACGCCTCTAATTATGTGGAGTCTTTGAATGCGCTATTTGATAAGGCGCGAAAGATGTCTTTATTGCCTATGCTTGATACAGTTATTGACAAAATGGATGAGTGGTTCAACAAACATAGGAAGGATACAGCAGTAGGACCGTCGTCTCGAAAATTGGTTCCTTTAGTGGAGAACAAAATCCATGACAGAGTACCGAAAGGTACAAAACTTATAGTGAATCCGCTGAACACTTTTCAACTAGAATACAATGTTATTGGAGCTGACGGGAAGACTTATTTCTTGGATTTGCGCAAGAAAATGTGCAGTTGCAGGAAGTTTGATATAGATAAATTCCCATATAGACATGCAATAGGCGCTGTCTTAAGTGTTTGAGGAATGATAGACCATTAGAGTTGAGTGACATGTATGATTTCATCTCGAATTATTACTTCATTAAAGTGTGGGGTTTGGCGTATCGAAAGACTGTATATCCAGTCCCACATATTACTGATTGGATGGTTCCACAAGCAGTCGCAGATGAGTGTCCCTTACCTCCACTGTACGATAAAAGGAAGGGAAGACATCAAGAATATACTACGACGTGGGATTAGAAAAATTACATATGTTATGAAATCAAATTTTCTTCTACATGAGCACATCTAACACGTTGATATAAAATAGAATATATCTGGTATAACTATAAAATTAATCATCTAAGTACAGTAAAACCAACAAAAACGCAAAAAACAGAAAAATAAAATTTTAAAGGTTTTTGTATAACTACAAACTAAGTGAAACTTGAAGCACGAAAATACTTTACAAATTGTTTCCGTCCAGCATTTTGAATTTTCCCACCCATTTTTTCGAATTTTGACTTTCTCCAAAATCGATGCTGAGTCGACGTAGATGTGTATTAAACCCAATTTTTTTTATGTTTCCCCCATTTATCTCAGCGAATCTCTCTCTCCACTTTTCAATATCTCTCTACATTTCTCGAGAACCCAGATTTACATTCGGTCCGTCTTCTTTCTAGATTTCTCGATTACTCAGAATCATGACTCATCCAGACGAGGAGTATAGGCAGATGAAGGCTTGGAAGAGAGACAGCGACATGCTTGGCTTCGTGGCGGATGCCCATTGTGGAATTTCGACCAGATGCCCTTGTGGGGGGACAACCATCAACGAGGTGTCTCGAGACCCGAAGTATCCAACCGATTTTGATACTTTACCAGGGAGAAAATACTTCACTTGCAAAAATTTTGAGGTAGTTTATGGAAACTTTCGGGTTTTATTAGCAGATTTTGAGAGATTTTGATACTTTCCCGTTTTACGTGTAGAATGATGGCTTCCATTTCCGTCAACCATGGATTTTCAGAGTCCAGGAAGAGCTTGAAAAGTTAAGGGAACGTGTGGATGCGATGGCTGCAGAGATTGCAGAACTGAAGTATAATCTTACCCGTCCGAATCCTACCACTCCATGAGATGCGTCCGGTCCATGACATTAGTCTACTATATGTTGTTGTTGTTTTGCTTGAGATTCAGATTATGCTCCTCTCTCACATCTTATGTATTTATGGATTCTAAGTTATGTTCAAAAACAACTATCTACGTCAGTTATGTTATGAACTCAGTCTACGAATTACGTTAGATTCACAAAGTTAGACTAAGTTTAAAGTGAAACTTGCTAAAGTTTCCACTACTCTCTCCCACGATCTACGAATTACGTTATATTCACAAAGTTAGACTAAGTTGAAAGTGAAACTTACTAAAGTTTCCCCTACTCTCTCTCATTCACGATCTACGAATTACGTTAGATTCACAAAGTTAGACTAAGTTGAAAGTGAAACTTACTAAAGTTTTCACTACTCTCTCCCACGATCTACGAATTATGTTAGATTCACAAAGTTAGACTAAGTTGAAAATTAAACTTACTAAAGTTTCCCCTACTCTCTCTCATTCACGATCTACGAATTACGTTATATTCACGAAGTTAGACTAAGTTATAGATAACATAAGTCTTAAATACCATAAGTCTTCAACAACAAACAAAAAAGTCATAGAGGAATTCAAAGTCATACAAACCGAATAGAGTTCAACCACATTAAAACAACCACATACGGAATTCACTCCGTCTTCTTAGAGTTTACCGACCTTCTTTCTCTTCAGCTTCTTCAGCTTCTTCAGCTTCTTCAGCTTCTTCTGGGCTGCGTCCTCCTCAGCTGCCTTCGTGACTCCTGTCTTCTCATCTGTTGTCTTCTTAGCTGCAGCCTTCTCAGCTGCTGCCTTCTTAGATGTCTCATTCTCAGCCGCTGCATTCTCAGCCGCTGCTTTCTTAGCTGCTATCTTCTTAGCTGCTGTCTTTTTAAATTCTGCCTTCTTAGCTGCTGTCTTCTTAGATGCATTCTTTTCAGCCGCTGCCTTCTTAGCTGTCTCCTTCTCAGCCGCTGCTTTTTTTAGCTGCCTCCTCCTCAGCTGCCTCCTCTTCAGCTGCCTTCTGCCTTCTTGTATAAATGTCACTCCTCACTCTTTCGCAACCCTTCGACTTTTTCGCAGGAACTGCTTCTTTTCCATCATCTTCTCTCGACCTCTTCTTTTTCGTCTATGCCTTCTCCTCTAAATTTCTCTCGGCCTCCGATCCATGTGCATACATCTCTGCATCATCATCATCCATGACAACATCACAATCACCATGTATCCTCTGAATTTACTCTATATTATTGCGAATTAAACCACCATCCTCTTCCTTCGACTCCTTATTGTCACTACCATCCTCTTCTTCCGACTCCTTATTGTCACTATCATCCTCTTCCTTCGATTCGTTATTGTCACTACCATCCTCTTCCGTCGACTCGTTATTGTCATTACTATCATCTTGGTCTGCCGGATTGTCACTAACAGCATCTTGGTCCGCCGGATTGTCACTAACACCATCTTGGTCTGATGGATCATCACAATTCATTTCAGGACCACTCAACCTAAGACTTTTCACTTCCTCTTCTAGAAGAGCTAGCTTCTGCGACAATAAAGTGACTTTTCGTTCACTTCCTTCATCGCATCACGGACTGCATTCATAGGCCGACCTTCCATCGCTTTAAAACCCTTAGCTCCAGGAGTAGCTCCAGTAGCCTCCACTGAATCTGCGTGCGCCTGACCAGATTTTGCATTATTCGATGGTCCTCCGATAGGATTGGTGGGACCTTCAATCTGAGATGTACGAGACTCAATATAAATGCCGAACTGTTCTTCAAAGAAAACTTGTTTCTTCCCTTTCCGTATTATCTTCGTCCAACGATCAACTGCTGCATCATCGGCCCAACAAATTTCCTTGTCCATCCCTATGCTTGCAAGAAGTTCCTTCTCAGCTGATGTTGCTACCTAGATACTCTCAATATCCTGTGGCAAAACCACAAAAAACATTAATTACCTTCATAAGTCTCATAAGTCCTTTCTCCTTAATTCGACTACACATAAAACATCAATTACCTTTGTATTATTACCAAGTTTATCGTTCACAGCATTCAGACTGAATTCCTTGGTTCCACTTTTGCGTTTGTACTGCATCTTGCACATCCGCGGGTAACCAATGCGTGCATTTTCATCGGTCGCATGCCTTCTTCTTCGTCATCTACAAACTGCACTCAAGTGAAAACCGGATCACGTACGACATCTTAAAACCATCAACATATAGTTTCACAAACTTGGACTTAGTTCAGCAATCACTCACTTCAAGTTTTTCTTAGTTTCACAAAGTTCGTACATCTATATTGTTGCAGTTCAACTCAGATTTACAAAGTCATCAACGCATTACAAGTTTCACTTTGTTTCTCAAAATTACACTAACTCTAAATTCCACTTAGTTTTCCACACTTATCTAATCTTTCAAATCATCTATCTAAAAAGTTTTCAATTTGAATACTTACCGAACCTGCATGCGACTCAGTTTCATGTTGTCGTACCAATTGGATGGCCCTTTCTTCAGCTTCTTCGTTGTTTCTTCGGGGCTCCATTTCGTCATCCCTTTCTTTGGGCTTATTCTCTTCTTCTCCGTTTTCATTCTCTTCGTCTTCGGCTTCCTTCACTTTTTCTCCTTCGTCTACTTTTCTTGATTCCTTCTCTTCCCCTTTCTCAGTAGCATTTTCTTCGCTTTCATCTGCATCTCGGGGACTTTGGTCGGTTTCCGGGGCGACAGATTTGTCGATGGTCTTTGGGTTTGCTTCATCTCCGGAGAATATAACCATAGCCGTGTCATCTCCTCCTATACTACTCGAGCCGTCTTCTTTTGCCTTCAGATCGTCTCGATTCAACATGATTTGGGTTTTGATTGTCGATTGAGGATACACGATTGAGTAGGGTTTTCAGAATTCAACTTGTGCGAACGGTCGGAGAACGGTGAACTTTATTAAGGGTGTGAATGTACAACAGGAGAAACACATGAGAGATGCAGAGCAAATAACAATGGAGGAGGAAATGCATTGTCTCCATTCACAAATAAAAAAGATAACAAAAAAACTAATAAAAAATAGTGTACTGTATGCAGATCCAAAATGTGTTGCTTTTTTAGACTGCACGGTAAAAAAAAGGGAAGAAAGCTGTCGATGGACAGAGGTCCAATAGGAAGTGTAGATTTTTTTTGGTCATAAACAAAAGTAAATATTTTCTAGCTTATTATTTTTTTTTGTAACACAGCCTAATGAATTTATGCATACATATTTGATAATTTATATTCTAACAATATATAGTTATAAATGCTAGAGGTTACCTATAACTGCTTAATATCATCAAACATATTTTTTTTGTTCAGACATATACATGTGGCACTTTTATATTTAAAACTTTTAAATGAAGATTTTGTTGATGCAATAATATATATCAAATTGAAAATATTAATTTTATAGTTGAACCAAATCGTAATAAAAAACCAACAATCGAATAAAGATACAAAAAATAAGAGAAAAAGATTAATTTTTAAATTTTTTGTATTGTGATGAACTTTCAAATAATTTTAAATTTCACTATATTTATTAAAATAGAGATATTTATTGTTATTTTCAATATGCTATTTTATTATTTATTTATAATAGGCCTAAAACGGATCGGATATACGAGATATTTTAGAATATCCAGATCCGTAAAATTACTATCCGAATTCAGAGTTTCTGGATATCCGGACTAAAATCCGAATACTCGTAAATATCCTTTTTAAATAAATTAAAGAAATTTAAAATTAAATTAAAAACTAACTAATTAACAATTTATTTACGCGATTTGAGTTTTTTTAAACATTGAAAATTAATAAAGCTAACATTTTAGTTATTTTATATAAAATTACATATAATATACATTTATAAATATAATTATATTTTAAATATATATAAAAGATCCGAGTCCGGATATCCAGATCTAAAATTTTACTATTCGGATCTGGACTCCCTAGATATCCGTTTTTGAATCAGATCCCGGATCGAATAACAGATCTTGGATATTAAGTCACATGACTAATTTATAATAAGTTATATTTGTTTTAGATATTTAATTTTAATTTTTAAATTTTAACATTTATTTAAATATAATAATTTATTAAATTAGTTTGACCTGCATTTGTTCTACTTGACTTGCATGATCTGTATTTATTCTGCTTGATCTGTATTTCTGTTTAATCTGCATTTTTGATCTGCGTCATCAATTCGGATCCTAATTACAAGTTCATTTATGTAATATACTTTTCATTGTCTTCTCAACCAATAAGGGGAGAGAAGGGAAACATATTCGGGAATTCAATTTCTGGAAATGGATATCCGAATTTTTTTTGGGTCGGTTCTGGATCCGGGTTTGGATAGTCATAGGTATAGTTGTAATTATCTAAGTTTGTCTTGTTTTTTTTGTTTTTTAATAAATTTTTGTATTTAAATAAATATATATTTAATTCTAAATTCGGTCAGTTTCGGGCAGAATATCTCAAATCATTTTTTTTTTGGCAGGAGTACCTGAGTGTTTGATTTGAAAAAACATTACGTACAATATTTTTGGTGATTTTATACTTTTAGAGAGAGAGAGAGAAAAAAAAAAGAGGAAGGCGTTTTTTTCCTTCTCTCGTTCCTCCATTTTCTAGAGAGAGAGAGAGAGAGTAATGATGGATCAAGTGATTCAATCGATAACAATGGGAGTGAATGTGAATCGATGGATTTGGCTGTTGTGATGACTCGATCTTCGACTCGGTGATTAAAGATTTTAAAGCTCAGATTTCTGTTTATGATTTTTGAATTTGGATTATCTACGCTAAAACAAAAGAGGAAAATATGAACGGTGCCGCCTCCTCCGCCGCGGCTAGTAGTGGCACTCCTTCGTCTTTAGAGTGGAGATTCTCTCAGGTCTTCGGCGAGCGAACCGCCGGAGAAGAAGTCCAGGAAGGTAATCATTGCGTTAGAGATTGTGAAATGTTTCTTTTTTTTTATGAGTTTTAGATCCGGAGGGTGTTTGAAGACTTAAGGATTTGGTTAGTGATTTGTTCATTGATCAATCTCTGTGACTTGTGTTCAAGTTAGTAAGTTGTAATGACTTAAGGTAGGCAGATAGCTTGAAGCATACTGTTTTTATGGTTTTGATTTGTTTACCCTTCTTCTGGTTTTTCTTACGTAACGGCAAATTTCTTCTGCAGTTGACATCATTTCAGCCATTGAGTTTGATAAAAGTGGAGACCACCTTGCAACTGGTGACCGTGGGGGCCGTGTAGTTCTTTTTGAGAGGACTGATACTAAAGATGTGTGTTTCTTTTTTTACTTCAATCGTTTCGTTTCTCAAAAAAACAAAAACAAATGTCTTGTGCTATTGTAATATGATATACCATGAATTTCACCCATTTTTAGCCATGGTATATGAGAGTTTTCAATCATATTTACTTCGTTTTCAAAGTATTTTAGAGTATTTTCAGGCACAGGTACCTAATTGAAGAAAACAATACTTTTGAAGCATTTTTAGAGTATTCTCACGAATGAAGAATCGACCGATAGGAAACATGCGAGATCGAACGATTAGAGTCAATTACAATCGATCGACAGATATCGAAGAGTGTCGATCGACATTAAGCCATTCGATAGATCACGATTTAGAAGATTTTCAAGTATCACAAAGTGTGCTATTTACACAATTAGTCCCTGGCCGCCTGTTAGGCTTTATATAATAGGGTTTTGTATCATTTTAGAGGCAGACTTGCCTTGAGACCTATTGGAGAAGAGAAGCAATTTGGCTACCTTAGGAGAAGAGTTAGGGTTGGAGAGATAGATCTGAGACTGCAAAACATAGAAGATCTTGAACTCGCTTTTTATCTTACTCATTACTCTTTGTGTTCCTTATTTCATATTAAGTTTTATTCAAACCATCATGACTTTGTCTCTCATGAATATGTCTCTCATGAATATGTCTGAGTAAACCTAATTGTTAGATTTAGGTTTCTCATAAGGGTGGATCATGTGATGAGATTGTGACAATTGTTAGGGTGATTAAATTAGTTCTTTCACTTTAGTTATTCTTTATACTAGATTTAGGATTGATCACCCTTAAATCTAGATCCTAGGATTGAAGAGATAACCAACTGTATACTCTCAATACCCTGAAACAAACTAAAGTGATCTAACTGACTAGACTCATGCGAAAGGTGGTCTAGATCATTAGAGAACGTGTTCAACCAAATCGATAATGCTTGCTAGAAATACCATCGATCGATACAACCATCGTTATAGCGATCGATTGTTTGAAAGGTGTATCGATCGATTAGACGAAAGTTGTATTGATCGACTCTTTTCCGAGATCAACAAACGATAGTTGAGATCCGGGATCTAGTCAAAGGAGACCCTACTGGTTGTACCAGTTGATTGAGTTCAAAGGCCTAAAGCCCTAATGTCACTTTCAAACTGCATAAGTTCATACCTGAGAAATACCTGAATCTAGATATCTCCCTCATTTAGAAACAACCTTTATTTCAGTTACTGAACAACTTCTTTGTTCACATTAATATTTACTGCTTTAGTACATATAAAACTTTGAGTCTATCTTTATTTCTAATTAATTGAACCTTCAAGTAATCCTAGAGTCCTTGTGGATTCGATCCCTAAATACTACATTTGAACCTCTTATTTGAGAGAGTAATTCACTTTTTAGAATAATTTGAGTGATATCATAATACATGCATTTTTGTGCAATGTTATCTTCAGCATGGTTCCAGAAGGGATGCTGAGCAGATGGATTACTCACTTAGGCATCCTGAGTTCCGCTATAAAACAGAATTTCAGAGTCATGAACCAGAGGTACATCTACACCACAAGATTTCACTTACGAATAAGTATGTTCCTAGTACTACAAAATAATCTCGCTCTCCATTTTCTTTCAGTTTGACTACCTCAAGAGTTTGGAAATAGTGGAGAAAATCAACAAAATCAGATGGTGTCAGCCAGCAAATGGTGCATTGTTTCTGCTTTCTACAAATGATAAAACCATTAAATATTGGAAGGTGTGACATCTGGATACCCTTTCATCTTCTTTCAATATATATTTACATGTGAAATTGGTCTAGAAACTGGTTGACTATGCTTCCTAGACTCCGTTAAGAAAAATTAAATGAATTGTTTTTTTTTAACCCCTCCACTCATTTTTGATCAAACAGGTACAAGAGAAGAAGATCAAGAAAATTTCTGAAATGAATATAGATCCGTCGACAGATTTAGGAAACAATCGACCAAGTCCAAGTAGTCCTCCTCAATCAGTTGCTAATGGAATACATGACTACCTGAGCAAGGACTTCTCTTTCCCGCCAGGAGGCATTCCATCTCTGCGTTTGCCGATGGTAGTTGTATTGTACTCTATGCAATATTTTTTTCCTTTTTTGCTGTCAAATGAAGTGAGTTTCAGTTTCGGGATTCTGAAAATTAAAGGCATATAGGTATCCAGTACGTTCACTGTAATTTTTTTGGTCTTGTGTCCAGTAAAAACAGTTGATCCAGTAACTTCTTAATTGCTCTGTACTTTGAGACTAGAATGTGTGGATGTATGCGTCGTGTTGATGATCCTAGCACATGAGTTGTGAAACGTTGGAGAATTACTCGTTGCCTTTTTTTTCCCTTTGTCGTAACTAGAGCTCAGTACAAACTTACTGTCAAGCATTAGTCAATCAATACTTTGCTTGGAATAATGGGGTCCGTCTGCTTACTTAGGTGACAAGCCAGGAAACCAGCCTTGTGGCCAGATGCCGAAGAGTGTATGCGCATGCTCTTGATTACCATATTAATTCAATCTCAAATAGCAGGTAATTTCTTTTCCTAAGTATTCCCACAAGATATCTTTTGGATCATTTTTAATGTCTTTTCTCCATAGTTTTGTTCCTTGAAATTATGTATCGTTCCCCTAAATTTTGAATCGATGGAGAAACCTTCATTTCGGCTGATGATCTGCGAGTAAATCTCTGGAATTTGGAAATCAGCAACCAGAGTTTCAATATTGTTGATGTTAAGCCCACAAACATGGAGGACTTAACTGGTATGCGTTCTGCTCTTATCTTGTTTGAAGTAATATCTGCTATTTTGTTTAATTGTTGCATATGTCAGCAACCTCCTTAATTTGAAGTTCTCTTCTTTTCACGTTTACTTCTATATAAAACATTACGCTTGTTGAGCATGTTTTTGAATACTACATGGTCTCTGCAGAGGTTATCACATCAGCTGAGTTTCATCCACTCCATTGTAATGTGCTCGCATATAGCAGTTCAAAAGGCTCCATCCTTTTGATTGATATGAGGCAATCAGCTCTGTGTGATTCTCACACTAAATTGTAAGTTCTGTTCTGTTCTGTTCATATTTTATCGAAAAAGGTCTTTTTCTGGATATGTTCAAAGAAAGGGATATAAATAAGTAGTCAATGTCAGAAATGACTAGGAAGTGAAGATTATTGGGCTAAACCACTGACAATTGCTACTTCCTATCACAGGTTTGAAGAACCGGAAGCTCCTGGTTCAAGATCATTTTTCACAGAGATAATTGCCTCAATTTCAGATATTAAATTCTCAAGGGATGGGAGATACATACTTAGTCGCGATTACATGACCCTCAAGGTTGGAAATCATCTGAATCCCTTGTGTATAGTTTTCTGATAGTGGGCCAATATAGGTATGTCCTTAAATATTTTCTGATATGTGCCCCTTTTTGACGTTTCAGCTGTGGGACATAAACATGGATTCTGGTCCAGTTGCATCTTATCAGGTTCATGAACATCTCAGACCAAAGGTGAGAGCTTCTTCTCTCTGTGGGCATCTCTCATTTGATGACTGTCTTGAAAACTAACCACATTATATTTCATCTGGTTGCAGGTATGCGATCTATATGAAAATGACTATCTTTGATAAATTCGAGTGTTGTCTGAGTGGTGATGGATTGAGGGTAGCAACAGGCTCTTACAGGTTTAATTGCTTGTCTTCTGATCAACTCAATACTAGTATATAAGAGATGAACAAATTATGGAATGTATTACGCGTGAAACCAGCAATCTATTCCGCGTATTTGGAGCGTCTCAAGGAAGTACTGAAGCTGCAACTTTAGAAGCTAGCAAAAACCCAACGAGGTAAACTAAAAACAGAGAACATTGATAGTTAAGTTTATATTGATCAATTTCAAATCAACGGTGTAAATTAGGAGGCAAATCTAGACACCTGCTAGACCTTCCAGATCTATGACCAGTATGGTTAGACGAGGTTAGTGGTAATGGTCACAGTAAAACACATTCAAGCTTTTAGTGTTACTTGTGGAGTGAAAAAGATTCTGTTTGGATGCAGGATCAGAGAGTCCTGGGGCAGAGGCGAATGGGAACGCAAACGATTTTACAAATAAGTTGCTGCATATGGCTTGGCACCCAACAGAAAACTCAATTTTGTGCAGCAGCAAACAGCTTGTACATGTATTATGCATGAACCGGAGAGACGAGAAAAAAAAACATGGAAGGAGCTTGCTCCAGCTTAACTTTCCCTTTATCCCCTTATCTGGCTCTATCTCTCTCTCTTTTTTATTTCTATCTAGCTCTCTCTCTTTTAACTACCAAAGTGATGATGTAACCGGAAAAGGTGTAGACACTGACCACTCACTGCGACGCAGTCCATGGAAGAAGCAACAGTATAAACTTTCAGTACAAAATGATGAGGAAGAAAAAAAGAAACCTTGTTGCGAAGGATGAATTTTTTTTTTTAGTTTCGATTCTATTACTCTTTTAAGAAGAAACATCTTATGGTGTCTGGGATTTTCTTAGGATGAGACAATTGGGATTTCGGAGGGTTGTGCTTCAAATTTGTTTATTGATTCTTTTGTCAAATCTTTTTCTTTCTATTTGAACACAACTTATGATCTCACTATGTCCTTTTCAATTATGTTTTCGGACACCCTTTTTGTGATTTTTACCAATAAAAAGTAATTGTATCTGTTGTTAATGAGAGAACTACGGCACAAACATAAAGCACAAAGTATACCAGAGAACAAAGTATACCAGAGAGCATAAATATACCAGAGAATATTTCTACAAAGATGTGTATATATTAGTATTCTTTTAAAGTGAATTTACAAGTTTCTCTTTAAACAGAATCCCAACAAGATCAAGACTTTTCTTAACTTGTTGCCCCTAGCTTCGCACGTCCTAAGATCAAATACAAGATCTCTAGAACCTTTCTCATTAGATCTTATTGTTATTCATTCACTTACAAGCTTAATGAACTCCACTCTTATGCTAAGAATACAATTACCCTCGACGATCCTAATACACATGTCGAGTTTAGACTATATACACAATACAGCCAAGTCGACTATCCACACCATCTACCCAATATTTCCTATCTACCCAAGTATGGTAAGTTCCCTTAAAACTAAGCTTCTGTAAAGCCTTTAAAATTTTTCCTTCGTGAGATCTCTTTTCTCCAAGATGAATCTCTTCAAGCTTGTTCTCCAAGAAGTCTTCGCATTAACCCTGACTTGATCAACAATCCATTCTTCAAGTCTTAATCTTCATCTTGACTTATTCATCCACATGCACATTCAATGTCGTAGACTCTACTTCACTCGTTAATGTACTTGCGGCTGAATCAGAACGCCCATCTGATCTTTGCATCAATAACTTCCCCCTTTTTAGTTTTCGATGCCTCTCAAGTACCTGCACAGATCCGCTCACACAAACTACACAAATTCTAACACAAATATCCTGAATAATACATGCATTAGAAGGATAATTCAAAAAACATATGGTTCAAGAGTTAGAGAGAACTACAAAACCAAAAACCAAAATAAAACATAAGTTTTCTCTCACTTCCCCATAACAAAAAGACCAAAGAAAACAAAAGTTTTCTCCCTCATAAGCTAAGTCCCCTGGTCATCATGCTCAGTTTGCTGCTGCTGTGGATTGTCAGTATCTTCTCTCCCTGCCTGAGAGCACACACATTTAAAAAATCTCAAAGATCATAAGCAATTAAGAATCAGATTGAGAACTTACTTGGAAACAGCATGACCACAATCTATCCCACGACACTTGTTAGAGTTTGCATTGCATCAGCGAGCTGTTGGATTGCTGCTGAGGCTGTGTCAAGCGCGAGCTTTGCCTCTTCGGTATCAATTGGTTGACCTGGAGCAATAATTTTTCCTAGATGAATGATCTGGAATTTCCCAATAGGCTGTGGAGACTGTCGTGATGACACATAGCTAGATGAATTTGAGTACTTGAATGATTCATATGGCTTAGGACGCGGAGTGCTTGGTGGATGTCATGATCGAGGTGATGCCGTTGATGCTGATGCAGATTTTCCTTTCTTCTTAGTCCTCCTTTGAGCCTCTTTTGCAGCTTCCTTTGCAGCTTCTCTTTCCTCTTCCTAATTTTTGAGATACTCTTCACCAAGACGAGAATCATTCTTGTAAGGAATTACCGCAACCAGATTTTCTCTTGCTTTTCTCCCCAATGTATGTTGATTCTGAAGTATACCATAGATTTCTCTAGGGAAAATCAGCCACCTCGTGTCTTTCTTGCATCCTTCCTTCTGAAGAATTCCAAGATTTAGGACTTGAATGTAAATCATCTCTCCAGTATCAACCTGAATCCCATGAAACATCTTGTAAATGAGGCGAGACAACATTCTTGTGAGACGAGGGTACGTAGTTGTATGCTGACAGGATCACCAGAGCAGTTTTGCAAGGAGACAGGGGACGAGTAGTAAGATTCTTAAGACTAAGTGTGCCTTTTGTCAGGAAGTCTGCCAGTTCTTCGCTTGTGAGTGCATCAACCTTCTCATCAGCCTCTATCTCATCCGATGTCAAAGGATCAAGATTGAAATACTCATTGATCTTGGCTGGGGAGAACTCGAACCTCTGTCCTCTGATCACAACCTTCACTTGTTCTTTGGATGTTCTGGTCATCTCTCCCGGTAGTGCAGCATAAAACTTCTTCACTACCTCTGTATTGTATCCCACTAGTCCCGTAACAGTGCTCTTGAGATGACCTTTTTGATAATGTCAAGGTAGCCCCATGTATCCTCAGCTTATAGATCTACCAGTCTCTCAGGTATAATTTCCCTAGGTGAGAAGCTTTCATACCTTTGTTCAGCTATAAGTTCAGCATTGGCAGATCTTGTGATAGCCTTCACAGTTGAGCCTTCTGCAGGAGATGATGCAACAGGCGTCTGAGCCACAGTTTCTGCCGTGCTGCTTTTCTCTTCTTGTCCTTGGGCTTCTTTTTGAGGTTAATCAATAGTTCTACGTTTTCAACCTCAATTTTCTCAACCCCTTCTGACTATGTTTTCTCTGAGTGGCCTTCTTCCATTGAATCATCACCAGAGGACTCATCTATTGCTTTTCCTCGGTTTTTCTTTGATGATATAGTGGGATTTCCAGTCTCATTGAATTTCTCTGGAACTCCCTTAGGAGACTCCTCTAGTTTTCGAGTTTTTCTTTTGGGAGTTTTCGAGTTTGGGAGTAAAGACACTTGAGAGAGAAAGATGTGAAGGCGTCTGGGGTTTATCAAGATGTAATCGTTTCCTTTTTGGTGAATCACCCCATGATCTCCTAGATATTCGCCACATCTCCCACTAATTTATAAATGAAAGTTCTTCAAATTTTCAAAATTGAAATCTTCCATTTATTCCCATGATATACCATCATTTTGACCCGATTTTACCCATGGTATGTAAGTGTTTTAGATACTATTTACTATAATATAGAGTATGTTTAGAATATTTACAGGTTCAGAGACGTTTTGGAGGAAAGTAGTAATTTTGGTGTCTTTTGAAGCCTTTTGGTGCAGAACTGCACAGACGTGTCAGATGTTTAACTATGGATTGAGACCTTTACACCGTTATATTTCTATCATATTTTGTCACAAGATATATCTTTCAGTTAGCTTTCCAATGCCACCGGTTTGAGATCAATCAACATCCTGTAGCAGAAGTTATGCCCGTTTTACTGAAGTGTGGTCAGTCTGCCTCGGGATTTGGATTCCAGAATACGGGCTGAGTATGTTTAATGACTGACTGAAGCCCAGAAGCAATCACAAATTACCAATATATCCCTGGACGACCAGAAAGCCTATTTATGTGTTTTCTAAGCCATTGTGGACGGTTAAGCTTTCTTTTATTCATTGTTCTTAGTTTATGAGAGAAGAGAGGAACTCCTTCAAATTCCTCTTGGAACTCCTTTAGTTTTCATATCTATTATATTGATATTTCATCTATTCATCTATGATTTCTGTGACAAACTTATTTTCTGAATAGATCCACATGTTAGGTATAGGGTTTAGGTAGGTTATGAGGGATTAACCCCAAATATAGAATTGCTAAGTTGTGATGTTCATCTTTGAAGATTGTTATTAATGCTTGTTTAGAAGTAATTGCCCTGAACTTGATTAAAGATTTATTGTCTGATATATCTTCTCTGAGGTAGGACTTGCTAGAAACAAGCGAGAGCTGATTTAGCAACCCTAGTGAACACATTATCAACCGGCACTAAAAGCTTACTAGAATCATATCGACCGATTCTCCTATAGAGACATCGATCGGTACGACACAAAGCTTGTTGATTGATACAGCTAATCCGGCATCGATCGATGCTTTTCTAGAATTGATAACGAGAGTTGGAGTTCTTGGATCTAGTGATAGATAACCTAGGTAACGAGAGTTGATCGGTTATTCTTATAAGTTGAGTTCTATAATATCATGCTTTAGGCTATATATCATTATAATCCTGACTTCTTAAATATAAACCCTAGATCTAGCAAACCATCCTTCCATCAAACAACTCTCTGCCAAGTTGAAAAATTGTCTTGTTCAACTTGTTTACTGCTTTATTTATATTTACTGTCTTACAAACTATTAGCCTAGCTTAATCATACAACTATTAGATCTAGTGTGTGTTCTAACTCCCTGTGAATTCGATCCCTAAGTACTACAACTCGACCTCTTATTGAGAGAGTATAAATCACTCCTTAGGGTAATTTGAGTGATATCAAATTTGGCGCTGTTGCCGGGGAGCTTTGATTGCCATTAGATCTTTTCTATTAGATTTAGTCTAGGTTTTACTATTGTTCAAAAAACTCATAAATTTTTTTCCTTGTCTTTCAGATACATATATATGAATACCAGAAGCAATAAGGGAATATGGCTCTTATTAGCAGAGCCACTGGATTTGGAACGTGTGATCCATAAGTCTAAGAGGGCAGTCGACACCCTCCAAGCAGCGATCAACATCGTAGAAATATGTTTATCGATCGACGCTGACGATCAAGTATCGATCGACACCCCCAAGCCGAAGTGATCGATAGCGTGAATCAAGCATCGAACGACATGATTCATCATGTGATGAAAAACACTGTTCACGCGGGTACTGTTCATGCGGGCATTGTTCTTGCGGATACTGTTCATCACGGTACTGTTCATGTGGACACTATTCACCCTGTTATTGTTCATCCGGACACTATTCATCTGAGTACTATTCATCCGAGCACTGTTCATCCGAGCACTGTTCATACGAGTACTGTTCATCCCGCATTGATCGACAATGTTCATCTCGAATCGATCAACACTGTTCATCCGTCATCGATCGATGATGTTCACTTCGGCACTGTTCACTGAAATACTGTTCATCGCGTCACTGTTCACCAAAACATTGTTCATCCCGTATCAATCGACACTGTTCATCCGAAATCGATTGACACTGTTCATCGTGACACTGTTTATCATGGTACTGTTCATCCGAATACTGTTCACCCGATGCCAAAAAATTCTGTTCATCAAGGGTCGACCAACACCACTTGCATGGAGACAGAGAAAGTCGAAGTACTCATACTGAGCTTCGATGAGAATGGGATGTTACGAGACAAAGAAGGTCAAGCTCGCAACAGTGAAGGAAAATTGATTTATACCCATGGGGCTGCAATCCCTGACGGTACTATTGCTGCTGAGAGGGATGACTTTGAACTGAAACCTATATATGTCACTCTTATGGAACATCGTCCCTTTCATGGCTTTTGATATCTTGCATAATTACATGTTTTTAGCCTTCATATCTTGTGCATTTTGATCATATAGCTTAGATCTTAGTGTCTTTAGGATCCATATTGCATTCATATGTCCCTATTAGGTGTTGGAGCATACTCAAAGATCCAAAGGAGGTGAAGAATGATGCTCAGCCAAGCAAGTACTCTCTTAGACTCGACTGGACCGGGATGCAGGACCGGGATCACCATGACGGGCGTGAAGAGAAGAGAGTGTGGTCGAGGCTGGTTTTCTCAAACCGTTCCGGTTCGACCCAATTCGACCTTGGGTCATTTTAAACACTATTTTGAAGTTCTAATTAGCCCTATACAAAGGGCATTCTAGTCTTTTATCATATGTGTCTCTCTTTACCCTAAACCTAAGTATAAATACTTGTAATCTCCATTTTGGAGAGATTATCTTATTTTCTCTTAAGAATCACAAAACCTCTTTTGGGAGAAAGTTCTTCCCTTTTGTTCTTGTGTTCTTGAGTGTTTATAATTTCATATCTTGCTTTCTTAAACATGATTAAGCTTGGAAACCTCATGGGTTCAAGAGTAATCATGGTGATTAGTGAGTAGATCCACTTTTGGATTCATGGGTTAGGGTGATTAGGCTTGATCTAAGGTGTTTAGATGTAGATCCTTCTTATTCCTTGCTAGTAGAGTGTTTTTAATGCTTCTTTAGGGCTGGCCTCTCTAAAGTTGAGTTCTAGACATTTCCCACCCACAAGGTGTTCGATGAAATGTCTGAACCAACTCTCCTAAGCTTTTAACATACTCTACCAAAGAGATTTGTTGTTAAAGGTGTTAAGATGGCTATTAGACTTGTCATTAATGATTGCTTCCTAAACATTCAACCAAAGAGATTTGATGCTTGAGTTTTGGAAGCAAATGAGCATTCATCTAGAGATAGAGTTTGTTTAGTCTTGTGTCTAGGTCTAAGGTAGATAGATTGATTGAAAGCTGACACCTTAGTTTGAGTTTGATCACCCAAGATCGAAGTCCCTTATCCCATGAGTCCTCTCATCTCATAATTAAAGAAAGTTTCTATCTTTATTGCTTTTTAGTATTGTTCTTAGCATAAAAACCATTCACTCAATCATTAGACTTAGATTAAGTATAGACTTGTATTCTCTTTGCTTTAAAATGAACTAGGAATGGATTGACATCTGAAGTACTACTTTGATTTGCATAATTGGACCTTTGAAAAGGCCTCTTATCAAATTGGCGCCGTTGCCAATCCTAGTTTGATTTTGACATTGAGATTTGGTCACTTGCTTGAGACTAAGTCATTTTTATTATTGCTGTTTGTGATATTGCTTCTTGCCTTCTTTCTTTCTTTGACTTTTCAGGTGTATGAACTTGAGGAGCAGAGGTTCATCAAGCCTTGTTTCCATTGTTGAAGACATTTCTGCACTTGAGAGGGATATTGTGAGAAGGAGAAGGGAAGAAGAGCAACAGGCTCACATTCAGAGGTTGGGTTTTGATATGGAGAACCTGCCTCAAGATAGAGCTGCTGAAGATGGTCAAGGAGCTGCCAACCTTGGACCAAGACATCCACAGCGCCAAGCTAGAGCAATTGGTGCCCATGATCAGCCTAACATCCATGGAAATAGGGCTGGCATTAGAGCACCAGCTGTGGAGAACAACAACTTTGAGATCAAGTCAAGCTTGATCAACATGATCCAAAGCAACAAGTACCATGGGCTTGCTTTGGAAGATCCTCTAGATCACTTGGACAACTTTGATCGGCTGTGTGGCACCATCAAGATCAATGGTGTTTCTGAAGATGCATTGAAGCTTAGGCTGTTTCCATTCTCTTTGGGAGATAAAGCTCACACATGGGGAAGGGTCTCTCAAGAGATAGCATCCGGACATGGGATGAGTGCAAAGAAGCCTTCCTCACCAAGTTCTTCTCTAACTCAAGAACTGCAAAGCTTAGGAATGAGATTTCAGGATTTCAACAAAGGAATCTTGAAGGTTTTGGTGAAGCATGGGAACGATTCAACAGCTACATTTCTCAGTGTCCTCATCATGGTTTCACCAAGGAAAGCTTGCTTAGTACCTTCTACAGGGGAGTTCTCCCATCTTGTAGAAACAGGCTTGACACAGCTAGCAATGGTTTCTTCCTGGGCAGAACTGAGCAGGATGCAGAGGTGCTGGTGGAGAACATGGCAAAGAGTGACTCAGTTTACAATGAGGAGTATGATAGAGCCAGCAGAGGTGAGGATCAACAGACAAAGAAGGATATCAAATCCTTGCAAGACAAGTTGGACTTGGTTCTTTCAAACCAATCCAAGAAGGAGCAGATTAGCTTTGTTGGTGATCCTAGTCAAGAGGTTCCTCCTAAGGTGAATGAGGTTGATGGTTTGGAAGGGCAAGAAGAGCTTTGCTTCATCAACAACAATGGTACATGGTACAAAAAGGAACCTAACTTTCAGTACAACAAATACCAGCCTAGGCAAAACACACCTCCTAGTTTTGGGAACAACAACAATCAGTCCAATCAAGCTCAAGGAAACTCTTCTCAAGCTACAGCTCCTGATTCAAGTATGGAGTCAATGTTCAAGCAGATAATGGATGCTCAGTCTAGATTAGCAAAGGACATTGGTCATGAGTTCCAAACCGTGCACTCCAAGATTGATACTAGCTATACCGAGCTGAACAACAAGTTCCTACTACTTGCCTCTCGCTTTAATGCTTTGGAGAGTCAGGTCGCCTCTATGCCATCATCTTCCAAGAGCCCAATGGGATCACTACTAGGGAAACCAGATAAGAATCCCAAGGAGTCTTGCAATGTTGTCATCTCTACTACTTCTTTAAAGATTGAGCTGAGTGATCATGAGAAAGAGGTGGATGAGATTGAAAGACTTTTGCATGGAACAGAGATTGTAGCAACAGCTGAAGCACATATGGTGGATAAGGTTATGGAAAGGGTTCAGGTGCAAGTTGAATGGAAAGTTGAAGCAACAAATCTGCAGAGAGCTGAGCCTAGGGCTGAGAAACAAGTTGAGAGGAGAGCTGACAACAAGCTGAAAGAGGTTAAGCTAGAAGAAGCCACTGAGGTTGAGCTGTCAACATATGAGGTCCCACTCCATTTCCACAAAGGGTCCTCACCAAAGCTCAGAAGAAGGTTATCTCTAAGTTCAGGAAGGACCTAAGTGATGTTGGCGTCAAGCTTCCAGAGATCTCGGGTATGCGTGAGGCTCATGTCCAAATGCTGCTCATCCAGGACATTCTCACTCACAAAGAAGAAGTAGCAGAGCTCCTGAACATCTCAACACTGCAGCTTGACCCACCAGTCCCTCCAAAGTCTCTTCCTAAGCTTGGACACCAAGGGATGTTCACTTTACCTTGCTCCCTTGGTCAGCTCACTCTTAAAGATGCTCTTGTTGATTCTGGTGCTAGTGTGAATGTAATCTCAATGGAGATGGTGAAGAGTATAGGGATTGAGAGTATGGAACCAGACAAGTCTTCACTACAGTTTGGGGATTCCTCTTCTACAACCCCACTTGGTATCATTAAAGACTTCCCTTTGAAGATTGGAGCATGCACCATTCCCATTGACCTCACTGTCCTTAACATGGCGACTGGGAAGAGAGTTCCTTTGGTCTTGGGCACACCTTTCCTCACAACAGTTGGAGCTTGCATTGACTTTCCCAACAAGAAGGTCACTCTTATGAATGTGAGCAAAATTGTCTCCTACCCATTACAACCTCCATTGGATGCTGGCTATTGTGGGACAATCACTTTTGGCCAAGAAGCTGATAAGAAGCCCCAAGATGAAGTTGTTGTTTGTGAGACAAAAGGTCTCAATGGAGAGACTTCTCAAGAGTTGTGTGTTGAGCACTTGGAAAGTGCTAAAAAGGAGGGGATGAGTGGAACCTCAAAGGCCACTCATGGCAAGAAGAAGTTGCTGCAAGAAACTCATCCCCCATCTCTTGATATGATCTCACACACTCTCACTCTCCATCCAATGAAGCTCAAGGATGGTGTCATTGAGTACAAGCTCAGGTGTAAGGGCAAGCCAAGGCCATTCTCAAGTGCAAGAGCCATCATCAACCCTCAGCTCCAAGATGATCCACTCAAGCTTCAAGAACTCCTCTCTCAGGTCCTCACCATCACTCTTGAAGGTGGGAAGGACCCTCCTTCTCACTAACCAAAAGATGGAAAGTCAAGCTAGAGACTTAAAACAAGCTCACTTGGGAGGATGTCCCATGACTATCCCTGTACATATGTCTTTTGGATTTTCATTTAAAGACCCATGGAAAAAGGAAGGCGACCAGACTCTACTCCTTAGACACCAATACCTCTTCTCACGCTCCATAGAGGTACTCCTTCACCTTTTCTTGTATATACCATTTTCATTTGCATTTAGACTTTGTTTTGGTCATCTCTCTCCACTTTTCACACAAGAGACTGTGTGAATTAAGTGTGGGGGAGGTGCAAGTTGCCGATGATCTTGTGTTTCTTGTCATTAGCATGCATTATAGATAGTTATTTGCATATAAAAAAAAATTTAAAATTTTGAAAAACACAAAAAGAAGCATTTAGTTGCATCATTTGCATTTTAGGATTGAGTCTAGAAGCATTCATATAGGTTGCATTCATGCATAAGGGGATGATTTTACCTTGTAAATATGCTCATGCTAAGTTCTCATTTTGGCAACCTTTGTAATCATGACAATTAGATTGAGCTTTCTCTTGATAGCTTGTAGACTTTGTGCCTTGAATTCTCTTCTTGAAACTCATTGGATTGTTTGAAACTCTCTCTTTGAAGATTGCTCCTGTCTTATTTAAACTCAATGTCTCTTGCTTATGGTCCTTTGTGTGCTGAGTCATGGCTTATACACACTTGAATTGTCTCATCCTTTTTGACCGATCTCTTTGACAATTTCAAGTGGTACTCCATACCTTGAACCCAAGCTTTCTTTCAAGCCATCATTGATTGTTGAGTGAGGCCTTTTTAGAAAGCTTTGCATGTGCATAATGTTGAGAGTATCGGGATCGACAATGCTTAGTCTCCATTCTAGCTAGATTAGACACACCTTTGTCTAGCACTTAGGATTGGGTGGTGAGTGTTGTTGATTTTATCTTTGGGAGTATGGTTTGGTCAAGAAAGAAAAGTTTAGACTTTTAGAACTCTAGAGTGAAATCTAAGTCTTAAGGGATAGTAAAGTATGATCTTTGGCTCTTGTATTGAATGTCTTGGCCCCAAAAAAAAAAAAAAAGCAAATAAAAAAAAAAGAAGAAATGAAAAAAAAAATGAAAAAAGGGGGCTAGCAAAGTTTAGAAAAAGTTAAGAAGTGTTCAAAAGTGTAAAAATCCCTTGATTGACTCCATAAAAGAAAAGAGTTCTATTTAAAGAAGTGTTTTGAGTTCTTTGGGTTATCTTGGTGAGTGATGAGAGTTGGGTTTGGGCATTTGAATTTGAAGTTTGAACTTGTATATATATGGGGAAGGGTAGAACAATGGAGATTGAGCATTGTATGCATGAGTTGATCCCTTTCTTATATATATTATGTGCATTACCAAAGTTACTTTGTTTTGAGAGTAAACCACCTTAAAAGATTGTTTTGAACTTCCTATTTCATCATTGAACAAAAACATTTCCTCTCCAAACCAAATGACTTGGACCTTTTGACCATTTGCAAGATTTTCTATTGAGTTTGCTTAATGATTGTAAGAGAGTTGTTGAATTTGGGTTTGTGGAATCATGATGATGAGTGTAGAGATCAAAAAAGAGTTGAATAGGCCTAGAGAAGTTAGAGAAGAATGGAAGTTTTGCTCTAGCTAGTTGTTATGACTATGCAAGGTTGTTAGGATGAGAGCTAAGAAGAGCATCTTTTGGTTATGAAATCCCTGTTTTCAAACCTCTTCTCCTTAGTTCTTGAAAGTTTACTTGAGGACAAGTAAAGAACTAGTGTGGGGGAGTTGATATCTTGCATAATTACATGTTTTTAGCCTTCATATCTTGTGCATTTTGATCATATAGCTTAGATCTTAGTGTCTTTAGGATCCATATTGCATTCATATGTCCCTATTAGGTGTTGGAGCATACTATGAGATGATGTGAAGTGTTTGAGAGTTCAAAGATCCAAAGGAGGTGAAGAATGATGCTCAGCCAAGCAAGTACTCTCTTAGACTCGACTGGACCGGAATGGTCGAGACCGGAATCACCAACTCGGGCGTGAAGGCCAGGACCGGACAGGTCAGACCGTGCAATACAACTCGGGCGTATGGGCGAGGACCGGACGGGCAGGACCGCCATGACCAACCCGGGCGTGCAGGCTCAGACCGGATTGCTTGGACCAGGATGAGGAAGCCGGGCGTATGGGCAGGACCGGGATGCAGGACCGGGATCACCATGCCGGGCGTGAAGAGAAGAGAGTGTGGTCGAGGCTGGTTTTCTCAAACCGTTCCGGTTCGACCCAATTCGACCTTGGGTCATTTTAAACACTATTTTGAAGTTCTAATTAGCCCTATACAAAGGGCATTCTAGTCTTTTATCATATGTGTCTCTCTTTACCCTAAACCTAAGTATAAATACTTGTAATCTCCATTTTGGAGAGATTATCTTATTTTCTCTTAAGAATCACAAAACCTCTTTTGGGAGAAAGTTCTTCCCTTTTGTTCTTGTGTTCTTGAGTGTTTATAATTTCATATCTTGCTTTCTTAAACATGATTAAGCTTGGAAACCTCATGGGTTCAAGAGTAATCATGGTGATTAGTGAGTAGATCCACTTTTGGATTCATGGGTTAGGGAGATTAAGGGTGATTAGGCTTGATCTAAGGTGTTTAGGTGTAGATCCTTCTTATTCCTTGCTAGTAGAGTGTTTTTAATGCTTCTTTAGGGCTGGCCTCTCTAAAGTTGAGTTCTAGACATTTCCCACCCACAAGGTGTTCGATGAAATGTCTGAACCAACTCTCCTAAGCTTTTAACATACTCTACCAAAGAGATTTGTTGTTAAAGGTGTTAAGATGGCTATTAGACTTGTCATTAATGATTGCTTCCTAAACATTCAACCAAAGAGATTTGATGCTTGAGTTTTGGAAGCAAATGAGCATTCATCTAGAGATAGAGTTTGTTTAGTCTTGTGTCTAGGTCTAAGGTAGATAGATTGATTGAAAGCTGACACCTTAGTTTGAGTTTGATCACCCAAGATCGAAGTCCCTTATCCCATGAATCCTCTCATCTCATAATTAAAGAAAGTTTCTATCTTTATTGCTTTTTAGTATTGTTCTTAGCATAAAAACCATTCACTCAATCATTAGACTTAGATTAAGTATAGACTTGTATTCTCTTTGCTTTAAAATGAACTAGGAATGGATTGACATCTGAAGTACTACTTTGATTTGCATAATTGGACCTTTGAAAAGGCCTCTTATCAGCTTTCCTCACGAGAAACAGATGGATCATATCAACATGGTTGAGGAATTGGTCTCGTTTATCTTCGATGAAGTCCTTGAAGACAACCACTTCTGCAAACTCTTTCAATAAACTCTTGCTGGAGAGGCAGCATATTGGTTCAAGAAGCTAGCACCAGGATCTCTCGCAACCTGGCATGACATTGCAAACGCCTTCCTCAACAAATTTTTCTATGATGCTGCAGTAAATCTAGAGATTGAGATGAGATCTATGCTGGAATATATGGTAGATGATGACGAACAGACTGGCCCTGAAGAGCTGACCAGAGTAGAATAAGTCAATATTAGTGAAACAAGCTCAACATTGATCGACCCCATGACCTCCACATCGATCGACACTAGCACCTCAGAATCGATCGACACAGACTTTTATCATCGATCGACACCACTCGAAATCTCTGAAAAATCGAGTAGTCCTCAGGACATTGCAGACTCGACACAGAAGAGCACTGATGTACCAAGTTTTTATCCTGCCTTAGAAGAAGCTACAGGGATTTGCAAAAGAGTGAAGAGGATACATGATCCTATTAAAATTGTGGTTCCATGCACGGTATTTGAAGTTGAATTTCCTATCCCGCTAGATAGAGGTACGCAGCTAGGTTCCTACAATGTAGTATTTGATGATCATTGATAGTGCTCAAATTACCAAGTAGAGTTTACTCTCTCAAATAAGAGGTACAGCTATAGTACTTAGGGATCGAATCCTGAGGAGCTAGGGAACCAATTAAATAAAATCTACTAATCAATCCTAGGCAAGGTTGGTTTATATGATAGAAATGAAAATAAAAATCCCTAAAATGAGTAAGGTAGTTGCTCTAACTAACAATATGATGGGTTGTTTAAATGTGATAAAGAGTGCTAGACATAGGGTTTCTATTCAGGAATGGAGATTATAATCTCCATAAATTCTTTAACAAGTTACTTGCATGATACTATAGATCTCAGCCGCTTAACTCAAGTGAAGTATCACTGGTTAAAATATCTAGATCTCTGGCCACACCTTTCGCATGATGACACAGAAAAAGAGTCGGTCGATATCCTTTTGAGATATCGAGCGATACACCTTTCGCAGCGCCGATCGATTCACCTGTCGAGGTATCGATCGACGGCTTCTAGATCTGCCTAGGCGCGAGCCGAATATGACCACAAGGTCTCAAGGGGAACTGTCGTTCTTCTCAACGGGAGACATGCAAGCTCAAATGGATAATTCAAGATAATCAAAGATCCTAGTGATCTATGTTCTAGTTAGCTAATCTAAAACAAGCATAGGGTACAATCCATTTGATGAGTATCACAACTTAGCAATTATAGTTTGGGGCTAATCCCACAAACCTATTTAAACCCTAGATCTAACAAGTAGACTACTCAGACATAGCTAAACAATTCATAACAATAGATAAATGAAAGAATTGCATAGATAGAATAAAGTAGAAGTACAAAAGGAGATGAGAAATCTCTCCAATCTCTCTCAAACAAATAAAACTCTAGTCTCGCTCTCACACTCTCTGCTTTGAGGGTTGTTAAAAGCTTCAAGGTTGCCGTCAAAAACACTTAGCAGGAGTATTTAAGCATTTCCATTAGGTTAAAAACTCGTCAGGGGCAATCTCGTAATTTGGTGAAGTCTTGGTGAAGTAGTCGGCTAAACCATTTCGTCCTCGATATCGATCGATAACACTGAATGTGTATCGATCGATTATAATCTTCTAGTACGCGGATCTTCTCAGCTACATCGATCGACAACTCGAGATGAGTATCGATCGATTATAATCGCAATGTTGACTTCCGACTTAGTCTTGAATGGTCAACTCGGGTGTATCATCTCTTGCACTCCAAAATGCTCCAAAAATATCACTTTCTCACAAAATGCTCCTGAACCTGAAAACATACCTTACAAACTAGAAAACAGATTAAATATATAATAAAATACTAGTATTCCATGGTTAAAAACGGGTAAAATCCATGGTATATCAACTCCCCCAGACTTACTCTTTTGCTTGTCCTCAAGCAAAAACAGTAGTCTTTGGAAAAGGTTTGGAAATAGCAGGAACTCAAAGATTCAATATATTGAAGTCATCACTCTATGGGTTTGCAATTCATGTCTAAACATCCTAATCACAGAAGTTCATCATGCCTTATCTAGCTTAGCAACCAAACTCATCTAGTCAACAACTTAGCAATTCTCATCTGACATTCCCCTCTACTAACCTCATTTCTTAACATAAAATAAAAGTGCAGGCTTTACCTTGGAAGTATCGATCAAAGGACACATGGATTCAACTCAAACAAGTATCTGAACACACAGGTAGTCTTCTCTGATCCCTTTCTCCCCTCTCCTCTCTTCTCTGAATCTCTTATCAGTTTCAATTTCAACAGGTTTCGATGCCATATAGGTCATCTAGTCCATCTCATTGACATTTGCATTGTAACTCATACATTTTTGACAAAGTGTAACGAATAATGGGGGTTCGATACTCAACCTATCCCTCGTTTCCACAATGTGTGATCATCCTTGAGATTTAGAATACTGGGGTCGCAGGAATCACTCCTACCCCTCTGCCTCTCAAGAAATCATTTCAATCTTTTATAACATAAACTTAGATCTCGGCCGAAGAGAGAGAAGGAAGGGAACCAGAAACACACAGACTTTTTACCTTCCAGACTCGTAGGAGGATTCCGATCCAGTGATTTATAAGCCCCAAGACAAGCGAATAAGTCCGTATTAGTGTTGGAGGTCAGCTTTGGTTCCTTCAAACAATCTTAGCTAGTGAATATAGATGGCATGTTGATCCACTTTAGCATCTTTAGTACTATCTGCAATCAGTAATCTAGAATGGTGCTAAAGAGTGGTCAGACAATCAAATATAAATCCATATCAATGTTCCTATAATACTTATGCGAAAATAATTTTGAAAAACAATTTAAATAAAAACCAAAATAAAAAACACATATTAGTAAACTCCCCCAGACTTAAATTACATTGTCCCAGTGTAACACAGCCGGTGGTGAGGTAAATAAAATAAAGCATAATTAATTAATATAACAAGTTAGAATGAATAAAACCTGATCGACAAGATGTCGATCGATTCGTAGTGGTACACGTCGATCGTTAGTAATGGTCGTGTGGTGTCGAGCGATATGAATGGTGAATGTCGGTCGATGGAATTATCATTCTACTTGGATCTAATAGAAAAAACTGCAAAATAAATCCGAAAAAATAAAAGCAAGAATGAAAAATAAAATAAAATAAAAAGAAAAAGAAAACCTAATAGTGGGTTGCCTCCCACTCAGCGCTTTGTTATAGTCATTTAGCTTGACTGTGGTAGGTAAGTGACTCATGGGGTGCAGTGGGGGTTGTTGTTTGCTGGTGGGCAAACACTTCCCTCATCTTTGGACTCAGCAGCAGTGAAGTTTCTTGTGGCATCACCTGATCTTGTCCATCTAGGAGATATCTTTGCTAAATCGGCTTTGATGACTTGCAACCTTCTGACCAAATCTTCTGTGTCTAACTGATGCTGATAGAAGTCAAATCTAGAATTCTCAGGTAGTTCTGCATGTTGGTCTTTGGCGTGCTGGTCTTGAATCTGTTGATCCTGATCTGCCAAAGATGCGGTGTCGATCGATGCTACAATTGGTACGTCGGTCGCTTCGCTGGGATCACTGTCGATCAAATCCGTGTCAGCTGTGTCGATCGATTCTGAATGTTGGCCTTGGTACTCAAGATTTCCCTGCATACTGCGTATCTCATTCTTCAAGAGACCAGTAGCTCTGCAAAGGTTGGTTACTCTTTCATTGAGAGTCTCTTCAATGTTATCACTTCTTTCGATGAGTCTTTCCTCCATAGAATTCATAGCTTCGTAAAGCTGATCTTTGATATCATCAACTTCTGCTGCAGTGCATGCTCTCTTCGCTGGTGGTGGCTCGCTGTCAATCGATATTGGTCTAGGCCTGTCGATCGATGCTTCGTTGCTGTCACGAAGATCAATATAAGCTTGAACTATGCTCATGTCTCTTTCTAGCTTGTCCAGCTGCCGTGACATTGTGTGCTGGCATCGCAGGATAGGAGAACTGAAAATTTCATGCTTCCTTACATACGCTTTCATCCTATCTTCCAGTTCTGCGCACCTTTTGTCGATCGATGGTGAAGAATGTGTGTCGATCGATGGAAAAGTAGCAAACTTAGCTTGGTCATTCTGGCGAATTGTGTCCAATTCTTTCTGTAGAAGATCGATCCTCTTGCTTAACCATTCGACATTGTTGTTGACAGGGCTGTAGACGTCTCCAATCCGTGTATTGATGTAAGCAACCTCCCATTCATCTTTCTTAGGTGATGAACATTCTGGTCGGTCCATGGATGTATTCTTGTCGATGTCGATCGATGGTACTCGTACTCTGTCGGTCGATACTGGTGGCGTAGCCTCTTTCTCAAGCATGGTCAATATGTTTCCAAGCTCCACTCTTATCTCAGTCATATCATTCTGGAAGTCCTTGTAACTGATATCCAAAGGCTGGATAGTGTCTTCCACCAATGTGTTCATGTTTGCCTCAAGGTGTGCCTGAGCTCTCCATACATCATTCACCATATCATCTATCTCCTCTCTACTGTAGGGTACTGGTGGTGGTGTGTATGCATGGTAAGGGAGTGTGTGTATTGGAAGGCGTAAGCAACCTCTGTGAAAGAGGGATGCTCTATCCAGAATTCTCTTTACTTGCTCCTTGGTAACATGGATGATCTCACCATCAACTCCTCTAGCATAGCCAAACTCATCTCTGTAGACACCATATTCATCCTTAGCTTCCCACTTGAATCTCCTGGATCCATCAGTATTGAAGGCACGTCGTCCAAACTCCAATCGTCTATCGGGCGATCTGACTCTTGGTCTGTCGATCGATCCGGGATATCCGTTGTCGATCAATGGTGTTGAAACGATGTCGATCGATGGTGAATGTCTAGGTTGACCGAAGTGTTGAGGAACTGTATCCTCCCTTGTTTTGGTGTTGTGGTTGTCCTGGACGTGATTTAGGATGTCTGGATGGCTACGTTGCTGTGTGAACAGGTTTTCTGGTCCATTAGCAACTTGGAGGATGTCTGCTATGTCCTCTCTGGTTATGTGCAGAACTCTTCCATCCATAGCTCTTGCATAGCCATCTGTGTCCCTGAAAATTCCAAATTCATTAGGTGTTAGTGAAACGTTCCTGATATCGTAAGGTTCATGAGGTCTCGGTTGAGCTCTGTTGAAGGTGTCGATCGATGGGTGTGTGGTGGTGGTGATCGATGGTGCACGTCTAGCTGCACGGTTGGATCGATTGGACATGTTGTTGCAGTCTTCCATTGATAAGTTTCTGAGTGCTGGAAGCTGCTGGGTAGAAGGTGAAAAGTTTTGAATTTTCGTGGTTTGAGTTGTCAACCTTTTATACCCATGTGTTGTCCTAATCGGTGAAATTCCGATTTTGTCATTCAAGTCGTCTGGGTTAATATCGATCGAAATTATACTGGCAATGTCGATCGATGGACGATGTCGTTTTGCTGGATGAAGTAGATAATCGATCGATGGTGGGCGTTTGATGTCGATCGATTGTCGGAAACGAATTGCAAATCTGTCATTTTCCAAGTAATTTTCCCAAGCTCTCTCTTCCCAATAGTCTGCATCATGTTCTTCACTGTGGTCTCCATTGTGGGAAGAGGTGGCTATGTCTACTGCAAAACTCTCATGAAATCCGCTATCCGCCCAACTCCTTACTGAGTAATCATCTTCCTTTCGGCTGGGTGGGATGGCGAAATTCGGGTAGCAATGATCTGGTAGATCGAGTTTATCATCTGGTGGGTCTCTGTCGATCGATGATCCATAGTTGTTGTCGATCTCCTCTGACTTGTAAGTGTCGATCGATGACGTTAAAGTACTGTCGATCGATCCCGAGTACTATGTCTCGTACTCGACTTCACAATGACAAACTGCGATGATACCAATATCATCTTCCTTTACCACTGATTTGGCTGGTGGCTTGCCAAGCTTGACAGGGTCGTAGTGGATATCTGGATCTATCATAGTCAAGCACATCCTGTTGGTGTTCATGTCACATATGGCTCCTACTGTAGCCATAAATGCTCTTCCAAGTAAGAGGGAAGAGTTCCAATTTAGATTGATGTCTAGGACATGAAAATCCACAGGGACGATAGCATCACCAATATGTACCTCTAGGTCTTTGATGAAGCCTCCAGAGTTTATCTGAGAGTAATCCACGAAAGTAAAGATCTCTGGTGAAGGCTCTACTTGCAGGCCCAGATAGTCTGCCATGACCTTTGGTAAGATGCTGACTGATGAACAAATGTCACATAGTGCATGAGGAAATTCAATCCCTTATACCACACAGGGTATTGCAAACTTCCCAGGATCACTCTTCTTTGGCAAAGTAATCCTTTTCCTCATATCTTCTCTGACATTGTCAAACCTTCTCCTAATGTCAGTTTCAGTCTCCCTTGTTTCTCTGAAGAACATCCACAATCTCTTTGTGAAATAAACCTCCTCAAAAGGTTTCTCTGGTGGGATTCCGATAACTCTCTTAGTAAAACCATCAATCTCCTTTTCATTAGCTTCCCTCTTAAGGTTCTTAGGAATCTTCTCCTTCCTACTCCTTAACCTTCTTCTTTCAGTTCCCTCTGATGTAGGTGTAGTGTCTGAAAGGTTACAAGTGAGTTCTGTATGGTTAGCTTGTGGTTTCGGTGTGGGTCTGAGTGCATTGATTCGGTTGCTGTCTATCGATGGTAGTTGCACTCGGTATGTGAGAGGTGTGTGTCGATCGATAGGTGCAGAAAAATGTCGATCGAGACGGTTCTCTTCTTTGTGTCGATCGATGAGTGGCTCGTCTCGTCGGTCGATATCTTCGTAGGTGTGGGTGGGTGGGTATGGATGAGAAGCCGTGAATTCAGCATGTGTCAATATCTTAACCGCGTTGCAATCTGCAAGCGTATCCGGAAAAGACATCGTCGATGTCGATCGATGTGGACTAGTTGGTGTCGATCGACACCATTGTGATCCACCGAGACTTAGTGAACTTTCCACTTCAAAGTCTCCTTCTTGTAGCTTCTCCTGTTTCACCACTTGCCAAAAATCATCATCTATGATAGCATTGACATGGTGTTTCCTATTTCCTTCCCCTACTTCCTTAGAAGTTCCAATCCTCCTGATAGAGTCTTCAGTCTGGACAATCTGTGTCTCAAGTTTCTTAACTTGAGTGCATATGGTGTCTATCCTTGTGGTCAGATTGTTGAAGATAGAATCAATCTTCCACATTGAAGTCTACTGTAAGCTTCTGCTGACCTTCTAGAACTCTATCAATCATGGCATCAAACTTACTCTCCTGGGTGGGTGGCGGTGGGTTTTGGTAAGCTGAGTTGTCGTAGTTCCTTGTGTTAGTGAAGGGTTTCTGATACTGTGAACTCTGGTTGTAGTTACTCTTCTGACCATTGCCAAAAAAAATTATGTTTCCACTCTGGTTTCCATATCTCTGAAATCCAGTACCTCCAATGTAGTTCACATCTCCCTCTGTATCATCTTCTCTAGCCTCTCCTTCTTCAGCTGAGCAGACTGGCTGCCCCAGAAATGCATGTAAAGCATCTATCTTGGCTCTGACTTCATTCATCTGGTCTTCCCCGATGGCTGCAACCGATTTCTTCTTGTCAGAGTCAGTGTTCTTGGTGCTGCTGCTGTTGGCTAGGTTCTCAATAAGTCTCACAGCCTCTATTGGATTCCTAGTGTTGAAGTTCCCCTCACTAGCAGTATCAAGAGCCATTTGATACCTTAAGGCGATACCTTTGTAGAAAGTGCTTAACAGCTGCACTTCATTGAATCCATGGTGTGGACAGTCTCGCTGGAAGAACTTGAATCTGATCCACGCGTCTTTAAAAGTCTCACTAGGCTTCTGCGCGAAAGTGGCGATTTTTCTTCTTAAGTCTTCAGCGCGTGCCTCATCAAAGAAATTACGCAGGAAGGCGTTTTTGATGTCGGCTCAGGATGTCAGTGATCCTGTAGGTAGCTGCTTGAGCCAGTGCGAAGCTTCTCCAATCAGTGAGTATTTGAAGAGCTTGCAGAGTAGGTAGTCCTCGGGGACTCCATCCATACGAATAGCAGCGATAAGATCCTCGAACCTCTCCAGATGGTCCATAGGATGCTCGTGTGATTGCCCTGAATAAGGTATCTGAGACACAAGAGAGTAGTACTGAGGCTTGAGCTCGAAGTTCGGCTTCTAAATCTCTGGAAGTCGGAGAGCTGATATGTTGGTGTAGTACTCGTCTGGACGGTTATAGTCTGCCAACGATCGTGTTTGAGCTTCTTCTGTGGCCTCATCTTCAGGTTCATGGATTATGTTTCCCTGTGCATCTAGCTTCTGACCTGTTGCATTACGCAGATGACCATCTTGGTCATACAGGTTTCCATTCTCGTCCTGCGTGAGAATAACAATCGCGACCATGCTTTGCGGAGTAGTATCGATCGATATGTGGTTAAAAGTATCGAACGATGCGGATCGGCGAACGGTATCGGTCGACGGTGTTGTCTGAGTGTCGGTCGAATGTCGAACGTGAGTATCAGTCGACGGTAGTGCGGTTCTGTCGATCGATGCGGAGCGTAGGTCTTTGCGGATTGAGCGTTCCAAGTGTGCAGGATCCTCTGAGAATAATAGTTGATTCCCCTGTTGCTTCTGGTACTGCTGGGCATGTACCTGAAAAGACAAGAAAAATTTAAATAAGAAAGGGGATAAAAGAAAAAACTAAGATTAATAAGATTAAATCTAATGGCGATCAAAGCTCCCCGGCAACGACGCCAAATTTGATAGTGCTCAAATTACCCAGTAGAGCTTACTCTCTAAAATAAGAGGTACAGCTGTAGTACTTAGGGATCGAATCACGAGGAGTTAGGGAACCAATTAAATAAAATCTACTAATCAATCCTAGGCAAGGTTGGTTTATATGATAGAAATGAAAATAACAATTTCTAAAATGGGCAAGGTAGTTGCTCTAACTAACAATATGATGGGTTGTTTAAATGTGATAAAGAGTGCTAGACATAGGGTTTCTATTCAGGAATGGAGATTATAATCTCTATAAATGCTTTAACAAGTTGCTTGCATGATACTATAGATCTCAGCCGCTTAACTCAAGTGAAGTATCACTGGTTAAAATATCTAGATCTCTGGCCACACCTTTCGCATGATGACACAGAAAAAGAGTCGGTCGATATCTTTTTGAGATATCGAGCGATACACCTTTCGCAGCACCGATCGATTCACCTGTCGGGATATCGATCGACGGCTTCTCTATCTGCCTAGGCGCGAGCCGAATATGACCACAAGGTCTCAAGGGGGAACTGTCGTTCTTCTCAACGGGAGACAGGCAAGCTCAAATGGATAATTCAAGATAATCAAAGATCCTAGTGATCTATGTTCTAGTTAGCTAATCTAAAACAAGCATAGGGTGTTGATGAGTATCACAACTTAGCAATTATAGTTTGGGGCTAATCCCACAAACCTATTTAAACCCTAGATCTAACAAGTAGACTACTCAGACATAGCTAAACAATTCATAACAATAGATAGATAAAAGAATTGCATAGATAGAATAAAGTAGAAGTACAAAAAGAGATGAGAAATCTCTCCAATCTCTCTCAAACAAGTAAATCTCTAGTCTCTCTCTCACACTCTCTGCTTTGAGGGTTGTTAAAAGCTTCAAGGTTGCCGTCAAAAACACTTATCAGGAGTATTTAAGCATTTCCATTAGGTTAAAAACTCGTCAGGGGCAATTTCGTAATTTGGTGAAGTCTTGGTGAAGTAGTCGGCTAAACCATTTCGTCCTCGATATCGATCGAAAACACTGAATGTGTATCGATCGATTATAATTTTCTAGTACGCGGATCTTCTCAGCTACATCGATCGACAACTCGAGATGAGTATCGATCGATTATAATCGCAATGTTGACTTCCGACTTAGTCTTGAATGGTCAACTCGGGTGTATCATCTCTTGCACTCCAAAATGCTCCAAAACATCACTTTCTCACAAAATGCTCCTGAACCTGAAAACGTACCTAACAGGCTAGAAAACAGATTAAATATATCAATCATCAGCATGTAGTAGCTTCTCAGAGAGGGTTGAGACTTACCAGTGACATCGAGCAAGGACCATCAGTGGCAGTGTCAAACGACACCAACCCGACATCATCGATCGATACAGCTTCCTTTGTGTCGATCGACACCTCTATGGTTTATCAGCACGTAGAGACAGAATCAGACAAGTCTAGGGAAAAGAAGAAAAGGAATTGGAAGAAAAAGAAAAGGACCAAGGGAGGTTCTCAGTTATCATTGATTCTTCACTACTCAGATGGTGTTAGGAAATCAAGAGTGCACAGCAGAACCTTCTCACAGCCGTTTGCAAAGCTTGGAGCACTCCTTATTGCTGAGATGATAGACAAAGGAGAAAAGTCTATGGAGGAGGCTTTCACACAAGAATGATAAATCTTCAAAGAGTGGACATTGAGACTTGTTTTGGAGCATGTTCTCATTCTCATCCGGACTAAATAAGATCTCTAGAAGTCAAGCTAATGACTAAAAAATAAACGCTGAGTGAGAGGCAACCCACTGTTAGGTTTGTTTTAAATTTGATTTTATTTTCTTATATTACTGATTTTTGTTTTTAATTATTGCAAGTTAAAAAAAAAGTTGAACAGTACGGACGACACTGTAGCAACAGTGCCGAGCGACACTGTAGCAAGGACATCGATCGATACTGTAGCAAGCAAATCGATCGACACTGTAGCAGAGGTGCTGTAGCATAATCATTGTAGCTGAATCACTGTAGCAACGCTACTGTAGTAGAGTCACTGTTCATCCGAAAAAAAGGATCCAAGGTTCATGAGTTCTGCACCAGCATCAATCGACAACCGGCCGGTTTCACTTGACAAAGCTTCATGAGCATTGATCGCCACTTAACTGTGTTGATCGATACTCACATCAATCGCATGTATACTCGCGAAACCTTGTTAAATTTAGTACTTATAGTTTAGTTTCCCACCAATCTTAGACTGTATAACATTGGAGACAGTGTTATTTAAGTTTGGGGAGGTTCTACTGATATTGTGTTTTAGTTAGTATAAAAAAAACAGATCCGAATAGACGTTTGCCATCAGCATCGACCGATGAGACCAGTGCCGATCGACATCATCACATCAGCCACGATCGACGTGCACTCACATACATCGATCGATACGGTTTTTAGTCAGGTATAATGTTCTAACTTGTTAAATTTTGTACTATTGCTTTATGATTTTCACCCCACCACCGACTGTTTTACACTGGGGACAGTGTAATTTAAGTCTAGGGGATTACTACTGATTATCTACTTTATTAGTCTTATTTAAAATGTTTTCAAAAAAGTTTCTATTGAGTCAAGAAGGGGATGATGATCTTATTCGATTTATTACTTGTCATCTAACCACTCTTTAGATCAGTCTTAGATTTACTGACTGCAGAAGTACTAGAGATACTAAAGTGAATCAACCTGTCAACTATGTTTGTACTTGCTGAGAATATTGAAGGAACCAAAGCTGACCTCCAACCTAATTTGACTTGATTTGCTTGTCTTGAGGCTTGGTATACATAGGATCGGAATCCTCCTACAAGTCTTGAATAACTTAGGTTCGAGTGAAGGAAATAACAGTTTTGATGATTTTTTTAATTTGCGAGAGAAGATATTGTGCGGAACTTATGGTAGATTTTGTGCAAGATTTAAAAAATATATTAACTGAAATATGGAAGTTTCCATATTTTTCATATTTACTTATAATATGTATTTTACGTTATGTAGAACACAGTAGAGTTGGTAAGAAACATATTCTGCCTTAAACGTAACATATGGTAAAAGGCATAATAGGTCATGAAACATAAACAAGAATATGTATATCGTAGAGTTATGACTATAAGACGTAATCAAGCTACAAGTAGACTGACGACATATTTTTAGAATTTTACCTAATGAATTCTAGCTTATATCGAATAACAGGAAAATTTTGTTTGCGTTATATATTCAGGATATATCTACATATAATACTTAGTATCCGATTTCTAGAATAAATAGATTGCTAAAATGAGTATTCTATCCCGAGAAAATTAAACATATAAATTGTTATATATATATATATATGTTTTTAATAGTTTTCATATTTTATGTTTAGTCTTTGATGTCAAAAAAAAAACTAGTTTTCATATTTTTAAATTTAGTTTACTATTTTTTCCGTAAAAGAAGAATGAAATATGTTTAGAATGACCAAAAATATCAAAAATCTTAAAAGGATAAACAAAAGTTGAGAGTATCTCTTTTTCTAATTTTTCCATAAATTAATCCATAAGCAATTTTACTGGTAATAACAAGAAATCTCCTAGATAAAAAGAAATCTCCTAGATAAATAAAAGCCTTCATATATATATCAGGATATTGATATGAATGTTCCCAAAATTCTAGAGAATTCACCAATCATTTTATATATAAACAAACTCAAAACGGTTGACAAAAAAAAAAAAAACTCAAAACACTAAAAGAAAAAGCATACTCGAAACATTTGACTTTCGGTGAACAAAAACGAAACATTTGACTTTCACATAAGCATGCATGTAGAACATTTTTAATAATTCAACTAGATTTTGGACCCGCGCGCCCGCGCGGGTGTATATTTGAAATTATTACTTCCTCCGTTCTTAAAAGATGGTTGTTCTTGAAAAAAAAGAACTGTTTTTAAAAGATGGTTGTTTTATATTTTTTATGAAAAAATTGCAAACTTTAAGAAAATTAATTGGTTTTATTGGATTACTATTAGCCAAAAATTGTTGAAAATTGAAAACTACAGAAAACAATAAGTTTATTATAGTGATTTAATGTGTTTTCTTAATATGTGTGAAAACACTAAAAAGTCTATCTTTTAAAAACAGAGGGAGTATATGTTAAATAAAATTTTACAGTTTAATATTTTTTAGATTTTTGAAATTGGTGTATTTTGTTTGGTTTGTTTAGTGTCTAATTATAAAGTATGATGTTGTATAACTTATAAATTTATTTTAGTATGAAAATATTATTGTGGATTTTTTATTCAATTATATTAAAACTTGGTTATGTAATGTATATTTTAGACTTTTAATTATAGGATTTTTAAATAATAAGTACAACATAGCTTAAATGCAGAATCAATGGCAAAATCTCCTAAAAAGAATTTAACGTACATTAATTATTTATTATATAGTAGGGAAATGAGAATATTCAATATGTAGAGAAAATCACTACTTGATGGTCAAGTTTTTTTTTTTTTTTTGTCGTCGACTTTTACAGACTCATATAGACTCTGTAAACCAGGTTGGTGGCTCGTCATCCATGTGCACAACAAAAGACGCTTGAGTTCTAGCCCCTCGTGCTAGTCCATCGGCCTTCAGATTTAGTGTGCGTGGTACATAGATGATCTCTGAGCTGTGAAAATTCTCTCGCAAGGTCTTGATATCTGCCAAGTAGTTATCGAAAGCAGGCCATTCTTTTTGTTCGGACAGATGGTCAAGTTTTTGAAAGAGAATTTTCGTGATTGTGTTACATATTTGATCTTTTTTTGATCAAATAATATTAAATTCTGACTGCGTAGAATTAGGAAAATCTTACTAATAAGTAATTTAATGACATTAATTAAAATATATAGTAACAATATATGATTAAAATCTGAAACATTAAAAACTGAAACGTTAAATATATAGGGTCCGATTGGTAATGGCTGTAGCTTCGAAATTATTGCTGTAGAAAAAAATCTATAGACTTTTTACTGTAGTTTTAAATTTTATTGCTGTAGAATTTTAAGGAAAACACTAAAAATTTGCTTTGAATATTTGGCTCTGCAAAGTACTTCTACAGCTGTAAGTTATTTCAAAAGCTGTAGTTTAAAAAAATAAATTAAAGCTTGATTGCTCTAGTTTTGGTGCTTTAGAAATAAATGGGGTTGTGGAGAAGATCCAGAGCCATTACCAATCACACACATAGTAACAATATATGATCCTTTTAAGAAGTTTATAATATGGATTAAAATCTGGAACATTAAATATTTTTTAATTTATATTGAAAATTAATTTTTATATTGACAGTATTGACATAAAAAAAATATGTCTGACATTTTGATTTAGTACTTTGTCATTGGATTTAGTCTAATATATTTATATAAGCACAACATGTATTTATATGTAATTGATTTAGAATGCGGATTCTAGTGTGTCATTAAACATAAAATAATAATTTATAAAAATAAATGTAAAGTAACCTGTAAAGGCCACCTAAAACTGATTTAGTTATCCGTGTACGATATTTAAAATATGGTATTGTTTTAAAACTATATAGCTATATTTTGGCACATCATATCACACATCTTCCTTTTTTTTTGATCAAAATATATCACATCTTCCTAAAGTGGTTTTTTGTGGGCCACTTAATTCAAAATAAAAAAGAACAGGATTTAAAAAGAAAAATGAAAAAAACACAGAACACGTCGACACGATATCCAATGGCTACAATGGGTCAATATGGTAGATAACGCATTAAAATAAACAGGCCCAAAACGTTAGTCAATTTTTAGACATATACGACTGTTAATTTAAGATGAAAAATGGTAAAACTAAAGTGTTTTGATGATAGTGGCATTATGATGTAATTTTTGTGCAAAACTGAGGGGTAATTAATATTTGTACTTCAGTTTTAATAGATTAGATACGCTACTTTTGTTTAAAGATTAAAAAAAAAATCTATTTTGATATTTTTTTTTGTTTTCAAAGCATAACAAAACTGATTTTATTTTGTTATAACATCATGATAATAATTTATTATTTATGACATTTTTTCTTCTTTTCTTTGTGTAATAAAAATTTGTAAATCTAAATTCCATACTTTTTGGACCAAGAATCATTAGATTTATTACAGATTAAACGATATTTAATTTCTTTTAGCGGAATGGATTATGTCGTACGTTGGATTTGTTTTTGTTATTTGGTGGTAATAGCATTTTTTTTTGTCAACTGGTGGTAATAGCGTTAGTTCATAAATTGGAAACAAGTCAAAACGAATTTGCATGTCTCTGTGTCACGTTTGTTGAGCTGAAACTTTTGACGAGCTTGCCTTTCTTTTTTTAGTCGTTGATTACTTACTAGAACGTGATCCCCAAGTATATTATCCTTGTTTCTTTAATTACGCGTTGCCTTGCACAATCATGATTTTGTTTTTATATTTCAGATTGTTGCTATCCGATAATTAAATAATAAATTAACAAATTGTTCAATTTTTATAAGTAATGCCGTATTGGGATTTAATAGCCGTGTTGAACAAGAGAAAAATGGGAATTAAATATATCCCACGATCTCTTGTCGCATAAGAAAAAGAGTTCCCCGAAAAACTATACAAAACATATTTTCTTGATAAAACAAAAAAAATTGTTTTATTCTGCCGAAACTATGAAAATATACTTTCATCCTAAAACTGCAAAAATGTACTTTTCCATCAAAACCACAAAATTCATTTTCTCATAAAAACTGTAATACGCATTTTCTATCTATACTGTAAAATGGTTTTTCGCATCAAAATTTTATAATATCTTTTCCCGCTAAAACTGTAAAACATTTTTTGTCGGAAGAACTACAAAATTATATTTTCTCCATAAAACCATACAATCATATTTTCTTGTGAAAATAACAAAAATGAATTTTCTGATAAAATCTTAAAATTATAATTCCTATCAAAAGCATATTTTAAAATAATTATGTTTTAAATAATTAATAAAAATTAATATGTTTCAACAAAGATAGAAATATGATTTAATCAAAACAAGTGTATATAAATCATTGTTTACTAAACTCTTCTAAATAGAAATAAAAATGAAAAAATAAACATAAGTTTATTTGATAAACCATCTGGATAGACAAACAAACAGTCTCCAATAACTTCTAAATAAATTATTTGGATGAATTATTTAAATAGATAATTTGGATGGAAATAGAAGATGCAAAAACAAACTAACACCTTACACTTTCACATAAAACAAACTTTTGAGTTAATTCTATGAAAAAATGAGAAAACAAACGAGTACAATAACCAAGATTTTTCAATGCCACTACAAAAAAACATACGGATTACAACTGCCGAATTTTTTACGACGAACTAACCATGAAAACAAAATCTTCGTAAATCTTTGATCATAATATTTCTACGTAAAATCGCCGTAAATCTTTGAAACGTTTCCATCGTAAAGACAAAACAAAGCGTATCGTCGTACAACCGTCATTAGCTTAAGAGGAATATTATGTTGAACTTTATGTCGAACTAACAACTCTCATTTTAATTTTTATTAATGATTAATTCCGAAAATATTATAAAATTAATTTTAAAATAAAGATAATAATTTACAATTCTGAAATAAAATATTGCATAAATAAAAAATATTCATAATGGTATACATAAAAAACTAGAGAAAATCAAATGTTATACTAAAATTAAAAAACATTTAGGGAAAGTCTTCGTCTTGGAAAAAACTGCATAAATCCCGGACGTTGATTAATTCCAAGTCTGCAACTTCCTGTTCCGCAGTCTGACTTGGTGGAGGGTGGATGTTGAGTTAACCCGTAACATCTCCTGCATCTGCGGATTTCTGTCCACAGTAAGATCGAACACACTCTCGAGGGACGCCAAGTAAGCTTTGGTAGAACCCAAGGAAGCTTAGGTCAAATCCAACTCTTTCCGCAGCCTAGCATTCTCCGCATCCTGTCTCTGGGCATAGGACGATTTCGCCCGTAGAGCATCGTCTATGGATCCTATGCCCAATATTCTGTCTTTTTAAATTAATTAATAAATTGATAAAATAATGTAAAATATTAAAAGCAATAAATATTAATAACGAAAAATTTATACTTCTTTGAAAATGTTGTCCAACTCGATAGTAGACAACTCAACAGAAACTCCATCGGGTGACCGTTGCGTGAGCTGAGTCTGGCGTTCAGCAATCCGAGCAGTGACATCACTGTAAATCTTCTCAGAGCGAGGATCCGCAAAAACACTACCTTTCGAGTGGGTTTCCCGAGAAAGATGAGGAAGGAATCGAAACCCCCATTATTTTTTTTGGTCTGCCAAAACAAAAGTTAGGTAGATAGAATTATATATATCAAGTTAATTAATATTATTGAAATAAAATACAAAATTGAATATTTACCATGTGTAGACGAACAGCGGCATGTGGCAGTTACCCGGTGGTGTGAACCATCGGCAAAAATCCATTCTCATCCCTCGTCATCCGAGAAAAGGGGCACTGTGCAGCGATTTGGATGGAGTGGGGTCGTGCAAATACCTGATGAGTCCATCCCATATGTCCTTTGTGAGACCGAAGAGCCTAGCGTCATGGCCTCGCTGCAGATAAATGACATTCTAGTCGGAGACGGTGTTGTAAAGACTCTTATTCGCTTTCTCATTGAACTTATTCTTCACTTGCTCATTGATCCCAATGTACTAGTTCCACCTTTGCTGCAAATAGAAAATTTCAAAATTAAGGAAATATAATTAGTAAATAAATTTTAAAATATTTAAATAAAATAATTAACCGCAAAATATTTGAACCATGTATTTCTAATGTGCCTTGGGGTCAGCGTCCAGTTTGGATGCGGTTCTGTGAAATAGCCATTGATCGTATCGGAAACACTCTTTCCAATACGGTTTTCGCTGCCAAACCTTAAAATTAAAAATAAAATGTGTAGTGGATCCTGTCGTCTGAGATTCCTGAACAAATTCCGGAGCCATAGATGGACCCGAAGAAGAAGAACATTCAGGATCTCCAATCCCGAATATCTGACTGTAGTGTGGTGCACCATGCTTTTTACGAGCCATCTAAAAACTTATAAATAGTAATTACCTATCTATCACAACCTAATTTTTTTTTAAATATTCCATGTTATCTATCACAATCTAAACTCTTAAATTTCAAATAATCTAACTACCTAAACTAACCTAAACTAAACTTAAAAAGAAAACTAATGTGATAGAGAGAGAGGAGCTTGAGAGAAAGAGGCGTCGAAATAAGGATGTAAGGCGAGTCCATATATATATATATATATATAGAATTAATTTTTCTTGTAAAGGGGAAGTAAAATTACGACGAAATAAAGAGATCCCGTATTTTTACGACGAATTAAAGATATTCTGCGTTTTTGAAGTACGTCGACTTTAAGATGAATCCTATTACTTCGATTTTACGACGAATCTTGTTACTACGAATTAAAGAGGGCGCATGTTTTTGTTTTACATATACTTTACGATGAATTGGTATTACATTGAATTAAAGAGATCATGTGTTTCTATTTACGCCGACCTTACGACGAACCCTTGTTGAATCCCTAAACTTCGAATCCCTAAACCCCAAACCATATACATCTTCTCTTTTACTTCAAACATCTTATACTCCTTTTCTTTTTCTTCTACCATCTTAAACTTCTTTTTTCTTTTTTTATCCAAACATCTCTTACTTTTTATATTTTTCTTCTAACATCTCAAAAACTCTAAACACCTAAACACATCTCTAAACTTATTTTTGTATAAATTAAAGTTTTGGAAATAAATAAGATTAATTTTTTTTCAAAACATGCATTACTACTAGTGATAACAATTATTATATAGTTGTTATAAATAACAAATATTATACATCATTCAGATTCATCATTCGAGTTCTCATCGCTCTATTGTTCATCACTTCCATAAAACTTGTCTTCATTTCTTTCATCAGTCTCATCATCAGGAAGATGTTCACAATCACGGTTATGCGGATCAATACGAAGGTTGTCCTCGGTTGGTTAATCTGGTACCTTGACTGCATCGACACAAAAATCTTGTTATAAAGGGGGCACGTCTCCACAAATAATCCGACCTCGAGGTGTAACATTGATGGCAGTCTACCGAGTAATACATGAATCTCTGATCTGAAGATATGTGATAAAGCTAACTTACTCTTCTTGGGAAGCTATTATGAAAGGCTCAAATTTGTTGTATCTTTGTCCAAAATGAACATCAACAACTGCAAATTTGTTAAGCCAAACACCTTTGTTGACGACGGGATCGAAGCAATCAGATTTGAAGAGGAACCAGTACAGATTCAGTAAAGCGGTGAACTCCACTTCAGTTATCTCTTGCAATATCCCGTAAAATCCGTTTTAACTTTCAAAAATATTTTGTAGTTCCTTGTCGCCCGACGTCTTCCATACTCGTAAGTATGAAAATTAAAGCCTTGTGTGAAATACACGGGTGATGTAGTAATCTTTGCAAGCGGACCTTGAATTAATTCGAGAAACCATGTCGGATAATATGCATCGTCATAATTCAACCTATAAAACAAAATAACACATAGAATATTAATTTTGAATTCAATTAAAATAACAAATAATATTTGACTATATGTAACTACCTGAGTCTTCAACCACTTAACAAAGTGTTGATCTTTCTGTTTGTTCAGCTCATTAGTGGATATACCTTGTATTTCTTCTTCCACTTGTGTAATAAATAACTGTAAATGAAAAGAAAAAACAGATTAACATATATAATTAACACTACAAGAAAATGTCACTTATATAGCGTAAGTAAAACACTATTACAGGACTAAATAGCGTTATGAAAAATGTTGTGTCTATCCCAGTAATCTTTTCTCTGTGACTTTTTATAGTGTTTTAGCAGGTGCTATGTTGTACTAGTTCATTAGCGTTTTATTAGTTATGCAATTGTATAAATTATTATAACAGAAAATAATTACTATTATATCATTATTAAAAAGATAAAAAAATATAAGTAAAAATATTTTAGCAGTTTCTTATATCGAAATTGTTTACAAAATGATCAAAACCCAAACCTAAACCAAAACTAAACCAAAAGTCTGAACCGTAAACACTAGACTACAGCCACAGCCGTCATTCTTAGGCAACACTGAAGCTTTTTCTTCGTATTCTTTTCCTCCTCGTCTGCTTGTGAATGAGTCGGGCAACTCGGAATTTCTTTCTCATACTCAGCCTTGTGCACATCAGCCTTTGCTACATAGGAAGCCTTCTCCTACAATATTGAGATCAAGAAATACTCAAGCATGTAATAGAACTTAGATACTAAACTTTCAGAAGAACTCTCACCGAGATGCTTTTAGATTACATGGACACAATGAACTTCAAAATCAGGTCTAGTAGCATGATCTTCAGTCAGTTTGAGAAATCGATGATGAGTGAGTACATGCCTTCAGACAAAAACGAAGTAAAACATTGAAATGCAACAAACAGCATACACCTTCGGACAATAAAACTACAAAATTCAGTTCAGATTGATCCAAAACCAGTTTAAAAGATACCCTGTCAATATTTTTATCCAAAATAAACAAGATATGTAATAGGCACTTAAGTTGTAGTTGTCACTACATGTTTCAAAGAGGAAAGAGCATATTTGATTAAATAATTCAGTCAATCAAACTTCAGTTTTCATCCCAAGTGCTAAAGATCCAAGCTTCTAGAGCCCCCATCAAAATGATTGATGGTTTAGAATGGGTGCTGAAACCAGTGTCAATAACTGTTGGTGTCTCTCCAGCACCAACAGTAAAAGTTTTAGATTCCATGAAAGTAATCTTCCCGGGAATGTCTATGTCAAATAAATGAATCTGTATGCACAAGTCAACCGAGATATCAAAGTACAAACAATCAAGAACAACATGTTCTGAGAACTGATAATATAAGCAAGCTCGATCAAGGCCATCTCCCCCCTCCCATTTAGTCTTTTAGACTTCTTGATGGAGAACTCAAGCCAGAACATCATATAACTAATATTATTGATAATTATTAAAAATATATATCTTTATGAAACGGATCGGATAATCTGCATATAATTGAAATAGTCACAGATCTTCGAACCTCCAAATATTTGAAGTTCTATAGATCGAAGCGAATCGAAAACTAAGTATATATATAAGAAAGAGCAGATCACAGATAGTGAAAATTTTCTAGATATCAGTTTCGTCTCCAGATTTACGAGACATCTTTCTTTTTATCAACAGAGCTGGAGATCTTTTGAAAAAGAAAGAAATGGAGCTGGAGATCTTTCATGTCCATATGAACATGCAATTGTATCCCTTCGACTACATGTCACAATGTATACAAATAATTTTCATTTAATTAACGTCTGCCTCTGTTTATTATCGGTAAAATAAGACGCAATTTTATACTATTTCACATCTCGATATTGTGAAAACGTGTCATCGCCAATTTCTTCCTCTTAACCATCCGTGTCGAAGAAACAAAACACTGTTCAGGCACAAAGAGTTGTACGTGACACGCCTCCTCCATATTTAAGTGGACAACCAATAGAGCAGCAAATTAATCACTATGGTGCTGAAAAGCTACTCGTTGTGGAGGTAACGGCCATGTACCTGAGAATGTGCATGATTATTATGGTGTCCAGCACAAGTAGCACAAGAAGAGTATTTTTTTGGGAACTGCCATACTGGAAAGACCTGCTTTTGTGCCACAACCTTGATGTGATGCATGTAAAAAAGAACTTTTTCGACAACATCATGAACACAATATTGAACGTCCTAAAGAAAATAAAAGACAACAGAAAGTAAGGGAGGACTAACCTGATATTTGCTCGTGAAGTGAATTGCATATTAAAAGTAATGGAAAAGTTCCAATTCTTATATTCATATTGTCGTGAGAGGCAAAGACATCTATGTTCAACTGGGTAGCATCAGAAGTGAAGTTCTCAGATGGTTATCTTTCAAATCTGTCAAGATACATCGAATAAGGTCAAAAGTTCACATGCATAGAATCATGATTGTCGTGCGTTAATCTTGGCTTTTTGCAGAAACGACACTCTTCTAGCTTTTCATCATCTTTCCAGTAGATCATGCAATTGTCTATGCAAACATCTATCATATCCAACGGCAAACTAAGACTATAAACCAATTTCTGAATCTCATAATAAAATTTAGCTGACACGTTGTTTTCCGGCAAATACTTTTTAAACAACTCAGTCCACGCATCCATGCAATTCTAAGGTAAATTATGATCTGTTTTAGTATTCATCATCTAGCTACAAGAGACAATTTAGAGAAAAATTCTCTACAACCAGGGTAGATTGTTACCTGTGCCTACAATAACACAAAATATATGTTTTCACCAACCACTTAATTGTACTTGTTCATAAGTTGTTAAACTGATGTAAAATTATTCATCGTAAATACCTCATTCCTTTAAAACTACTTTACAAGAAAAAATCATTTCATCTATAAGTGGATGTAAATTTACGTTGATTTTACGACGAAAACTTTTACTCGTATATTTATTTATATTTTACGACGGAACCGTTTTTCGACGTAAAAAAATTGTTAACTCATCTTATTTTTACAATGCCAAGTTTTCGTCGTGTTAATCCATAGTAAATCATATGTTTTTTTGTAGTAATCTGACATTCAATCATATATCTAAAGGCTCCAGACGGTAACTAAAAAATCCGAAATAGATACTTTACAAGTATCATTCTCTTACCATACTTCGAAAATTCATTGATCCAGCAATCTATAAATTGAGAATCAGGCGTTTCATACGATGAAGGTTCACTGTCCCCGAACGCGTATTTTGAAAAGATTCAGTATCATCTTTTTTTTTTCTTGATCAGAAGATTCAGTATCATCTTAGAATCAAAAGCAAGGCTTTCAAGGGGTTGACTGGTTTTCCCGCTACTACCCGCAAATGCAGCTTTTGCGGTTGGTAGCGGTTGACAGTGTTTCGAAATAATAATACAAACCGTTTTTACCGCTTCGAACCACTTTGCATCGCTCAAAATCAAAAGCTCCTTCCCGCAAATTTTTTCGGCTGCGGGCGGTTGCGATTGGATAAAAAAATTATTAAATTTTAAATTAAATTTAGATATATCCTAAACTAACATACAACCAAATCTTTTTGTTTTTAATTAACCTTTTATCTATTCGAAGATTTACAATTGACGTGAACCGTAAATAATTCAGTTTCTCTACGCTGAGATCATGGGCTCCACTCAAGAAGAGACTCACGACACAAACGTAAGTGGATCTATTGTATCGAGATTATGATTTTTTTTCTAATGTCACTTTATTTTTCATGATTCGTGATGTGTTTTCATTGTTCATATTTCATGAATCACGAGATTATGACTCATATCTATATATGTGTGTCTTTGTAATTGTATATATGTTTTAACTGATGTTTGAATAAAAACTCAATTGGTCAGACGAGATGACTTGTTTCTTGCTTGAACTGATAACGTTGGAAAAACAAGATGGAAACTAGATTTTGACCCGCCCTTAAAAGGGCGGGACTTTTTTGTTGTTTTTTCAATATAAAGATTAACTATTATTCAATTTAATTATAAAAACTGTAATATGATCAAGTTTCAATTATGCGGGTTTGTAATAGTGTGTACAGTATGACGAAATTTAAAATGCGTCATACAACCGTTTTATGTTTGTAAATAAGTTAAACAATGTTTTATCCGAAATTCTTACTTGGGCTATTATATAATTTTAAAAATTTATAATTATATAAAATATTACTAAACATATAAAGTGGTCAATAATTTTTTTGCTCAAGTCTTATCCTCGTGTAGTTACCAAAATTTCAATCTCTAATATCAACTATTGCTGACTTTAATTTATGGTATTAATATTAAAAAGTTTGGTATATAAAATTGATTATATAAAAATATAACACATTTAATTAATTAACAGATTTGGGCTTTAAAATATAACACAAATGGCTGATTTTGATCCACGCTTAAAAATTGCGGAGCCTTTTTCAATTATTGATCCAAATTTGATCTATTTACCTGCATTATTAACATGTGGTTATATACCAATGACCCGTTAAAAACACAAAATATATGATAATATTTTATTTTTTATTAGTTTTATCATCTACTTTTTAATATTACATAAACTTGTGATTTTTAAACTTTGATATCTTTATTATGTCATCCAAATAAAAAATGATAATATAAAAACTTATTGATATGATAGTATTAGTTTATTTTTTTTTTTAATAACCTATTATAATTTTGTATTTTTTGTCTTAGATTTAAACTTTAATTTTATGATACATAGATTTAAGAAAATAATATTATGATGTCATTATGTTTGTTAATTAATTTAGTTTCATAATATATAGGTCTAATATTTAAACTAAAAATATTTATATTAAATTAAAATAGTATATCTTATAAGTATATGTAAGCCCATTATTTATTGATCCATTAAAAATATAATCTGCAGGCCCAAAATCAAAAGACTGAAACACCATTAATGAATTTCATTAATCCTTTGTAAAAATAAGGGTATTTTTGGAAAATCTTAACATTTCATTAAGTGTATAATTTGAGAATGATCCTGTTTTAATGGTATTGATTCTAAAGGCAAAACGTTATCAAAGAATTAAAAAAACAGTTTCCAGTTACCCTCACTTGGAACAAAGTCAAGAACAGAGTTGACACTTTGAAAAAACAATATGAAATCTATCGTAGAATTACGTTTGGGTCAACTGGTCTTGGATTTAACAGTAGAACAGGCAGTATCGATGCACCTGAGCATTGGTGGAAAGACAAGATTAAGGTACACGTAAAATCATGTTTACATCTTGTGTTAATTCATTGTTTTATATATTGGTTTTTAATGACTATTTGTTTTTGTTTCTAAGGCTTACCCTGAAGCTTCAAAATTTCGCTCACATCCATTGCGTTTTATACTTGATGTATAAGACGAATCCAGAAAATCCACGTCTTGGAAGAATTTTTTTTGAGTATGTTGCACAACTGGATGAAATATTTAATGATGATTGGTAAGCATGAAATAGCAATCATGTTATAGATTTATTTTAGTTATTTTAATTATTTTGTTATTGGGATTTTTCTAAATTAATAATATTATTTTTCATGATTTAATTATTTATCTATTAAATATATATATTAATTTGTATATGTGGGTAAACCAGTCAGAAATGACCCGCAAACGCAACAATTTCTAAACGCTATACCAGTCATACAAAATGTTTAATAACATTCAAAACCGCAATCGCCTGTATCCGCAAACTCCCGCAGCTGCAACCGTAACTGCTGCGTTTGAACCAGTCAGACATCAGCAACTTTCAAATACAATTTGGTCTCCATCATCTCACCTCCCTTATATATTATATAATTTCTCTATTATATACTAGTATATGATAATACGAAAGATTACACCAGTATCCTCGTAGAAAATTTATAATACTTTTTTGCTGGAATATCTTGTCAATTAATAATAATATACTCTCACGACTTGCAGAGAAATTTCTTCATTGATATTGGTTTCTTTCTGTCTTTAAAGTTTCCATTTAATCTTGAAATCAAAGGCAAAACCCTCCAAACACTTACGACAATGGAAGAGTCATTTCTTCTAAGAGAGGATGAGTTAGTTCCCGTTAAAACGACATGGCAAAGAAGTCAGCTCACGGTCGAGCTAAAGGAAGTGGGCCGCATAGCAGCTCCTATGGCCACCGTTACCATTGCTCAATACCTATTGCCAGTCATCTCAGTTATGGTCGCCGGCCACAAAAGCGAGCTTCAGCTCTCCGGCGTCGCTCTTGCCACCTCCTTCACAAATGTCTCCGGTTTCAGTATTATGGTAATAACTATGCTGAGACTTTCTATTTTAATATTTTATTCGATCAGTTACACTTTTATATAATAGAGATTTTATATTTTTTTAGTATATACAATATTTTCTTACTATAAATTTATTTATAAAAATTAGATATATTTCAGTTCACGCTATTATAGAAATTACGTATTTATATTTTTAAATATATTCCTAAAATTAGTATTTTTATTCTTGTTTGTGTCATAAAAGTATTAGCGCTTATGAATTTATTTTTAATATTCTAATAATTCATTTATAGCTCCACCTTTAACCTATATATAAATTAACATATATAATATATTTGATTAATAGTTATAAAGTTGGCATAGAAGTTTAGATATGTTTATGCTTCTTAATTTTTAAGTATATAATTTATGTTCTTATAAGAAAGATTATGTTTGTTCTTCATATGGATTAATAAATATTAAATATATCATTTTGTAGGGTTTAATGTAATAATTGTTAACTATAATCTTGAAACTGACTCTACAATCTTGAAACTGTTTGTGCAGTATGGATTAGTGGGTGCTTTAGAAACACTTTGTGGGCAAGCTTATGGAGCCAAAGAATACGAAAAACTCGGAACCTACACATACTCTGCCATTGCCTCCAATATCCCAATTTGTTTCTTCATATCAATTATTTGGATTTATATGGACAAGCTTTTGATCTTTCTTGGACAAGACCCTGACATCTCCAGAGTTGCTGGCTCCTACGCTTTTTGGCTCATACCGGCTTTGTTCGGACATGCTATTGTCATACCACTAACTCGGTTTCTGCTAACACAAGGGTTGGTTGTTCCTCTTCTATACTGTGCCGTAACCACCCTTTTGTTCCACATCCCGGCTTGCTGGACTTTGGTTTCCGTGTTTGGTCTTGGAAGCAATGGAGCTGCTTTGGCCATTAGTGTGTCTTTCTTGTTTTACGCTGTGATACTAGCATGCTACATGAGATTCTCCACCTCTTGTGAGAAGACTCGCGCCTTTGTATCCAGTGACTTCGTGTCTTGTGTCAAACAATTCTTCCATTACGGAGTCCCATCAGCAGCAATGTTGTGGTAAGTCAATTAAATTTACTGCTGGGTCAGGGTCTGCATTCTCCTATCTCACTTGCAATTTTATGTCTTTTTCTTTATAATAGCCTAGAATGGTGGCTATTTGAAATGCTCATACTCTCCTCAGGACTACTCCCAAACCCGAAACTCGAGACCTCTGTGCTTTCAATATGGTTAGTAAAATATACAACACTTCAATTCATTGAAAAAGTATTAACAGAGTCGGATATGAGATTTTGGAGGCTGTAAATTTTGATTAAAAAATCTCTTAGTAAATGATTTACAAAGTACTAAGAACTTTGATAAAAAAAAACTTCTCAATTTATTGAGAAAGTAGTAAGAACTTTCACAATTTTTATTTAATATAATCTGGGGCCAGTAACAATGTAAATGATTTTTTACAATTCAATGTTAAATTGTAATATAAAGTTCAAAAAGTTAGAGCTGTCAAAGCTAATTTTTCCCTGAGTTGTCCTCCTATACGGCTTTGAGTATTAATTCTATTTGTTTCATGTCATGTCACTATGTCAGTCTTACAACATCAACTTTGCACTATGTAATTTCATCTGGAGTTGCGGCAGCTGTGAGGTATGATCTGAATTGTTAACTCAAAACATCATCAACTTCATTTCCCCAACATTTAGTATCATGGATTGGTTTCTTGCAGCACACGCGTGGCAAACAATTTGGGAGCTGGAAGTCCTCAAGTTGCTAGGGTATCAATATTGGCAGGGCTTTGTCTCTGGCTGATAGAGTCAGTTTTCTTTAGCACACTCCTGTTCACCTGCCGGAATATCGTAGGTTACACATTCAGCAACAGCAAAGAAGTTGTGGACTATGTCGCGGACCTATCTCCTTTGCTATGTCTTTCGTTCATTCTCGATGGATTTACTGCAGTTCTTAACGGTGTTGCTAGGGGAAGTGGGTGGCAACACATTGGAGCTTGGAACAACGTGGTTGCCTATTATCTTGTAGGAGCTCCGGTTGGACTTTACTTAGCTTTCAGATGTGAGTTTAATGGAAAAGGATTGTGGTGCGGTGTTGTGGTTGGATCCGCTGTGCAAGCAATTATTCTGGCTATAGTCACATCTTCCATGAACTGGAAGGAACAGGTACAAAATAGGCATTTCAACTTGATCCATATCAACATACTGTTTTTTTAAATAATACTTAAAGTTATTAGAATCTATATATAATTTGCAGGCTGAGAAGGCAAGGAAGAGAATAATCTCTAATGAAAGCAAGGAAGAGAATAATCTCTAATGAAAATGGATTAGCATAACGAAGAGTGCATATTAATTAATTACTACATTTTGAGAGATAGCAAGACTTTGCTTTTCTTCAATTTTGCTGTAGTAGTTTGATACCAAAAAAAAAAAACAAGTGAATAAAAAGCAAAAGGCCTTTTCAGTGTTCTAATAATCAAAATGATTCCCCCCCCCCCCCCCCCAACCCTGCTATTGTTGTCAACTTTCAGGAATAACTCAGACACTGTAACTAATCTTCTTCACTAGTTACGTGATTCCGTGCATTCAGGTTATTCTCTCCATCTTCTGCTCAAACTATAAAGTAATATATTTCAATGATAACAGAATTGGGACTATACTTAAATGTGTTACTTGTTCGGATAGTATGTGTAGATCATAAAATCTACACTAAGTATTTGATAGTGTTTGTAATGTAAATTGGGGAATGAAAATGGATATAGGCAACAATATCCTTAGAACACAATGATGTAATCGGAAATTGGTTGACAAAAATGAACTTTTATTGAGTAAGAGATCGATTACAAAGAATAGAGATGAGATCGGACACTACAAAAGAGATCGAATCGGACTAGACTAGAAACAATGTAAAAAGAGGTCGATGTGTATAGTGTGCTCTCACTAGGGTTTTTAACGTGTTTAGATCCTTCATCTCTCCTTCTTTTAATAGATGTGTGATCCCGCGATCCTCTCAACCTCTTCAGCGATCTCAGGGTTCTCTGAGACCTCTTCTTCGGGCTCATATCCTTGTTGCGGGCTCCTGCTTATGCGGCCCATTCTCTTGGTTTGGCCCACTAAGGAAATGACCAAAATTAGACCCAGATTATTCTCTCCATCTTCTGCTCAAACTATAAAGTAATACTAGATTTTGACCCGCGCGCCCGCGCAGATTTTGACCCGAGCGCCTGCGCAGATTTTGACCCGCGCGCCCGTACAGATTTTGAATTTTATTTTTGTATTTAGAAAATATTAACGACATTTGTAGACATATAGTTTATTTACATGTTTTTTTTTGTTCCTGCAAACTTTGCCCGATAGTGTTACTTAAACCCTCTTCTACAAATTGAGAATATCGTAATTGTATTTATTTAATTTTAAAACCCTAAAACACGATATCCAAAAAATAAATTGTATTTTAATGGATATTCTGATATTGTAATAAAATAATAAAATTTTGGCAGAAATGAAACATTATTATTAGACTAAAATGTTATTAACTTGTACTGTTTGTTGTGAAAATTTTATAACTTGTGCAATTTTTGTTTTATATGAAATTTTACTAAATCATATATAAAAAATACAGTTGCATTTTATTTATATATTTCTAAATTCGAAAAGAATATTGATTTTTTAAAAACAATACTATGTTTTATATGCAATATTATGGAGACCCTGTTTTAGAACATAGGGATCTGGTTTGGGAACGTCTTACGCGTTTCTCAACAACTCGAAATGGACCTTGTTTATGATTGGAGATTTTAATGAAATAAAGGACCATACTGAGAAGGAGGGAGGAAGAAGGCGTTCTGATAGTTCCTTCTTACCTTTTAAGCAGATGTTAAGTGATTGTGGTATGTTAGATTTTCCATACAAAGGGAACATGCTTTCTTGGGTTGGAAAAAGAGCAAGAGGAGCAACTGTTAGATGTCGTTTAGATAGAGCGGTGGGAAACGGGGACTGGCATGGAAAATTCCCAAACACGTCAGTGAAGTATCTCAGGTTGTGGGGATCGGATCATCGTCCGGTCCTAGCAGACATACTCATACGACCCATAAGGAGGAGGAAAAAATTCAAATTCGACAAGAGATGGTTAGATAACGAGGAATTAAGACAAGTCATTCTTGAAGGATGGAAATCTGACAATCTGCCTCCTGAAGCGAATATTATGGAACATATTGCCAGTTGTCGAAAAGATTTGAGCCAATGGAGAAGAGAGAATGATGTAAATTCAGCAAAACAAGTGGAGGAACTCAAGGACAAAGTAGAAGAACTATATGCGAATGATGATGCTACCTCGGAGGAGATTGCTGCAGCTCTAAAAGAGCTCTCTACAGCTCTTAAGGCTGAGGAGATGTTTTGGCGACAGAAAAGTAGAGTCTTCTGGTTAAGGGAAGGGGACAGAAATTCAAAATTCTTTCATGCTTTGGTGAAACAACGAAGAGCAAGGAACAGGATAACACAACTTCTAGATGAGAATGGAAATGTTGTAGAAGATGAAGAACGACTGGTAGCCATTGCTACAAGTTATTTCAGACAAATTTTTGAATCATCTGATCCAGAGGACATCGCAGAAGCATTGGCAGAGGTTAAGACAACCATCACGGGTGCAATAAATGATGACCTTAACAGCGCCAGTGACAGAGTGGGAGGTTAAATTAGCGCTATTTGCAATGCATCCAGAGAAAGCGCCGGGACCAGATGGAATGACAGCACTCTTTTACCAGAAGTACTGGGACATTGTGAAAGATGGTTTGACTCGTATGGTTAATCAATTCCTTTTCGAAGGCACAATGGCAGAGGGGTTAAACGACACAAATATTTGTCTAATTCCTAAGACGACAAAGCCGAACGAGATGTCAAAGTTCAGACCTATTAGCCTTTGCAATGTTAGTTATAAAATTATATCGAAGGTCTTATGCCAGAGATTGAAGAAGGTCCTCCCACAAACCATATCCGAAACACAACCAGCATTTGTTGCAGGAAGACAAATCACAGATAATATCATGATAGCCCAGGAGATGTTTCATGCTTTGCGGACTAAACCTGCTGGAAAAGTAAAGAGAATGGGCATCAAGACGGATATGATCAAAGCATATGATAGGATGTAATGGTCATTTATTGAGGCAGTCATGAGAAAGATGGGTTTTTCAGAGATATGGATCGACTGGATTATGAGATGTATCACTTCGGTTAGATACAAAGTTTTGATGAACGGAGATCCAAGGGGAAATATAATTCCAGAAAGAGGCCTAAGGCAAGGAGATCCTCTGTCTCCTTTCATATTTATTCTATGCACGGAAGCGCTCGTTAGCCTTCTTAATCACGCGGAAAGTCAGGGAAAGATAACGGGATGCGAATCGTTCGCGCTAGCCCCCCGATATCCCACCTGCTTTTTGCTGATGATATCCTTTTCTTTTGTAAGGCGGAGCCCCGTGAATGTGAAGAAGTAATGAAAGTAGTCAGGAGATATGGAAAAGCATCAGGTCAGTGTATCAATTTCAATAAATCCTCCTTACTCTTTGGTAAGAGGATCCCAGCGAGCGAGCGACAGCAGATCAAAGATACACTTGGTATCCAAAATGAAGGAGGAATGGGGTCATACTTAGGAATTCCAGTGGATATTAGTGGATCCAAGTGTAAGCTATTTGCTTTCTTAAAAGACAAACTACTACACAGAGTGAATGGGTGGACGGGTAGACTACTGTCGAAAGGAGGAAAAGAAGTATTGATTAAATCGGTCCTATTAGCGCTCCCGACATATGTCATGTCCAGTTTCCTCCTTCCCCTTGAGATATGTGAGAATCTTGCGAGTGCCATTGCACAATTTTGGTGGAGCTCTAATCCACCAAAGAGAGGAATTCATTGGGCCAGCTGGGACAAGATGTGTGCACCTAGAGATGAAGGAGGAATTGGCTTTCACATGATTCATGAATTTAATTTGGCACTCTTAGCAAAACAGCTTTGGCGTCTTGTTCAGTTCCCAGACTCATTAGTGGCAAGGGTTCTACGAGGCAAATACTATCACTTGAGTTCGCCTTTGCGGATAAGCTCTGTTGATAACCCATCTTATGTGTGGACGAGTATCATAGCGGCGAGGAAACTCCTATTATTGGGCATCAGGAACAAAGTCCATTCAGGATATGAAATTAAGGTGTGGCAGGATCCTTGGATTCCATCGACTCCAGCAAGACCAGCCAGACCTAGAGTTCCAATGGTAAATCCGAACATGCTAGTAAGTAGCCTCATTGATTTTCAGACAAAGGAATGGGATGAGCAGCTATTGGAGCAGTATGTGGACCAGGAGGATATTCCGAGGATCCAGAGTTTGGCCATAAGCCCTACTCATAAACGTGACACTTTCTGTTGGAGCTATACAAAAAATGGACAATATACTGTCAAATCAGGATACTGGGTAGCTATGAATATAATGAAAGATAGTGACGATGTACAGGTCTTAGAATCCAGTATAACCAAACTTCAGGCCTTTTCTTGGAAAGTGAATGCACCTCAGAAGATTCGTCACTTTATTTGGCAACTGATTACAGGACAGATATCGGTCACCAGGAACCTTGTCCGACGAAATATGAGATGTGACAACTATTGTCCGAGATGTGCAGAACCAGAAGAGAGTGCTACTCATGCGATCTTTGAGTGTCCGCCAGCATTGCAAGTATGGGCACATTCATCTACTCCATCCAACCCTCAGACATTTCCTCTATCGAGTGTTTATGCCAATATGGACTATCTGTTTTGGAGGAAGAATAGTATCATTGAGCCAGAAAATGATAGAGATCCTTATCCTTGGATAATATGGTATATCTGGAAGGCCCGAAATGATAAGCTATTCAGGAGTATAGATAGGGATCCAGTGGAGTTAGTCAGATATGCAGAGTCTGAGTGTCAGGCATGGCACAATGCGAGGGATATGGTAGCGCCAGCTCAATTGGAACAGATTCAACATCACTCACAAGTCATAAGCTTGGAGGACATTTGTATGGTGGATGGTTCATGAACCTCCACTGATCGTTTCACTGGAATCGGATGGGCTTGGAAGGATAGCATGGGAAGGATCCAACTTATGGGGACAAGAAACTTGAGACGACGGGAAACACCATTGCATTCGGAACTGGAAGCTTTAAAATGGGCAATGGAGACAATGCTGCAACATTCGGACTGCCAAAGATTTGGAACAGACTGCAAGGATTTAATTGCAATGATAAAGGAACCTCATGCATGGCCAACTTTCTCTACAGAGCTGGAAACGATAAATACATTGAAGATGTGTTTCACGGAGTTCACCATTCACTATATTCCAAGGAATCAAAATGTAGTTGCTGATTCGTTAGCTAGAACTGCTCGTACTTTTCGCCGTTCTCTTTGCTACTTTGGTTGTTCTATTCCGGTCTGGTTACCCAGACCACCTCAAGTTTGAGTGATAGAATAGCCGTTCGATGTTAAAAAAAAAATGCTCCATAAATTATAGTATTGTTTAATGTGATTTATATAAAAATGTAAATGTCTATTATTAACAGAATTTGGCTATACAATATATAATTACTAAATCTAGTATTACATTAAATCTGGCCCATGTTAATCTTGTCTTCAATGTCTATTAGGTCCACTAATTAATCTATCAATAGTTTTTGTTATGTAACTTGCTAATAAAAAACATTTTTTTTGCTTTCTCGTTCGATTGCTCCCTCTCTCTTCGTGTGGAGATTTCCTCAAAATCTCAATCTATTTGGTATCACCATCGAGCTATTCAATTAAAGGTTAGGCTTTTTTTAATTTGTTTGATCTGATTGCATTGTAAGTGTTTGGCGGATTTATTAAATCCTAGAGGTAAAATTGTGAGGAAAAATTCATAGTGCAACCTGTTAGTCCTTCTTAACTCTTCGTCTTCTTCATAGATTCCTTCAAAAACCTAACTTAAAACAGAATCTGTAGTGATTTGATTTGATGTTCACTCTCAATCTATTTGTTATTGCCATTGAGCTATTCAATTAAAGGTTAGGATTTTTTTAATATGTTTGATTCGAGTTTCATGTAAGTGTTTGACGGATTTATTAAATCCTAGAGGTAAAATAGCGAGTGACGGAAGTATAGGAATTTTTGATCTAAAGGTTAAAGGTTAGGCCTTTTTGAATCAATTAAAGGTTAGGCATTTTTGAATTCATTGCAGCTTGATTATTTTTAATTACAATCAGTTTCAAAACGTTTATGGGTTTTTAGAGTTTTACATGTTATGTTGCTGGTTAGGTAATTTTAGATTCGATACTTGTAAATGACAATAGTTGTACTGTTGTAGGTTAACTGGTAGTCATGATAATTCGCAAAAGACAAATTTAGTGATTAAAAATATAATTAAAAATACTGAAAAACAAAGTGAAATTTGTAAACAGACTGCAAATTACAGAACCAACATGAAACAAAACCAAAACAACAAACTCACCATCACATAATCTTCTTTTGTCTTCTCCATTATGATGTTCTTAGTACATAACTTCTTGGGTGTAGAATTCATGTCATAAAGATCAGGATCTCCTTCCTTACGATTAGAAGGTGTTGAAACATCTTCAGATAAACTCTCTTTTTTATGCAGTCAAACAAACCCAAGATATTTTTAAAAAAAAATTCGGTCAATATAATCACATTCGCGTTTAGTAACAGTAAAGTTATAAAATAACAAACTTGCACCGCGCAGGTATTCAGGGAGGAATTGGTGACAATGGAATTGCCTGTTATGGAGATCTTGAATTTATTGCTGGTTGGTCTGTAGATCCCGATAGCTGGGTAAACTTTGAAATTCTCGAGTAACCTCCATTGACCAATCTCCAATTTCTTAACACGAGCAAGGAAGAGCCTCTTACATGTACAATGTATATCGAATCCCTACAATAACAAATAATCATACATTGGTTGGTCGTATCTCCTCCAAAGGTAGTGCTTTGTTTCCAAGCATTAAGCAGTTTGACAGTTAGTCGCCATTCATCTTTGTAATGTTAGAGATCCTTAATAAGACACATATTTTTTTCGTTTGACATGTTTGCTGTGAGAGCTTGATGGGCAGTCTCAAATTGTTTCTCGGTATATAGGTGTGTAAAGAAATCTAGGTTAAGATGTATCCATGGCGAGGGAAGATATCGCAGCGATATAATCTCCTTTCTGTTTTCTAACGAAAACATATATACAACAGTAACATTGCGCAGTAAATGGTAACTAATTAAGGTAGTTATAGTTAATTTGTTCTGTATTTTTAGAATTACTTGGTAAAGAATATTATAGAAGAATCATTGATATTTATAATTTTCTTTGTGCAGGAATTTATAGTAACCAATTTTTAAATTCAATTTGTTAAATATAAGTATATAATAAATAGATATCGATGGGCTATAAAATTAATGGGTGTTGATGGGCTAGATAAAAACGGGACTGTAAACCAGTGCAGTAATTTAAAAAAAAAACCTTTATACTTGTTTCCAAACAAACTGACTTTTTAAAATTATATCCAAGTAACCAAACAATTCCACTTTGTTTTGATCAAAAATATGATTAAAAGTACGGAAAAACAAAGTGAAATTCGTAAACAAACTGCAAATTGCAGAACCATGATGAAACAAAACCAAAACAACAAACTCACCATCACATAACTAATCTTCTTTTTTCTCCATTATGATGTTCTTAGTACATAACTTCTTGGATGTAGAATTCATGTCATTAAGATCAGCATCTCCTTCCTTACGCTTAGAAGATGTTGAAACATCTTCAGATAAACTCTCCTTTTTATGTTCAGTCAAACGAACCTAAGATATTTAAAAAATACTTTGGTCAATATAATCACATTCTCGTTTAGTAACAGTAAAGTTATAAAATAACAAACTTGCACCTGGTAGGTATTCAGGGAGGAATTGGTGACAATGGAATTGCCTGTTATGGACATCTTGAATTTATAGCTGGTTGGTCTATAGATCCCGGTAGCTGGGTAAACTTTGAAATTCTCGAGGAACCTCCATTGACCAATCTGCAATTTCTTAACATGAGCAAGGAAGAGCCTCTTGCAGGTACAATGTATCTCGAATCCCTACAATAACAACTTAACCAATCATGTATAACATTCTCCTCTACTAACCTCATTTCTTGCATAAACTAAAAGTGTAGGCTTTACTTTGGGAGTATCGATCACAGGATGCAAGGATGTTCAACAAGTATCTGGACCTGCAGGTAAACAGTAGTTCCTATTTTTTCTCTCTACTAATTTCTCTCTCAGTCAATTCTACTATATGTAGATTTATTGACCAAGATTGGAAAGGCTTCCATAAATCAAGCTTTAATGGTTTTAGCAACCAAATCATGTTCACTTCTTTTTGACTTATATCCTAGGATTTATATGAAGCAAGCCTTAATGGTTGTAGCCACGAATTCCTGTTCAAATCCTTTACCTATAGAATTCTTATGAATCAAGCCTTAATGGTTGTAGGCACCAAGTCATGTTCGAATTCTTTTCCTAATTAGAAGATATAAATATAGATCTTTCTCTTTTTCTTTTTCTTTTTCTTTTTCATTTTTTTAATATCTAATCTAATCTAACCTAGAATTTCGAGATTGAGAGAGAAAGATGTAAATACACAAGGCTTTACCTTCCAGACTTGTTTGAAGAATTCGATCCCATGTATACCAAGCCCCAAGACAAGAAAGTGATGTCAATATTAGGTTGGAGGTCAGCTTTGGTTCCTTCAAACATTCTCAGTAAGTGCAAACATAGTAGACATGTTGATCCACTTTATTATCTCTAGCATTTATATAATCAGAAAATCTGAAACTGCTCTAGAAAGTATTAATGATAAGCAATAAATCAACAAAATCATTGTCTCCTTCTTGACTCAATAAAAACTTTTTGAAAACATTTTTTTATAGGACTCAAAATAGTAGATAATAATTAGTGATCCCCCCAGACTTAAATTACACTGTCCCCAGTGTAAAACAGTCGGAGTTTATAAAAACCATATTAAACGGGAAAATCCCATGAAAAATCTTCAAAGTGGCAAGCACTTCCACTTTAAACCTCCAAATTTTATGTTTCCATAATAAACCTTGAAATTAAAGACATTTTTAACAAAAACCTTCAAAATTGTTAACATGTTTTATGATTTTAAGATAAACAGAATAATAAACTCTATTAATGTCGTTATTAACTATGTCTCCTTTTGTTAAAACATGTGATTTATTGTAATTATTTATATTTTTAATAAACTATTTTTTTATTTTATTTATGAGCCATCGTAAGTGTTTGTGAAAAAAAATAATAGAAAATCTAAAAAAACTTATAAGTGAAAAGAAATCATGTTATACACAACATAGAGTAAGATAGTTCTAATATTTTGAATCTTCTTATTCTAGATTTACGAGTCCATCATGTATCGTGTCTTCTTCAATTGTTTCTTCTTATTTGTTAAAATTTCCAAAAGCTTTATGTTCACAATTTCAATTATGTTTCTGTAAAAAAGAAATGTTTCAGTTATTCGAAGGAGCTGCAAGAAACACAAGGACCTGAAAGAGATCATTCGACGGTGACATTGCTTCCCTTCGGAATTTCCTTGAAACCTAGAAGAAACCTACGCCCAACGCTTCTCGCTCTTCTTCGTCGTCGTTTCTAAGAATTTCTCTTAACGGTAATTTATTATTTTGTTTCAGAATGTATACGATAATTCTATTAAAAATATAGATAGTTACAACAAAACACATGTTTTTCAAAAAGATACGAGTTAATAACAACGTTAACAGAGTTTATTATTTAGTTATCTTAACATCACATAAAACATGTTAGTCATTTTGAAAGTTTTTGTTAAGAATATCTTTAATTTCAAGGTTTATTATAGAAACATAAAATTTGGAGGTTTAAAGTGGAAGTACCTGGCACTTTGAAGGTTTTTCATGGGATTTTCCCATAATATAAGTACTGAATTGAACAAGTTAGAAAGTTATACCTGATCGATACCATATCAATCAATGATGATGAAAGAGTATCGATCATGGCGAATGTAGTGTTGGTTGATAGAAAAGGTAAATGTCTACTTGGATCTTTTTTTTTATAAAACCTGCATAAAAATAATGATGAAAATAAGTAGTAGTAGTAATAGATAATAATAGTAGTAATACCTAATAGTGGGTTGCCTCCCACTCAACTCTTTGTTATAGTAATTTAGCTTGACTTTGGAGGTTGAATGGCTTAGTTGTGGTTGGAGCAGTTGTTTGCTGGTGTGCAAACATCTTCTTCTTCTTCTGTGGACTGAGTTGCAGTGAGGCTTCTTGTGGCATCATCTGATCTGGTCCATCTCTGGTGCATATCTGCTAAGTCATCTTTGATAATTTGTAGCCTCCTCTCAAAGTTCTCAATGCGATAGTGATGGTTTCCAAGCTTGGAATAATAGTATCCTGACATCTCTGTCAGTTCCTCTTGCATTGAATGTAGCGCAACCATGCTTTCCTTGTTGGTTGGCTGTCGGACTGATGGTGCATCAGTATCGATCGATGCTACTGATGCATAGTCGATCGATCTCGGGTTGCCAGTATCGAGCGATGCATGTGTGGGCAGGTCGGTCGATTTCCGAGTTGCAAGTGTTCTCTGAATAGCCTTGATCTCCTTGCTTAAACTGTCTGTCCGTGGGTACAAGGTGTTGAAGTTGTCGTCAAATGAGTCATAGATGGCATCAAACTTTCTGTTGTACTCATCCTATGCAAACTGCAAGGCTTCATATATCTCAGCAATCATCTTGTCAACTTCTTCTTTGGTGTATGTAGCTTTTCTTCTTTGAGTTGTTGGATCTTCTGATGTATCTGTCCAGCTTCTCTTCTGTCTTTGATAGGTATCATGAGCTCTAGCTCCATACTTGGGCTTGTAATGGAATTATGAATTCCATCCATCGTGGTTGTTGGTGTCACAATTGATCGATCAATGCTACTTCCTTTGTGTCGATCGATTCTTGTTGGTTATCGTCTGGTGCTTGCGGAAAAACGGTCGATATAGGTGTAGGAGTATAGATCGATGGAGATGTCTTCTGTTGAAAATCGAGTTGCTTCTGAATCGTTTCCATCTCTTGTTGCAAGGCATCCATATGTGTGGATAGTGCGTCCATATCGTCTCTCAATGGAACATAGGGATCACCAAGTCTTTCTATAAAAGAGCATAACTGGTCTTCCAATCTGGTAAAGCGACCGTCGATCGATTGCTTATAGTTGCTGACAATCGATCTTGGGTAATCTGCGTCAGTCGATGGTATCCATCTGTCGTCGGCCGATGTTGAGGGCATAGAAATCTGTGCTGGAGTGTCTCTTGTCTCCCGCTTCAATATGGTGATAACATTGTCTGAAAGCAGCTTCAGGATCTTGGTCAGCCATGTAATCTTGTCATTGAGCGGATGGTAGACACTATCGATCCTCCACTTGAAATCATTGAGTGAATCGATTTGCGTGATGTGAGCCTTTGTGAGTACTCATCTATCTCTTCTCTACTGTAGGGATTGTATGTAGGTTTTATTGGCTTCTTTCGAGCTCCTTCTTGGCTTTTTGTGTCCCTGAAGATACCAAACTCATCTGGTGTTAGATATTCATGATCTAAATTAGCATTATTATGAAAATCAGATGGTAAGGGTTGAGTATTGATCGATGCAGAAGACTGCTCGTCGGTCAATTTCGTGTTGTATAGCTGATGGGGAAGTCTGCAACTAAATGCTTATCCATAAGGCTCAGGGTTGGAATGTGGTTGATACATCTTGTCTGCTTCTAGGGTTTGAGAAATATCTTCTACCCCGTGGTTTCCTTTATCGTACTCTTCATCAAACAATTTTCCAAATTTAGAATTTCCATTTTGGAAATTTCCAAATTCTTTGATGTCGGCTGGACATGTATTAGTCGATGTGTGGGCAGGCGTGTCGATCGATTTTTCTTCGTTTTTTCCTCGCTTTGGACTGGTGTCGATCGATGCTAACGTTTCTGCGTCGCTCGATTCTGGTAGTATGGTTCCATGTGATGGAGATCCATCTCTAGTGAGAACTCCTTGTTGATCTTTAGCTGGTTCTTCCTTGTGGTTGTCTTCTTGTTCTTCCACATGTTGGGAAGGTGTAGTAGTTTCTAGGGTAAAGATAGGATAACAGTGTGCTGGTAGATCATCTCGCTCTTTAAAAATTTACGTATCAATCGATGCACAATATGTTGTGTTGATTGATTTCTCTTTATCTGATCTCTGGATCGGTTTGTGACTGGTGCCTTCTTGGTAGGCTGCTACATACGGTCTTGATGGGATGAATGGGTGGGAAACATATCGGGTGGGCACTTTATCTATGTGAAGGAAAGAATACTCAATTTCTCTTTCTTCCCAGTAATCTTAATCATACTTATCATCCTTTGTATCCACTGGAGGGTGGTACACGTCATGGGTGTAAGTGAATGGGATGTTTCTATTGTAGTCCTCATCATACTCTTCTTCTCTGCGGAGGAACGAGTATTCTATTTCTCTTTCCCTTTTGTAGTCTTCATCATACTCCTCTTCATGTCTCTCCACTTCGTATGTGGCTGGTAGTAGTCTGGTTCCCAACTCCCAACTGAATAGTCACCGGAGTAGTGATCAACTTCATACATAGGTGTACTATCAATTGATATGGAGTGAAAACTGTTGCCAGAATCGATCGATGTAATGACTGACTGGTCGATCGATTGTGGATTAGCAGTATCGATCGATGTCTCTGTGTGACTGTCGATCGATGTGGGAACCGAAATTCGCACTGTCGATTTTAGTTAAGTTTAAACGTAAGAAAACTAAGTTGATCTAGTTTTCCCCGAGGATCCCGGCTATCTGCTGGGCCACGCACGACGAGGTTAATACGAGTTTAGTTTGGGAATAAATGCGTAAAATAAAGAGAGCAAAAGAAAGAATCTTATTTCCGAATTCGCGGAGAGCGTTTGAACAACAGGTCGAGATCTCGGCCGCAAGAGCTGTCGATCGTCGCTAGTCTCAAAACCTAGATCTAACCTAGTCGAGTCGCAGCTCGCTAAAAAGGAAATAAAAGCCTAAGTTCTAAGTTGCTCTAGAGTGGTTTCTTTCTTCCGATTTCGGATCCCCCTTCCTCTGCTCCTAGCCTTGCTTATATACTCCCATATGACGGTCTATTCTTGATGGGCTGAGTCTGCCGCGAGCTGGGCTTTTTCCATTTTTCGTCGGCCTTCGTGTTTGTCGGGAAAGTTGACATTTATCCTTTCGGAAATTTGACATTTATACTTTCGGAAGTTTAACATTTATCTTGTTATGTGAAGATAATTGTAAACCGTCGTATCTATCTTTTAGAAAATCGTAAATGGGCCGTCCGATCGGGTTTGGTCCCTTTCGGGCTGTCTTCCGGACTTCTGTTGTTTTCTACGATTTCTTTGAAAGAATGCTCCTACTTGGATGTCGAGTCTTTCGGAAGATCTTCGATCCATTGCTGAGGCGAATGGTGTTTTAAGATAACCATCACCGTTTTATACGAAGTCTTTCTGTCCGTTGACGTCTTACGGGTTCTCCGAAATCTTGGAGCAGGAAAAGGAGTTTTGTTTGCGGGATCTCGAAAAGTCGCAAAACACGGATTTCTGGCGACCCGGGGGCCTAGAACTTACGCACGAAGACTAGCCGCCCGACGACCCGAGCCAGCACGGGGCTAGCCGCCCGGCGACCACGGCCGGCACGGGCGCTAGCCGCCGCCGGCTACAGCCAGCACGGGGGCTAGCCGCCCGGCGGCCACGGCCAGCACGGGCGCTAGCCGCCTCCGGCCACGGCCATCACGGGGGCTAGCCGCCCGGCGGCCACGGCCAGCACGGGCGCTAGCCGCCGGCGGCTACGGCCAGCACGGGGGCTAGCCGCCCGGCGGCCACGGCCAGCACGAGCGCTAGCCGCCGGCGGCTACGGCCAGCACGGGGGCTAGCCACCCGGCGACCACGGCCAGCACGGGCGCTAGCCGCCGCCGGCTACGGCCAGCACGGGGGCTCGCTGCCCGGCGGCTACGGCCAGCACGGGGGCTCGCTGCCCGGCGGCCACGGCCGCGACCGGAGTCGGCTGCTCGGTTCCTTCGGCTTGTGCGTGTTTTTGCGTTCTTTTTAGTTTTCCGTAGGTTTTTCCTCGTGTAGAAAACGTTTCTAGCCGTTGATTTCGAGATGATTAATCTCGAACTTAATATTTTTCCAAGGTTTCTCGATTAACAATTAGTCTCTCGAGGTTGCTCTAACATCTTTCATGTTTTTCCGAGACTTTCGGACATCGATTTCGTCTTGACCGATTTTGACCCCAACAATCGATTGCGAGTACTATGTCTCGTACTCAACTTCACAGTAGCATGTTGCTACGAGTTTCGCTTCATCTGGATGCTGGTTGCAGGACGTCTGTGGCTTGAAAACTTTCACTGGGTCATAGCGAATCTTCGGGTTGATCAGTGTCAAATACATCTGGTTTGTTTGCAAATCACAAACAGCTCCAACAGTGGCTAAGAATTCTCTTCGAAGTAGTAAGAAGAGTTCCGATTTAACTTGATGCTAGGACATGGAAGTCCACTGGAACTAGGATATTGCCAATCTGTACCTCAAGGTCTTTGATGATTCCTAATGAATTCTTTCTGGAATAATCTACAAAGCAGAAAAATTCTTTTGTAGGTTCTACCTTCAGACCTAAGTGGTCTGCCATAACATTTGGTAGGATGGTGGCTGATGCTCATGTATCACATAGTGCATTGGTGAATTCGTTGCCCTGAATGCGGTATGAGATAATGAACTCCCAAGGATCACTCTTCTTCTTCAATGTAATCTTCTTCTTCAGCTCATCTCTGATTTGGTTGAACATCTTCTCAATGTCAGCCTCTGTTACTCTTGTCTCTCTGAAGAACATCCACAACATGTCTGTGAAATATGCTTCTTCAAAGGGTCTCTCTGTTAAGATATTCAGAAATCTCTTCTTGAAGTTCTCCAACTCCTTTGTATTAGCCTCTCATTTAAGGTGCTTGGAAACCTTCTCTTTCCTTTTTCTTAAGGTCCTCTTTGCACTTTCCTTTTCTATCTCCATAAGCTCTGATTTATCCTCAACCTCTTCTAATGGGTTATCTGAAGGTCTGGGTCGGGATCTGAGTGCATTGATTAGGGCTACGTCGATCTTTGGTAGTTGCACTCGGGGTGTAGTAGGTTCACATCGATCGATGACTGGGGTGTCATGTCGATCGATGGGGGGTAGCAGTACGGTGATCGATTTCTTCCTCTTCGGATCGAACGGCGAAAGGGTGGAGTGGGTTAGGGTGTTTCTCTGCAAACTCTTCATGTGTCATGATCCGGACTGGTTTGCTCGTAGCCGTAGACCTCGTGGACTCTGTCGATCGATGCGGTATCTAGAACATCGAACGATAATCTGCTTCCCATGTCGATCGACCGTAGTCGTCTTGTGTCGATCGATGACTGTCGACATTCATTGAGTCGCCCGCTTCAACATCTTTTCTTTGGGGATTCCCATGCTCATCCACTTGCCAGAAATCATCTACCACAATAGCATTGATGTGGTGTCTGATGAGATCTTCCTTTCTCCCTTTGATGAAAGCCTCTTGCCTTCTAATAGCTTCTGAAGTTTGAACCACTTGTGTCTCCAATTTCTTCACATGAGTGCTCAAGGTGTCAAACTTTGCAGTCGAGCTGTTGTACACAGCATCTATCTTCCCATTGAAATCCACTGTGAGCTTTTGTTGACCCTCTAGAACTGAGTCAAGCATGGCTCCAATCTTGCTCTCCTAAGTAAGTGGTGGTGGATTCTGGTAGAAAGAATTGTTGAGATTCTTGTTGCTGTTGTAGTTGCTGTTGCTCAAAGGCTTCTGGTACTGTGAATTCTAATTGAAGTTACTCCTTTGATTGTTGCCATAGAAGTTTATGTTCTGATTAAGATTCTCATATCTCTGGAATCCTCCTATGTAGTTCACATCTTCTTCCTCATCAGTCTCTACATCTTCTACTTCTTCAGCGAAGCTAACTTGCTTCTTAAGTATTTTGTTAACACTGTCTAGCTTGGCTTGCATGTCGTCCAACTGCTCCTTTCCTAAGACATTGGCCGCTTTTCTTCTCTCATAGTCAGTATTTTTGGTACTGTTGCTAGTTGCCAAGTTCTCAATAAGTCTCACAGCCTCTTCTGGATTCCTGGTGTTGAAGTTTCTTTCACTAACTGTATCTAGTGCTATCTGGTAGACCAGATCTAATACTTTGAAGAAAGTGGTAAGAAACTGCACTTTGTTGAATCCATGGTGTGGACAATTTCTGATAGATCTTGAAACAAACACAACATCGTCTGAAAGGTTCTGCAGGCTTGTCCCTAAAGGTAGCAATCTTGATATCATTCCAGGATGTAAAAGATCCTGGTGGTAGTTTCTTAAGCCATTGCAAAGCTTCTCCAGTAAGAGAATGCTTGAAGAGCTAGCAAAGTAGGTAGTCAGCTGGTACTCCATTGGCTTTGACAACAGATATGAGATCCTCGTACCTCCTAGATGGTCCATAGGATGCTCGTGAGATGCTCCACTGTAGGTTATTTGTCCTACAAGTGTGTAGTAGATAGGCTTCACCTCAAAATTAGCTCTCTGAATGTCTGGAGGACGGAATGCAGATCTGTTGGCGTAGTATTGATCTGGACGGTTGTAGTCAGCCAGTGATCTATTTCTGGTGGCCTCTTCTGCAGCTTGAGCAGCAGCTGCAGCAGCTTCAGCTTCTAGATCAGAGATTGCAGCCCCCTGATCATTGATCTTTTGACCTGCTGCATTACGCAGGTGACCATCTTGATCACGCAGGTTCCCTTCGTTGTCTTCTCTAAATATCAAAGTCGCGACCATGTTCTCGGTATCGATCGATAGGCGAGTAACGGTATCGTTCGATGTCGGGTGAAAGATGTGATTCGACGGGTACTGGAAAGAATCGTTCGATGTGGATAGAATAGTATCGATCGATGTCAGATTAATGAGATCGGTCGATGTTGGTGAACTGGTATCGGTCGGCGTTGTCTGAAACTAGGTAGATGGTTGGTGATGAAAATCGATCGATTCACAGGCAGGTGTATCGATCGATGCGGAACGAATCTGTTTGCGGATTGAGCATTCCAAAGCAGCGGATTCAGCAGACAATAATTCCTTTTTCATTGCTTCTGGTTATGTTGGGCATGCACCTGAAAAGAAAAGAAAGAAAAAATTTAACAGTGACAAATTAAAAAGTAACAAAAACCTAGACTTAAATAAATCTAATGACGATCAAAACTCCCCAGCAACGGCGCCAAATTTGATACTTACTCAAATTACCCTATAGGAATATTACTCTCATCAAAAGAGGTCAATTGTAGTATTTATGGATCGAATCCACAGAGAGCTGAGGGAATCAATAGATCTTATCTTAACTAAGTTAGGTTGGAGATTTCAAAACAATAAATAACAAATAAATTAGAAACTAGTTTGAGTAGGACAATTACTCAATAATGATCGATTTGGGTTAAAAGTATGATTATATAGCTAGACTTAGGATTACTATTCAGGTTATCAGGATTATAGAGGTATGAATGCATATATGAGATGCTTGGATAATATTAAAGAACCCAACGATGCAATAGCCTAACTTTCGTTATGAGTATATATTACTAGAACCGATGAAACACCCTTTGTCGAGTCATTGATTAGGGCGTCGATCGGTGTGCTGTCACCGATGTCGATCGACATGTGCCCCACGTCTATCAATCGATTACTCTATAGGAGTATCTATCGATGCGCTACTAGCAATTTTAAGCGTGTGGTTGAATACACTTCGCCAAGGAATTTGCCAAGTCAGCTGTCGCTTGTTCTAAGAAAATTCCTAGCTCAGAAAAGATAGATACAAGGATTGATATCTATATATTCATGTATAGGTTAACTACTCCTACACATGCATTAAGTATGATCTTCTAAGATGAATATCACATGCTCAGGTATTCATATTTTGGGCTAATCCCTCATACCTATTTGAATCCTAAATCTAACAGAGGTGTTTACTCATACATAGCCAAGCAAAACATAAACATAAACATAGTCGATACGGTCCTCTCGGGTATGAACTCTATAAAGTGCTCCAAAATGCTCCAAAATCATCATCTTTCTTCCATTAGCTCCTGAACATATAAATATGCAATATAGACTCCAAAATATATATAATATATCCTAAAACACTAATATACCATGGCTAAAAGTGGGTCAAATTCATGGTATATCATTTATATACAGAGACATCTCACTCTTTTGATCTCCATGTTTCTCTTGGATATATCGGTAGATTTCATCAAGAGCACAACTCAATCGTTTTAAGGCAAACACTTCGATCAGAACTTACTCACGCACCAGGTGGGATACACATGATCTCTGGTGATGGTGACACATCATGGCTCGATGAACGAAGCATTCTCATTGTTGTAGAAGGTGTGGAGACAGCTGAAAAATTATGTATCATCATGAAGGAGGCTAAACTATTTGGTCCAGGGAGCAGAGTCATTGTGATATGTGAAGATGAGCTTCTGCTTATTTCCTATGGGATAACACTTTTGTACCAAGTTGAACCCCTTGAGTTCTATGAAGCTCTTAAACTCTTGAGGCTCCACCTGTTAAGCATACTGATCCTCTTAGCGGTTATAAACATCTCTTAACTCATGCCGTTAAGATTGGCAATGGTTATCCTGGGACAATTGCTGCAATCGGCTCAGAATTATATGGTAAACCCAAGGAAGAGTGGGAGACTGTAATTTCTAAATACGAGCAGTTACTTGATGAAGGTACTGTAGGAAAAAAGATAAGTGACTTTGGTGTACCGGATGACGAGGACAGGTCTCTTTCAAGGAACCCCACATCAAACTGTGTAGGGATGGATTGTCATTTGCAAGTCGTGTGTGGGTTGATGGAGTTGGAATCTAGCAATGAATTTTGTTTTGTTGGCATTTGGGGAGTGGAAGGTATCAGCAAAATGACGCTTGAAAGATGTGTAAACGAGGAGATCATGCAATATTTTGATACCCACATTTTTTCTAGAAAATGTTGGAAATATTTATCAAGACCATGGTCCATCAGGTTTACAGGAAGAGTTGTTGTGTAAAAATATCGAAAGAGAGGATTTAGCTGCAAGGAGTTCTAAAATGGCTCTGTTGTTGCAAGAGAAAGGCTTCAAAACCGTAAAGTTCTGCTCGTTGTTGATGGTGTGGATAGTAATGAACAGATAAAGGATGTTCAGGAAGTCGCCACCGTGTTTGGTGTTGGCAGCAGAGTTATGGTGATGACAAGGGACGAGAATTTGCTTGTAAGAAATGGCATAAAACATGTATATGAAGTCAAGTGTCTGAGAGTCCACGAAGCTCTTTATCTCTTCTATTATTTCGCTTTCATGGAGAAACCACATTTTACACGTTTCAAACAGCTCTTTGTTCGTGCTGTCCAGCTTGCTGGAAGAATTCCTTTATCTCTTCAAATACTCAGCTCATTACTACGTGGGAAAAGTGGACACGAGTGGGAAAGTGTATTGCAGAAACTTGAAAGGTACCAAGATAGGAACAAAGCGGAAGTAGGTTCTATTGATGTGGTAGTTAGTAGTATTGGCAAACCAGATAATGACGACAATGTGAATATGCTTGATGGTTCTGATGTGACAGCTTCGGAGGTATTGATTTGGTTGCCTGAAGTAAATTACACTGTAGGAAGAGAGAGAAAAAGTGTCTATGAACAAGATTGTATACCTCTTTGAGCCACAGTTTCCATTTGTGGGAACAGACCTACAATGGAAGATGCTGTTACTGCTTTACCACATTTTCTGAAAATACCAATAAAAATGCTTATGGAAGATCATGAAGAGATGAGCCCAAAAGTTTCACACACGTCTCTTCTCATTTCTTTTCTTTGGTGTCCATGATGGCAATGGGGGATCTCAAGTCTGCTTTATTTGCAACTCTTTATTGCTTTTGTTATGATATTTTTGTGTAGGGTCGTTTTAGTATTACGGAACACTAGAGAATTTGTATTTAGAGAGTAAGAAATCGAGGCAGAAGAGATGTTCTTATTGAGTTTATGATTTGGGACTACAACGTGGGTGTATAAACCTAGTTCTATCGCCTAAACTCTAATCTCTTAACCTCTGAAAGTCGATCCCTTGTTCTAGGGTTTGGGCTCCCCTTTTATAGATGTAGATGTCGGCTGAATGTAAAGGAACTCTTCCATAATCGGAAAAATGGAAGTTTCCCCTTAGGCGGAAAACTTATATTTTTCTTCAAGGGTCGATCCAATCAAGGGGGTCGGACCTATGGTAGGGGTTAGTCCATGATTTCTTCTTGAGCAAGGGTCCGGAAGTCGAGGACCTATCCGGAGGCTGGAGAAAACTTATGCCTGGATATTTTTCCCCAACAGTTTGCCTCTTATTCTTTGGTTTGCTCGTGGAAATCAAGGGATAACGTGTATTCTTGAACCTTGGTAGTTTTCTCTTAGGACGGCGTCTTCCTTGGGTACCTTGCCTTCTTGCACTGGGTTAGGACGGGACACTTGTTGATGATTGAGATGATCTAGCAGGGCGCGATCCACGTTGTCGAGCGGGTGTTCTATCGTAAAACAGAAAACAAGGAAAAAACCCTAGTTGTTACGCCGAGATCTTTGCACGGTGAGATCTTCTTGGCGCGGCTTTTCGAAATTTCCCAAAAAAGGATTAGAGGAGATTTTCCAATTTTTCTTTCCTTCCTTTTTTCTCTTGATGAATATTTTTTGCCAATCTCCTTTTCCTTTACGGTGGTTAAATGGAAAATCCTTTCGGATATATATATGAATGCTCTGGCGTCCTTGAACGATATAGACCCGAATCAGAACCGCCATCCTTGCTTGAGATAAATGTCGAACGACCAGGCCCCCTTTGGAGCACTCCCAGCTTCCTGTGTCGGTGGTCATTCTAGGCCTCGATACCTTTTTGGGTGATCCCTTTGCCTCGCCTATTCTAACTCCAGGAATGACTTCGAAGATGGGTAGCGAAGATACTCCTATCGCTCCCTTGTGGCAGCGTCGCTTTTGCTCTTTCAGCAATGAGAACGAGGACGGTTGAAGATCAGACATTAGGCCTGAAGATCTGATCGGAATAAGCAGGAGATATTCTCTTCCTGACTCGGTGGAACTTCGGTGCACGGACGAATTCGAACGAGCCTCTGATGGCGGAACCGGTGAGATAGCTATCTTCGACGCTTATCTGGAAGCAGGCTTCAAAGGGGACATTCATTTCCTGATCGCGGAGGTAGCGTCTTACTTTGGGTTCTCCCCTTCCCAGCTTACGCCGGCAACGTGGCGTACCTTAATGGCCATTCAGGTGTTGGGCGAATTTCACAGTATCCCCTTTGGATTACCTGAAATTGTGTATTCCTACTCCTTCTTTCCTCTGTCGAACAAGAAGGGTTTTTTACCAAATCTGGTCTTGAGATGGTGAGCCTTTGGTGGACGAACCTCCTAGGGGTGTTCGGGGGAGTTTTCCTTCGAACGACTTCTAGAACAGGAGATATGTATTTATGAAGGTTAATGATGCTCCACGCTATCCTCGCTTTTGGTGATCCGTCGGTACTCTTCTCTTGTTTTGGTTAAAAAAGATTTCGTGTCACCGGCCGGTATTCCCTGCTGGCGAGACTTTGGTGAAGTTGGCGAAAGGCATTCCCAGGCGATTTCGTTGGATTCTATTTCTGATGAGCCAGATGTCTTTACGCCACAGCCGTATTTGGGGTAGAACAGCTTTTCTTTCTCTCAAACAGATATGGAAACGATTTTAACCCTTTGTCGTGCCGTCTTTTAGGTGGGATTCCCAGGGATTTAATATCATCGGTGTATGATGAATATTGTAGGGCCAAACCTCATAGGAGACGATCTTATGCATCGCCTTCCTTTGTCTCTTCGGTTGCGACTTCCTCGACCCTGAGGAATGCTGGAGGTAGCAGATTGTTTGGTCCACGCCGGCGTGTTCCACGGCATGAGGAAATCATGTTCCTTCATAACCAGCTTCGAGAGGTGATAACTCCTCAAGCTTTGACCGTGCAGCGGGCCTCTGAGTAAGCTCGTTGGGAGCTTGTGAAGGAGTGGTCGGAGAGAAATATCAACTGCTGGGGACCTATTGGAGAGCCTGTTCGGGGTTCGGCGAATGGGAGAGATGGACTTGACGCTTTCCCTTCGGCGCTGCATCATCCGGAGCCAAAGCCTTGAAGTGCTTTTACTACTTATGCTTTATTTTATATTGTAGCTTTTATCCCTGGATTTTGATGGTTTTATAGCCGAATAAGGTCTTTTGATAGCATAATAATAATACTTATTGTTTTTGCCTTCTTCTGTTGTATTCATTTCTTGGACCCACACCTTCATAATTCTCTTAAACTTTGTCTTGATTGGAGCTATTCATGAGGCCTCCGAGCACAGGTTTCTTTTGGAAAGAACACAATCTTCTAGGCGGATGCTTAGTGTCTAGGATTAGGATCATGTTGCTGCATTGACGGCCTAGGGGTTTAGACCTCGTTGAGCAAACTTCGTATCTCCAGAGCGCAAGGACGTCTAGGTGGACGCTTAGGTTTGTAAGAAGGGTTGGACGTTTGGAAGGGCTGGAGCCTTGTAAGGGCTGACCCCTTGGTAGGATATCAGAGTCTAGGACCTGGATCCTGTTAGTAAACTAATTAAGCCCTGCAATAATTAGAGACGCGTTAGACCTTGTGTTCCAGTACTAAAAAACCTGAGTTTTAGTTTTGGAATGAAAGATCCTCGCTTAGAACCCTAGAGTTCTAGCTTGGTTTGAACCATGGGGTTCTTGAGCCCTAGAACCCAGAAGTTCTTAAGGCATTGAACCCTGAGGTTCCTTACATAGGCCCGAAGGCCGTTTTATTGAACCCGAAGGTTTGCTCATTGAACCCTGAGGTTTCTGAGTATTGGGGTTTAATCTTTAGGTCCTAGGACCGTGATTAAACCTGATGGATACCTCAAACCCGGAGGTTGATGCCTTTGAACCCGGAGGTTGATGCCTTTGAACCCAGAGGTTGATGCCTTTGAACCCTGAGGTCCTTGGCAAACCCGAAGGTTGGTACTTGGATTCAAAGATCCTTGAACCCTAAGGTTCTTATTAGATCCGAAGATCATTTAGACCCGAAGGTCCTTGATCAACCCTTAAGTGATCTTGAATCCGGAGATTTCTTACAGACCCGGAGGTTGTATTGAACCTGGAGGTTCTTTATAGACCCTGAGGCCGTACTGAATCCGGAGGTTGTTATAGACCCTGAGGCCGTATTGAACCCGGAGGTTCGTCATAGACACTGAGGCCGTATGTATTATGGGAGGTTTGTGATCGTATTCTGCTCCCCATGGGGGAACCACTACCAATCTTGTTATTGAGAAACCGCACTCTGCCACCCGGGAGTATAGGCCACTCTCATGAATCTCAATGCTGCACTCTACCTTTCTGCAGAAAAGGTCATGCTCAGACTTATGGTGTTCTGGCATGGGCCTGCTCCGCGGAGCGACTTCACACCAGACACACTACTTTCCACGTCTGGATAAGTATTAAATTTTTGGTGCTAACCGGTTTTCTCGCACATTTGCTCCCTGCATATCAGCTGTCAGCATCTGATTACAGTACTTTGCAGTTGTACGTCATGCCCCCTGCATGTATTTAGCTCGTAGCGTCTTTAATGCAGGGTTTGGGTAGCACTAGTACGGTGGTCCCCACGTAACTTTTGGTCTTATAGCCTTTACGCAGGGTCCGAGGTGCAGACAATATAATAGGGTTGATCAGACATGTTCCTTATATGTCGTACACCCATGTGAGTAGTCTCACTAGTATATGGGGTTTTCTAAGATCTAAGGTCCCTTAGGGCCGACCTAGCTATAGTATGCCCCTTTAAGTACATTGGAGTTCCTATAACCCCTTTAGTCGTAACTAATAATGTATTTTATAAGCTTAGTCCGGAGACTTTATCACATACATAGGAGTAGGAAACAAGTGTACTTAAATATATAATAATAGTAGTAGTAATATAGAAAGCTTGATCCGGGGACCTTACTTTAGAAGTGAGAGAATTTGAGGTGCAAGGCGTTCCAGCAGTTGGGTTGGACCTTACCGTCGCTGTCTTCCAGCTTATAGGCTCCTGCCCCTTGCACCTCTATTACCTTATAGGGACCCTCCCATCCAGGAGCGAGTTTTCCGGCTGATTTGTCCGTCGTGTGATCACAGACTCGCCTTAGGACCCAGTCCCCTTTCTGGAAGGTTATGGATCTGACCTTCTTGTTATAGCTCTTGGCTACTTTCAATTGGTAGGACATGTTTCTAAGGCGGACTGCCTCTCTCTTTTCATCGAGTAGGTCTAGACTCAGGGACATTAGCTCGTTGTTCTCTTCCTGGGAGACGAATTCAGAGACCGTGGTCCTTACGTGCACCTCTGTGGGTATTACCGCTTCAGCACCGTAAACAAGTGAGAAAGGAGTCTCCTGGGTGGCCGTCTTCGGAGTGGTTCGGTAGGCCGAGAGTACTGTGTAGCAATTCTGCCCATCGCCCATGAGCGTCTTCTAGGCGCTTCTTGAGCATATTCACCACAGTTTTGTTAGTGGACTCGGTTTGACCGTTTAATTGGGGATGCCGTGGTGCTGAATAGGAGAGTTTGATGTTCTAGTCTTTGTAAAACTTTCGGAAGTTGTAGCTCGTGAACTGGGGTCTGTTGTCTGTGACGATCTCGTGAGGGGTTCCGAAGCGTGTGATCACGTTGGTCCATAGGAACTTCCTGATCTGGAGGTCCGTTATCTTGGCAAGTGCTTCAGATTCCACCCACTTTGTGAAGTAATCAGTCACAACTATGAGGAAGACCTTTTGCCCGGTGCCATGGGAAATTTCCCCACGATGTCCATGCCCCACTTTCGGAAGGGCCAAGGAGAGCTTAGAGATTTGAGGTTCTCCGGTGGAACATTGGAGTCCGGCGCGTGCTTCTGGCATTGGCTATAGAGTTTATCTTGTTTTAGGGAGTCCCTTGCCATGGTTGGCCAGTAGTACCCAGCCCTTCTGGCTCTAAGTACCAAGCTTCGACCACTGGAGTGAGAACCACACTCTCCCTCGTGGAGCTCTTCTAGTATCCTGGCGACTTCTCTAGGGGTGAGACATCGCAGTTAAGGCCCCAAGAAGGATCTTCTGTATAGTTTCCCTTCGGAAAAGCAGTACCTGGCGGCTTGCCTCCTTATCTTTCGACTTTCGTCTCGATCTGCAGGCAAGGTGTCGTATCTCAGGTAGTTAATGATGGGAGTCATCCAGGTCTCTCCTTCATCTACTACGGATATTTCCTCAGGCTCCGCCTCCTTCTCTTTCACGGGCCATTGAAGTACCAACAGTGGGATGCTCATATGACTCGTGGTTTCTAGGACGGACCCTAGATTAGCTAGAGCGTCGGCTTGGGAATTATGCTCCATGGGGATCTGAGTGAGTTTACAGTTTCGGAACCTGTCGAGCAGTCGTTTAGCCACTGATAGGTACCTAACCATACTCGGGTCTTTTGCCTGGTAATCTTCTTGGACCTGGCTTATGATTAATTATGAGTCGCTGAAGACCTGGATGTCTTCTACTCCCATCTGTTTGGCGAGTGTCAGCCCTGCTATTAGAGCTTCGTATTCAGCCTCGTTGTTCGTTGCTTTGAAGTTGCATCGTACGGCCCTTGAGGTTGATTCCCCCGTAGGGTAAGTTATGACTATTCCCACGCCTGCGCCCCTTACGTTACTGGACCCATCTACGTATAGCGTCCATTCGCCTTTCTCCCCTTCGCTATCGCGAAGCTTTACTTCTTGTTCTAGGGCTGGAAGCATGGCAGGAGAGAATTCGGCTACGAAATCTGCCAGGACTTGTGACTTGATGACCGTTGCAGGTCGGAAGATCACATCGTACTCTCCCAGTTCTATGGCCCATTTCGCTAGTCGTCCAGACACTTCTGCCTTGTGAAGGGCCACTTTGATGGGGAAAGAGGTGACCACCACGATCTGATGAGCCTGGAAGTAGAGGCGTAGCTTTCGGGCCGCATTAACTAAGGCGAGGGCTAGCTTCTCAAGGTGGCTATAGCGGGTCTCCGCGTCTAGCAGCTATTTGCTTACGTAGTAGATAGGATGCTGTTTCCTTCCTTCTTCCCTTTCCAGGACCGCACTGACCGCATGCTCTGATACTGCCAAATAAAGCAATAGGACTTCCCCTTCCAAGGGCTTCGAGAGGAGAGGTGGAGTAGTGAGATAGGCCTTGAGATCGGATAAGGCTTGCTCACATTTATCGGTCCATTGGAAGTCCTTGGGATCTTTCCAGGTCTCGAAGAAGGCATGCGACTTGTCGGACAGTCGGGAGATGAACCAACTCAGGGCGGCCATCCTTCCTGTCAGTCTTTGAACCTCCTTGACATTACGAGGCGAGGGTATCACTTGGATAACTCTTACCTGCTCTGGGTTGGCTTTGATGCCCCTGTGGGTGACTATATACCCCAGGAACTTCCCAGAGCTTACTCTGAATGAGCACTTTGAAGGGTTGAGTTTCATATTGTACCTCCTGAGAGTGGTGAATGCTTGTTGAAGGTATGAGATATGATCCTTAGCATCCAGGGATTTCACCAGCATATCGTCAATATAAACCTTGATGGTCTGCCCTATCTGGTCGGCGAACATCATGTTGACAAGTCTCTGATAGGTCGAACCAGCATTCTTTAATCCGAAAGGCATGACCTTGTAGCAGTAGATGCCCTGGGAGGTCATGAATGAGGTTTTCTCTTGATCATCGGGATGCATTAGGATTTGGTTATATCCGGAGAATGCATCCATGAAACTCATCAGTTGGTGACCAGCAGTTGCATCGACTAGCTTATCGATATGAGGCAAGGGGAAAGGGTCTTTAGGACAGGATTTGTTGAGGTCCGTGAAGTCGATACAAACTCTCCACTTCCCATTCTTCTTCCTAACGACCACCACATTAGCTAGCCACTCCGGATATTGCACCTCTCGTATGAATCCGGCATCCAGTAGATTATTGACCTCTTCGTTGATAATTTTGTCCCTTTCAGGGGCGAACTTCCTCCTCTTCTGTCTGACTGGGGATGCATTAGATCCACTTGAAGCTGATGCATGATAACGCCGAGATCAATTCCAGGCATGTCCTCATGGGACCAGGCAAAGCATTCGGAGTTGGATCTCAAGAAGTCAACCAATCTCCTTCTTAGCCCTTCTGGGAGCTTGGAGCCTATCTTCAAGTTTCGATCCAAGTTCCCTTATACGAGTGGAACCTCGTCCATCTCTTCCACTTCCGGCTCTTCGGTATGCGGGGCCGGAAGCTTCTTCTGTAATTGTTATAAGACCTGGGTCTTTCCCTTTAGGGTAGTCTGATAGCAGGACCTAGCATTTTCATGATCTCCTTTGACCGCCTTAATGCCCCTGGGAGTTGGAAACTTAACCAGTTGATGCAGAGTCGAAGGTACGCCCCTCATGTCATGGATCAAAGGCCTTTCTAGTATCACGTTATACGATGAAAGGCAATCCACGACTAGGAACTTCGTGGCCTGATTTATCCCCTCGGCATATACTGGGAAAAGAACTTCCCCTAAGGTTTGCTTTACCTCTCCACTGAAGCCTACAAGGGGAGTCGCCTTTCTAGTTAGTGCCTTAGGTTCCAGCCCCAGTTCGGCGTAAGCTGAGTGGAAGATAATGTTGCTATAGCTCCCATTGTCAACCAGTATTTGCTTGACCAAACAGTTCGCTATGGTAAGCGAAATGACAAGGGCGTCGTGGTGAGGAGCTAGGACCCTCTCCTGCTCCCTTGCAGTGAAGCTGATCTCATCCATTCCAAGGAGTAGGCGCTTAGGACCCTCGGCCTCTTGGCCGTTCCTGGCGTTGCGAGTACTTCTCTTGGCAGCATCATTGCTGATTCCGCTTACTTCCGATCCGCCTGAGATAACATGGATCACCCGGTCTTGCTGTGGTGGCAATGCGGGAGCTGCTTCGGTAGGGAGACCGGGACCTTCTTTATTCAGAAGGTTCTTGGCCTTGTCTAAGAAGAACTCCCTTAGGTGGCCTTTCTTGAGAAGCTCGGCGACTTCTATCTTCAGGGCTATTCAATCTTCCGTAGTGTGATCATGATCACTATGGAATTCGCACCACCGCTTGGGGTTTCGATTAGCCTCTGAGGCCTTCATCTTGGGAGGCCATTTGACTTGAGGACTCATTTGTCGTAGGACACCGATTAGCTCCGGCTTTGTTATCGCAAGGTGAGAGATATCGGGCCATGTGGATACCATCGTTCCTTCGGATCTAGGCAAATGACGATTTTGATATCTGCCCCTGCCTGGATTGCTAGTCTCTTTAGCTGACTTGGGATGAAAGGGCTCATCGCGATCGTTCCTGGTCAGCTTCGAGGACTTCTGATCGTACTTTGAATAGGTCTTGGCTGTGGGAACCGAAATCCGCACCGTCAAATTATCGTATAAATAAGGAAAGTAGGAAAACCTTAATTTCCCAGAGGTCCCGGATTTCTGCGGAGCCAATGACAAGTGACCAAATACACGCAGAAAATATGAAAAGATAACAAAACGAGTTTTACGTAAAGTAGATATATGTTTCGAATTCGCATAAGAGCATTGCGACGATTACAAAAGATTGTAAAAGCTTTGACTGCGAGAACTGTCGGCGATTTTCCTAGTTCTTGCCGTCTCAAAACCTTAAACCTAATTGAGTCGCAGCTCGATAACAAAAGACGAAAACCGTACGAAAAAGGTTTTGTTAGGATTTGGGACTGGAACTTATGAAAGACTGCCTACGTACCCCTTTCGAGGATCAAGTCGGACGTAGTTCAGTTAGAAAGGATTGAACAAGAGATCGAAATGCCTGGCGGAGTTCGTCTACTATGAGCGTTGGTCATAGAAACGGGCATGTCGAGAATAATGCCTAGGGTTTCTATGTGCGGAACTTTAAGTAAGAGAATCATTATATCCTTCCGAGAGGAAAGGAAGACTGCGGAGAAGATGAAAATAGAACAAGAGGCGGACAAACGTTCTAGGTCCTGCCTTGCTAGTCTAACCACCAAAGTTCTAAGTTCTCTAAATCTAGGATCTCGGATCTTCTCTCTCTCTCTCTCTCTCTCTCTGTCTCTCTCTTTTTCTCTCCTCCCTATGCCTCTCACCTTGAGCTCCTTATATACTCCCTCCTAGGTCGATTTACGCTTCCCTCTTTTGCCCTTAAGCCGTCATAGTCCGAAAAATGGAAATATTCCATTTTTTCCGATCTTCATGATTATCTGCCGAAAGTTTCCATTTATCCGCGGAAACTGATGTTTATCCTCCAAGCATAACCGTCACAAGATTTATGGGATTTTAAGAAATCGTAAGTGGGCCTCGAATCAGGTATAGGACCCTTTGGGCCGTCTTTTGATTTGAGACGTTTGTTCTGATTTCTCTGATAAAGTTAAGTTTCTGCGGTTTCATCGTAAACCGAACGGACGATTCCATTTGATCGAGAAATCAAGAAATGGTTAGCCGTGGCTTGCGGAGGATTGTCATAAGGATAGTCGAGAGTGCATAGTTTTATGTCGTATCGTCGTTTCGGAAGACTTTGGACGTTTCGGAAAATTGTTGATGTTCGTATGCTCGTTTCGTATGATCCCTTGGAAGTTCCATGACTGCCAAGCCGCATCCTCGTGGTTTAACGATCTTTTGTTACCTCCGCATGATCGTGTTTTAACGAGAACGTCGTTTAGTCGCGGAACCTTTGGCCGTAGGGGCAGTCAGTGCTGCGAGTTTGACTTATAATCCGTGACCCCCCTCCTTCTAGCGCCAAACTGTAGGAACAGAAATTTGCACCGTCAAATTATCGTACAAATAAGGAAAGTAGGAAAACCCTAATTTCTCAGAGGTCCCGGATTTCTGCGGAGCCAACGACAAGTGACCAAATAGACGCAGAAAATATGAAAAGATAACAAAACGAGTTTTACGTAGAGTATATATATGTTTCGAATTCGCGTAAGAGCGTTGCGACGATTACAAAAGATTGTAAAAGCTTTGCTGCGAGAACTGTCGGCGATTTTCCTAGTTCTTGCCGTCTCAAAATCTTAAACCTAATTTATTCGCAGCTCGATAAAAAAAAAAGATGAAAACCGTACGAAAAATGTTTTGTTAGGATTTGGGACTAGACCTTATGAAAGGCTTCCTACGTACCCCTTTCGAGGATCAAGTCGGACGTAGTTCAGTTAGAAAGGATTGAACAAGAGATCGAACTGCCTGGCGGAGTTCGTCTAGTATGAGCGTTGGTCATAGAAACGGGCATGTCGAGAATAATGCCTAGGGTTTCTATGTGCGGAACTTTAAGTAAAAGAATCGTTAGATCCTTCCGAGAGGAACGAAAGTCTGCGGAGAAGATGAAAACAGAACAAGAAGCGGACAAACATTCTAGGTCCTGCCTTGCTAGTCTAACCACCTAAGTTCTAAGTTCTCTAAATCTAGGATCTCAAATCTGCTCTCTCTCTCTCTCTCTCTCTCTCTCTCTCTCTCTCTCTCTCTCTCTCTCTCTCTCTCTCTCTCTCTCTCTCTCTCTCTCTCTCTCTCTCTCTCTCTCTCTCTCACCTTGAGCTCCTTATATACTCCCTCCTAGGTCAGTTTACGCTTCCCTCTTTTGCCCTTAAGCCGTCATAGTCCAAAAAATGAAAATATTCCAATTTTTTCGATCTTCATGATTACCTGCGGAAAGTTTCCATTTATCCGCGGAAACTGATGTTTATCCTCCAAGCATAAACCATCACAAGATTTATGGGATATTAAGAAATCGTAAGTGGGCTTCGAATCAGGTTTAGGACCCTTTGGGCGGTCTTTTGATTTGAGGCGTTTGTTCCGATTTCTCCGATAAAGTTAAGTTTCTGTGGTTTCATCGTAAACCGAACGGACGATCCCATTTGATCGAGAAATCAAGAAATGGTTAGCCGTGGCTTGCGGAGGATTGTCATAAGGATAGTCGAGAGTGCATAGTTTTACGTCGTATCATCGTTTCGGAAGACTTTGGCCATTTCAGAAAATTTTTGATGTTCGTATGCTCGGTAGCTATAGCGACCGAGCTTTGTCCGCAGCCTGGTCGCTATAGTGACCGAGCTTTGTCTGCAGCCCGGTCGCTATAGCGACCGAGCTTCTTCTCGAGCTCGGTCGATAGCGACTGAGCTTGTGTCTGTGCTCGGTCGCTATAGCGACCGAGCTGGTGTATGGGCTCCGTCGGTATAGCGACCGAGCTTCGTATGATCCCTTGGATGTTTCGTAATTGCCAAGCCGCATCCTCGTGGTTTAACGATCTTTTGTTATCTCCGATTATCGTGTTTAAACGAGAACGTAGTTTACTCGCGGAACCTTTTGCAAGGAGATGATTTTTAAGAAATCATTGATTTAAGAAATCGTTGATTTTCTTAAATCGTTGATTTAAGAAATCGTTGAGTTAAGAAATCGTTGTTTTTAAAACAAGATTTTCCCGCGAATTTTTCGTATAAATGTTTCGTATAAGTTTTTCTTTCTTGAAAACGTTGAAATTCTTAAGACGTATATTTTTATCGAATGTTTTGATACTAACTTCGTCGTCAACACGAACCATTGGAGCTTGTTTCGACGCTGCGGACAAATCTATTCAAGAATTTTATCGTAAAAATTGGTTTAAGTAATTTTTACGAGAATTATCTTTTTCGAGAAATATTTTCGAATGTTAATTTCGTTGTGACCGTTTTTGACTCCAACATTGGCCCTACTTGCAACATCCTCTTCCCATCTTACTTGAGCCCAAGCACGAGACAATACGTCCTCCATAGTCATGCACCTGTATTTAATCAGCTCTTAGTAGAGATCTCCCTCCGGGAGTAGGCCCCGCTTGAAAGCCGAGATGGCCGTATCAGCGTTGCACTCGGGGAAAGCCACCTTCTCTTGGTTGAAAGCGCTATGTAGGAACGAAGGGGTTCGTTCCTATGCTGGAGGACTTCATAGAGATTATCTGAGTTTGTCTCTAGGTTGTGACTACTAGTGAATTGCTCTACGAACTTACCGCTAAGGGATGCAAAGGACTTGATGGACTTGGTAGGAAGATTGATGTACCACTGGAGAGAAGGGCCGGTCAAGGTCGATCCAAATCCCTTGCACATGGTAGCTTCCCATGCGTCTCGGGGGATTGCTACGGCTAGCATGTGTTGCTTGGACTGACCAATGTGATTGTCGGGATCTCCTGTACCTTCGTACATCTTTGTGCTCGGGAAAGAGAATTTGCGTGGCATTTCCACCGAGACAATCTCTTCTACGAAAGGTGTATCGGAGTAGGACCATGGATTACTCCTCCGAATAGGGGGAGCTACCCTTGGGAGCCTTTCTACCATAGATTGAATGGTGCCGAACCTTTCAGAAACCACTCTTTCTCGATAGGCGGCTAGAGCCGGGTCCGAGATCGCGGGATCATCGGGTGAGTACTCTTCGTCTTCCGCGTCAGAATCGCTATCCACTTGCACTCGGGTCGCGTCGTGAGCGGCTTCTCGGCCCTCGGGTTCATGTTGGTGCAGACGGGTCGGTGATACGCTCTTTCACCATCGCGTGGAGTGTTGAGCGAAGCCATAGGTCGAACCTTAGTTCGGAACCACTTTCGTTTGTTGCTGGTTTCACCGAGGGTCTGGTTTTCTTGTCAGAGGACAAGGTTCTCCGCTTCTATGGCGTCTAGCTTCTCGGCGCTTTGCTGCAGTTGTTTGGGGTGTTCTCCAAGTTGATCTTTTAGGGTTTGAACTTCTAGAAGAAGTTCGTGACCTCCAGGCGTGGTCTCCCTAGCTTTGTGAAGATCGGTAACCTGAATTTGAAGGATCTCGAGTCGGTTGAGGAGTTCGATCTCCCTCGGGTCATCTCCGCTTGGTTAGTATCTTCCTCTAGTGCCATCGTCACGTAGTTGGATTACCCCCCTCCTTCTAGCGCCAAACTGTTACGGTATTTTTGTGTAGGGTCCTTTTAGTACTACGGAACACTAGAGGATTTGTATTTAGAGAGTAAGAAATCGAGGCAGAAGAGATGTTCTTATTGAGTTTATGATTTGGGACTACAACGTGGGTGTATAAACCTAGTTCTATCGCCTAAACTCTAATCTCTTAGTTTCTGAAAGTTGATCCCTTGTTCTAGGGTTTGGGCTCCCCTTTTATAGATGTAGATGTCGGCTGAATGTAAAGGAACTCTTCCGTAATCGGAAAAATGGAAGTTTCCCCTTAGGCGGAAAACTTCTATTTTGCTTCAAGGGTCGATCCAATCAAGGGGGTCGGACCTATGGCTGGTGTTGGTCCCTGGTTTCTTCTTGAGCAAGGGTCCGGAAGTCGAGGACCTATCCGGAGGCTGGAGAAAACTTATGCCTGGATATTTTTCCCCAACAGCTTTAGCAAAAGTGTTAAACCACATTTTTGATAAATTTTAATTATGTTGTGCTGAACCCCTTAGTTTGTGTATATATGATAACTTTGCTGGATATGGAATTCTTGCAGGTTGCTGAATATTTCCGTGAGAGAATCCATTTTTCTTTGGCTGAAGAAATGGAACGGACTAAAGAGGAATCATGCAAGAGGAAAACAGGCGAGAATAGGCTGCAAGTCCAGTGGGAGAAAGTTTTTACTAGTTGTTTTCTACGGGTCGATAATGAGTTTGCAGGGAAAATCAGAAGCCTTGGTGTTGGTTCTTCTGATAGGATGGTTCTAGAGGCTTTTGCTCTTGAAACTACCGGATCTACCGCAGTGGTTGCTTTGGTTTGCTCATCACTATAATAGTTTCCAACTGTGATGATTCAAGAGCCGTCTTATTCTGTGGGAAAGAATGCATGCCATTATCAGTTGATCACAAAGTAAAGAATCCTTGTGTTTTTCTTCAACTGTGTTCTGAATTTTTACACCGGCCGAGAAAGTTTCTATTTATCATTCAACCAGATTAATGAGATTTCTGACCCTCTTTTTGCAGCCAGATAGAGAAGATGAGTATGCAAGAACAGAGAGAGCTGGAGGAAAAGTTATACAATGGCAAGGAGCTCGTGTTTTTGGCCTTCTCTCCCTGTCAAGGTCCATTGGTAGGTTAAAAATGCAGTTACAGTCTTTGCAAAAACATTAGATTCCTCATGAGGATTTTCTCTTCATCTTTTTCAGGTGACAAATATCTGAAGCCATTTGTAATACCAGATCCCGAATTGACGTTTATGCCACGAGCAAAGGAAATTGCAAGGAAACGGATCTTATACTGGACAGTGATGGACTTTGGGACGTAATGAGTAACCAAGATACTTGCGAAATTGCAAGGAAACGGATCTTATGGTAGCACAAGAAGAATGGATCTTTGCCTTTGGCTGAGAGAGGTGTAAGGGAAGACCAGGCATACCAAGCCGCGGATGATTATTGATACCACTCAAATTACCCTATTGAGTGCTTTACTCTCTCAAATAAGAGGTTCAGCTGTAGTACGTAGGGATCGAATCACGAGGAGCTAGGAAACCAATTAAATCTAATCAATTAATCAATCCTAGGTGAAGTTGGTTTTTATGATGGAAATGTAAAATGACAATCCTAAATGAGTAAGGTAGTTGCTCTACTAACAATATGATGGTTGTTTATAATATAATGAAGAGTGTTAGACATAGGGCTTTTATTCAGGTATTGGAGATTATAATATCTATAAATGCCAAATAAGTTGTTTGCATGATATTAAAGAACTCAGCCGCTTAACAATCAGTGATGTCTCACTGGTTAAATAACTAGATCTCTGATCTCAACTGTCGTCTGTTGACCAGAAAAAGATCAATATCCTTTATAGATATCGAGCGATACACCTTTCGCAGCGCCGATCGATTGTCCAGTTGGGATATCGATCGACATCTTCTAGAAATTCCTAGGCGCGAGCCGATAATGAACACTAGGTCTCAAGGAGGGCTCTCGCTCTTCTCAACAGGAGACAAACTAGTTCAAACAGATAATTCAAGATATAAGGATCCTAGTGATAGATGCTCTAGTTAGCTAATCTAGAACAAGCATAGGGTGCAATCTATTTGATCAATATCACAACTTAGCAAGTATAGTTTGGGGCTAATCCCACAAACCTATTTAAACCCTTGATCTAACAAGTAGACTACTCAGACATAACTAAGCCATTCATAACACAAGATAGGTAAAGAAATTGCATTAGATAGAGAATAGAAAACAAATGGAGTTCAATCACAAATCTCTCAATGATATCTCTCCAATCTCTCAAAACAAATAAAACTCTAGCTTTCTCTCACACTCTCTGCTTGCTTGCTTTCGCTTGCTTGCTTTCTGCTTGCCGTCAAAAACACTTAGGCAGGGTATTTAAGCATTTTCATTAGGTTAAAAACTCGTTAGGGGCAATCTCGTAATTTGGTGAAGTCTTGGTCAAGTAGTCGGCTAAACCATTTCGTCCTTGCTATCGATCGACAACACTTGATGTGTATCTATCGATTATAATCTTCAAGTACGCGGATCTTCACAGTTACATCGATCGACAACTCTGGATGAGTATCGATCGATTCTTCTCTGAATGTTGACTTCCGACTTGGTCTTGAATGGTCAACTCGGGTGTATTATCTCTTGTGCTCCAAAATGCTCCAAAAGCATCACTTTATCACGAAACACCCCTGAACCTGAAAACATACCTAAACAGACTAGAAAATATATTAGTTACATAATAAAAATATCATTATATCATAGTAGAAAATAGGTGAAATCTATGATATATCAATTATCTCTCAAAACTTGCTCTTCAAAAAGGAAGCAAAGACAATGTCTCCATCATAGTGATCGACCTGAAAACTCAGAGAAAGTTTAAGAAAAGACCTTGACACAGTGTGCTCTCTCCTGCACTATTATTATCATATCTAGTTTATTTTTCTTATCTTTATATGACCACTGTTGGTTATAACTTGCACAAGTTTACATGTTTCTATTCAATAATATTTGAGGGAGAGGAAGTGAAAAATGCAGAGGGAAAGATTATGAGGAGGAGGTAATGGAAAATGGACTAGAATAATGGAAAAGTCTATTCCTTTTTCTCATCAACTTCGATACTGGTGTGTTTGGACTTTGGAATAATGGAAAATCAGATGGATGAGATTATGCTGCATTCCTTTCAGCATAGTTTGTAGTACTGTCTAGTTATCTCCGTGACCAATAAACTGTATTTGACACAATGATAATTTTACTACAGAAGGAGTCGAGAAACATCTGAGTGTGAGTAACTCACGACAGCTGGAGCATGCTAAGCTGAGCAAGCTAGAGTTCAAGTTTTTCTTTGTTGGGTCCCAACCCCCACGATGTGAGATGACAAACTAAGTCCCACATTGGAGAATTAGAGAAGAAGTGTCTAATATATAAAGAGATGTCCAACTCTAATTAGTACGAGGCCTTTTGGGATGGAAACCAAAAGTAAATCCATGCGGGCTTGCCATTAAGGCCCAAAGTGGACAATATCGTACTAATGGACAATATAGAGTTGGACATGGGCTTTGACGATCCCAACAATTGGTATCAGAGCAGTTGACGAGAGATCTGCAAAAAGACCTAAATACCCTTCGAGTGATGAATGGTATATCCTATGAGTTAGGAATGAGAGGTGTGTGTGGCAGAGATCAAGTCAGAAGATTCTGGAAGTCAATTGTGGGACACGAGATGAATGTGATCCTTAGTTTGAGGGGGAGAATGTGAGATGACAAACTAAGTCCCACATTGGAGAATTAGAGAAGAAGTGTCTAATATATAAAGAGATGTCCAACTCTAATTAGTACGAGGCCTTTTGGGATGGAAACCAAAAGTAAATCCATGCGGGCTTGCCATTAAGGCCCAAAGTGGACAATATCGTACTAATGGACAATATAGAGTTGGACATGGGCTTTGACGATCCCAACACACGACTCTTGGCACTCTTTGCCAAAGAGAAGTGGCAAGGTTCCTCAGACATGCAAGGAATTTGTCACTGGAAAATTGCAGAAGAAGACACAATTTTAAAGTCATAAGAAAGTTGCTAGGTGATTGGCCGATTAAAACCTCTTTGGTTTGAGCCTTGAGGTTCACTTGAAAACACGCAGGAGAGAAACGACAAGAACAGCCACTAGCGTGATGCAGATAGGAATTCCTAGAAACACGAGCGTTGGTATTGTCTTGAGAAGGTGGATGACTTGGCAAATCCTTGTGGCTTGATGATGATTCAGTACATAAATGGGCATCTTAGTTTTTTTGAAACAGGTTTGTTGTTGTACCTATAAAAGAAACAAAATGGTTTCAAAAAAGACTACTACATAAATCAAAAGTAGATCCAGAGCACAATGTTCACCTCTTCGTTTGATTTGTCTCAAAAATGTTCTACAGAATCGGCTTCTTCAAGGGAATGACATCTGTGTGCATCAAGAAACTGAAGACTCAGTGGGAGTTTTTCCACTAATTTGAGTTTCTTGCAGTTATTAAGACAATGAGTTACCAGTGAGATAAGATCTCTGATGCTTGATACCAATGTATCGAAATCATGGCCGCTAAGATCTAAATTTGGATTTTGTGTGTGGACTTCCAAAGATAAAAGAACTGCAAAGATTCAGTATAGGCGATAGTGGATTGCTTAACTAAGTCGGCACATTTCCTCCCGTTCCAAATGTCAGACGGTGTAGATAATGTGTTGAGCTGTACATGAGGAAAATTGTGAAATTTCATGGTATTCCAGTTATTATCGTGTCTGATCGAGATCCACGATTTGCTTCAAATTTTTGGTTGGCTTTCCAGAAAGCTATGGGAACCAAAGTCCATATGAGTACATCCATAAACGGATGGACAATTGCAGCGGACAATCCAATCTTAGAAGATTTATTGCGGGCATGTGTAGTGGACTGGGGTAAATTATAGGACATGCATTTATCATTAGCTGAGTTTGCGTACAACAATAGCTACCACTCTAATATTAGAATGTCAGCATATGAAGCCTTGTATGGACGTCCATGTTGAATCTCCTTGTGTTGGATTGAAGTGGGGGGGAGGGCCGAGATAATAAAAAAAATGAATGAGCTATATAACCATAAGAAATTTAAGAAAAAAAAACATATATAGTAGTTTTTTTGGAAGCATGTCAATTTTTCACAAAATCAATTTTTCACAAAACTAGAAGACAAATTTCTTCTCTATGAAAAAAGCATGTATTTAAACGATGTGTGCAACTAACATAACATAATATTCTCTCCATTTCATAACGTATAGTGTTTTGTGAGTTTTTGAAGTTCTAATCTAGTTCTAAAAAACCTTACTTCTATTAACAAAGGAAATAAATAGTCAAGAAGAAGAGAGGAGATGGAGATCAGTTCAAGAAGAACATATCCGAGCTTACCTTGAGTCACAAGTTTGTTCATGCAAGTCATCAAAGTGTAACCTAACTTGGCTGAGAAGGCAAGACAAGTTTAAATCAAAGCTTGGTCGCCAATCAGGAAGAGGAGACCGTTGGAGAGAGTATGGACAAAAGGAATGAATAAATTAAGCAAGGTCACATGATCCAAATCAGGAGAGAGAGCCGTTTATGAGATGTCACTCTCACTCTCCTTGCAGCTTCTTTGTTTATTATTTCCTTTGTACTTAGCTTAGCTTAGTTTATTATTTTCTTAAGTAGGCAACTTGCCTTTAAATATTGTAACACTTCACACAATTGAATCAAGGGAAACAGTTCTCCTTTCATCACTCTCTCTCTCAATCGTCACTCTCTCTCTCAATCTACTCTCTCACTTTTTCTCTAGAGTTCTTCACTCTGTTCTTATTATTTCTAACATGGTATCAGAGCTATAAGCTCTTGAGAACCTATTTCACTTCCGCAAATCACTCTATTTTAACTCTGTCTTTTGATTCAGCAATTTATTTTCTCATTTCTCTCTTCAGATTTCTTTTATCCAGTGGATAATAAATCTGTGTTCTTGAGTGTTCTTGAGTGTTCTTGAATTTTTTTGGTTGTGCTCACTCTTCTCTGTCCCTACTTCTATTTCTTTGAGAGTTTATCTTGTTTCAAACTTGAGCTCTCTCAGTTACAGAGTTGATTTATCTCAAAACCAGACTTGAAAATTCAAATTTAGTTTGGCGCCAATCATAGAAGATGGAGAGCTACCACCATGTGAAGATTCCAGTCACACTCAAGGGACCAGGAAACTACATTACATGGTCTAGGATGACCATGACAGCCCTTGGAGGAAGAGGACTTTGGCAGCATGTGACTTCAAGCTCAGCACCAAAGCAAATCACCCAAGGAGAAGATGGCAAGGAGATTGTAGTGGTAGATGAAGGCAAATGGGCTCAGGAAGATCTCATGGTGCTGTCTATCTTGCATAGCTCTCTTGATGGTCCACTTATGGACACTTACTGTCACTGCACAACTCCAAAACAGTTGTGGGATACTTTGCAAAAGGTTTATGGCAACACTTCAAACCTCACCAGAATCTATGAAGTGAAGAGAGCCATCAACAATTTGCAGCAAGAAGAAGGAGACTTCACCAAACATCTTGGGAAGTACAGCCAGCTATGGTCTGAGCTAGAGATGCTAAGGCCAAGTACCAATGACCCTGAGGCACTTGAAGCTAGGCGTGAGCAAGACAAAGTCTTTGGACTACTTCTCACACTCAGTCCAAGCTTCACTGATGTGGTTAGGCACATACTAAGAGACAAGGAGCTTCCAAGCTATGATGAAGTGTGTGCTCAACTACAAAAGGAGATAGGCTCAGATGGACTCTTTGGTGGTGGAAAGGAGAGTTATCTATGGCACACAAAGCTGAGAAGATGGAGAGTACATCAGCTAACAAGGCTTACTACAAACCAAGAGGAGGAGGAGATAAGGCAGTGTCTTGTGAGCATTGCAAGAAGAGTGGACACTCCAAGACCAACTGCTGGATTCTCCATCCCCACCTCAGGCCTGTCTCAGCTAACAAGTACAGCCAGGCCAGAGCACATGAAGCAAGAGCCCAAGAGCATCCAGCATCAAACTCCATGCGCATAGGAGATGATGGGAGAGCCTTGGTCTCTACAGCACATACTGGTGGTTCCACCTCTCACGCCATGTCTCAGCCATCTCATGATGATGCATTCATCAGGAAGTCAGACATTGAGGCCTTGATCAAAGCCCTCAATGCAAATTCTGGTAACCAAAGTATTAATGCTTTAAATTCTATACACAATGCTTCTCACACTGCTAGGCCTTTAATCATTGATTCAGGAGCTTCTCACCATATGATTAGGGATGCTAGACTGATTAGTGATATTAAACCTGCTCTAGGTAGTGTTGTGATTGCAAATGGTGATAGAATTCCAATTGAGGGAGTAGGAAATCTGAACTTGTTTAACAAAGATTCTCCAGCTTTTTATATGCCTGCCTTCACATCAAACTTGTTATCTGTTAAAAGGGTTACTAATGACCTGGATTGCAATGTTATTTTCAGTCCTAATGATGTTTGTTTTCAGGATATTAAGACCAGTAAGATGCTGGGAAAAGGTGTGAGCAAGGGAGAGCTTTACTTGCTTGAAGATACCAATTTATCAGATTTATCTACTGCTTTGAATTCTGTTTTAGCTAGTAATGTGTTATGGCATGCTAGATTAGGCCATTCCCATGCTAGAGCTTTAAGCTTATTGTTACCTAATTTATCTTTTCAGAATGAATCTTGTGAGGCTTGTATTCTTGGCAAACATTGCAAATCTGTTTTTCCTCAATCTATGACTGTTTATGAAAATTGCTTTGATCTAGTGCATTCTGATGTGTGGACTGCTCCTTGTGCATCTAGAGAAAACCATAAATATTTTGTGACATTCATAGATGAGAAATCAAAATACACTTGGCTCACACTGATTAAAAGCAAAGATAGAGTTTTAGAAGCTTTTATTAACTTCCAAAACTATGTAACTAACCATTTCAATTCCAAGATCAAAATATTTAGGTCTGATAATGGTGGGGAGTATACTAGCAATGCCTTTAAACAACACCTAGCAAAACATGGCATTATTCATCAAACAAGCTGCCCATACACACCACAACAAAATGGAGTTGCTGAGAGGAAGAATAGACATCTTATGGAGGTTGCAAGGAGCATGATGTTTCATACAAATGTTCCAAAGAGGTTTTGGGGAGATGCTGTGATCACAGCTTGCTATCTGATCAACAGGATTCCCACCAAAGTTCTCAAAGATGTCTCTCCCTTTCAGGTATTAAACAAGATCCACACCTCCATTAGATCACTTGCGTGTGTTTGGTTGTGTGTGCTATGTCTTGACACCAGGAGAACAGAGAAATAAGCTGGAAGCCAAGAGTGTCAAGGGAATGTTCATAGGCTATACTCACACACAGAAAGGGTACAAGTGCTATATTCCAGATTCAAGAAGAGTTATGGTCTCAAGGGATGTCAAATTTGTGGAATCAAAGGGGTACTATGATGAGAAGAGCTGGGAAAACCTTAGGGATCTCTCACAAGGACCATCTGATAGAGCAAACAACCTGAGAACCATTATGGAGAGTTTGGGAATCAGCCTACCTCAAAGTAGTGTGGCGCCAGTACCAGCACCATCAGCATCTACACCAGCTGCTGAGCATGATGAAGAATCAGAACCAGTACCAGTTGTGGAGCCAGTCCATCTTGATCCTGAGGGAGGGAGTGAGCATGAATCAACACCAGCAAATGATTCAGCATCAACACATGATCAAGATGGAGCAGAATCTGATGGTGATCAAGGTCAGGAAGAAGCAGTGGTAGAAGAGCAGATTCAACCATTGAGAAGAAGTACTAGGGTGAGGAAGGATCCATCAAACTTGACCAGCACTAGAGTGTACTTCAACTCCAATGCAGTGGCTCATCCTACTCAAGCAGTCTGCTCCTTGTCATACTTTCCAGAAGAACATGTGGCGTTTATCACCCACCTAGATGAAGCTTACATACCAAAGACCTATGAGGAAGCAATGGCACTAGATGAGTGGAGAGAATCAGTGGGAGATGAGATAGGAGCTATGATCAAGAATGATACATGGTTTGAAACTCAACTTCCAAAAGGCAAGAAGGCAGTAACAAGTCGCCTACTCTTCACTATCAAGTACAAAGCAAATGGACAACCAGAAAGGAAGAAGACAAGGCTGGTTGCAAGAGGGTACACTCAAGTCTATGGAGAAGACTATTTGGATACATTTGCACCAGTGGCTAAGCTTCACACCATAAGAGTTGTTCTCTCCTTGGCTGTTAACTTAGGAATGGGATCTCTGGCAAATGGATGTCAAGAATGCATTTCTTCAAGGAGAATTAGAAGATGAAGTCTACATGAGACCACCACCAGGAATGGAAGACATGGTCAAACCAGGAAATGTATTAGATTGAAGAAGGCAATCTATGGATTGAAGCAATCACCAAGAGCCTGGTATCACAAGCTTAGCACAACCCTTAATGGAAGAGGGTTTGTGAAATCAGAATCTGACCATACTCTCTTCACTCTCACCAGCAAGCAAGGCATTGTTGTAATCCTCATCTATGTTGATGATATTATCATCACTGGCAGCAACAAGGAAGGTATAATTTCAACTAAAGCTTTTCTTAAATCCTCATTTGATATTAAAGATTTCGGGAGAGCTTAAGTACTTCCTTGGGATAGAAATATGCCGCTCTAAAGAGGGGCTTTTCTTATGCCAAAGGAAGTACACACTTGATCTTTTAAATGAGGCAGGAGAGCTTGGTGGAAGAGTAGCCAAGACACCACTTGAAGAGGGTTACAAGATATTGCGTGAGGGGGAGTTTGAAGATACACCATTTGGAGACTTCAAACTCTATAGAAGAATGGTGGGGAAGCTGATCTATCTCACCATCACAAGACCAGACATTTGCTTTGCTGTCAACCAAGTGAGCCAGCATATGCAAGCACCAAAGGTTCACCATTGGAACATGGTGGAGAGGATCTTGAGATACCTAAGGGAGGCTCCTGGTCAAGGTGTTTGGATGGGTTGCAACAAGAGCACAGAGATTGTAGGGTATTGTGATGCAGATTGGGCTGGTGATAGAGTGGACAGGAGGTCTACTACTGGCTATTGCACCTTCATAGGAGGCAATTTGGTTACTTGGAAGAGCAAGAAGCAGAAGGTGGTATCATGTTCAAGTGCTGAGGCAGAATATAGAGCCATGAGGAAGCTGACCAGTGAGCTGATTTGGATCAGGAACCTGTTGAGAGACTTGGGCATTGAAACAACAACACCAATCACCATGCATTGTGATAACCAGGCAGCCATTCACATAGCTTCAAACTCAGTGTTTCATGAAAGGACAAAGCATATTGAAGTGGATTGTCATAAGGTTAGACAAGCAGTGGAACAGAAGATCATCTTACCTTGCTACACTAAAAGTGAAGACCTAGCTAGCTGATATCTTCACCAAAGGAGCAAGTACCAAGGTCTGTGAGTTCATTCATCCAAGATTGGGACTCATAGACTTGCCTAGATCATGATCCCCTCAGCCATGAAACATCTACTCTTTTTCCTTTGTGTGTTTTTGTCCCAATGGGTTTTTCACACAAAGGTTTTAATGAGGGATGTGTTCATAGTTTCCAAGCTCAACCATACTGTATGGTTAAGCTTGAGGGGGAGTATTGACAAAGGAAATAAATAGTCAAGAAGAAGAGAGGAGATGGAGATCAGTTCAAGAAGAACATATCCGAGCTTACCTTGAGTCACAAGTTTGTTCATGCAAGTCATCAAAGTGTAACCTAACTTGGCTGAGAAGGCAAGACAAGTTTAAATCAAAGCTTGGTCGCCAATCAGGAAGTGGAGACCGTTGGAGAGAGTATGGACAAAAGGAATGAATAAATTAAGCAAGGTCACATGATCCAAATCAGGAGAGAGAGCCGTTTATGAGATGTCACTCTCACTCTCCTTGCAGCTTCTTTGTTTATTATTTCCTTTGTACTTAGCTTAGCTTAGTTTATTATTTTCTTAAGTAGGCAACTTGCCTTTAAATATTGTAACACTTCACATAATTGAATCAAGGGAAACAGTTCTCCTTTCATCACTCTCTCTCTCTCTCTCGCCAATCACTCTCTCTTTTCTCTCTAGAGTTCTTCACTCTGTTCTTATTATTTCTAACAACTTCTATCTCGAAAAAGAATATTCGTAAAAAAATTCTACCTCTCTATATTATTATTTGAGAAGTGATTTTACTTATTTATCATGATTTCTATAATTTTAAGTAATTTTCCTATTTGCATGGTTTTAATAATTTTAACTAATGAATCATTAACTTAAATTTATACTATTATTTGAAACTTTATTAAATAAGTGAAAATAAGGATTATGATTAAATTATAAATATCTTACTCGATTTAATATTTAAAATCATATTTGTTATAGGATATGTAACATAATATACATTAAAAAAAATTGTAAGAGGTTTTATTTAGTGTAAAATATATCATATTTTTATGTCTTCATACTTTTTTCTCAAAGAAAAAGTATTTATACAAAATAAATTGGATGTAATTGTATCGATCAAAAATTTAAGATTTTCATAATTATCAAACAAATATTACTAATAATGAATTAAGTGTTTTTGGGTCTAGATGTTACTAATGAATTAAATTAATCTATATGTTGCCAATTAGGTTCATTATTGATTACAAGTATAACACGTAGTGTATCGTTATTATACATATAAATAATTAAATAAGTATAAGTACGAATTAGAACATAATATATCTTCAAAAAATTATATTATATTATATTAAATATTCTTCTTGAGGCAATCTTAGAACAATGTTTTTATAGAATATGTGGTTTAATATTTTAATATGTATTAGTTTATTTTAAATAGCTAATTATATTGATTGCAGTTTGTATTATTTTCATTTTCATCAAAATAAAAATATGTAGCTATAAAAAAAACGAAATCATATATATATATATATATATATATATATATATATATATATATATATATATATATATATATATATATATATATATATATATATATATTTCGATCAAAAAAAAAAATATATATATATATATATTGCAATTTCTTTAAATTATCTGAATGTATAGATATATATTTATTAGAACCCTAAATTTATTAAGTAATATATTATATATAGTATATAAGTAAACAAACATATGAATGTCTAAAGAATCTCTCATATTGTTGATTAATTGTGTACACAATTAAATTATACCCAATAAATAATATTGGTTAAAATCCCAAAATAAATTTTATTATATATCCAATTAATATATTATAATCGTTTCAAAATTTATTATATATATATATATACATCTTATTATATAAAATACATTTTTCTCTCTTTTTCTTTGCGTCAGCATATCATGTGTCCGAGTCTCATTAAAGTTTTGTTGATTTTTGTTTGGATTCTCATTGGGTCTACTAGTTAAACCAAACGGGCTTGGTACTTTTGTTATCTGGCATGAGAAAAAATCAAAAGTGTGGCCCCATTGTGACATTCACCTTCTTCAAGTGTACGGTTCTAGGGTTCATCATGTTCTTCCTCTAATTAGATTAGGCGGCAATGGAGTTCCAAGGGGGTTATGTGAGAAGAATCTCTTGAGCTTGCTGCTGTCGTATCATTTCGTGTCGGAACCATCACGAGATGCATTCAATGGTTGTTCTTAACGACCTTCTTATCATTCATTGTATATCCTTTTCTGCCGGTCGGTGAATTTGCAGCTATAAATATGTTAGTCTTGATCCCATAAACTCATTCTTTCATTTCTCACAATCATAATATCCTTTAAAACTTTCTATGAGCAGACTGGAGACTCAATCTTTTCAGTCTCCGAGTAGATTAGTGAATTCCTTTAATCGGATTTTTCCATATATCATGTAATTTGAAATCTCATATGCATATCTCCTATTCAACTTGAGCTTCAGGAAGATTCTGATGTTGTTGTTCCAGTACTTGTTTCTTTCTCTAAGTAAGAGACTATACTTCATCATTAATTTAAGGCGATTACATTAGCAATATCATGTATTAGAATAATCGATGCATAGCACATGCCATATAATGGACATGGTTTATTCTCCATGCGCTAAGATCAAGCCTTCGTTTTAAGAATGTAATTTGGTTTCATTATAGGTACTTAAGACTGATTCTAATTATTTGGCATTATTTTATCTTCTTTTTATAGTTACCATGTCTAGAATTCATAAATGAGCTCAACAGTCTGGTAGTCAGTGTAATCCATGTGTATGGCTGCTTATTCTCATGTACATGAATGGTGACCCCATTCGAAAGAGCATCTAGAAAATATTTAAGAAAAATGAGGTATCAGTGGTAGGCCTGGGCACTATTACTTTATACCCGTTTTATACTTGCTACTTAACTCGGCTTGGTTTAAAAAACAAGTACTTACTACAATCAAGTCGAGTAACAAGTAAGCGGAATTTATTACTCGTAAGTACAAGTCGAGTATCAAATATATTTTTATTTTAACTACTTGGCTTGATACTTGGCTTGTTACTTGTTTTTTTACTTGTTCTGTTATTTATTTATTTTGCCAAATTTTTGTTAAAATTATTCAGATTAGATCTGGCCATTTGGTTTTTGGTTTCGGTTCTGGTTAGGTTCTAAAGGTTTAAAATCCGTTTGGGGATTTAGAAAATTTGATTCGCTTCCATTTTGTTTTTTAGGTATTGATTCAAGTAACCAAGTTGAATTCCTAACTTTATTTTGTCTTTAGCTATTATTTAAAACAGTTAATAACTTATTCTTGAAAGTTTGTATGTTTATATGAAATTTTTTTGGATATCAAGTATTTCATATTTAACTTCAAGTAGTCAAGGAAAATAGTTAAGTAATTGAGAAAATCAAGTATCAAATCAAATCAAGTAAAAAACAAAATCAAGTAATAAACCAAGTCAAGTAGTTTACAAATTTCCAAAACATTTACGAGTACTTGATATAGCGAGTACTTGTTCAGAAGGGGTCAAGTACAAGTTAACAAATATAACTACTTGAACAAACCAAGTCGGGTAACAAGTACCTCAAAGATGCCGGGTACTTTCCCCGTACCCAGGCCTAATCAGTGGGAATAGATAATTTGTGGAAAGGTGATTTTCAAAACAATTTTGATTAATTTGTGATTCCTGAAAATTATGGTCTTTTGATTATAAATTCAGATAATATTGTCAATGATACTACTAATACTAGTGTATTTCAGTAAGCTGTATGATTTTGTCATCATTTATTTTGTATCAAAGAGTGAAATATTTTTCTCAATTTTTTCACTTATCTGTTATAAAACAGAAATGCTTATTATGATTGATTATCTCAGGAATAGGCTATCAAGCTACATGATCCAAAAAGAAGTTGGATCACTCGAAGTGTTATTCAATTAGTGAGATATCAGCAAATAGAGATATCGTATAAGAAGAACTTAACCGCATCACATAGAAGGTGATTTATGTCGTAATCTTTACTTCATTTCTAATTGTTGTCTCACTAAAGTTTCCATGGTATGTGGCTACCCTTTTATTTTTTAGTATTAGCTCACATTATGATGTTTATGTCACATAATGGGTTTTGTGACTTTTCTTGACAATGTTCATTTGCTAAAAGCTATGTTTGGTACTTATATTTTGCTTTATGTTTTTTTTAATATTGTTGTCCAAGTGAAGGAGATATAGCTGAGAGAAACAACAAAGAGACCGGAGAGGAAGAGAAGGCAAATGAAGTTCAAAAATGGTCGAGGATGAGATTAAGCTGAGAGAAAATCTAGAGAGGGCCAAAAAGAGACCAAAAGAACTCGAGAAAAAGACTGGGAAAATGCCTTAATCTGTGATTGAGAATCAGTCTATAAGGGTTTTCATTTATTCATATCAGCCTATGGTTTTATCAACAAGAAGACGGAGTGTATTTTAAGTATAATTAATTAGAAATACACATGAATATATTCTCTTTTTATGCTTCACAAATCTGATTTTAGATAATTTTAGTTTCCTTGGTTTTCAATTACACCAATCGCAAAAGAATCATATGATAAACTGGTATGAACCCAAGATGAACACAATCCCATAAATTTAGAACTGAATTTTAAAAATAAATTTGGCAAAATATTCAGTAATATATTTATTTAAATATTGATAACTATAATTATGTTTTGATTCTGGTTTTTTAAAACAAATAATTTTCTAGTGTAGTGAATTATATTCATGTTCAATTATTTAAGTTAGTAATTTTTAAAATAAAATATGTAAAAGAAATAAAAATACAAGTACATTAAATATATAAAAAATATAAAATAATCAATTTTTTGAGTGTTAAACCTAACCACAATAATAAAAAACTCAAATTAACTTACCATATATAATAAAAAAGTCAAACAAATGTTTAAGAAAATGTATACCATTCTAATCATGAAAATCGTGTCATGTTAATACAAACTTATAACCTCTAACAATAGTAATAAAAATAAAAAGTAATGAATCTTTGTTAGACGTATGCGAAGATGATATAAAAATGCGTTCTCACTATTAAAAACATAACAAAAAGAAAGATAATAACTAAAATAGTATAATGACTTAAAATATATTTGATGAACAAATTAGAAACAAAACAAGTTAGAAACAAAAAAAATAGAAAAATAAAAGAACATAAAATGTTAAGTAAAATGAATATAATATCATGTCTTATTAAAAAAATTTAAAAGACAAAAAATCATTATCCTACACATTTTTTGAAAATGCAAACCTAAAACACAAATCATAAAATCATACAAAAATATAAAACACAAATTTCCCCTATAGATTTTTCATCAAACTTTTTAATTCACTAATATTCTTATAAATTTTAAAATATACACCAAACTTATTTACCGCAAGTAATTTTTAACTTATATTATTTCCCGATATCACAAGAAGCCATTATTTAATATATTTTATTTTTAGGTAACTTTTAACTTCATTAAAAACTTGTATAGTTAATGATGTTTTATAATCTGTTTTATAACTGATTAAAGTTATTTCTTCTAATTAACGCCATTGGAGACAGATTTATAAATGTTTTTTTTTTGTTTTTTGTAGTTGTCTCTGCACTACAAGAAAACAGGAGGTTAACGAGGAAATTTGACGAGGAAAATAAAGCCTCATAATTTTACGTTTACTTTAAGAGTAAATTACGAGGACAAGGTTAGAAGACGTTACTTTACGACGAAACATTTTCCTCGTAAAGGTAACGAAATTTTACGTGGTTTTAACGAGGATACCTGGATTTCTCGTAAAGTCAACGTAAAATAGCGTAAACCTTACGAGGAAATCCATTACGTGTATTAAACGACGAAATATTGAAACACGTTTTTTTCGGCTACCTGACTATATTTCGTCGTAATATCCAAGAAAAATTACAACTACCAGATTCGTAGATTTTCTATAAATATGGACGTTTGAATATCATTTTAAACACACAAACAACAAAAAAAATGTGAAAGAAAAAAAATATCAGGCTCCGGGAATATTTTCGAGTTGCGGAAGTGGATGTATATGCATAGAGATGCTAACGGAAGAGTGACGAAAGAATACCTTGCGGGGCTGGAGACGTTTATGCATCAAGCAGATTCCACACCGCTCACCCAAGAAAGCGGTAAGATGTTTTGTCCTTGTCGGAAATGCAACAACTCGAAATTGACAAATCGTGAAAATGTTTGGAAGCATTTAATAAATAGAGGTTTCACGCCAAATTACTATATCTGGTTTCAACATGGAGAAAGTTATAATTATGATCAGAATGAAGCTATTAGTAGCAATAGTAATTGTCAGGAAGAACCGGTTGATCATCATTTGCATAATGAACATAGTTACCATCAGGAGGAGCAGATGGTAGATTATGATAGGGTTCATGATATGGTAGCTGATGCATTCGTAGCTCATGATAAAGTTGAAGAACCTAACATAGATGCAAAAAAGTTTCATGAAATGTTAAATGCAGCGAATCAACCACTTTACAGTGGTTGTAGAGAAGGTCTCTCTAAATTGTCGTTGGCTGCTAGAATGATAAATATTAAAACTGATCACAATATACCTGAAAGTTGCATGAATGAATGGGCATACTTATTTAAAGAGTATTTGCCAGAAGACAGTGTGTCTCCTGATTCTTATTATGAGATTCAGAAACTGGTTTATAGTCTTGGGTTGCCTTCGGAGATGATAGACGTTTGCATTGACAAATGCATGATTTACTGGGTAGATGATGAGAAGTTAGAAGAATGTCGATTCTGCAAGAAGCCACGATTCAAGCCGCAAGGACAGGGACGTAATAGGGTACCGTACCAAAGGATGTGGTACCTACCAATTACAGACAGATTGAAAAGATTGTACCAATCTGAGCAAACTGCTGGAAAGATGAGATGGCATGCCGAGCATACTCAGACGCATGGTGAGATGACTCATCCATCAGATGCAAGAACCTGGAAACATTTTAACAAAGTATATCTGGAATTTGCTAACAATAGCTGGAATGTGTATCTTGGATTATGCACAGATGTATTTAGTCCATTCGGAATGTCAGGGAGACAATATTCATTGTGGCCAGTCTTTCTTACGCCATACAACCTGCCACCGGATATGTGCATGCAACGGGAATTTCTATTCTTGACCATATTAATACCTGGTCCGAACCATCCAAAAAGGTCTATGCATGTTTTCTTACAACCACTGATAAAAGAGTTGAAGGATTTGCGATCAACATGGGAGAGGACGTATGACTGCTCAACAAAGACGAATTTCACGATGTGAGCGATGCTTTGGTGGACCATAAGTGACTTTCATGCCTATGGGATGTTGTCTGGATGGACTACACATGGGAGATTAGCTTGTCCATATTGTAATGGAATGATAGATGTGATTCAACTAAAGAATGGTAGGAGGACAAGTTGGTTCGATTGTCACTGTCGATTTCTTCCCATTGGTCATCCGTACCGAAGAAACAAGACATTGTTTAGGCACAAAATAGTTGTGAGAGAGACTCATCCTCCATATTTAACTGGAGAACAAATTGAAAAGCAACTCGATTCCTATAGAGCTTTGGAAACAGTTCCTCGTGGTGGTAACTGGCATGTCCCCAGTAATATGCCTGATTCTTGCGGTGTTCATTACAACTGACACAAGAAGAATATATATTGGAAGTTGCCATATTGGAAGGATCTTCTTCTGCGCCACAACCTCGATGTGATGCATATAGAGAAGAATTTCTTTGAGAAAATCATGAATAAAATATTGAATGTCCCGGAAAAGATAAAATACAACATAAAATCGAGGTTGGACTTGTCGGATATTTACTCAAGAAGTGAGTTACATATAAAAAGCAATGAACATGTTCCCATTCCAATATTCATATTGTCTTCAGAAAAAAAAAAGACGGTGTTGTTCAATTGGGTGGCATCAGAAGTGAAGTTCCCCGATGGGTATGTTTCAAATCTCTCTAGATGCGTTGAAAAGGGTCAAAAGTTCTCTGGGATGAAGAGTCATGATTGTAGTGTTTTTATGCAACGACTACTTCCCTTTGCATTTGCAAAGCTACTTCCAACAAACGTACATGAAGCACTTGCAGCTACTATATTATAACGCATTTTATAATGATTTAGTTTGCAATAATATATGACTAATAAAGTGTTTAATTGTTTTTGGAATATACAAGGCATTGGAGCATTTTTCAGGGATCTAAGCACGCGCACTCTTAAAGAAGTCGTGGAACAGCTTCAGGAGAACATTCTCATCTTATTGTGCAACTTGGAGAAGACATTTCCTCTTGGATTCTTTGACGTCACGGAGCATCTAGCTGTCCACCTCCCATATGAAGCATTGCTTCGTAGACTTGTATATTACGGATGGATGTATCAGTATGAGCGAGCCATGAAATATTTGAAGGGGAAAGCAAAGAACCTCGCAAAATTTGAAGGTTCTATAATTGCTGGAAGTTTGACGGAAGAAACTTCTCACTTCACATCGTACTACTTTGCGTCAAAAGTACGTACCCGGAAAAGAGCTCCAAGAAGATATGATGATGGTGGTGTCGCGCCAACATATGCAGTTGCTGGTGTTGCAGACATCTTTAGCCAGATTGGACGACTAGGTGGAAAATCAATAGAAGTTTTGTGGTCGAGTGAAGAAGACGTTCATAGTGCACACACCTATATTCTACTCAATTGCGATGATCCATTGATGCGTTATTTTGAAAGGTAATATATATGGACACTTCCAAATTAACACATATAACATGTGATTAATATAAAATCTGATTGTGATTTTACGGCCTATTTGTCTCTCAAGTCGAAGAAACATGCTCAGGTATATCCACAAGTGACGTAGACAAAAGGAAAGATCAACATTTTATAAAGTGGTTGAAGAATCAGGTAGTAACTCAGGTCAATCAAACTATTTTTCAAACATGATCTGTATTTCAACGTTTCACTTCTTTTTTTGCAGGTTGATTATGACGAAGATGAAGATTATCCTAAGTGGTTACACGAAGTAATTCAATCTCCACATGTGAAGGTCACCACATCACAGATGTATTTCACACGAGGCTATACTTTTCACACATATGAGTATGGTAGACATCGGGCGACCAGTAACTATGGAATATGTGTGAAAGGGGAAACCGATTTCTACGGGATCTTGACGGAGATTCCTGAAGTCGAATTTCCAGAAAAATTGAAGCTGAAATGCGTCCTCTTCAAATGTGAATGGTTCGACTCCGTCGTCAACAGAGGTGTTCGGTGTAACAAATTCAGTGTAGTTGATGTCAATGGTGGACGAAGGTACAACAAATTTTTTATTTGGCATACCTGAGTAGTATAAATTAACTTCTAAGTTTTCTTTAATTTTGTAGGTACAACAAATTCGAGACTTTCATCTTAGCTTCACAAGCAGATCAAGTTAGCTTCCTTCCATACCCTCGAATGAGAGAATCGGGAATAAATTGGTTAGCCGTGACCAAAGTTACACCTCGAGGATGAATTATCAGTGGAGAAGAACCATCATTGCAAGAAGAAAAGATAAATGAAGTCGAAGAACCTGAACAAAAATTTGATGATGTCCTTCTCATTGATCCGCATAATCATGAGTATGAAGATCTTACCGACGATGCCACAGACGAAGCTGTTGAAGACGAGTTTAATGAAAATGATGATGTTTCTAGTGATGACGAGAATGCAGACGATGTATCCGATTGATGTATTTTTTAATACAATTGATTTAAGACTTAATGCATGTGATTTGATGGATTTAATCATGATTTAAGACTTTATAAGTACTTAAGTTGTGGTTTTAGAATTTGGGGTTTGGAATATAAAGAAGAGATTGATGTTAAAGGAAGATGGGAATATATGAAGTATAAGGTAAGGAATATGGGGTTTGGGATTTCATATTTTAGGGGTTTCGACGATATCCTCGTTATTTTCACGTAAGGTTACGAGGATTTTACGAGGAAATAGGAAAATAAAGAAAGCAAGCCTCGTTAATTACACGTAAGACGATTTTGTCGTAAAGACCTCCTGGGCTTACTTTACGACGCACAGTCATTTCGTCATAATTCCTCTCCATTTCCTCTTTAATTCGTAGCTATGGTAATTCTCTTTCCTCCCTAATTTGATTAGTTTAGGTAGATTAGGTGATTAGTTTAGGGAATTTATATAGGTTTACGGATTTTATTTTAATTACTCTAGGGAATTTAGCTAGATTTATAAAATTTGTTAATTATAGATTTTTTTAATTACTGTTGATTTTAATTTCAAAAATTAAAAATTTTTGTAGGTTTGCAAGAACATGCTTACGCCTCATTACAGAGAGATGTTTGGTGATCCTGGGAGTCGGTTAGACCCATCTTCTTCTTTAGCTCCCGGTTCTTCTTCTACAGCTCCCGGTTCTTCGGGTCAGGAGACTGTCCCCGAGACTCAGTCTCCTCATCTGCCTCCACCGATGGCTCCTCCTGCGATGGCTCCTCCTCCGATGGTTCCTCATGTGCCTCCTCCGATGTCCGCCTAGGTTCATGTCGATTTGCTGGTGCCACCGAGTGCTCCTTATTCCCAGTACACTGTAGAGGACATTCTCAGTATGTCAGGCAGAGAAGGTCTACATATCATAGACCCCGATCAACCGGACGGAACTTTGTGGTACGTTACATTATTTTTTTAATTCTATTATGACTTTAATAAATATTTTAAACTTCAAATTTGTTTTTTTTTTCAGGTTTGTGGTCGACAATTGCCTTGCAACAGACGTAACCGAGACGATGAAGGGTTACTTCTCCATGGCACATCCTAAATGGAAGTTGACGCCGATCTACATCAGAAGGACGTCGTTCAAGATTTACGCTGTAAGATCAATTATACATATTTTTATTTTTTCTTAATTTATATTTTTTTATTTTTAATAACTAATTATTAATTTCTTTTTTTTTCCTTGCAGCAAAAGTATCATTGGTCCCTAGGGGTCACTGAGAAGGTGAGGAAAGCATTTTACGCAAAGGCTTCTGTTCGGTTGTTGGACACGGTCTCCAACTGGAAGGGAGACTGGATCAAGAAGGGGTATGAGCGTGGCAAACCCGCTGAGCTTACCATGGATGTTTGGGATGGACTCATCCATTACTGGAAGAATCCCGACTCCATGAGAGTCGCAGCGGCTTGCTCCAACTCCCGCAACACGGTAGATGAGCATGGCCACGGGCCGATACAACACTCTACGGGCCAAAAACCCATGCCGGTGTCCGTTTGGAAATGGTAATTAAATATTTAATTTTTTAAAATTTTTAAAAATATTTATACATTCTAACAACTTTCTTAAATGTTTTTCTCGACTCTTACGGAACTTTACGGACCAATTTTTAGATGGCAAGTCCGAGCAAATCTACAACGATGTAGTTGCTCGGATTGAAGAGCGCCAGACTCAGCTGATCCAGTAGTCCACCAACGGATTACCCGTTACCTTATCCACAACTGAAGTGGATAAGATTTACGAGGAGGTAAATATTTTTTAAAATTTTATTTTTTAATTATTTAGTAAATTTAACTTTTAAATTTAACTAACAAATATATATTTTTTGTTTTTATGGTTGTCCCTAAGAAAAAGGAACGTACGTTGGGGATTGGTTCCGTCAATGATGTTCCGAGAGCGACATCGTCTTATGGTCAGAGACGGACTGAAGAAGTCACTGAGCTGCGTACCGAGCTGGTCGTGACCAAAAGTCATGTGAGTGGACTCGAGGCTTTCATTGACATTATAGCGGCCACAAATCCGGAATGGGAATCCTTGTTGAGGAACATGAAATAACAAAATCCCATTCCAGGCGAGTCATCCGGCACACATGACGAGGCCGATGTTACGAGGAAGAGCAATGAATTCTACCAGGCGATGAACGACCCTTAGTTTTTTCGGTTGTTGTATCATAAAATCCAAAACTTATTTATACATAAAATATTTTTTTGCATTTGAATTTTATTTAAAATTTAAAAATTTATTCATAAAACAGATATTTAAATATTTTTATTAAATTAATAATTATTAAATTTAAATTAATATTTATTAATTCGAAAATTCGAAATCTACGAGTTCTTTACGTGGAAATCTTAACGAGGAAATGACGAGGTAACCTTTACGAGGTATTTACGAGGAATACTTTTCAAGGATTATACGTGGTAATTACGAGGAAAATATTTCAAAGAAATTACGTGGTCTTTACGAGGATATTTTATCAAGGACGTTACGTGTAAATCACGAGAAAATGTTTGCGTGGTTTTTGTAAAAACCTGCGAGTGAATTACGTGGAAACCTAGTGAGGATCTTACGACGAATATTCTACTTCGTCTTTATGACGAAATAAAGGATTCGCTAGTTTACGAAGAAATGGCGAGAAATCCCGTGTTACGACGAACGATAAACGACGAAACCGTTTTCCTCGTTATTTCCTTCTAAAATTCCTTTTACGAAGAATTAACGAGGAAAACGGGCCTCGTTAAACATTTGTTTTCTTGTAGTGCTGTCTTTAAAATTTAAATGATAATAATTAGAAAAAAAACTAACAACGAAGCAAACATTATTCAAAGAAGAGACCTTTAGCTAAGTTGTCTCCGCTCTCTCTTATACCTTCAGAGTTTTCGTTGGTTTCAGAGGAATGGACACATGAAGAACTTTCGTTAGCCATCTTTGCCTTTCACTGTTTAAAAAGCAGTTCAAGACTTTTAGACAAGAAGAAGAGATGCCATGGAATCAACCAGCTTCCTCTCAAGTGATCGAGGCAATTGAGAACTCCAAAATTGCCATCGTTGTCATATCAAAGAACTACACTGCTTCAGTCTCCTGCCTTGACGAATTGGTGAAGATAGATAGTCGAGTGCTCGGAGAAACAGTCGTTGGTGATGATACCAGTTCTATACGAAGTTCCTTTAGATGTTTCAGGGCAAGCAAGTAATCTTGGGGAGCATATGATACAGGTGATTCTTCATACGTATTATCATTTATCAATGAGGAAACCAAACAAAGATGAAATGGAATATGATACAGGTGATTCTTCATTCTCATGTGCAGGATTTTGTCTTTGTGGGGCTTCCACAATATCTTTTCCTTGCTTTGCATTTCGTTTAAGCAATTGTAGTTTTACAAAATAAAAAGGCTTTCCTGGTACCCATAAGAATAGCAGAATATAACCAGAACACCACTGGCAAAGAAAGCCTATGTACAGGCTCTGATTCTATGGCACAACAACACTGATTTCCTAATCTGAAAATGTCCTAGAGATCGATTCGGTAGTGACTACTTCTGTCTTAAACGTCAGTCTGACCTTTCCAACAAGAACATGAAGCTGGTGTTTTGGCGAATCAATGGAGGAGGATCGATCTCCGCAACCTCTACATTTGGCATCGATTTCGAGATGTCTTCAAGCGAGAATGGGATGCTGCAAAAACCAACAACCAAGACAAAATTTATCACAAGGCCAAAAAAACAACCTTACTGTTTTCTTTTTCCTAGTAAATGTTTTACCTTGAATCGTCGTCTAGTAAAAATGACTTGTTGGTATCCTCTGAAACCGTCTGCCGCATGCTTGCCATCACCTGCATAGCCATTTTTGTGTCATAAGGAACATACTTAGCTCTGCTGTTTCAAGTTCAGATTACTGTCTCAATAATCTTGGATTTTCTTATAACAATATTCACTTGCCTCTGAAGATACGCTATGTGTTCCGTATTTGTCGTCCGAATACATAGTGCTGATCCTGTAAAGTTGCTGCACGGTAAGCACCTGCAGAGAAACAATATATTTGCTTAGAAATGAACAGATGACGAAAAATATTATTTACAAGATTTTTTTTGACTAACCGGACAAAGTTCAGTAGTTATCTCGTGTAAGCTTTTCTTTGGCTTCTGATGTATAACCAAGAAGCCAACAGCTTGTCTGATGTGCTTAAGTTCATCCCAAGCCAAACCAGCAAACTAGAACAAAACCGAGAGAGCATCTTTCAATAAGAAAACTGTCTGGAAAAGTGCAGAGAGGATTTGAGACATCTATTACCTCCTCTGTTGCATCATGGCACCATTTTTCAAGCTCTGCAAGCCCTGTTTTTACATACTCCCCGTTGCTAAACGAACAGCATTCACGTCTCAAAACAAGGCTACCACATAAAAAGGAAAAAAAACATAAATGGACATGTTCAGTATACAGCGACTTGACAGTTGCAACTATAACACATTTACCTGTTAAACAACTGAACATTGATAAATGAAAATATCTGCCCGAACACTTTAGAAATTAACAACGAAGGCACCTGCAATTTTATAAAGCTTCAAAATTAGTGAGAAGCAAACATATTATAGCTTTGGCTGAAAATTTTATGTTCCTCACATAGTTGGCCCTCATAGTCCTCAAGTGGCCGTTTAAACATGTGACAATGCTTTGCCAATGAGCACTTTGCGCTTTCTGAGCCTCAAAATTATTATGTGAACGCCCTTTAATTAAACCAGAACGTGGTTGCCTTGGTGCCTGTTTCCATCAAACAGCAGAACAAAACCAGACTCAGGAGAATAGATTATATAATTTGTGAGACCAAAGCTAATGGCTACCTGAATGCAAACAGCAAGCAGAGGCGCAATCTCTCTCTTCATACGGTCTCGGATCACTCCATAAATCTTTTCTAGGTAAGCGGTGAGTTGCTGCTTGAAAAGCAAAGCAGGATATTTAGCTTCCACTTGACGTAGTTCGTCTAGCCCACCACCAATCGCCCTTCCATTCATAAATGGGAATCCAACACTTTGTGGAGAACCGATGAAACTCTATTATGCAAATAGTTCCATGAGAGAAAAAAAAAAGTGAGATTAATGGAATTAAAATCAATTTAAGAGAGACACGTAAACACTTCTAACCACACCTGCGATACCCGTCCAAACAAAGATGTAGACATCGCCCGATGTCTCGAGGGAGGTACGTTACCGGCTTTCAGAGTTCGTTCAAGCAACATTAAAAGTGTGGCGGAATTGGATAACCAATAGCATAGTACATCGTCGTTTTCCTGCATCTGTAAAACATGTAAGATATAGCATGAGACCACCCATGAAGTAGGTAAGAAACATTTGCATTGGTGTGAAAAGAAACATCGAAACTACCTCGATAGCGGATGCTATTGTCTCGATTATACGATTAAATATATTTGTCCTTTCTACTTCAAAAGATCTCCAGTGTATTAGACACTTATATATCAGACATGCAGCAACAGGCTTGCCTTCGGAAAATCCTATATCTTCGGAAATAGACTTTAGTAGTAGCTCCTGGTTTTCCTGCAAGGGGGAGGAAAAACAACTCAAATAAAGAGTCTGCAAAAAGCATAGAGACACAAATAAAATATGTGACAAGACTTCAAAGTGATAGCTACCAGCTGTTTCTGATTAAGCGACTTCTGGGGCCTATCCTCAGTTTCAGGTTCCTGGAGAAAATGATCAAGTATTAAACCTCCGTCGCTGTAAATGGCATTTGTTTATTAACATACCTGAATTTGTTTTGTTTCTCCATTGGAGAAAGTAAATCTCTCGGGAGTTCTCTGCATCTTCAAGGAAAAACCAAAAATGTCATATGCACGGTTAAGAAGTTATATGCAAAGACATAGCCGGTGTCCACTAGTACCTGAATTATGGTAGTTTTTGGTCTTAGGGCCAAAGCTCTAGTAGCTGGTGAGACGGCAAGAGACTGTTGCCGGAGTACCTTATTCTCTGACTCCAAATTAGAGACTTTTTCTTGGAATCTAGTTTAGAGGAAGAAAATCTTTGTCAGACTTCTTATTTTAGAGAACTATGAAGGCTATTTACCTTATTCGTGAATATATAAGTATAAGATAGTAAAAAATCGTCATCCAGAAAACAAATATAGGGGAGAATAGTTGTATGAAGAATATAGCGAGGTTTCACATGGAGAAGCAAATACATGACAGATCTCAAATTTGCTAATGAAAACAAACCTCTGAACAGAATCTTGAAGCTGGTTTATTTTTCTTCCAGCTTCGTCAAGTCTCTTACTTAGTTCCTCATTTTGGACTAATGCACTGCGATAAGCCTGTTTTACTTCATCTGCCTTATGTGTTTCTGATGACAACAGTCCCTGTAGAGTTAAGACCATGTCCAGATTTTAGATCAAATTTGGAGGCTAACAAAATAAACTATTTACTTTCTTAAATCCTAAACACTATTTTGTAGTTTACACGTCTGCATTATAGTGCGCAATTACATCTTCAGTATATTCGGATATAAAGACGTAAGTTATTTACCTTTAACTTCTCAATTTCGTTGCTCAGAGAATTGATCTTCTCTGTATCCTCAACAACAACAGGTTCCTTATTTACTGAACGTGCATCTTCAATTGCTATTCGAGCGGCCTCCTGTTCCTTTAATACAATTACAGTAGCTTCTTTTAACTGTGACCGCATGGTTTGCAAAGCCTCTTGCAGCTTTGCAACTTCGAGCACCTTGGCCTCCTCCAGATCAGTCTGCTTATCGGTAAAAAGATAAAACAATATAATCCAAACTGAGCAACTAATTTTGCAGACCACAACCTGCAAATTAGTTTAAGCAAACATATTTCCAAGAGAAAATTTGACACTAAAGTTACCCTTAATCGCTTCTCCAGTTGCAATCGCCAGGTAAGCTCTTCCACCCGCTTCTCCAATTTATCTTTAGCATCTTTAAGAGCACCGGTTTCTCTTGCAGCCTAAACCATTATAAAAATGAGAGTGAACGGATGAATAAGTAAATTCATGCACACTGTGTTGGAAAGCAAAAAAAAATGTTAGTATCGAATCCAACCAATTTCAGCATTCTAAGCTCTCTCCTAGCAAGTCTGCATCTCCAGGCACATTGAGTGATTATTGCCGCCTTCTTAAGTCTTATGTAATATGCATATGCTCGCTGACCACGCCAATGAGCCTGAAAATGAAAGATATAAGATATATTTTATGCATCAAAATGAACAGTCGCCAAAGTTGGCTTATTTCCCTCTCAGCAATAAAGAAAAATGTGATATACCTGAATCACTATGGCAGCTTTTGTTTGCCTTCTTAACCTGAATTCATTACGTGCAATCATGCCCTTAAAGCCAGTCTGCAACACGATTGCAGCTGATCTGTTGGTGACAAAAGATTTCCTGGCGACGTAGCGGCGGAAATTCTTCTGGAATCTTAGCGCTGCAGCTTCTATTATCAGTTTTTTGTGTACTGTCCGGGCAATCTCGCCTGCAAATCAAAAAGAATATACAACACCTTAAAACTACCAGCCACCACCACCAATAGAAATGAGCAATAAAAGGAGGCAGTGAGAAAGTTCTATAATTCTGAGTGAACAGCCTAATGGCGAAACAGTTACAGCATTCAGAACACTGATGCGCAGAAAAAATACCTCGTAGGAAGGATTGCAATACAATTGCAGCATTTCGAATAGAACGGAATTTCTTTCGAGCAATCCATGTGCGGAATTGCCTCTGAATGACTCTGGCAGCATTTCCAAGCACCTCTGCTCTCCGAGCATCTAGTTCAGCCATCTGACCAGCTCGAAGGAAAATCTTTGTCTTTCCAACCTGGGAACAACATGGTAAAGGTATGTATGTGATCCCTGAACAAAATACTGTCAACGTGATGAAAAGGATACTTCCTTTCTTTTAGAACAGTTTATGATCCCAGGCCAGAGAATCAAATACCACTAAACTGGATAAAAGAGAACTTAGAAAGAAAGAAGCATATCACACCTGGTAGTCCCTCAGACCTTTCTTATCAAGAATCATCTGGCAAGCTACTTCATCATCATAACTGTAAAAATTATGAAAGAACTGCTTAGCATTCTGATGTTAGTTTCAACAAAAGTGTTTTCATAGAGATGCAGAAACCGCGGAGAGAGACTCACTTTCCGTCCAAAACTTCTGGAGCAAGGAGACCAAAACGTTCAAGAAAGTCATAGAAGGCAAGTCTGGTAGGATAGCCAGCGCAACTGATCCTAATGGCCTCAAGAACACCCTGAAAATGCAACTAGTTGTAATTTTATGTGGAAGACATAGCATTTAAAGATACTAAGTATATTTGACCCCAGAAAAAAATACTAAGAATATAAAGAGATATTGAGTTAAACTAAGTATGTTAAGTAATCACGTTAATAATAAGAAACTATTAATGCAAAAAGGATACTGTATTATAGGCCTTATAAGAGATGTAAATACACCCATTAGATTGAGTTAGAACATCTTACCCCACAACGTAATTGATGAATGACGTTGAAATTCTCAAATATACCAGGTTTGAGAATATTATTCGGCTTTATACATCTGATGTAATGAGGTTCTGTACCATTCAGTGTTTCCATCAGCGAGTGAAGTTGTTGCTGCAATATAGTAAGTAATATAAATAAACTTACTTTTAAAACTGGCAATGCATATTTAGCAATTTTAAATGCAATTAAAACTGGCAATGCATATTTAGCAATTTTAAATGCAATACCTTGAACCGTGACCCAATGGAAGAAAATTTCGATGACCTGGATGAGTCTTCGTGAAGCGCGTGGAACAAACCCGCCACAAAGGAGCAATTAGATGCAGTAAATAAGGCTTGATGTTCAGCAACTATATAATCCTTATTCTTGTCGATAAAATGGTTTGATTGATAAGTAACCTTGCAAATGTAGGAAACATATCAAGAACAGAAAACTTCAACATCAATTCTATTGAGAGAGAGAGAGAGAAAAGCCATAAAGAAGCAATACTGTACCTCTCCTGCATAATGCGATATCGTAAAATCAGTTTGAGAGAGTTTTGGTTTGGAAAATCTCTCGTGACTTTTGAACGTCTGGAACAACTTATTGGAGAAGGTTTCATGTGTAGACTTGGGAAACATGCTGTGTCGAACCAACCAAAAAATATGAGTTGATAGCCTATGAGAATGGCATACAAGTCAATCTGAGAAAGTTAAAGCATACCAGGCTTCATCTAGAAGTGAAATTATTCCTCCTGGTTTCTGATGAAGACACGCAATTTCAACATTAGAAAAGGGAAAGCATAATATAAGTGTTTAGTAAACAAAATCTCTTCTCCTAAACCCTAATTCGGTTTACCATCAAGCAATCAAATATCATAAACTGAAATGTAAGTCTGGTAAAGTTATGGAGAAACATACTTTTTCAATTAAATCAAGAACATCTTGGTTATCAATAAATTCTATGTAGCTCCAATCGATCTCTTCTTTGGTGTACTCTTCCTGCTCCATCTTGAAAACATGCTGCAAATTTTTGATACCAGAATAAGTACAATCTACATATCAAGGGGCTGACCAATTAGGACAATATAAAAATGACCAACCTGATTAAAATGCTGCTGCAGTTTTTCATTCGTGAAATTGATGCAGAATTGCTCAAAACTGTATCATAAGCCCCGTACATGAAAATCAGCTACAACTTCGATAATAGATAAATTTACCATATTTCCACGGTTAAGAGTATCATTTCAACATCTTGACACACACTACATGAAACTGTATACTGTATGTAACATCCACTTAATATCACGAAACTTCACATCTAACTCTTATTTTCCTATTAAATTTTGAGATCTTTCAAACAAGATTGACCTTCCCTGAACTCCTGGAATGAAAGAATATAAATGTGAAAGAAAATAATACCTATTGCATTTGAAACTTTCAAACCCATAGATATCCAGCACTCCAATAATCGACTTTGACCTTGGGTCCTGCCCGATGGAAGTATTGATTTTATTCACGATCCTGTAAACGAAAGGACAACGCATTATGAAAAAGATACATATGCAAATGCCAGAGTGGGAGAAATAGAAGACATTAATTGCTTTTGATAGCTATACCAGTCAAACAAGTGAGAATATATTGTCTTTGCCAGGGTATCCCTACTCGCAATTGCATTATCGGGATCAAGAGTTCTCGTGATAATCTCTTCAGGTGTAACCATCACTCGCCTAATAAGAGCATCTTCTAGGCTCTGGGCGTTACACCTGTCAGAACAAATGCACAATACAGAAAACATTTTCTTACAACGATTAGCCCGCTGAAGCGAAAATGGAAAAAAAAAACAGTATCAAAATATAGTAAGAAAAGAAGGAGCATACATGAGTAACTCTGCCGCCATGTTAAGATGAAATCGTGACTGTTCATCCTTGATGACCGAGGAATCAATCTCTTCCCCCAATCCAAAATCAATGTTACCAAGATGAAGAATCGCAGCAACCACCCTGAAGATTGCCTCCTGAAAATATTACTTTACATGTCAGACTCTAAAATGGAAATAGCCTAAAGCAACTCTGATCTCTTCAACACTCGAAATTGAGAACCTGTTCTTCATTACTGATTCCAACTACGTCCATAGCTCTTCTGGTTTCAAGGTATTCACTAGCATCATCAACACCATCCAGTTCATAACAGCTTGACTGATTTAGATAATGGAATGATTGTGGGTTTCCCAGCTTGTACTTCTTTATGTCCTGCAAAATAGCCAAGAAAAATAGGAAAACTAAGTAAGTAGGATGAACAAGCACATAATGTGTCAATTAGAAAAAGGAAAACATTATGAGATACCTCTGGTGGAGCAGCACAAAGAAGGTAAAAGCAATGGTAGTTTCTCTCAGGGTCTGAGATTTGGCAGACACGAGACCTCTCAAGCAGATAAGTCCTGATAGCTGCCCCAGATATCCTTCCATGCTTGTCAAATTGGATTTCAACAAATTTACCAAAGCGACTACAAGAATAATAATGAAAACTATGTTAAATATTTTCCAAACCAAAGCATTTAACAACAAAGCCTAGTAACTAACTAATTGCTAATTTGGAAAGATGGTGATTGCACACCTCGAATTGTTGTTCCGTAAAGTTTTTGCATTGCCAAATGCTTCGAGAACTGGATTGGACTGCAATATTTCAGTGGGGATATAAGCATTAAAGTTGTATACAGCTATAAACGGAATACTCCTCACTCATCATGAGAAGAAACAAAAACAAAAACAAACCTCTAAGACTTGTTGTTCAACTGTTCTTCCTTCTACACCAGACCTCCCACCCAAAAAGGCAAGATACCTCATGAGCATCTTTGTAGTCTCCGTTTTACCAGCACCACTTTCTCCACTTACCAAAATCGAATTGCTTTTCCCTTCATTAATCATCGCCCTAATATCTTACACCATGACAAAATCAGCAAGTGATCTCACGAGAGAGATACAAGTAATAATTAAAAAAAAGATGGATGTGAAACATGCACCAAACCTGTATGCAGCATCCCCGATTGCAAAAACATGAGGACTTAGTTCTCCAAGTCCAACTCCTTTATATTGTTCCATCATATCGGTTGCATAAAGATGAGGTAGCCTTTGGAATGGATTAACTGCGATTAATATATTTCCTGTATATGTCTACAGAAGTAACACAGAGCTAATCTAATCAGTATAAAATCTTAAATTAAATGGCTTGATTTGCAGGTAGAAAAAAGTAAGAGATTTCTTACGTAGATGTGATTGAGTTCATATCTGGTCTCAAGGTTTTGTAAGACTCCGGGCTCATGCAAGTAAGAAAGCTTTGTCATGTCATCTACACCTCCAGGTGAAGCTTCAGTATCCTTGGGAAAATATACACTCGTCACAACCTGAAAATCGAGAAGGACCATGAATCTTTTTTTTTTTTTTTTTTTTTGAACAACTAAATAAAAAGGGGTGCAACACGAGGACTTCCGGGGAGGTCACCCATCCTAGAAGGACCATGAATCTATATCATGAAAATGAGTTGTGTGGAACAGCGTATATAATGAATAACTGATACGTGAGAAACAATTGTGCTATCACATCTCACGCTGCATTAAAACTACATGGAGTTGTTTCCCTACTGAACGGTTCAATAGAAATAACTCTCACAACATATCAAGATCACTGCCAAAAATGTAAATCTAGCTTGCAAGCTCTGTATCAACATCGGTAACTTCCTTTTCCAGATCTCATCTCCTCTATTAAGTATGTTATTTAAGTTATGTCACAGCACATAAAAAGCACAACAACCTACTACACGGTAATCTCAAAAGCAGAAGGTATAAAACTTACGACCTAGGGTTATACAGTAACCCATTCCAAAATCAGATTCACCAGCTCACTTATTCCAACTCTTTAGAGTTCAACCACATGTCAGAGGACCTCGTTGATACAAGTAAAATAAAAAAAAAATGTTTGGAGGCTAAACAAATCTCACGGTTTTGCCTTTTTTGGTTTTGACATGAATGTTACGACCATCGATGCGAGTAACTTGACCATCTATCCATGCTAAATGCGGATCCTCAACCCACACATGAGAGCCCACAATTATAACCGGAGCAGCCTGCAGCCAAATGCATTACCATTTAACATCAATTTTGCAGCTTTGTGCCCAAAAAAAAAACGAGAACTTTCTCCAATGGAGGGAGCTAGACATAGTCAAACCAAAATCTTGCACAAGTCAAAAAAGCTTTTGTAGATCAAATACTATATAGTCACGAGAAGGTAACCAACTCATGAATCAAGTATATACCATTGAATTTAAAAAAAGAAAAAAAGGGGAATCCTCAGAATCTCTCCCCTTGTGTTCAGCTTCTTCCCCCCCGAGAGTTCTCAAGAGACTTGGAGGGTGTAATAAAGTCAACGTCTTTTCACCGGAGATCTCTCTGTGAAAAGGAAGGCCCCTGCTTCTTGTTCGAGGGTCGGAGGGATTTTGAATCGGTTCTTCGACGGTGGAGAAATTCAAAAGCGTTTCGTTTTTTTTTCTTTTTCTTTTTTTTTTTGATTTGTGTGTTTTGGAGATTTTTTTTTGTATTCGTCTTATAAGGTTACCACACTAGTGGGTCCCATCCTCCGGTTGATTGAAAATGGACGGCATCGGTTAATTGTACGTTATTATTCCAGATTAGATTTTTTAAAAACTTAGCTCTTAAAATCCCTCCTCATTAAGACAATTTTCAAAAAAAATTATCATCGTGACTGTATCCATGGATCTAAGATTAACTGATTAAGAAATAACACACAAGTTTTTTAGGTTGGGTGTAAGCGGATAATATCATCTTCTGAGTTCTGAGTATGAACATACATTAAGGTTTATATTCAGAAAAAAACATACATTAGGGTAAATAAATGTAGTATAAGGAAGGAAAATATTTTTCACTGGTTAAAATTGTAACACGTATGGAAACAAAGAATCTTTAAAAAGAAACGATTTCCTTTTTTTTTTTTTTTTTTTTGTTCACTAGAAACGATTTCCTTTAAATGTGATTTAATTGAGGAATTAGGGAAAAAAGGAAAATAAAATAAATATACATACAAAGCGTGAACGGCAGGATTCGAACCTGCGCGGGCAAAGCCCACATGATTTCTAGTCATGCCCGATAACCACTCCGGCACGTCCACTTTTGACTATGAATTCGCCTTTCCGTCTGTAATCATCCACACAAGCCTACTTCTGGTTGTTTACTCAATTGATTTAGTCGTGAACTTTTGATTCCTTCATGCAAAATAAAGAGTAAAGTAATTTGGTTCATGCTCATGTATCTTTTGTGTGCTTCTTGTTTTCTTCATATTATTGATTCACAATATGAGCAGAGGATGCTCATTGCTTATAGGTCTTACCACTGCATTCCTCTGCTTTGATAAATGAACATATCCTCTCTCAAGTTAATCCTTATGATAGGTTTTGTAGAATATCTGACCTTGATGAAGCTTTTACAGAGAGACAGAGAGCTTTTGTCCTGATAATGATTTTCAATCGGCAATAGCAACAAAGAATGTTTATTCAAATGTTACAAGAACCATCATCTCTTAACCTCATTGTCTTTGTGTTATATAATATCCCTTATTAAAACAGTTTGATATCAACATTACTTTCTTGTACAGAATTAGAATACTACTTCAGTGGGTTTTTACAAGTATTAAGGTTAATGTGACATATATTTCAACTACATCTTTCCTTAACCCACATCTCCAACACAAGTCCACAACATATCCGTATCTACATTTTATACTTCTTCTTCTATTCTGTTTGTACATACACATTCAAGTCCACGAGAAAAAAAGAATGGACTTTTAGCTATGCATCATCATTCATCACCCTCATCAAGGTCTTAATTCTTCTTTCCTTCGACATTTCACTTCTTATTTTCATGTAAATATTTATAGTTCTTTACAAAAAAAAAAATGAACTCGTAGAATAAGTTAACATCATTTTCATAAGAGGGGATATGAAAGTTAATTAATATACCACATGATTAAATGATTAGTGTAAACAGATATATTAAGCTAGTTGTTAGTTAAATTACTAAAATAAATATAGATATAGCCATATAGGTAGATTTTTGATTAATTAAAGTAAATATCAAAGTTGATAAAAAAAAAAAAATTTGGGTTCACCCTTATGGTGAATCTAAAGGTTCACCAATCAATCACATTGTTTCATTTTATATACAGTTTTTTCTTAAAAAGAAAACAAGATATTGAGCATTTACTTTTAAAAATAAAAAGATAAAATAAACAAAAAAAAGTAATAGTTCAAAAAGAATAAAATTAATATTATTAATGTCGTCTTCACTAAACCCTAAATCCTAAACGAAACCTTAAATTCTTAGATAACTCCTAAATCCTTTAGTAAACCCTAAACTCTTGGATAAATCTTAAACTCAAGTCCTAAGCACTAAACCATAAACAGTAAATTCTAAACTTTTAGATTTACCCAAGAATTTAAGATTTACCCAAAGATTTATGATTTAGTGTTTAGTGTTTAGGACATGGGTTTAAGATTTATCCAAGAGTTTAGGGTTTATCCAAAGGTGTAGAGTTTATCCAATGGTTTAGGAGTTATCTAAGAGTTTAGGGTTTAGTGTTTAAGGTTTAGGGTTTAGTTTAGGATTTAGGTTTAGTGTTGATGGCATTAATAATATTAATTATTTTTATTTTTGAACTATTACTGTTTTTTATTTATTTTATCTTTTCATTTTTAAAAGTAAATGCTAAGTATCTTGTTTTTTTTTAAGAAAAAACTATATATATATATATATATACTATATATATATATATATATATATATATATATATATATATATATAATGAGACAATGTGATTGACTGGTGAATCCAAGAAAAACTCAAACAAGGTAAATATCAAATAAAATAAAACATGTTAAGTTTTTTATGAAGAGGTTTAAGATATGTGTATAGTATTTTTTTTTAAAATGATCATATTTAATAATATTAAAAAATTTCTTAAAATTTTTTTATTTGGCAAGATAGATGCCGCGTGTCATATTTTCCAATAAGTTAAAGACTTCACCAAAATCATTAGCTTAATCCCCTTTGTATACTAATTGAGAAATCACTTTAGTGACTTCTACTGACGTGTCATTCATGCAGACAATCTAAGAAAAATACTCTTATATATTAAGAAGTCACTGCTAATGTGTCATTCATACAGACAGTCTAAGTAAAATTATTATAATTTTATTGCTCGAAATTTTTTTTATTTTTCCTTTTAACAACCATGACCGAGCATTTAAACTAGAACCTACTAATATGCTTTACCAAACAGATAAAAAGATATTCTAGAACTCAAGATCCATCTTTTTACAAGCCCACTTTTTATATTTGAACATGATTTGTTTTACTAAAGGAATTATGCACATGAGATCATGATAAAACTTCATTGTCGTTGTATGTTGATGTAACTGATTTTTATATACTAATATATAGTTTATATTATACTTTTATTATATTTTTTATATATACATTGTCGTAAAATACATTTCAGATATCCTAAAAGATTTAAAATCGTCGATAGACTAAAATCAATCTGTGGCATCAATATAAAAATATGATAATACTTACACACAGAGAATAACAATCAGTCAATATCATTGATGACCAAGGTAAATCCAAGTTTATGGATTGGATTGAGAATAACAAACTACATTCTCAAGTCTTCATATTGATGTGTCATTCATAACTTTTTTTAGAATCCAAAAGCTAAAACATCGAAACCAAAATTATTTGAAAATTACTATTAGATTTTTATTTCTTTGGCAAATTTTTCTTTTTATTATTATTTCTTCGATTGGATTTTGTTTATTTTTTGGGTTTCTTATGTTTTAAAATTAGAATTCTTTATTTTTTAATTATTTATTTTTGGACAAAAATTATACATTATATTTGTATCAATTTCCTTTTGATTAACACCTAATAAATAGTTGGAAAAAATGATATTATATCACTTGACTGCCTATTTATATGTAATATGTGGAAGATAGTCTAATTCAATATTTAATAATGAATCCTCTAGATTATATTTGCGAAATGATTTTGCCACATGTTTTCTGTACAATCAGTTTCACAAAACAAATATGACATGGCTACTAAAATTGATGACATGGCTTCCGGAAAAATATGACATGGATAATTTCATTTAATTTTTATTTATATTTTTGGCAAACTTATTAGAATATGGTAATAATTCATATATTACATTTAATATTGCTATTTCTTTTTGGTAAACTTTTTTAAAATATGGTAATAGCTCATACATCATCTATAAAATAAATATATTCATATATAAATTTTCAAATTTCGAAATATTATTAATTTTGTATAATTATACAATTTGTATTACTAAAACTTTCAAAAAGTTCTACAATTTTAAAAAAAAATATCTAATCGTAAGATTATTAGTTTCTTATATATCAAAATTTTTTATAAATATTGTTTAGACTAAATGTTTTATAACTATAAAATTTTATATTATTTTATTAGTTTTATACAAATTTATTTAATATATATCAAATATATATTAAATATTAGTAAAAAATAGTAAAACCTATAATATTTAATAAAATTTATTTTAAATATAATTTAGATTTAAATATATATATATATAACATTTCAAATTCGAATTATTATTATTTTGTATAATTATACAATTTGATTACTAAAACTTTTAAAAATTTCTACAATTTAAAAAAATCTAATTATAAGATTATTAATTTCTTATATATCAACAAATTTTATAAATATTGTTTAGGCTACTTTGTTTTATAATTATACAATTTTATATAATTTTATTAGTGTTATACAAACTGATTTAATATATATCAAATATATATTAAATATTAGTAATAAAATAGTAAAATCTATAATATTTAATCAAATTTATTTTTAAATATAAGTTAGATTTAAAAAATTCTTTACTGCACATGGTGCAGGAAAACATCTGGTATATCCAAAAAATAAAAAATGGCTTTAAATACTCAAATTAAAAAATCAAATTAATTAACTGCATCATTACATTCTTTCTTTTTTTTGACTAAAGGCTTGCATCATTACATTCTTCTCTCATTAGTTCATTACATTCATAAATTATAAAACGTAAATGAATAAACGTGACTCACTAACGATAATGATATGAAAATGGATAAGCCTACCACGAAAAAATAGCAGGCCGATCATCAACTAAGATCCCAATGAAAATTATAGGATCTTATTATTACAATAAATGAACAAAAGAATAAATAAAACTATGAAAACTAAGGCGACCTATAGTTGAAACTTTGATTATTACCCAAGCAATATTTAAGTTCTAATTAAAGAGATTTGTCTCTCAATCTTAAGCTGCTTGTAGAAATTAGCTATGAACATCTCAGCTTTGTTGTCTATGTCTTCGTCTGAAGGTGGATCATAACTCCCAGCTCTATACAACGCTCCTCTTGAAAAACCGGTTGAGTCCGGTTCATTCTCCTCTGCACAAGCCGCTGCTAAACCTTGTCTATCGTTGAAACTAAACCGAAGAGATGAGGGAGAAGAAGAAGAACCAAGCATTGGTACAATACCCCAGAGGCTGCTTATCTTGAAATTCAACAAGAAATTCACTTTATCGACGGCTTGTCTCAACCGGTTTATTAGGGAAGCGCCTTTGCTCTTTGCCATGTCAACAATACAAATATACAATACCTTCTTTCTCTTTTTCTTATATGAGTGAGTTACCATTTAAGATACTTTATTCTCTTTTTTAATATCATAAGACACTTATAGTTGGAGGCACACTTTCTCCTTCTCTAGCTTGTACATAAAGACTTTTCTATCCCTCTCGCTGTGTTAAGAGAGATAAGTCAATGGTTATCATTTTAATATTATAATATTATATCTATTTTGTGAGAACCAATCATGTAACAGCTGTTAGATGAATAACGAGAATAAGAGTAACTTGTATTAGATAGTTTTTTTATTTTGTTTTATTATAATTATTCATTCTCTCTTTTATTTATATTTGTCTTTTCTCAAATTTTAAAATGTATAAGCAAAATGTAAATGTTACGATAAATTATAATTTTTTTTCTCTATATTTTAAGATCCATTTTCATATATATATTTTATATATTTTTAAAATTATAAAATTGCGTAGATATAAAAAACGTGGACGAAAAAATGTGGATATATATAAAATAACGAAACCAAAAATGTGGACATGGATGAATATAGATGGTTAAGTTGTAATTCCTTAGAAATTTTTTATCACATCATATTATTTCATTTTATTTCATTTTTTATCACATCAAATTCCTTAGAAAATATCCATTATTATTTCATTTTATCCTTTGTCAAGTGAGAAGACAACGGATATTTATTGAGTTTAGCTAGAAACAACACATGTTAGATGTTATTTAGTTAACTATTATTGTTTTTAATTATTATATATATTTGTTTTGTTTTTTCTTATTCTACCTTATGTTTCATTTACTTTTATTTCAAATTTGAAGATATATAAAATAATTATAATTATCATATATATATATTATATATTATTATGTATACTAAAAAGTGTGGATATGGACAAAAAAACGAACATAGACAGAAAAGATGTGGACAACAAAATGTGGACAGCTTTATGGTAGCTATAGACTATTTTGTAGATCTTGTACATAAAAAGATAGATGAGTTTTGTTGATTGGAGATATGTGTGTACAAACTCAAATTAGAGATTAGTCAGAGCTTTTGTTTTAATAGTATAATTTTGTGGAGATGATCTTGTGAACAAGATACAGTAGAACCTCTATAAATTAATAATGTTGGGACTTTGAAATTTTATTAATTTATAGAGATATTAATTTACAAAAGTTTCCTTATTTAGATTTTTTTCTATTTTTAAATATTTTTATTTATAAAAAAAAAGAAAATATTTTATTTTACCGTATGTACATTATTTAAATTTTAGAAATTTGACTTTCATATTGTTTTATTATCTTATTTTGTGTATATTTTTATGTTACATAGAATTGTTAAGTGGTTTTCGGTATAATTTTACCAAATATTATTAAAATATATTAAAATGTTAAGAAAAACAAAGAATTTTCATTGTGAATATAAAACCAACAATATAATATTTAGCTTGTACTTATATAAAATTATATATAGATATATTATTAATTTATGATTTTAAGGGGAGTATATATTTACATAGAAGTTTTAAAAATATTATTATCTTATTATTTTATCGATTTGTGTTATATTTAACACTAGCCCAATTTGGGACTGACAAAATTTATTAATTTATAGAGATTATTAATTTACAGAGTATTAATTTATAGAGGTTCTACTGTATTGTGGACAACATCTAATTAACAAAAAAATGTGAACATAGACAGATGAAAGTAAAAGCTCGTAAAATAATTTCACTAGGATTTATAAGACCTGATATTTTACCATAATGATTGTGTATGATTTAATGCACAACCTCTAAACCTTCAACAATTCATGAAACATTCCTAATAAAGCCAAAAAGATTTTTTTTATGATAACATAGGATTTGAATTGTTTAAGAGATCTAGTTGAAACTTGGAAACAAGAGAACAACAATATCACTGTAAAATTTTAGAGTGAAGAAATAAGATGCTTTCGATAAACCAGAAAAAATTAAAATTTTGTGAACACAAAGCTAAACGTGAAGAAATAAGATGCAATCAAAACAGTACCCAGAAACGATATGAAAAGGTTTCGGCTGAACTTGGTTAAGCCGCAGACTCGCCGGCGCAAGTAACTTCAGTCCAGAATTGAAACGCCAGCGCAAGCTGTAGGTGGTAACTCTCCTCCGTCAGCAGCGCTAAGCTCTTCCCAGATGAAGACCCCCCCAACTGAATCTGCTACCATCTAAATCCTCAAGTCTCTTCCTGTACGGGAGAATGAACAGGAGAAAATCCAGGGAGGAGTATATGTTGGGAAATCTGTCGGTCGCGAATAATCTAGGAGGGAGACGATGTACGCTTGGGATGTATCTATGTATAGAAAAAGTTTGGTGGTTAGTTATCAGTGAAAAAAATCTGAGGAGGATCTAAAAAATAAGGCCTTTCGCAAGAAAGGAATAATAGTAAAATTTGAGAAGGATCTAAAAAGAGAAATCTGAAAGGGATCTAAAAAGACGAACCTTTTTACAATCTAGAAATACTGTTTATGCGGAAGAAGCAAGAGAACAGAACAGATGATTGACAAAACTCCTATTTCGTTTTGCGGTGGCGTTTTGTCTTCACCAATCTTCACTTTCTTCTTTGTCTTCGGTTTCTCATGGTTCGTCAAAGGGATGAGTCTAGGCTGGTGACGAACAGGTGTAGAGTAAGTAAGGTAAAGAGGGGTGATGAACAAACAAAGGAATTTCGATTTCGTCATGGTTCGTTATAGAGGATGAAAAGGGGCGATGAACAAACAAAGGAAATTGGAGAAAAATAATGAAAGACAAGCAGGTGGGGGAGAGATAGCAGAATCAAACAAGCCACGGTGGCTCTGGGTTCACGATGTTCACCGAGAATTGATGAAGAATGTATGGAGACTTTTGGGTGATTAGGGTTACAAAATAGAGAAATTAAAAAAAAGGGAAAGTAGATCTGAGAGTCGAAAAGTGAAAAAGAGAATATAGTTGAATTTTCAAAATTACATCTAATAAAATATTATTTTATCAATTAGTTAGAGAAGATCTATATATATAAAAGAGAGCTGATTCTCTCCTGCTGACACGTCAGCCGCCACATCAGAAATTCGAGCTTTGAGCGTGTGACACGTGTCCAGATACGTAAAACGCTTCGTTTCATTTAATCTATAATTTAATCTATAATGTCGTGTGCTTTGTTGGCGTGCTTTGTGTATGGGCCGTGAAAATTAAATATGCGGCCCGATAGAATAGATGTCTCCTCTAACCCTAATCGGCTGCAGCCAAGAAACGAAGGTCGTCTCTCATCATCCTGCGACGGCGACTCCATGCCGTTTGCTCTTCTACTCACAATCTCAAACGTTCCGAGTAAAGGCTTCGTTATTAATTCCATTGATTCACTCCCTCCACTATGTGTTATGGTTATTAGAAGCTATGGTGCTAGAAACTTGGTATTTCTCCGTCGCTATTCAGGGAGCTGCAGAGCGATTCTGACGAAACCCAAGGAGATGGTCAATGGTATGGTTTCTTATTTTTTCTTAAAACAATCAATTGAATGATTGCTCTGTTTCGTTTGGTTAAGTAATTGAATGATTGCTCTTTTTCAACTCTGGAGTTTTATGGTTTATGATGAGAATGATGATGATTGTGCAAGTCTTGGTGAAGATAAACAGTGATGATCGATCTGAGGCAAGAGTCAAAAAAGCCGATATCTTTGGAGAATATGTTTGAGGTAGTGGCTAATGATCTACAGAGTCTGAACGGCAATCTTCTCTCGGTTAGTACTTAGTACCTCGGTATCATTTTTACTTCTACATCGTGTCTTAAAACGAGAGCTTTAGTGTTAAATGTAAATGCCTTTTCTATTTTTATAGATTGTTGGGGCAGAAAACCCGGTTCTGATATCTGCGGCTGAGCAAATATTCAACGCTGGTGGTAAGAAAACGAGAGCTTTAGTATTTATGTGTATGGTCTGAAGCAGTTATAACTAACTTCACAAGTGACCAGGCAAGTAGCTCATGAAACCACAAAGCTAGAATATATATTTTTTCTTACCAAAGATGGTTTGGTGCAGGTTAACTACTTCCCTTCAAGGTATGACCCGGTTCGCCATGCAGAGAAGTATCCAACTCCACCTGCAGTCTGCTATGGAAAACGTGAGAGGGTTAGTAATCAACTAAAACTTTTATTCAACTGTGTAATCAAGAAAACATATGATCTAAAAGTTCAAAATATGTTCGCAGTTTATTATTGAGAAGGAGAACAACTTCAAGGAGCCTAGAGATATATATTGTTCCTTCACACCAGAGAGGTACACATTGTTTTTAATATTTTCTTTTTGGTGATACTCAATACATTTATATGTTTACTGTTTTGTGATTGGTTTCTACTTCAGGCAAGAATGTTTCATCGGTCGATGGATTGATGCTCTATCAGACCCTCCCATCACACATAAAATCCGCAGCATCTGTATATCTTACTGGTCCCAGGTATATAATATGAAAATTTCTTTTTACTGTCATTCTATATTTCCTTGAGCCTTAAACAGATAAACAACTTTGTGAAGTATTTTAAACATTTTTGAATTATAACATTTTTGACACTGATTGGCTAACGATGTGTGAACCAGGATGATAAGTCACTGGGACAGAAGCTGGCAAGCCGTCTGAACGTGAGATGCTCGATTGGTCGTTGTGTGGTTCCAACAGACGAGAGAAGAAAGATGTGAAGAGATCAGATGTGCCATGATAATATTATTGTTTTAAGACCAGATGGGAAGAGATAGATGTGGATCTTGTGTGTTAACATTATTGTTTTAAGACCAAAACAAAAAAAAACTTCGGTTGTGTTGTGACCTTGGTCTTATCTATTTTTTTCTTCGGTAGGCACGACACCGAGTAACACATGCTACTGCTAGGGATTTTTGCCATCATATTTTTAATAGTTTAAAAAAGAAAATAATGCTGCCATTTACTTTTGTTGAGTCAAAAATAATTTCACTTACGCTACAAAGTTCCATACTGTCTGAGTATTTGCCATAGATAATCATCAATTGGTTAACATAAAACAATTTCTAATGTACTTTACTATATGTTAAAAGAAAACATATTATGTTTATAGAAGAAAAAATAAAATAGTTAGTTTAGAAGATAAATACAATTGGGTTAAAAGCATATATATGTCTATATGTTATTTTATATATAAATATAGAAATGTCTTGAAGATGTCGAAAGCAACTCTTATTTTTCTCATACCAGCTTATATTTTATTATGAAAATCAAATTTTACATAAAGCAAAATACATCAAGTAAATAACAAAAAATAATTATGATGCTAATTGGTGGTAAAATAATAAGTGTTGATGTGTCAAAACATAGATTCTATGTCATGTAGTTGAAATCTTATAAGAAATTATATTCCCATTTATTTGGTTGTAAATAATTTTCTCCTCTATATAAATAAAATAAGAAAACTAAAAAGACTGAAATGAAAATTTTTTTACAACAATCTTTGGCAAATAAAAATATACAGATACGTGCATAATATATACATAGTTTACGCTATAAATAAGATTAAAATTTCTGCCAACCATGTAAAAGTTTTAGTACCTCGGTAATGGAAATCAAATATTATGTTTTTCAGGTTAAGAAAGTATGTCAGTTGTTTTAAAAAAAAAAAAATAATCCTCTCTGTTTGTTGAACAAAGAATATTTAGTTTTGCTCGAAAGCAACTTCCATCTACCGAATGGAACATAGAAACCATTATGAATCTCTTCCGCCTAGAATCTGAAATCATATGCGTAAGAGTTAAGCTCAAACAAGAAACGGTTCAGAGATGTTCATATTTGTTCTTAACAAACAATAAAAACTTATTTTACCAAAACTAAGTGTCACCCAACAATAAACTTAAGAAAAGAGACAAATGAACACTAGGAACAACATTCCAACCCGGAACACCATTCCAACCCAATTGGATGGCTAATGTTTGGATTACCAATTTTTCACAAAAGTTGAGATTTCCTTTTTGAAAAATTATGCAAAGGCGTTACGCTGACGAGAACTCCAAAAAGAGTCATGTACATTAGTTGTTAAATACTAATTATTCAAAGCATAATAACTCACATGATGATGCCATAGAAACAAAAATAAAAACAAAAATTACTTACAAACAAACTAACAAACAACTTAAATTAATAAAATAGTACATATTAATACTGACCAAAACTTCATTACGCAACGTTTTTATATTGAAAAAGAATTTTTATCGAACTAATATGATCTTTATTATGCCACCAAGAAAGTGCCATTTCAATAATCTGGAAAACATGGAAAAGTTTTTGGAGTTGGTTTTACGTTGAATAACAAGTGTCTGCACTCATCAACCACTACTCAATTCTTACGCTTTCCGGTTTTAATGTTTTATTATTTTGGTTAGCTTTGCTTTACTACCTTCTTTGGATTCAATATAACATTATAATTTTAATAAGACATGCAACTTCGAATAATCACCTTTTCCACTCTAATAGCATGTTGAAAGACTATGATTTCAACATAAAAAGTAATTACTCTTATAGCATACACAAAAAAACTACCACATAAAGACCATTTGAAACCCTCACGGCATATCAATGTCAAGTCTCTTTAATATAGAAACAACTATTGTTTTTTTTGGACAAAAAACTATTATAAACAAACAAAATATATTTTTCAGATATGATTCCTCTTCACCTTAAATTTACTGACATACAAAAATCATTATCATACATTACAAATGCAAACCTAAAACAATAACCACAAAATCGTACAAAAAACAATAATCTAAATCATAAATAAAATATATCCCGCCCGTAGGGCGAGCCAACCCTAGTTTAGAATAAGAAGAGAGTGGTCGACAAAAAAGAAGAAGAAGAAAGTGTAGTTGAAGGGCATCTAAGACATTGTACATAGATAATGTGTGCCTCCAGCAATAAGTGTCTAAATGTGCAATTGAAAAGACACAATGTGTCTTAGAGAGTAAAAAAATCTTCTTATATTGTTGTGCGTGCGCTTCCAGAAATATTCTGGAATTGCAAAAAGTATGGGTCTTATATAGACTCGGTTAATGTCGGCTGCAGCCTTAAGTTCTAAGGATTTTTCAAAGAAAACTGTATATAGTTTTTAATTATTATAACATGGGGATGGGAAATTGACTAGAAGTTTACGTACCAATCTGAGTCGTATGAATATGGTATAGCGAGTGAAAGTTCTATCCTCAAAGACAAGTGGGGTGCAAGTACACAGTGCCGTGCTCGGAATTTTCAGGGCCTAAGGCAAATATATATTAACGTAATTCTATTTAAGTTGTTTTAGTATAAAATGAGGAGTTCTCGTAATGCATAAAACTAGTATCTAAACAGATTTATACAAATTATTAGCATATGTAATATAAGTAATTGACCAAATTACAAAGTTAAATGTGCTATGTTTTGATCATTAAATCAAGTAAAACTAAAATTGGGGCCTAAGATTTATGATGGTTGAAGGGGCCTGGGGCAGCCGCCTCTTTTTTTCATACGAAAGGCACGACTCTACAAGTACATTTACATGATCGTATATTCGAGTATATTATATGGTTTAAAACATTTTTTTATCTTTTATGGTTGCTCATTTAATTTTTAGAGTTTTACCAGTCTAATGGTTTATCGTCTCAAAATACAATTTGTTTAAGTTACAGTGACAAAAAGCTAATTTGGGAATATCTTTATCCTATAAAGAAAAATCCAAACTAATCTCCAAAACAAGATGTAATTCAACAATATTTTCTCTTCGTATATTTAAATGAGACACATAAAACATAACCTGATATCTATGTGATCACACGAGTTAACGTCGTGGAGTTATTTCGAATCCGGGTCTTCCCAAAGTCCGCCTATATATTTTTTCTTGATTGAAGTCCGACTATTTTTGCAGTTTACAAAAAGAAAAAAAAGTCCGACTATTTTTGCAGTTTACAAAAAAAATAAAAGTCCGACTATTTTTACAGCTTTACTAACTTGTTTAAGCTACATGCATGGAACACAAAGCTAACTGAAATGACAAGATTAGCTAATTGAAAATGACAAGATTAGCACTGGACCAATTAACTGTTGTCTTTTTAAAAGAAACTGATTCAACGTCTAGAAATGAGATGGTTGTAATTTTGTTTTGTTTTATTTATTTGTTGAAATTGTTGCAAAAAAAAAATACTACTAACTAGAAAGGCAGAAAAAAACAGCAAAGAACGAGCCAGTCAACATTGTCGGCGAAGAGTTAGCTTTCTTAATCGCGTTATAACGTTTACCTGGATTTCTTGTTGTAGGACACGAGAGTTGAGATCAATTGTTCTAAGACTATCCAATATGGTTGAATAATTCTTTTTTTTTCTGTCAAACCAATGGTTGAATTATTCAACATTCTCATTTTTAACATGTCATATCATCTTTTATCTCTTCCACTTAATTATTCAACAATCACTTTATTTTATAATTTGCACAATAGTTTTGTTTAATAAAATTCAACATAAAAAAAAAATTCAACACCCTACCCACAATTTTAATTTATATTTTACTATTGTATAATTGTATATCCACATATTAACTTCTATCAAATAATATCCACATATTAGTGAATTAATTATATGCCTTATAAGTACAATACTTGAAGATAGCAAAGATATAAAATATTATATATAATTTGTCAACTTTACATTTTGAATTATTTATATATTCCCTATATATTAAATGAGAAGTCATTTAAGTGAATTCTACTGACATATCGTTTATATGAGAAAATTCTAATTAATCGTTATAATTTGATTGGTTGATAGTTTTTAATTTTTATTTATTTAGTTAAAATTTTTAAAAAGAAACTAACTCTAGAATTACCTAATCTAATATATGTTTCCAAACATACAATTAAACATCTTAAGTACAGATAAATTAATATAATTTATTTATAAAAACAATTAAATATGGGCAAATCTCTAAAATAGCACTTTTTAAGTTTTTATCACAAAAATAACACTAAAAAAATAAAATGACCAAAATAGCACCTTTTTGTTTTGAAAATTTTCATTTTTATTTTTAAAAATTTGAATACATTCCTAAAATCTCACCACTTAACTCTAAACCCTAAGTCTTAAATTAATTAACCCAAGGGTTATAAATGCATATTTACCCTTCAATAAAGCTTCTTTTGGTCATTTTCTTTCTTGTGATGCTATTTTTGCGACAAAAACTTGGTTTGATACTATTTTTGTCTTTTTCTCATTAAATATCATAGATTACATTAAATAAATTGATAATCTTTCTATATATTAATTGAGAAGTCATAGATTTTGCTTATGTGTTATTCATATGTGAAGTTTAGAATTAATTCTCTTAATTTGATTGGTTGTTGATATCTGAATTTTCATTATTTAATTAAGTTATTTTAAAAGAAACAAATCTTAAAATTACATAATATAATCTATATATACTACAAAAAACTAATTAAACATCTTAAATATAGATGAATTAAAATAATTTATTTTTGGAAACAATTAAATATCATAAATTTCATTATAGATATTTATAATATACATATAAATACATATGATATTATAGAAATAATTTTATAACGGTTTTAAACATATTTTTATTAATTATTTTATTAATAGTGAATCCAAAAAATATTTTGTTTCAGAAAACTAATTAACTTAAATCTAATAATATTTCTTATACACATTATATTTTTTTCTAAAATATGTCCAATGAATGCAAAACTGTCAAATATACATCCTTTTAAAAAAGCAGTCATTTTTAAATGACAAATGTTGATGGTATAGTTAAGTTATCACTTTCAGAAATGATTAAAGTATTTGTATATTTAAAAACATGAAATTATAAAGGTAATTTGTTTAAAATAATAATAATAAATTAACAAGTTTATTATAATGTAAATTAAAAAAAATGGAACACTGTACTAATATGAGACTCGAGTTAATACTCTATTAGTATAATTCATATAGCTTTTTTGGTATAAATTCATTAGCTTTGATTATAATAAAATTATATGGTAAGTGGCTTAAAAATAATATTAATCAATAAAAAAGTTAATTATAATGTACACTTAAAAATCCTCTTATGTATTAGTTGAGAAGTCATTTAAGTGGATTTTTCTTAAGTCATTTAGAATCAATTCTCTTAATTTGTTTAGTATTGTTATTTAAATTTTCATTTATTTAATTAAATTTTATTAAAGGAAATTAATCTTAGAATTACCTAATCTTATCTATATTACCAAACAAACAATTTCAAATTATTTATATTGTAATCAAAATACAGTGTGTATATATGTCCAATGAGTCCAACAAATATTTTGTCCAATTTAAAAAAAAAATACAATCGTATTTATAATAATTATTAATCTCTTACAATGTCCATATATGCTTTATAACCAATTAAGCTTTAAAGATTGAACGAATTATATTAATGGAACATGTGAGAATTTTGATTAAAAAAAGTTTTGCATTTAAATCAAATAATAAAGTGAAAAAGATAATGTTACGATTGAAAAACAATTATTATATTGATTTTTGGTTCGTTTATTACTATTTAGAGAGAGAAATAAATATTTAGAAAAATATGGAAAAATTAGGAAAACATTAGCAAAAAAAATTAATAAAAAGAACAAAATAAAAAAAAAAATAAAAAAAAACGGTCGAAAAAATTACAAAATATGTGTTGAGAAAGTTAATGTGATAATTACATATATAATTTCACAAGTATTTGTTATTACTAAATATTCATCCGTAATTTTTTTATCAAATTTATGAAAACTTTACGATATTTTATACATAATATATATTTACATATAATATTTATATCCGCGAATTCGCGGGCAACCACCTAGTAATTTTATAAACACTTAACGCTACGTATATTTTAAAGTACCTAGGTATCTCATATGCTCTTATAAATATAGCATACTAGGGCCGGCCCGCCCTACGGGCGGCACATACTTTACGTGTGATATATATATATATATATATATATATATATATATATATATATATATATATAAAAGTATACTATATGTGATTGTGTTATCTTCTTGTTAGGTCTATGTTTATTTGTTGCACTGAGTTGATGTTTTTTTTTTTTTTTAGGACAGCTTTTGCATCAGCCTAATGCTGTTGCACGATTAAGGTTACTGGTAAAATGAGAGTGCTGGACAATATTAATATGCTGGTTACGTTACTTACGTATCGGCTTCTTTTTTTCATTGGTCTTTTTTTTTTTTCATTGGTCTTAGTTGCGTGAAAATGGTTTCCATCAATTTCTAGTATTACTCTGTTTAAAACTTAGAATGTAGTTGAAGAATAATTCCTCATCAACATCATGTTTTACAGAGTTTTGTTTGTCGTAGATGAAACTTATTGATGTAACTCTTACCTTGCTCTTTTAAGTTCAAAAAAAAAAAAACTCTTACCTTGCTCTCTTTTAATACGTCAGTTATAAGTGGAATGCCTAGTATGGGGAGAAATTTAAAGACGTCCTTTAGGGAAGAGAATACTCAATGTATATTTTATTAAGTTAGTCTCATTGAAAAGAGACACTTACAAAAACAGACACATTGTGTATTTCTTTTTCGGTGAGAGACACAATATGGATTTGGGACACATTGTTGAGACAGGTGTCCTTTTTTTGACAGAGATGCCCTTACCTTAAGTAAAGAGACACTTTGCTTTGTAAGTGGTGTTTACTTCATTTGTCACTGTGAAACGTTTCAGTTGTAATTAATGTAAAGTGGGTAAGTACATATATCAAGAAATAAAGATTTAAGAAGCTTGAAAAAGTAGGTGAAAATTTTTATCGGTCTCTATTGCAAATTATAATGTATAAAATTTTATATTCATGTGTAAAACAAATTATGATTTTTTTTCTTGTACATTTTGATATCCATAATGCATATATTTCTTGTAAAATTTATAATACATATATACATATATTGATATATATGGATGGTGTAATTGTGAATGAATATTTATGGATGATGTAGTTGTAGATGTGAGATATGTGGACTCGTGGACGAAATTTCATGGACGAATTCTCGTGGACAAGGTTTCTAATCTTATAAGAGATTTCGTAGACAAATTTTTGTGTAAAGGCATACGATCTAACAAGCTACAATAAAGCAAACCTTTTAGGGTGTAATATCACCACCTCCTCCACTATCTCCTCCATCTCCGTTACCACCTTAGTTTTAATTAACATTTCCGTTTTAATCACCACCTCCACTATCTCCACCACCTCTATTACTACTTTCATATCCACCATCGAGAGCCAATCCACAACTCTTCTGATTACATCAATACAACTCTGACCACGAGATCCCTATCCACAACTCTTCCGACCATATAAACAATATTCACACACACATTGACAAGAGAGCCACCGTCACCTCCATAAACACCACCGCCTCCACAATCTCCTCCACCTTCATTACACCTTCATTTTAATTACCACTTTCTTTTTAATCACCATCTCCACTATCTCATCCACCGATATTACCACTTTCATATCCACCATCGAGAGCCCATATCACATCAATACAACTCTGACCACGAGATCCCGATCCACAACTCTTCTGACCACATAAACAACATCCACACACACATTGACCAAGAGAGCCATCGTCACCTCCATACACGCCACCACCTCCACTATCTCCTCCACCTTCATTATCCACAACTCTTCTGACTACATCAACAATATCCACACACACATTGGTCAAAAGGCCACCGTCACCTCCATAATCACCAACACCTCCACCTCCATTATCATCTTCGTATCCACTGCAGCCACTTCCATAACCACTACCGTCTCCAGTATGGTATCCACCACTGCCTCCACGATCTCCTCCACCTCTATTATCACTTTCCACCACTACCACCACCACCGCTTCTACTATGATATCCACCACCATCTCCACCACGGTGTCAACCACCGCTTCCATTGGACTGAGTGCCGTCGTTCATAACTATCATCATCTTGTTCAGAGCCACCACCGTTACTCCCATAGTCACCACCGTTACTCCCACAGTCACTATCACCGCTACCGCCGCTACCTCAATCAAGTTCCGATTTTATTATTCATTGATAAAGCTACAATAACAAATTAAAAATGGCAAAAAATAGAGATTGAATTATTGAAACTGAGAAAAAGGCAAGCGATTAGTGAAAGTAAAATATGAAGAGGTGTTGATATCGATGTTAAATATATAAATAATGAAAAAGAAATGTTTAGGTTAGATAATAGTTAATGGACTCTAGTTAGTGTAATATTTAGGTTTGGTTGAGGGCAGTTTAGGTCTATCACACAAGAAAAGTGTGTCAAAGTCACAAAGTGACTGATAACGTAATTGATAATTGAGAATGTGTCTCTGGAAGTAAATTTCTCCATTGAAAAAGCTAAAATGTATTACATTGACATTCCCCAATTTCTGTGTTTAAATGATAATTATTGGTTTTTGTCATATCTTTAAACTTTTGATACGTTGTTTCCGTTTTATGCGTGTATAAGGTGATTGTTGGTTTTCATTTTTATAACCCCTTATTTAAACAAATTCAACTCGATATGTATATTATATAGTACAAGGAACAGAGAAAATATTATATAGTAGTAGTTATTTCGGTGGATGCGTGTTTGAGCAAATTGTTGATTTGCATTTCGTATAACCACCAAAGCTTGCTAAACGACATCTTCAGAAAATATGGCTACGCAGAATAAATGGTCGTATTTTCTTATTTAAGCCTGATAGTTGCAAACTGTGATTAAACAACTATATCAGTGATAGTTGCTACTGGAGCTGTGATTTTTTGCTTTCAGTTTTAAGATGTAGATTATGTAGCTCTAGCTTTATATTTTATTGATGCAGAATTAATTCAAATATTTAAAAGCACTAAACATAAAGTTTTAAAAAATTGTATTTTTTAAAAGATTTTGGACTGTAACTATAGATTTTCTTAAGAAAGTTTGATTGCCTTGATTTGTTGTTGTAGAGAGAATTGTGACTGTATAGAGCACTCACAACCATCACCAATCACTCCTATGTATGTTCTAGTGAAATTTAAACTAAATTTATGGTCTTGGAAAATAAAATATTCATCCAGCATATGGATACATTTTTCTTTCACTTCTGCATCATTGTTTTTTAAATGATTTTTAAAGAAAATGGAATTCCAATATATGTATAAGAATGTCTTAGCATTTTATATCAGAGTATTTTGTAAGTTTTTGTAACAATTAGATATAGAGTTCCAACGTTTTAGAAGGAGAGATATTTATACTGGCTAAACATATCTCATTTAATTTTCACAATCTATTCAAAAGTTAAAAATGGATTGCTTTATGTGGTAAATACCAAGTAACAAATCCTGTTAAACATAATCATATTTTTTCTGGCCGAGATACAATTAATTAGAACAAAAGCAAGTTTACCCACCACAAAAAGTTCATGTTTAGAAGAAGAGAGCTGATTTTGCTACTGCATCAGCCTTTGCATAACCTAAAAATATGATAGAAAAAGCAAGCTTTAAAGAAGATGACATTTGATCTAAACAAAAAAAAAAGAAGCTGATAAAATGGTAGATATCAAAGAGAATGCTGCTAATCTCCTTGCTGAGTCCTTAGCTTGCATCATTCTAACTAACACCAGCGAATTAGAAAAAATGAATTCCTTAAGCCGAGACAAAATATGAATATTTAATTTTTCATTAGGAAATATACAATATCTATAGAACATACATAAATGATATGATGTACTCTTATATCAGCTAGAAAAAAATCCTTAGAATCGAGACCAAAAAAATCTAAAATATATTTTGTTTATACTATTTGACAGAACACAACTTCCAAAATAATTAAGGGAACTGCTTTCATTTGAAGCATGATGAGTGATACCTACTACTAAGAAGGTTCATCTCTCAGATTCATCCAAGCAAAGTCAATCTCTTCTCTAGATCATCTACTTCAGTAAATTCCAAGCTGCAATAATATTCCAAGCTACATACCCGTGCCACTTTTTATTGACTGTAGTGGGAACGTCATTTTTGTAGCCATCTTGCGTAAAACAGGCAAAAATTAGTTTTAAACCATCCATAATATTCTCTTGACAAATTTTAACTTGATTACTTAAGAAAAACCAACCTGTGAACTTTTTTTTGTCACAGTCCAACCTGTAAACTATAATCTTATCGACCACCTATAAGAACAGTAGAATATTGAGGAATTAGTTAGATTGAAGAAACTTGAAAAAAACAAACGAAAGGTGTGTGTGTGTCTGTATCTTGTGTCTGAAATTTCAGTACTCTACCTGTTTAGCAAGATCTGTAGTTTTTCCAACTTCTTTTTCAAATGTTTCATCAATTGCCTACGACATCATCTCTATCTATAAACACACAAACATACAACTTTACGGATGAGTACATCCTCTAGATTTATTGTGTACACCACACTGAATATTTGCTTCTGACCAGTGAATCTTGTGATACACAGGGAAAACAACGTACCTTGCTGATTCTTCTGACAAAAACTTCATAGGTTATATGTCAAGTAGTGCAAACAACTCTCCACCAGGGCAGGAGTCTGTGATCAAACAAACGTGTGTAGATGTCTGGGGACAGAACAGAACGCTTTATCAAAGAGACCCCAAGATCTGTTATGATACAAACAAAAAACAGAAACAACTATACCTGAAAGGAAGTGTAATAGAGTGGGAAGGAAAGGATGATCCAGAAGGGAAATGATTTCCCTTTCGATGCATGCTCGGTGAGCCTGTATAAAGCTGCACGTTGTCAGTGAGAGATATAACAAAATATTAAAAGGAACTCATTCTCCATCGTATACCTTGTTACGATTCACATCATGGTTTTCTTCATTGCCTTCATGGCGTATCACTTACCGGAAGCAAGGATGGTCGATTCATGCATGAGCACTGGTTCGAGCATCTGAAGATGATTTAGTCCTCTCATTACTGTCTCTCCTCCTCTCTTGTAGGAGTGTTCTCTCACAAAAGCGATTTTTTTACAGCTAAATCCAGATGAAAAACGAAGAAAGGAAGAATAGATCATAAATTCAGGGAGACCAAAAAAAATTGATGAAGACAAATATAAGAGGGGTCCCTTACAGATCTCGTTGTCTCTTCTCCTCTATCCTCCGTCTTTGCCGTCCATCACTATTTGTAACGGAGTCCCGGTGAACCTTAGCCGTAGTTTTGGTTTCAGATGCTTGATGGCTTCCATATCTAGTCGTCCAACATTTGTTTCATTTTCAGATTAATTTTTGTCCTCGCCGAAGAACTCAGAAATCAAACTAATGGAGCATGAAAAATCGCAACGCATCCGTTACAGAAACATAATTGCCATCATCGCTGCCGGAAAGAAACTGAGAAGACGAAGGTGTAGACGCCGCGAGTAGATTAGGGTTCGTCGATGACATGGTCTCTGGGCCGCATACAGAACGCAAGGAAAAGCCCAGTCACAGCCCCAACGACACATATAGCTCAATACGCATAGTTTCATTTAATCTGATGTGTCACATCTGTAGAGCTCCAATTTATGACGTAGACGCCTATGTGGACACCGAGGAGGGATGAAAAGCTTCTTTTATATATATAGATACACGCAGGTCCGGCCCAGCATAAACAACTGCCTAAAACAAAAAAAATGGTTTTGGCGCCCCTCAAGGTTCGAACCTAATACATAGCGCTCATCAGATTGACACTCAACCACTGGGATAACATGAATATTGTGCAAATCTTGGCGCCCTTAATATTTAGTCTAATTTGGCGCCTAAAGCAGCTGCTTCCCCAGCTTTATGCTAGGGCCGGCACTGTATACACGTACTCATTCTATACATTATACATTGCCAAAGAGGTTAGCTTGTCAACTCTATATCTTCTATATTATTACGTTATCACTAGGTTATTTTATTCATTCTAAAGGTAATTTTTTATCTTTGTGAAAATGCAGTATTTTTGTAGCATTGGAAAGCATGAAAAAGTAATTCTGGTAAGTTTTTAGGTGTACATCACTTAAATTACCAAAAAGAATAAAATTGTTTTAACGTCCGTAAGTTAGGATCATCAACGCGATTATATGTTCTTTGGTTACAATAACCAAATGTCATTTGTGTCTGCAGTAATTCTTCATGATGAGATGTTTATGCTAAAATCCGAAGAAAAAAAAATTCTGGAATTCTTGATGCAAGATTGGTAAATATTCTACATTGAAATTATCACTTAGCGTATTTATATATATTTTTAATTATTTCAAATATGATTTCACTACATGTCTCTGATGAATCAACAGGAGAAGCCAAGTTTTTGCTTTTCAATAAAATTGCGGAGAAACTCACTATGAGACCTGATTTTCAATATATTTATTTTGATATTTAAATAATTTTCAGGAAAATGCATCTTTTCTACCTCAATCTCTAATAAATTTAATTGGGAGGAAACTTTTATTCAAGATCACTATTAGATCAGATGGTCAAAAAGAACATAGTGCAGCATATGTTGTTGATATAGTGGTTGCAGTTATAATTGAAGACTTTGAAGCACAGCCTAGAGCGGGGAAAACGGCCAATTCCACCATAAACTTAGAGTCTCCATTGCATTCATACACAAACTATTGGATCAAGCCAAAAGCATCATGAATTAATTTTTATTTTGAAATTCCCACATGAACTTTTCTAATTTGGTCAATTACTACATAACCGGAATCAATTTCGGTTTAGTTGCTGATGTGGTGCTTACGTGGACGCTATGTAGGAAATTGGTTTGATTCGGTTTGACATCTGTCCATTTTTTAAATCAAATAGTACAAAACGACGTCGTTTTGATATTTTAACAAAATTCATTGTCAAGGAGAATCGAACCTAAACTTAGAGTTCTTCAAAGAAGTGCTCAACCACTAGACTAATTAAACTTCCAACGATTATATTCCATTACAATAATACTTGAACTAAATATTCTAAATAAGAACGAACAGGTGTGAAGGCACTCAGAGATGGTGGTGGCGCCACAGAGGAGATTGTCGCAGAGGGAACAAGTCATGCATGCCACCACCGTCTCCCTCTTTACTTTAGCGATCGTTTCTCCTTCAATTCTTCAATGAATCCGCACGTAGACCACCCAGGAAAGAAATCCCCCCCCCCCCAGATTTACGTTCAACTCATTTTCTTCCGTGATACAGTCACACTCAAGTCTCAATCAAAGAAAGACGGAGAAGCAAATAATAAGTTGGTGATTTTGACGAAGATATTTGTTACTGGAGAGAGATTCATTGGAGACGATCTTGAATCGAAGGAGATGAAGCAAATATGTTTAAAACTTTTTTTAATCTATTTTATTCTCATATACGTGAGTTTGCTTGTCGAAAATATTTAGTTCAAGTATTATTGTAATGGAATGTAATCGCTGAAAGTATAATTAGTCTAGTGGTTGAGCACTCCACGAAGAACTCTAAGTTCTAGGGTTTGATTCTCTTTGAATTTTTTTTAAATATCAAAACGACGTCGTTTTGTACTACTCAATTTAAAAAAATTAGACAGATGTCAAACCGAATTAACCCAATTTCCTACATAGCGTCCGCGTAAGCACCATATCAGCAACTAAACCAAAATTGATTCCTGTTATGTAGTAATTGACCAGATTGGAAAAAATTATGTGGGAAATTCAAAATAAAAATTAGTTCATGATGTTTTTGGTTGATTCAATAGTTTGTGTATGAAAACAATGGAGACGTCAAGTTCATGGTGGAATTGGCCGTTTTCCCGCCTAGAGCGCATGTAATATATGTATTATAGTTTAAACTCAAAATTATATATCAGCAGTATAACATTAATCAAATTCTTGATTTGTGCAGTCAATTATTGTGAAATATTCTGATCATGAGTGGGAAGCAGCACATTTATTTAAGTGATGATGCTAATCCAAAAGAAAGGGAGAAAGTTGAAGTCCATTGCACACATGAAAGTTGATAAAAATAAATGATTACATGCTTTCTCTTTTACATTTTGCAGTTCCTAGATAACATGTTTTATCATTCTCTTATGTTCCACTAACTATTTACATGTCAGTAAAAAAAAGTTACATATGATGCTTTTAGGTGAAGAGAAAGTTTACCTTATCTCTGACAACATTATTCCATCCGATGTTGACATAGAAGAAAATGTTGTATATCTTACAGAGTTTTTGAACAGTGTTAAAGTCGTTGGACTGCCTAGACATTGTTTGAAATTCAAGGTTGGTGCTCCTATCATGTGTTTTGTAACATGGATGCTGCATATGGCTTATGTAATTGTACTAGCTAGGCTAATTGTTACTATGTTATTGTCTCATGTGATAGGAGGTAGAATTATAACCGGAAACGATATTGCTCGAAAAAAAATTTTAGATCCTAAGAATTTTTGCCATGCCATCTGACACAAAATTTCCCTTTATAATGCGTCGAAGACAGTTTCCAGTTACCTTTGCTTTCGTGATGACCATCAACAAAAGTCAAGGTCAAACGCTGAAAAATATTGGTTTGTTTCTACCTAAACCAGTTCTTTCTTGTGGCTAGTTATATGTTGCACTTTCAAAAGTAAAGTCGAGTCCTAATAACCGATAAACAAGGGAAGCCATAAACATAAACAATGAATGTTATCTACAAACAAGTTTTCAGAATATTTTGTAGTCAACGGTACGTAACTTTAATATACTTTTTATCCAATAAAATTTATAAATTTTCACAGTTATTTGTTTCTTTTATTATCAGATAAATAGTGATGAGTTAGGACACCGATTGTAGTAGATTACAAACCAGTTTCAGATTATTTCGATGATGATATGTAAATTTAATATTATTTGCTGTTCAATAAAATTTAGAAATTTATAAATCTACCAAAATTATTTTATTTTGTATAATTGTTTACAAAATTTAATATATTTTTGCAGGTTTATATTGGATTTTGTTTTTCTTAATTGAGAATTAAAACTTCTTTATTTATATTAATTATGGATTATATTTCAACTTTTATCGTATTTTTAAAAAATATACCACTGTTTTTAACATAAATATAATATTCACCTAAATATACAATTACAACATATATACACACAATTTCACTTAGTGATAAATTGATAATATAAAATCTGTAACTTCTAAAACTATACACTATTTATTTCATATTTTGAATATTTTTATGCCAGCACAGCAATCACCTAGTGTTTACTTTACACCGAGAACTTTTTTAATTACAATTTACAAGATGCTGTAAACAAAATATACAATTTACAAGATATGTGATGGAATTTTCCAAAAAATAAATTGTAATGAGTAGTCAACTAAAATTGAAAGCTCTTCTCTTTGTGTTTCTTCTTTGTTTCTCGGTTCTTTTTAGACTGTTAAGCGGTTGAAAAAAAAATTCTAAATTTAGCAAAGCGCAAACACCATTACAACTTATAAGCTTTAATTTGCTCAACAAAAAAACAGTTCAAATATGTTTTCATCTCCTCTGCTCTTCTCTTCTTAATTTCTTCATCGTTTGGTCTCCTTAATTCTTCTGAGAACACGTCTTTATATATTTTCTTTAGAAACAAGTTAAGACGAAACACAAGGATGGCTGCAAGAAAAATGCAAGGAACCAACAGCAAAGCGATTACTGCAATAGCCATTGATAAAGATAAGAACAGCCAACACGCTTTAAAGTGGGCCGTTGACAATATTGTCGGCCATTCTCCAAACTGTATCCTTCTCCATGTTAAAACCAAATTGCGTAATGTCATCATCATCATCATCTCTATCATCGTTCAATTAATCAATCAATATAATGAAAAGTCTTTTAAACAGGAATCGGCGCAGGAACGGACACAGAAGCAACACATGACAACCAAGAAGAGGCGCATGAGTTCTTTCTTCCCTTCAGAGGATTATGTGCTCGAAAAGGGGTCAGAGATCAATCTCTCTTTATCTTCTGAGTCCTGACAACAATCGCATTTATAAGTCTGAGCTCATATATATATGTTTTTTATCAGATTATAGCAAAGGAGGTGCTTCTTCATGATATTGACATTGCGAGTGCAATTGTTGACTACATCACCAACAAACTCCATTGCAAATATAGTCATTGGAGCCTCTACGAGAAACTACTTCCTCAAGTACCCTATCTTTTCTCTCACGTACCTGCCTCTAATATCAGTGAATGCTAAAACTCTTTGTGATGATGTTCTTAATCAGGAAGTTAAGAGCGTAGATGTGCCAGCGTCTCTGCTTAAACAACTCCAGATACATGTGCTGTCTTTATTGTGTCTAAAGAGAAGCTCCTAACAAGCATATCAGCAAGTAGACCTCAGACACCTCAACACACTCCCCAGCCTTCAAAACAACAAACTGTGCTCTCTATGTTATTCGATCTTGGCCCAACAAGCTCCAGTTACAGTGAATCCGGAAGGTACTTAACTCATCATGTTGCTCTGTGTGAATGAATATTTTTTTGCTTCACATAAATCATTGGATTTTTTTTGCAGATCATCTCCTGCATTGAACGGAGATTATTCTCCACCTACATATCAATACAAGTCGTGTGTTAATATGAGTTCTGCCTCAGAGTTCAGCAATAGACTCTCTCATAGCGGTCATAGTAGTGTATCAAATGCGAGTTTCTACAGCGCCCTAGGAAGATCCACCAACGGAGGAAGCTCCCACTCTTCCACATCCATGGTTAGTAGCGTTTCAAATCGATGTTATTGCCACCAAGTTGCCTGTCGTTTTGACATTTTCTTTCAAAAATCTGCAGTGTGAGAGCAATATAAACCGATGGAGAGGAGAGCAATATCACTGAACAACAGGTATGGTGTTTTTGAGTATGCCGAATGTGATCAAGTTTAAGATACTGATACGTTTGCGTGCCATGTGGATGAATATGCTCAGAATCAAAATCTTGAAGCAGAAGTGAGAAGATTGAGACTCGAACTACAACAATTTAATGTTTCCATGGGCAGAGTAACTGTAAGATACTTACAATCATGTGAGCAAAACGACAATGTTTCCTTGGACTAATATCAGAACACTGATTGATGCTTGTAGGGTCCTCATCTTCAAGGACATAGAGCTACTGCGGAATCTGAAAAAGAGATGTTTAGGGCATTCTCTGAGATGGATAAGCAGAAAACACAGGGTTCAATCCAAGAAACTAACAGAATGACAAAACAGCTTTGAGGAAATGGAGAAGCAGAAGAGAAGACTTGTGGAGATGCAGGCCAGGTTCAAGGAACAGAAGATGGCAGATGGGGTAACCTAACAAACGTTATAGCATCAGAGATGTGGAAGGTGCTACTAATGTTTTTCAGATGCTCTAAAGATTGGGGAAGGAGGTTACGGACCTGTGTATAAAGCTGTTCTTGAAAACACTTGTGTTGCCATCAAAATTTTGAAGTCAGATGTCTCACAAGGTCTGAAGCAGTTTCAACAAGAAGTTGAGGTTCTAAGTTGTATGAGACACCCTAACATGGTGATCCTCCTCGGTGCTTGTCCTGAGTATGGCTGCCTTGTGTATGAGTATATGGAAAATGGAACACTAGAAGACCGTCTCTTCTGCAAAGACAATACTCCACCACTATCTTGGAGGGCACGGTTCAGAATCTCTGCTGAGATTGCCACAGGGCTTCTTTTCCTTCACAAGGCCAAACCTGAGCCACTAGTACATCGAGATCTGAAGCCAGCAAACATACTGCTAGACAGATATATGATTAGCAAAATCAGTGACGTCGGTTTAGCTCGGTTGGTGCCTCCCGCTGTTGCTGATAGCTTCACTCAATACCACATGACTTCTGCTTCTGCAGCCGGTACATTTTGTTACATTGACCCTGAGTACCAGCAAACGGGGATGCTTGGAGTGAAGTCTGACTTGTACTCGTTCGGTGTGGTGCTTCTGCAAATCCTCACAGCCATGCCGGCAATGGCTTTAAGCCATCGAGTAGAGAAAGCTATTGAGAAAAGGAGACTCAGAGAGGTTTTGGATCCAAAAATATCAGACTGGCCTGAAGAAGAAACAATGGTGCTAGCTCAATTAGCTTTGCAGTGCTGCGAGCTGCGGAAAAAAGACAGACCTGATCTTGCTACCATTTTGTTGCCTGCACTTAGCAGGCTAAGGGAGATTGCAACAGAGGAACATGAAGTACATAACTCCAATATAACAGTTCCTATTTCAGTTGCTCACAATTCGATTCCTCTTTCCCCAATATCTTCCTAGCATGTTGGTTTCTTAGAACCTTCAATAACAGATTTCTCATCTTTGATTCATGTGTCTTTGTTTCAATTGTTTTTATCTGCTATGTAGACAGAGGATGGCTATCTATGAGATCATAAAAACAAGCCAATGCGTAGGAAGTTGTTATTGGTCTTTTAAAGGTTTGTGCTCCATTGAAAGTTCATTGTTGATCTCCCATTGTATCAAGGTTCATATCTTGTATAAAAATTATAGAAAAGAAAAACACTTTGTTTTTTTTTTGGTCTCGTGAAAAGAAACACCAAAATATTATGGAAAAGGCGAAAAAGCTGTCTCATCCCCGCAAGAACATTTCCATCCGTAGCACATAAAAAAAATTCTGAGCAACTGCATATCCAAATTCAAGGAGTAGAAACTTATTTAAATGGAAAGTATCGGAGAAGATAGTGAGATGCAAGTAATTACACAGAAAATCTTCTCAAAAGCAGAATATATATATATATATATATATATATATATATATAATATATATATATATATATATATATATATATATATAGAAAGAGAGAGAAAAAAAAACTGATGGAGCTACTACAGATTAATGTCAGCTGACAAGGAACTTTGTCAATTCAAGACAACTTGAACTTAGAGATATGATACACGATACGCAAAATATTTGAACATTGGGAGAAAATAGCACAAGTTTACAACAGATCATGAAAAAAATGTTGTAGAAATAGTTACCTGGAGAAAACAACTCCAGAGAGCGAGGTTACAAAGATGAGTATCTCTAGGATTCGGATAATGTATAAATGTCTGATACACGTTCAATAAAGAGATCCCAAGACCTAGAGATGAAAAACAACATTCCTCAATGAATCAACCTAATAACAATATACACATTTTGTGGACGTGAAAAAAAAGAGGTTAAGACATGTAACAAAGGTTATAATATGATCATAAGAAAGAACTCATAGAGATTCAAAATAACACACACCCCACGCGCTGCCTTAAACACAGCTCCAGTTCCCAAACCAGTCCACTCATTGTCCCTATCTGTACAGAGCCATCGAGGTAACCGGTACCTGTGTAGAAGGTGAGATTCTCTCCCCAAGATCCACGCTGACTCTTCCGTGAAGAGGTACTTAGCGTTGATGGGTACCTCCTTGTTTTGGTAAAGGCGCTTGCTTTCGTCGGAGTAAATTTATATATGGGGGCTCTGTTAATTCGAATTTGACTCCTGATGTGCTATTTATGACAAATTAAACCCGAAATCTTTAAAAAACATTATGTTTTTTTTTAGTCTATGTAGTTTCAAACCTTATACAGTATGCATCGTAGATTGAAAAACTTACCAAAAATAACGACTTTATAGATAGTGATAGATCTTCACAAAACATTTAATGTATTTCAGTTTATGATATTTTCTGCACTTCTTTGACATGATAAGGCATATATTCGACAAATACTACACCGAAAGTGTTTGTCTTGTGTGTAGTTGTAAATATTTCAAATATTTATAGGGCTCTTTAAATTTTGTGTTAATTGAAATTTGAGGTCTAACGTTCTGTTTATGACAATTTAAACCGAAAATATTTGCGGTTTTCATTAATTTTCCATATTTAATCTATTAAATTTGAAGTACAAATAAGAATTAATCCTTAATATTACAATTTATTTACAACTAGATATGAGTTTTTTGATGTTTTAATTAATAAAGAACATAAAGTAATAATAATTTTATTATAATTTTATGATTGATTTGCATATGTTGTGTGAGATTTATTTATAACTAAAAAAATTACATAAGTTCAAGTTAAAATTTGTATTTTATAATCATGACACATAGATGAATTTTATTTATTTATTTAATAGATAGTTTTATGCAAAAATTTTATCAAATAATTTATGTATTGTTGAATTTTCTAAAATATTTTTGTTTAATATTTTTTTAAGTTGTCTGGTTCTTCAAAGTTGATAATCAATATGATGGAAATTATATATTTAAAATGTGACTTGTTCTAATATATCTTATAATTAAAAGAATATATACTAAGATAATAACCAAAACAAAATTTTTAAAAATTAATTATTAATATTATTTAATAGTCATTTTCCATTTTTGAAACCCTAACCAAAAGATTATTTGATCACAATTTGTTTTCTAATATTGTGACATGTGTTTAAATATGTAATGACCAAAAATATATGTACCATTAAAATAAAATAAAACGAAGTTTGAAACAACTAATTTTAGAAATTATTTAATGTTAAAAAAACAATTTTAAAATTATTTAATAGTAACTTATAGAAATTTTCCTTTTCAATTAACAAACAAAAAACAAATTTGAAAAAATAATTTATTTAATAATAATTTTATTTTTCTAAAATCTTAATGAAATCTTATCATAAAAACTATATCGAGCCTAGTTTTTCAAAATTAATAGTTAACATGATTGTGACACATGACAATTATATATTTAAAAATGTGATATGAGTTAAACTATCTCATAAATAAATAAATAAATATATACTAAGATAACAAAAATAGTTTCTGTTAATAATTTATCATAAATATTATTTAATAGTAATTTCTATTTTAAAAGTTTTAAGAAAAATATAATTGCAAAATAATATTTTACGATATTTTTCTTTTTAATATTGTGAAATTTGTTATAATATTTTATTATTAAAAATATATATACTACGGAACTATAAATTAATTTCTAAAAATATATCATAATTATTAAATATTATATTTAAATTTTAAAATATTTAGTAGTAGTCTTAAGATAATTTCTATTTTAAAAATCCTTTAGAAAAATATTTTTATAATAGTTTATTTAATAATAGTTTAATTTTTTAATTAGCATATTCTTTTTTATTTACTCTAGTTTTTAATGCACATTTTTATCCTAAATTTTTTTAAAGTAATGTCATTTACTAAATTATTTTTTTCTCTATCTTCTTTTCTTTCGTAATTTTCATCTCTTTTGAACATATTATTTCTAATACATTTTATTAACATAAACTAAAAACTATCAAATATTCATACTGTTGATTATAAGATATTTTATGGAGCAGTGAATACATTAGAATGTAAGGTTTCCAGTTTCTAAAGTAAATAAAAAATGTCAAAAATATATTATTACTTTTCATATTTACACAAACCACTATTATATTTCCACTTTTAAAAGAAAAAAAAATCATTTATAATCCTAAAATTAACATCAACAAAATTAAATTAAGGTTAACAATCTAAACTTAAGGTTTAGGTTTAATATTTTTACTTATATTAAATGATATATGAAGTCTTTTAAGATAGTAATAATTATTTTAAGTAACAACATTTGCATTAATAAACAAATATATTTTTTAGAGTGATAATTATTACAGTTAATAATAGTTTAATTTTTTAATTAAAATATTATTTTTCTATTTACACTAGTTTTTAATGCATATTTTTATCCTAAATTTTGTTTAAAGTAATGTCATGTAGTAAATTATATTTTTCTCTATCTTCTTTTCTTCGTAATTTTCATCTTTTTAACTTTTTTTTTCTAATACATGTTTTTAAAATAAAACTAAAAACTATCAAATATTCATGTTGTTGATATAGATATTTTATGGATCAGTGAATACATCAGAATGTAAGGTTTCTAATTTCTAAAGTAAATAAAAAATTGTCAAACACTACATTTATATTATTACTTTTCATATTTACACTAACTACTATTATATTTTCACTTTTTAAAAGGAAAAAGCCATTTATAATTCTAGAATTAACATTGACAAAAAAATTAAGGTTAACTAATCTAACCTTAAGGTTTACGTTTAATATTTTTACATATATTAAATGATATATGAAGTCTTTAAGATAGTAATAATTATTTTAAGCAACAACATTTGCATGAATAAACAAATAATGACAAAAGAAATCAACATGAGTTTATAAGAAGAAAAGAACATGCGAAGATCAGGATACATAACCGTACCTTATATTTTTCTTGAATCAATAATTATACTTGGTGATCAAATATGAGGAAGTTTAGTTATATATATATATATATATATATATATATATATATATATATATAATTGTAATTCTTTTTGGTTTATGATATTTTTAATTAGAATTTGAATAAAAGAAATTAACGTTATATATTCTTTTTACATTTTTGGTCTAAATATTTTTTTAAAAAATAATTACTATCAAATATTTCTTGACAGTGTTATATTTCTTTAAAGTTATATTTTCTTCATGATTTAAATAAAATTAAATTAACATTAAGCAATTTTTTGGTTTAAGATTTTTAAAAAGGATAATTACGGTTATATATATTTTACATTTATTTTTTATTTATGATTTTAGAAAAGGAAAATTAGTGTTAAATACTGTACAAACTAATATTAGTTTAAAAAACATGTCACAATATTTAACTTTTAATTTTCATGTGTCGCAATCATGTTAATTAGTAACTTTGAAAACCCAAGTTTTATTGGTCTAATTTTTTTTTTTCAAAAAATATAATTACTATCAAATATTTCTTGACCGTTTTTATTTTATTTCTTTATAGTTATCTTTTCTTCATGATTTCAATAAAGGAAATTAATATTAAGCAATATTTTTTTTACAATTTTTCGGTTTAATATTTTTAAAAAGGATAATTACGATTAAATATTTTTTACATTTAATTTTTTCTTAATGATTTTAGAAAAGGAAAATTAGTGTTAAATATTGTACAAATTGATTTTATTTTAAAACATATGTCACAATCTTAAACTTTTAATTGATATGTGTCGTGGTCTTGTTAATTACTAAATTTAAAGAATCAAGCTTTATATAATAAAATAATTTTTTTTGTTTAGAAATCTGAAAAAGGATAAATTCTGAAAAATATTTTTTTTGTTTAACTATTAAATATTTTTTAACAATTAGATTATTCAAAATTCGTTTTTATTATATAAGTCCAAATATTTTTAATCATTATATACTTAAACACATGTAAAAATATTAGAAGAAAAATTATTATCAGATAATCTTTTACAATAATCTTTTGTTTAGAATTTTAAAAATTATTGTACTATATATCTATATATATATTTTTTTAAATTATGAAATAGTTTAACACATATCACGATTTTATATATATAACTGTCATGTGTCACAATCATGTTAATTCTTAACAATGAAAAATTCTGAAAAAAAAATATTAAATAATTTTTAACTATTAAAAGATATTTACAATTAGATTATTCAAAATTCGTTTTTATTATATAAGTACATATATTTTTAATCATTATATATTTAAACACATGTAAAAATATTAGAAGGAAGATTACTATCAAATTATCTACAATTAGATTATTCAAATTTCGTTTTTATTATATAAGTACATATATTTTTAATCATGACATTTTTAAACACATGTAAAAATATTAGAAAAAAAAAATTTAAACACATGTAAAAATATTAGAAATAAAATTACTATCAAATAATCTTTTACAATTATCTTTTGTTTAGAATTTTAAAAATAGAAAATTACTATTAATAATATTTATAATAAATTTTTTAATTATGAGATAGATTAACACATGTCACAATCTTAAAGTTTTCTTGCACCATATGCAGAAATAAAAATTTTAAAATTTAAATTATATTTAAATATATTTTAATTTTAATTATATGTAGAAACTAATACACAATGAATAAATTTTTATTTAATCTTTAATTTAATAATATTTATGTATATATTTCAAATTATAATCTTGGAGCTACTTTTTATTTGGGTTAAAATATATTAAATCAAATGCTCTATAAAATTAAGAGAAAACTTTGTTAGATAATATAATATAATTTTCAAAACATAAATCTAAATAATATTTCTAAAATTTTTAATATTAAAAAGAAATATATTTATTAATTTTAGTATTAAAATAAATATATGAGTTGTTAATATATTTTCTTAATTATGCCAAAATAAATATTTTATATAGAAAGTTAATATTAATGATGATATATGAATTTGAAGCCATTGCCATGTTTTTAAAAATCTTACCAAAACTATAAAGTTCTATAAGGAAAACTGTAAATGTCACAATTAAATTAATGTTGTGTCATACTTTTTGTAAGCTATATCATATTTTGTTGTTGAAATTATACGTGATGATGACATTTGTCAAATCACTTCGCGAATAATGTTTAAAGATTTTCAATATAAACTAAGCTAAGAGACACATAAATGTGAAAAATAAAAAATTATTTTCCACAAAACATTTGTCTTGGAAAGTTAATGTATTAGTATACACAAACATATTAAGTGGTTAAATTTATAAATAAATACAATATGAAAATGGTCTATGTAGTAAAATATTTAGTCATCATTTTCATTAGTTTAACATTTAAATACAATATAAACAACTGAGACATTTATAAATATTTATAATCTTTCTATTATTTATAGCTAAATCATAGTATTATATAATACATTGAAGGTTGTTCATTCTGGATATTGGTTCGGTCGGTTCAGTTTTTTGGTTTTTTTTTGTTTATAAAAATAACTACCGTATTAAAACCATATTTACTTGGGTTTGGTTCGATTTATGTGCCGTCGATTTTTTGTTTATTCAGTTTTATACCAAAAATCATAAATGTATTTAGTTTTTTTATAAAGTTTTGTGAATTTTATGTCAGCTTTAATATAACACGAAAATATTTTGGTTTTCAAATAGACTATTTTTTCCTTTACTATCTAAATAATTTGTAAACATATTAAGTTAATATTAGTAATAGTTTATATAGAATAAAATATGAAAATTAGTAATCCATAATACTATTAACTAACTAAATATTAACACACATATTTGACAACAAAACAAACTATCTTTTGTTTCATTTGATAAAAAAAAAAATTAACTTAAAAATAAAATATTAAATTACTAAAATCTACATTTTAAATATGAAAATCATATCTATAAAATAAATTATGTATATTATTAATTATTATATAATATAGCATAATTATACTATTATATTTTAATTGATTGGTTTATTCAGTTTATTTGGTTTGATTGGTTTATATACTAAATCATATCTATAAACATCAATTTCCTATCAATAACATCCATTTGTTATGTTATTTCTGGTATTTACCAATTCTAGACCATTTTTTATTCGGTTCGGTTTGATTTTATTAATTTGATAAATTCGGTTTTGCCAGATTAAATTTTTTTTTTTGTCACTGCCAGATTAAATATAAAACTTACTAAAAAGAACTACTTTTGTGGATTGAGATAAATACATCATCATCTTCACACAAATATTTGTTTAAACATAAAAGAAAAGATTTGTTGTTTGGATTGGTGGAACCAAGATATTACACAGACTAAGGTGGGAAGAAGGGAGCGGAGAGATGGGAAACCAGAAGCTTAAATGGACGGAGGAGGAGGAGGAGGCGTTGCTCGCCGCCGTTGAGAAGCATGGTCCCGGAAAGTGGAAGCATATCCTCCGAGATCCTCAATTCGCTCATCCGCTCTCTAATCGCTCCAACGTCGACCTCAAGGTTCTCTTCTTTCTTTCTGTTTCTTTGTGCAAAAGTTTGAAACTTTCTCCAAGCTCTGTTTATGCAATCAATACCAATAGTCTTGAACTTTAGTTCCTAGTTGAAAGATTGAGACTTGGGAAGAGTTTTGGATTTGAGGTTCTAGAGAGGTTTTAGTTAAGTGAATATATTGTTTTCTCTGTTTCTTCTGTAGCATTTGAGATTCTGAGAGAAGGTCTTCAACTCGAGCTGGTTGATTCATACTATATGACACTATCAAGTCCAAGAAACGTTAGTCTTTATCAACAAGAATCTTATGTTTTATTTTCTCTTAGGATAAATGGCGTAACTTGAGTGTTCCCCCTGACATTCAAGGCTCAAATGATAAGGTACGGACACCCAAAATCAAAGCCGCCGCTTTGAATCTAGCTGCCGCTGCATCTCCTACTTCCATCCCTTCTCCAGTTGCTCCCCCACTTCCCCGTACTGGATCTTCAGACTTGAATCTTGATGATTGTTGGAATACTATGATGGTCGATGCAAAGAATGCTCCCAGGTTTGTTTGTTTTTTTTAATTCTTCTTTGAGTCTACTACTAGCATTCCTGATGAGCCATTGTTTTATTAAGGTATGATGGGATGATATTCGAAGCTCTTTCAGCGTTGACGGATCCTAATGGATCTGATGTCACTACCATTTTTAACTTCATCGAGGTTAGCCATATTTTTTCCATTCCCTTTATCATCGGTTATAATTCTCATAGCAGCTATTAACTTCTATAATGGTCTGGTTTTGTGTATAGCAAGAAAAACATCAAATGCCAGCAAATTTTAAAAGGGTTCTGGGTTCAAGATTAAGGAGGCTTGCTGCTCAGGGCAAAATTGAAAAGGTTAACCAGTTGAAAGCAGGAGTAAGTCTTCTTTTTGGACAAGAGCGCAAAACTTTTACTTTTCTTTCCATCTGTCTTGTTGGGTTTCCTCATCCCTGCTTTTTTTGTATGTTTTGGTACCAATGCAACATCAGACGCAGAACTTCTATAAGATGAATGGTAATAGCTTGTCGGGAATGAGAACGCCAGTTGTAGCCAGACCTAAAGAGGCGAATGTGAAACCCCGTCAACAAGTACCCAAGGTTTCCCAGAGGAAGGTTAGTCACGCATCAGGAACCGCAGCTTTTAAGCTTGTGGAGGTAGAAAAAAATTTGGAATTGGTCAAAGTAGCTGCAGCGGAGATAGATAAGATGATACAACTGACAGAAAAAGCTGAGATTATTCTACTACTAGCGGAAGAGTTGCACGAAGCATGTAAATCTCATTCTTTCATAAAAAGCAGTTACACTAATCTCAGTGTTGTTCTTCCATCTTGAAAAATATTTAGGACCTTTTGGTGTCTGACGTTTTCAGATTTTGTTTTGTTGCAGGTTCTCAGGGAAAAATTGTGGAACTGAACTGAGGTTGATGGAACAAAAGAAGCAGGAAGCACAGCGTTTTGGTACATATATACTAATAGTATAATAGGCTATTAGCTCTTGCATTCTTTTTGTTTCGTATGATAACAACTTAGGAGGAATTGTTTGCACAAATAACTTTTGAAGTTCTTTCATTTACTAGTAAAAGAAAAATAGGTAGTTGAGGGTAATTAGCCAAAAACAGAAAATGTATTGTATGGCTTGGAAAGTACAGTATTAAACTCTTTTTTTTTTCCTTTGTGTGATGTTTTTTCCTTTCAATCACATACAATTAGTATGAGTGAAACGTATTTAACAGTCTTAAGCTTACAACTAACCGAGAACCAAGAGCATGCGAGTTTGCTTCTTTGGCATTATATCAGTTTTGTGTTTAAAAATGTTTCAGAAAAAAACAAGTAGCTGTTAATAACATTATTAATAATTCACTCGGAAGATTGTTTTTGGTTGTTATCAACTGTTTCTAAACATCGTCTGAATCAGCAATAACATTGGGAAGATGTGTTTCTGTCACAAACAACCTTTGGTTTTGCTGTCAGAACAGTGAGAAAGAACTTGAGAGTGGAACAAAAAGAACATCCTTTTTGGGTGTTGCAATCTTGTCCTAAGTATACACACAACACAAAAACCTATGTATAGTTCTGATTCAGAAAAAAGTTACAAACATCAGTCAGCTATATAAAATCCTTTAGTTTCTTCCATGTCATACACACGAGAGCATCAAGAGCTGTCTCCAGTCTGAATCAAAATCCAGCGCCCACCGAAGAACCTGATACTGTGGAATAAATGAGGGTTTGCTGTGGAAGCCCCAGAAGCTAGACTGATCTTGGGGACATTGTATCTTGAGCTGAACAGTTGGACTGTTTCTTGTTGAGTTTTGAACGTAGATGTCTGATTTTTGCGTCAACTCTAGCTGTGAACCCGATCTTAGTCTTCTCCCGTGCTTTGTTACGCTCCCGTGTCCACATCCTTCTATCCTCCAAGTCTCTCTTGTAGTATTTGATCTCTTGAATGATGTGATGATCCATTGGATTCAAGAATCTCTGGAAGGATATGTGGGCGAAGTAAGGTAGAACTGTGGTCACTGTGACCAAAATGTGGATATCCAATATATGGGAGCAGGGGCAAGAATCTCAGCCAGAATTCTATAAATGTTGCCTGAAAGACTTGGAGGCATCATTCCATAGAGCGCCACAAACAGATACCACAAACCAATGCTTCCCCAGATCAAGACGTGTTGGATCCAAGTGAAGTGGCTCATGGTTAAAGCGATTTGCACATTCACAGCCCAGATAATGCAAGTAAACATGGTAGTACCAACAGCATCCATGTCAGCGGTTTGACCACTGACTCTGAAAGCTTGCTCATAAATGACTCCTATGTTGAGGAAGAATATTGCAAGAGAGGAGTAGACGCCATTTCCCATCCAGCCAAGTATTCTATACCAGTCAAAGAAGAGATTCTTCTTCCCTTGTTGGTATAACGCAGGAAACTGCAGAACAGAGAAAGAGTTTCTTGTGGTGAGTGAGAGATTCAGATTCCCACAGCAGATTAAAAAATAAAATAAAAATTAAACCTTACCTGTAAGCAGATCTCAGAGGAAACATCTTGTTCAAAGACTCCAAGGGCAATCACTGGCAATGAGGTAAGGACAACGTTGAAGAGTAATAGGTAGTAGTCATTATACACTGATTGCCCAGAAAACCCAGTGAATGCCTCAAAATAGAAGAGTGTGAGACCAAACGCTATGTTTTTGTAGAAGAAATAACATATCTGGATGCAGAACAGTGCAAGTTAGAACCAAAAAAAGAGTAGAATAGGACATCTTGTAAACACATATTACCATCTGAGCTATTCTTTTATAGCACCAGTGTCCGTGAACAACGAGTAATCTTTCCAGAAACCTGAACTGGGCAATAGAAAAATCGCTTGCCATAACAGCCTGCCAGAACAATTGGATAATTAGGCAATTGCTACAAGTTGGGACATTCTATAAAAAAAATCAAATTAACCTGCATTCCTTCGACGCCACTAATGCCAACACCAATGTCAGCTTCTTGAATCATTCCAACATCATTTGCACCATCACCTATTGCCAATGTAGTTTTCCCAGTTCCCTCTTTAACTAACCTTGTTACCTTGTATCCGAATAAACAAATATTAGATGCAAAAAAGGGAACACATGAAGCCGACATGTTCAGATAAAAGAAGAGTGGAAATTAAATACCAGAGCTTTCTGCTTGGGAGATACACGACAGCATATGACTGACGCACAATCAACAGCCAAAGCAAGAAACTGAAACTTCATATCATCCTCCAATGCATACGTTAGAGTTTTCCCGTCAATGATCAAAGCAAATGCAGCATGTGGATCTTTCTCTAGCTTCACCATTTGTACAGCTTTAGTGAGCTGGTTCAAGATATTCTCCTTCACAGCCTGATTACATCAACAAACATATCTTAGAGATATTACTCTACAATAGGGTTCTCATGTGAAATCATCTTATCCCCACCATACCTTTGAATCTTGGGATCCTCCTTCTGAGTTCATCACAGTTATACATATCTGTTTCATGCCTTGCCTAAGTAAACTACATGAATATCTGCAGCTCAAAACAAAAGAGTAAGTTTTGTCAAACAACTTCAAACATAAATGAAACCACTTCAATATATATGGTAGTAGTCGTTCTAACCCGATGTTGATTGCTGTTTCCATCTTATCCCCGGTTAAAACCCACAATTTGAGGCCAGCTTGGGCAAGTTTGTCTATGCATTGGGGGACCTAAAGACAAAAAAGAAACTCAGTTTTACATAAACAAGATGAAGGAGATGAAGAATTAAAGGTGTCTTGTCTGATATATGCAATATATACCCCTTTCTGGAGTTTATCCTCCACAGCAGTTGCACCTACAAGAATAAGGTCCTTTTCGATCATATCTGAAAATCTTCTCAAGCAACTCATCTCTGTCAGATCCTATAGAAGTTTTAGCCTTGTGAAACTCAGAGTTCCAAGCTGAATATTCTTCCTCATCAAGCTTTCTGTATGAAAGGGCAAAGAGTACGAAGTCCCGCTTCTCCATACTCATTTAAATGCTTAGTGGTAGGTCCCAAGTATGTTTTCCCATTCTTAGCCAGTCGTTCAAAAAATGATACTGCAAAACATTTAATAAGAACTGCTTCAAAATTTATATGACAACACAAACGGAATGTATTTTTTTTTTTTTTAGTGGTTCATCAAACCTGTCAGCTCCTTTGCATAGCAGAAGAATCTGCCCTTCCTCGTCACGTACAACTACTGACATCCTCTTCCTTTTGCTAGTGAAATCCAACAGATTCAGAATTTTATACTCCCTGCATTGTTTCTAATACATGCTCAGGATGTGTGCTTAAAAACCCAATAATCAAAGAAACTAAATATAATAAAGTCTCACCTTTCAATGGTTTGCCCTGAAGAAGATAACCTTTCATGAACATAAACACTTGATTGGGTTCTCTTAAAGAACTCAAAACCAAACTCACTCGCAGCAGTAAGAAAAGAAGCTTCATCTGGTGACTCTGCCTCATACGTGTACTTGCCAGTCTCCTCGTTAAGCTCGGGAATAGCTGTGTGACAAATAGCTAATATCCGAAAGAAGAGCAAAATGTCATTAGCATGTGGCTCCCTCAGCCAGTTCCCATTCATCAGCCGAACATCCTCAAAACCAAACCCTTTTATAGGGACTCTAGGAGTCATCACCTCGCCCTCATGATTACTACTGCTACTCTCTACCTCAATCTCTTGAACACTCATCCTCGGAGTAGTTGCCCTACTGTGATCGTCAAGATCAACAGCCATTTGCTGCGCAGCAGCAACCTCCACCTCGCTGGAACGCACTCCATAAGAAGTGCCAGCGATTGAGCATTTCAGAAAATCCATCTGATTACAAGTCAAAGTTCCCGTTTTATCAGAAAGGATAGTATCAACCTGTCCTAGCTCTTCGTTCAGGTTCGATGTGCGTGCATGTGCTGGAACCCCACTCTCACTGTCATACATATGCAAATCTTTATTGATGAACGTCGCTTGCAAGACTTTCACAACCTCAATGGAGACGTAAAGCGAGATGGGTATCAAATATCCGTAAAGCAATAGAGCAGTGATCAGATGCACAACTCCAGCGTAAACAGGATTGCTAGGATTGGTTAAATTCTCAGGCTCATCAGGTCTTAAGTACCACATCTTCGGCATGTGGAACTTTGTCTCCCAAGCAAAACCTGATGAACTTATGCAAGAGATCAGTATAAGTAGGACGAGAAGCGTGTAGATGATATAGTCCATTGTCTTCTCAATCCTACTCCTTTTTGAAGGTGAGCTTGTTGAGTTCTGCATCACTTTGGTATCATGCCCTGTGAACACCACCACTCCGTACACATAAGGTGTGTTCCTAAGCTTTGAATCTCTCAACAGAATCTGACTCGGATCCAAAGGGAATATCTGCCTGTCATACTCAAGATTGCCAACAATGTGTAAAGACTAGGGTTGGGATCCTCGCATCTTATAGTCCCAGTGAAGTCTTTAAAAGATTCATCATCATCCAGAGACAATGTCACCTCCAAGGACCTCTTCACTTTCAAGTTCGTCTCCCCATCTAAGTTCATAGTCTCTACATAACAAATCCCATCCTCATAACTTGACGACAACAAGAGCAAGTCAGCAGGGAAGAAACCGTCCTTCTCCACTTAACAATGTCCCCAACACTAATCTTCTTCCACTTCTTGCGACGAAACTCGCCCGTCACGCTTATGAACCAAAGCTTTCCTGGCATTGATCTTCACGTCTTGCATAAACCTACTCCAGTCCTCAAGCGCCTCTTTCAGCATACTAAGCCCCACGACGAACACCAGTGGAGCGATCATGCTCCATTTGTTGAACGGGGAGAGAGGAAACACGGAGAGGATGGCAGCTACCAAGAAGTAGAAATTGGCAGCGCGGTGGAACTGTTCGTAGAGGGATTTGGGGAAGAAAGTGATCAGGTTGTACCTAGTGGTGGAGACGTAGTTAGAACGGTATCCTCAGAGGCTTCTTCTTGTGCATATGAGGCTGGTTACAGTGTACAGTTCTGCTGAAACCTGGACCTTGGATGGGGTGAGGATCTTGACCTTCGTCTGCGCTTGGCCTTAGACATCCAAATGTGTATATGTTGCTTAGTCTCAGCTTTGACCTTCTTCTACCTCTAGCCATATCCCTCAAACAACAAAACTTTTATCAACAACTCTTCTTCTTCATCAAGAATCTGAATTGTGCATAAAAAAAAAAAAAATACAACAATTAGATTAAAGTTTCTATCTTTGAACGAAAATATTTATATTTATGAAAAAAATAAAATTGGTCAGATCTAACGGACGAGATTGAATCAGATTTAACATTTTGGATTTCAAATCTGCCAAGAGAGTCGGAAAAGGAAAATAAAAAAAAATGGAACTTATAAATCCAAACGCATTTTTTTTTTATTACAAGGATTCGATGAATCTATGGAAATTCCGACAGAGAAGGAACGAGCAATGAGTTAAGAAAAAAAGAAAAGTAAAGATCTTCAAAACCCAGCAACAAGTCAACTACAACATAAGAGACTAATGAAACTAGAGAGATCTTGGTCGGAGAAGAACAGCTAAATCTGGGAATTACCGTGTAGAGAGAGACAAAACCGGCTGTTCAGCAAGAAGCTGAGAACTTGACGTCAATGGCAGATCAACAGCTCTCTCTCTTTCGCTTTTTCTTTCTTGCTCACACACACACACAACAGGAATCTGAACGAGTGCAAGGATCTTTCCTTGTTGCTTCTTCCTCGTCTGCTTCGTCTTCTCTTTTTTCTTTTTTGAATACTTCTTCTCTTTCTCTATGATCTCTAATTAACTTCAACGATTAACGATAACAATAATTTTCTACTTTCTTGTTTATTTCTCTACATTATTATTTTGTAGATGCACTCTCATTAATCTATTTATAAAAAGTCATCAAAACTAAATAATTATGACAAATTGTTAATTTAGCTGAAAGTTTAATACCATATGTAGGATTTATTTAAAAACTAGAGAATTTATTTATGTAAATGGACTGGTCATATTATTTTCATTGAATGAATTGGATCACTCTTGATTTGGTCAAACAAAACAAACACTTCTTCCACTCCATTTTTGTTTGAGAATTAAGATAGAAAACGTTGATTTATTTTATTAATTTGTTATTAATTTAAAAATAAATCAACGTTTCTATCTTAAATTCTCAAACAAAAAAATGGAGTGGAAGAAGTGTTTGTTTTGTTTGACCAAATCAAGAGTGATCCAATTCATTCAATGAAAATAATATGACCAGTCCATTTACATAAATAAATTCTCTAGTTTTTAAATAAATCCTACATATGGTATTAAACTTTCAGCTAAAATTAACAATTTGTTCATAATTATTTAGTTTTGATGACTTTTTATAAATAGATTAATGAGAGTGCATCTACAAAATAATAATGTAGAGAAATAAACAAGAAAGTAGAAAATTATTGTTATCGTTAATCGTTGAAGTTAATTAGAGATCATAGAGAAAGAGAAGAAGTATTCAAAAAAGAAAAAAAGAGAAGACGAAGCAGACGAGGAAGAAGCAACAAGGAAAGATCCTTGCACTCGTTCAGATTCCTGTTGTGTGTGTGTGTGAGCAAGAAAGAAAAAGCGAAAGAGAGAGAGCTGTTGATCTGCCATTGACGTCAAGTTCTCAGCTTCTTGCTGAACAGCCGGTTTTGTCTCTCTCTACACGGTAATTCCCAGATTTAGCTGTCTTCTCCGACCAAGATCTCTCTAGTTTCATTAGTCTCTTATGTTGTAGTTGACTTGTTGCTGGGTTTTGAAGATCTTTACTTTTCTTTTTTTCTTAACTCATTGCTCGTTCCTTCTCTGTCGGAATTTCCATAGATTCATCGAATCCTTGTAAATAAAAAAAAAAATGCGTTTGGATTTATAAGTTCCATTTTTTTTATTTTCCTTTTCCGACTCTCTTGGCAGATTTGAAATCCAAAATGTTAAATCTGATTCAATCTCGTCCGTTAGATCTGACCAATTTTTATTTTTTTCATAAATATAAATATTTTCGTTCAAAGATAGAAACTTTAATCTAATTGTTGTATTTTTTTTTTTTATGCACAATTCAGATTCTTGATGAAGAGAAGAGTTGTTGATAAAAGTTTGTTGTTTGAGGGATATGGCTAGAGGTAGAAGAAGGTCAAAGCTGAGACTAAGCAACATATACACATTTGGATGTCTAAGGCCAAGCGCAGACGAAGGTCAAGATCCTCACCCCATCCAAGGTCCAGGTTCAGCAGAACTGTACACTGTAACCAGCCTCATATGCACAAGAAGAAGCCTCTGAGATACCGTTCTAACTACGTCTCCACCACTAGGTACAACCTGATCACTTTCTTCCCAAATCCCTCTACGAACAGTTCCACCGCGCTGCCAATTTCTACTTCTTGTAGCTGCCATCCTCTCCGTGTTTCCTCTCTCCCCGTTCAACAAATGGAGCATGATCGCTCCACTGGTGTTCGTCGTGGGGCTTAGTATGCTGAAAGAGGCGCTTGAGGACTGGAGTAGGTTTATGCAAGACGTGAAGATCAATGCCAGGAAAGCTTTGGTTCATAAGCGTGACGGCGAGTTTCGTCGCAAGAAGTGGAAGAAGATTAGTGTTGGGGACATTGTTAAAGTGGAGAAGGACGGTTTCTTCCCTGCTGACTTGCTCTTGTTGTCGTCAAGTTATGAGGATGGGATTTGTTATGTAGAGACTATGAACTTAGATGGGGAGACGAACTTGAAAGTGAAGAGGTCCTTGGAGGTGACATTGTCTCTGGATGATGATGAATCTTTTAAAGACTTCACTGGGACTATAAGATGCGAGGATCCCAACCCTAGTCTTTACACATTTGTTGGCAATCTTGAGTATGACAGGCAGATATTCCCTTTGGATCCGAGTCAGATTCTGTTGAGAGATTCAAAGCTTAGGAACACACCTTATGTGTACGGAGTGGTGGTGTTCACAGGGCATGATACCAAAGTGATGCAGAACTCAACAAGCTCACCTTCAAAAAGGAGTAGGATTGAGAAGACAATGGACTATATCATCTACACTCTTCTCGTCCTACTTATACTGATCTCTTGCATAAGTTCATCAGGTTTTGCTTGGGAGACAAAGTTCCACATGCCGAAGATGTGGTACTTAAGACCTGATGAGCCTGAGAATTTAACCAATTCCTAGCAATCCTGTTTACGCTGGAGTTGTGCATCTGATCACTGCTCTATTGCTTACGGATATTTGATACCCATCTCGCTTTACGTCTCCATTGAGGTTGTGAAGTCTTGCAAGCGACGTTCATCAATAAAGATTTGCATATGTATGACAGTGAGAGTGGGGTTCCAGCACATGCACGCACATCGAACCTGAACGAAGAGCTAGGACAGGTGATACTATCCTTTCTGATAAAACGGGAACTTTGACTTGTAATCAGATGGATTTTCTGAAATGCTCAATCGCTGGCACTTCTTATGGAGTGCGTTCCAGCGAGGTGGAGGTTGCTGCTGCGCAGCAAATGGCTGTTGATCTTGACGATCACAGTAGGGCAACTACTCCGAGGATGAGTGTTCAAGAGATTGAGGTAGAGAGTAGCAGTAGTAATCATGAGGGCGAGGTGATGACTCCTAGAGTCCCTATAAAAGGGTTTGGTTTTGAGGATGTTCGGCTGATGAATGGGAACTGGCTGAGGGAGCCACATGCTAATGACATTTTGCTCTTCTTTCGGATATTAGCTATTTGTCACACAGCTATTCCCGAGCTTAACGAGGAGACTGGCAAGTACACGTATGAGGCAGAGTCACCAGATGAAGCTTCTTTTCTTACTGCTGCGAGTGAGTTTGGTTTTGAGTTCTTTAAGAGAACCCAATCAAGTGTTTATGTTCATGAAAGGTTATCTTCTTCAGGGCAAACCATTGAAAGGTGAGACTTTATTATATTTAGTTTCTTTGATTATTGGGTTTTTAAGCACACATCCTGAGCATGTATTAGAAACAATGCAGGGAGTATAAAAATTCTGAATCTGTTGGGATTTCACTAGCAAAAGGAAGAGGATGTCAGTAGTTGTACGTGACGAGGAAGGGCAGATTCTTCTGCTATGCAAAGGAGGCTGACAGGTTTGATGAACACTAAAAAAAAAAAAAATACATTCCGTTTGTGTTGTCATATAAATTTTGAAGCAGTTCTTATTAAATGTTTTGCAGTATCATTTTTGAACGACTGGCTAAGAATGGGAAAACATACTTGGGACCTACCACTAAGCATTTAAATGAGTATGGAGAAGCGGGACTTCGTACTCTTGCCCTTTCATACAGAAAGCTTGATGAGGAAGAATATTCAGCTTGGAACTCTGAGTTTCACAAGGCTAAAACTTCTATAGGATCTGACAGAGATGAGTTGCTTGAGAAGATTTCAGATATGATCGAAAAGGACCTTATTCTTGTAGGTGCAACTGCTGTGGAGGATAAACTCCAGAAAGGGGTATATATTGCATATATCAGACAAGACACCTTTAATTCTTCATCTCCTTCATCTTGTTTATGTAAAACTGAGTTTCTTTTTGTCTTTAGGTCCCCCAATGCATAGACAAACTTGCCCAAGCTGGCCTCAAATTGTGGTTTAACCGGGGATAAGATGGAAACAGCAATCAACATCGGGTTAGAACGACTACTACCATATATATTGAAGTGGTTTCATTTATGTTTGAAGTTGTTTGACAAACTTACTCTTTGTTTTGAGCTGCAGATATTCATGTAGTTTACTTAGGCAAGGCATGAAACAGATATGTATAACTGTGATGAACTCAGAAGGAGGATCCCAAGATTCAAAGGTATGGTGGGGATAAGATGATTTCACATGAGAACCCTATTGTAGAGTAATATCTCTAAGATATGTTTGTTGATGTAATCAGGCTGTGAAGGAGAATATCTTGAACCAGCTCACTAAAGCTGTACAAATGGTGAAGCTAGAGAAAGATCCACATGCTGCATTTGCTTTGATCATTGACGGGAAAACTCTAACGTATGCATTGGAGGATGATATGAAGTTTCAGTTTCTTGCTTTGGCTGTGATTGTGCGTCAGTCATATGCTGTCGTGTATCTCCCAAGCAGAAAGCTCTGGTATTTAATTTCCACTCTTCTTTTATCTGAACATGTCGGCTTCATGTGTTCCCTTTTTGCATCTAATATTTGTTTATTCGGATACAAGGTAACAAGGTTAGTTAAAGAGGGAACTGGGAAAACTACATTGGCAATAGGTGATGGTGCAAATGATGTTGGAATGATTCAAGAAGCTGACATTGGTGTTGGCATTAGTGGCGTCGAAGGAATGCAGGTTAATTTGATTTTTTTTATAGAATGTCCCAACTTGTAGCAATTGCCTAATTATCAATTGTTCTGGCAGGCTGTTATGGCAAGCGATTTTTCTATTGCCCAGTTCAGGTTTCTGGAAAGATTACTCGTTGTTCACGGACACTGGTGCTATAAAAGAATAGCTCAGATGGTAATATGTGTTTACAAGATGTCCTATTCTACTCTTTTTTTGGTTCTAACTTGCACTGTTCTGCATCCAGATATGTTATTCTTCTACAAAAACATAGCGTTTGGTCTCACACTCTTCTATTTTGAGGCATTCACTGGGTTTTCTGGGCAATCAGTGTATAATGACTACTACCTATTACTCTCAACGTTGTCCTTACCTCATTGCCATGATTGCCTTGGAGTCTTTGAACAAGATGTTCCTCTGAGATCTGCTTACAGGTAAGGTTTAATTTTTATTTTATTTTTTAATCTGCTGTGGGAATCTGAATCTCTCACTCACCACAAGAAACTCTTTCTCTGTTCTGCAGTTTCCTGCGTTATACCAACAAGGGAAGAAGAATCTCTTCTTTGACTGGTATAGAATACTTGGCTGGATGGGAAATGGCGTCTACTCCTCTCTTGCAATATTCTTCCTCAACATAGGAGTCATTTATGAGCAAGCTTTCAGAGTCAGTGGTCAAACGCTGACATGGATGCTGTTGGTACTACCATGTTTACTTGCATTATCTGGGCTGTGAATGTGCAAATCGCTTTAACCATGAGCCACTTCACTTGGATCCAACACGTCTTGATCTGGGGAAGCATTGGTTTGTGGTATCTGTTTGTGGCGCTCTATGGAATGATGCCTCCAAGTCTTTCAGGCAACATTTATAGAATTCTGGCTGAGATTCTTGCCCTGCTCCCATATATGGATATCCACATTTTTGGTCACAGTGACCACAGTTCTACCTTACTTCGCCCCATATCCTTCCAGAGATTCTGAATCCAATGGATCATCACATCATTCAAGAGATCAAATACTACAAGAGACTTGGAGGATAGAAGGATGTGGACACGGGAGCGTAACAAAGGGAGAAGACTAAGATCGGGTTCACAGCTAGAGTTGACGCAAAAATCAGACATCTACG